>JAQPPZ010002149.1:7500000-10000000 GCA_028583015.1 Wollemia nobilis | reverse complement strand
TGAAAGAAAATAAATTTGTGATGTTTATTATGTGCCTGGGTTGAAATACAACCTGCTAAATGTTGGATAGCTTGTGCAGAAGGGGCACACTGTTTAGTTCAAAGATGGTGTCTGTACCATCAGAGACAAAGTGCATGGACAAATCGCAATCGTGTCCATGACGAAAAATAAAATGTTTTCACTATAGATTCAAAATGAATCATTAATGTCTATAAGTGCAGTTGTGAAGGATGCTACCTAGCTATGGCATCTCAAATTCGGTCACTTGAGTTTTAGTGGCTTGAATTTGCTGCACAAAAAGAAAATGGTGAAGGGTTTACCCCTTATTGAGCAACCAAACCAAGTTTATGAAGTTTTTTTGGTCGATAAGCAGCACAAGGATGCATTCCATGCAGGACAGTCTTGGAGAGCATCATAGCCATTGGAACTGGTGCACTCAGACATTTGCGGTCCCATGCAGAGTAGCTCATATGCTGGCAACAAATATTTCCTGACCTTCATAGATGACTTTAGCTGGAAGACCTAGATTTATCCCATCAAGATGAAGTCAGAAGCATTTGCAAAGTTTAAGGAGTTCAAAGCTTTGGTTGAGAAACAAAGCGGGTATTACGTGAAAACTCTTAGGACAGATGGTGGAGGTGAATACATCTTCAATGAATTCCACAACTTCTGCAAGCATCATGGAATTCGTAAGCAGTTGACTGCCAGACACATGCTGCAACAAAATGACGTAGTTGAGAGGAAGAATAGAACTATCATGGAGTTTAAAGACTAAGTGTGATCTAGTGGAGTTTAAAGAGGTAAGTCAGAATCACAAATCGGTGAATGTGATGGATGAGGAGATAACATCCATTGAGAAGAATGATACATGGTAGCTGACAGATCTTCCAGCAGGAAAGAAGACCATTGGGGTCAATTGGGTGTATAAAACAAAGTTTAATGCCCAAGGAGAAGTTGACAGGCATAAGGCCATATTAGTTGCAAAAGACTACAAGCAAAAGTCCGGTGTTGACTATCATGAGGTGTATGCACCTATAGCCAGACTTGACACAGTTAGAATGATTCTAGCATTGACAACTCAGAAAGGCTGGAGTGTGTACCAGATGGATGTCAAGTCTGCTTTCCTAAATGGAGTGTTGGAAGAAGACGTCTACATAGACCAACCACCCGGATATGAAATAAAAGGGCAAGAAGACAAGGTCCTAAAGCTAAAGAAGGACCTGTATGGGTTGAAGCAAAAACCTCGAGCATGGTATAGCCAGATTGATGGCTATTTTTAGGAGAATGGGTTTCAAAAAAACCCATATGAGCACACCCTGTATCTGAAAATAAATGAAGTAGGAGAGATGATAATCGTCTACTTGTACGTGGATGATCTGATATATACTGGCAATAGCAACAACCTATTTGAGGAGTTTAGAACAGCCATGAAGACTAAGTTTGAAATGACAGACATGGGGCTGATAAAATTCTTTCTTGGCATTGAAATTGACCAATCAGCAGATGGCATCTTCATCTCTTAGGGCAAGTATGCAAAGGATGTCCTAAAGCATTTCAATATGGAGGACAACAAACATGTCATCACCCCGATTGCCATTGGCTTGAAGTTGAGCAATACTGACAACAACAGAAGCATTGATCCAACTCTTTATAAAAGGTTAGTTGGAAGCCTGATGTACTTGATCGCAACCAGGCCAGATTTAATGTTTGTCGTGAGTTTAATCAGTAGGTTTATGGATTCATCCAAAGACACTCACTGGCAAGTAGGCAAGAGAATTCTATGATATGTCAATGGCACGAGAAACCACGGACTCCACTATGCCAGACAAGACCAGCTTGAGTCGATTGGCTACATCGATAGCGATTGGGCTGGTAGCATAGATGACCGGAAGAGCACTTTTGGATATGCCTTCCATTTTGGATCCAAAGCTATTTCTTGGTCCTCGAAGAAGTGTTGCTTTATCTATAGCAGAGGCAGAGTATGTTGTTGCCACATCAATTGCCTGCTAGACGATCTGGCTTAGAAGAGTTCTGAGTGAACTACATCATCCACCGAAAGCAGCAACAACAATTTTTTGTGACAATAACTCTGCCATCGCCCTCTTGAAAGACCTAGTTTTCCATGATCAGACGAAGCACATAGATATCCGGTATCATTTCATCAGAGATCTAGTGGAACTCGATGAAGTACAGTTGTAGTTTTGCAGGTGCAAGGAGCAGCTAGCTGACATCTTCACAAAACCTTTAAAGGAGAAGGACTTTGCCAGACTTGCAAGAAATTTTGGGTGTCAAAGAATTTGTGAAATCTGGTTTAAAGGAGGGTGTTGGAATTATTAAACCAAATTTCACGCCGTTCACAAGCACTTCACCGTGAAGCAATAAAAACATGCCTCTTGAAGGTGCTTCACTGCGAAGCACCAAAATTATGCCCCCGAAGATGCTTCGGCTGCGAAGCAACATCCCATCAAATTTGCAAAGCAGTGTCTAGGCATGGGAAATGAGCGCCTGACATCACACATGCGAGTAGGTGGGGTTGTTCAGCATTTTGTGGAAAACCCTCTTCGGCATTTAATTTTTTTCAACCAGTTGGTGAATTATTCTCGCCTCTTGTCTTCTTTCTTCGTCTATAAATATCAGACCATATGTCATTTAGTAGTAGAGAGAAAAGTGCAGAGCTGTAGCGAGAAATTGCGAGCGCAAAGCAGCCGCAGCAGTTAGGTTTTCGAGCACAGAGCAATAGAACAGCAGATAGCTAGAGTAGGGAGCAGCAGCCTCCTGGAAACCCCATCTTGTGTTTATCCTACAAATTTATCTTGCAGATGTTTGTAACCGCTTCATAGAAAGAATCTTTGTAGTCCAGTTATATTTCAATACATAAAATATTTGTCTTGTTACTTTGTGTTCCCTTGTTCTTTGTTCTCAGCTTCAAATAATTGTTCATCTGAAGACAAACATCAAGGAGGATTTTCCCAGAAGTGTCAAATTGGCTCCATCCCACCCAAGTACAAATTTGGTTATTTCTTAGTTGCCCCAAAGTTGCACTTCGAAAATTTACTGCCCTGTAGTAGAAGTTTGTAGCAATATTGGTCGAAGCTACACTTCGGCACTTTAATGCCTCGAAGTAATACTTCGGCGACTCCTTTTCCCGAAGCAACTTTTGCCGCACACTTTAAAGCAGCGCTGCCAATTTAAACCGAAGTCCCACTTCGGAAATATCTTTTGCGAAGCAGCTGCTTCGCTGGAAAAACTCCCGAAGCACTCATTGGTGGCTAAAAATCGTGAAGCTTCACTTTTCTTTGCCACTTCGCTATTGAACCTTCCGAAGCTTCCACTTCGGAAGCTAGTGCAGCGAAGTTCCTCCCTCGCTGTCCAAATTGACGATGTTTCCTTACGCGATTTAATCAATTTAAATTTGTCTAAATTCCTTCAAATTTGTCCATCGTATTTTATAGCGTAGCCCGAAGAATTTCTTCTTCATTGAGCTCGCACATTGGCCAAAAGTTCTAGTCATTGCAAGTTCGTTTTGCTGTATTCCAATTTTTTGTCCGGCTCGCACATTGGTCTTGTGACCGTTTGAATATTCAGTGCCATGTCTGTGTGCACTTTAGAGTTTTATGCATCTAAGGATCCGCACCCGATGAAACGCAGAAGCAAATGACATCTCGCCTAGACTGCATTTTTTGTGATGTTTTTTTATGGTGGAAAACGTCACAGTGAGCAATGTTTCCTTCTGCAACGTCCGACGGAGCTCAGTTCTTAAAGTGCTGTTACACGTGAACCTGTTCCTTCGCCTATTTTTTGGCATTGTTTTCTTTGGATGCACCGAACCTAGAAACAGACGATGATATTTTTTTGTTGTCTTTGGAGCCATTCTACTACGTGCGGCGGATGGCAGTGCTTCGCGATGCTCGGTGAAGCCAGAAGATTCGAGGGGTGGATCGCGCACATTGATCAGCTATTCATGTAAACAATGAAACTCACAATTCACAGCCTCCAGCTAAAGAAACTTGTTTGTATGCCTCAATAATGCGAGCAAATGCTAATCTGCTTAATGAAGCTTGTTGTTCTACTATGAAAGTTATAATTGATGGCACTACTACAAATCTAGAAGTTGGAGCTAAAGGCATTGTTGTAATTGGTACTAAAGACGATGATCTTATAGGTTCTAAAGCAGGAAATCGTGGTATTGCTGGACCAAATTTATCAGTTCCTGGTGGACCCGACAACAAAGGTTCTTGCATTTCATTGCTTTCAGATCTAGTACTCAAAGTGTTGGGTGTAGCTGTGATAGGTACTGAAAATGAATCTAACACTTTTTTCTACAGTCTCCATCTTTATGTCAATTGAAAGAGGACCACCTATGCCTGGAATAATATTCTGGGGACCTTCCTTTTGATCTTTATTTGATATGGTTGTAAAGCTTTGATTCTCAATGAAAGCTTGTGTAGTCATCAATGAAAGGTTGTGTAGTCATCAATGAGTTTACCCCACCACCTGAAACAAATGGAGCATTAGTTGTAGTCTATGCTTGCAGGTGCTAAAGATACTCCAATTGGGACATGCATGTGTTGAGTGTCTAACCACCCAGGATACCTTATATTATTATGATTGGTATAAGAAGTAAGTTTTTGAGAAACAACAGCTTTGACTTTAGATGATGTGATGTTCTTTGCTGAAAGGACTTGTGATATTATCATCAGTGTCATTGATGTTGGAGGGATGGAAGTTGACAGTTGCATTACTTGTGATATAATATTTAATGATGGCATTAGTTGAGAAAAAGTGGTTCGAAACAGATGGGTTTGGAGCAAAGGACGCCTTTTATGATTGCTGCCCTTTATGGTAGTATAGATGTATTGCAATATATACTATCTGCTTATGCAACATATGGAATAGATGTCAACTTAGAACGTGGATCAGGCAAGAGTACTGCTCTTCACTGTGCTACTGCAGGGGGGTCTAGTTTTTCCAGAGAAGCTATGGAGTTATTGCTTCAGTCAAGTGTTGATGTTAATCGATTTTTTTTTCTTTTTTTTTTCAACCATGTGGAAGCCATGTATGTTTGGCTGTTGTTCAAGCTAGTGCAGTAATTGTTCTGAGTATGGCCGGATTTGAAGTTGCTAGGCAGAGGGAATTACACATGTTGAAGGAACAGTCGATTTTTTTTCAGATTTGCTGCCAAGTTTTCTTTTGCGCCCCTAGATCGCGACGGAAGGTGGGGTTCAAGATTTTCGAGGTGTGAAGAAAGTAAAGGAGATTCACGGCGGAGATTTGGATCCTACGCTCACCTACACATAAAGTTACCATGATGATTGAGAATTTTTTGAGTTCTAGTTAATTGATGTTAGTGTTCATTGGCACTACATGGCGTATGGTGGCAAAGTGTGCGTGCCTCTCGATGGCCAAGCGTGGTGGACCCAAACAGTAGTAGCTATCTCGGCGGAGAGTATGGGGATATTAAAAGAAATAGAATTAGCAGAAAATGTAATGCGTGTTGTGGGAACGCACCATAGGTACAGATCATTAAAATCATTGGCATTTTGTTAGAGATTGTGATAGTTAAACAACAAGAGGAGAATGGAAGAATTTGAAACCATGCAGGCATGTGTCGCCAGTTTTTGAAGAAACAGTTTTTTTTCTCCGATCTCTGCGTGTGTCGCCATTTTTCATAGAATCATCCTCTATTGAAAGAATCTCATTGTTACAATAAGTCTTCATGGTGAAGCCAGTGAAGGCTCTGGTTTAGGGTGAGCAATGCCAGCTGTTCGTGGAGCGGAGAATCGGCAGTGCAGTTTTGAGACACCGCAGATGTAGTAGTAGATGTTGTTTCAACGGGCCTGCAAATTGTTGCAGTTGCTCTCGGAGGTGGCTCCGTCCAAACGGCCTGTTTCCCATGTATTGCTACGTACCTCCTCCACACACGAGCTGAGAACCGCGACCACCGCCCCTAGTATAGCGGTAGCATCAATGTAGATGCTTAGGCGTAGATATTTTTGGTGCAGATGTTTCAGGTTGCAGTGACGGTGATATGCGCATTGATAAAAATGACAGCGATAAGAGCTTAGACTTACAATATGGTACAGGTGCAAATTTGGTGCGGCCACCCTGTTTTCAAAGTGCAGACTCAGCTTTTGTAGATTGCGTCGGACATTCATTCACTCATTTTTTCATTGCTATTGACAGCTATCAGATGTGCGTATTTGTGGATGCGTCGTCTGCTACGATTGAGAACAAGAGTTGATTAATTATGCGTGACCAGAAAATATTTCTACTAAGCGCAATATGGAGTTTTTTTTTCTGCACGATAGAGATCTCCGTATTTTTTTTTTTTTTGGGTCCAGTGTACCAGAGGCTTCACTTCAGTGCGACGCTTGCCAAGGAGTTGTGTAAGCGGTCGTAAACTAGAGGTCGAAGGTTCTCCGATCATTGAGCAAGGATCATTGCAGCGCATGTTTTTTGTTGGTGGTTCCGGGAGCACACAGGAGTTACAGACAAGACAACAAAAATTGCGGGCGATGTTGAAAGATATCCAGTGAGACCAAGATGGGCACTTTGCTACGCACTGTTGCTATGTTTCGTTAGTATGTTCCCGCGTCGCCTAAGGAACCGAATCAAGCGTAGAGAAAGAAACATGTCGAGTGAAAATTGGTCTTCTCAAAGCTTTTCAAATGGTGGGTCGTAAACAGTAAAACAATTTTACTGTTTACACTTTATTAAAGGATATTTTCTTATAAAATGGGTGGCCCACTTTAATATTTTTAAATATTTGCTTGTGCTAGTGTCCATGGGCAAAATATTTTTTTATTCAAGAAACATAAAGGGGGAGCATTTCTTCTCCTAAGGGGTTCTATTAAAAAAAAAAACAAAGATTTTTTTCAAAATTCCATGTTTGAAGACTGCTTTGTTGATAGCAAATTTTGTAAAACTCCAAAGTTAACCAATACATTCCAGAGTAGAATTCGGATGGAGCCACTTGGGAAGTCTCGAAGCTGTACACATTTAGAGGGTCATTTTTTAGCCTTTTTGAAGCAAATTTTGTATCCGACTATAGGCTTATATATAGTCGTTGAAAAGGATTTTTTGTGTAGAACTCATTGGTGCAGTCCATTTTCAGTTTGAAGCAGTTTTTCATACTATTTTGTGAATCAAAATATTGTATAATGGAGTGCATTCTCGGTTGAACCTGACACTCCCAACATTGGTGCCCTTTGTTTGTTGTTTGTCCACTTTTTTTGGACCTTGTTAATCAGCCCATTGTTCTCATATAGATGAAAACCACTACTTATACTTGTGGAGTCAATTTAGATATCCCTTGTGATTCTTGTGGTTCTTTCCACACTATCTTCACACTCTTATTTTTGTGATTTCTTTAGTGACCTTTATTCATGGTTCACAACCTTGATATGTGTCACAGGCACCAGTCTGGGATAATGATTTTATTTCGATGACAGTCTCTATTGTTTTGGGACATATGATGGGTCATTTGCAGACTTCTTGATGGAAGATGTCCTAAGGGGGGTTGAAGAGGAAAATATTGGTTGACATGATAAGACTATCCTGATCCATACTCAAATTTCCACCCTTGTACAAAAGATCCTAGCTTTTTGGGTATATCCCTCAATAGATTACTTGAAATAAAACTATTTGTAGCCCCACTATCAATTAGAATTTTAACATCTCTATCAAAAATTTTACCTTTCAGAAGTAGAAGAATAGCTTGGCCATCCAAGTCTTGCCTTGTTGTTGATACATAGATCTTGTGGTTCGGCCTATCTATTCTAGTACTGGCACGTTTTGGGAAATTAATAACATAATTTGGACCTCCACAATTGAAACATCTTATCTTTGAATTTGAGTCTCCTTCATGAACCTGTTTCTCGATATCCATTGCCTGTATTGGAGCTGGTTGTTTAGGAGTCTAGAAGTCCCTATTATTGTTGTTGGATTAGTAATTATTCCTATGATGAAATTCTTTCTTGAAATCCTTCTTGCCACCATTATTATGCCTCTCAAATCTTGGATCTCCTTTGTTTTTCATATTTTGCCCATTATCCCATTTTCTCTTTTTCTGAAACTTGTGTCCCTTGTTTGACCATTTTGTGGAATGGTTGTGTGTTTCATTAGTAGTCTGGGTAGACTCTGTTATCCGAGCCATATCATAAGCTTCTTGCATAGTTCTTTGAATATGCACACTTACTTTATCTCTAATCCAAGGCTTCATTCCTAGGATAATTTTTTGTATTTTCATCTCATTGTTGTGATTATGATATGGTACATACTTAAGAAACCTCAAAAATTGTTCATAATATTCTTCCATGGAGAGTGAACCTTATTGAAATGCAAAGAATTATTGGTACTTATTCAAATAGAATTGCTTTGTAAGGAATCTATCCTTAAAATATTCCACAAAAACTTCCCACTTTAACTTGTTAGGTGAGATATTATGTTCCTTGCTATAAGCATTCCCCCAATCAATTTCTCTTTATCCCAGATGAGAAATAGAAAATATTATTTAGTTGTAGAGTAGTTTCTTATGGTGAAATGAAGTTGATGTTCATCCAACCAAGCCTCGACTACATTTTCACCTCCCTTTTAGGTGAACTTAATCACCTTAATATACTTTAGATCATTACCAATTTCTTTCTTCATATGAATTCTATTTTCACGTTCTTCAAGATCTTCATCCTCTCTAATCTCTACATCTGGAATCTCCATCTCCTGATTGTTGTTGGGGTTATGTTGAGAACTTATGGCTTACAAAATATATTGAATTTTATATTGTATAATAAAAATAGTAGTAGTAAGGTTCTCTACTTATTTATTTGAATTTCCAAAACTTTCTTCCATATGTCTGGCTTCAGGAGTATCGGGACTAGCTTGTTGCGAGGTTATTTCCTTCTTGCCTCTCATTCTTGTTGCCATGTTAACCTAGAGTAAAGAGTTGTATTAATATTTGCTCTTTTCCAAGGTCAAAATAATAGTTTTCCAAATAATTTATTATCACTAGGTTTATTCCCTAATTTCTTCCTTTAACTTTGGTTGCAGATTATACACACTTGAAATAAGGAATAAGTAATTCAAAAGTCACAGATGTTGAAAAGTTTCCCAAAAGAGTCTAAGGTACACTACTTAAAATCTATACAGGAGGGTTCACTTAGCTCTTCCACTTTTGAATGACTATGGATCTACTCATGGGAGAAAGGAACTTAAACACTAGTGATCTCACATACTAACCTAGTCCTTACCAAGTATACTTCATCAAAATTTAAGGAACTCATCATTGATCTATGCCTCTAATATTTCGCTAGCTTAGATCTATCTAGAATCTATTAGTTAGCCTGAGCCTCTAATACCAACTATAACAACCCCTACTTTCACTACACGTCTACTAATTTTTTTTTTAAATAAAACTCTTCTTTGTCCACATTTTGATAAGTTAAAGATATAATAATTATCTAAGATGAAATTTTCTTATATAGAAGTAAGCAATCCAATTTGTAATAGATTAATTAAATAGAAGTGCCAACTTCTTATTTTGAGACAATTGCAAGTAGGAGCACTAACCCCTACAACACCATCCTGCCATCCCATAATGGTAGATGAATAATAACATACAATGGATATATACCCTTCATACATTTTCTACATGGCAAGGGACCTCATTTTGGTTTAATCAACCAATTAGGAGAGTAATTCCTCACCAAAGGAATACCTTTCTCCATTTCTCCATACTACCAATAAAGGCTAGTGTCTTTAGGATAAACCATTAATCTATTGCTCATTATGGAAACTTACGTGCATTTTGGGTTAATCATCTTAAGCGTTATTATAAAATTTACTTATCATAAAGGTGTTGGTGGTTTTGGTGGTGATGTGTTTTAGTCCATGAGTTTTGAGTCTTTGGTTTGTTTCTATTGTTGTGTAGATTACCCATAAATTTCCCTCTACACTACTATATTCAAAATAAATGATTCTTATGAACCACCAAATATCACCATAGATCTTGTATATACATTGCAATAATTGGAAATAAGTGATCTTACTAATATTCACAACTTAAAAAAATGATCAACAACATTCAATTACAAATATCTACAAAATACACTCATTTGATCATTTTTCCAAAATCCATACATCATATACCATCTAATTGTGATGATTACATCATTAAAAAGGATTCCTTACATCATACAAAAACAAGTAAAATAAATACATCAAATATTACATAGCTTGGCTCATAAATTTCAGTCATACAAAATTATAATAAGTACTTATAAAAACATGTTGTACAATATGAACTATGATGTAGTCTTTAATACTAATTGATAGGTCCTTCTCTGGTTTTATTGCATCTTCATGATGTGAAAGAGATGTATGTAAGGGATCAGGACAACTCGAATGCAGAGTATGTCAATGCAGCCCAAGCAAATCATGTTTTTTTCATGCTTAAATGCATACATGCATCATTAACTTTGCTAGTTGCATATCTCATGTTAATGAACATCCATGGTAATAAATCAATCATCATGCAAAGTAGGGATTGTTACACAATCCAACTCATTACATGTTTGGTTTATCTCCAAACAAAGGAAGAGTCCCATACCTCTTCCCATGGAAAAGACACCAATATTTTCCTTCAATCCAGGAAATTTATCTTTAATGATAATCAAAAGCATATACCTTCATTTTATTTTCAAGCACAACATAGAATTCATTAAACAAATATCCAAACTATTGAATTCCTATATCTCTATATATAAACTAAAATTACAAAAGAGCTATAATGACAATTTCAATTATATATTTCTTATCTATAGAATACAATTAAAGCCAATCCATATTAATATAAGTATATAACACAAGTTCTCATATACCAAGGTATAATTGTAATAAATTTCAAATTTTATTCACTTCATAGTTTTCAAGAGTAAATACAAAATGTATATATATTTGATCACAACATATGGCAATTAGATTGGTATAAAATTATTAAACAAGATAGACAATAATAATTAATTTCTACCATTTCATGATCTTTTACAAAATAAGTTAAATTTTAGTAAAGAATATTAGAATCTAACTAAATATATACAAAGAGGTTGTTATATAGATCTAAATCTCGACATATAAACAATACATTCACACCAACAACTATTTTTTTGGATTCCACTACAGCCAAACCAAATATGTTGAAATACATTATGACCAAAAAGCATACTTGTAATTGCTTGAATACTTATCAAGAAGGATCACTATGCTCATGAAACCCAAAGAAAAGTAATGCATCACAATTTGCAAAACTTAAAGGTTGGTGTAATGTTTAGGAATTCCATTACAGTCAAGCACATTATCCTTTACCCAAAGTGATGATGGTCTATACCTGTGCCACTCCAATGTCGGTCATTTCTCATTGGGATCCAATTGACTCAATCAACTAGTGACATGGTAACCACCAAGGGCAGAACAATGCACATGATCATCAAAAATTGAGACGATCCCTATCGGTGGTCATTTTTAAGCATGTGAAGTTGGGATTACTATCAGGTGACACTAAATATTTTGGGCAAGAAATTATTTTACTCTTAGTCCAACAATTTCGGCAGACATGGTACATAGGCTACGGTATTGGAGGATTGCCGACCGAATTTTTTAGAATTCCAAAGAGTTGTTAGATACCCAATAGGATTTGATTGGAAATAGGAACCTAGTATTCGCTAGGTTGGTTCTTTCAGAGTCTGCTTACCAAATTTGTGATTCATCAGACAGGTAGTATGTGAACTCATTCAATATGTTTGAGTATTCACAATGTGATTAAGCATAGACTTTATTTTCCCTGAATGATTAAATTTGCAAGGGATCATATGATGGTTCAATGGTAGTACTCAAATTTAGAACGTGATTTTATAGCTACAATTTTTCACCTAGATAGTGGATAAGGTAGGTGCAACATGATATGTGGCCATTGCTCGATAACACATGTGGAATATTTGCTAGCTACTCAGTGAAATGAATACCAAACCAAAAATGCCTACGGAGAGAAATGAAGAGACATATTTCATTATGCATGAATGCACATCTAGGTATCTATTGCTGACAAAGAAAAATACCCAAATGGAATAAAAGTAAACTAACACTAAATCATGAGCAAGATGTCATTTTATATGGAAGTATAATCTTTGCTTTGTACACGACTACTCTAATATCTTCTCTAAAGACATCTATGATAGTGGTATGCTATAACTTTGTAGCCATAGTAATTTCAATCCGCATAAAAATTGGTGTGTCCTTGACTCTACTTTGGATATACAAACAACACTACTGTATTTAGCATGACCATAAATAAAAGAACAAATGGTAAAATACGTAGTTTTAAAAGTAGCTTAATCTATTCTAATATCCAAGTGGTAAAACACCCAATATAAAATATTTACCATCTAGCTTACAAGCCTCCATGCATTTATTAATACGGATCCTCTTCTAAAGGTAAGACTAAAGAGTAGCACTCAAATAAAATAGTCGTGAAAGAACAAAGAAGAAAGCTTCCACACCTGGGACTTTCGCAGAACCACTAACAAGAGTGCTAAGAGATCCTCCTCTGACTCCCATCCTAGTCTCCTTCACAAATAATAGCATAGCATGCTCCATTTTTCTCAACCCTTATGGTTATTTATAACACTTTATTTTTCTTACAAGAAGATGCTCTACATTATTTTATTACTTTTCTTTATTTTCCCTTCACATGCAAGTTTCTTCATAATATAATATTTTAATACAAAAGGGATTCCCTAGAGATAAGGTATAGGTTGGTTATATGTCATGTGCCCCCACTCTAAGGGCACTAATACTATTGAGAGCATGGGTGATAATATTTGGAACTATTAAAGATAAGAGGAGAGTCTCATCCCTTAGTACAACCATTCCAAAGTTACCATGTGTATGAAAGATGCAATATTTAATTTATAAGATAGTCTTTTCATGTTTTGGTCCAATATAAATTTGGACAAGCTCATAAAATAAAAAACCATCTAATTTATTTTCCAAAATAGAGTAAACCAAAATAAATAAGCATGATCAAAAAAATTAATCTCTACCATAGATAATTCTTAAATTGTGTGCATAAAAACATATATTAAAAATATTAAAGTGTCAATCATTAATAAATATGTATTTCCAAGGTAGAATTCCTTTATGCAAATTAGTTATGCAACCAACTATATTTTGCAAAAATTGCATACAAGTACTCGATTCATATGCTTGTTGTTTCCCATCATCATTTTTTCTTTGAGTGACGGGAATTTTAGAGTAATTCCTCAAGTAAAACTGCCATCAGGGAGGTAACTAGTAATGACAGAAACAAGAGATTTACCTGATGAGTTGTCTTTGTCATCATTTCCCTTCTCATATCTTGGTGGTTAGTCTTCCACATAAGAGAATACTTGTTCTTACAATAAATCAATGCACACAATATCATTTTCTCTTGATAAAAATAAATATAATGCAAATACACCAAGTATTACAATCCAGCTATTATAATACAAATAGCATATTAATACAGTTTCTCCAAGGTGGGTCATGACACTAATTTGATCAAACTTTGTGTTAGGGCTTGGGGCATATTTGAGACATAGTTGAAAGCAATTTTGGTTACTGATTTGATAAAGCTTTGTGTTAAGTCTTGGGGAAGATTTAAGATAGAGTTGAAAATAGGTTTGGTTGTTGATTTGATCAAAATTTGTGTTAACGCTTGGGGTAGATTTGACATAGAGTTGATATCAGGATTTGGAGGTGATAGAGCAAAGAAGATAGAGGTATCCAGTGGATATAGGTCCATCATCCAATGTAGTTGGGATAAAGGTATTCTAAGGAGGTATATCCACAAGTCAAAGCAATGGGGATAGAAGTCTTCTAGAAAGTCATCAGCAAGAGCAAAGGAGATAGAGTTCTCCTATGGAGATATCCATGAACCGTATTAGAGAGGGGATATAGTTCCCCTGTATAAAGAGATCCGTGAACTAGCTAGGAAGATAGAGTTTTTCTATGAATAGAGATACACAAACCATTTGAGGAGATAGAATTGTCTTGGATCAAGTTCCACAAACCAGAGAGGAGATAGAGTTCTCTGGTGGAGAGATATCCATGAACTAGAGAGGGGATATAGTTCTCCTATAGAGAGAGATCCATGAACTAGAGCAAGAGCATAGAGTTCTCCTATAGAGAGAGATCCACAAATAAGAGCATTGGGGATTGAGATATCCTTTGGATAGAGTTCCATAACTATTATAATAGGGAATTGATTCCCAAGATATTTGTTGAAAACACTTAGGAGAAATATTTTACTCATGGACGTAACCCACATTGGGTGAATAAAATTAAATTTGTGTCTCTCATGTGTGTGATTATTTGTGCATTGCTTTGATTACTACTATTGATATTACCATTGATAATATTGGATAATATTGTTTGGAAAAGAAAACTAAAAGTTGATCTTATACTGTTAACCTTCCCCTCTCAGTATAATCTTATGTTATTTAGGAGAATCATTTTTAGAATATGTTAGTAAGAGCAAGGAAGATATTTGGTGCTATTTCTCACTAGATATTCAGTAAGCCAATGGAAGGTATAATGTTTTGAAGTACCCATTTAATGCATGGGATGTAAATAAACTTGCAAAACCACATTTATTGCAGTAATGAGGATGTATGGTAAAGTTTCAATTACCTTGGAATATCTTAGAGGATGGTTGACCAGTCAAGGAAGAGAGAGAGCACCCATTTTAAAAGCAAATCAGAATACAACAAAATTGAAGGAGTGGCTCAAGTTTTGGAGGTAATATATTTCATTTAAAATTAATTATAAGCCAATATAGGAGTTATAAGGTTAAAAGAGATTATTATTGTCTAAGGTTAAGTTAAAATTATTTTTGGAGAGATAAGACTTTGAAATATTATTTGAAACCTTAGAAACTTTATTTTTGCAAATTGAAATTTTATGAACATTTGAAGATTGATTTGAAAGTTGAAGTAATTATTTTTTAAGTTTCCTAATTTGATCATTTAAGTTGACAAAACAATTTGAAATATTTGCAATTTGACAAGTTTGAATAAATAGGATATCCTACATCAAATTAGGAATACAAAACTTGCAAATATTTTTTTATAGAATTTCTAAATTTCTAAATTTCGAGTTATAAGGAATTCAACATCAACATAGGTTTATGAAATTAAGAATTGCGGAATTATGTTCTTGAAATTTTGGAGGTAAAAATAATTTAATGTAGAACTTTTGACAAATGAAATTTGCATTGATAATTTAGTCTCTAATTCAAAATTAGAAGAGACATAAGTTTTAAGACTTGAAATATTAAAATTGTGTGCAAGTTATTGATTTATAAGAGGAAAATAAAGTAGTTATTTTGAAGAATTGAAGTTGAAAAAAAATTGCATTCATTCAATCACCAGGGTGATACAAGGTATTCTACAAAACATAACATTGAAGAATTATATTGAAACTAGGAATATAAAAGGTTGTCAACATAAAGTTAAAAATTAAAATTTGTCCTTAGTCTATCATTCAAAACTAAGGAGAAATAAAGAATAGAGAATTTGAGATTGCATCAAATGATTATTTGATAAACTAAACTAGGGATCCATAAGGAAGTCAACCTCAAAGGTTTAGAGATTTAAAAATTCTATCAAAGTTGTATTTTACCTTTACGAATAGCAAGTTATCAAGAATATTTCCTTAACAATGGAATAACTTGTTAATTTAATAAGATTCAAAGAACCAATATGTGTTAAAAGGACTTTTTAGAAATCAAATATTGACAACTTGATAAGAGTAGATACTATAAAGACATGTTCTAACAATATGGTAGAATTTTTTGATGACAATTATAATATTGAGAGGATACTCAAGGATCATTCTCAAATTATAGCAAAACATGTAGGGCAAGAGAGTTTTCTATCAATTTATGAAAGAAGCAAATATAGAATTGCTTCAACTATACACACATGGTTATATCAGTTTGTCAAGAAAATAGATGAAATTAAGTTCTTCAAAACAACAAAAGGAAATTGAAATATACTTACTGTAATAGAGAAGGACATGAAAAAGCTAATTGTTGTAATTTTCATCCTTGTAAATATTGTGGAAAAATATCTCATTCATCTACCTTTTGTTATTACAAGGAAGAATATTACTGGAATTTTGAAAAGGTTCTAACATACAAATTACAGTGTTTGTTTCAAAATATTATTTCTAAAGCCTTTGCTAACAATGAATATAAGCATGAAGAATAGGCAAGAATATTATTCAAAGAACAAGAAAAACAAAAGTGGACTAGAGATGTAATTAGATCCCTTGTTCAATAAGGATGTGTAACTATTAACTGTATTGAAAGTCCTAAACAAAAATAAAATTCAAGAATAGAAAAGAAACTAGGTCAACATGAAGACAAAAAAGAAGAGAAAGAACCTTATCAAAAAAGCATACAATGCAAAGTGACTTGAAAGATGAAGATCCATATTGAATACTAAAGTCTTCAATAACCAAATAATGTAATACAGAGGGGTATTGTAATATATTACATTATTTTGTACATGCTAATATACCACATTGGGTACATCTTTATATTAGGAAGGAGTCATATATTAGAGTGTGGGTATTTACTTTATGCAATGTAATAAATGTACAAGTATTATTAAAGTGTGCAAAATAGTTTGCAAATATAAATGTGCATAATAGTCCATGTGTACATGAATCCGAAAGATAGGAAGATGAAGAGTCTCTAGAAGAGTGAAGGTCAAGAGTTCTCAATATGAAGAGTCACATTCCATTATAAATGTGTCTATGAGTGTGTGTGAGGTTTAGAGAAATATAGAGTGACATATACAATGTTGTAATGAGAGTGTGAAGAAGAATGATGTATTTGAGATCTTTATTCATCTGATATCCAATTTACATGAGCATTTGTTAATGGCATTTATATGAGTTATTTTTGAATTTTTTTATGATTTTTATATGTTTAGTAGTTTTCCATTATCATATATTTCATATTGCAACTTTATTTTAGATCTTGTGGTTATTTTATCTTAAGTATTTAGCTTCAAATGCTTACAGTATCTTGTAAGACACTACTAGGATACAATTTTTTCCACAAACATGTAATAGAACTTGGCTCATGAGGGTTAGTCAAACAAAAAAATTTATCAACCATTGTCAATCCAAAATGGCCTAATTATTTTGTTAAAAGATCTTTATTGAGAACACCATTGATTTCAATATTATTTACCTCCACACATTTAGTAAAATGTTTAACAAGAGTACCCTTATATTTTATAAAATATTCAATTGTATTATTGTAGTCAATACAAGGATCTTAGAACATGGGGTTAACCACACCCATGGCCTCAAGTAATTCATCTCTTTGAAAATACTTTCTTATTTCTCATCATTTTTTTTTTATATTTTTCTCAATTTAATATTTGTATTGTGTAAAACTACATAAAATCTATTGTATGTTATGGGTATTTGTTCCACATAATTTGCAACTATATGTGAATGCTTTTTAAAATAATGTAAATGTATCTCCTTTCTATGAATATTAATACAAAGATGATCATTGATGTTAAACTTCAAAAAAAAAATTGGATCATTAACATTTATTAAAGTTCTCCAATTATCAAACAAATGATACATAAAAGTTTCTCTAGACATGTATAACCTATCAATATGGAGGTATATTTGTTTTCTCATTATGGTAAAATTGAAAATATAAATTAATCTTTCTTGCACAATTTTAATTAAAGCATTCATTTCTTGCAACATTGGAAGAATATCGTATAATGTGAGAAGTGCTTCCAAGTTAATCAATGGTATAGCAAATATTTTTTCCGATCAACTACCCTATACTTTGCATACGTAAACCTTGCTAAGAATTGATATTCTATAAAAACTCTATATGTAGGTTCCAACAATTAAATGCACCTAGTACATACATATTTTAGTAATTTTCACCTTTAGTAACTCCTAGTGCAAATTATTGAAACTCTACAAACCTTTTGAACTACACCAACAATAAGCATGTATTTCATTGGTAAGTTCTTCCACTCACAAAATTTTCAAATATGCTCACAATTTTATATGTAAGATTCATTCTATGGGCCATGGAATGAATGGGGATCAAATATGGGTCAATTGATGTCTGAAGTTGAACATAAATACCATTTGTATGTCCTTGCATTGTAGCAACACCATAAAATCTAACACATATTAACTTAGTGGCTACTTCTATATCATCCATTTTTGCAATATCCTTTAAACTAGTTACAATAACATTGTAGATATCTTTTACATTATAATTTTCCACCATATTATGTAGTGCTAGTAATGAGGTTGCCTTAAATGATTTTGAAATGTGTAAACATTCATGCAAATCCAAGTTGTGTTGTCAACAATAGTTACCCCATCAATTGAAAGTAAAATGCATTTGACATGTTTTACTTTCTCTCTTAGGTCCTCCTCAACCAATGGGAGATAGTTTACCATTTTCCAATAACTTCAATTTGACCAATGTGCATTGTGAAGGTTTTGCACATCAACTAGTTGAAATATATGTTTAAAAAAATCAATAAAATAAGACATAGGTCTACCGTTTTTAAGAATAGTATATACAACAACAAACTACAAAAATTTTGAATCTAAAGGAGTCTTATGAATTTTTTGAAATTGAGCTTGAATTGTCCTACCATTATTAACAAGATTTTGTTGTTGTTTCATTTCTTTCTTATATTCTTGTGCATATTTGACATGTATGTGTTATGGTGCATCCTTTCACCTAATTGTTTTCTTAGTTGTTCCATAAATTTGTTTTACTATCACATAAACTTTTCCACAATGTTTTTCTATTATATCCAACTTAAGTTGCATCTTATGATCCTTTACTAGTTTCCAACTACAAATGATGCATTTACATTAAGTTGGAAAATTATTAATATTCTTTAGCTGCATTGGATCAATAAATGAATATATTGATGACCATTCAATATGAAATGTCCTTCCAACACTCCACCTAGTTAATTTTCTATGTTTAGGTTTTTGAGTAGAAGAATCCCCAAAAGTTGAAATTTTATTAAAATGATCATTTTATTTTTTTATTGGTGTGTTAGTTTCAAGAATATCTTCAAGTGGTTATTTCTTGGTATTTTTAAGAAAATTTTCATATGGAGGCATCTCATCCTTGGGAATATATTCAAGTGAAGGCATTTAAAGGTCAATAAAATTTTCTGCATACAAATGTGTGCTATGTAATTTTTTGTAACAACTTACAAAAAAATAAAATGTGTATGTACCTTTAATTTGTGTAGATGTTCATGACTCACTCAATTTTGATATATGGATAAAATATTTTAGGATAGTTTTTTTAATAGAAAATTGGCCTCCCGTATTTCAATTGCTAATAGGTGTCATTATACCAATATGTGCCATTGTACTTGTATAGAAAACAATATTTCATATTAAAAATAACATGATGTTGAAAAAAATTGTAAAAAATGTATAGCTAGGATAAAGGAATTCATGGTCAACTATTGATTGTAGGATGTATATTTCTTGTATCGCTTGTCAATACTATTCATGCTTTATATAGCTCATCTTTGTTTATCTTTGCTATTGATCGTATCTACTTGTCTCTACTTTTAATCTATCTTCTTTTCTTGCTATATATAATCTTTCCTTTCTATTGATACACTTTGTCTGTCTTTGCTATTGATCATCTTTGATTTCTTGTTGTTCATATCTACTTTCCTCTACTATTGATCATCTCTACTTTCTATTGATAAACTCTGCTTGTATTTTATACTGATCATATTTATTTTTTTGTTGATCATATTTGCTTTTCTCTACTATTTATCATATTTTATTTTTGTCGATCATATCTATTTTTCTCTGCTACTGATCATATTTGTTTTTATTTGCTATCAATCATCTCTTTTTCTATCAATCATCTGTACTTTTCTTTGTTATCGATCATCTTAGATTTTCGTTGATTGTCTCTACTTTCCTCTATTACCAATCATCTTTAATTTTATTTTTCATTGACCATATTTACCTTATCTTTCTATCAATCATCTCTACTTTTATTTTCTACCAATCATATTTTCTTTTCTCTATTATCGATTGTCTCTACTTTTCTCTGCTATCGATTGTCTGTGCTTTCTTTACTATTGATCATCTCTGATTTTGCTATCAATTTTATTTAGTTTTTACATATTTTTTATTGGTACAAGTTATTTTTAGTACAGGAGTATCACTATTGCATTAGGTAAATATTGGTGGTTTAATGGGTAAATTTGGCTACATAAATAAAATTATTTATAATTTCAAGGTGAAAAGCTCCATTATTTAAGTGAAAATGTTGGCAATTTAAAATAGAATGGTGTTTTTGTAATAAATTACAAAAATAACTATTTAGTATGTAAAATTTGTATGTACCTTGAATTTGTACAAATGTTGATGGCTCACTTCATTTTGATATATGGCTAAAATGTTTTAGGATAGTATTTTTAATAGAATATTAAAGTCCCTTCTTTCCATTTCCTACCAAAATATTCTTGGATGGGAGTATTTTAAAATCTACCAGGATAAGATCTACAATATCTAACACTACCTTGTCATTTATGGTGCCACTAATACCACGCCTACTACCAATTTTGATATTGCTACCAATCTCATTGCCATTGGCTTGTTCTTTGAAAGAAACAACTTTGGTCTGAGTTTGATCCAATGCCTAGTGCAATAACTTTGTGCATACTTCTGGATCTATATTGCTCAAATCCTCCATAAATAACTTTAGAAAATACCTCAATGCCACCAGTGGCATGTCATCTAATAGTATGTGATGAATGAAATCTTTAGTATTTTGAACATAATTTTTGGATATAATGGATGCAATTATGAGTTTATATTGCTTGATTTTATGACTTTGATCAATAATGGCTACTGTAAATTATATAGCATTCATGAATTCACCCATCATTTCCTTATTCAACCATTTCCATCCTTCATGAAAACCCTATGCAATACACTGGTGATAACTAAGTTACTTGTTGGCATTTTTGCCACATTGATTCTCATTGATTAATGCATTGGTGTATTATTTAAAATCTGACCTTCAATATCAGCTTTGATGCAGCTTTGGCGAAAAAAGAAGAAAAAATGAGCAAAAAATGACTAAGTCTAAAAGCTGCAGCGATTCGCTGACATGTCGCGAAATCGCGGTCAACGCAGTCAACGCAGGCAGGTTGGGCGGAACCGTCGCGATATCGCGACGTGTTCCATTTTCGCGACTTTCGAAAGGCAAAGGAGGAACAGCGACAAAATGTCACGAAATCGCGACAAAAAGTCCAGCCGAAGACACAAAGCAAAAGTTGCAGCGCAGCACCGACGTCTCATTTTCGCGCGGTGTTTGGCTTCGAAGACCCAAGGTTAAAAGTTGCAGCGATTCGCTGCATGATTGTTAAGAAGAGGAAGCCATGGGAAAGTTGCAGCGACGCGCTACCTGTAGCGTTTTCGCGATGGCAAAGTGGCCATTGGTACGGAAGGAGCAAAACGTAGCGATATCGCTACATGCTTCAAAATCGCGGCCATTTTGGTCCAAGAAGCAAAGGAGCAGTAAGTTGTAGCGATTCGCTGCAATATCAACAATAAGGCCAACTGACATGAATATGCAGCGAAATCATGCAGGGGATGAAAATTGATCAAAAAGCATGAAAATGGTTAAGTGCTCAAATTGGTAGCGAAATGGAGACAAGGAAGAATTGAAGACATTCAAGTGCAAAAGGTGTTATGTTTTCGCGGACCGTCTTCAAGGCCGTACAAGGTGCCTGAAACATGTAGCGATATCGCTACATGTTCCATTTTCGTGGCGTTTGGCTTCAAAGGTTTCAGTGTTCAAAAGTGCAGCGATGCGCTGACTGTTTTCACAAACGGCATAGAAAGTGCAGCGATGCGCTGACTGTTTTCACAAACGGCATAGAAAGTGCAGCGATTCGCTGCAAGTTCTGGGCGACAAGGCGAGTGCGGTGCAGCGATGCGCTGACTGTTTTCACAAACTGTATAGAATATGCAGCGATTCGCTGCAAATTCTAGGCGACAAGGCGGAGTGCGAAGAGAATCATGCAAAAAGCAAAAGGCGTCGCATTTTCGCGACCCATCCAGGAGACCGTACAAAGTGCCAAAAAGTGCAGCGATGCGCTGCATGTTCCGTTTTCGCGGTGCAGGAAGGAAGGAATAGCCAAAGGCCGCAATGCGTAGCGATATCGCTACATGTGCCATTTTCACGGGATTAAGCTAGCGATAGAGAAGACAAAGCCGAAGATGTAGCGACAGCGCGACAGGGAGCATTTTCGCGGGTGTAAGTGACAAAAGTGTACGGCATGAAAATACGTCGCGATTTCGCGACCCGTCGCGTTTTCGCGACCTGCGACAGTTTCCCGCCAGAACATAGTATGAACGCCCGAGGAGATTTTTTTGATTTCCAATGATTTAATGCTGACCCGAATTTAATGATTTGCGGATTTCCAAGGCATTCAAAGTAAAAGACGCGCCCAGGCCACCAAGATTGAAGATTTAATGCATTCGAGGCTGTTGTTCGTGGATTGTCGTAACGGTTTCATGCACATGTTCGAAGAACCAAATTTAATGAAGGACCGCGAACGTTTCATTGCATTTAATTTTTGTTTCTTCGAGGCTGTAATCAAGGGATCGTGTATGTAATTTCCAATGCACAATTGTAGATCACGAGGAGGATGGTGGCAAACATTTAATGCTGCAAAGAGGACGGCCCTCTATAAAAACCAATGTAATTTTCATTTACAAAGGTTGGGAAAAATTCTCTGCTAGAGACTGGAGATGCATTTGCGGGAATAAAGAGTTGGCTTCTAATTTGTCAAGCGGTTGTATGGGTGATTTCCTTTCTGTTCTATTGCATTTCTAATAGCTTTGTATTTCTTCATGGCTGTTGCATTAAAATTCTGCATATTGGATTTATGTACCGCCGTGAGAGTATGATTTCTGGAATGTAGTTTTGGAGGGTCTTCCTGCATACATCGTGCGAAGGTTTAAGTTAATAATTTTTATTACTTGCTGTTGTTGCATTTTTAAGTTTCCTGCTGCTATTTTCCCGGTCTTATAACTTCGGCCTGTGGCCATATTTCCCATTTCTTTCTGTAGTTTTTAAATCTCTTTCCTGCAACCCTTATCTTAAACCAAGTTTAGAATAGTGAAGGGAACCAGCCCACTCTGGAGATTGGTCTGGAAGCCATTTCTTGCTTCCAGCCTTTCAATGTTGGCCAGGTCTAGGGTGCATTTGTAAAATCCTTTCCTGTGGCGATTTTGGACCAACAGTTTTTGGCACGCCCGGTGGGACAAATTTTATTTGTCTCTAAAAGATCCCATAGGGTCGAAGGTTTAATGTTCGCCTTCAGACTGTAAATTAGAGCATTTGGTGACTCTGTTGTTTTTGGTGACCCTGCTGAACCCAGAAATACTTCATGTTCACAAGATCACAGTCAAAGAAATTTGGCGATCTTGTTCAGTTTTTTGAGCTTGATAGTTCGAGAAGTGGTGAGCATTCTAGATTAGTTTCCTCATCCCTTCCATCTTCTGCTGTACAAATACCCAGTATTGTTGCTAGTGTTGCACCCCTACAAGTTCCACCAATGGCACAATTTCCTCCACCCAGAAAATTCTTGGCATGGAATAGCACTGGAGCCTTGAATCTGCAGGCTCAGAATCCAGTACCTCAGGCTGCACTGAAGGCTTTGCCCACTTACGATGGTACTGGTAAAACAGCCTATGAGCACATAAATGATGTGGCTTCCCTGGCTGCTATCCATGACATTACCGATGAAGATGTGATGATCAAATTGTTAGTATGTTCTTTGAGAGGTAAACTGCTGTTTTGGTACAGAACTCTGCCTCCCGGCACCATAACATCATGGGATCAGTTTGGTGATTTGCTGGTGAAACATTTTCATGAACAGGCTGACCCTTTCTCATTGTTAAATCAGTTTATTGTCATACAGAGACATCCACAAGAAGAGATACCTGATTTTAATGTCCGGTTTACCAGAACTTGGCAAAGGATTCCTGATGGTATTCGGCCTGCTGATGAATTAGTTGCGATGTACTACCTCAGAGCGTTTCACTCAGATATCGGCTGGGCGGTTCGGCAGTCTAATGTGGTAACGTTTCCAAAAATATTTGAACAAGCAATTAAAGCAGAAGTTGATCTGGTTGCTGTAGGAAGACTGCCTCCAAAGGTAACTATGCCTCTTATTCCATATTTGCCTCAATATTTATATGGTTCACAACCACACCCCATGCCAGCTATGTATCCTACACCATCATGGAGCTCTAAAGCACCTCAAGTTGCACCTGTCCCAGTTCCTCAGTTGCCTGCTTTAACTCCTTTACCGCTCCCTGCACCCAACATTCAACCATCTCCCGTTTCCACTTGCATTTCTAGCTTTGCCAGCACCACCAGCTCCTTTGCCCTTGCCAGCACCTCCCGCACCTACAAACCCCTGATCCATATACAACATTATTGCAAGAGGTGAAGTCTGCAAATTCTGCCATTAGAGCCATGGGAAATAAGATCACACTCATTGAGAGGAAGCAGGCTGAGAGAGATTTCCAGCCAAGGAGATTTCAACCTCCTCAAATTACTAGAGATCAAGCTGCCTCCACAAGCAAAGCACTCGAAAAGGGCTTAGCTGTTCTAGCAAATGAAGATGCAGCCCATGCAGATGGAGTATATTGGTGTTCCACTTGTAATGATCCTCACGGAGAAGATACATGTATGGTTCACTTAAATTATGTGCAGACCTTGGCGGCCAGCTCTTCAGGTGACCATGTTAATATGATCTCAGAAGCTGGTCATAGTTTGATGACTGCAGTAGAAGATCAAGTTTCAGTTCTAACAAGGACTTGGAAAGAAGCCTATGAATGTTGATCCCGTCGACTTAGAGCCGTTAAGAGTACCAGCTGAAGTGAAGAGGCCAGTGAAAGTTCCTGTGCCAGCTCCAAAGTCTTTGCCCAAAGATCCAGCTTTTAACAGAGTTCAAGAAAAGGCAGCAGCTGCACCAGTAAGATCAGAAGCAGAGGAGCAGGCACGTGAAAAATTGAAATATCCATCACTGACCAAGAGGTTAAGAGTGGAAGCTACACAGCAGTACAGAACCAGATTTGAGCAACCTGCTGAGAAGAAAAATTTTGCTGCAGTTTCATACAATATTGTTGATGATCTTAAAAAGACCCCTGCTAAGGTAAGCCTTTATGACGCTTTGCAATTACCTGGTCAAGTAGATTTATTACAAGAGTCATTGAAATCTATGAAGGAGAGTGAAAAAGGGCCTACCCAGACCGTCTATGCCCAAACTTTAACCACCTCTATTACTGGTAAGAACAGACCTCCTCCTTTTTACTTGTCATTGCAAATAGAAGGTTGGGTTGTACACAATTGTATGATTGATTCTGGAGCTGCAACCACTGTCATGCCCAAGGGAGTCTGTGAAGCTATGGGAATGGAGTATACCCGGAGTAGTCCTGGAGTTCTGCAATTGGATGGTACGCCTGTAAAAATAGTAGGTGTCATTAAAGATGTACCCATTGTCCTGCATACAATGCCCCAAATCACTGTTATTCAAGAAATTGTTGTAGTAGATTTAGAGCCCTATTTTAGCATGTGTTTATCCAGGGAATTTACTGCAAAATTAGGGGGTTATCTGGCATTAGATTATTCCCATCTGGAAATTCCTTTTAAGAATAGACGTCTCAGAATACAGAATGAAAAACCTTCCCCTTTTCATATTGAGAAGTTGGAAGATGTTGGAAAAGACATGCAGTCGGTCCATATGCTCACTGAAGAGTCTGAAGATGTTGTTTTAATGAGTGAAGTTTTAAACAATCTTCAGTTGGAAGACCAATTTTCAATGCTTAACTTCAATGCCATGCTGGAGACAGAAATCGGCTGTTATGCCATTCAGAAACCTGAGAGTGAGACAAAGCAGGAATTGTCTAACCCAGTTGATCAGAATGATGTTACAGATCAATTATGGCGACTGTATTTCGATGGAGCTAGATGCAGGAATGGTGCCGGAGTAGGTATTGTGTTAATTTCTCCCTCTGGTGTACAGAGAACTTATTCATATCGGCTTACATGGAGTTGTACTAATAATGCTGCTGAATATGAAGCATTGTGTTTGGGTCCGAAGAAAGCAAAGAAGTTAGGAATAGAACAACTTAATATTTTTGGTGATTCCGAGCTTATTGTAAATCAGGTCACAAATAGATGCATCTCAAAGCAACATTATCTGAAAGCATATCGTAATCAGGTTTGGGATTTGTTTGAACTTTTCATCTGCGCTTAATATTCAAGTCTGTTTCCAGAGAGATGAATAAACATGTTGACTTATTAGCATCTCTTGGAGCTAACTTTTCTCCTGTCGATCAAGTTGTGAACAAGCCCAAGACAGTGAGAATGGTATACGGACCCGAGTGTGCCGGACAAGGAAACTTTCTCGCGAGGTCTTTGAAACCGATGAGCAGATTGTTAATTTCCGATACATGAAGTTGCAGCTGTTGAAGGCAGAACTTTGGAAGATGAGGAAGCCGAAGGTCTTATTCAATTAAGGAATAACCATATTCCAAAGGGTCTAATAACTCTGGAGAGCTTGTTTGACCGACATGATCATTCCAGAAAGCCTCGAATGGAGATTGATAGAAAGGAATACATGGAGTTAGAGCTTCAGCCTGACAAAGTGATTAAGGTTGGCACTGACTCAACCCCAGAAGAACTGCAAAAAATCAGGCAGCTCTGTAAAGAGTTTTCTGATATTATAGCTTGGAGCTATGAAGACTTGAAAGGTTACAACAAGCAGATTATACAGCATACAATTGAACTGGAAGAAGGAGTTAGGCCTTTTCGGCAGAAACAGAGACCTGTAAACCCAAAGATTGAGGCATTGATGAAGGCTGAGCTTGTTAAAATGCTGCAAGCTAAGATCATCTATCCGGTCAAGCACTCCACATGGGTCGCCAATCTGGTCCCAGTCCGTAAGAAGAATGGAGATATTAGATTGTGCGTTGATTTCAGGAATTTGAACCGTGCTTCATTAAAGGATCATTATCCTTTGCCAAGAATAGATCAAATATTGCATGTTGTGGCTGGTGCACAGCGTTTTTCTTTGCTGGATGGATTTTCTGGGTATAACCGGATCTGGGTAAAAGATGAAGATCAGTTTAAGACAGCATTCACCACGAAGTGGGGTACTTTTGCATATCGGCGAATGCCCTTTGGAACTGTCAAATGCTGGAGCTACCTTCCAAAGAGCAATGGATATTGCTTTCAAGGATTTATTGAATAGGATCATTGTAATATACCTTGACGACATGACAGTCTTTTCACATAGAAGGGAAGACCATTGTTCTCACCTGAGGCTGATTTTTGAGAAATGCAGAGAATTCGGAATCTCCATTAATCCAAAGAAGTCTGTGTTTGCTGTAAAAGAAGGTAAGCTTCTGGGTCATGTGATTTCTGAAGATGGATTAGCAATTGATCCAGCCCGTGTTGAAGCCTTGAAGAAATTGTCACTCCCCCGCAAACAAGAAGGAACTTCAATCTTTCTTTGGACGAGATAAATTTCATTAGAAAATTCATTGCTGATTTTGCTCGAGTTGTTAAACCAATGACCGAATTGTTGAAGAAAGATGCAGTTTTCCAATGGACAGCTCAAAGAAAGGAAGCATTTCAGGAGATCAAGGAAAGAATAGTGCAGGCCCCTGTCCTGATTAATCCTGACTACTCCAAGGATTTCATCTTATATGCAGTTGGAGAAGATGACAGTTATGCTGCAGTTTTGACGCAAAAGGGAGATGATGGGAATGAAAGGCCCATTGCTTTTCTGAGCCAAGTCATTTTACCTCACGAAGCAAAGTACAATTTTATTGAGAAACAGGTATATGCTGTGATGAAATCCCTGAAGAAATTCAAACATTTTATTTCCCGAGACAGGACATTTGTTTATGTGCTTCACCCAGATGTGAGAAATTTCATTCTTCAAGGAGAGTTGGGTGATAAACGTGCTGGTTGGGTCACCAAGATCCAGGAATTTGATGTAGAAATTCACCCAACTAAATTAGTGCGTGGTAAAGCTCTATGCCAGCAGTTAGCAAAGATGGCAGCATTTGATGTATGCGAAGATCAGGGAGAAGCTCTTGCTGGTAATGACAGTTTAATGAATTTCTTAATTCTGGAAAAGGATTGGACAGAGGACCTGATTGATTACTTCACAACTGGAAGATGTCCGTCACAATTGACTGCTTCTCAGAGGAGGAGATTTCGGTTGCAAGCTCTACGGTATGTTTTGTTTTCAGATGATTTATTTTTTAAAAATATTGATGGTGTTCTTTTGAAGTGTGTTAAACAAGCAGACAAGGATAGGATCTTGGAAGAGTTCCATTCCGGTCTATCAGGAGGACATTTTGCAGGAAGACCGATGGCCTTGAAAATCATTCGAGCTGGTTACTACTGGCCGACCCTGTTCTCAGATTCTTTCAAGATTGCACAAGCCTGTGATAAGTGTCAAAGATACGCAGGAAGAGTAAGGAATGCAGCTCTGCCTTTGCATCCAGTTCAGGTTGAAGCACCCTTTCAGCAATGGGGTTTGGATTTTATTGGAATAATTGATCCTAATTCCTCAGCTGGTCACAGATACATCTTAACAGCTACAGATTATTTCACCAGGTGGTCTGAAGCCATACCTACAAAGATGGCCAATCAATCTGTAGTGATTTCTTTTGTTGAGAGTTTGATTACACGTTTTGGTGTTCCAGACGCCATCATTACAGATAATGGGACTCCATTCATTGGAGCTGAACTGGCTGAGTTTGCTAACAAGTTTGGCATTTTCCTTAAGACATCTTCCAATTACTATCCACAGGGAAATGGCTTGGCAGAGTCAACGAACAAAAATTTTCTCGAAATTTTGAAGAGGTCATTGGGAGAGAACAAAAGATCATGGCACTTGTTATTGAATCAGGCGTTATGGGCAGACAGGATTTCCGTCAAGAAGTCCATTAAAAACTCACCATATGCCCTAGTCTATGGCAAAGAAGCAAGGTTGCCGGTTCATCTTGAGTTGCCGATATTACAGCAGTTGCAATCTTTTCAAGATGATGAGACAGACCTGAGTTCCTTGGATCTGCGAATAGCACAGTTGTTGGAATTAGAGGAGCAGCGTTCCAAAGCATATAATGAATTTGGCAAGCACACGCAAGGGATTTCGAAGTGGTTTTATAAGCATTCTGCAGCCCGTACATTCAAGACAGGAGATTTGGTGCTGAAATGGAATGAGAATAAAGCTAAACCTGGCAATCATAAGAAGTTTGATGCATTCTGGGAGGGTCCCTTCCGCATTTCCAGCACAGGTGCAGCTAATTCTTTCTATTTGGAAGACATGGATGGTAGCTCACTTCCAATTTCAGTTAATGGCTTTCATTTGAAAGCCTACTTTTCATGAATTCGCAAGTTCAATTTGAGTTTGTATATAATATAAAAAAAAAAAAGTGAAGAAGAAGAAAAGAGTATGTATATAGGTTTTGCCTTTTGTTGTCACCTTGGCTCTTGTTGCTTGTGGGCTGTAGGTGTTTGTTTCCCTTTTGTCCTTCCTTTCCCGGAAGTTTGTGGCTTCCAAAGAATTCTTCTTTTCCCTCCCCTGCTTTCTATTTCCTTTCTTCATCTTCCTCTTCCTTCTTTTGTTTCTTTCTTCTTGCAATAAAAAACAAAAAGAATAAGCCACGGCTGTTGTTTCTTCTCCCCTTTTCTCTTTTCCCCATTTCTTCTTATCCCTTTCTTCCCAGTTTGGTTTTTGTTTTAAAAAGCATTTATTTTCCAGCTTAGTTCATTTTCATTTCACGCTTCAAAACTTCCATTTCTGTTCCATCTATTCGTTCATTCCATCTATTGCCGCTGGTAGTGTAGCAACATGTTGTTGTTATGTCTATTACGTCACTTTTGCTCCATCATTTTATTATTCACACCACTCCATTGCAGTCACCGCCTGCGCAATCGCAGGAGCTCACTCCACCATCACATTCCATCTCTTCAGTTTATAACCGCTTCTATGCAGGTTCTTCCGGTTCTAGTTTTCAGCAGCAGAAGAAGTTTTGCAGTAGTCCCACTGACATGTTTTGCAGTAGCCACCTTCCTGTTCTGATATGACTCTGTGCCCAATGGACTAAGGCCTGGATTCTTGCATACAGCAAGCTGTATACCCCGCGAGCCGCCAAGAATGTTGGCATTTTTGCCACATTGATTCTCATTGATTAATGCATTGGTGTATTATTTAAAATCTGACCTTCAATATCAGCTTTGATGCAGCTTTGGCGAAAAAGAAGAAAAAATGAGCAAAAAATGACTAAGTCTAAAAGCTACAGCGATTCGCTGACATGTCGCGAAATCGCGGTCAACGCAGTCAACGCAGGCAGGTTGGGCGGAACCGTCGCGATATCGCGACGTGTTCCATTTTCGCGACTTTCGGAAGGCAAAGGAGGAACAACGACAAAATGTCACGAAATCGCGACAAAAAGTCCAGCCGAAGACACAAAGCAAAAGTTGCAGCGCAGCGCCGACGTCTCATTTTCGTGCGGTGTTTGGCTTCGAAGACCCAAGGTTAAAAGCTACAACGATTCGCTGCATGATTGTTAAGAAGAGGAAGCCATGGGAAAGTTGCAGCGACGCGCTACCTGTAGCGTTTTCGCGATGGCAAAGTGGCCATTGGTACGGAAGGAGCAAAACGTAGCGATATCGCTACATGCTTCAAAATCGCGGCCATTTTGGTCCAAGAAGCAAAGGAGCAGTAAGTTGTAGCGATTCACTGCAATATCAACAATAAGGCCAACTGACATGAATATGCAGCAAAATCATGCAGGGGATGAAAATTGATCAAAAAGCATGAAAATGGTTAAGTGCTCAAATTGGTAGCGAAATGGAGACAAGGAAGAATTGAAGACATTCAAGTGCAAAAGGTGTTATGTTTTCGCGGACCGTCTTCAAGGCCGTACAAGGTGCTCGAAACATGTAGCGATATCGCTACATGTTCCATTTTCGTGGCGTTTGGCTTCAAAGGTTTCAGTGTTCAAAAGTGCAGCGATGCGCTGACTGTTTTCACAAACGGCATAGAAAGTGCAGCGATGCGCTGACTGTTTTCACAAACGGCATAGAAAGTGCAGCGATTCGCTGCAAGTTCTGGGCGACAAGGCGAGTGCGGTGCAGCGATGCGCTGACTGTTTTCACAAACTGTATAGAATATGCAGCGATTCGCTGCAAATTCTAGGCGACAAGGCGGAGTGCGAAGAGAATCATGCAAAAAGCAAAAGGCGTCGCATTTTCGCGACCCATCCAGGAGACCGTACAAAGTGCCGAAAAGTGCAGCGATGCGCTGCATGTTCCGTTTTCACGGTGCAGGAAGGAAGGAATAGCCAAAGGCCGCAATGCGTAGCGATATCGCTACATGTGCCATTTTCGCGGGATTAAGCTAGCGATAGAGAAGACAAAGCCGAAGATGTAGCGACAGCGCGACAGGGAGCATTTTCGCGGGTGTAAGTGACAAAAGTGTACGGCATGAAAATACGTCGCGATTTCGCGACCCGTCGCGTTTTCGCGACCTGCGACAGTTTCCCGCCAGAACATAGTATGAACGCCCGAGGAGATTTTTTTGATTTCCAATGATTTAATGCTGACCCGAATTTAATGATTTGCGGATTTCCAAGGCATTCAAAGTAAAAGACGCGCCCAAGCCACCAAGATTGAAGATTTAATGCATTCGAGGCTGCTGTTCGTGGATTGTCGTAACGGTTTCATGCACATGTTCGAAGAACCAAATTTAATGAAGGACCGCGAACGTTTCATTGCATTTAATTTTTGTTTCTTCGAGGCTGTAATCAAGGGATCGTGTATGTAATTTCCAATGCACAATTGTAGATCACGAGGAGGATGGTGGCAAACATTTAATGCTGCAAAGAGGACGGCCCTCTATAAAAACCAATGTAATTTTCATTTACAAAGGTTGGGAAAAATTCTCTGCTAGAGACTGGAGATGCATTTGCAGGAATAACAGAGTTGGCTTCTAATTTGTCAAGCGGTTGTATGGGTGATTTCCTTTCTGTTCTATTGCATTTCTAATAGCTTTGTATTTCTTCATGGCTGTTGCATTAAAATTCTGCATATTGGATTTATGTACCGCCGTGAGAGTATGATTTCTGGAATGTAGTTTTGGAGGGTCTTCCTGCATACATCGTGCGAAGGTTTAAGTTAATAATTTTTATTACTTGCTGTTGTTGCATTTTTAAGTTTCCTGCTGCTATTTTCCCGGTCTTATAACTTCGGCCTGTGGCCATATTTCCCATTTCTTTCTGCAGTTTTTAAATCTCTTTCCTGCAACCCTTATCTTAAACCAAGTCTAGAATAGTGAAGGGAACCAGCCCACTCTGGAGATTGGTCTGGAAGCCATTTCTTGCTTCCAGCCTTTCAATGTTGGCCAGGTCTAGGGTGCATTTGTAAAATCCTTTCCTGTGGCAGATTTTGGACCAACAGTTACATCACCAGATTTGTCACTAGTAATTCACTATATTTAGGGTGGTTTAATTCTATTTATTTTTTTTATAAAACTTAAGACTTGTAATATTTTATTCCATGTTTTAAATTATATTTATTTCTTTTGTAAATTTCAAGATCAAGGGTATTTAATTTCACACTATATACTATTTATTTCTTTTGAAGTGTGTACCATATCACAAAGATATAATTATTTGGATATGCTTCAATTCATTTTGCTTTCAGTATTTTTCTTAATATACTAAACATAAACTAAAAATAAATGCTACCTATTTTTTATTCTTAACCTTTAATTGATTTAAATGGTTATATGGATTAGAATGATCCTTACTTGTATTACATCATGAATTCCTTTAAATATTTGAACATTCATTTTTATATTATAAGCCTATATTATTTCCACTCAACGTTATATGAATTATAAGATGAAATATATTTAATTCCATGCTACATATTATATAGTTCTTTTGAAGTGCATACCAAATCACAAGGATATGATTATTTGGATATACTTTAATTTATTGTGCATTGAGTATTTTACTAAATATAAAGAAAGAAGCCATCTATTTCATATTTTGTATTTAATATTTTTTAAAAATGATTATTTAGGATTATAATGTCCCTCATACTACATCATGAATCTACGACAAGATTTATTTTCTATATTTGAAGATAATTGTTTTACCTCTTAAGGTTATATTACACTTAAAATTAGGTGTATTTGATTATATGATGAATATTATGAGCTTATTTTGAAGAACTTACCAAATAATAAATATATCATTATTTGAATATGTTTTATTTCATTCTCCTTTGGATATTTTAGTGAAGACATAGAATATAAGTGCTATCTATTTCATAATCTTATATTTTATCTTTAAAATTGGTTATATAAGATGGAAAGGACCATCGCATGGCATCATGAATCCATGACAATATTTGAACTTACCTTTCTATATTACACACCCACTTTTTTACCACTTTGAGGTTATGTGAAACTTAAGTCCAAGTGTATTTATGTAGTTTTTTAACATGCATACCAAATATCAAATATATAATCATTTGGATATGTTGTAACTCATCTTGCTTTAGTATATTGAATAATGCACAAAATATAAATGTTGCCTATTTCATACTCATAGCCTTTGATATTTTTTCTGAAATTGGTTATATAAGATTAAAATGGTCTTTACTAACCATGAATCAGTAATACTTAAATTCACCTTTATGCAATGGAATCCCAAACTTTTACCACCTAATTATTATCACCTAATATTGTACCGTTTAGTTAAATGTTAAGATTCATCTATAATATTGAAAGCTTGATTTAGTTTTTCAAACTCTTTACTACTATAAACCCTTTATAATGTTAAAATTCACCTATAAAATTGATGATGTTAGTCATCACCAATTTTTTAATTTTTATTGTAATATCTGAACCTTAAACCTCCTATTTGAAGTTCCAATTTTTTTATAGTTTAAACCCCTCAATTTATAGTGTGGAATCCATTATCCTAAACCCCTTGTCTCAAGACCATTGAAACTTATATATTTACTTTTATTTAGTAAAATAAATAAATATAAAAAGTTTCTTTCTTGAATTTTAGGTCATATTTTTCCTAGAAACATCATGATATCAACATACACATTTGAAACAAAAATAATTTCAAATACTAAAAATACAAAAATTATTTGGTTAAATATATTTAATTAAGTCAATGTAAATCTTCCATGATAAATATTGATGAAAACTTATAATTATATTATTACATATATCAAGGGAGACACGTGACACTTCTTGGTGATTAAGTGGTTTATAATGTTGCATAAACTTAATATAATTATCTTTTAGAAAGCAAATGCTTTATTTTTTATGTTTATAAATATAATTATTCTTCTTATTAAATGCTACAAGTGGTCTTTGATTCACAAAATATGGATTCACTATGACACTAATAAATTTAGGTTGATGATAACATTATTACAAGATAGGTAAGTATTGGATTCGAAGGTAATGAAGGCAAGAAAAATGCAAAAAAATATTTTTTATTTTTTATTAATCTAGTAGTAGATATAAAATATAAATTATATCATTGTTAAGATATTGTTAACGTTTTTTAATATAAATAAATATATATTTTAAAAGTAATTTTAACCTTATTTATTATGTTTTATGGGGAGGCAAGGACAATTAATTTTTTTAAATGTCTCATCTTTTTGGAGCCATATCTTTGCAAAGGGTTGTCCAATTTAGCTTATTCTTAGACTACTTTATGCGAAATTTGAAGAAATTTAAAATGAGTGGTCATGTGAAAGAGTCCAAGCAATATTAAGGGAGATACGACCCTATGAAATTAGCCATTCAAAACAAGGGCAGTGATAATTTTTCAAGTCGCAAAAAATGAAATTACAAATATCTATCAGCCAGGATTTGGATGATGGGAGGAGTAATGGAGGGCTAGGGATTTGGTGATGCAAGGCATTCTATTTGGGTATAGAATTTTAAACTAAATTTATTTTTTCCTTCTCTATTTTAGAAATTTTGCTTCTAGATTATTAAATTATTTATCAAATATTATATTTGATATAAGATATTCTGGTATTTCACTAGATTTTGAGTTTTAGTTTTATTCCCATGGACTAATTTATATCAAAATACTTCGAATCATATCTATTAGTAGAGGTTAGTGAGAAAACCATGGAGGATAAATCCTTTCTACTCAAATATAGGGTAATTTTTAGTAAATTTAATAGGTATTGGCTAGTGCTTCAACCTTAAGAAAATGTATTGATAGGATTTTGAAGTCTCCATGATTGATTCTATCATTTCTTCTTAAAGGTTTATTCCTAGGCATTTTTTATTCTAGGTAAGGAAGATATAGAATCCTAAAATGGGATCCTTAGTTTATGGGAAGAGTAAGATTCCTCCTTACCTGTTGGTATGAACCTAAAAATATAAATTTATCTCTAGTACCAATATAGGTTAGGATATATGGATTTACTATTGAATTTTGAGAAACAAATACCTTCAAGGAAATAGGTAACACTCTAGGAGAATTTCTTGATATTTCAAAAAATACACATGATGGATTCTTGGCTATTTATGCTCGGATATGAGTCATAATTAATTTAAGTAAACCTTTACCAGAATCAATCATTCTTAAGTATGGGGATAAGAGTTGGATTCAAACCAGATATTATGAAAACATATCTTTTAGATATATAAAATGTCATGAGGTGGGACATATTGAGAGATCATGCCCTATGAAGAGTCCACCAAAATCATATGTATAAAACCACAAGAGAGACTTACAAATGGATATGGATAAGGATGGCTTTCAAATTCTAAATAAATAATAGACAAATCAAAGAAAATAAATAGTGGATACTAGTAATGAAGGTTATTGGAAAAAATACCAACTCCTTTGAGGCTTTAGCCTATGAATAAAAAGTAGATCAAATCTTAGAGGGCACAATACAACAGGTTTAACATATTAACAAGGAACCGCCAGTACACAAAAATAGGCTTTTAAGGGTAGCTAAAATATAGGGGTGTTTTACGATAGTAAAAAATTGCTCTAATATATCCTGAGAGGGTGGTTTTAAACCACCCTTCACCAAATAAAGTTTTAATGGTGCCTAAAAGACGAAAGTAAAGAATTGCCCTAATAGACCTAAGAGGGTGATTTCAAACCACCCTCTTAGGGTCTAAGAGGGCATTTTTAAATTACCTTCTTAGACCCACCCTCTTAAGCTCTTAGAGGGTGGTTTAAAACTTCCCTCTTAGGGTGGGTCTAAGAGGGTGGTTTAAAGCCACCCTCTTAACCCTTAACAATCACTCTAAAAAAATACGAAGGATTCGAGTGGGATTTTTTAATTTTTAGACTTATAGGATAATTTGTAAATAAAATGCATCTATGTATTTTTTAGGGACTCTCAACTCATTTAGAATGGTCAACATTATGAAAGCATAGGTAAAAGATGTTCCTGACTTGAAAATAACTTCCACTATTCAAAGGGGTGACAATAGTTTAAATGCTAAAGCATTCTTTTTCAGAAGCACCTTCCACTTAGATAAAGAGATACATGATTTTCCTAATCAACATTGTTCAAAATTATCATAATTGGTAGAATATTTTATGTGTCATTTTTCCACTCCAAAATTTTAATTAATTCAGTCCAACAAATTTTTAGTCCATATTTTTTTATTTATATTGGTAAATATCTAGTGCACAATTTAAGTGCAATCAACTGAAAGAGAATTTTTTTATTTATATCAATAAAGATATGCCAACTTTAGCTTATATCCAAATTTTTAGAGCTAATCTAACTTAAATATATATGGATTGCGTTTCCTTAAAATGTTTTGTTGAATAATTTTATAAGTAATGATATGTAATGTTGTAATGATGTAGGGAACCATTATGAGAAGGTATGCATAATATGTCATTTAACTATAAATAAAAATGTTATTTTTGGTGATAGTGATGCTATGTCTCCTAGAGGTGTACGCATTGGTAATTATCTCACTTTTATTTCTTCTATTATTTATGCTTTAGGTAACAATTGCTTCTATGCATGGTATGCATTTTGGTTTGGGCTATTGAGGTCAAGTACTTTTTTTAATTGATTATATGAAATTGAAATGGGTCTACCTGTATTACGTTATGATTGCATTACTATGGTTTTTTAACAAACCACATAGTGGTACTACAACAACATTATGACAACTAAGCATATATTTCCTAGCAAGATTTGAACCCTGTTCCCCACCTTGAAAGTTGACATATTTAACTAGTTGAAATCTTGCCATTTGATCCTCATGTTAAGTAATTGTTATACAAGCTTTCAATCATTAAATTTATGCTATCATGCAAAAATTCAGTGCAAATACTAATGTTCTATTTCATCATACTATCAACCAAGATATTATATGGTGACAAAGCCTTCTATAAAAGACTTATTGTGTTTAGATGAGTGTTTTAATTATGAAAGAAAAAAATTCATCTTTTGAGTGCTTTCTTTAGTTTTATCTCATGTGAATGTTAGGGTTAACATTATTATTTCAAATAAAAAGGTACTATGCCCTTGGTTTTCTAGTCTTACTATAATATCTTTTTTAAGCATGAGGAGGTATTTGTATCCAAATCCAAGAGGTCTATGTTCAAGTGTTGTATTTAAATTTTTGAAAGAGGGGTTTAAGAAATAATGGTGGATGCAATATGTACCTTTGGCTTTCTTGTCTTACTATGGTGCCCCTTTTTCAGAATATGAGGGGATATTTTGATCCAAATATAGGAGGGCTATGTCCAAGTGTTGTCATTCTAAATTTTTAGAAGAAAAAATTATTTTTGGAATAACCAAATAATAACATGGCTTTGCCAAGTTGAGTTTTTTTTTATCATTAAAAATCTAAAACTATTTACTCATGTTAGATGAGGAATGTCAAACATATTTACAATATTTCAAAATCAGTGATTGAGATTGGAGGACCTGGCCATAGATAATGAATAATGAAGAATCCAGTAACACATGTCTATTGTATTCATATGTAACATCAACAAAAATGGTTATTATACCCAAGTAAATAAAATATAAGATGATATTATCAATTATTAAATGTCATCAGTGCTACTCATAGCCCAAACTTTATTCCAGATTTATTGATTGACATCAATGTTGAAAGAATCATCAAAGAACCAAAACTAAAAGTGATACTATTCTAGCATCCAAGGGAAATCTCACCATGGAGCCTATGCCCTGAAGCTTTGTAAAGCTTAGTGTGTAGCCTAGGCCTTGAAGCTTTGTGCCAATATAGTTGATGATACATATTATGTTTCCTCTCTTACAGCATAATTTGTGGTTGCATATTATTTAGACCTTATGTTGGAGTGTAGGCTATAATCTAGTGGTAGTAGGTGTTCAAAGATGACATTAGCCTTGTATTTAGTGAGGAATAGCATCATATTATAGAAATTCAAACAATTCCTCATTAGTTTCCTCTATACTAACTTGAACTTAAGATATTGTTTTTGCTTATCGGTAGTCTCAAACTCTCAAGAGCTAGAGAAAAATACAATAGTTTATGGTCTACCTACTTGTACAACATCCCCTAGAGATGCAAAAGTATCTAAACAAAAAATAAGCATCAAACTTGTTTTAGGATTGCACTTATTAAAAAAATGTAGTATTTTCAATGCACTACTTTGAGACAATTCTCAGATAGAGATGCAAAATCAACATACGATGTATGCCTCTAGTCTATAGTACCATACCTTGTTTATATAATATGTTGATATTAATTTTATACCTCTAGTTATAATATAGATTGGTAACATGTGTTTATCCCTTTTTATGTGACCAAATTTATTTAAATTATAATAAAAATTTTAAGCTTAGGATTTTCACCTGGAAATCAATTTGCAAGATAAAACAATTTGGAATGTGAATTGTCTTGTAACCCTAAAGGTCTCTTTTCTAGTAGACATTAGATCAACTATGGCTATGTGAACAACTATAAACACATTCATTGAGCTTCCACATGGTAAAGTTATGGGATTCATATTTATTGAGGATGAAACTTGTTGAGAGGAATGAAGATTAATATAAATTATTGAATTTTTATTTGAGATTTTCCTTGGGGTCTCCACCCCTTAAGTGGATGAAAACCAGTGAGTACAAACAATGAATCAATACCCTTTCTATAGTAAAGGGTCCCTCCAAGATTATAATTAAAAATATCAAGATGTACATTAGACTTGTTATAACAATAAAACAACGTTCAAATATCCAATCATTAATCTAAGAGATCCTTTCTCTTGTTTACAAATTTTTTAGGTAGCTCCTTATCCTCTTTCTATTGCATAAAATAGCATTGGGATTGTTCAAATTCATAGCCCCATTAGAGAAAAACATGATTATTATGTAGATATTTGGAATGTTTGCTTTACTTACTATGTTTGTCCTTGGAGGATTTGTGGTTTCCCAAGGTATAATCTACTGCAATGTATGCATGCAACTATTTATATTGTAGAAAATAACTTGTGTAGCTTTCATAAACTTTTCAACTATAAAATCAATGCTTGATTTTATAATATTTTTAGAACAAATAATATACATAAATGGTATATTTAGGTATATTAGTTCTCCCCACTTTATTTTAGCCAAAATGTCATTGCTATAAATGAATTTCTAACTCCTATATGGAACAAAGTAAGTGAGAACATGCATTCACTAAGGCTCATTCATTAGCAAGCCTAAACAACCATATTGTGTATGTTTATCTAAATATTTCACCTATATGCAGCCAAGCAGTACTACCTCAAATGAGATATTGGGATATGTTGTAATAAAAGTACATGAATTATTTGCTAGAAGTAGATTTTATTGGATTGGTATCAAAGCACTACTTTTTTTTAAATAAAGGAGTAAAAATTTATTGATAAAAAGTCTGGATTACAGAGTACAACTGAGCTTCCAACCATGACTCAAATAAACATCCAAACAAGCTAAAACCACTAGACTAGAATGACACCCAGAAAAGACAACAAGAATAAACCACATTAAGTCTGTACATCCTTATGGATCAACTCCCACAGGCATTGAGAGTCCCGAGATGGGAGACTCTCCCAATTATCGATACTCCAAGGATACAGTAGTTCAAAAGCCCTTTTGGCCAGGTAATCAGCAACCACATTCCATTCCATTGGAATGTGCACAAAGGATATAAATTTGAACTATTCACTAATTTTTAGAATTTGAACGACTACAGAGGCCAACTGCCAATTAACTTCCTCCACCCTTTTACTGTTTAAAATATTAACCATAATTTGAGAGTCAGAATCACAGATAATCCTATGTCAGCCAAGAGATAACCCTCTCCGTAAGGCCTCAAGAATTGCAATAGCTTCCATAAAATTGTTGGAGTGAACACCTTTAAAAATGGAAAAGAAAAAATTGACACCACTAGTAGAATCTCTCCCAACATCGCCAATGCCAGCATGTCAAGGATTACCCCTGGACGATCCATCGGTATTAATTTTTAAAATTCCTCTAGGGGATGGCCTCCACCTACCATCTCTTCTAACCTTCTTGCTAAGCTGAGGAACCCTACTAGGTATAAACAAGTTCACACCATTCCCAAAGAGACAAAGGGCTTGTTGTACCTTCTCCTCCCTAGAATCCAAAAGAGGGTCCACATCACATTTTCTATGGATGGTTTCCTGAACCATATACATTATCCTTTTCCAGATCTATTGAATAGCCAAATAACTACCTTGAAATATGCATTAGTTCTATTTGAGCCAAATTTACTAGATGATGCAAGAAGGGCCCAAATTCCAAGCCACCCAAAAGAAGGGGGCCTTGCCTGGAGGTTTGCCCATACTACTCAAAAACTCCACCAAGAACAACATATGAAAACATGGATGGTTCCAGGCACTCCACAAATGATGCTAAATGTCTCTAGCAAAGGAGCATTGGAAAAATAAATTACTATAAAGGACACAAAAAGAGGGACCCTGAAATCCCATCTTCCTCACATTATCCCAAGTGAGGTATTTATTACGAGCTACCACCCAGAGAAAGAAGTTACATTTTGGCCAAGCAAATTTGTTCCACACCTTTTTCCACTAAGTGATAGGAAGACTCCCATACTTTTTCTTATCAAGAACCTGATAACCATAGGCTACCAAGTAGGTTCCCTTAGGATCAGGGTTCCAAGCCAGAATATATTTACCCCTCAATGAAGAACAATGCCTCCCCATAAGAATAAGAGCAAGCACCTCTCTATCCTTGGCCAGTCCCCCTAGGGCCATTCTTGTGGATCTTTCCACCTATACATCTTCATATTTCCAAAAGACTAGACTTTTTTAAAGTCCTCCACACGAGACCAGTCTACTTCCAAGGAAAAAATTCTTAGGGAACGTAACCTAGCATATTGATTCAAGATAGGAGGGTGGCCATCCCAAGAATCCTCCCAAAAAGGAGCATTTGATCCCTGATTGCAAATCCATAACAAACCCTACTTGATTAAATTAGCTCCTCTTTTTAGAGTGTCCTAGATAACTAAACATTTCCCAACCAAGCTGACTCTAGGGATTTCAACCTCAGAAATACCTCTCAAGTATTTACAAGATAATATTTTAGCCAAAATATGATCTTGAGAGGTACACCATCTCCAATTAAGTTTTGTATCCAAAGCCTACCCAAAAATAGTTGTTTGTCACAACCCAAGGCCTTCATCTTGCATCGACCTACATATAGAATCCCACCTAACCAAACTCAATTTAGATTGATCAAGTTTTCCAGACCATATAAACTATCTTGAAAAAGCATCCATTTCTTTTATTAAATGAGAGGGAGCTATTTGTACAAAACATCTATAAATGGGTAAAGCTTGAACAACAGATTTTAAAAGCAACACTCTACCTACAGTGGATAGCCATCTAAAATTCTAGTGATTCACCTTCCTTCTAAACTTATCAAGCATTGACTACCAAGAAGATCTAGGTAGAGGGTGAGATGAAATTAGATTACCAAGATAAATGAAGGGGGGAGTCCCAACCTAGAATATTAGAATGCGAGCAATCCTATATTGAATAAGAGGAGGGGTATTGAATAATAAAATAGAAGACTTGTCCTCATTAATCAACTGTCTAGAAGCACCAAGATATATGTCAAGAGACTGTCTAATATTTCCAGATTCCCTGATAGTGGCAACTCCCAACAAAGTAGTATCATCAACAAATTGAAGGTGGGAAAGAGGTGGCAAACTACTATTCCACTTCCACCCCTGAATGAGACCCTGCATGACTTGATACTTGAGCAATCTTCCCAACCCTTTCACCATAATGATAAATAAATAAGGAGATAAAGGATCTCCTTGTCTCAATCCCCTTAAGGCCTCAAATAGCTCTGATGGCTCATTATTAACAAGAACAGAGAATGAGGAAAGGACCAGTAAGAAACACATCTCACCATCCATCTAATCCATTCCTCCTCAAATCCAAAAGCAGTAAGAAATTTTTGAAGAAAGGACCATCTGACCCGATCATAGGCTTTGGCCATGTCCAACTTAATGAACATAGTTTTCTCCTTAGAAGTTTCCATCGAGTGAATAGCTTATGTAGCAATAACAACCCCATCCAAGATTTTTTGGCCAGAAAAAAACCCTCCTTGCTCCTTAGATATTATTTTGCTCAACCATATCATCGGCCTCTCAACAATAATTTTTGTGATGATCTTATACACAACATTGTAGAGAGCAATAGGCCTGAACATATCCAAGGAATTTTCTCCCTCTTTTTTGGGTATAAGCACCACAAAGGTAGCATTTAGGGCCCTTAACATCTATTTTTTCTTTTGGGACTCATGGACCACCTCCAAAAGATCAAATTTGATTAAATATAAAAACTATTGATAAAACTCAATTGGGAATCCATCTAGGCTTGGGGATTTTCCTTTTTTCATATTGGATACAACATTTTCCAACTCCTCAAGGAAAATTGGACCCATCAAGTTCTCATTCATCTCTCTAGAAACAATCACTGGAATATAGTTTAGAATAAGCTTTTCATTCTCATCATCTGATAGGGAGTCCTCCTTGAAGAGAGAGGAAAAATACCTCTTAGTCTCTTCTAAAATATCCTTGAAAGAAGAGAGTAGGGAACCTTGAGAATTCACAAGAGAGGTAATCAGGTTACCATTACGGTGAGCCTTAACTGGGTTATAAAAGAAGGTTGTGTTCCTATCCCCTTCTTGAAGCCAATCTACTTGAAATTTTTATTTCCATAAAAATTTATTCCCTCAATTCCCATTCAGCAAGGTCTTTTGCAGCCTCAAATTCTTCAACAAGAAGATCCTTTGTGAATCCCTGATCTCTAATATTCCTTGAATCTTCATCCATCCTCCTAAGAACTGTCAGCTTAGCCAAGGAAAGGTTCCTAAAATTCAGTCTATTCCATCTTTTCAAAGCACTATTTGGGTTGTGTGTGTTGTTCAATATTTTTTTTGTTGTGGCTTTAACATATCTCAATCATATGTCTCAAATTTCATTAAAAAGATTTAGTTTTTATTGATCTTACTATTGTTGTCACATTTATTTATAGTGATATCTAAAATGACCTCCATCAGCTACATATTTTGGAAAATGAAAGGTTGTAATATATGAGGATGTAATTGAAGAGTAAGATGTAAATAAAATTGGACAAAGTAATCATAGGTGGAAACTTAGATCTATTGAATTAACATCGAGAAGAAAGTCCAGCGATATGTTGCACATTTTCATAAAATCCTTTTACTAATGAATTTTCAAACCTTACTCAAAATTAAAAGTCCCTTGCTTTAGGGAGTGACTAAAACATAAAATTTGAAATGACATCAGTGATAAGTCTTGATATTTTTAAAATATTTGTACTACTTGTGAATAGCTAAATCTACTACTAAAAGATAAATTTCATTGTCTTAGCCAAGGAGTGAAAACATTTAAATATAGCAGTAGCACTGTTATTATAAATTCAAAATATTATGATAGAAAATGATTGAATGCTTTAGTTTAACTAAAGAACTTGTTTATGCTATGTGTGTAAGTGAACACTGTAATGAACAAGCGGGGTGAGAAAATTTAGAAAGTTATAATATCTAGTTGAATTCATTCTATTGATTAAAATAATGCTATGACACCCCAACTAAGAAATACGATAGCAATAAAGCTTTCTAACATGGTCAAATGCACAACTTGTGAACTAAATCTAACAACCCTGAAACAAAATGGAAAAAACTTGAACTCTTCATTTAAAAATTGTAATATTTCTAGCAGGCCATGCATACTCATCAGAGAGGAGAGAAAGTCTACACTTTGAAGATAATTCTTCTCATGATGAAGTAGTTGGTGAGATAAAAATATTAGCACCTTGCAAAAAAGGAATCATCCTTCCTTTCCAACCATTATCACTTGCTTTTGAAAATATCAACTACTATGTTGACATGCCACAGGTGTGTGCTTTGATTTAACTATAATTACTTGGCAAGAGTTTGATACACCCAAATTATTTCCAGTAGGAAATCTAGAACTAATACCTAGTTTGGTAATAGGAGATGAATACTTAAGGTATAAATCAAGATAATTTATAAATAATTTGTAGTGTAAGTGGTTCTTTCAGACCAGGGGTGCTTACAACCTTGGTTGGAGTTAGTGGGGCTAGACAAACCACATTGATTAATGTATTGGTTGGGAGAAATTTAGAGGATACATAGAGGGAAATATTATAATCTTTGGATATGCTAAGAAATAAGAAATATTTGCTCACATATCGGGATACTATGAACAAAATGACATACATTCACCCAATGTCACAGTCTATGAGTCACTTGTTTACTATGCCTGGATTTGTCTTCCTAAAGAGGTTGATGAGAGAGATAAAATGGTAGGGTTTTAAGTTCTACTCCTTACCTACAATTCTTCAGATGGAGTTATTTTATTGTAATGAAATAAGCAACAAGGAAATCTTGATGAATTTTCTAAAAATGATGGTAGATGTTTGTGTAAAAAAGTATGGATCTTATTGAAGTCACTCCTCTTAGGGATGCTCTAATAGAGTTTCCTAGAGTAACATGCCTTTCCATAGAATACTACATATGGGTATAAGAGGATCATTTTAAACTACCCTCTTATGGCTAAGAGGGTAGTTTTAAACTACCCTCTTATTTCTAAGACGGTAGTTTTAAACTACCCTCTTACGAGTCTAAGAGGGTGGTTTTAAAGTGGCCTCCTATCCCTAAGAGGGTGGTTTAAAAATTCCCTCTTAGGATCTATTAGGATAGTTTTAAACAATCCTAATACACTCTAAGAGGGTGGTTTTAAACTATCCTAATAGACCCTAATATGTTAATTATAAATCATCCTCTTAGGGTCTATTAAGGTGGTTTTTGAGGCAGCTTTTTAACCACCCTAATAGACCATAAGAGGGTGGTCTTTCTACCATCATTATATGATGTAAATTTTTATGACACATGCATAGATGATGGCTGAATAATTGCCCGTAAAGGTCTTTTTTGGTGTAGTGCATCTATTCAGTATGATATTGATTTAGGAACAAACATTCTCGATGAACCTAAGGAATATTTCAAATCAAATTTTGAAGACTATCTTGAAGTATCATGCACCAGTTTTGGAACAATAACACTTCTAGAACAAATAAAATCAATGACATCTATATTAAAAGAATGGAACAAGAACACTTTTGGAAATACTTTTGAGAAGAAAGAAATAAAATATAAACTTTCAAAGTTCTAAAAAGGTAATCATAATAATGCAAGATCGGAGGAAAGGTAGTTAATTAGTTAATATTATAATATTTTGAGTAAGGAAAATAAATTTTGGAGATTAAAATCAAGATAAACTTGGTTAAAATAAGGAGATAAAAACACAATTTTTCTTATAGGATGGCAATAGTACAAATATCAACAACTAGAATCAATAGAATTAAAATAGTAGAAGGGGTTTGGATTTAATACAAGAGTGAAATAAAAAGGAGGTAAGGTATTTTTGTGAGAATATTTTAGGATCAGAGGAGTTTGAAGTTCTTAATGATAAACTTCTACAAAAAATTCCTTCAGTTACAACAGATGAAGATAATAGAAAATTGATAGAGCCTATTACTTTCGAATAAGTTTGTCTAGCTCTTTTATCTTTTAATAAGAATAAAAATTCAGATTTAGATGGAATATTTGCAACATTATATAAACATAATGAGGATATATCTAAGTATTATTTATTGGTAGTAGTGGAATAGTCTAGGGTAAAGCAATACATACCTTGTAAAATAAATTCAACATATATTACCCTAATTACAAAAAAAAAGGATGTAAAATTGTTTGATTTATTTCAACCCATAAGCCTATGTAATATGACATATAAGATCATTTCCAAAGTGATGGAAAATTTATTAAGACCATTGTTAGAAAAAAATATTTTTGAAGAGCAAGGAGTATTTGTGAAAATGAGATAGATTCTTGATGGGATCATAGTAGCTCATGAAGTTATGCATTCAACAACTTCAAAAAAATAGAAAGAAATGATCGTAAAGCTTGATTTGAGTAAGTCCTATAAGAGGGTTAAATTATATTTTCTTTTTATAGTATTAGAAAAATTTGGATTTTCGAAGAAATTGATCCAATTGATTAAAGCTTGCATCTCTAAAGTTTCATATTCAATGTTGGTCAATGGGTTGGTAACAAAATAATTTAAAGCCAATAGAGGACTTATATAGGGAGATCCTCTATCACTATATTTGTTCACTATTATGGTAAAGGTTTTGGGTAGGAATTTCAAGAAGGCTTATAAATATGGGCTTATTAATGGACTTAAGACTAGTAATAATATTGACAACATCATCTATCAACAATTTGTAGATGATACAACCCTTTTTGGTAGGGCAAGGATAAATGAGACCAAAGGTTTGAATAACTTATTAAAATAATATGAAAGAGCATCAGGGCAGAAATTTAATTGTACAAAAAAATAAAATTTACTTCCTAAACACCCCAACTAAAATCAAAGTAGGGATATGTAGGTTGTTTCAAATGGAGAATGTAAATTTGCTAGCAACTTATCTAGGAATGCCCTTATTTCAAGGGATAATGATGATAGAATTATGGAATCAAGCTATAAGAAAAGCCTAGAATAAACTATGAGCATGGAATGGTAGATGATTATTAGTAATAAGAGTGCAAATAATTAAAATAAATATTACATACCATTCCAACATATTAAATGTCCTTGTATACTATGTCAAAATCGATAGAAAAATATTCAATCTATATTATGTAGTTATTTTTGTGGTCAATATTATATGATAAAAGGAAATTTCCTTTGGTGAAATAGAGCAAGATGTGTGATGATAAAACTAGGGTAGGTCTTGGTTTATGATTTATTACAAATGCAAACTTAGCTCTCAGGGGAAAAGTAATTTAAAGATTATACAAAGAGATTCAAAGACGATGGACAAGAATTCTTCTAAGTATTTTGGATCCAATGACCCAAGCTTAATATTAATTGAATTCTCTCTACTAAATGGTTTTGCACTATGGAATGGTTTAAAAAATAATAATTGATCTATGATTAAAGGTTTAATATAGTTGGTGGAAACTAGAGAAAAAAAATCTATTAGGATGGATATTTAATGTGATAAAAAACCACTCAATCTAGATCCAAATTTGAAACCATGGATGGGATTACTTCAAGATAAATATGGTGATAGGGTTTCAAACATTTTTTATAAGGATAAGGAAGGTAGATACACATGGAAAGAATATACATGATATTGATTCTAGGAGGCATTTGAGTAGAAATATAACAACAATGATTATTCTAATGGAAGCCAAAGATAAGTTGATTTGGGAGTTCAATAACTCAAGAAAATATGCAACAAGAAGTGGATATAATAGAAAGCACCATCAAAATGGGAATATCGTAAGAATATGTAGAGATATTTGGAATAGTCCAAGCTTTTCTAAAGTCAAATTTTTTGTTTGACTAGTAGATCATAAAAAAGTTTTATTTTGGGATGATCTTATGAAAAGGGAATTTTCATGGCCCCTAAATAGGGTTATGCGTAAGGGGTTGGACTCAAAATGTATTTATAAAAATGGGGTAAATAAATTTTGAAATCAAGGCGAATCATATCCAAAATCATATAGGAGATATGGTGAATTACCTTTTTTTCCACCAAAAATTATAAAAGTGTGTCAAATTGATTAGATAATACTATAATTTAATTAATATAGGCACCTGATGTAATATTATGGGTGATAGACTCATTACTACCAATAGTAAAACTATAGACGATAGAATCTTGACTATCAACAAAAACACAATGGATGATAGGCTCTCGACTACCAACAAAAACACTATGGATGATAGACTTTTGACTACCAATAACAACACTATGAATGATAGAGTTTTGACTATCAATAACAACATAATAGGTGATAGACTCTTGACTATTGATATCAACACAACGAATGATAGACTCTTGACTATCAATAATAATACTATGGATGGTAAACTCTTGACTATTGCTAGCAACACTATGGATGCTAGATACTTAACTATAAATAAAAAAACTACGAATGATAAATGATCGATAGCAACATTATTTATGATTGACAATAGGTATCAATACTATAAATAATTTATGATTGATAGCAACATTATGAATTATTGATTATTAGTAGTAATACCATGGATGATTTATGATCAATAGTAACATCATGGACTATTGAAAATTTCTAGCAACACTATGGATGATTGATAATCGATAGCAACACTATGTACAATTTATGATCAATAGCATCCCCTACAATAATTCCAGTTAAATGTAACCACTTGTCAAACCCATAATTAATTCACACATGCAAATGACTATCAAAAGATATGCATAGTTTTTTTCATTCTTCTTCCACTACAAAGCACATCAAATAAAAGTAGACAATAGCATATGCATTCCAAATTATTATGTTACACCTTACACCTTGATCCCTCCAATGTTACAATTTTTTTAACAATTTCAATAATGGTAAGCTCTTCCTCCCATGTTACTTTAAATATTTCTTTCAAAAACCTCATTTCCTATTTTATTTTTTAAATTTTAACCACACTAGGATATGACACTACATGGGTTGATGACTCTAGTATTAAAGGTTTACTATTAATACCATATTATAACACAAACAACAATTTATTATTAAGGATTGTTAGGTTGTATGATGATGATGGATCAATTGTCAATATCATAATCAACAACAAGAATCTCTTTCACTATACAACCCTTAGATATCCAGTTATTGTCAAGTCTACCACACAAGGGTGTTGCTCCCATCACTTTAAATTTCATTTTAATTGATGATGGCAAAGCATACTTGGATACCAACTATGGTATCTCTTCAGTTTTTTTGACAAGTAAAACTCTCCATCGTTCAAGTCTTGTTTAAAGTTGAGATTCCTAGTTTCTCAAGTAAGTACTAATTTTATCTTATATTTTTTTATAGTTACCTCTTCTAAGTTCATATTGGGCTTAACTATTGCAACTATTTCAAAAAATTTCCTTAAGGCTTGTATCAGATTATTTCAAGGACTTGTTTCATAAGGAAGAATGATGGACATTCCATTTTGGGTGTTGGCCTATTTGGTTTGGTGTCTTAGCCACATGAAATTTGACTAGTGTACCTATATTTTGAACCGCATCAAAGAAAATCTCCACAGTGTTCAAACGAACACTATTACCTCTATCTCCACATATAATTTTGTAATTTTTTATGAAGCTTATTATAGTTTGTAGAATACCACAATACTGAATTTGCTATACCCAAGCCTAAGGACTATTGGCTTGACAACTGAATAGGTGTATGTAAAATTAAATTTTTAATGAAGTAATTATTTTTTTTATAAAATACTTTTTAAAAATATTTGTAATTTTTTAATTTATACTTAAATTTAGAAAAGAGCATCATCTTCTTCTACAAGAAGGTATGCTACAATAAAGAGTCATATGCAAGAATTCAATGGAGATTCTAACACAATCAAAATCAACACCATTATTTATAAGATCTACAAAATATTTAGGGTCTTCTACTTCTCTTGTTTCTCATCCATATCTACCTACATGTGATGTGCAAAGTAATTTTGAAGAACTTAACCAACCCACGCATACAATAGGTAAGCTTACTATTTCAAACTTTGGTTCAAGTAATTTTTTTAGTGAAAACTATAGTTAGTTTTATTAATTTTTTTATATGCTTTTAGAGTAAAACTACACCAATACATTAATACAAATGGAATTAACTTTATAGACCAAAGTGACCAATAAGCTACATCTTCATTAGGTAAGTGTAATTAAATTAAGTTAATGTCTATTTAATTAACTAAATTTTATTGCATCACTTTTTACAATATTTTTTAACAATATTTTATTGTAATATTTTTTAAAGACATTGTGGCATTTTTTCCAAATAACAATATATAATGTTGTTGTCACCTCCACCATGGCTAAAATATATGAGAGGACAATGAATGCATAGAAAATAATTCTTTCCTACAAGGGTTCATAGAGCACCAAGCCAGACTTTATCATATTTTCCCAATATTTATTTTGAAAATATTTCAAGTTTGCATATAATTTTAGAATTAGATCATCCTCCACTTGATGAGAATTATATTTGCAAGGTAAGATTCCTCATATTTTTAAAGTGATGGATGTGCTTCAAGATACACCTAAATAAGCACAACAAACTAAATAATTAGTTGGCATCCCTAGACCTCATCCCCTCTCCTTCAAACCGATGACCCTCTTCCTCTACTTGAGGATGAGAGGTTGCATTTTTCTAAATATATTTTATTGTCAAATAATTGTGAAGCAATCATTAAATATATGACGCTTCAAAATATTATAGAAATAAGATACTGGGAGTATCGGGCCAAAGTTCTTCTCAAAAAAATAAATGCCCAGTATAAAAAAATTTCAAAAAGAGATGATACTTTTTCTTTTGGTAGAAAATGGAATAGACTTACTTGATGTTTTGCTACATAAAGCTAAATATGGCAAAAGTGAATGCCACCTCTTTGTAAAATGGTGATATTTAGATACTTTTAATGTTGAAGCCTGAGCATATTTTAACCAAAAGGCTATTGACAAGAAAAAAGATGAAGTTGTTGAGGCTACAAAGGATGTAGTTGAGGCAAGTCATTGTAATTTTTTTTCTTCTATTATTTTTCAATGCAATTATCAATTGACATATTTTTTTCTTATCTCTTGTGCAATCCAATTTTAATGACTTACAAAAATAGGTGAATAAACTACATGTTTATATAAACAATGCAAATAAAAACCTATAAGGTGTTATAAAATTGAAAGAAATATTACATATCATAATAAAGAAGAACAACTGAAAGCACGAGATTCCGGGCAAAGGAAACACTAATTATGCAATGTAAGACGAAATGTAACGCTTTAACCTTATGCACCAAAACAAAGGAAAGAGACAATTTGGAAAGGAAAGAAAAGATGTAAAGAAATCACAGCCCTCTTTATTCAAATATCTTATCCTCGGTTACATAGACGTCTCCTCCCTTTTTAGGGGCTAGGAGCGTTAAATTTGTCTTTGTTACAATGTGTGACTTAGTCTTCCTCCTTCCGCGTGCCCACGATTGCAATGGGCGGGCCAAGATGATGCCGTCGCTGATGTCGATGAGTTCTTAACCTCCGCTGCTTCTCCTACGAACAAAGAAACAACCAAGATGTCAGTAGCATCTGCCGCAAATGAAAAGTGTTTGTTCTCTAAAACTAACGAAATATGCATGTAAACATTTGCTTGAAACAGTAAATACAGTGAGTCCAAATGGCTTCAAAACTTGACAGAAGATAGGAAAAGTTACCAGAAGGCCACTGCCACTGAGACAGCTGGCCAATCTACCTTCAACTGGAATTCGTCCCTGGGCAGGACGAATTCTGACTGCAATTCGTCCCTGGGTGGGACGAATTCTTCTTGTTGAAGAAACCGACCTGTTCTTTGCTCCAATGTCGAATCCGAGACACACAAAATGCACTGCAAACAGGGGGTTATGTAATTGGGGCCATTTTGGGACGACCCGGATGGTCGGATTCTCCCAATTTGGCCTCTACCCTCGGGAATTTGACCTCGACACCTGCAAGTCGAGCGAAACAACAAAGCGACACAAAACATACTAGAATCGACCAAAAGTTACAAAATTGCAGCTATGGGTTAATCAAACCTAATAACACAAAATGCAACCTGAAAAAGTAATCTAAAATGCTCTAAAACTTAAAATAGGACTTGGGAAGTGCGGGGGTGCCCAAGTGGGCCTCCCACCGTTGGCACTTGATTTTGGAGCCAATCCACTAGGGATGGGCCCAAAACCTCTTAGGATTGGGGGTCGGCGAATTGGTTGGTTCGGGTGTCCATGTGTTGGATTTGGGTCAGGTTCGAGCTTCCAAAGGCCACCCAACAACCTCCCTTGCAAAAGAGATTGGTGGATGTGGGAAGGTGAACCAAAAGGGATGCAAGTGGGTCTTCAACTCGGCGAGCACTTCGTTGCTTGAAAACTCCTTCAACCTGTATATTTTGGGTGAGAAAAGTCCCACCTTTTATAGACCCATGGGGTCTCTTTTGGGAGGGAAGCACAAATGCCATGTGTTGGTCATAGGCGCCATGTGGCAGTCTTGTCTTCCCATGAGGGAGGGAGTCCTCCGTTGACTTGGGCTTTGATAAATGCCTTTTGTGACGATCTTCTAACGGCCCCTCTGTCCACCTACACACGCGTGCAAGGCGGGAGTCATCAAGCGAGCTGTTACGGGCTGCCACTTGGCGCCATTTGTCTTTTTGCCCGTTAAGCTTAGAATTCGTCCCACCCGGGGACGGATTCAGAATTCGTCTGGGGTGGGACGGATTCTATTTTGAATTCGTCCCTGGGTGAGGCGAATACTTGGGCAAAGTGTCCAAGTGTGCCAAATTGCTTCTTGACCTTACAAAATTGCTATGAAAGTGGTTAAGACCATTGTTTAACCTCTGAGGAGCTGCCATGGGGGCTGTGTTTGCCAAAGCGATCAGTGTTTGCAGTCACATAATCGGATTGGTGCTGTTTTGGTGTCTACGGATGCCCCTTTTTGGGAAGCGCTGCGGGTGATGCGATCTTGAGCAAAAATAGATAACCAAAGCACTAATGATTAGGGTTTCTTGGTAACCTAACCAACTTTTGATGCCCCAAGTATGAAAAGGGCATGCATTCTTGAATCCTTGCTTCTGATGAGCTAAGGAATTTGATTTCAAGTATTAACTTGTTTTGTTGAGGTGTGACTTGAACTTAGACATTGATCGAGTCATGAGCGAGGCAAAGGGCGTTTTTATCCTCAGGGGGAACCTTGTGTTCATGATTCACGAAATGCCAAGTGTTTGATTGATTTGATTGTTGCTTGTTTACTGCCCCAAGCGGGAGCGTGATTGTCTTTGTCAATGATTCTTTGAATGCATGTCATTTTCCTTAATTGGGTGTGTGATTGTTGGTTGGTGACTAAGTGTGACTACCCCCTCAAGCGACGAATCGATGAGGGAATGACCTTCGTGAGAGAAGCGACGAGTCGCTTGACCCAAGATGACTTGTGCAAGGGTGCCTTTAAAGGGTTTACCGTTAAGCGTGTGCAATTTTTCCAACATTTGGACCTATTTTTGGTGGGTGTTAACCCTTTTGGTGATGTCGTAATGAGGTGAAATCATCGAAAATCTAACTTCCCGTGGAGCGGTCCGGCTATTGTAGCCTTCTTGGGGAAGTAGGAGAGCGATAATTTGGACCTCGACATCGATTTTCTTTGCCTAGAGGTTAAGTGCAAGAGCACTTATGTCTGGCAATGTTTTTTTTTTGTTTTTGTTGAATTTTGTATTGTTTTTGAGTGGGCTTTGACCCTTTTGTGATGTCGTTTGGGGATGAAATTGTCTAAAATCCGTCTTCCCGTGGAGCGGTCCGGCTATGGTAGCCTTCTTAGGGAGTATGATAGTGACAATTTGTGACTCCAATGTCGATTTTGTATGCCCTTGTTGTCAGGTGCAGTAGAAATTCTGTCGGGCAATTTTATTGTCTATTTTTAGTGCATTTTTAGTCATTTTTTATTTTTTTTTTTTTGGCCTGAATTCGTCCCTGGGTGGGACGAATTCCATGAAAATTCGTCCCTGGGTGGGACGAGCGCTGATCAGAGCGCTCGTCCCAGTCAAGGACGAATTCCAGTGCAAAGGCCTATTTAATGGCCAAAACTTGATTTTGGGCTCATTTGTGTCATTTTTTTCTTGCGATTTTGGAGCTCTGGGAGGAGGAGGTAGTTCGCGAAGCGAAGCGCTGTTGGAATTCTCTCTGCCATCATGAGTGCACAAACTGATTCGAGCGGCGGAGCCGAGGCGAGACCTGTAAGTGCCCTAGAGTTTATTTTGCTTTAATTTAATGCATTGTTTTTGTGTTGACGCTTTTCAAAACTTTAAGATTTTTTGTGATGTTTTTGTTTAACGGTTAAGGTTAGAAACCCTAGAACTGAAAATTTGATATTTTTTTTGCTTTGCGGGTTGTTAGGAGCGGTACCGTGTACCTTGCATTTCTTGAGCGCGGTTGGCATTGACCGATGATGACTAGGAATGGCTTGATGCCCTTGGGCTCAAGAATTTGGCTCGAATGGAGCCTGTGGTTTCGGATCAGGCCTATCGATGGCCCTGATCAAGCTTTGGGATCCGTGGACCAATACTTTCCATCTCCCGACAGGAGATATTGTGACTCTTGAGGACGTCTATCGGTTGCTTCGGATTCCGATAGATGGTCCGCCTATTAGGACATCTCCGTTTGATCAGCGGTGCTATACTTACGAGATGTTTTGGGCATGGGGGCGGGGTGTAGCAAACCCGGTGGAGACAACCGAGGTGGATTGCAGGGCGGGATTTTGGTTAGGGTGGAAGGAGAGGGGGTGTTAGGAGTGAGGCACGCATTCTTGATGGGCCTCATTTCTAACATTCTTCTCCCCGATTCGTCGAGCGCGAGGTTCCGGTGGAACCTGCTGGATTTGGTGTGGCGGTTGGCGAGTGCCCGATAGAGGCACCGTTGATTACGAGATGGGGACGGACTTTGTTGGCACGGCTCTACGGGAGGCTGTATGGGGTCCGTTGTCGACAACGGAAGGGTGTCGATTGCAGTTTTTGTTGCGGTCTTTGGGGTTGGCGGCACATAGGCGTTGAGAGGCCTACGGGTTACCGTGGATGACTCGGGCGGTGATGGAGGATGAGGAGATTGGTTATGCGGTTTTGTGGCGACGGTCTACGGAGCGAGGCGAAGTCGGCGATGGGCGGTGCCGTTGAGCACTACAGATGCCTTTTCTCGGCTCACTCCGGGGAGGTGTTTTGGCGTCCCTATCGGGGTTCCGGCTGGCTGAGGTGGAGAGTGGCTCCGACGGGTACGGAGGGAGCGATGGTTTATTGGGCGACACGGGACAGAGCATGAGTTCTTTCGTACCGTCGGGTTACATGACAGTTTGGGGTGCGCCGGGGGTTGCTGGTGAGCCCGTAGTCTATCGGCGTCGGGGAGACGAGAGGGATCTGGAGCCACCAGTCACCGCGCCATTGGGCGAGGAGTCGGATGCGGTGATTGAGGTCCCGGATGTGGATGACGTCGGTACTACCAGAGTATGACTCGTGGTGGGTATTGCGGCTGGAGAGGAGAGGGGCCTTTGGGAGGCGCGGAGGCGGCTGTGGAGGATTGAGGAGCGGGGGTGATTGGGGGCCGGCCGTTGGATGATGCGGACATGGTGGATGTGGGAGATGAGGATGTGGACTTGGGTGTTCCGGAGCGGCGGACATGCGGGATGTGGAGGAGCGGTTGGAGCTGAGCGGGCTCTGTCCCCGTGAGTCCTATGCGTCGGCGGATATGAGAGGAGGTGGGGTCGGATGTAGGTGTTGAGATTGCGGGACGGAGTTGGATGGGATGGTAGAGGGATCTTCACGGGCTCGGTTGGCGAGCGGGATAGAGTTTTGGCGCGGCGCGATGATGCATTGTCTATCTATCATCGGCGAGAGGCGAGTGGTGTCTACCGGATAGACTTGGAGAGGGAGGTCATCCGCCTTGGCGGGCGGCTACCGAGCCTTCGATCGGTAGATCTTCTCGACGGACGAGGGATAGTTTGGTGAGCGGTCGGCATCATCTCGTCGCGAGCGGTTAGATGAGGGGGTGGTAGCGGGCATGATGCGGGGGCTAGTAGTAGCCGCCCTGCGAGGTCCCATGGGACCCACACCACGGGGGGTAGTTCCCGTCGCACCGATCCTGCGTGATCATGGTGGTCGACGCCTTAGGTTGGGTTTTGGATATGATTGCGGGGTCTGAGGACCGGTTTTGTAGCCTACGGGCATCTTTTTGACGATATATATATATATACCGGTTTTATTTTGGTTTTGTACATGTGATGATGTGATTTTTTGTTATGCATGTTTATTTATTTTGATGAATGCGATGTTATGATAAATGTATATGTTTTTGATGTCTATGTGATATGCGAGGTGAAATGGATGAATGACATTTGTGATGATTGCCTGTAGTGATTTAAGAAGCTCTTTATTTACATGGTTTTTCTTTTTTTTTTTTTGATGGTATCATAAGGATGATAAGTAGCGCAGATGGTTTTGGGATGAATGTAAGATTTTCTGAGATTCAGTCAGTTTTAACTCACCATCCATGAGTGTACTTTATCTTACAAGACTTTTGACCAAGGTATGAATCAGACTTGTTTTTGACCCAGTTATTTCATATCCCTGTGTGTGCAATTGAGTTCATTTAGTGGTATTTGTTAGGATACCGCCAATGCCAGATGGGCTTTCAACCGAACCTGTCTTGAGGATCACCTAATTAGCTCCACGAATTCCTTTGTTGTATGTACTAAGATTAATCTGCGGTGTAATCCGGGATGCCATAAGCTAGCTCATCCACATGCAAACATTGATCCGTACGCAAGTTAATGTGACAGATATATCGTCATGCGGGAGGTTTATACATTACCGATAGGCTATCAACCAAATTGGTACTGAAGCTTGCCTTATGACCTATAGAATTTTGAGAGTTCCAGGGATTCAAGGTCAACTCCCTTCTTTTCTTCAATTGTATTGGGATACTTGCTCATTGTAGTGATGAGATCATTGTTTATTTTGATTTGTTTTTCTTTCGAGCAAGGGATTGGGGATATGGAGTGACGAAAATCACTGTTGTTTGTGCCTTTTGATGTGTGCACTATAGTTTGTCAAATTTGGAGTTTTGACATTTTGCAATTTTTTTGTGTTTTGCAACTGTTGAGAACTTTAGGGATTCTTAGGGAATTGGGTAGGGAGGATGCTTGTCCTTTTGCCAACTCTCTGCATTCTAGGGGTCATTCGCACAGGGGGATGAGCAAGATAACCGTTTCGCTTGTGGTGACCTAGATTATTTTGGAGGTTTCGTCTTTCGTTCACACAATTTGGGAATTTTAGTGTTTTGATTTGTGTTGGGATGTTACGTAACAAGGTGTATTTCAAGTATGACTCTACCTTCGTAAAATCTGTTCGACTTGATACACTACATGGCTAAAGAGGAAAATGATGGCTGAATCATGAAACTCTTGGTACATTCCAGGACCATGTTGTAGTGTGGTAAAAGTTATGCTTGGTGTTTTTGTTGTTTTTGTAACATGAGACAATGCGGAACAAGGTGGACTATCGAGCTATTAGCTTATGGTGCCTTTGACTGTATGACTACATATTATGCAATGTATGGATGCAATGCTTAATGCGGCTATGTATTTTGTGGTATTTTTGATGGATTGTTTTTGGTGAAGGTGAAGATGAGGTGCGAGAATTTTGAATTTTTTGATGAATTTGAGTATGCCTAGAATTGAGATGCAAATGTTTGTTGTTTTTGATGATTTCTGTTGTTTTGTTTTTGAATTTTCTTGATTTTTTTGACCAAGCGATTGCGATAATCCTTGGTTGGAGCTTTTTGGGTATGACCAAGAGATTGCGATAATCCTTGGAGCTTTTTGTATTGACCAAGAGGTTGCGGATAATCCTTGGAGCTTTTTGGTTTAAGAAAGTGCGATAATCCTTGGAGCTTTTTGGGATGACAGAGAGATTGCGATAATCCTTGGAGCTTTTTGGATTGTGACCAAGAGATTGCGATAATCCTTGGAGCTTTTGGGTTGACCAAGAGATTGCGATAATCCTTGGAGCTTTTTGTGTGATACCAAGAGATTGCGATAATCCTTGGAGCTTTTTGGGTTGACCAAGAGATTGCGATAATCCTTGGAGCTTTTGGGTTGACCAAGAGATTGCGATAATCCTTGGAGCTTTTGGTGACCAAGAGATCTGAGTTTTAGTAACTGGAGATTGGATAATCCTTGGAGTTTTTTTTTTTTTTATGGCTTTCTTAGATATGAAATGGTCGCAAATGACTGATATTCAAGGGTTCTGTTTCCTTGATACCGTCAAGAGAAGCTAGCATGTACGTTCCGGTCCTATTTTGCTATCAATGACATAAGGACCTAACCAATTTGCCATGAATTTGTCCCTCATATGGGACGGCAAATTAGAGTTTTGTTGGTTTTCCTTCAGAACCAAATCACCAACCCGAAAGTCTCTTAGGTGAACTTTCATGTTGTAAGCTCTCTTAAGCCGCTCTTGATAGATACGTAAGTGCTCGAGAGCATTAACGCGTCGTTCGTCAAGCAACGTAAGTTGGTCTAATCGGGCCTGCCGCGCAGTGTTATCATCGATGAACTCCTGCATTGATATGCGGAGGGAAGGAATTTCCAACTCGAGAGGCATTACGCCTCGAGCCATACACTAGTGAAAACGGAGTTGCCCCGGTGGGCGTCCGAATGCTAGTGCGATAAGCCCAAAGGGCAAGTGGGATTTGTATGTGCCAATCCTTATGACTGTCTGCGACGGTCTTTTTAAGGATGGCGACTAGCGTTTTGTTTGACGCCTCTGCTTGCCCATTTGCTTGCGGATAATAGGGTGTTGAAAAGTTGTGCTGAATTTTGTACTTTGTGGTTAAAGCACGCACGTCTTTGTTCTTGAATGATGGCCCATTATCCGAGATTATTTTGGATGGAATACCAAAATGACATATGATGTAATGCAAAATGAACTCCGCAATGCGGGGTCCTTTCGTAGAGGTTAACGGAATTGCTTCCACCCATTTGGTAAAATATTCTGTGGCCGTTATGATAAACGTGTGACGGCCTGACGATGCGGGGAGATCTTTTCGATTAGATCGAGGCCCCACTACAAAAATGGCCAAGCAATTGGATATCTGTAGGGCAGAGGAAGGTGCGTGCATCAAATTGGCATGATGTTGACATTTCACGCACTTCTTGACATACTCGCAACAATCTCGCTCTAAAGATGGCCAATAATAGCCCATGCGAAGAATGCGCTTTGCGATGGCCATACCGCTAAAGTGGCCACCACATGTACCGTCATGCGCTTGGGTGACTGCCCAAGTGGACTCTTGTTGGTCCAAACAACGAAGAAGAATTCCGTCATAGCTTCGACGATACAAAATGTCTCCTATCAAGACATATTTTGCCGCTTTCTGTTTGAATGTTCGTTTTGCGGCGTGCGTCAATCCAAAGGGAAGATTACCTAATTTGAGGTAGTCTTTTATGGGTAAATACCAATCCTGTTGATCAGAAACCTCGATAGTATGAACAGCTAATCCCTTTTGGAGTTCTTCCCTAACAAATGCTGATTGGGATAGAACTTGTAAGAATAGCGTTGTGTTGCTATTAATGGGAGTGGGGGAAAACAAAGACCCCCAGTTGGCACGTTTCAAACAGTCTCGGATTCGAAAGAACTTATCCGAAGATGGTTCGATCTGGATCATGTGGACTCCTGGCGTCAAGTCTGAGCTTGCGCGCTCCATCGCGGGTTGCGATAAGGTTTTGACCTGAATGGTTGTTATATCACCGGAAAGGTCTTGCGGGATTAGTGACCCCAAGGAGGCCATTGTGTCCGCAAAACGATTCGATGATCGAGGGAGTGCCTCGATGTCATACCACTCAAGTTTTGCCAGGAATTTATCCACGAGGGCTTTATAGGCCTTCAAAACTGGGCATTTGCATTGATATACCCCTTTGACTTGATTGACGATTAACGGCGAATCGCCAAAGATGTTCGATCTTTTGATGTTCATGGCGATTGTTGTTTGAAGACCTAGGAGCAAGGCTTCATATTCTGCATTGTTGTTGGTGCATTGGAAATTTAATTTAAATGATAGGGGCATTGGAGCGCCCTGCGGTGTGAAGAATACAATTCCTGTGCCACCACCTTTCTCGCATTTAGAACCATCAAAAAATAAGGTTATGTCGGCACGAGACTCGGGCTCTTCGAGAATCCGGCGATTATGAGACATGGAAGACCCCATCATCGGGTAGTTCTATGACTAGAGGCTGATCGTCTTCAAGAGGAGCCTCTGCTAGTTGATCGGCTATGACTTGTCCTTTTATAGATTTTTGCCCAATAAACTCAATGTCAAATTCCGTCAACAACATGATCCATTTCGCCGTGCGACTACTATGATAAGTACGACTCATCATGTATCGCAATGGATTCTCCTTAGACACAACATACGTAGTGTTGCTCAGCATGTAGTGGCGTAGCCTTTTGGTAGCAAACACCACTGCCAAGCGAGTTTTTCAACGTATGCATAGTTAAGTTCGTAGCCCGACCGGGTGCGGCTAAGATAGTAAGTAGCCTGTTCTTTGTGAAGTTCATTCTTCAGGCTAGCATTGCGCCCGAGTGCCACCTCGATGCTGAGATGTATAAGTAGAACGGCACACCTGGTCTAGGTGGTGCCAATACTGGCGGCGAAGCCAAGTACTGTTTGATTTCGTCAAAGGTGAGTGGCACTCGTCATCCCAATGAAATGTGACCCCCTTGTGCAATAATTTGTTCATGGGTCGGAATTTGTCAGATAATTGCGCTATGAAGCGTTTAATCGACGCGACCTTTCCTTGCGGACTTTTGAGTTGCTTGATAGTGGTTGGGGGAGCCATTTCAAGGATTGCCTTGACTTTGTTTGGGTCCACTTCGATGCCTCTCTTTGAGACTATAAAACCCAAGAGTTTTCCAGATGTGACGCCGAACACGCACTTCTTGGGATTCGATCGACCTTATGCTCTATGAGGCGATCGAGAATCTTGCTTAAGTCACGAGATGATCGAGCGCAAGAGAGACTTGGCTAACAAATCATCCATGTAATCTTCCAAAGTTTTGTGCATGTAATCATGGAAGATATAAGTCATAGCACGTTGGTATGTAGCGCCGGCGTTTTTAAGGCCAAAAGGCATGACCTTATAGCAAAATGTCCCCCAAGGCGTTGTGAATGCCGTTTTGAGTTGGTCTTCGGGATTGATACGAATTTGATTGTATCTGAGAAACCGTCCATTAGGGAGAGCATTTCGTGACTCTTGTAGCATCTACCAATGCGTCGATGCTTGGCAAGGGAAATCATCCTTAGGACTCGCTTTGTTTAGGTCTCGAAAGTCGGTGCATATGCGAATCCTCCCGTCGGGCTTCTTGACGGGAACCATGTTGGACAACCATGGCGGATAATCCATGGAGATGACAAATTGTGCATCCAACAGCTTTTGCAATTCGTCTTTGACCATCAAGGCCACTTTTGGGTGCATCTTTCTTAGTTTTTGCTTTACAGGCTTGATTTTCGGATCAAGCGTTAAATTGTGCATGACTAGCTGCGGGTCTAGTCCTGGCATATCTTTGTACGACCATGCAAAAACTTCCTTCTTCTCTTTGAGAAGGGCAATATATTCGGCTTGCTCTTCGGGGAAAGGCTTACCCCCAGCTTGAGAATCCGTGGATTCATTGGATCTATGCCGATGTCTCGTCGGTCGTCTCCTCGGCCGACATGTGGGATCCGTCCTCCAAGCGATGTGGAGTTGGGATTAAATGGATATCATCAGGTGAGTTAAGATCTACGTTTGGAACCTCGGGTCCCTCTTGGCTTGAAAAATATCTGAGTTGTCCTTGGGGTAAAATGAAGCATTTCACCGAAAGGCCGGTACTACGATGGTGACAATGGTGAATTGACGCGATCCCGGTCGATGGCATCCATGTCTAGATGCAATGACCGTGATGGATCGGTCGGATTGCGGATGGGTGCGGTCAAATCAATGGAGATCATGTGGATGGAATGAATTTGGTCTCCAGAACCGCGGGTGTGATGACTTGATTCTTTTAGATGTTCCCTATACTCTCGGATCTGGCTCTACGGGAACAGGCACGAATGGATCCTCTCTAGGTGCAAATTCATCTCTATGTGTGAAAAGGAAGGCGGGGTCTTCCCTTGGCACTATTGTCATGATGGGATCTCGAGGTGGACGATGCTCATCTTGAATTTGGAGCCATAGGTCTAACACTTGGTCCCACCTCGCTGGGTCTACGTGCCATTCATGTCCTAACGGTATACCCATCTGTCCCATTAGATCTTCATGAGTTAGAGCGCGGTGATGTCGTCGCGCATGTCTGAGATAGTCCATTTCAGTTTCATCTTCGAATCGCTTTCATAGATCCAAAATTGTTCATCCTCTTCAGCATCTGTTGCTTGCGACGTTGAGGACTCTTCTGTTCCGGTGAATTAATCTGGTCCCATTGCGGTTGTTCCACTCTTAGTGGAGGGACCGATTCTCTTGAGGCTTGTGTTATTTCATCCGGAACCTCTAAGGGGAACAGTTTCAGAAAGATGTACGGCAGCCGTTGATGTTCTCTTTGAGGATTAATATCTGAACTTTCGCCTCTCTCTAGCAAAGAAGAGGGATTACTATTGCTTGCCAGGGGTGTTTGTTGACCATGGGAGGTAGTCTCCCAATGTGTATTCTGTATTCGGATTGGCATAAGGATCCAATGCCAATCCCCCCTTGTTGCCTATTTCTAGGCCTTGCATATTTTCAACCAAGATGTCTAATGGCAGGGGATGGTTGAACCCTACCCCTGACTTGTCATATGGCATCTGATATCTTGGTTGGCAAAGGATCCGCATCCCTTGCTCATATCTGTCGAGCCCGTATCCATGCCAATTGCATTGGCCAAGATATTTTAGGGCAAATTCTGGGTTTGACAGATAATTGATGTTTTCAACAAAAGGCTCTTCGTCTGTTTCCTTTTGTTGGCATGGTTCAAGACCATGATCAAAGCCCCCATACACAAAATTTGTCTAGTTCGGTGGGTAGCCTAGAGGGACGATTGTTCCAATGGGAAGGCGAGGTCTTCCCATGTCTTGTTCTGACTCCAGTGTGGGGGTTGCCACAACATTTTGCACTAAGTATTCCCCAGGGCCTGTCCTGGCCATTTCAACGATGATTGTTGATGATTGGGTGGGAGGAAGCGGTAGTCCTTCTGAGTCCATTCCATGTTTGGTGGTTCAGGAATCTTGGTTTCCGTTGCGTTGGGCGCTTCCTCTGTTGTTATTGTTGAAATTGTGGGCAACTTTTCTTCTAAGGGCTTAACCTCTTCCATGATTTGTTTTCCCTTGTCCTTCTGTTGGGCCATGATAAGTGGCGTTGATGATGAAGGAGCCGATGATGAAGTCTCACCTGGCTGGGATTTTGTCTTGTTGGCCACCAGTGGTGCCTGCGGTATTGGACCCTGTTTAGATGGATTTAATTGGAAATCCAAGTGCGTTGAAGGGAGGGTCGATTGAGGTATGAATTGTACCGCATTGCAATACTTGAAGGGCTCTAAGTCCATTGGGACTACATGTATTTCTCCTTCATAAGCATACTTCAAGCATTGGTGGGCGATCGAAGGGACACATTTCATATCCACGATCCAAGGCCGCCCTAGCGGTATATTATAAGCCATTTCACCTTCCGGCACATGGCACGGTGTAGGTATTGACTTTTGTCCTACAGGTTAGCGAAGCAGCTGTGCTGACTGTCGAGCATATTGCATCGTTAAAAGCTCGCAGTGTGTACGTGGAGGCTGTGATGTGAGAGGTTGGCAACTTCAAATGCTTCAAGGCTGCAGTGGTTATGATGTTCTTGGACGAGCCAGTATCTATCGGCACTCTCTTGTACGGAATCCCGTTGACCCATGCGATAACGTGCAGGGGTGGATCTGCCATGTCATTTGATATCGTTTTGACCTCATCTTCTCCGAATGTGATGACCGGCTCCGTACATTGTTTCACATGTCCCACGAAGGCGTTGAAAGAATTTGCCTCGTGGGGTTGTAATTCAATGGCTTTTAAAATGTCCATAAGAGCTTCTCTATGGGGAGCTGATTGTTGAATAAGCTCGTAGATGGACAGCCTAGCCGACGTGGTCCGCAAACTCTACGTGAGTTTGGTTCGTATCGTGACCTCAGGTCTAGGCGGAGGTAACTGCGTTGGGCGTTGTTGAGGATGCGATGTTGCTGGAACTTCCCTCGTAGCTACCTCAGGGGCAGCTGTCGGGTACCTTCTGTTCCTTGTTACTATGCTAATCATTCCCACAAATCCCTGTGTGGGAAGATCTTGTCGCACCTCGTTAATCTGGAGTGGTTTTGTTTGTGCCTCGTGGGCTGGCAAGGGGTCCTTGAATACCCCCATTTGCTGGTTGTTTGGTGCGATGGGATTGTCCACAACTAATGTTCGGTTGTCGATCAAATCCTGGACTAGGTCTTTGAATTTCCAGCACCCATTCAAGTCATGTCCTCTGCGCCTATGGAATCTACAATACAATTCCTCTCTGTACCCCCTAGGCTTGGGAATGTTAGGGTCTATAATTTGGATTTTCGGCAGTGACTAAATTTGCCGTTGACAAGCGGTCAAATAAGGAGTCCCTAGACTCCGCATATGGGGTGAAATTTTGCCTAGGGCGACGCGGGTAATTTTGCTCCTGTCTTCTATTATCTCTTTCATAAGCGGGAGGCACTTCTTAGTAGTTAGCCTTTTGAGGCTGCATTTCTTGCACGAGCGCGGGAACATTTATCGCAACTTGGTTGGCTGCGGCGTGTTGTGGTTGCGTTGTCCCGGTTTTAGTGGTTTTATTCCACTCTTTCTTCTTAGGCTTGGCAATTGCGCCTTCGCCTATCTTAATCTCTTCTATGACTCCGGCTTGCGCCAAAGCTTCTTCTAAGCTGTCGTATTGTCGCAACAACAATAGACCAGAGATTGATTTTAAGCAACTTTTTGCGAACATCTACGTGAGATCAGACATAGGAGGACGGTAGGGTAACCTAGAAAGCAAAGCTCTCCATCGATTCCCGTACGCTGCCATTGTTTCCTCTTCAAATTGCTTGAGGCTCGCTAAATCACTTAGTGATGCCTTCTTCCTTGTGTTGAAGGCAAAGCGTTCAAGAAACGCGTCTACTAATTGATCTAAATTGCTTATCTTGTGTTTGGGCGAGTTGTGTGAACCAATCCGAGGCGGGGCCTGCGAATGTGGTTATGAATGTTCTAAGCAACAATGCGTCATTATCTTGGATGCCGAAGCATTGGCTTAGAAATCGTGTAACGTGTTCCTGTGCGTCCTCTTCACCTTTAAAAGCTGCCAATTGAGGCAACTTGAAGTGTTCGGGGTAAAGAGGTGTAGGCACTGAGGGATGCAACGGATTACTGCGGAGTAGACGTAATGTGGGTTTTGATGCCCAGTGGCTTTTGTCTCCACGAGACTCCAAACGCTCCAATAGCGCTTGGTATGCATCGGAAGATTTTATTTCTTCCTCTCTTGTTCGCTCTTGTTGCAAGTTACGGTAAACCGGAGGCCTATGGAGGGGTGGCCGAATGGCATCCTTCCTGCCTTGATGGGGAGTTTCAACATATTCCTCTTCCGGTTCATACTCCTCGTAAAATTCTTGAGGAGTCTCCGGGCGAAACCTATGACCCCGATCAAGCTCTTCTTGAAGGTACCCATCATTGTTTCGGGGAGTTGCCTCCCTCTCGAATCTATGAGGTCTTGGAGGCCGAGCTTGACGAGGTCGTGGAGACTTGTCCTGCACCAACGGATTATGCCTCTCATACTGTTCAGCTCTTTGGATGCGAGGGGTTGGCCCCCTCTCGGGTATTTCATAGCGTAACTCATCCGCTTCGCGTTGCATGCGCTCTCTATCCAAGCGGTGTCGATACTCTATCTCCTGATGACTTTGTTTAAGCCGCATGATTTGGGCTTGACGGGTGGTATATCTGGCGACAGTGGGTCAATTTGGTCTACCCTATTTTGCTCAGGAGGTTCGAATGTTTCTTCTATGTGTTTACCTCGAGTTTGCTGGTCTAAGGTTTCAATGGGTCGCTTCCCTCTGTCGAGGTAAGCGGTATGTGCTCGAGGTTATGGCCTCAAGGGGTGATCATGATATCCTTCTGGTGCGGAAATGCAAGGTTCCCGCATTGTTTGTTGCCCTCGAGGAATGCGATGGCTTTCCTCGTACTCCCTTTCATGGGTGTAAAGGGGGTGGGCGGAGTTAGGTCGCCCTATGTAAGGAGCCCTGCGCTCCGGATTTGGTCTCTCTGTTCTGATGATAGGTAAAGAAGGGACGCCATATCCACGTTGCCCCTCCAAATGGACGGTGTGCCTGTCTAGCGCTTCATCGCGCGGTGGCCACTCATGCCTAACTTCAAGAGGTGATTCTCTATTTATGTCAAGGTCTACATGTAAGGCATCTTCCCGAAAGGGGCTGCTTTGAATAGGCATACCCCACGAGGATTACGAATTGGATTCTTTTGTAGGTTAGACCTATAAGGCGGTATGACTAAATCCTCAGGACTGAAGTGAAGGCGACTTGTGCCTACTTTTTGTGTACCTTCCGGAGCTTACGCCCTTGATTGGGCTTGGCTGCGGGTGTACACCATTGCGGTGCTTCTATGCTATCTAAATAAGTTTTTATCTCGTTTATGATTTTTTTTGTCTACACTAAGCAAAATTAAGCACACACATTCACAAAACCGTGATTATCTCTTTTAAGGATTAAATGGTGTGTCCTAAACTGGTTTAGTGCATTTTGATGTTTTGTTTTGTTTTGTAGGTTTTGAAGATCGTTTAAATGCATTATGACGGCTCATATAACTCCCAAAATGGTAGCCCCTTCAATATACCAACCAGGCCGATATACCAACCTCTCTATATACCCGCCCTTACGAGAGGGAGACTATAGGTACGTGAGAGCAGAAGGTACGTGGTACGTAGGCGGTACGGAAGGGGATTGTCCTGTTAATGGCACCTACCATAGAAAACTTATCCTCGCGCGCATGGGAATCACCCCAGCGACACTCGGTCTGTCTTCGTCAGGATTTACGCCTAACAAGAGTTGACAATCGGGAAATGGATGCAAATCAAGCCAAGGTGGTGATGAAATCCACCAATGGTCTTGATCAAGGGCTGAGGTCTTACGACCAGCTCCTTGGTTTAAAATTGTTTCGTGATGTGTGTGGGATTCATTTTATTCAACAAAAATGAAACAAGCATACATGACTTTTCTTATGCAATGTAGGACAAGATGAAAACAATCAAAGGAACAGAAACAGAAACAAAAAATATAACAGAGATCATGAAAATCCCTACCTCTTCTCTGCTGCTCCTGTTGTCTCTGAATTTTTCTCTAAAAATCTGCAGGCAGGAATTCGTCCCTCTGGGAGACGAATTGCAGAACAGAATTCGTCCCTCCCAGAGACAATTTGAATTCGTCAGGGTCGGACAATTGCGAAAGAATTCGTCCCTGAGAGACGAATAGCGATCTGCAACAAAAAAAATGTACCTGTCAAGCACAAAACACAAAAATTTAATCAGTTTCTATGATTTTAAAAACCAGGGAACAGGGTCCCACCGTGATCGCCACTGAAAGCACGAGATTCCGGGCAAAGGAAACACTAATTATGCAATGTAAGACGAAATGTAACGCTTTAACCTTATGCACCAAAACAAAGGAAAGAGACAATTTGGAAAGGAAAGAAAAGATGTAAAGAAATCACAGCCCTCTTTATTCAAATATCTTATCCTCGGTTACATAGACGTCTCCTCCCTTTTTAGGGGCTAGGAGCGTTAAATTTGTCTTTGTTACAATGTGTGACTTAGTCTTCCTCCTTCCGCGTGCCCACGATTGCAATGGGCGGGCCAAGATGATGTCGTCGCTGATGTCGATGAGTTCTTAACCTCCGTTGCTTCTCCTACGAACAAAGAAACAACCAAGATGTCAGTAGCATCTGCCTCAAATGAAAAGTGTTTGTTCTCTAAAACTAACGAAATATGCATGTAAACATTTGCACAAGCAGTAATTACGGTGAGTCCAAATGGCTTCAAAACTTGACAGAAGATAGGAAAAGTTACCAGAAGGCCAGCCATAGACAGTGGCCAATCTACCTTCAACTGGAATTCGTCCCTAGGCAAGATGAATTCTGACTGCAATTCGTCCCTGGGTGGGACGAATTCTTGTGTTGAAGAAACCGACCTCTTCTTGCTCCAATGTCGAATCTCGAGACCTACAAAATGCCTACAAATAGGGGGTTATGTAATTGGGGCCATTTTGGGATGACCCAGATGGTCGGATTCTCCCAATTTGGCCTCTACCCTCGAGAATTTGATCTCGACACCTGCAAGTCAGTGAAACAACAAAGCGACACAAAACATACTAGAATCTGACCAAAAGTTACAAAATTGCAGCTATGGGTTAATCAAACCTAATAACACAAAATGCAACCTGAAAAAGTAATCTAAAATGCTCTAAAACTTAAAATAGGACTTGGGAAGTGCGGGGGTGCCCAAGTGGGCCTCCCACCGTTGGCACTTGATTTTGGAGCCAATCCACTAGGGATGGGCCCAAAACCTCTTAGGATTGGGGGGTCGGCGAATTGGTTGGTTCCGGTGTCCATGTGTTGGATTTGGGTCGGGTTCGAGCTTCCAAAGGCCACCCAACAACCTCCCTTGCAAAAGAGATTGGTGGATGTGGGAAGGTGAACCAAAAGGGATGCAAGTGGGTCTTCAACTCGGCAGCACTTCGTTGCTTGAAAACTCCTTCAACTTTGTATATTTTGGGTGAGAAAAGTCCCACATTTTATAGAACCATGGGGTCTCTTTTGGGAGGGAAGCACAAATGCCATGTGTTGGTCATAGGCGCCATGTGGCGGTCTTGTCTTCCCATGAGGGAGGGGAGTCCTCCGTTGACTTGGGCTTTGATAAATGCCTTTTGTGACGATCTTCTAACGGCCCCTCTGTCCACCTACACACGCGTGCAAGGCAGGAGTCATCAAGCGGCTGTTACGGGCTGCCACTTGGCGCCATTTGTCTTTTTCCCGTTAAGCTTAGAATTCGTCCCACCCGGGGACGGATTCGAAATTCGATCCTGGGGTGGGACGGATTCTATTTTGAATTCGTCCCTGGGTGAGACGAATGCTTGGGCAAAGTGTCCAAGTGTGCCAAATTGCTTCTTGACCTTACAAAATTGCTATGAAAGTGGTTAAGACCACTGTTTAACCTCTGAGGGCTGCCCTGGGGGCTGTGTTTGTCAAAGTGATCAGTGTTTGCAGTCACATAATCGGATTGGTGCTGTTTTGGTGTCTACAAGAACACTTTCATAAGGATCATAGAGGAACACAATTTAGATCTTGAGGTTCTGCTTAAGCAAAAGGAGAAAGAAATGCATTCAAGGTTAAAATAATATCCTATGAAAGAAGAAGGGGCATTGTTAGGGAGTTTAAAGATAACAATGGAAGGCCCTATGATAATTGGTGCACTATAAGAGCAAATTTTTGAGCAACGAAATGAGGGAAGATAACCTCAAACTCAAGGAGAGCTTGAAACTGTCTCAGGCCCCCAAACTCAAGACTAAAATGGTGAACACATAATTCACTAGTTGACTACAAATTTTGTTATGTTGCAATCAATAATTTTATAAAATGTAATGATATATTTTCAAATTAATAGAGAAAATATTTTCAAAAATTGTGTACTCTATTTTTTAACTATTTTTTCCATGTATATTTATGTACTAATTTAAAATTGATGATAATACAATTATGTTTACTATTGGATTTTAAATTTATAAATTAAATATTTCTTATTGGTTTAAAATTGACTACTTGATATAGTATAGTTATTTGCAAAATAGATATGCCTGGGAGAATTCAAATGTACATTAGACAAATATCCAAGAACTTAGTTGAGCCATATAGCACTTTCTACAATACATACAAGACTTTCTATAATACAAATATTTACAAAGGATGCACACATGTGTAGGTTTATATTTATTCAAATCCAATCATTATTTACAATAATTAGTCAAGCAAAACAAGGCTATGATATAAAACATAAAATTTTATGAATGTAGGCAAATAATCCAATAACAAGGGTATGATATAAAACATTAAATTCTATGAACAATGATATGATATACATCATGAAATTTTATAAGCAAGGCTATGATATAAAACATAAAATTTTATGAACGTACTATTTTTTTATACTTTTAGTAAACTAGAAAACCAATTTTGATAACCTGGTAGACAACAACCGATAACACTTACTATCAAATATATCAAACTATCAAATGTTACAATAGAGGAAGTTGAAACAAATGCTTCTCAACTTATCCAAAATAATGTGTATGCATAGTTGATCTCTATCTCCATAATATAATCACTACAAGTATAATTATCATGAGTATTAGTGATACCTCTTTTCTCTCCTAGAGATTTCCAATATGCAAAAGCTCTATCATAAGGATACTTGTCTAGCTCATAATTATCAAATAGTTTTCCATTTTTTTTGTCTAACCTATTATAAACGTTATATTTTACAAAAGATAATGCACTAAAAACCCTTTCATCTTCCATAGATCCCAAATAATTATTTGACATAATTCATATAAATGAAAATATTCATTGATCATATCTTGTAAGATACTACTAGGATACAATGTTTTTCACAATCATGTAATAGAATTTGGCTCATAAGGATTAGTTAAACACAAAATTGATCAATCATTTTCAATCCAAAATGGTTTGATTGTTTTGTCAAAAGCTCTTTATTGAGAATACCATTGAATTCTACACATTTAGTAAAATGTTTAACAAGAGTACCTATATATTTTATAAAAAACTCGCTTGTATTATTGTAGTCAATGCAAGGATCTCATAACTTGGGTTTAACCACACCCATGGCCTTAAGTAAATCAACTCCTTGAAAATGCTCTCTTATTTCTCTTGTCAATATTTTTGTTATTTTTCTTAATTTAATATTTGTATTGTGTAAAACTACATCAAATATATTGTATGTATGGATATTTTCACATAATTTGTAACTAAATGCAAATGCTTTTTAAAACAATATGAAGGTATATCTTTTCTATGAATATTAATATAAAAATGATCATTGATGTTGAAATTCAAAAACTTTTTGGATCATTGACATTTATTAAAGTTCTCCAACTATCAAATAGAGGATCCATAAAATTTTGTCTAAATAAGTATAACCTATCAATAGGTAGATATGTTTGTTTTCTTATTATGATGAAATCGACAATATAAATGGATATTTCTTGTGAAATTTTATTCAAAGTATTCATTTCTTGCAACATTGAAATAAAACCACATAATGTGAGAAGTACTTCCAAGTTAGTTATACGACGGATCAAATATTTTGCCTTATCAACTACCCTATCATTTGCATACATAAACCTTGCTAAGAATTGATATTCTATGAAAACTCTATATGCAGGTCAAAATAATAAAATACACCTAGTATCTACATCTTTAAACAATTTTCTACCTTTAGTAACTCTTAGTGTAAACTATTAAAACTCTATAAAACTTTTTAGACTGAATAAAAAATAAGCATGTATTTCACAGATATGTTCTTTCACTCTCACAACATTTTCAAATGTGCTCACAATTTTTTATGCAAGATTTATTATATGATCCATGCATTGAATGGGGATAAAATATGGGGTAGTTGATGTTTGAAGTTGAACACAAAGACCATTCCTATGTTTTTGCATTGTAGCAACACCGTCATCTCATCTCTACTTTTATCATAATTTTGTATTGAAAATGCATTCTATGCACCATGGAAAGAATGGGGATCTATTATAGGATAATTGATACATGAAGTTAAACATAAATACTATTCTTATGCCCTTGCATTGTAGCAAAATCATAATATGTAACATATATTAACTTTGTGGCTATTTCTATATCATCCCTTTTTATAATATCCTTTAAACTAGTTACAACAACATTGTAAATATTTTTTACATTACAATTTTCTACCAGCTTATGTAGTGTTAGTAAATGAGGTTACCTTAAATAATTTTAGAATGTGTAAACATGCATGTAAATCCAATATGTATTGTCAATAACAATTACCTCATCAATTGAAAGTGAAATAAGTTTGGCATGTTTTACTTTCTCTCTCAAGTCCTCCTCAAACAATAAGAGATATTTTATCATTTTATAAATCAATTCGATCTAACCAATGTGTATTATGAAATTTTTGGACATTAGCTAGTTGAAATAGATGCTTAAAATGAATGAAATCAAACATAGGTCTACCCTTTCTAAATAATAGTATATACAATAACAAACTACAAACTTTTTGAATCTAAAGTGGTCTTATGAATTTTTTGAAATTTAGCTTGAATTGTTCCACCATTCTTAGCAAGATTTTGTTTTATTTATTTTTATATTCTTGTGCATATCTAAAATGTACGCACTTCGATGCATCCATTCACCTAATTGTTTTCATAGTTGTTTCATAACTTTATTTTACTATCACATAAAATTCTCCATAATATTTTTCTATTGTATCCAACTTATGTTGCATCTTATGATCATTTCCTAGTTTTCAACTACAAATGATGCATCTACATTATGATGGCAAATCATTATTATTGTTTACCTGTACTAGCTCAATAAAAAAATATGTTGATGACCATTCAAGCTGAAATATCCTTCCAATAGGCCATTTGCTTAACTTTCTATGTGTAGGTTTCTGAAAGCACGAGATTTCGGGCAAAGGAAACACTAATTATGCAATGTAAGACGAAATGTAACGCTTTAACCTTATGCACCAAAACAAAGGAAAGAGACAATTTGGAAAGGAGAGAAAAGATGTAAAGAAATCACAGCCCTCTTTATTCAAATATCTTATCCTCGGTTACATAGACGTCTCCTCCCTTTTTAGGGGCTAGGAGCGTTAAATTTGTCTTTGTTACAATGTGTGACTTAGTCTTCCTCCTTCCGCGTGCCCACGATTGCAATGGGCGGGCCAAGATGATGCCGTCGCTGATGTCGATGAGTTCTTAACCTCCGCTGCTTCTCCTGCGAACAAAGAAACAACCAAGATGTCAGTAGCATCTTCCGCAAATGAAAAGTGTTTGTTCTCTAAAACTAACGAAATATGCATGTAAACATTTGCACGAAACGGTAATTACGGTGAGTCCAAATGGCTTCAAAACTTGACGAGAAGATAGGAAAAGTTACCGGAAGGCCACTTGCCATTGATACAGCTGGCCAATCTACCTTCAACTGGAATTCGTCCTTGGGCAGGACGAATTCTGACTGCAATTCGTCCCTGGGTGGGACGAATTCTTGTGTTGAAGAAACCGACCTGCTGTTGCTCCAATGTCGGATCCCGAGACCTGCAAAACGCCTGCAAACAGGGGGTTATGTAATTGGGGCCATTTTGGGATGACCCAGATGGTCGGATTCTCCCAATTTGGCCTCCACCCTCGGGAATTTGACCTCGACACTTGCAAGTCGGCGAAACAACAAAGCAACACAAAACATACTAGAATCGACCAAAAGTTACAAAATTGCAGCTATGGGTTAATCAAACCTAATAACACAAAATGCAATCTGAAAAGTAATCTAAAATGCTCTAAAACTTAAAATAGGACTTGGGAGGTGCGGGGGTGCCCAAGTGGGCCTCCCACCGTTGGCACTTGATTTTGGAGCCAATCCACCGGGGATGGGCCCAAAACCTCTTAGGATTGTGGGTCGGCGAATTGGTTGGTTCGGGTGTCCATGTGTTGGATTTGGGTCGGGTTCGAGCTTCCAAAGGCCACCCAACAACCTCCCTTGCAAAAGAGATTGGTGGATGTGGGAAGGTGAACCAAAAGGGATGCAAGTGGGTCTTCAACTCGGCGGCACTTCGTTGCTTGAAAACTCCTTCAACTTTGTCTATTTTGGGTGAGAAAAGTCCCACCTTTTATAGACCCATGGGGTCTCTTTTGGGAGGGAAGCACAAACGCCATGTGTTGGTCATAGGCACCATGTGGCAGTCTTGTCTTCCCATGAGGGAGGGAGTCCTCCATTGACTTGAGCTTTGATAAATGCCTTTTGTGACGGTCTTCTAACGGCCCCTCTGTCCACCTACACACGCGTGCAAGGCGGGAGTCATTAGCCGAGCTGTTGCGGGCTGCCACTTGGCACCATTTGTCTTTTTCCCGTTAAGCTTAGAATTCGTCCCACCCGGGGACGGATTCGAGAATTCGATCCTGGGGTGGGACGGATTCTATTTTGAATTCGTCCCTGGGTGAGACGAATTCTGGGCAAAGTGTCCAAGTGTGCCAAATTGCTTCTTGACCTTACAAAATTGCTATGAAAGTGGTTAAGACCTCTGTTTAACCTCTGAGGGCTGCCCTGGGGGCTGTGTTTGTCAAAGCGATCAGTGTTTGCGGTCACATAATCGGATTGGTGTTGTTTTGGTGTCTACGAGATGCCCCTTTTTGGGAAGCGCTACGGGTGACGCGAGTCTTGAGCAAAAATAGATAACCAAAGCACTAATGATTAGGGTTTCTTGGTAACCTAACCAACTTTTGATGCCCCAAGTATGGAAAGGGCATGCATTCTTGAATCCTTGCTTCGACGAGCTAAGGAATTTGATTTCAAGTATTAACCTATTTTGTTGAGGTGTGACTTGAACTTAGACATTGATCAGTCATGAACAGGCAAAGGGCATTTTTATCCTCAGGGGGAACCTTGTGTTCATGATTCATGAAATGCCAAGTGTTTGATTGATTTGATTGTTGCTTGTTTACTGCCCCAAGCAGGAGCGTGATTGTCTTTGTCAATGATTCTTTGAATGCATGTCGTTTTCCTTAATTGGGTGTGTGATTGTTGATTGGTGACTAAGTGTGACTACCCCCTCAAGCGACGAATCGATGAGGGAATGACCTTCGTGAGAGAAGCGACGAGTCGCTTGACCCAAGATGACTTGTGCAGGGGTGCCTTAAGAGGGTTTACCGTTAAGCGTGTGCAATTTTTCCAACATTTGGACTTGTTTTTGGTGGGTGTTAACCCTTTTGGTGATTCCGTAATGGGGTGAAATCATCGAAAAATCTAACTTCCGATGGAAGCGGTCCGGCTATTGTAGCCTTCTTGGGGAAGTAGGAGAGCGATAATTTGGACCTCGACATCGATTTTATTTGCCTAGAGGTTAAGTGCATGAGCACTTATGTCTGGAAATGTTTTTTGTATTTTTGTTGAATTTTGTACTGTTTTTGAGTGGGCTTTGACCCTTTTGGTGATGTCGTTTGGGGATGAAATTGTCTAAAATCCGTCTTCCCGTGGAGCGGTCCGGCTATGGTAGCCTTCTTAGGGAGTATGATAGTGACAATTTGTGACTCCAATGTCGATTTTGTATGCCCTTGTTGTCAGGTGCGGTAGCAATCTGTCGGGCAATTTTATTGTCTGTTTTTAGTGCATTTTTAGTCATTTTTTTTGATTTTTTTTGTGTTGGCCTGAATTCGTCCCCGGGTGGGACGAATTCCAGTGGAGAGTCGTCCCTGGGTGGGACGAGCGCGATCGAGCGCTCGTCCTAGTCAAGGATGAATTCCAGTGCAAAAGGCCTATTTAATGGCCAAAACTTGATTTTGGGCTCATTTGTGTCATTTTTTTCTTGCGATTTTGGAGCTTCGGGAGGAGGAGGTAATTCTGCGAAGCGAAGCGCTGCTGGAATTCTCTCTGCCATCATGAGTGCACAAAGCGGATTCGAGCGGCGGAGCCGAGGCGAGACCTGTAAGTGACCCTAGGGTTTATTTTGCTTTAATTTAATGCATTGTTTTTGTGTTGACGCTTTTCAAAACTTTAATTTTTTTTGTGATGTTTTTGTTTAACATTTAAGTTTAGAAACCCTAGAACTGAAAATTTGATCTGTTATATATATAATATTTTTTTTTTTTTTGCTTTGCAGGTTGTTAGGAGCCGGTACCGTGTACCCTTGCATTTACTGAGGCGCGGTTGGCATTGACCGATGATATTGGGTATGGCTTGATGCCCTTGGGCTCAAGCGGGTGGCTCGGCTGGAGCCTGTGGTTTCGATCGAGCCTATCGATGGCCCCGATCAAGCTTTGGGATCCGCGGACCAATACTTTCCATCTCCCGACGAGGAGATGATGTGACTCTTGAGGACGTCTATCGGTTGCTTCGGATTTCCGATAGATGGTCTGCCTATTAGGACATCTCCGTTTGATCAGCGGTTGCTATACTTACGAGATGTTTTGGGCATGGGGGGAGCGGGTGTAGCGGACCCGGTGGAGACAGCAGAGGCGGATTGCCGGTGGCGGGATTTTGGTTAGTGGTGGAAGGAGAGGGGGTGTTAGGAGTGAGGCACGCATTCTTGATGGGCCTCATTTCTAACATTCTTCTCCCCGATTCGTCGAGCGCGAGGTTCCCGTGGAACCTGCTTGGATTTGGTGTGGCGGTTGGCGAGTGCCCGATAGAGGCACCATTGATTACGAGATGGGGACAGACTTTGTTGGCACAACTCTACGGGAGCTGTACGGGGTCCGCTGTCGACAGCGGAAGGGTGTCAGTTGCAGTTTTTTGTTGCAGTGCTGGGGTTGGCAGCACATAGCTGTTGAGAGGCCTACCGGGTTACCGTGGATGACTCGGGCGGTGATGGAGGATGAGGAGATTGGTTATGCAGCTTTGTGGCGACGGTCTGCGGAGCGAGGGAGAGTCGGCGATGGGCAGGTGCCGTTGAGCACTACATTGATGCCTTTTCTCGGCTCACTCCAGGGGAGGTGTTTTGGCGTCCCTATCGGGACTGTCCAGCCTGGCCTGAGGCTGGAGAGTGGCTCCGACGGGTACGGAGGGAGCGATGGTTGACTGGGCGGCACGGGACGGAGCATGAGTTCTTTTCGTACCGTCGGGTTACACGACAGTTTGGGGTGCGCCAGGGGTTGCCTGGTGAGCCCGTAGGCTATCGGCGTCGGGGAGACGAGAGGGATCTGGAGCCACCGGTCACCGTGCCATTGGGCGAGGAGTCGGATGCGGTGATTGAGGTCCCGGATGTGGATGACGTCGGTACTACCACTGAGTATGACTCGTGGTGGGTATTGCGGCGTGGAGAGGAGAGGGGCCACTTGGAGGCACGGAGGCGGTAGTGGAGGATGCTGAGGCAGTAGGGGGTGATTGGGGGGGCCGTTGGATGATGCAGATATGGTGGATGTGGGAGATGAGGATGTGGGCATGGGTGTTCCGGAGCGGCCGGACATGCAGGATGTGGAAGCGCGGTGGGAGCCTGAGCAGGCTACTGTCCCCGTGAGTCCTATGCGTCCGACAGATACAGAGGAGGTGGGGTCGGATGTAGGCGTTGAGGTTGCACGACTTACAGAGCTGCTCTGCGGATGCGGGATCCGGAGAGGGATCTTCTGCGGGCTCAGTTGGCAGAGCGTGATAGAGTTTTGGCGCAGCGCGATGATGCATTGTCTATCTATCATCGGCGAGAGGCAGAGTGGTGTCTGTATCGGATAGACTTGGAGAGGGAGGTCATCCGCCTTGGCGGGCGGCTTCCTGAGCCTTCGATCAGTAGATCTTCTCGACGGATGAGGGATAGTTTGCTGAGCAGTCAGCATCATCTCGTCACAGGTGGTTAGATGAGGGGGTGGTAGCGAGGCATGATGCGGGGGCTAGCGGTAGCCGCCCTGCGGGGTCCCGTAGGACCCACACCACGGGGGGTAGTTCCCGTCGCACCGATCCTGCGTGATCATGGTGGTCGACGCCTTAGGTTGGGTTTTGGATATGCTTGCGGGGTCTGAGGACCGGTTTTGTAGCCTACGGGCATATTTTTGACGATATATATATATATATACCGGTTTTATTTTTGGTTTTGTACATGTGATGATGTGATTTTTTTGTTATGCATGTTTATTTATTTTGATGAATGCGAGATGTTATGATAAATGTATATGTTTTTGATGTCTATGTGATATGCGAGGTGAAATGGATGAATGACATTTGTGATGATTGCACTATTATTGTTTAAGAAGCTCTTTATTTACATGGTTTTTCTTTTTTTGTATTTTTGATGGTATCATAAAGATGATAAGTAGCGCAGATGGTTTTGGAATGAATGTAAGGATTTCTGAGATTCAGTCAGTTTGAACTCACCATCCATGATTGTACTTTATCTTACAAGACTTTTGAACAAGGTATGAATCGGACCTGTTTTTGACCAAGTTATTTAACATCCCTGTGTGTGCAATTGAGTTCATTTAGTGGTATTTGTTAGGATACCGCCAATTGCAGGATGGGCTTTCAACCGAACATGTATTGAGGATCACCTAATTAGCTCCACGAATTCCTTTGTTGTATGTACTAAGATTAATCTGCGGTGTAATCCAGGATGCCATAAGCTAGCTCATCCACATGCAAACATTGATCTGCACGCAAGTTAATGTGACAGATATATCGTCATGCGGGAGGTTTACTTCATTACCGATAGGCTATCAACCAAATTGAGTACTTGAAGCTTGCCTTATGACCTATAGAATCTTGAGAGTTCCGGGGATTCAAGGTCAACTCCCTTCTTTTCTTCAATTGTATTGGGATACTTGCTCATTGTAGTGATGAGATCACTGTTTATTTTGATTTGTTTTTCTTTCGAGCAAGGGATTGGGGATATGGAGTGACGAAAATCACTGTTGTTTGTGCCTTTTGATGTTTGCACTGTAGTTTGTCAAATTTAGAGTTTTGACATTTTGCAACTTTTTGTGTTTTGCAACTATTGAGAACTTTAGGGATTCTTAGGGAATTGGGTAGGGAGGATGCTTGTCCTTTTGCCAACTCTCAGCATTCTAGGGGTCATTCGCACAGGGGGATGAGCAAGATAACCGTTTCGCTTGTGGTGACCTAGATTATTTTGGAGGTTTCGTCTTTCGTTCACACAATTTTGGAATTTTAGTGTTTTGATTTGTGTTGGGATGTTACGTAACAAGGTGTATTTCAAGTATGACTCTACCTTCGTAAAATCTGTTCGACTTGATACACTACATGGCTAAAGAGGAAAATGATGGCTGAATCTTGAAATTCTTGGTACATTCCCAGGACCATACTGTAGTGTGGTAAAAGTTATGCTTGGTGTTTTTGTTGTTTTTGTAACATGAGACAATGCGGAACAAGGTGGACTATTAGAGCTATTGCAGCTTATGGTGCCTTTGACCTGTATGACTACAAATATGCAATGTATGGATGCAATGCTTAATGCAACTATATATTTTTGTATTTTTGATGGATTGTTTTTGGTGAAGGTGAAGATGAGGTGTGAGAATATTAATTTTTTGATGAATTTGAGTATGCCTAGAATTGAGATGCAAATGTCTGTTGTTTTTGATGATTTTTGTTGTTTTGTTTTTGAATTTCTTGATTTTTTTTGACCAAGCGATTGCGATAATCGTTGGAGCTTTTTGGGTTGACCAAGAGATTGCGATAATCCTTGGAGCTTTTTGTATTGACCAAGAGATTGCGATAATCCTTGGAGCTTTTTGGGTGACCAAGAGATTGCGATAATCCTTGGAGCTTTTTGGGTTGACCAAGAGATTGCGATAATCCTTGGAGCTTTTTGTATTGACCAAGAGATTGCGATAATCCTTGGAGCTTTTTGGGTGACCAAGAAATTGTGATAATCCTTGGAGCTTTTTGGTGACCAAGAGATTGCGATAATCCTTGGAGCTTTTTGGTGACCAAGAGATTGCGATAATCCTTGGAGCTTTTTGGTGGACCAAGAGATTGCGATAATCCTTGGAGCTTTTTGGTGACCAAGAGATTGCGATAATCCTTGGAGCTTTTTGATAGTGATCAAGATGATTGGATAATCCTTTGAGATTTTTTTTTTTTTTTTTGGTATATGGCTTTCTTAGATATGAAATGGTCTCAAATGACTGATATTCAAGGGTTCTGTTTCCTTGATACCGTCAAGAGAAGCTAGTCTGTACGTCTCGGGTCCTATTTTGCTATCAATGACATAAGGACCTAACCAATTTGCCATGAATTTGTCCCTCATATGGGACGGCAAATTAGAGTTTTGTTGGTTTTCCTTCAGAACCAAATCACCAACCCGAAAGTCTCTTAGGTGAACTTTCATGTTGTAAGCTCTCTTAAGCCGCTCTTGATAGATACGTAAGTGCTCGAGAGCATTAACGCGTCGTTCGTCAAGCAACGTAAGCTGGTCCTAATCGGGCCTGCCGCGCGGTGTTATCATCGATGAACTCCTGCATTGATATGCGCGGGGAAGGAATTTCCAACTCGAGAGGCATTACTGCCTCTGAGCCATACACTAGTGAAAACGGAGTTGCCCCAGTGGGCGTCCGAATACTAGTGCGATAAGCCCAAAGGGCAAGTGGGATTTGTATGTGCCAATCCTTATGACTATCTGCGACGGTCTTTTTAAGGATGGCGACTAGCGTTTTGTTTGACGCCTCTGCTTGCCCATTTGCTTGCGGATAATAGGGTGTTGAAAAGTTGTGCTGAATTTTGTACTTTGTGGTTAAAGCACGCACGTCTTTGTTCTTGAATGATGGCCCATTATCCGAGATTATTTTGGATGGAATACCAAAATGACATATGATGTAATGCAAAATGAACTCCGCAATGCGGGAGTCCTATCGTAGAGGTTAACGGAATTGCTTCCACCCATTTGGTAAAATATTATGTGGCCGTTATGATAAACGTGTGACGGCCTGACGATGCCGGGGAGATCTTTCCGATTAGATCGAGGCCCCACTGCGAAAATGGCCAAGCGAGTGGATGTCTGTGGGCATAGGAAGGTGCGTGCATCAAATTGGCATGATGTTGACACTTTACGCACCTCTTGACATACGCGCAGCAATCTCGCTCTAAAGATGGCCAATAATAGCCCATGCGAAGAATGCGCTTTGCAATGGCCATACCACTGAAGTGGCCGCCACATGTACCGTCATGCGCTTGGGTGTTGCCCAAGTGGACTCTTCTTGGTCCAAGCAACGAAGAAGAATTCCGTCGTAGGCTGCGACGATACAAAATGTCTCCTATCAAGACATATTTTGCCGCTTTCTGTTTGAATGTTCGTTTTGCGGCGTGCGTCAATCCAAAGGGTAGATTACCTAACTTGAGGTAGTCTCTTATGGGTAAATACCAGTCCTGTTGATCGGATACCTCGACAGTTTGAACAGCCAATCCCTTTTGGAGTTCTTCCCTAACAAATGCTGATTGGGATAGAACTTGTAAGAATAGCGTTGTGTTGCTATTAATGGGAGTGGGGGAAAATAAAGACCCCCAGTTGGCATGTTTCAAATAGTCTCGGATTCGAAAGAACTTATCCGTAGATGGTTCGATCTGGATCATGTGGACTCCTGGCGTCAAGTCTGAGCTTGCGCGCTCCATCGCGGGTTGCGATAAGGTTTTGACCTGAATGGTTGTTATATCACCGGAAAGGTCTTGCGGGATTAGTGACCCCAAGGAGGCCATTGTGTCCGCAAAATGATTCGATGATCGAGGGAGTGCCTCGATGTCATACCACTCAAGTTTTGCCAGGAATTTATCCACGAGGGCTTTATAGGCCTTTAGAGCTGGGCATTTGCATTGATATACCCCTTTGACTTGATTGACGATTAACAGCGAATCGCCAAAGATGTTCAGTCTTTTGATGTTCATGGCGATTGTTGTTTGAAGACCTAGGAGCAAGGCTTCATATTATGCATTGTTTTTGGTGCATTGGAAATTTAATTTAAATGACAGGGGCATTGGAGCGCCCTGCGGTGTGAAGAATACAATTCCTGCGCCACCACCTTGCTCGCATTTAGAACCATCAAAAAATAAGGTTATGTCGGCCTGAGACTCAGGCTCTTCGAGAATCTGCGATTACGAGACATGGAAGACCCCATCATCGGGTAGTTCTATGATGAGAGGCTGATCGTCTTCAAGAGGAGCCTCTGCTAGTTGATCGGCTATGACTTGTCCTTTTATAGATTTTTGCCCAATAAACTCAATGTCAAATTCCGTCAACAACATGATCCATTTCGCCGTGCGACTACTATGATAAGTACGACTCATCATGTATCGCAATGGATTCTCCTTAGACACAACATACGTAGTGTTGCTCAGCATGTAGTGGCGTAGCCTTTTGGTAGCAAACACCACTGCCAAGCGAGAGTTTTTCAACGTATGCTATGTAGGCCCGGGTGCGGCTAAGATAGTAAGTAGCTTTGTTCTTTGTGAAGTTCATTCTTACGGGCTAGCATTGCACCCGAGTGCCACCTCGATGGCTGAGATGTATAAGTAGAACGGCACACCTGGTCTAGGCGGTGCCAATACGGCGGCGAAGCCAAGTATTGTTTGATTTCGTCAAAGGTGAACTGGCACTCGTCATCCCAATGAAATGTGACCCCCTTGTGCAATAATTTGTTCATTGGTCGGCATTTGTCAGATAATTGCGCTATGAAGCGTTTAATCGACGCGACCTTTCCTTGCAGACTTCTAAGCTGCTTGATAGTGGTTGGGGGAGCCATTTCAAGGATTGCCTTGACTTTGTTTGGGTCCACTTCGATGCCTCTCTTTGAGACTATAAAACCCAAGAGTTTTCCAGATGTGACGCCGAACACGCACTTCTTGGGATTCAGATTGACCTTATGCTCTATGAGGCGATCGAGAATCTTGCTTAAGTCACCGAGATGATCTGAGCGCAAGAGAGACTTGGCTAACAAATCATCCATGTAATCTTCCAAAGTTTTGTGCATGTAATCATGGAAGATATACGTCATAGCACGTTGGTATGTAGCGCCGAGCATTTTAAGGCCAAATGGCATGACCTTATAGCAAAATGTCCCCCAAGGCGTTGTGAATGCCGTTTTGAGTTGGTCTTCGGGATTGATACGAATTTGATTGTATCCTCGAGAAACCGTCCATTAGGGAGAGCATTTCGTGACCTGCTTGTAGCGTCTACCAATGCGTCGATGCTTGGCAAGGGGAAATCATCCTTAGGACTCGCTTTGTTTAGGTCTCGAAAGTCGGTGCATATGCGAATCCTCCCGTCGGGCTTCTTGACGGGAACCATGTTGGACAACCATGGCGGATAATCCATGCGAGATGACAAATTGTGCATCCAACAACTTTTGCAATTCGTCTTTGACCATCAAGGCCACTGTTGGGTGCATCTTTCTTAGTTTTTGCTTTACAGGCTTGATTTTCGGATCAAGCGTTAAGTTGTGCATGACTAGCTACGGGTCTAGTCCTGGCATATCTTTGTACGACCATGCAAAAACTTCCTTCTTCTCTTTGAGAAGGGCAATATATTCGGCTTGCTCTTCGGGGGAAAGGCTTACCCCGACTTGAGAATCCGTGGATTCATTGGATCCATGCCGATGTCTACGTCAGTCGTCTCTTCGACTGACATGTGGGATCCGTCCTCCAACTGATGTGGAGTTGGGATTAAATGAATATCATCAGCTGAGTTAAGATCTGCGTTTGGAACCTCGGGTCCCTCTTGAGCTTGAAAGATATCCTGAGTTGTTCTTTGGGTAAAATGAAGCATTTCACCGAAAGGCCAGTACTACGATGGTGACAATGGTGAATTGACGCGATCCCAGTCGATGGCATCCATGTCTAGATGCAATGACCGTGATGGATCGGTCGGATTGCGGATGGGTGCGGTCAAATCAATGGAGATCATGTGGATGGAATGAATTTGGTCTCCAGAACCGCGGGTGTGATGACTTGATTCTTTTAGATGTTCCCTATACTCCGGATGCGGCTCTACGGGAGCGAGGCATGAATGGATCCTCTCTAGGTGCAAATTTATCTCTATGTGTGAAAAGGAAGGCGGGGTCTTCCCTTGGCACTATTGTCATGATGGGATCTCGAGGTGGACGATGCTCATCTTGAATTTGGAGCCATAGGCCTAACACTTGGTCCCACCTCGGCTGGGTCTACGTGCCATTCATGTCCTAACCGTATACCCATTTGTCCCATTAGATCTTCATGAGTTAGAGCGCGGTGATGTCGTCGCGCATGTACGAGATAGTCCATTTCGGTTTCGTCTTCGAATCGCTTTCATAGATCCAAAATTGTTCATCCTCTTCGACATCTGTTGCTTGCGATGTTGAGGACTCTTCTTGTTCCAGTGAATTAATCTGGTCCCATTGCGGTTGTTCCACTCTTAGTGGAGGGACCTGATTCTTTTGAGACTGTGTTATTTCATACGGAACCTCTAAGGGGAACAGTTTCAAAAAAATGTCTGGAAGCCGTTGTTGTTCTCTTTGAGGATTGCTCTCTGAACTTTCACCTCTCTCTAGCAAAGGAGAGGGATTATTGCTATTTCCAGGGGTGTTTTTAGACCATGGGAGATAATCCCCTAATGTGTATTATGTGTTTGGATTGGTGTACGGGTCTTGTGCCAATCCCCCCTTGTTGCCTATTTCTAGGCCTTGCATATTTTCAACCAAGATGTCTAATGGGAGGGGATGGTTGAACCCTACCCCTGACTTGTCATATGGCATCTGATATCTTGGTTGGCAAAGGATCCGCATCCCTTGCTCATATCTGCCTAGCCCATACCCATGCCAATTGCATTGTTCGAGATATTTTAGGGCAAATTATGGGTTCGACGGGATAATTGATGTTTTCGACAAAAGGCTCTTCATCTGTTTCCTTTTGTTCGCATGGTTGAGAACCATGATCAAGGCCCCCATACACAAAATTCATCTGGTTGGGAGGGTAGCCTAGTGGAACAATTGTCCCTATGGGAAGGCGAGGTCTTCCCATGTCCTGCTTGACTCCAATGTGGGGGTTGCCACAACGTTTTGCACTAAGTACTCCCCCAGGCCTGTACTGGCCATCTCAACGGTGATTGTTGATGATTGGGTAGGAGGAAGCGGTAGTCCTTCTTGAGTCCATTCTATGTTTGGTTGTTCAGGAGTCTTGGTTTGTGTTGTGTTGGGTGTTTCCTCTGTTGATATCGTTGAAATCGTGGGCAACCCCTCTTCTAGAGGCTTAACCTCTTCCATGATTTGCTTTCCCTTGTCCTTCTGTTGGGCCACGGTAGGTGGCGTTGATGATGAAGGAGTAGGTGATGAAGTCTCACCTGGCTGGGATTTTGCCTTGTTGGCCACCAGTGGTGTCTGCGGTATTGGACCATGTTTAGATGGATTTAATTGAAAATCCAAATGCGTTGATGGGAGGGTCGATTGAGGTATGAATTGTACCGCATTGCAATACTTGAAGGGCTCTAAGTCCATTGGGACTACATGTATTTGCCCTTCATAGGCATACTTCAAGCATTGGTGTGCGATCGAGGGGACACACTTCATGTCCCTGATCCAAGGCCGCCCTAGCAGTATATTATAAGCCATTTCGCCTTCCAGCACATGGCACAGTGTGGGTATTGACTTTTGTCCTACCGGATAGGCGGAACAACCGTGCTCGATTGTCGAGCAAATTGCATCGTTAAAAGCTCGCGAGTGTGTACGTGGAAGCGGTGATGTGAGAGGTGGCGGTTTTAAATGTTTCAACGCTGCGGTGGTTATAATGTTCTTTGGACGAGCCGGTATCTATCGGCACTCTCTTGTACGGGATCCCGTTGACCCGCGCGATAACGTGCGGGGGTGGATCCGGCATGTCATTTGATATCGTTTTGACCTCGTCTTCTTTGAATGTGATGACAGGCTCCGTACATTGTTTCACATGTCCCACGAAGGCGTTGAAAGAATTTGCTTCGTGGGGTTGTACTTCAATGGCTTTTAAAATGTCCATAAGAGCTTCTCTATGGGGGGCGATTGTTGAATAAGCTCGTAGATGGACAGCCTAGCTGACGTGGTCCGCAAACTCTACGTGAGTTTGGTTCGTATCGTGACCTCAGGTCTAGGCGGAGGTAACTGCGTTGGGCGTTGTTGAGGCTGCGATGTCGACGGAACTTCCCTCGCAGCTACCTCGGGGGAAACTGTTGGGTATCTTCTGTTCCTTGTTACAATGCTAATCATTGCCACAAATCCTTGCGCGGGAAGATCTTGTCGCACCTCGTTAATACGGAGCGGTTTTGTCATGTGCCTCGTGGGCGGGCAAGGGGTCCTTGAATACCCCCATTTGTTGGTTGTTTGGTGCGATGGGGTTGTCCACGACCAATGTTCTATTGTCGATCAAATCCTGGACTAGTTCTTTGAATTTCCGGCACCCATTTAGGTCATGTCCTCTGCGCCTATGGAATCTGCAATACAATTCCTCCCTATACCCCCTAGGCTTGGGAATGTTAGGGTCAAAAATTTGGATTTTTGGCAGAGTAACTAAATTTGCCGGCGACAAGCGGTCAAATAAGGAGTCCCTAGACTCCGCATACGGGAGTGAATTGTCGCCTAGGGCGACGCTTACGATCTTGCTCCTGTCTTACGTTATCTCTTTCGTAAGCGGGAGGCCCTTGCACAGTAGTTAGCCTTTTGAGGCTGCGTTTCTTGCACAAGCGCGGGGACATTTATCGCAACTTGGTTGGTAGCGGCGTGTTGTGGTTGCGTTGTCCCGGTTTTAGTGGTTTTATTCCACTCTTTCTTCTTAGGCTTGGCAATTGCGCCTTCACCTATATTAATCTCTTCTATGACTTTGGCTTGCGCCAAAGCTTCTTCTAAGTTGTCGTATTGTCGCGGTAATAATAGACCAGAGATTGATTTTAAGCAACTTTTTGCAAACATTTGCGTGAGGTCCGACATGGGAGGACGGTAGGGTAACTTAGAAAGCAAAGCTCTCCATCGGTTCCCGTACGCTACCATTGTTTCCTCCTCAAATTGTTTAAGGCTAGCAAGATCACTAAGTGATGCCTTCTTCCTTGTGTTGAAGGCGAAACGTTCAAGAAACGCATCTACTAGCTGATCTAAGCTGCTTATGTTTGTGTTTGGGCAGTTGTGTGAACCAATCCGAGGCAGGGCCTGCGAATGTGGTTATGAATGTTCTAAGCAATAATGCGTCATTATCTTGGATGCCGAAGCATTGGCTTAGAAATCGTGTAACGTGTTCCTGTGCGTCCTCTTCACCTTTAAAAACTGCCAATTGAGGCAACTTGAAGTGTTCGGGGTAAAGAGGTGTAGACGCTTTGAGGGATGCACCGGATTATTGCGGAGTAGACGTAATGTGGGTTTTTGATGCCCGTGCAACTTTTGTCTCCACGGACTCCAAACGCTCCAATAGCGCTTGGTATGCATCGGAAGATTTTATTTCTTCCTCTCTTGTTCGCTCTTGTTGCAAGTTACGGTAAGCTGGAGGCCTATGGAGGGGTGGCCGAATGGCATCCTTCCTGCCTTGATGGGGAGTTTCAACATATTCCTCTTCCGGTTCATACTCCTCGTAAAATTCTTGAGGAGTCTCCGGGCGAAACCTATGACCCCGATCAAGCTCTTGCTTGAAGGTACCCATCATTGTTTCGGGGAGTTGCCTCCCTCTCGAATCTATGAGGTCTTTGGGGGAGAGCTTGACGAGGTCGTGGAGACTGTCTTGCACCAACGGATTATGCCTCTCATACTGTTCGGCTCTTTGGATGCGAGGGGTTGGCCCCCTCTCAGGTATTTCATAGCGTAACTCATCCGCTTCGCGTTGCATGCGTTCTTTATCCAAGCGGTATTGATACTCTATCTCTTGCTGACTTTGTTTAAGCCGCATGATTTGGGCTTGACGGGTGGTATATCTGGCGACGAGCGGGGTCAATTTGATCTACCCTATTTTGTTCGGAAGGTTCAAATGTTCCTCCTATGGGTTTACCTCGGTTTTGATGCTCTAAAATCTCAAGGGGTCGCTTCCCTCTGTCGAGGTAGGCGGTATGTGCTCGAGGTTTCGGCCTCAAGGGGTGATCATGATATCCTGTTGGTGCGGAAATGCAAGGTTCCCGCGTTGTTTGTTGCCCTCGAGGAATGCGATGGCTTTCCTCATACTCCCTTTCACGGGTGTAAATGGGTTGGGCGGAGTTAGGTCGCCCTATGTAAGGAGCCCTGCGCTCCGGATTTGGTCTCTCTGTTCTGATGATAGGTAAAGAAGGGACGCCATATCCACGTTGCCCCTCCAAATGGACGGTGTGCCTGTTTAGCGCTTCATCGCGCGGTGGCCACTCATGCCTAACTTCAAGAGGTGATTCTCTATTTATGTCAAGGTCTACATGTAAGGCATCTTCCCGAAAGGGGCTGCTTTGAATAGGCATACCCCACCGAGGATTCTGAATTGGATTCTTTTGTAGGTTAGACCTATAAGGCGGTATGACCAAATCCTCAGGACTGAAGTGAAGGCGACTTGTGCCTGCTTTTTGTGTACCTTCCGGAGCTTCTGCCCTTGATTGGGCTTGATCTGCGGGTGTACACCATTGCGGTGCTTCTATGCTATCTAAATAAGTTTTTATCTCGTTTATGATGTTTTTTTTTTTTTTGTCTACACTAAGCCGAATTAAGCACACACATTCACAAAATCGTGATTATCTCTTTTAAGGATTAAATGGTGTGTCCTAAAGCTGGTTTAGTGCATTTTGATGTTTTGTTTTGTTTTTGTAGGTTTTGAAGATCGTTTAAATGCATTATGACGGCTCATATAACTCCCAAAATGGTAGCCCCTTCAATATACCAACCGGGCCGATATACCAACCTCTCTATATACCCGCCCTTACGAGAGGGAGACTATAGGTACGTGAGAGCGAGAAGGTACGTGGTACATAGGCGGTACGGAAGGGGGATTGTCCTGTTAATGGCACCTACCATAGAAGACTTATCCTCGCGCGCATGGGAATCACCCCGGCGACACTCGGTCTGTCTTCGTCGGGATTTACGCCTAACAACGAGTTGACAATCGGGAAATGGATGCAAATCAAGCCAAGGTGGTGATGAAATCCACCAATGGTCTTGATCAAGGGCTGGGGTCTTACGACCGGCTCCTTGGTTTAAAATTGTTTCGTGATGTGTGTGGGATTCGTTTTATTCAACAAAAATGAAACAAGCATACATGACTTTTCTTATGCAATGCAGGACAAGATGAAAACAATCAAAGGAACAGAAACAGAAACAAAAAAATATAACAGAGATCATGAAAATCCCTACCTCTTCTCTGCCTGCTCCTGTTGTCTCTGAATTTCTGCTCTGAAAAATCTACAGGCAGGAATTCGTCCCTCTGGGAGGCGAATTGCGAGAACGAGAATTCGTCCCTCCCGAGAGACGAATTTGAATTCGTCCCGAGGTCGGACGAATTGCGAGAAAGAATTCGTCCCTGTCGAGAGACGAATAGCGATCTGCAACAAAAAAAATGTACCTGTCAAGCACAAACACAAAACTTTGATCGGTTTTCCATGATTTTAAAAACCGAGGAACGAGAGTCCCACCGTGATCGCCACTGAAAGCACGAGATTACGGCCAAAGGAAACACTAATTATGCAATGTAAGACGAAATGTAACGCTTTAACCTTATGCACCAAAACGAAGGAAAGAGACAATTTGGAAAGGAGAGAAAAGATGTAAAGAAATCACAGCCCTCTTTATTCAAATATCTTATCCTCGGTTACATAGACGTCTCCTCCCTTTTTAGGGGCTAGGAGCGTTAAATTTGTCATTGTTACAATGTGCGATTTAGTCTTCCTCCTTCCGCGTGCCCACGATTGCAATGGGCGGGCCAAGATGATGTCGTCGCTGATGTCGATGAGTTCTTAACCTCCGCTGCTTCTCCTACGAACAAAGAAACAACCAAGATGTCAGTAGCATCTGTCGCAAATGAAAAGTGTTTGTTCTCTAAAACTAACGAAATATGCATGTAAACATTTGCCCGAAACGGTAAATACAGTGAGTCCAAATGGATTCAAAACTTGACAGAAGATAGGAAAAGTTACCAGAAGGCCACTACCACTGAGACAGCTGGCCAATCTACCTTCAACTGGAATTCGTCCCTGGGCAGGACGAATTTTAACTGCAATTCGTCCCTGGGTGGGACGAATTCTTCTGTGTTGAAGAAACCGACCTGTTGTTGCTCCAATGTCGGATCTCGAGACCTGCAAAACGCCTGCAAATAGGGGGTTATGTAATTGGGGCCATTTTGGGACGACCCAGATGGTCGGATTCTCCCAATTTGGCCTCCACCCTCGGGAATTTGACCTCGACACCTGCAAGTCAGCGAAACAACAAAGCAACACAAAACATACTAGAATCTGACCAAAAGTTACAAAATTGCAGCTATGGGTTAATCAAACCTAATAACACAAAATGCAATCTGAAAAGTAATCTAAAATGCTCTAAAACTTAAAATAGGACTTGGGAGGTGCGGGGGTGCCCAAGTGGGCCTCCCACCGTTGGCACTTGATTTTGGAGCCAATCCACCGGGGATGGGCCCAAAACCTCTTAGGATTGGGGGGTCGGCGAATTGGTTGGTTCAGGTGTCCATGTGTTGGATTTGGGTCAGGTTCGAGCTTCCAAAGGCCACCCAACAACCTCCCTTGCAAAAGAGATTGGTGGATGTGGGAAGGTGAACCAAAAGGGATGCAAGTGGGTCTTCAACTCGGCGGCACTTCGTTGCTTGAAAACTCCTTCAACTTTGTCTATTTTGGGTGAGAAAAGTCCCACCTTTTATAGACCCATGGGGTCTCTTTTGGGAGGGAAGCACAAATGCCATGTGTTGGTCATAGGCGCCATGTGGCGGTCTTGTCTTCCCATGAGGGAGGGAGTCCTCCATTGACTTGAGCTTTGATAAATGCCTTTTGTGAGAGTCTTCTAACGGCCCCTCTGTCCACCTACACACGCGTGCAAGGCGGGAGTCATTAGCCGAGCTGTTCCAGGCTGCCACTTGGCACCATTTGTCTTTTTGCCCGTTAAGCTTAGAATTCGTCCCACCCGGGGACGGATTCGAAGTCAGATCTGGGGTGGGACGGATTCTATTTTGAATTCGTCCCTGGGTGAGGCGAATGCTTGGGCAAAGTGTCCAAGTGTGCCAAATTGCTTCTTGACCTTACAAAATTGCTATGAAAGTGGTTAAGACCATCTGTTTAACCTCTGAGGGCTGCCCTGGGGGCTGTGTTTGTCAAAGTGATCAGTGTTTGCAGTTACATAATCGGATTGGTGCTGTTTTGGTGTCTACAGTTTCTTAATAGAAGAGTCCTCAAAAGATAACATATTATTAGAATATTCATTTTTTTGGGTTGGTGTGTTAATTTCAAGAATCTCTTCAAGTGGTTGTTGCATTTCATTCTTAAGAATATTTTTATGTGGAGGCATCTCATCCTTGAGAATATCTTCAAGTAAATGTATATCAGGGTCAATAATATTTTTTGTATACATAGGTGTGCTATATCATTTTTTAATAACTTATCAAAATTAACTATTTAGTAGGTAAAATGTGTGTGTACCTTGAATTAGTGTAAATATTGATATATCACTTGATTTAAATATATGGCAAAAATATTTTAGGATAGTCTTCTTAATAGAAGATTGGCCTTCCATATTTCCATTAACAATAGGTGCCATTATACTAGTAGGTGTCATTGTACCTGTATAGAAAACCATATTTTATGTTAGAAAATGGACATGATGTAGATTAAAATCATGAAAATTTTACAACTAGGATAAGTGAATTCATAGTCTATTATTGATCATAGAATATCTACTTCTTGCATCACTTGTTAGCACTATTCATGCTTTTTGTAGCTCATATTTATTTTTTCTCGATCGCCTTTGCTTGTCTCTACTATCAATCATCTCTACTTTTTTCCTATCGATAATCTTTACTTTTTTTCGATAGACTCTACTTGTCTCTACTACCAATCATATTTGATTTCTTTTTTATCATATCTACTTTCTATTAATAGACATTGGTTATATTTGCTATCGATCGTCTTTGCTTTCTATTGATTATATCTAATTTTATTTTCTATTGATTGTATTTTCTTTTAGTTGATCATCTTTATTTTTCTCTGCTATTGATCATATTTTATTTTCTCTAATATCGATCATATTTACTTTTATTTGCTATCAATTATATTTTTGTTGATCCTCTCTATGTTTCTTTGTTATCGATCATCTTATATTTATGTCAATCATCTCTACTTTCCTCTACTACCAATCATATTTACTTTTCTTTACTATTGATCATATTTGTCTTTTCTTTCTATCAATCATCTATGTTTTTCTTTGCTATCAACCATATTTGATTTTCTATTCTATTGATCATCTCTACTTTTTTCTACTACTGATCATATTTACTTTCTCTTCTATCGATCATATTTTATTTTCTTTGATATCGATCATCTTTGATTTTATCTGCTATAAATCATCTTTAGTTTTTACGTATTATTTTTTATTGCTACAAGTCATTTTACAATGTAGGAGTATCAATGTGATATTAGGTATATATACTGGTGGTATAATAGATAAATTTGGTGGTGTATATAAAATTATTTATAATTTTAAGATGAAAAGGTTCATGATTTAGGTGAAATTATTGGCAATTTAAAATAAAAATGGTGAAATTATTATCAAAGTGGAGTGAGCTAGCCCAAGAAAATTTTTGCACATAAAATTTTTGGACGAATGGTCCCTAAGAAAGGGTCCTCATATTTTCTAATTTCTAATTTTAAAAATATTTATATTCATTAACTAACGATGATTCACCACTATGCATAATCCTTCCCCTCAAAAATGAGTTTTTTTATAAAATGGAGACTATACACCATCTCTTGGGACAGTGCTCAATAGTTTTGAAAATATGGCAATGGATTATTAATATATTTTGTAAATGTATGTTTATGAATAGTAGAATTGAGGAATGGTTATAGCAATGGCAAAACACTTTCAAAAGTAATGCTTTAGTAACAATCTAGAACATATCATAAGATACAATACTTTGGACAATTTGGATGGAAAAGAAAAGAAGAATATTTAAAGGAAAATTATTAGAGTTAATGAAAAGGAATATTGAATAGTCATAAAGGGGTCTAAACCAACCCTATCAACTCACCTAATCCCTAATCTAGAAGCAAAGAGCCTTGATAGATGAATTCAAGTCATCAAATGGAATTATGATGTTGGGGATAGGATAAAAAAAATAAAGACAAAGAATATAAAATGGAAACCACTAGATGTGGAGTTGGTCAAATTGAAGTTTAATGGAGCATCTAAAGGAAATCTAGGTCTAGTAAGAGGAGGAGGAATAATTAGAAATAATATAGAATATATTTTATCTCATTATGCTTTCAATAGTGGATTTAAGATAAATAATAAAGCTAAACCGTGGGTAGATTTGGAAGGTTTAAAAATATGCAAACAAATGAAACAAAACAAAGTTTGTATGGAAGGTGATTCAATCATACTAATAAATGCAATTTTAAGAAAAGAAAAGGCTTCATGGAACATATAAGAGATACTTGTAAAAATTCAAGATCTTGCTATAGAGTTTGAAGAAATAAGGTTTACGCATACATTAAGGGAAGGAAAAATATGTGTAGATAGGATAGCCAATAGAGGTATTTTAATTGAGGATCATGAAATTAAATTCTCTTTTATTTGGTTAGAGGAAGTAGTAAGTTTATTTCAAGCTGACAAAAAAACGTTGACTACCTGAATCAAATAATAATTAAGATTTAATTTAATATTTTCCATTGGTAATATTTACTTTATTTTATAATATTAATGTGCTTTCATATAAACCATTTCTTACAATTCTTGTGGTTGCACTTGTGCTTTAGGAAGGAAACTAAAAATCCAAATCTAGTAAGGTAGTCTATGATAATCCAATGTTCTAGAAATATTACTCTACTAAGATGAAATGCATAGATAGTAGAGGTGAAATTTTGGTATTCTGAAGGTTGTTATAGAAAAATATAAAGAAGGATGTTGAACTCTAGAATATTTGTAGTCACACAAAAAAAAAATGAAAAGTTTCAAAAAAAATAAAAATAAAAAATTCAAATATTTTATGTAAAATGATTTAGATTTATAGCTATAGAAACTCAATTGAGATGAGAATTGAAACTCTTTGTAAAATCTCATCCTTTAAATAAGAGAGTTGTGATTTGTCAAGGATTGGAGACTCAAGTACAAATCCTTCTTCTCCAACCAAAAAATGTTTTTATGGGGAAACCCAAGTTTGCATGTCTTTGGGCTCTTACCAAGGAGACCTTAGTTTGAATCATGGGAAATTATCCCTGGTTGTGCCCCAATTATTATACTTCACATCCTACTTCAACAAAAAAAAATGTTCTTTTATTATAGTAAAATATTGGTATGCCTTTGGGCTCTTATCAAGGAGACCTATGGGAAGGGTGGCCTACTTTAATACCACTTAATTTGTATCCTACTTCAACAAAAAGAAAAATATTTTAATTATGATTAATGTATTTAATAAAAAATATTTTGTTATTAAATTACATGATACCTTACAACAAACCACATTATCACAACATTAATGAGAAGTAAGCATAAGTAGACTCTTTTGTACAATTTAAGCGGCCTTATAATAGAGACTTTAGGTTTGAATTTTTCTAAGAGTTATATATCATCTTTAGAATATGGTTGGATAACCTTATATTAGGTAAACAACATCCTTCACTAGGGTCATGTCATATAATCCATGGATTTATTGATGTTAATAACTATTTTACTCTTTAACCTTTTTGCAATGAAAATACAAACTTTAAATCTAAGATCTTACGTTTAAATCTTACCAAAATATATATATATATATAAACACAATTACTAATTAAATTGGCTTACTAATAGTTTATATATATATATATATATATTAATTTTTTTTGTTTTTTTTTTTATTTTAATGATAGAATCGGTTATAAAAGCTCCAATTCTAAAATTCATTTTACATATGATTCAAAAAATTAAAACAAAATACTTAAGAATATATATTAAAATTACTAACAAATAAATAATAAATAATTTTAAAAATGTTATATTTTAACACGATTTAGTTTTAAGGGAGAAAAATAAAAAATAAGAACTTTACATCATCAACAAATTTAACAGTCAACTTCAACCTTTTTATTTCAAAGCAAGATTAATACTAAACTACTACATTTGTAACATGTTGTATGACAATGCTAAACTAGTACATTTTAATATGCATCCCTGATTATTCCCTTCATGTGATGCTAAGATTGCTGGCAAGCTTAAAAATATGTGATTTTACGTTACAGTAGACATATCCTTAACAAATACTTGACCTATCGACCTCAACCCAGACCACCGGCTCCTCCTATGACATCAAAAGCCGTCACATCAACCATAACAATAATAGCAATAATAGTCAGACAGAGCTCATACTTACGGCTACACAGGTAAATGGTCCCGAGAGCAGCAAGGCGAAGGGCAATGTGCAACATATCCATGAAGCTTGGCTGCAGAATTAGGTTTACGCTTCTTCTCTCTTTTCTTACCACTACCAGTGAGTAGGACCTTGCAACTTTCCTGACAACCCCGTACAATGTCCAGGAGCCCCCATTTTTTTGCTCGAGTCCAATTTGTTTCTACCAGATTATCATGCAGACGAGGAACACCACACAGACGATGGAATCTAGCCCGCCTTACCGCAACCTTTGCGAATGCATAAAAGTACGCCAAAATGCCCCCGAAACAGATGAGTATACAGAACCCAAGTATTGCCCATCCTAACGTTGGAACTTTATGGAAAACCTCAGCGTACACTGCCAACATGAAAGCTAAGGCCATAAAGCCAAACGCATAACAAAGCACCGTGGCAGTAATACACATGAAGAGCATCGGATCATCGGTGGCAAGAGGCGAACTTATCCAAACAGAATCGGCGACCCTGGCGCTTTACCGTCTGTTCGGACACTGCCTGGAACTGAGAAGGCAGCTGTAAATGCCATCGTAGCCAGGAACACCGAAACAACTAATTCCACATTGCGCCTGTCAGAAAATGCTTTCTCGAGATTCTCCAGTGCATTCTTGTGCTTTTTTGAGCTCACCGTGGGGCCGTTATACAGGAAAGGCCTCCTCCCGTTGGGAAAATCAACGAGCTTTTCTATGATATGGAAGAACTCGTGGTACTCCGTTTTTTCCCTGGCGATGTCGAGTGGTGTAAATCCTGAATTGTTAACTAGGCCCTTGTTCAGGCCGTGCACATTCAGCAGCAACTTCACCATCTACCAAAATGACAGTCATATGCTTTCACACTTGAGATTAGGAATTCATTTCGTAGATATAATTTAACAAAGCCAAAAAGAAAAATAAATAAATAAAAGGACATAAACTGACGTCCACGTTTTTGTCGTTTGCTGCGATGTGCAGAGGTGTATTTCCTCCACCTTTCAGAAGATTTGGCTCGTTATCCTTCGTTTTTGACAAAGTCCACGTTTCCTGCTGCAGCAGCCAAATGCAGAAGAGTGTTCTTCCTGTCACTCAAATGATCAATATGTTCTTCAAGTTTGGAAGTGTCGATGTCTTTTCCCCATCCTACTACTATTGCTGCTATATAGACACACGGATCGATGCTCGTCATGGCGATTTGTGATGATTACGGATACCAATTTCAATTGCCTCCCTTTCTTTCAACAAAGAAACACAGCAGCCAATTGACCTTCTCCTGCTTATCCGCTCATCTTCATTAGGCAGTAGAAGAGAAGAGTGAGGACAGGACGTAAGCAAAATTTGCAAATTTGCAAATTTGAAAATACCTCTAAAATATGGAAAGAGGCGATATTGCTCTGGAGAAATAAATGTTTCAGCAATATCGATTACGTCATTGGGTTTACGTCATTCCAAGGTAGATTGTCAAATGTTTGGACAGTTGTTCAATTATCGACTCCAGCTTTTCCTACCCAGCGTATACTGCTTTCGGCTCTTAGTGTAAGCGACGACCGACCAGGCCCAAACTACCAAATACCAAATCTTGAACCACACGTACTAGTCTGCGATTTCTGGTTTCCATGCGTATATACAATAAATGGAGCCGCTGGGATATTAAAGGAGATTTGGTTGGATGATTAGCTGTACTGGAGGACGTGCTGAAACATTTAAGATATTTTAGTTGGATGATTAGCTGTACTGGAGGACGTGCTGAAACATTTAAGATATTTTAGTTGGATGATAAGCTGTAATGGAGGACGTGGTGAAACATGTGAACATGTTTTAGTTGGATGATAAAACACGGTATGATCTGATTTTTTTATTATTTGTTAGTTTAATTTGATTTTTTTATTTGTTAGTCTCATAATAACAATATCAACCTCAAGAGCAAGGTGACATAAAAATTATAAAATCAATCGAAGATTTAGTCTCTACTTCTTAATAGAAAAAGAATCTAGATTTAACTAATGTCTATTTATATATATAAATTAATATTATATATATTATTTTTCAATTAAATTTTAAAATGGTTATTACGAAGGATTCAGTAGATTTATTATGAGATTTCACAAAGTAGTGTTAGTTATAATATTGTTTTATAGTTTCTAAGCGTTAGTGGATTGACAAGTGTTTGTGTGGTTAGGCACTTACTAAGAAGACACCTATGTTCAAACCTTAGGGCAACTTGTTTGCAAAGATAGTAGTCTGATCTGAATCCTTTGAGTGTGTATTAGTAGTCTGATCTGAATCCTTTGAGTGTGTATTAGATGATGATGACGAAACAAATTTCGAGCGATCGGTGATCTCCTTTATTCCGAATCAATAATAACAAAGCGGAATAGGTTTGGTGGAAGCAACCCTTGTGATTTGAACCTTGTGGTTGTCAGTTACTAAAAATAATGTGGTTGTGACCATCTCTCCTATTAAACCGAAAAAAATATATTGTTCTATGGTTGAAATACTATTGAAAATATTTGATTCATAGGAGAGTTGGTTATAACTTACAACCATATTATTGTTAAGCTTAGGGTTCAAACCACATGGGCTACTTGCAACAAGCTTATTTCATAATGTTATCTCGTCTATCTAGAACCCAGGTCTTTTTTATAATCGATCTAGATTTAAATTTTCCTCGTGGATTTAAAACCTAGATCTAGATTCATATTATCATCGTGGATTTAAAACCTAGAGCTCTTTATAGTAGTGGGACTAGATTCATACTGTCATTGTCTATCTAGAACCTAGGTCTCTTTATAGTAAGTTCTTAGAAACAACTACCAATCCACCTAGCCTTTGAGAGCCAAAAATTTTATATGTAAATAAATGAATATTAGGGGGAAATAATGTGAATGTTGCAGTATAGCTATTTTTTTATTTGATTTAGTGTTGCATTAGTTTGAGTAAAGTGTTTAATAAATATGTTAAATTAATTAATGAAATATAATTAAATACTATTATTATAAATAAAATATAAATATAAAATTAATTAAATATGATTATTAAAAATGAATTATAATTAATATTATATTATTATTTTAATTATAGAGTGTGGTTTATCGGTAAGGACGTCACTTACGTTATCAAATGTGACTCGGAGTATAAGAAATATTACTTTAAAAAAATAAAAATAATGATCTTTTAATATATAATTATAAGTTATATAAAAATGTTATTTAATTATTCATATTATACCTAAACTTTGGTCATTAAAAGTTAATGATATCATTAATTAATTTTTTTAAATGTTTAACATCCTCAAGAATATGTGTTACCTAAAAATTAAAGGAAAATGTGAATTGACAAAACATTATAAGATACGTTAAATGAACTAAAATATAATTTTTTTAATTTAGTTAAAAAAAATTTGCAAGATCGCTTTGGGCTTTGGTATGAGAAACGATCATGAGGTTTTACACTAAAACCGTCAAAATCATCCAGTCTTTCCATCGGCTCTAATCGCACCAATATTATCAATTGGATTTTGGAACCGCTTTGGCCTGAAAAACCACAACCACAAACACGATGTATGTTTGGTAATATGAAGGTTTGGTAAGATGAAGATTCGAAGGAAAAACATCCCTCGAAAAATTGCCAATAATTTTTACTTTGTCAACATATAAATTTATTAAATTATATACTTTAATAAAAATTATTCTTATTTAAACAAATTAAATACGATTCAAGAATATTTTTACAAATATATTATAAAATAAAATATATTTTTTATAATGAAGATTATTTTATAAAAAAGTTTTAGCATTCAAAAATATGATATAAAAAAAAAAAAACTACTCTTTCAAAAAAAATTATTATTATCTTTATTAATATACTTGTGAGATAAAAAAAAAAATATTATTATCTTTATTAATATACTCACACAATTTAAACTTTAAGCTTTAAATAAAACCCAAAAACATTGAATAGCAGTGGCGTGTTCTTTTCAGCTACGTGAGTCACAACTCATAGGCCTCACATTAATTAAGGTGCGGACACGTATAGTTGACCTTCTCCACAGTATCTACCGTCCTCAATTAATTAAAAAGTCGAACAGGAATAGCATCTCCATTATGTCCAGGGCCACAGGAATAGCATCCGCCCGCGCTGTCAAAAAAATCCAAGCGGATCTCTTTATATTATATTTAAAATTTATATTACAATAACAATCACTTTACAAAACTTTTATTACAGATTGATATGATTTGAGTTAATTTTATTTTTGAGAAGATTACTGACCAGTCTATTTGTAATAAATTTTAGTGTCAAAATATTATAACTTTGTCAAAATATTATATTTTATTTACTAACAGATATGACAGTCAAATGTGAAAAAAATTAAAGATATTTTATTTGGAAAACAGGCAAGGTAAAAGTTACATTTATTTCATAAATGGAATAGGGTTTGCAAAGAAAATAATATAGGAAGAGCGTGATTGTAGAATTACAAATTTATAAGTCTACCACAGGGAAAACTTGGATGATGATTATTCAAATATAAAAAAAAAAGTTTAGAAAACATATTACTTTGAAAATATATAGATTTTAATGATGTGATAAAATTGTTGAAAGTTTGCAATTGATCGTGAAATATATTAGATATTGAGAGAAGGATGGAGCTTTTATAAAAAAAAAACTTGTTATAATGCTTGGTTGAAGCCTAATGCTCTTGTTTTTTAATTTGATGAAATGTTGACATATTTATAGAAATTCAAATTTAAGAAGTCAATTGGTTAATAAAATGTTAGCGTAACTATGTTAACGTTGTTATTCCATTATTAGTTATATTGTTATCTTGTTATAACCTATTCTATTAGCGCCTGGTTGGTTCCGCAACCTCCGACCTATTCTAGGTTAAGCTTTGTATTATTTATTCTATCAATTATCAATGCAATAAGTTCGCAATCTCCGACCTATTTTAAGTTAAGCTTTGTATTATTTATTCTATCAATTATCAATGCAATAAGTTTGCAATCTTCACATGGCATCAGAGCTAGGTGAGAGTCTCGCTTAACTTTTTTTTCGCAGAGCTGGAGGCTCGATTCTCGAAGCTGGGAGCTGATTGACTTGGGGTATGATTCTCGAGGTCAACTACTGAGAGCACCTCAGCTTGTTTCCCAAGGTAAGACCACACAAGTCCTCGACATGTTTCCCGATGCCACTCAAGTCTGGACTGACAGACACGAACTGATCTTGAGGAGGATCTGACTGATCAGGGACTAGGCAGACTCGGACACGTGGCATTCGCAAGACTAGAGGACCAAGACGTCGACTGGACTGACTAACCTTGCGACCTAACAAATTTGGCATATGATAGCACGATCTGGACAGGTTATGGATAGAGTTGCATTGGCATGCACTTTGAGGTGACCAACTAGGCGTGTTGAATGGCACTGACGTGGAAAGTGGTGACGTGGCATGCTGATTTGGCGTGTTGACTGGGCGAACCTTTTTGGCAATACATGTGGTATAGGGAGGCGTAGAAGCGATAGGCAAAAAAGGCAGTCAGAAAGTCTGATTTCCCAAAGGCAAACAAGACTTAAGGAGGGGGTTTTGGTTTTTAAACCCCTCCTACTCTGTTATATAGTCGATGTGGGACTAAAAAGTCCCACATCTTCTATTTTTACGTCGACCGTCAGGGACACTCGAAGTCAAGTACACCCTGTGCTATTTCGAATACCATCTGACGGTGGTAGCCAAGATGGTAGTGGCTGCCCCGCACAAGCTTCTAGTGGTGGGTTCGAATCCCGCAGGCTTGAAAATTGAAGCGCCCTAACACTAAGGTAATTTTTTTTTTATTTTTTTTAGTAATTTTTTATTTATTTTTGGTAATTATTATAGTAGATTAAAAACGGGTTTTTATAGAGGATCCCAAAACCTTATGTACAAAATCAGCCTTGCATCATGCCTCCTGGCTTTATTTATAAGCCTATTACAGAAATCGTAACCCCTAAAAAAACCTGATTACATAAGCAATGGGCCTAGGGCATCAATCCCTTGAAACTGAACACCAAAACAGAAATCCCGCCTAGTGGTAACAATAAGCATGAAACAATCCCTCTCAGCGGGAAACAAAAAAATAAGAAAGAAAGTAGTTTTGGAGATCCCGCCCAGCGGGGAGTAGCCAAAAACCACCATCGAGAAGATCCCGCCCAGCAGAAGCAGAGAAAAACCGTTACAATAAAATCTCGCCTTGCGAGAAGCAGTCAAAACCACCACAAACAGTCCCACCTAGCGGGAAGCAACAGGGAAATCCCGCCATCCGGGAAACCAGCAAAAAAGAAAGGATCCCGCCTCGCGAGAAAACTGGCGGATTTGGCGGATCCCGCCTTGTGGAGAAACCATCCCGCCCACCGAGAAAATATTTTGTTTAGCGAGAGCCATCCTGCAGGAAGCCGACAGCCAGCACAGAGAGGATCCAGCCCATCAGGAAGTGACCAGAGAGTTGCACCACAAGGAACCCGCCCCAGGAAAACAGAAGAGGATCCCAGCAGTAGGGACCAAGACTCCCGTCCAAGCACAAAGCCCGCCGAGGATTCACAAGAAAAAGGGGGAAGCTGTCCAAACCCTAAACCGTCACCTCCATCGCACCGAGAAACGCAGGGGACCAGATCCACGCGAATAACCTACAAAAAACCCCAGGGGGAAGCCTGAGGGAAAAAGGGAAGGGATCCCCAACCAAACAGGGATCCCTGGGAAGCACCAGTCCAAAAAAACAACCAAGAAAACCCTAGCCGACCGGGAGGGGCACAGATAGTGGAGAAGGATCTCCCCCCAGGAGATCATCTGCAAACAACCACTCCCCGGGAGGGATGACCTGGGTTGAGCCAGGGACTGGGCAAGAACCAGGAGCCATGGGAGGGGGAGCAAGGGAGGGACTAGAGCCCTCCCCTCTCTACTTTCTTCCCTCCTTTTTTAGTAATTTTTTAATTAATAATTAATATTACTATTTTTTTTTAAATATTTTTTAATTAATAATTAATATTATTTGTTTTTTTTAATATTTTTTAATTAATAAAATTTTTAAATTATGATTTTTTTAAACAATAGTATTTTTATTATTAATTAAATTATTGCTAAAATTATTTAGAAAATTACATTAAATTAGAAAATTTGCCCAAAGTGAAGGGGGTATTTCAATAAATAAAAAAAGAGAGCAAAATTAAGGGGGGGATTGTGAGTAATTTTTTCAGCATTGAAAAAGGCAATTTGGCATTATTGTAAAGGTGCATTTTTGGCAGCGCCCGACACCTAGAGGTTTATTTTGTGGGCACTTTTATGTTGTATGTCACATTTTCAATTTTTGCACTACTTCATTAAAATTTGAAATTCAAAGCACTCCTTAAGTCCCCAAAATAATTGAACACATCTGTGCAATTTATTGCACTGCAACGTTCGGTATTTGTGATACCTCTGGCCAACACTTATAGGTAATGTTGTCGTGATTTTGCTACTGTATCCGCCGCCTAATATAACTGCCAAAATGACGTCTGAGCTTGTTCTATATCAATCATCTGGGAGATATAAGTTTACCATTTTGCTATTTTTTTACTCCATCCACTACCCTAATCGTTCTTGTGTTTAGGCATAAATCTTGATGAAAGTTCTGACATCCAAAGTGTTTAGGGGAAGTTATGCCCCACGCATGAGGATTAACGACTTTTTATGGTAGGTGCCATCAACGAGACGATTCCCTTTCAGTACCGCCTAAGTACCACATATCGTATAATCATTGAAATTACTTACAATCTCTCTCACGTAAGGGCGGATAATTTCTCTGATTTTTCAAAATACTTATAGTTTCCCTCATGTAAGGGCGGGTATTTTGTATGGTATAACAGTGTGGCATTAAGGTATAAAGAAATGGGGACCATTTGGTGATATAAGGAACCTTCACTATGTATGCAAAATTAATGACCGATGCTCATTAGTTGTTGAAAGGTCCTAACTACACACCATGGAAAAACAAGATGAAGGCAATCCTAGTCATGGATGACTTATGGGATGTTGTTTCTGGAGCAACAACCAAACCTTCACCTGCTACTGGATCAACAATAGCCACAACTCCATCTGCTGCTTAGATAGACTTTGACAAGAAAGATAGCAAAGCAAAAGTGCTCATCTTGTTTGTTGTTTTAGATGAAGTTCAACCCTACATTGCTGACTGTGTAAATAGTAAATAGGCATGGGATGCCCTTAAAACTATATATGAGGGAAAGACTGATTTCACTATTTTTTTCTTCAATCTCAATTACACAATCTAACCATGAAGCAAGGAGAGATAGTTGAACACTTTCTTTGCAGAGTGTCTGAGTTGAAAGTAAAATTGAATTCTTTGGGAGAATCTATTGATGACAAGCTCCTTACATCAATTGTATTGGGAGCTTTACCTGATTCTTATAGGGTGTTGATCACTTCCCTTCAGGTGTCACAATGGAAAGTTACCTTTGTTGAGTTGGTCAATATTCTTCAAGAGGAGGAGGCACACCAACTTCAGAGATATGATTCTTCTAACACACCCCTCTATTCCATTAGGAAGGGTCCTAAGAAGAAGGGTAATTTTTAGAAAGGAGGGAATTCTCAAAAGATTCAAAAGAGAAACAACCTCAACAAACTAAGAGATATTGCAAAATTTGTGACAAAGAGGGTCATGATACAAACAGATGTTGGCATAAGAATAAGAAACCAAAACACAAAGGCCAAAACAAACCACAAAACAAGAACAAGCAACCCAAGGTGACTGTTGTTGTCGAGGAATCTAACTCGAATTCTGAGTGGGCACACAAGGTGCTCATGACTACCACATCCTCCAAGCAGACATATCTTGTATGGTATGTCGATTCTAGCACTAGTAAGAACATGACTGGTGACAAATCATGGTTTGAGTCCTTTGAGGCCAAAGAGGGCAAACCTGTCACTATTGCCGATGATAAAACCTACAAGGTTCAGGGAGAAGGTACAGTTTTAGTCACTCTTCCTAATGGCAAGTGTCAGATTGAAAAAGTTCTGTATGTTCTAGGATTGGTGAACAATTTGTTGTTAGTCACACAAATTCTGGATAAGGATATGGTTGTAAAATTTAGTGTTGAGGGAGGCAAGAAGTGTTGTTCTATTACCATGAGGGGTAAGAACATTGCAACCGCTTCATATAAGCATAGCTTATTTGCCTTGGATGTTATCTCTACTCCACATGTAGCCATGACAGTCTTTATAAAGGAGGTAACTTCCCTATGGCACAAGAGATATGGGCATCTTAGTTTTTGTTACTTGCTTGAGCTAAGTAAGTATGAGATGGTAAAGGGTCTTCCTTCCCTTACTACCACATTGCCAATGTGCTCTGACTGCTTGGCAGGAAAGCAGCATAAAGTATCATTTGAGAAGAGCTCTACAAGAGCAAAGCAACCTCTGGAGTTGATTCACACCGATCTGTGTGGTCCTTTCACACCCATTAGTTCCTTTTTTGGTTGATAAAATTTCAGATGGAAGCAGGGCTCTTGTATCACCAAATTCGTTCTCAGATCATTATCCTATCACTGTTCAGTTGAAATTTTATGATGAAATACTGCATAATATGAATAAATATTGGAAATTTCATCTTAATACTTCATTACTAGAATCTTTAGATTGTTCAAATGCTATTTTTACTCTACGTGAGATTAATAAATGGTTACTTAGTAAGTCCAGTGTTATTGGTAGATGGAATATGAATATTTGTAGCTGGAAGAATATTTTTCAAACCATAGGAAAGCAATGTGCATTAGATTCAAATAAATATGAAAGATCTCTTAAATAAAGACTATTTCAGCTTGAATCATGTCTTCAAAAATATCCTTCTAATATAGATTATCAAGAAGATATTATTTCCATAAAAAATGATCTTAGGAACCTGCAAGCCAATAGAGTTCATGGTCAAAGAATTCAGGCAAGGCTTAGTTAGCTTCATGATGGAGATAAAGGTTCAAAATTTTTCTTCAAGTTTTTGAAAGAAAGAGGTTTGATTGATAAAATAGCTGGTATATGGAATGGTCATGAGTTAATTGCTAATCCGAATATTATTAAGAATATATATTTTTTGTATTATAAAGATTTATTTTCTTCTAAAGATAATGATTCTAGATTAGAGGACAGGCAATATTGTTGCTCTCTCATCCCTCGTAAGATCTCTAATCAGGATGCTTTTATATTAGATCAGCCTATTTCTAAAGAAGAAATTCTTAAGGCCATTCAATCTATTAATAATGATAAGGCTCCTGGGCCTGACGAGTTACCTATCGAATTCTATAAGAAAAATTATCACTGGATTATTGATGACCTGTTTCAGTTGTATTCTAAAGCTATTAATAATGTTTCTTTCGGGAAGGAAATTAACACTGGTATTATCAAACTTCTCCCCAAATATGGCAATAAATCCTTGGTTAAAATTTGGAGGCCAATAACATTGCTTAATGTATCTTATAAAATTTTAGCCAAGGTATTGGCTCTAAGAATTGCTGAGTACCTTCCTAAATTTATTAATTCAGTCCAGACAGGTTTTGTAAAAGGTAGATATATACTTGAAAATCTGATTACCAATTGGGAGGCGTTAAATTGGTCAAAATTTTCTAGTGAAAATGTTGGTATTCTTCTTTTAGACATTGAAAAGGCATATGATAGAGTTGAATGGGCATATATTCTTATGGCCTTTGAAACTTTTGGTTTTCCTCATTGTTTTTTGAAAAATGGTCAAAGTTCTTCTCACTAATGTTGTTGCTTACATTAATGTTAATGGTTCTCTTTCTGAACCTATTCTTTTACAAAGATCTATTCAGCAAGGTTGTCCTTTAGCTCCATCCCTATTTGTGATAGCTAATGATGCTTTATTCTATCTTTTAAGAGAAAAATGTATCAGTCCTCCTATTTGTGGTATTACATTACCAAATGGTCAAGAGCTGATCAACATACATTTTGCTTATGACACTTCTATTTTTATTCAGTTAATTGAAGAAAATTTTGTATCTCTTTTTGCTAAGTTATCATGTTTTTGCAATGATTCTGGAGCTAAAGTTGCTATGTCTTAATCCATTTTATTAAGTTGGGATTTCATTACTCCAAGTTGGTTGGCTAAATTTGATATTCAGTGGGGAGGTCCTTCTAAACAGGTTAAATTTTTGGGAATCCCTTTTGCAATTGATCCTAATCTGAAGAAAATGTGGTTATGGGTCAAAATTAGGATTATTAATAAGTGGAATAACAGATATTTATCCATTGCAAGAAGACTTCAATTTTGTCAAAAAATCCTTTCCTCTTATACAATTTACTTTGCTTCAGCCTGGCTATTCAGTTCATACCAAGTTAATGATATTCAAAAATATATCAGGAAATTATTGTGGACAAGCATTAATACTTGTAATAAAAGGCATGTTGTCAAATTGATATGGTGTACAACCAACAAAATAAAAGGTGGTTTAGGTCTAAAAAATTTAAGAGTGCAAGGAATGAAATTAGCTATTAAGTGGATTGTTAAGAGTATCGAAGGTGATGAACCTTGGAAAGTTTTAACTAGACATAATATTATCAATTTTGTCCAAAAAAAGCTCATACTTGGAAAGGCCTGCATATGATTGATATCCTATTTGGTAATTTTTTAGTTAGTCCTGCTGGTTCAGCTATTTTTAAGAGTCTTTGGAAAGCTTGGGATTTGGTGAAAGATAAAATTCTTATTGATAATCATCACATTGTGGATAATAATATTTTTTTTGCTCACAGTTCTATATGGTGGTCTTTATCTAATAATAATAAGCTTATTGTCTTAACCCAAGGTTGTTCTGCTAAGAAGTTGGCTTATAAAGGTATTATTACTTTTGATGATATCATGGAAAATGGTGCTCTAAAATCATGGCAGTATCTTAGTTCTCAGTATGATATTCCTCTATCTCAATGGATAACATATTCTTTACTAAGAGATTCTATCAGGGAATCTAAGCCTGTTATTATATATGATGAGCATAATTTTTTTTGACAAGGTTATGTGGCAAGATGATATGAAATTTAGCAAAGTTAAACCTAAATTACTTTATAATCTAGTTATGGATAGTTATGATATCATTCTTCATATCATAAACAGTTGGCATCTAGATGTTAGCACTATGTTTGGGCAAAACATGTTGAAGACTATCTGGTTCAGTATTTTATAGCCTAAAAAAAGTTATTTTCGATGGCTTTGTTTTGCTTCAAAGACTTCCTATATCTAGAGATCCGAAGGATATTACATTATGTTCTATCTGCAAGGTTCCTGAATATGCTCAACATATATTTTTTGAATATTTTTTTGCTAAAGAAATATGACATCTTTTTTTCTATGATACTTCAGGCTGGAATTATAATATTGATATGGTTAAACAACATGTTATTTATGGTTTTATTCCGCATATGGACAATTGTTATAACAGATTTTGGATTTTACTTTCTACTGAGATTCTATGATATTTATGGATAGCCAGAAACAAGGATATTTTCCAGGTAGATCAAATGTTTCTTATTGGGTCTTTTAGGAGACTCACAATTTTCAAAATTGCTATTCAGGTTTCCAGGAACATGTTATATTACAATGACAGTTTCAAGAAGCTTCTCATGATTTATCAGGTTCAAGATGATAGTAGGCACATTTCAGATTCTAGACAGTTTGGTTATAAGTATTTTATGTTATTCCAGCATTGTATAAATAGCTTTAAGTATAAGTTTTTTGAATTATATTATTGTAATGATCAAAGACATATGATGTAGTCTTAGTCTTTTATAGGCAGTTCTGGTTTCTTTTCAGCTAGTTCTAGTTTTTATACTGTGCCTTCAAGCTAATTTTGTATCTTTTCTTTTATATTAATACAAGTTTACGATCTTCAATTCAAAAATAGTACCAAAAAAATTAAACATAATTACATATTGATTTGGCTTACTAGCTATAATATATATGTTTGCTTTGATTTTAAATAATTACTAATTAAATTGACCAATTTAAATAAATATATTATAAATATGATTCAATAAATTAAAATAAAATATTTAAAAAATAAATTAAAATTATTATTAAATAAATAATAAAATAATTTAAAAAATATTCCAGAATAAACAAACATTATATATACCTTTTAATATGTATCCCTCACAGTAAACAAAAGTTCGAGAATATTCCTTCATGTGATGGTTAGATTGCTAGCAAGCTTTAAAACACGTGGTATGTTACAGTAGACATATACTTCACAAATGGTTGACCTATGGACCTCAACCCGAACCTTGGCTGCAGAATACTTTCTCCATGACGCTTGGCTGCAGAATACTTTCTCCCTCTTTTCGTACTGCTTCCACGCCCAGTGCAACACAGTATTGCCATCTTTGTCCCCTGCTTCGACGAGATTCTTCCTTCCACTAGCAGCATTTAACAAATATTTTAGGAGTTCTGCATAACGGCTAATCCGCAGTAAGTTACCGAGAATTTGAGTCATCACTATTAACAAAATACATGACTAAATCAAAGAATTTAAGTCAGTACAATTAACAAAATAAGCGACAAAATCAAAGAAAATCCTGACCTTTGTCTCCACGAATTGCTGCAACATGTAACACCGTTCGACCGCCGTCCCAATGCGGGGACCTTATATCTAAGGGGTACCATATGTCTAAGCTGGATGATTCCGCTACCACCAGCAACTTAACTGTTTCTATGTGACCGCCCTCGCAGGCTTTAAAGAGCGCCGTCTGGTTAAGTCCATTGCAGATAGCGGCAAGCTCTTTGTGACTGATAAGTAGAGCGTCCACCACTTATTATTTGTTATTTTAACTTGATTTTTTTATTATTTGTTTGTTTAATTTGATTATTTTATTATTTGCTAGTTTTATAATAACAATATCAACCTCAAGAGCAAGGTGACATAAAAATTATAAAATAAACCCAAGATTTACTCTCTACTTCTTAATAGAAAAAGAATCTAGATTTAACCAATTTCTAAGTAATATATAAATTAAAATTATATATATTTTTTTTTCAATTAAATTTTAAAATGGTTATTATGAAGGATTCACTTAGATTTATTATGAGATTTCACAAAGTAGTGTTAGTTATAATATTGTTTTATAGTTTATGAGGGTTACGTGGATTGATAAGTGTTTGTGTGGTTAGTCACTTACCAAGAAGTCACTTAGGTTCCAACCTCAGGGTAACTTATTTGCAAAGGTAGTAGTCTGATTTGAATCCTTTGAGTGTGTATTAGATCGACAATGACGAAAAAAATCTCGAGCGATCGGTGGTCTCCTTTATGCCGAATCAATAATAACAAAGCGGAATAGGTTTTGTGGAAGCAACCCTTGTGATTTGAACCTTGTGGTTGTCAGTTACTAAAAATAATGTGGTTGTGACCAACTCTCCTATGTAACCGAAAAAATATATTCTTCTATGGTTGAAATACTATTGAAAATATTTGATTCATGGGAGAGTTGGTTACAACTTACAACCATATTATTGTTAAGCTTAGGGTTCAAACCACATGGGCTACTTGCTACAAGCTTATTTCATACTGTCATCATTTATCTAGAACCTAGGTATTTTTATAATAGATCTAGATTCATATTATTATCGTGGATCTAAACCTAGATCTCTTTATAGTAGTGGGACTAGATTCATCCTGTCATCGTCTATCTAGAACCTAGGTCTCTTTATAGTAAATGCCTAGTTAGACAGACAACTACCAATCCACCTAGCCTTTGGGAGCCAAAAATTTTATATGTAAATAAATGGATATTATGGGGAAATAATGTGAATGTTGTTGTATAGCTATTTTTTATTTGATTTAGTGTCACTTTAGTTTGAGTAAAGTGTTAAATTAATTAATGAAATATAATTAAATAGTATTATTATAAATAAAATATAAATTTAAAATTAATTAAATATGATTATTAAAAATGAATTAAAATTAATATTATGTTATTATTTTAATTATAGAGTGTGGTTTATTGGCAAGGACGTCACTTGCATTATCAGTAATGTGACTGAGGTTCAGTCCCTAGGATGAATGTGTATAAGAAGTATTACTTTAAAAAAATAAAAAAAAATTGTCTTTTAATATATAATTATAAATTATATAGAAATGTTATTTAATTATTCATATTATACCTAAATTTGGTCATTAAAATTTAATGATATCATTAATTAATTTTTTTTAAATGTTTAACATTGTGAAGAATATGTGTTACCTAAGAATGAAAGGAAAATATGAATTGACAAAATATTATAAGATACGTTAAATGAACTAAAATATAATTTTTTTTAATTTAGTTAAAAAAAATTGCAAGATCACTTTGGTTTGAGAAAAGACGATCATGGGGTTTTACACCATCAAAATCATTCGATCTTTGCGTCGACCCTGACTGCACCAAAATTATCAAATGGATTTTGGAACCTCCTTGGTCTGAAAAGCCATGACCAGGGGAAACCACGACCAGGGGGTTCTACACTGGCTCGGCCCCTCACCGCACCAACATTATCAATTAGATTTTATATACCCGATGTACGTTTGGTAAGATGAAGATTCGAACCAAAAACCTCCTTGAAAGATTGCAAATAATTTTTACTTTTTCAACATATAATTTTTTTTTTTGGGTACTATTAAAAATAGAGGGTTTTAACGAGATCCCACAACCACTACAAGGAAGACCAAATGGGAGAAAACCCTGAAACAAACCTAGAAGAAACCAAAGGTAAACTAGAACAAGGGCGGAAGCCAGACCAAAAGGAGACAAAGAAAGGAGAATTGAGAAGGTTCTACCCTAACTTATGAACACCTTGAGTAACATTAGCCGCTAGACTTGAAACATTCTCCGTCAAATCAAGGGTAAGTTTCAATGAGCTCCAAATTTTACGTTGGTTAATATCAATAAGCAATAAGTCTCGGAGAACCACATATTTAGAAATTTTTGACTCTCTTGGAGAAAGGATTTCCTCCACAGACTTTTCTCGAGAAAAATCCCGTGGAAGAATATTCGTATCAGAAGAAGCCATCACAAAGGGAGAGTCATCCTCCACCACCTTACTCCGAAGTCGCTTAGACAAATGATGTTCCACAGTAGCAGCACCATCCGACATCGGATCAGAACCACCAATACCAACCAAGCTCTCCTTAGGGGCCAACTCTAAATTATCAGTGTGATCCGACGGAAGAACCTCAATCACCTTTGGGTTGCCACCCCAAACCCCTCTCAAAGAGATTTGGATCTTTTTAGAAATCTGCTCCATGCCAACACCAAAAGTGAAAGAGAGAGTGTCCCTACTCTCGTCAGAGTTCGATCTAGAGGTAAACCGAGAATCACCATCAATGGAGGGGGAGTCAATACTCCGCTTAGGGCCACGAACCAACCGGCCAAAGGAATCTGCAAGAGACTTTAACACATCGTTAGCATCAAGGCCATTCTCCAAAGTCGCTTGTTCGAAAACCAACAATGCCAAACCTTGGTGAATAGGAACTTGACCACGACCAGCTTGGACATTAAGGAAAGACTTTTGCATAGAATGAAAAAGGAATAAAGGAATGTTCATGTAGGCTTTACGTCTGAGATGGTTCAAGAACATTGCATGAAAACTCCTTATGATTTCATAAGAGTGATCCAGGGTAAAATAATCCATAATAACCCGAACCACACGGTTCCAAGGAGGGGGTAAAGCCGCAACACTAAAACCATTCTGAATATGCGGTAAAAACTCCTTATCCAAAAATAGAGAGATTTATTGCAATAAAGAATACCTTTCATGATTGTGAGAGGCACCATCCAAGGCCAAACCAGTCGTTCTACTAATAAGATCAGCCAAAATATGAAAAGACCAAGAACCGACCCTGACCCAACCCTCATTCCAAGAAGATACCAAGCAGTTAGTGAGAGAGGGGTTATGACCATGGAACTTAGAAATGCAGTTTAGAAGACCACCCTCTACTAAAATGGACTTGACCTCTTCATCGAAAGAAATAGACGAAGGTTCCAAACGAGATTTACACAACTTATTCTTAGCAGGGTAAATCTTAGCTTTTCCCATGAGTAAACCACCCCCGCAGACTACAAACTTAGGCCACACATAAGAGACCCTGAACAAGAGAATAGCAAGGACCAACAAACACCAACAATAAAAAAAGCAAGGAAGAGTGGCGCTCAAGTACAGGAACTTTATAATGGAAATCAATCCCCCAACAGAGAGGAAGGGCAAAGCAGGCCCACTCACATAACCACAAGTTACATCGGGAAGGGGCCTCAATGCAAAAATCCACTCCTTGATAAAAAGTGAGGCGACCATGGCACCAAGAAAGGGAGGAAAGCTCCTCATGGGGGCCATGCTCAAAAACTGGAATGCAAGAAAACCAAAAATGATCTCACTAAATCGTGGAACAAAAACAATGAAATCCTGAGAAGGAAAGGAGGGAAAAACGTGAAAAAACCAATATGGCACAAGACACCCATGAATCATACGATCCCATAGGGAGCCAATCCACAAAAAACCATCTAAGGACCAACCCAAAGACCAAAAATGGCTCCACTTCGAAGAAAACAAATCCCAATAGAGAGTGGAGAAAAAGGTAACACAAAGGAGCCCAATTGTCTTATCCAGGGATAAAAGAGGGACAGGTGTGCGAAAATTAATTAAAAATCTGAGCAGAAGGGAAGTTCCCAACCACCACCTCCATCCAAACTTGGGAAGACCACCAACAACCGTGCTTAGGAATAAACCATCAAACAACACAGACCACGAGGCACCCATTTCAAAAAGGGGGTGATGATCACAAAACCTTGAAACCATGCTCCCGAACGTTCCAGAAGTCAGATCTTCTAGCCCAAAAGCATGAAAATGCTTAATCAAAAGTCTCAAAAAGAGGGCCCATAAAACCATCTAACATGGGCAATCCGAAGAAACATACTAAAACCGAAGCTCCCCCTGACGTAGAAAGGACTAAAATCCCACCAAGTACACTGAGCAACTGCCATCAGCACAACTCCCAGAGAAATCCAATCCCCAATGAATAGATAGTGGAGCAAAGGAGAACTAGAATTTAAAAAATAGCCCCTCCAGATGGGACCCTTCAGAGAACTGCACCATGCCTGCCATCTAACATCATAAATGGAAGTGATCATCACGACGTCTAAGGCCAACCACCAAATATTAGTAGAATATAGAATGGGACAACATTTAAAATTTGAATCGAAGCTCTCCCCCATAAAAGCAGAATTAAATGAGGCCACCAAACTCCCCATCCCGAAACACTTGTTTAAAATTTGAATTTGAAATTTGAAAATCGCCAAGAGAAGATAGGCCATTAAACAAGACAATAGTTGCCCACTGACCGTGTCTTCGAGCTTATCAACCGACATTCTCAAAAAATGCTGAAACATCATCAGAGTCCCAAGACTAAGGCAATCAACTTGGTGGCTTATCATCATTAACCAGTCTGATCAACTCTGTCAAAAATTCTAAGCGCCAAATCTTAAACCCCTGACTTCCAATAGCCAAATTAGACAAAAAATCAGCCACCGTTTTACCTTCCCTATACACGTGGCTAATATATAAATCATTGAATGAAGAAAGGTGGGCCTTGGATTCATCAATGAGATTAGAAAAATGCCAACCCAAACAACATGAACCTTTCAGCAAATTCACTGTGTTCAATGAATCACCTTCAATGATGACCCTGCGCCCTCCCAAATCCTTTAATAAGAAAATACCCCTATAGGCAAGTCTACACTCATCAAAGTGGGCAGATTGAAAACCTAGGTATTCAAGAAAGGCCAAAACGATATCACCAAGATGATATCTAATTAAACCACCCGCAATGGATTTGCTAGGATTTCCCTTCGATGCATCGTCAAAATTCAATTTTAGCCACCCAAGAGGAGGTGGGGACCACTTAACATATTTGTGAATATTGGGCATTGGTGGAGGTCTCAGATCTGGATAAAAGCCCAATTTTAACTGCACGAAATAGTCAAGATGATCCTTTGGAATAGAAGGGAGGGTCTCCTTGAGAGTGATAACAACATTTTCACCAACCTTCCAAAGAATTCTATAGAAAATATGAGTCAGGTCACCCTATTTATTTTTTAAAACTCGAGCATTTCGTTCCTTCCACACTCCCCATAAAATATGAAGCAATAGGAATCTCTAGAAGTATTTCAGACGAGGCGACCAAAAAGGATACAACCATTGATTGAAACTGAAGATAAATAGACAAGAAAAGTTCATGGGCCACAAGTTAGTGTGGATTTTTCCACAAGTTAGAATTCTATAGAAAATACCTTTAAAGAGCACACGTAAGTTGGAGCACTACCGGGCTTCGCAGTGCTGTAGGGAGGGAGTGAACGACGAAGTGACCAATGGCAAAGATTGCCCAAATTTGCACCTTTTAGATTTCGAACACTGACATAAAGGAACTTGAAGATGTTTGTTGCCCATAAGACGTCGGGAGTCGCAGTGTTTAGATGCAGATGAATATTGTTCCTTTAATAGGTTAACAATATGTGTATATATGGAGAGGATAAAAACAAGGACAAAATACAAATGAACCTAAATTGCAGAGAAGACTTAAAACCACAAATATGCAATTGGATTTAATAAACCCTTGAAACTAACTGAACGCTGACAGACATATATGTATCAAGCACACAAATACATCGAACCTCAAAAGAGGATTTTCAATCTTCTACATGTAAAATTGCAAGATAACAGATAAACAAAGACTACTGAGACTTTAGCTCGGAGTTCAACCTAATGAGCTTTCTTGCTCACTGAACTACTTTCATCAACGATTCTGCAAAATAACTGTTGTCTTCTCCTCTTGCACTCTGATGCCCGTCCCTCCAAAAATCCCCTACACCTCTTTTTTTTTCTGAAGACTCGAACTGCTTTATATAGTTGTGGGGAGACGAAGATAGGGCTTATCTTTTGACAGGTTTTGACAGACCACTGAACTAGGGTTTCGACCAATCATCGAGCTAGCATTAACTCAAGCATGCTTGGCAAAGTGTGGTGATCGGATTTGTCACAATCGGATCCGTCAGACGTCACATCTATTAGGAGGCACGTGCGACGTCAAGTCGGTATTTTTGCCAGGACACCCAACTTTGCGAGCGCAGTCTGGCGTCGCAAAGTGGATGCACGCGAAACATGATCTGGCCCCTAAAACGAGCGAATCATGGCCCAAAAATATGCTCCATCCTCTCCCGTGAGAGTATCACTCAATGGTGGTGAGTGTGGATTTTCCCCCATGTATGGTTTCCATTGGTTGTTTTCCCTCATGGGTTGCATGTTAATTCTAGGGTCCATTATTCACTCCTCCCATACTGCCTAGTCTCATAATATATCAAATAAAAAATTATTAAAAATTAACGGTACAAGAGTCTTGACCCATTATCCCACATTTATTCCACAATGACCCAAAAGGTGGCATATAAAGCACAACACCCACATAGAGATTTTCAAATCGAGAAGCAGGATTTTGGGTTAAATTCCCAAGTGGATGCACACGAAACATGACCCAGCCCCTCAAATGAGCAAATCACGGCCCAACAATTTGCTCCATCCTCTCATGTGGGAGCATCACTCAATGGTGGTGAGTGTGGATTTTTCCCCGTGTGTGGTTTCCATTGGTTGTTTTCCCTCATGGGATGCAATTTAATTCTAGGGTCCATTATTCACTCCTCTCATACTACCCAGTCTCATAATATATCAAATAAAAAATTATTAAAAATTAACTTGAGCAACACTTAGAGAGTCTTGAGCTATTATCCCATATTTATTACACAATGACCCTCATGGTGATATATAAAGCATAACACCTACATAGAGGTTTACAAATCAAGAAGTAGGATTTCGGGTTAAATAACCAAGTGGATGCACACAAAACATGATACAACCCCTCAAATGAGCAAATCATGGCCCAACAATATGCTACATCCTCTCACGTGGGAGCATCATTCAATGGTGGTGAGTGTGGATTTTTCCCCATGTGTGGTTTTCATTGGTTGTTTTCCCTCATGGGTTGCAAGTTAATTCTAGGGTCCATTATTCGCTCCTCCCGTACTGCCCAGTCTCATAATATATCAAATAAAAAATTATTCAAAATTAACTTGAGCAACACTGCAAGAGTCTTGACGCATTATCCCACATTTATTACAGAATGACCCTCACAGAGGTATGTAAAGCACAACACCCACATAGAGCTTTGCAAATTGGGAAGCAGGATTTTGGGTTAAATCCCTAAGTGGATGCACACGAAACATGACCTAGCCCGTCAAACGAGTGAATCATGGCCCAAAAATTTGCTCCATCCTCTCCCGTGTGAGCATCGCTCATTGGTGGTGAGTGTGTATTTTTCCCCATGTGTGGTTTCCATTGGTTGTTTTCCCTCATGGACCACAAGTTAATTCTAGGGTCCATTATTTGCTCCTCCTGTACTACCCAGTCTCATAATATATCAAATGAAAAATTATTAAAAATTAACTTGAGCAATGCTGCGAGAGTCTTGAGCCATTATCCCACATTTATTCCACAATCACCCTCATGGTGGTATATAAAGCACAACACCCACATAGAGCTTTACAAATTAGGAAGCAGACTTTTGGGTTAAATTCCCAAGTGGATGCACGTGAAACATGACCCATGCCCTCAAACGATCGAATCATGACCCAACAATATGCTCTATCCTCTCTCGTGGGTGTATCGCTCAATGGTGGTATGGATTTTTCTCCATGTGTGGTTTCCATTGGCTCTTATCCGTAATGGGCCACAATTTAATTCTAGTTTCCATTATTCGCTCCTCCCGTACTGCCTAGTCTCATAATATATCAAACAAAAAATTATTAAAAATTAACTTGAGCAATGTTGTGAGAGTCTTGAGCCGTTATCCCACATTTATTCCACAATGACCCTCATGGTGGTATATAAATCACAACACCCACATAGAGCTTTGCAAATTGGAAAGCAAGATTTTGGGTTAAATGCCCAAGTGGATTCATGCAAAACATGACCCAACCCCTCAAACGAGCAAATCATGGCCCAAAAATATGCTCCATCCACTCCCGTGGGAGCATCGCTCAATGGTGGTGAGTGTGGGATTTTCCCCATGTGTGGATTCCATTGGCTATGTTTCATCATGCGTCGCAAGTTAATTCTAGGGTTCATTATTCGCTCCTCCCATACTACCCAGTCTCAAAATATATTAAATAAAAAAATTAAAAATTAACTTGAGCAACTCTATGTGAGTCTTGAGCCATTATCCCACATTTATTCCACAATGACCCTCATGGTGGTATATAAAGCACAATACCCACATAGAGCTTTGCAAATCAGGAAATGGGCTTTTAGGTTAAATACCCAAGTGGATGCACGTGAAACATGACCCAATCCCTCAAATGAGCGAATCATGGTCCAACAATATGCTCCATCCTCTCTCGTGGGAGCATCACTCAATGGTGGTGAGTGTGTATTTTTCCCATGTGTGGTTTCCATTGGCTATTTTCCCTCATGGGTCATAAGTTAATTCTAGTTTCCATTATTCTTTCCTCCCGTACTACCCAATCTCATAATATATCAAATAAAAAATTATCAAAAATTAACTTGAGCAACACTGCGAGAGTCTTGAACCATTATCCCACATTTATTCCACAATGACCCTCATGGTGGTATATAAAGCGCATCACCCACATAGAGCTTTACAAATTGGGAAGTAAGATTTTGGGTTAAATCCCAAAGTGGATGCACACAAAACAATACCCAGCCCCTCAAACGAACGAATCATGGCCCAAAAATATGCTCCATCCTCTCTAGTGGGAGCATCACTTAATGGTGGTGAGTGTCTATTTTTCCCCATTTGTGGTTTTCATTGGTTGTTTTCCCTCATGGACCGCAAGTTAATTCTAGGGTCCATTGTTCGCTCCTCTCATATTGCCCAGTCTCATAATATATCAAATAAGAAATTATTAAAAATTAACTTGAGTAACACTGCGAGAGTCTTGATCCATTATCACACATTTATTCCACAATCACCCTCACGGTGGTATGTAAAGCACAACACCCACATAGAGCTTTGCAAATTGGGAAGCAAGATTTTGGGTTAAATCCCCAAGTGGATGCACACGGAACATGACCCGGCCACTCAAACGAGTGAATCATGGCCCAATAATTTTCTCCATCCTCTCCCGTGGGAGCATCGCTCATTGGTGGTGAGTGTGTATTTTTCCCCATGTGTGGTTTCCATTGGTTGTTTTCCCTCATGGGCCACAAGTTAATTCTAGAGTCCATTATTTGCTCCTCCCGTACTGCCCATTCTCATAATATATCAAATAAAAAATTATTAAAAATTGACTTGAGCAACGCTGCGACAGTCTTGAGCCATTATCCCATATTTATTCCATAATGACCCTCATGGTATATAAAGAACAACATCCACATAGATCTTTGCAAATAAGGAAGCAAGATTTTGGGTTAAATGCCCAAGTGGATGCACGTGAAACATGACCCATGCCCTCAAACGAGCGAATCATGACCCAACAATATGCTCTATCCTCTCCCGTGTGAGCATCGCTCAATGGTGTTATGGAATTTTCTCCATGTGTGGTTTCCATTGGTTGTTTTCTGTAATGGGCCACAAGTTAATTCTAGGGTCCATTATTCACTCCTCCCGTACTGCCTAGTCTCATAATATATCAAATAAAAAATTATTAAAAATTAACTTGAGCAATGCTACGAGAGTCTTGAGCCATTATCCCACATTTATTCCACAATGACCCTCATGGTGGTATATAAATCACAACACCCACATAGAGCTTTGCAAATTGGAAAGCAAGCTTTTGGGTTAAATGCCCAAGTGGATTCACGCAAAACATGACCCAACCCCTCAAACGAGCAAATCATGGCCCAACAATATGCTCCATCCTCTCTCGTGGGAGCATCGCTCAATGGTGGTGAGTGTGGGATTTTCCCCATGTGTGGTTTCCATTGGCTATGTTTCATCATGCACCGCAAGTTAATTCTAGGGTCCATTATTCGCTCCTCCCGTACTACCCAGTCTCATAATATATTAAATAAAAAATTGTTAAAAATTAAATTGAGGAACTCTACGTGAGTCTTGAGCCATTATCGCACATTTATTCCACAATGACCCTCATGGTGGTATATAAAGCACAATACCCACATAGAGCTTTGAAAATTGAGAAATATGCTTTTAGGTTAAATGCCCAAGTGGATGCACGTGAAACATGACCCAACCCCTCAAACGAGCGAATCATGGTCCAACAAGATGCTCCATCCTCCCTTGTGGGAGCATCACTCAATGGTGGTGAGTGTGTATTTTTCCCATGTGTGGTTTCCATTGGCTATTTCCCCTCATGGGCCGTAAGTTAATTCTAGTGTCCATTATTCGCTCCTCCCATACTGCCCAATCTCATAATATATCAAATAAAAAATTATTAAAAATTAACTTGAGCAACACTGCGAGAGTCTTGAGCCATTATCCCGCATTTATTCCACAATGACCCTCATGGTGGTATATAAAGCATAACACCTACATAGAGATTTACAAATCGGGAAGCAGGATTTCTGGTTAAATTCCCAAGTGGATCCACACAAAACATAATCCAGCCCCTCAAACGAGCGAATCATGGTCCAACAATATGCTCCATCCTCTGTCGAGGGAGCATCACTTAATGGTGGTGAGTGTCGATTTTTCTCCATGTGTGGTTTCCATTGGTTGTTTTCCCTCATGGGCCGCAAGTTAATTCTAGGGTCCATTATTCGCTCCTCCCATATTGCCCAGTCTCATAATATATCAAATAAGAAATTATTAAAAATTAACTTGAGTAACACTGCGAGAGTCTTTAGCCATTATCCCACATTTATTTCACAATGACCCTCATGGTGGTATATAAAGCACAACACCCACATAGAGCTTTGCAAATCGGGAAGCAGGATTTTGGGTTAAATCCCCAACTAGATGCACACGAAACATGACCCAGCCCCTCAAACGAACGAATCATGGCCCAACAGTTTTCTTCATCCTCTCCCGTGGGACTATAACTCAATGGTGGTGAGTGTGGATTTTTCCCAATGTGTGGTTTCCATTGGCTGTTTTCCATCATGGGCCGCAAGTTAATTCTAGTGTCCATTATTCAATCCTCCCGTACTATCGAGTCTCATAATATATCAAATAAAAAATTATTAAAAAAATTAACTTGAAAAACGTTGTGAGAGTCTTTAAACATTATCCCACATTTATTCCACAATGATCCTCATGGTGGTATATAGAGTACAACATCCACATAGAGCTTTGCAAATCGGGAAGCAGGCTTTTGGGTTAAATTCCCAAGTGGATGCAAGTGAAACATGATCCAATACCTCAAACAAGCGAATCATGGCCCAACAATATGCTCCATCCTTTCTTGTGGGAGCATCGCTCAATGGTAGTGAGTGTGAATTTTTCCCCATGTGTGGTTTACATCGGTTTTTTTCCCTCATGGGCCACAAGTTAATTCTAGGGTCCATTATTCAATCCTCCCGTACTATCGAGTGTCATAATATATCAAATAAAAAATTATTAAAATAATTAACTTGACAAACGCTGTGAGAGTCTTTAGACATTATCCCACATTTATTCCACAATGACCCTCATGATGGTATATAAAGCACAACACCCACATAGAGTTTTGCAAATCAGGAAGTAAGCTTTTGGGTTAAATGCCCAAGTGGATGCACGCGAAACATGATCCAACCCCTCAAATGAGTGAATCATGGCCCAAAAATATGCTCCATCCTCTCATGTGTGAGCATCACTCAATGGTGGTGAGTGTGGATTTTTCCCCATGCATGGTTTCCATTGGTTGTTTTCCCTCATGGTACACAAGTTAATTCTAGGGTCCATTTTTCGCTCCTCCCATACTGTGTAGTCTCATAATATATCAAATAAAAATTTATTTAAAATTAACTTGAGAAACATTGCGATAGTATTGAGTCACTATCCCATATTTATTCCACAATGACCATCATGGTGGTATATAAAGCATAACAACTACATAGAGGTTTACAAATCAAGAAGAAGGATTTCTGGTTAAATTCCCAAGTGGATGCATGCGAAACATGATCCAGCCCCTCAAACGAGAAAATCATGGCCCAACAATATGCACCATCCTCTCCCGTGGGAGTATCACTCAATGGTGGTGAGTGTGGATTTCCCCCATGTGTGGTTTCCATTGGCTGTTTTCCCTCATGGGCCCCAAGTTAATTCTAGGGTCCATTATTCGCTCCTCCCATACTGCCCAGTCTCATAATATATCAAATAAAAAATTATTTAAAATTAACTTGAGAAACATTGTGAGAGTCTTGACCCATTATCCCACATTTATTCCACAATGACCCTCATGGTGGTATATAAAGCACAACACCCACATAGAGATTTTTAAATTGGGAAACAGGATTTTGGGTTAAATTCCCAAGTGGATGCACATGAAACATGACCCAGCCCCTCAAACGAGCGAATCATGGCCTAACAATTTCCTCCATCCTCTCGTGTGGGAGCATCACTCAATGGTGGTGAGTGTGGATTTTTCCCCATGTGTGGTTTCCATTGGTTGTTTTCCCTCATGGGATGCAAGTTAATTCTAGGGTCCATTATTTGCTCCTCTTGTACTGTCCAGTCTCATAATATATCAAATAAAAAATTATTTAAAATTTAACTTGAGCAACACTGCGAGAGTCTTGAGCCATTATCAAATATTTATTCCACAATGACCCTCATGGTGGTATATAAAGCATAACACCTACATAGAGGTTTACAAATAAAGAAGCAGGATTTCGGTTTAAATTCCCAAGTGGATGCACATGAAACATGATCCAGCCCCTCAAACAAGCAAATCATGGCCCGACAAAATACTCCATCCTCTCCTGTGGGAGCATCGCTCAATGGTGGTGAGTATGGATTTTTCTCTATGTGTGGTTTCCATTGGTTGTTTTCCGTAATGGGCCGCAAGTTAATTCTAGGGTCCATTATTCGCTCCTCCCGTACTACCTAGTCTCATAATATATCAAATAAAAAATTATTGAAAATTAACTTGAGCAATGTTGTGAGAGTCTTGAGTCGTTATCCCACATTTATTGCACAATGACCCTCATGGTGGTATATAAAGCACAACACCCACATAGAGCTTTGCAAATCAGGAAGTAGGATTTTGCGTTAAATCCCTAAGTGGATGCACATGAAACATGACCTAGTCCCTTAAACGAGCGAATCATGGCCAAAAAAATTTCTCCATCCTCTCCCATGGGAGCATCACTCAATGGTGGTGAGTGTGGATTTTTCCCCATGTGTGGTTTCCATTTGCTGTTTTCCCTCATGTGCCACAAGTTAATTCTAGGGTCCATTATTAAATACTCTTGTACTATCGAGTCTCATAATATATCCCACATTAATTCCACAATGACCCTCATGGTGGTATATAAAGCACAATACCGACATAGAGCTTTGCAAATTGGGAAGTAAGCTTTTGGGTTAAATGCCCAAGTGGATGCACATGAAACATGATCCAGCCCCTCAAACGAGTGAATCATGGCCCAACAATATGCTCCATCCTCTCATGTGTGAGCATCACTCAATGGTGGTGAGTGTGGATTTTTCCCTGTGCATGGTTTCCATCGGTTGTTTTCACTCATGGTACGCAAGTATATTCTAGGGTCCATTTTTTGCTCCTCTCGTACTGTGCAGTCTCATAATATATCAAATAAAAAATTATTTAAAATTAACTCGAGCAACATTGCGAGAGTCTTGAGCCACTATCCCATATTTATTCCACAATGACCCTCATGGTGGTATATAAAGCATAACACCTACATAGAGGTTTACAAATCAAGAAGCAGGATTTCGGGTTAAATTCCCAAGTGGATGCATGCGAAACATGATCCAGCCCCTCAAATGATCGAATCATGGCCCAACAATATGCTCCATCCTCTCCCGTGGGAGTATCACTCAATGGTGGTGAGTGTGGATTTCCCCCATGTGTGGTTTCCATTGGATGTTTTCCCTCATGGGCCGCAAGTTAATTCTAGGGTCCATTATTCACTCCTCCCATACTGCACAGTCTAATAATATATCAAATAAAAAATTATTAAAAATTAACTTGAGCAACGCTGCGAAATCAAATTATTCAGCCCCTCAAACGAGCAAATCATGGCACAACAATATGCTCCATCCTCTCACGTGGGAGCATCACTCAATGGTGGTGAGTGTGGATTTTTCCCCATGTGTGGTTTTCATTGGCAGTTTTCCCTCATGGGCCGCAAGTTAAATCTAGGGTCCATTATTCGCACCTCCTGTACTACCCAGTCTCATAATATATCAAATAAAAAATTATTAAAAATTAACATGAGCAACACTGCGAGAGTCTTGACCCATTATCCCACATTTATTCCACAATGACCCTCATGGTGGTATATAAAGCACAACACGCACATAGAGCTTTGCAAATCAGGAAGTAGGATTTTGGGTTAAATCCCCAAGTGGATGCACATGAAACATGACCCAGCCCCTCAAACGAGCGAATCATGGCCCAATAATTTGCTCCATCCTCTCCCGTGGGAGCATCACTCAATGGTGGTGAGTGTGGATTTTTCCCCATGTGTGGTTTTCGTTTCCTGGTTTCTCTCATGGGCCACAAGTTAATTCTAGGGTCCATTATTTGCTCCTCCCGTACTGCCCAGTCTCATAAAATATCAAATAAAAAATTATTAAAAATTAACTTGAGCAATGATGCGAGAGTCTTGAGCCATTATCCCACATTTATTCCACAATGACCCTCATGGTGGTATATAAAGCACAACACCCACATAAAGTTTTACAAAGCAGGAAGGAGGATTTTGGGTTAAATGCCTAAGTGGATGCATGTGAAACATGACCCACCCCCTCAAACGAGCGAATCATGACCCAAAAATATGCTCTATCCTCTCCTGTGGGAGTAATGCTCAATGGTGGTGAGTATGGATTTTTCTCTATGTGTGGTTTCCATTGGTTGTTTTCCCTCATGAGCCGCAAGTTAATTCTAGGGTCCATTATTCACTCCTCCCGTATTGCCTAGTCTCATAATATATCAAATAAAAAATTATTAAAAATTAACTTCAGCAATGGTACGAGAGTCTTGAGCCGTTATCCCACATTTATTCCACAATGACCCTCATGGTGGTATATAAATCACAACATCCACATAGATCTTTGCAAATGGAAAAGCAGGATTTTGGGTTAAATGCCCAAGTGGATTCATGCAAAACATGACCCAACCCCTCAAACAAGCGAATCATGGCCCAACAATATGCTCCATCCTCTCTCGTGGGAGCATCGCTCAATGGTGGTGAGTGTGGATTTTTCCCCATGTGTGGTTTCCATTGGCTATTTTTCATCATGCGCCGCAAGTTAATTCTAGGGTCCATTATTCGCTCCTCCCATACTGCCCAGTCTTATAATATATCAAATAAAAAATTATTAAAAATTAACTTGAGCAATGTTGCGAGATTCTTGAGCCATTATCCCACATTTATTCCTCAGTGACCCTCATGGTGGTATATAAAGCACAACACCCACATAGAGATTTGCAAATTAAGAAGTAGGATTTTGGGTTAAATGCCCAAGTGGATGCATGTGAAACATGATCCAGCCCCTCAAACGAGCGAATCATGGCCCAACAATATGCTCCATCCTCTCGTGTTGGAGCATCGCGCAATGGTGGTGAGTGTGGATTTTTCCCCATGTGTGGTTTCCATTGGATGTTTTCCCTCATGGGCCGCAAGTTAATTCTAGGGTCCATTATTCACTCCTCCCATACTGCACAGTCTAATAATATATCAAATAAAAAATTATTAAAAATTAACTTGAGCAACGCTGCGAAATTCTTGACTCATTATCCCACATTTATTCCACAATGACCCTCATGGTGGTATATAAAGCACAACATCCACATAGAGCTTTGCAAATTGGGAAGCAATATTTTGAATTAAATCCCCAAGTGGATGCCAATGAAACATGACCCAGCCCCTCAAACGAGTGAATCATGGCCCAACAATTTACTCCATCCTCTCCTGTAGGAGCATCACTCAATGGTGGTGAGTGTGGATTTTTCCCCATGTGTGGTTTCCATTTGTTGTTTTCCCTCATGGGCCACAAGTTAATTCGAGGGTCAATTATTTGCTCCTCCCGTACTGCCCAGTCTCATAAAATATCAAATAAAAAATTACTAAAAATTAACTTGAGAAACGTTGCGAGATTCTTGAGCCATTATCCCACATTTATTCCACAATGACCCTCATGGTGGTATATAAAGCACAACACCCACATAGAGCTTTGCAAATTGGGAAGTAGACTTTTGGGTTAAATTCCCAAGTGGATGCATGCAAAACATGACCTAGCCCCTCAAATGAGCGAAACATGACCTATCAATATGCTCCATCCTCTAATGTGGGAGCATCGCTCAATGGTGGTGAGTGTGGATTTTTCTCCATGTGTGGTTTCCATTGGCTGTTTTCCCTCATGCGCCACAAGATAATTCTAGGCTCCATTATTCACTCCTCCTGTACTGCCCAGTCTCATAATATATCAAATAAAAAATTATTAAAAATTAACTTGAGCAATTGTGCGAGAGTCTTGAGCCGTTATCCCACATTTATTCCACTATGACCCTCATGGTGGTATATAAAGCACAAAACCCACATAGAGCTTTGCAAATTAGGAAGTAGGATTTTGGGTTAAATGCCCAAGTGGATGCATGTGAAACATGATCCAGCCCCTCAAACGAGCGAATCATGGTCCAACAATATGCTCCATCTTCTCATGTGGGAGCATCGCTCAATGGTGGTGAGTGTGGATTTTTCCCCATGTGTGGTTTTTATTGGTTGTTTTCCCTCATGAGCCGCAAGTTAATCCTAGGGTCCATTATTCGCTCCTCTCATACTTCCTAGTCTCATAATATACCAAATAAAAAATTATTAAAAATTAATTTGAGCAACACTGCGAGAGTCTTGAGCCATTATCCCACATTTATTCCATAATGACCCTCATGGTGGTATATAAAGCATAACAATTACATAGAGCTTTACAAATCGGGAAGCAGGATTTTGGGTTAAATGCCCAAGTGGATGCACACGAGTCATGATCCAGTCCTTCAAACGAGTGAATCATGGCCCAACAATATGCTCCATCCTCTACCATGGAAGCATCACTTAATGGTGGTGAGTGTGTATTTTTCCCCATATGTGGTTTCCATTGACTGTTTTCCCTCATGGGACACAAGTTAATTCTAGAGTCCATTATTCGCTCCTCTCGTACTGCACAGTCTCATAATATATCACATAATTTTTTTAAAAAAATTAACTTGAGCAATGGTGCAAGAGTCTTGAGCCATTATCCCATATTTATTCCACAATGACCCTCATGGTGGTATATAAAGCGCATCACCCACATAGAGCTTTACAAATCGAGAAGTAGGATTTTGGGTTAAATCCCAAAGTGGATGCACACAAAACAAGACCCAGCCCCTAAAACGAGCGAATCATGGCCCAAAAATTTGCTCCATCCTGTCCCGTGAGAGCATCACTCAATGGTGGTGAGTGTGGATATTTCTCCATGTGTGGTTTCCATTGGTTGTTTTTCCTCATGGGCCACAAGTTAACTTTAGGGTCCATTATTCGATCCTCCCATACTACCCAGTCGCATAATATATCAAATAAAAAATTATTAAAAATTAACTTGAACAACGCTGCGAGATCCTTGATCTATTATCCCCTATTTATTCCACAATGACCCTTATGGTGGTATATAAAGCACAACATCCACATAGAGCTTTGCAAATCGGGAAGCAAGATTTTGGGTTAAATGCCCAAGTGGATGAATGCGAAACATGACCCAGCCCCTCAAATGAGCAAATCATGGCCCAATAATATGCTCCATCCTCTCTCGTGTGAGCATCGCTCAATCGTGGTGAGTGTGTATTTTTTGCCATGTGTCGTTTCCATTGGTTGTTTTCCCTCATAGCCCGCAATTTAATTCTATGGTCCATTATTCCCTCCTCCCGTACTACCCAGTCGCATAATATATCAAATAGAAATTATTAAAAATTAACTTGAGCAACACTGCGAGAGTCTTGAGCCATTATCCCACATTTATTCCATAATGACCCTCATGGTGGTATATAAACCACAACACCCACATAGAGCTTTGTAAATCTGGAAACAGGATTTTGGGTTAAATGCCCAAGTGGATGCACGTGAAACATGACCCATCGCCTCAAATGAGCAAATCATGGCCCAATAGTATGCTCTATCGTCTCCTGTGGGAGCATCGCTCAATGGTGGTGAGTATGGATTTTTCCCCATGTGTGGTTTCCATTGGTTGGTTTCCCTCATGGGCCACAAGTTAATTCTAGGGTACATTATTCGCTCCTCTCGTACTGCTCGGTCTCATAATATATCAAATAAAAAATTATTAAAAATTAACTTGAGCAATGCTTCGAGAATATTGAGCCATTATCCCACATCTATTCCACAATGACCCTCATGATAGTATATAAAACACCACACCCACATAGAGCTTTGCAAATCGGGAAGTAACCTTTTGGGTTAAATGCCCAAGTGGATGCATGCAAAACATGATCTAGCTCCTAAAACGAGTGAATTATGGCGTAGCAATATGCTCCATCCTCTCGTGTGGGAGCATTGCTCAATGGTGGTGAGTGTGGATTTTTCCCCATGTGTGGTTTCCATTGGTTGTTTTCCCTCATGGGACGCAAGTTAATTCTAGGGTCCATTATTCGCTCCTCCCATACTGTTGAGTCTCATAATATATCAAATAAAAAATTATTAAAAATTAACTTGAGCAACACTACAAGATTCTTGAGCCATTATCCCATATTTATTCCACAATGACCCTCATGGTGGTATATAAAGCATAACGCCTACATAGAGGTTTCCAAATAAAGAAGCAAGATTTCGGGTTAAATACCCTAGTGGATGCACGCAAAACATTATCCATCCCTTCAAATGAGCGAATCATGGCCCAACAATATGCTACATCCTCTCCTGTGGGAGCATCTCTCAATGGTGGTGAGTGTGTATTTTCCCCCATGTGTGGTTTCCATTGGTTGTTTTCCCTCATGGGCCGCTAGTTAATTCTAGGGTCCATTGTTCGCTCCTCCCATACTGCCTAGTCTCATAATATATCAAATAAAAAATTATTAAAAATTAACTTGAGCAACACTACGAGAGTCTTGACCCATTATCCGACATTTATTCCACAATGACCCTCACGGTGGTATATAAAGCACAACACCCACATAGAGCCATTCAAATTGGGAAGCAAGATTTTGGGTTAAATACCCAAGTGGATGAAAATGAAACATGACCCAACCCCTCAAACGAGTGAATCATAGCCCAAAAATATGCTCCATCCTCTCCCGTGGGAGCATTGCTCATTGGTGGTGAGTGTGGATTTTTCCCCATGTGTGGTTTCCATTGGCTGTTTTCCCTCATGGGCCCCAAGTTAATTCTAGGGTCCATTATTTGCTCCTCCCGTACTGCCCATTCTCATAATATATCAAATAAAAAATTATTAAAAATTAATTTGAGCAACGTTGCAAGAGTCTTGAGCCATTATCCCACATTTATTCCACAATGACCCTCATGGTGGTATATAAAGCACAACACCCACATAGATCTTTGCAAATTAGGAAGCAAGATTTTGGGTTAAATGCCCAAGTGGATGCACGTAAAACATGACCCATTCCCTCAAATGACCGAATCATGACCCAACAATATGCTCTATCCTCTCCTGTGGGAGCATCGCTCAATGGTAGTGAGTATTGATTTTTCTCCATGTGTGGTTTCCATTGGCTATTTTTCGTAATGGGCCGCAAGTTAATTCTAGGGTCCATTATTCGCTCCTCCCGTAATACCTAGTCTCATAATATATCAAATAAAAATTTATTAAAAATTAACTTGAGCAAGGCTACGAGAGTCTTGAGCCATTATCCCACATTTATTCCACAATGGCCCTCATGGTGGTATATAAAGCACAACACCCACATAGAGCTTTGCAAATCAGGAAGCAGGATTTTGGGTTAAATGCCCAAGTGGATGCACATAAAACATGACCCAAACCCTCAAACGAGCGAATCATGACCCAACAATATGCTCCATCCTCTCCCGTGGGAGCATCGCTCAATGGTGGTGAGTGTGGATTTTTCTCCATGTGTGGTTTCCATTGGTTGTTTTCCCTAATGGGCCCCAAGTTAATTCTAGGGTCCATTATTCGCTCCTCCCGTACTACCTAGTCTCATAATATATCAAATAAAAAATTATTAAAAATTAACTTGAGCAATGTTGTGAGAGTCTTGAGCCGTTATCCCACATTTATTGCACAATGACCCTCATGGTGGTATATAAATCACAACACCCACACAGAGCTTTGCAAATTGGAAAATAGGATTTTGGGTTAAATGCCCAAGTGGATGCACGTAAACCATGACCCAACCCCTCAAATGAGCGAATCATGGCCCAACAATATGCTCCATCCTCTCCCGTGGGAGCATCGCTCAATGGTGGTGAGTGTGGGATTTTCCCCATGTGTGGTTTCCATTGCTTATTTTTCATCATGCGCCACAAGTTAATTCTAGGGTCCATTATTCGCTCCTCCCGTACTACCCAGTCTCATAATATATTAAATAAAAAATTATTAAAAATTAACTTGAGCAACGCTACGTGAGTCTTGAGCCATTATCCCACATTTATTCCACAATGACCCTCATGGTGGTATATAAAGCACAATACCCACATAGAGATTTGCAAATCGAGACATAGGCTTTTAGGTTAAATGCCCAAGTGGATGCATGTGAAACATGACCCAGCCCCTCAAATGAGTGAATCATGGTCCAACCATATGCTCCATCCTCTCCCATGGGAGCATCACTCAATGGTGGTGTTGTGGGCCAAACAAGGTGAATGGTTTCCTATTTTTGTCACATGCCCGTGCATTTAATTATCAACCCAGGGAGCTTCGTAAACTTGCGAAGAGTCAGAATTAGGTTACTACAATACCACTGGAGGTGAATCTGCTAATCCTACATTTTGGGGGGTGTTCTTGAAATGGTTTGTCAATCATTCCCGCACTCCTCAATGATTTACGTAAGAAGAACAAAATTAAACCTACAGAAAATAAATCATGTACGCGTTCCTAAAAATAAATCTACTGCAAATGCTGGAACTAATAAACTAACAAACGTTCTTATGAAAGCAATAAACTAATTAAAATTAATAAACGAAAAGGAAATGGGGAAGAAATACTGGCTTGGAGTGGGCCCAGGCTCCAGCAGCTTCTTCCCGATCGAACACGCGCTTAGAACTTCTGGAACTTTAATATATTCGTCAACACACTACAATTTATCTCTGTACGTCTAAATGGATCTTTATTTTATTTCTATATATTTCTCAGAATGATCTGCGTGTGTTTATATAACACACCCGCAGAACTTCTATTACAGAAGTAGTTACAACAGTCGATCTGTCCCAGACTAAATCAAGACAGTCTGGTAAATGCAATCGACATCTGGCATTCTGTTCTAATGGCGGCGTGTTCGTTGTTCGGTTCGTGCTTTGCCTGGCATCAGTAAGACGTTTCGATACATTGGTGCAATCTCCAATTTAGCTCTGCATGATGCAGAGCTGGAACTGCACCAGCCGCTGCCATCCACGTCGTTCAAATCTGGTCAACGGGCAAAGAATCAGTGGCGCCTTCTGGTTGTGGGGAGGCGCTTGCCTTTTGCTAGCGCCTTTCGACTGTGGGGAGGCGCTTGTCTTTGGTTGGCACCTTTCGGTTGCAGGGAGGCGCTCGTCTTCGGTTGGTGCCTTTCGACTGCAGGGAGGTGCTCGTATTCAGTTGGCACCTTCCGACTGTAGGGAGGCGCTCGTATTCAGTTGGCGCCTTTCGACTGCAGGGAGGCGCTCGTATTCAGTTGGCGCCTTCCGACTGTAGGGAGGCGCTGGTATTCAGTTGGCGCCTTCCGACTGCAGGGAGGCGCTCGTATTCTCTTCATTAACCCCCGATGAAATAAAGTGCCAGGTCCATCAAAAGGACCTCGACCGTTCCAAATCTAACTAAATCAACTGCAATTCCACAAAACATACTAAAAACACACAAATTAGATAACACGCATAATTATATCAAATATCTATATAATCATTCATAAAAGTACGCAATCCTTATTATACAACCGCATATTGATCAAAGAAATATGTACAAAATATGAGCATTTCTGGTGCTCATCATCCCCCCACGCCTAACATATGCCACGCCCTCGTGGCATCCAAGCTGCAGGTAGCCCTCTGACTTTTCATCGTCGCCATCTCTTGGAGGATTCTGCTGCCCCTGCGGCCCGAGTCTGTCTTTTCATGTCGGCATTTGAAGGTGTGGTTCGCCTTTGCCTATGGGAAACTATGGCTGTCAATTGTCCTCTTCTTGTTCTGGCCGCTACTGGTGGTGGTCTAGCCAGCGTTGTTCCTGCCGATTGAAATGCAGCTTCGACAGCTTGCCAGAGGTCGACGTCTGGAGGTCTGACCACTGCCAGAGGGATATCCGAGTTATCCCCTCTGGAAGGCACTACTTGGGCCTTGTATAATCCGACCGCTTTAGGGGTAAGCCCTGCATTCTCCTTTGCAATCGCAGCGGCCTCCAATTGTGGGCCATATACTCCCCACCATTCCAAGTACTTCCTCATCATGGAAGGCCGCCCTCGGGATGAACCATAGATGTCCCAAAACTGGCTGTCTTCTGCCGGATTGACGCAGATGCCAGAATCTCCTTTTACCCTCGAGGATGCCTTCCTGGCCTCCTTGGCTGCTTTCATTTCATTGCACCGCTGCTCAAAATATTTTTGCCTTTCGACGAATGGCTGCATGTCCCATTCATCCTCTTCGAAGTCGACGAAGGTCACTTTTGCCTTCTATCGAGCCGTCCTGGGCCTCTTTGCCTTGGCTTCTATAGAAAATGTGGTGGCTTGGACAGGGGTCTCTCCTTTCTCCTTCGGGGACTTCTCCTTGCTCTGAAGGATCGGTTGTGCTGCTATCTCCGGGGGTGATCCTTCGTTCGCCTGTCTACCTGGTGTCGACCCCTCAGGCTCTTCTCCTTCTTCAGGCCTGGGGAGGTCCTCCTTATCCTCTGGTCTTATCTATTGCTGGAGACCTTCGTCCTGCTCTGTGTCACTCAGGACAATGATAGGGGGCATGGTAGGACTTCTTTTCTTTTCACCCCTAAAAATAGAGGAATCCTCCCCTGCCTCCGGGCTGCTCTGTCGGGCATCCGATCGAATCTCCCCCAAAGAGAATACTCGTTCGACGGATGTGGGAGAGTTCGTCGGCACTTCTTCTGCCCAATCAGTCTGAGTGGATGCCTCCTGTCTTGCTGTTCCTCTATCCTGGAGCATTTGATTTTCCTCCTGCAACTATCGGACCAGCTGCTCGAGCTGAGCAATTCGCCTATCTCTTTCCTCCAATTCCCTTTTATGCTGGTTCTGGCAATCTTCCAGAATCTGTTGTGCCATCCAGCAATCGGTTTGCCATTCGAGCGCCTCCTCCAAGGCCGCATCGATCTGGTCGTTACTCCCAAAAGTTCCTTCATTCCATGGGCTCCGGTTCATTAATTCTCGAAGGGTTTGGGTGGCAACGTCTATCTTCGGGTCACTCTGTCCTTCCTCTATCGAGAGGAATCACCGCAGACGTTTCCTCCTAGGGATTGGTTCGTCCTCACCACCAGCGAGTGGCGCTCCTTCCTCCTCATACTCGGGCACTGGGGAATGCCCTCTGTCCTCTATGTCTTCGGGCATCGGTGACTGCTCTGCTCCTCCTGGAAAATAGGGCAACGCCAATTGCCCGATGTTTGTTATCTCCTCTACAGGGGATGCTTCGTCTTGCCCTAATTCGGCAACCGCATTGTGTTGCTCTATTTGGCCGCCATCTCCCTCTGCATCGTGGTTCTATCCTTGTGCTTCTGCGTGGCGGACCAATGCCGATATCAGCCCATGGTGGGCTAAGGCGGACGGTGCCCCCTTCTGGTACCGAGCCGCTTCATCTTTCAGAGCATTCGCCAGGTAGAAAGGTATGTTTAATTTCCTCCCATGCACTAGGTGATTGATGAAGTGCACATGATTAATGTGCAGATGGGTATACTTTCCTGTGCATGTGAAAAATCGAGCAATCTGCTCGAACATCTTCCGCATATTCATGGGGAGACTATTTTTGAGTAACCCCTCCCTGTCTATCTGCACATTTCCTCCTGGCAGTAGTATTTCGGCGTATAGTTTTAACACTCCGCCCTTGTATGTACATTCCCCCGTGAGAGGCAATCCAGTCGCCTATGAGATGAACTCAGGGGTGACTGGAATTTCCACCCCTCGTACTTGGGCCGCATCGCCCCTCAAAGAGGTGGCAAATTCTCTAGCTGCCTCCATGTCCTGGCCCTGACTGACCAGGGTGCAGTATTCGAGCCACCCCTCGGCTTCGAATTGGGTCTTCACTGCCCCTCTGATCCCATCAGTATCACTGGGTTCATTCTTCTTGATCGCGTGGTTCTTGGACCTTCCTCCCATGGCGCCTTCTGCTGCTGTATATTTTTTTTTGTCCTTCCTTCTTCAGGAAGGCGCCTTCTTATAGAAAAGATGCCTAACCCTAGCAGTTATGGAAGATGCCCTATCATTGGCACGCGATTTCGGCTATGGGGGGATACGATCTCTATGACGACGGTATCTTTTTTGGTACTGCGTATTTATAAATAATTATATAAACGATTTGATTTAGTATGCGCGTACCTGATTCGTCATTCCAGTCATCGTGGTAGCCGCTGATTTGCTGACTTGTGACACGAGGGAGGGGTATGGTCCTTTGATGCCGCTCATTCGTGCGATGCTTCGTTCCGCTCGAGGCATCCGGTAGATGTAAATGTTGCACACGGGAGGCGTTCTTTGGTACCTTTCCCATGTGGATGGTGTCCTTGTAGCGCCTTTTCGACGTTGTCGGTGCTCTTCTTCGAACGAATGCGCCTTTCGGTGCTACGAGGTGCCTCTGATTGGTGGGAGGCACTTTTTCCTGCATGCGTCTTCCCAATGTGGGAGGCGCCTCCTTCTGGTTCATGCCTTCCCGATGTTGGAAGGCGTTCGTCTTGATGAATGTGCCTTCCTGATGTTGGAAGGCGTATTCGGCTGGATGAATGCGCCTTCCTGATGTTGGAAGGCGTCTCGGCTGGATGAATGCGCCTTCTTGATGTTGGAAGGCGTCTCGGCTGGATGAATGCGCCTTCTTGATGTTGGAAGGCGTATTCGGCTGTTTTTTTTTTTTTTAAGACTTGGTGCCTTCCTGCCACGGAAGGCGCCTACATATGTATATATATATATATTTTTTTAATAGAACTTCTGAATGGATGGAAGGCGTTGTCTTCCGATTTGGCACCTTCTGGATGCAGTAAGGTGCCTTCTTCTGGATGGGCGCCTTTCGGGTGCAGTAAGGCGCCTTCTTGTGGACTTGGCGCCTTCTTCTGGATGCAGTAAGGCGCCTTCTTCTGGATGGGCGCCTTTCGGGTGTAGTAAGGCACCTTCTTGTGGACTTGGCACCTTCTTCTGGATGGAGGTGGGCCTTCTTGTGGTGCTTTTGTGGGGGTTCTTGTTGGATTTGTGGGGGCTTCTTGGACTTGGACTTCTAGTGGGGGCCTTCTTCTAGGACTTGGCACCTTCTTCTGGATGCAGTAAGGCGCCTTCTTCTGGATGGCGATTTGACTGGAAAAAGGGTGATCAAGCCTTCCCAGTTTTTCATGCTGCCCAGATTCTACCTACGAGCCGGTGTCGGAATGCTGAGCCGAATCAGGCCTGGTTTCCCAGATACCTATCCCTCGTGCTGTCAGGTCCTCCACCTACAAAAAGCAACCAAAAAAGAAAGGAAAATAAAGGCAGTTAGACGCGTTCCATGCCTGTTAGGCCCTGGATTAGGATGCCTGCAGCTTGCATGCGGGCGTCGTCCCTACAAAAACACACATTACAAAAAAAACTATATTAACTAAAAAATTTTGGGTGAGCACTTTCGTGCCCACCATTTCACCTGTGAGAGTTCGGTCCAGATCTAGCAAGATGGGGTCTCCCCCACGCCTACTCTGGATTCCACCTGTAACGTTTCGGACGTATTATAGGGGCGTAGTCGGTGGCCATTGATCGTGAACATGGTGTTGCTATCGTCAATTGTCTTAACGCGCACCGCCCCATTCCTAATGAGCTCTGCCACCTCATACGGCCCCATCCACCTCTGCATAAGTTTGCCCTTCCTTTCCTGGAACCGAGAATCGTACAACAGTACCCATTCCCCTACCTGGAACTTCTTCAACTTGATGTGGTTATCATGCCACTTCTTTCTCCGCTTCTGTATAATCTCTGTCCTCTGCAAAGCATCCAGTCGGATTTCGTCCAGCTGATCTAGCTGGCGAATCCTCTATTTTTGAGCTTCGTCCAAGCTCAAATTTAATTCTGAAGCCATCCTCAGAGTTTTGATTTCGAACTCGATGGGCATCATCGCATTTTTTCCATAGACCAGTTGGAAAGGTGTGCATCCTGTGGTGGATTTCCACGTGGTGTTGTATGCCCAAACTGCCTCCGGCAACCGTGTGGCCCAATATTTCTTGTGTTGCTACACGGTTTTGGTCAGGATGTTTTCTATCTCCCTGTTTGTCACTTCTACTTGCCCGTTCGCCTATGGATGGTAGGGCATGGTTTTATTGTGCCGAACTCTATACTGCTCCATCAGCTCCTCAATCAATTTGGAGGTGAATTGGGGCCCTTGGTCTATTGTTATCTCCCGAGGAACCCCAAATCATGTGAAAATATGGGCAAATAAGAAATCGACGACCGTTCTTTCCTTTGAGTCCCTTAATGCCTGCACTTCCACCCATTTGGTGACGTAATCCATGCAGACCAGAATAAACCTCCTTCCCATCGAAGGTGGATTAAATGGTCCCACGAAGTCCATGCCCCATTTATCGAAAGGTTCTAGGTGTACCTGGGGCTGCAGGGGCATTTCATCTCGGTGGGTTGGTCTACCCATCCTCTGGCACTCGTCACACTTGTTGGTATACGCTGTCGCGTCCTTGAACAGAGTGGGCCAAAAATACCCAGCCTGCAAGATTTTGTAGGCAGTTCATTTCCCTGCAAAGTGTCCTCCGCATGGCTCATCGTGACATGCCTTGAGCACTTCTGAAAACTCTTGTTCTGCTATGCATCTTCTTATAATTTGGTCCCGTCCTATTTTAAATAGGAGACCATCCATCCAAAGGAATGATGCGCTCTTCTCTATGACCGCCTGCTTTTCTCGGTAGGAGAGAGCAGGTGAGGTCCTTCCGGTGGCCAAGTAATTGGCTATGTCTGCATACCACGGAGTTTGTTCACTAATAGCGAACAGATGTTCATCCAAAAACTGATCTTCCACTGCTTGATGATCTGCTGGTATCAATCTGGACAGAAAATCTGCCACGACGTTGTCCTTGCCCGGTTTATCGACTATAGTGATGTCGAATTCCTGCAATAGCAACAGCCATCTGATAATTCTGCCACCAATGGTCGGCTTGCTCATCAGATACTTGATAGCCGCGTGGTCCGTATGGATGAAGACCTTGTATCCCGTTATATAGTGGCAGAATTTGTTTATTGCATGGACAACTACGAGGAATTATTTTTCTATCACTGTATAGTTGAGCTCTGCTCCCGCCAAGTTTTTACTGACATAATAGATGGCGTAAAATTCTTCGTCGTCTTTCTGCCCGAGGACTGCTCCGATCGCACCGTTAGATGCATCGCAGTAAATATGGAACGGTATGGCCCAATTCGGTCCTCTCAAGACCGGTGCAGATATCAATTTTTCTTTCAGCAATTGGAACGCTTCTTCGCAATCTCCCATCCAATTGAACTCTACGTCCTTAGAAAGTAGGGTGTGCAGTGGTTTGGCAATCTTACTAAATTCGGCGATAAATCGTCGGTAGTACCCGGCTGATCCAAGGAAACTTCTTACCTCCTTCTGCGTTCTGGGGCTAGGTAGGTCTCTGATGACCTCGATCTTCCTCTTGTCTACTTTTATTCCTTCCGTAGAGAGGTGGTGTCCCAACACGATGCCTTCCTGCATCATCATAAAACATTTTTCATTACTTAGGGACAAATGATTTTCCTTGCTCCTATCGAGCACTCTTTCCAGATTTGTCATTGCCTCCTCGAAGGTTTCTCCATAGGCGGTGAAGTCATCCATGTATACTTCCACCCCGTCTCCTATCATATCAGAGAATATGCTAAGCACCGCCCTTTGAAAGGTGGTCGGTGCGTTGCACAGTCCAAAAGGCAATACCTTATAGGCAAACGTTCCCCATGGACAGGTGAACGTTGTTTTATCTTGATCTTCTTCCCCTATCTGGATCTGGTTGTAACCACTGAAACCATCTGGAAAGGAGAAGTATTTTCTTCCTGAGAGTGTGTCCAAGACCTGATCGATGAACGGGAGTGGGAAGTGGTCTTTCTTAGTCGCCTTGTTCAATGCCCGGTAGTCCACGCAGATCCGCCATTTCCCATTCTTTTTGGGGACCACCACTAATGGTGATACCCATTCACTGTCAGAAATTGGATATATGAATTCGGCAGCCAGAAGTTTGTGCAGTTCTTCTCTGACAATGTCTTTCATTGCTGGGTTCATCCTTCTCTGTGGCTGCCGACTAGGAGTTGCCTGGTCATCTAAATAAATCCGATGGGTACATATTTTTGGGCTGATGTCATGCATATCTACGTAGTCCCATGCAAATGCTTGCTGGTGTTTTACCAGAAGCTCTTCCAATTTTTCTAGCTGTGTGGGCATCAACCTGCTGTTGACGTTTAATATCCTCCCTGGCCCAACGTGTATTTGTTGGATGTGCTGATCTTGGGCGCCAGTCAATGACGATCCAGGTGTGGGGGTGGACGATTCTCCATGGAGAAACTCCATGATAGCACCATCCTCGTCCTCTTCTGCCACCTCCTCCAAGGTCATCATCGACTGGATTATGGACAACTCCGTAGTTCCATGCTCGGTGATCCTGGGTTCTTCTATCGAGTCCATAGACTGAGCTGGCGATGAAATGGTCAGCCTTTTGACGTTTTGCCCATTGGAGATGGTCATTAGCCCATCCCGATAGCTGATGTAAGCGTCAGCTATTGCCAGCCATGGCCTCCCCAAAATGAGCGGGTAACCGCCCAGCCTGGTCTTGGTTTGCAAAACTAAAAAATCGGTTGGATATTCCCATGCACTGACTATTACGATCACATCTTCCAGCATCCCTTTCGATGACACGGTTGATCGATCGGCTAACTGCAACACTGTCATGGTTGGCTTCAGGTTCGTGAGCTGCAGCCTCTGCATGGTCTCTTGAGGCATCACGTTGATGGCTGCCCCGAGGTCAACCAATGTGTTGGACAGGGAATGTCCTCCAATTTTTATGGTCAGCACTGGGCTGCTTGGATCTGCATACTTCGGATGACGTGTTCCACCCATCATTAGATCTACCAGTTTACCCATGACGTTGATAGTCTGGGTAGCTTTTCATCCCGGTCTCCTTAGACACATTTCTCTAATTGCCTTGGTGTAAATGGGGACATCTCGAATTGCTTGAAATAATGGGATTGTCACCGTGAGATTCTTCAAGCTCGACAAGATGTCAAATTTTGGTTGTGTTGTTTTTCTTTGTTCCTACAACTGGCTAGGAAATGGAGCCTCCGCTCTCTCAAGTGCTTTTCCCTCTTCTACCAGAGGTGTCTCCTCTATTTCTTCCTCCTCTTCTACCAGTGGAGGTGTCTCTACTATTTCTTCCTCCTCTTCTACCAGAGGAAGTGTCTCTACTCCTAGCTGCCTACCTGATCTAAGCTGAATATTGTACATATGATACATCTCACCTTCTACGTTGTATGCTGAATGATTTACTTTGTTGTTCGGGTTTGTTGTCGGTTGTGTTGGTAGTTGCGTAGGTCTCACTGCTGGCAATGCTGGTAAGTTTTGTTGGATGTGAGCAGGCACTGCACTCTATGGAGTCTGATTACGAGGGGCTGTGGCCAACTCTTCCTATTTCCTATGAAGTAGGCCTCCGTGCTCTCAGTCGCTTCCTGGTTACTTGGCAGTTGTGGGCACAATCGAGTTTTATGATTCAGCCTTCAAACTATGCATACTCTGACCTTGTTTTTTGGACATGCATTCTTTGCATGCCTTCCTCTGCATTTTGGGCAGAAATAGGCTAATGCTTGCGTCATTTTCTTGTTTCTTCTTTTCTAACAACGAGCGTATCCATCTGCAGTGCTAGAGATGAGAGCATTTCGCTCTTCAAATCCTCCAGCATGTTGCCTATTTCTATTTTGGTGACTAAAGCAGTCGCCTTCATGGTCCTGGCGATGATTTTGCCTCGCCTTCTCGAGTAGTTCCGGCATAATTGTCGGATGTCGTCCATAGCATGCTGATAGACATCACCTCCAGAGATCATGTTGAGAGCCTCCAGTGACTCATTGGTAAGTCCCCTCAAGAAGATGCTTTTGAGGGACTTATCAGATAGCTTCGAGTGAGGGGACCGTTGAAGATTAAAGCTGAATCTCTCCCAATACTCCTCGAGAGACTCATCTTCTCTTTGTGTCATGCTCAGGACCTCCTCCCCGGAGTCTCTTGCTCTCTCAAAATCTTGATATTGCTCTAGAAAGAGCTTCTTCATTTGGTCCCAGCTGGTGATGTGTTTGTCTCCCAAAACGATGAACCATCGCAGAGCTGCATCATCTAATGTAGAAGGAAATAATTTCAACTTTTGTGTGTTTGATTTGTAATCCACAGACCTGCACAAAACATCAAACTTGAATAAAAATAGGTCAAGGTCCTCAGTCGGGTGTCCTCTGAAGGATGGAAGGTGAGCAAGGGATATGTTTTTCATTTTGGTATCTCCTACTCCCTCCTCTATTGGGAAACTAAATCCAGATGAGACTTCATCATTATCTACCATTTTTTTAGGAAATGTGGTTTCTAATGCAGCGTTTATGGCCTTCCGATCGTTTAAAACTTTCTGAGTCAATGCTCTAAGGTTGTCTGGCGAGATCGTCTGATCCTCCACAGCCTTCCACAACAGGGCTTCCTCTAGAGGAGTCCTATTAAATAGGGGATTTATGATGAATCGTTCATCCCCTTGTTGATGGGATGAGGTGGCACTTTGCACAAAGTGTGGTTCCTCACTCCAATGGATTACTGGTAGGTCGGGCGAGTCTAACTCAAATCCAAAATGCTCGGCTGACTCAGGTCCTGATGGATTAGTTCTTATAAAGCGACCATCAGGTCCTCTTCTTCTCGAAGAACTCATACAAGGTCAGATGGAAGGTTTCAGGGTATTGTAAGTAATCTAATTAAGACGCTTCCCTGGCAACAATGCCAAAATGTTGCGGGCCAAACAAGGTGAATGGTTTCCTATTTTTGTCACATGCCCATGCATTTAATTATCAACCCAGGGAGCTTCGTAAACTTGCGAAGAGTCGGAATTAGGTTACTACAATACCACTGGAGGTGAATCTACTAATCCTACATTTTGGGGGGTGTTCTTGAAATGGTTTGTCAATCATTCCCGCACTCCTCAATGATTTACGTAAGAAGAACAGAATTAAACCTATAGAAAATAAATCATGTACGCGTTCCTGAAAATAAATCTACTGCAAATACTAGAACTAGCAAACTAATGAACGTTCTTATGAAAGCAATAAACTAATTAAAATTAATAAACGAAAAGGAAATGGGGAAGAAATACTGGCTTGGAGTGGGCCCAGGCTCCAGCAGCTTCTTCCCGATCGAACACGCGCTTAGAACTTCTAGAACTTTAATATATTCATCAACACACTACAATTTATCTTTGTATGTCTAAATGGATCTTTATTTTATTTCTATATATTTCTTAGAATGATCTGCGTGTGTTTATATAACACACCCATAGAACTTTTGTTACAGAAGTAGTTACAACAGTCGATCTGTCCCAGACTAAATCAAGACAGTCTGGTAAATGCAATCGACATCTGGCATTCTGTTCTAATGGCGGCATGTTCGTTGTTCGGTTCATGCTTTGCCTGGCATCAGTAAGATGTTTCGATACATTGGTGCAATCTCCAATTTAGCTCTGCATGATGCAGAGCTAGAACTGCACCAGCCACTGTCATCCACGTCGTTCAAATCTGGTCAACGGGAAAAGAATCAGTGGTGCCTTCTAGTTGTGGGGAGGTGCTTGCCTTTTGCTAGCACCTTTTGACTGTGGGGAGGCACTTGTCTTTGGTTGGTGCCTTTCGGTTGCAGGGAGGCGCTCGTCTTTGGTTGGTGCCTTCCGACTGCAGGGAGGCGCTCATATTCAGTTGGCGCCTTCCAACTGCAGGGAGGCGCTCGTATTCAGTTGGCGCCTTTCGACTGCAGGGAGGCGCTGGTATTTAGTTGGTGCCTTTCGACTGCAGGGAGGCGCTCGTATTCTCTTCATTAACCCTCGATGAAATAAAGTGCCAGGTCCATCAAAAGGACCTCGACTGTTCCAAATCTAACTAAATCAACTGCAATTCCACAAAACATACTAAAAACACACAAATTAGATAACACGCATAATTATATCAAATATCTATATAATCATTCATAAAAGTACGTAATCCTTATTATACAGCCGCATATTGATCAAAGAAATATGTACAAAAATGAGCATTTCTTGTGCTCATCAGGTGGTGAGTGTGTATTTTTCCCATGTGTGGTTTCCATTGGCTATTTTCCCTCATGGTACGTAATTTAATTCTAGTGTCCATTATTCGCTCCTCCCGTATTACCCAATCTCATAATATATCAAATAAAAATTTATTAAAAATTAACTTGAGCAACACTACGAGAGTCTTGAGCCATTATCCCATATTTATTCCATAATGACCCTCATGGTGGTATATAAAGCATAACTCCTACATAGATATTTACAAATCGGGAAGCAGGATTTCTGGTTAAATACCCAAGTGGATCCACGCAAAACATAATCCAGCCCCTCAAACGATCGAATCATGGCCCAACAATATGCTCCATCCTCTCTCATGGGAGCATCACTTAATGGTGGTGAGTGTCGATTTTTACCCATGTGTGGTTTCCATTGGTTGTTTTCCCTCATGGGCCGCAAGTTAATTCTAGGGTCCATTATTCACTCCTCCCATATTGCCCAGTCTCATAATATATCAAATAATAAATTATTAAAAATTAACTTGAGCAGCACTACGAGAGTCTTTAGCCATTATCCCACATTTATTTCACAATGACCCTCATTGTGGTATATAAAGCACAACACCCACATAGATCTTTGCAAATCAGGAAGCGGGATTTTGGGTTAAATCCCCAACTGGATGCACACGAAACTTGACCTAGCCCCTCAAACGAGCGAATCATGGCCCAACAATTTGCTTCATCCTCTCCCGTGGGAGCATCACTCAATGGTGGTGATTGTGGATTTTTCCCATGTGTGGTTTCCATTGGTTGTTTTCCATCATGGGCCGCAAGTTAATTCTAGGGTCCATTATTCAATCCTCCTGTACTATCGAGTCTCGTAATATATCAAATAAAAAATTATTAAAAAAATTAACTTGAGCAACGCTACGAGAGTCTTTAGCCATTATACGACATTTATTCCATAATGATCCTAATGGTGGTATATAGAGTACAACACCCACATAGAGCTTTGCAAATCAGGAAGAAGGCTTTTGGGTTAAATTCCCAAGTGGATGCAAGAGAAACATGATCCGACCCCTCAAACGAGTGAATCATGGTGCAACAATATGCTCCATCCTCTCTTGTGGGAGCATCGCTCAATGGTGGTGAGTGTGTATTTTTCCCCATGTGTGGTTTACATCGTTTGTTTTCCATCATGGGCCGCAAGTTAATTATAGGGTTCATTATTCGCTCCTCTTGTACTGCCCAGTATCATAATATATCAAATAAAAAATTATTTAAAATTAACTTGAGCAACATTGCGAGAGTCTAGAGCCACTATCCCATATTTATTCCACAATGACCCTCATCATGGTATATAAAGCACAACACCCACATAGAGCTTTGCAAGTCGGGAAGTAATATTTTAGGTTAAATGCCCAAGTGGATGCATGTGAAACATGATCCAGCCCCTCAAACGAGCGAATCATGGCCAAACAATATGCTCCATCCTCTCGTGTGGGAGCATCACTCAATGGTGGTGAGTGTGGATTTTTCCCCATGCATGGTTTCCATTGGTTGTTTTCCCTCATGGGACATAAGTTAATTCTAGGGTCCATTTTTCGCTCCTCCCGTACTGCCTAGTCTTATAATATATCAAATAAAAATTTATTTAAAATTAACTTGAGCAACATTGTGAGAGTCTTTAGCCATTATCCCATATTTATTCCAAAATGACCCTCATGGTGGTATATAAAGCATAACACCTACATAGTGCTTTACAAATTAGGAAGCAGGATTTTTGGTTAAATGCCCATGTGGATGCAAGCGAAACATGATCCAACCCCTCAAACAAGAGAATCATGGCCCAACAATATGCTCCATCCTCTCCTATGGGAGCATCACTCAATGGTGGTGAGTGTGGATTTTTCCCCATGTGTGGTTTCCATTGGCTATTTTCCTTCATGGGTTGCATGATAATTTTAGGGCCCATTATTTGCTCCTCCCATACTGTCTAGTCTCATAATATATCAAATAAAAAATTATTAAAAATTAACTTGAGCAACACTTAGAGAGTCTTGAGATATTATCTCATATTTATTACACAATGACCCTCATGGTGGTATATAAAGCATAACACCTACATAAAGGTTTAAAAATCAAGAAGCAGGATTTTGAGTTAAATACCCAAGTGGATGCACGCGAAACATGATACAGCCCCTCAAACGAGCAAATCATGGCCCAACAATATGCTACATCCTCTCACGTGGGAGCATCACTCAATGGTGGTGAGTGTGGATTTTTCCCCATGTGTGGTTTTCATTGGCTATTTTCCCTCATGGGCCACAAGTTAATTCTAGGGTCCATTATTCGCTCCTCCCGTACTGCCCAGTCTCATAATATATTAAATAAAAAATTATTAAAAATTAACTTGAGCAACACTGCGAGAGCCTTGAGCCATTATCCCACATTTATTCTATAATGACCCTCATGGTGGCATATAAAGCACAATACCCACATAGAGATTTTCAAATCGAGAAGCAGGATTTTGGGTTAAATGCCCAAGTGGATGCACACGAAACATGACCCGGCCCCTCAAATGAGCAAATCACGGCCCAACAATTTGCTCCATCCTCTCATGTGGGAGCATCGCTCAATGGTGGTGAGTGTGGATTTTTCCCCATGTGTGGTTTTCATTGGTTTTTTTCCCTCATGGGCCGCAAGTTAATTCTAGGGCCCATTATCCATTCCTCCCATACTTCCCAGTCTCATAATATATCAAATAAAAAATTATTAAAAATTAACTTGAGCAACGGTACGAGAGTCTTGACCCATTATCCCACATTTATTCTACAATGACCCTCATGGTGGTATATGAAGCACAACACCCACATAGAGCTTTGCAAATCGGGAAGCGGGACTTTGGGTTAAATCCCCAACTGGATGCACATGAATCATGACCCAGCCCCTCAAACGAGTGAATCATGACCCAACAATTTGCTCCATCCTCTCCCGTGGGAGCATCACTCAATGGTGGTGAGTGTGGATTTTTCTCCATGTGTGGTATCCATCGGCTATTTTCCCTCATGGGCCACAAGTTAATTCTAGGGTCCATTATTTTCTCCTCGTCCATTATTTTCTCCTCGTCCATTATTTTCTCCTCCCGTAGTGCCCAGTCTCATAAAATATCAAATAAAAAATTATTAAAAATTAACTTGAGAAAATTTACGAAACATGACTGAGCCCCTCAAACGAGCGAATCATGGTCCAACAATATGCTCCATCCTCTCCCATGGGAGCATCACTCAATGGTGGTGAGTGTGTATTTTTCCCATGTGTGGTTTCCATTGGCTATTTTCCCTAATGGGCCATAAGTTAATTCTAGTTTCCATTATTCGCTCCTCCCATACTACCCAATCTCATAATATATCAAATAAAAAATTATTAAAAATTAACTTGAGCAACACTGCGAGAGTCTTGAGCCATTATCCCACATTTATTCCAAAATGACCCTCATGGTGGTATATAAAGCATAACACCTACATAGATATTTACAAATCGGGAAGCAAAATTTTTGGTTAAATGTAGAAGTGGATCCACGCAAAACATAATCCAGCCCCTCAAACGAGCAAATAATGGCCCGACAATATGCTCCATCCTCTCTCGTGGGAGCATCACTTAATGGTGGTGAGTGTCGATTTTTACACATGTGTGGTTATTGGCTGTTTTCCCTCATGGGCCACAATTTAATTCTAGGGTCCATTATTCGCTCCTCCAATATTCCCCAGTCTCATAATATATCAAATAATTTTTTTTTTTAAATTAACTTGAGAAACACTGCAAGAGTCTTGAGCCATTATCCCACATTTATTTCACAATGACACTCATTGTGGTATATAAAGCACAACACCCACGTAGATATTTGCAAATTGGGAAGCAAGATTTTGGATTAAATCCCCAATTGGATGCACACGAAACATGACCCAGCCCCTCAAACGAGCGAATAATAGCCCAACAATTTGCTTCATCCTCTCTCGTGGGAGCATCACTCAATGGTGTTGAGTGTGGATTTTTCTCCATGTGTGGTTTCCATTGGCTGTTTTCCATCATGGGATGCAAGTTAATTCTAGGGTACATTATTCAATCCTCCCGTACTATCGAGTCTCATAATATATCAAATAAAAAATTATTAAAAAAATTAACTTGAGTAATGCTACAAGAGTCTTTAGCCATTATCCCACATTTATTCCACAATGATCCGCATGGTGGTATTTAGAGTACAACACCCACATAGAGCTTTGCAAATTAGTAAGAAAGCTTTTGGGTTAAATTCCCAAGTGGATGCAAGAAAAACATGATCCCTCATGGTGATTGTGGATTTTCCACATGTGTGGTTTCCATTGGCTAATTTCCCTCATGGGCCGCAAGTTAATTCTAGGGTCCATTATTCTCTCCTCCCGTACTACCCAGTCTCATAATATAACAAATAAAAAATTATTAAAAATTAACTTGAGCAACGTTGCGAGAGTCTTTACCCATTATCCCACATTTATTCCATAATGACCATCATGGTGGTATATAAAGCACAACACCCACAAAGAGCTTTGCAAATCGGGAAGAAGGATTTTGGGTTAAATCCCCAAGTGGATGCACATGAAACATGACCCAACCCCTCAAACGAGCGAATCATGGCCCAACAATTTGCTCCATCCTCTCCCGTGGGAGCATCACTCAATGGTGGTGAGTGTGGATTTTTCCCCATGTGTGGTTTCCATTGGCTATTTTCCCTCATGGTCCACAAGTTAATTCTAGGGTCCATTATTTGCTCCTCCTGTACTACCTAGTCTCATAAAATATCAAATAAAAAATTATTAAAAATTACCTTGAGCAACACTGTGAGAGTCTTGAGCCATTATCCCGCATTTATTCCACAATGACCCTCATGGTTGTATATAAAGCATAAAATCCACATAGAGCTTTGTAAATCAGGAAGGAGGCTTTTGTATTAAATTACCAAGTGGATGCATGTGAAACATGACCCATCCCCTCAAACGAGCGAATCATGACCCACAATATGCTCTATCCTCTCCCGTGGGAGCAATGCTCAATGGTGGTGAGTATGGATTTTTCTCTGTGTGGTTTCCATAGGTTGTTTTCCCTAATGGGCCGCAAGTTAATTCTAGGGTCCATTATTCGCTCCTCCTGTACTGCCTAGTCTCATAATATATCAAATAAAAAATTATTAAAAATTAACATGAGCAACACTGCGAGAGTCTTGAGAAATTATCCCACATTTTTTCCACAATGATCCTCATGGTGGTATATAAACCACAATACCCACATAGAACTTTGCAAATTAGGAAGTAGGCTTTTGGGTTAAATGCCCAATTGGATGCATGCGAAACATGATCCAGTCCCTCAAATGAGCGAATCATGGCCCAGCAATATGCTCCATCCTCTCGTGTGGGAGCATCGCTTAATGGTGGTGAGTGTGGATTTTTCCCCATGTGTGGTTTCCATTGGTTGTTTTCCCTCATGTGTCGCAAGTTAATTCTAGGATCAATTATTCGCTCCTCATGTACTACCTAGTCTCATAATATATCAAATAAAAAATTATTAGAAATTAATTTGAGCAACACTGCGAGAGTCTTGAGCCATTATCCCATATTTATTCCACAATGACCATCATGGTGGTATATAAAGCTTAACACTTACATAGAGCTTTACAAATCGAGAAGTAGGATTTCGGGTTAAATGCCCAAGTGGATGCACATGAAACATGATTCAACCCCTCAAACGAGCGAATCATGGCCCAACCATATGCTCCATCCTCTCCCATGGGAGCATCACTTAATGGTGGTGAGTGTGGATTTTCCCCATGTGTGGTTTCCATTGGTTGTTTTCCCTCTTGGGCCACAAGTTAATTCTAGAGTCCATTATTCGCTCCTCCCGTACTGCCCAGTCTCATAATATATCAAATAAAAAATTATTAAAAATTAACTTGAGCAAACGCTGCGAGAGTCTTGAGTCATTATCCCACATTTATTACACAATGACCCTCATGGTGGTGTATAAAGCGCATAACCTACATAAAACTTTACAAATTGGGAAGCAGGATTTTGGGTTAAATCCCAAAGTGGATGCACACGAAACATGACCCAGCCCCTCAAACGAGCGAATCATGGCCCAACAATTTGCTCCATCCTGTCCCGTGGGAGCATCACTCAATGGTGGTTAGTGTGGATTTTTCTCCATGTGTGGTTTCCATTGGTTGTTTTCCCTCATGGGCCACAAGTTAACTTTAGGGTCCATTATTCGATCCTCCCGTATTGCCCAGTCTCATAATATATCAAATAAAAAACTATTAAAAATTAACTTGAACAACGCTGCGAGAGCCTTGAGCCATTATCCCACTTTTTTTCCACAATGACTCTCATGGTGGTATATAAAGCACAACACCCACATAGATCTTTGCAAATCGGGAAGCAAGATTTTGGGTTACATGCCCAAGTGGATGCATGCAAAACATGACCCAACCCCTCAAATGAGCGAATCATGGCCCAATAATATGCTCCATCCTCTCCCGTGTGAGCATCGCTCAATCGTGGTGAGTGTCTATTTTTTGCCATTTGTGGTTTCCATTGGCTGATGACCCGCAAGTTAATTCTAGGGTCCGTTATTCGCTCCTCCTGTACTGCCTAGTCTCATAATATATCGAATAAAAATTATTAAAAATTAACTTGAGCAACACTGCGAGAGTCTTGAGCCATTATCCCACATTTATTCCATAATGACCCTCATGGTGGTATATAAAGCACAACACCCACATAGAGCTTTGTAAATCTGGAAGAAGGCCTTTGTGTTAAATGCCCAAGTGGATGCACGTGAAACATGACCCATCCCCTAAAATTAGCGAATCATGGCCCAACAATATGCTCTATCCTCTCCCGTGGGAGCATCGCTCAATGCTGGTGAGTATGGATTTTTACCCATGTGTGGTTTCAATTGGTTGATTTCCCTCATGGGCCCCATGTTAATTCTAGGGTCCATTATTCTCTCCTCCCATACTGCTCAGTCTCATAATATATCAAATTAAAAATTATTAAAAATTAACTTGAGCAATGCTTCGAGAATCTTGAGCATTATCCCACATTTATTCCACAATGACCGTCATGGAGGTATATAAATCACAACACCCACATAGAGATTTGCAAATAGGGAAGAAGGCTTTTGCGTTAAGTGCCCAAGTGGATCCACGCAAAATATGCTTCATCCTCTCCCGTGGGAGCATCGCTCAATGGTAGTGAGTGTGGATTTTTCCCCATGTGTGGTTTCCATTGGTTGATTTCCCTCATGGGCCACAAGTTAATTTTGGGGTCCATTACTTGCTCCTCTCGTACTGCCCAGTCTCATAATATATCAAATAAAAATTTGTTAAAAATTAAATTGAGCAACATTGATTCTTGAGCCATTATCCCACATTTATCCCACGATGACCCTCATGGTGGTATATAAAGCACAACACCCACATAGAGCTTTGCAAATAGGGAAGTAGGATTTTGGGTTAGATCCCCAAGTGGATGCACACGAAACATGACCTGTCCCGTGGGAGCATCGCTCAATGGTGGTGAGTGTGGATTTTTCCCCATGTGTGGTTTCCATTGGTTGTTTTACCCTCATGGGTCGCAAGTTAATTTTAGGGTCCATTATTCGATCCTCCCATACTGCCCAGTCTCATAATATATCAAATAAAAAATTATTAAAACTTAATTTTAACAACTCTGCGAGAGTCTTGAGCCATTATCCCATATTTATTCCACAATGACCCTCATGGTGGTATATAAATTACAACACCCACATAGAGATTTGCAAATCGAGAAGCAGGCTTTTGCATTAAATGCCCAAGTGGATGCACGTAAAACATGAGCCAACCCCTCAAACGAGCGAATAATGACCAAGCAATATGCTCTATCCTCTCCCATGGGAGCATCGCCCAAAGGTGGTGAGTGTGGATTTTTCCCCATGTGTGGTTTCCATTGGTTGTTTTCCCTCATGGGTCGCAAGTTAATTCTAGGGTCCACTATTCACTCATCCTTTACTACCTTGTCTCATAATATATCAAATAAAAATTATTAAAAATTAAATTGAGCAACACTGCGAGAGTCTTGAGCCATTATCCCACATTTACTCCACAATGACCCTTATGGTGGTATATAAAGCACAAGACCCACATAGAACTTTGTAAATTGGGAAGCAGGATTTTTTGTTAAATCCCTAAGTGGATGCACATGAAACATGACCTAGCCCCTCAAATGAGCGAATCATAGCCCAACAATATGCTCCATCCTCTCCTCTGAGAGCATCGCTCAATAATGGTGAGTGTGGATTTTTGCCCATGTGTGGTTTCCATTGGTTGTTTTCCCTCATGGGCCACAAGTTAATTCTAGGGTCCATTATTCGCTCCTCCTGTACTACCCAGTCTCATAATATATCAAATAAAAAATTATTAAAAATTAACTTGAACAACGTTGCAAGAGTCTTGAGCCATTATCCCACATTTATTCCACAATGACCCTCATGTTGGTATATAAAGCACAACACCCACATAGAGCTTTGCAAATCAAGAAGCAAGATTTTGGGTTAAATGCCCAAGTGGATGCACGTGAAACATGACCCAGCACCTCAAATGAACGAATCATGGCCCAACAATATGCTCCATCCTCTCCCGTGTGAGCATCCCTCAATCATGGTGAGTGTGTATTTTTCTTGATTTGTGGTTTCCATTGGTTGTTTTCCCTCATGGGCCGCAACTTAATTCCATGGTCCATTATTCGCTCCTCCCGTACTACCCAATTGAATAATATATCAAATAAAAAATTATTAAAAATTCACTTGAGCAACACTGCGAGTGTCTTGAAAATTATCCCACATTTATTTCATAATGACCCTCATGGTGGTATATAAAGCACAACACCCACATAGAGATTTGCAAATAGGGAAGCAGGCTTTTGGGTTAAATGCCCAAGTGGATGCATGTGAAACATGACCCAACCCCTCAAACGAGCGAATCATGGCCCAACAATATGCTCCATCCTCTCGAGTGGCAGCATCGCTCAATGGTGGTGAGTGTGGATTTTTCTTTATGTGTGATTTTCATTGGTTGTTTTCCCTCATGGGCTGCAAGTTAATTCTAGGGTCCATTATTCGCTCCTCCCGTACCACCTAGTCTCATAATATATCAAATAAAAAATTATTAAAAATTAACTTGAGCAACGCTGCAAGAGTCTTGAGCCATTATCCCACATTTATTCTACAATGACCCTCATGGTGGTATATAAATAACAATACCCACATAGAGCTTTGCAAATCGAGAAATAGGATTTTGGGTTAAATGCCCAAGTGGATGAATGTGAAACATGACCTAGCTCCTCAAACGAGTGAATCATGGCCCAAAAATATGCTTCATCCTCTCCCATGTGAGAATCACTCAATGGTGATGAGTGTGGATTTTTATATGTGTGATTTCCATTTGTCGTTTTCCCTCATGGGCCGCAAGTTAATTCTAGTGTCCGTTATTCGCTCCTCCCGTACTGTCCACTCTCATAATATATCAAATAAAATATTATTAAAAATTAACTTGAGCAATGCTGTGAGAGTCTTGAGCCATTATCCCACATTTATTCCACAATGACTCTCATGGTGTTATATAAAGCACAACACCCACATAGAGATTTGCAAATCGGGAAGTAAGCTTTTGCGTTAAATGCCTAAGTGGATGCACGCGAATCATTATCCAACCCCTCAAATGAGCAAATCATGGCCCAACAATATGCTCCATCCTCTTGTGTGGGAGCATCGCTCAATGGTTCTGAGTGTGGATTTTTTCCCATGTGTGGTTTCCATTGGTTGTTTTCCCTCATGGGCCGCAAGTTAATTCTAGGGTCCATTATTTGCTCCTCCCGTACTGCCTAGTTTCATAATATATCAAATAAAAAATTATTAGAAATTAACTTGAGCAATGTTGTGAGAGTCTTGAGTCATTATCCCATATTTGTTCCACAATGACCCTCATGGTGGTATATAAAGCACAACACCCACATAGAGCTTTGCAAATCGAGAATAAGGATTTTGGGTTAAATCCCCAAGTGGATGCACACGAAACATGACCCAGCTCCTCAAACGAGCGAATTATAGCCCCAAAATTTGCTCCATCATGTCCCGTGGGAGCATCGCTCAATGGTGGTGAGTGTGGATTTTTCCCATGTGTAGTTTCCATTAGCTATTTTCCCTCATGGTCCTCAAGTTAATTATAGGGTCCATTATTCGCTCCTCCTATACTGCCCAGTCTCATAATATATCAAATAAAAAATTATTAAAAATTAACTTGAGTAACACTGTGAGTGTCTTGAGTCATCCCACATTTATTCCACAATGACCCTCATGGTGGTATATAAAGCATAACACCTACATAGAGCTTTACAAATCGGGAAGCAGGATTTCGGGTTAAATGCCCAAGTGGATGCACGCAAAACATGATCCAACCCCTCAAACGAGTGAATCATGGCCCAACAATATGCTCCATCCTCTCCCGTGGGAGCATCACTCAGTGGTGGTGAGTGTGGATTTTTCCCATGTGTGGTTTCCCTTGGCTGTTATCCCTCATGGGCCGCAAGTTAATTCTAGTGTCCATTATTCGCTCCTCCCGTACTGCCTAGTCTCATAATATATCAAATAAAAAATTATTAAAAATTAACTTCAACAATGTTGCGATAGTCTTGAGCCATTATTCCACATTTATTGTACAATGACCTTCATGGTGGTATATAAAGCACAACACCCACATAGAGCTTTACATATTGGGAAGCAAGATTTTGGGTTAAATTCCCAAGTGGATGCACGTAAAACATGACCTAGCCCCTCAAATGAACGAATATGCTCCATGCTCTCCCCTGTGAGCATCGCTCAATCGTGGTCAGTGTGTATTTTTCCCAATGTGTGGTTTCCATTGGCTATTTTCCCTCATGGCCCGCAAGTTAATTCTGGGGTCCGTTATTCGCTCCTCCCGTACTGTCCAGTCTCATAATATATCAAATAAAAATTATTAAAAATTAACTTGAGCAACGCTGCGAGAGTTTTGAGCCATTATCCCACATTTATTCCACAATGACCCTCATGGTGGTATATAAAGCACAACACCCACATAGAGCTTTGCAAATATGAAAACAGGCTTTTGGGTTAAATGCCCAAGTGGATGCATGTGAAACATGACCCATCCCCTCGAATGAGCGAATTATGGCCCAATAATATCCTCTATCCTCTCTCGTGGGAGCATCGCTCAATGTTGGTGATTATGGTTTTTTCACCATGTGTGGTTTCCATTGGTTGTTTTCCCTCATGGGCCGCAAGTTAATTCTAGGATCCATTATTTTCTCCTCCCATACTACCTAGTCTCATAATATATCAAATAAAAAATTATTAAAAATTAACTTGAGCAACGCTACGAGAGTCTTAAGCCATTATCCCACATCCATAATTACCGTCATGGTGGTATATAAAGCACAACAGCCACATGGAGCTTTTGAAAATTGGGAAGCAGGATTTTGGTTTAAATGCTTAAGTGGATGCATGTAAAACATGACTCAACCCCTCAAATGAGCGAATCATGGCCGAGCAATATGCTCCATCCTCTCTCATGGGAACATTGCTCAATGGTGGTGACTGTGCATTTTTCCCCATGTGTGGTTTCCATTGGCTGTTTGCCCTCATGTATCGCAAGTTAATTCTAGGGTCCACTATTCGCTCCTCCCGTACTATCCAGTCTCATAATATATCAAATAAAAAATTATTAAAAATTAAATTGAGCAACGCTGCGAGAGTCTTGAGCCATTATCCCACATTTATTCCACAATGACCCTCATGGTGGTATATAAAGCACAACACCCACATAGAGCTTTGCAAATTGGGAAGCAATATTTTGGGTCAAATGCCCAAGTGGATGCACACAAAACATGATCTAGCAACTTAATTAAGCAAGTCATGGCATAAAAATATGCTCCATGCTCTCCCGTGTGAGCATCGCTCAATCGTGGTGAGTGTATATTTTTCCCCATGTGTGGTTTCCATTGGTTGTTTTCCCTCATGGCCCGCAAGTTAATTCTAGGGTCCATTATTCGCTCATCTCGTACTGCCCAATCTCATAATATATCAAATAAAATTATCAAAAATTAACTTGAGCAACGCTGCGAGAGTCTTGAGCCATTATTCCACATTTATTCCACAATGACCCTCATGGTGGTATATAAAACACAACTCCCACATAGAGCTTTGCAAATCAGGAAGCAAGATTTTGGGGTAAATGCCCAAGTGGATGCACGCAAAACATGAGCCAACCCCTCAAATGAGCGAATCATGGTGGAACAATATGCTCCATCCTCTCCCGTGTGAGCATCGCTCAATCATGGTGAGTGTGTATTTTTCTCCATGTGTGGTTTCCAATAGTTGTTTTCCCCCATGGCCCGCAAGTTAATTCTAGGGTCCATTATTCGCTCCTCCCATACTACCCAGTCTCATAATATATCAAATTAAAATTATTAGAAAAAAACTTGAGCAAAGCTGCGAGAGTCTTGAGCCATTATCCCACATTTATTCCACAATGATCCTCATGGTGGTATATAAAGCACAACACCCACATATAGCTTTGCAAATATGGAAGCAGACTTTTGGGTTAAATGCCCAAGTGGATGCACGTGAAAGATGACCCATCCGCTCAAACGAGTGAATCATGGCCCAACAATATGTTCTATCCTCGCCTGTGGGAGCATCACTCAATGGTGGTGAGTATGGATTTTTCTCCATGTGTGGTTTCCATTGGCTGTTTTTTCCCTCATGGGCTGCAAGTTAATTCTATGATCCATTATTTTCTCCTCCCATACTGCCTAGTCTCATAATATATCAAATAAAAAATTATTAAAAATTAACTTGAGCAATGTTGCGAGAGTCTTGAGCCGTTATCCCACATTTATTCCACATTGACCCTCATGGTGGTATACAAATCACAACACCCACATAGAGCTTTGCAAATCGAGAAGCAGGCTTTTGGGTTAAATGCCCAAGTGGATGCACGTAAAACATGACCCAAACCCTTAAAAGAGGAAATCTTGGCCGAGCAATATGCCCCATCCTCTCCCGTGGGAGCATCGCTCAATGGTGGTGAGTGTGGATTTTTCCCCATGTGTGGTTTCCATTGGTTGTTTTTCCTGATGGGCCACAAGTTAATTCTATGGTCCATTATTCGCTCCTCCCGTACTGCCCAGTCTCATAATATATCAAATAAAAAAATATTAATAATTAAATCGAGCAATGCTAGGAGAGTCTTGAGACATTATTCCACATTTATTCCACAATGATCCTCATGGTGGTATATAAAGCACAACACCCACATAGAACTTTGGAAATCGAGAACCAGACTTTTGGTTTAAATGCCCAAGTGGATGCACGTGAAACATGACCCAACCCCTAAATTGACCAAATCATGGCCAAAAAATATGCTCCATCCTCTCCCCTGGCTCCATCGCTCAATTTTTGCGAGTGTGGATATTCCCCATGTGTGGTTTCCATTGGTTGTTTTCCCTAATGGGCCGCAAGTTAATTCTAGGGTCCATTATTCGCTCCTCCTATACTACCTTGTCTCATAATATATCAAATAAAAAATTATTAAAAGTTAACTTGAGCAACGCTGCGAGAGTCTTGAGCCATTATCCCATATTTATTCCACAATGACCCTCATGGTGGTATAAAAAGCACAACAACCACATAGATCTTTGCAAAGGGGAAGCAGAATTTTGGGATAAATGCCCAAGTGGATGTACGTGAAACATGACCCAGCCCCTCAAACGAGCGAATCATAGCCCAACAATATGCTCCATCCTCTCCCGTGAGAGCATCGCTCAATCGTGGTGAGTGTGGATTTTTCTTAATGTGTGGTTTCCATTGGTTTTTTTTCCTCATGGCCCACAAGTTAATTCTAGGGTATGTTATTCGCTCCTCCCGTACTACCTAGTCTCATAATATATCAAATAAAAATTATTAAAAATTAACTTAAGCAACAATGCGAGAGTCTTGAGCCATTATCCAACATTTATTCCACAATGACCATCATGGTGGTATATAAAGCACAACACCCACATAAAGCTTTACAAATCTAGAAATAGGCTTTTGTGTTAAATGCCCATGTGGATGCACGTGAAACATGACCCATCCCATCAAATGAGCGAATCATGGCCCAGCAATATGCTCTATCCTCTCCCTTGGAAGCATCGCTCAATGGTGATGAGTATGGATTTTTCTCCATGTGTGGTTTCTATTGGTTTTTTCCCCTCATGAGCTGCAAGTTTATTCTAGGTTCCATTAATCGCTCCTCCCATATTGCCTAGTCTCATAATACATCAAATAAAAAATTATAAAAAATAACTTGAGCAATTTTGTGAGAGTCTTGAGCCATTATTCCACATTTATTCCACAATGACCCTCATGGTGGTATATAAATCACAACACCCACATAGAGCTTTGCAAATCGGGAAGTAGGCTTTTGGGTTAAATGCCCAAGTGGATGCACACGAAACATGACCCAACCCCTCAAACGAATGAATCATGGCCCAAAAATATTCTCCATCCTCTCCCATGGGAGCATCGCTCAATGGTGGTGAGTGTGGATTTTTCTCCATGTGTGGTTTCCATTAGTTGTTTTCCCTCATGGGCCGCAAGTTAATTCTAGGGTCCATTATTTTCTCCTCATGTACTACCTAGTCTCATAATAAATAAAATAAAACATTATTAAAAATTAACTTGTGCAACATTGCGAGAGTGTTGAGCCATTATCCCACATTTATTCCAGAATTACTCTCATGGTGGTATATAAAGCACAACATCCACATAGAACTTTTCAAATTGGGAAGTAGGCATTTTGGTTAAATGCCCAAGTGGCTCAACAATATGCTCCATCCTCTCCCGTGGGAGCATCACTCAATGGTGGTGAGTGTGGATTTTTCCCATGTGTGGTTTCCATTGGTTGTTTTCCCTCATGGGCCGCAGGTTAATTCTAGGGTCCATTATTCACTCCTCCTATACTACCCAGTATTATAATATATCAAATAAAAAATTATTAAAAATTAACTTGAGCAACGCTGCGAGAGTCTTGAGCCATTATCCCACCTTTATTCCACAATGACCCTCATGGTGGTATAAAAATCACAACACCCACATAAAGCTTTGCAAATCAGGAAGCAAAATTTTGGGTTAAATGTCCAAGTGGATGCATGCGAAACATGACCCAACCCCTCAAATGAGTGAATCATGGCCCAACAATATACTCCATCCTCTCCCGTGGCAGTATCGCTCAATGGTGGTAAGTGTGGATTTTTCCCCATGTGTGGTTTCCATTGGCTTTTTTTCCCTCATGGGCTGTAACTAAATTCTAGTGTCCATTATTCGCTCCTCTCGTACTGTTTAATCTCATAATATATCAAATAAAAAATTATTAAAAATTAACTTGAGCAAGGTTTGGAGAGTCTTGAACCATTATCCCACATTTATTCCAAAATGACCCTCATGGTGGTATATAAAGCACAACACCCACATAGAGATTTGCAAATTGGGAAACAGGCTTTTGGGTTAAATGGCCTAATGGATGCACACGAAACATGACCCAACCCCTCAAACGAGCGAATCATGGCCTAACAATATGCTCCATCCTGTCCTGTGGGAGCATCGGTCAATGGTGGTGAGTATGGATTTTTCCCGTGTGTGGTTTCCAATGGTTGTTTTCCCTCATGAGCCGCAAGCTAATTCTAAGATCAATTATTCGCTCCTCCCGTACTGTCCATTCTCATAATATATCAAATAAAAAATTATTAAAAATTAACTTGAGCAACGCTGCGACAGTCTTGAGCCATTATCCCACATTTATTCCATAATGACCCTCATGATGGTATATAAAGCATACCACCCACATAGAGCTTTGCAAATCAGGAAGCAAGCTTTTGGGTTAAATGCCCAAGTGGATGCACATGAAACATGATCTAGCCCCTCAAACGATCGAATCATGGCCCAACAATATGCTCCATCCTCTCGTGTGGGAGCATCACTCAATGGTGGTGAGTGTGGATTTTTCCCCATGTGTGGTTTCCATTGGTTGTTTTCCCTAATGGGCCGCAAGTTAATTCTAGGGTTCATTATTCACTCCTCCTGTACTACCTTGTCTCATAATATATCAAATAAAAAATTATTAAAAGTTAACTTGAGCAACGCTGCGAGAGTATTGAGCCATTATACCACACTTATTCCACAATGACCCTCATGGTGGTATATAAAGCACAACACCCAATTAGAGCTTTGCAAATCAGGAAGTAGGATTTTGGGTTAAATTCCCAAGTGGATGCACGCGAAACATGACTTAGCCCCTCAAACGAGCGAATAATGGCCAAACAATATGCTCCATCCTCTCCCGTGGGAGCATCTCTCAACGGTGGTTAGTGTGGATTTTTCCCCATGTGTCGTTTCCCTTGGCTTTTTTCCCTCATTGGCCACAACTAAATTCTAGGGTCCATTATTCGCTCCTCCCGTACTGCCCAGTCGCATAATATATCAAATAAAAAATTATTAAAAATTAACTTGAGCAACACTGCGAGAGTCTTGAGACATTATCCCACATTTATTTCATAATGACCCTCATGGTGGTATATAAAGCACAACACCCACATAGAGATTTGCAAATAGGGAAGCAGGCTTTTGGGTTAAATGCCCAAGTGGATGCACATGAAACATGATCCAACCTCTCAAACTAGAGAATCATGGCCCAACAATATGCCCAAGTGGATACACGTAAAACATGATCCAGCCCCTCAAACGAGTGAATCATGACCCAAAAATATGCTACATCCTCTCTCGTGGGAGCATCGCTCAGTGGTGGTGAGTGTGGATTTTTCCCCATGTGTGGTTTCCATTGGTTGTTTTCCATCATGGGCCACAAGTTAATTCTAGGGTCCATTATTTGCTCCTCCCGTACTGCCTAGTCTCATAATATATCAAATAAAATATTATTAGAAATTAACTTGAGAAACACTGTGAGAGTCTTGAGCCATTATCCCATATTTATTCCACAATGACCCTCATGGTGGTATATAAAGCACAACACCCACATTGAGCTTTGCAAATTAGGAAGCAGACTTTTGGGTTAAATTCCCAGGGGATCCACGCGAAACATGACCCAGCCCCTCAAACGAGCGAATCATGGCCCAACAATTTGCTCCATCCTGTCCCGTGGGAGCATCACTCAATGGTGGAGAGTGTATTTTTCCAAATGTGTGGTTTCCATTAGCTATTTTCCCTCATGGGCTGCAAGTTAATTGTAGGGTCAATTATTCACTCCTCCCGTACTGTCCAATCTCATAATATATCAAATAAAAAATTATTAAAAAATAAATTGAGCAACGATGCAAGAGTCTTGAGTCATTATCCCACATTTATTCCACAATGACCCTCATGGTGGTATATAAAGCACAACACCCACATAGAGCTTTGCAAATTGGGAAGCAAGATTTTGGGTTAAATGCCCAAGTGGATTCACACAAAACGTGACCTAGCCCCTTAATTGAACGAATCATGGCATAAAAATATGCTCCATGCTCTCCCATATGAGCATCGCTCAATCGTGGTGAGTGTATATTTTTCCCCATGTGTGGTTTCCATTGGTTGTTTTCCCTCATGGCCCGCAAGTTAATTCTAGGGTCCATTATTCGCTCATCTCGTACTGCCCAATCTCATAATATATCAAATAAAAATTATTAAAAATTAACTTGAGCAACGCTGCGAGAGTCTTGAGCCATTATCCCACATTTATTCCACAATGACCCTCATGGTGGTATATATAACACAACTCCCACATAGAGCTTTGCAAATCAGGAAGCAAGATTTTGGGGTAAATGCCCAAGTGGATGCACGTGAAACATGAGCCAACCCCTCAAATGAGCGAATCATGGTGGAACAATATGCTCCATCCTCTCCCATGTGAGCATCGCTCAATCGTGGTGAGTGTGTATTTTTCTCCATGTATGGTTTCCAATAGCTGTTTTCCCTCATGGCCCGCAAGTTAATTCTAGGGTCCATTATTCGCTCCTCCCGTACTACCCAGTATCATAATATATCAAATTAAAATTATTAGAAAAAAACTTGAGCAAAGCTGTGAGAGTCTTGAGCCATTATCCCATATTTATTCCACAATGACCCTCATTGTGGTATATAAAGCACAACACCCACATAGAGCTTTGCAAATATGGAAGCAGGCTTTTGGGTTAAATGCGCAAGTGGATGCACGTGAAACATGACCCATCCGCTCAAACGAGTGAATCATGGCCCAACAATATGCTCTATCCTCTCCCGTGGGAGCATCGCTCGATGGTGGTGAGTGTGGATTTTCCCCATGTATGGTTTCCATTGGTTGTTTTCCCTCATGGGCCCCAAGTTAATTCTAGGGCCCATTATTCGCTCCTCCCGTACTGCCTAGTCTCGTAATATATCAAATAAAAAATTATTAAAAATTAACTTGAGCAATGTTGAGAGAGTCTTGAGACATTATCCCACATTTATTCCACAATGACCCTCATGGTGGTATATAAAGCACAACACCCACATAGAGCTTTGCAAATCGAGAAGTAGGATTTTGGGTTAAATGCCCAAGTGCATGCAAGTAAAACATGACCCAACCCCTTAAACAAGGAAATCATGGCTGAGCAATATGCCCCATTCTCTCTCGTGGGAGCATCGCTCAATGGTGGTGAGTGTGGATTTTTCCCCATGTGTGGTTTCCATTGGTTATTTTTCCTCATGGGCCACAAGTTAATTCTATGGTCCATTATTCGCTCCTCCTTTACTGCCTAGTCTCATAATATATCAAATAAAAAATTATTAAAAATTAAATCGAGAAACGCTACGAGAGTCTTGAGCCATTATCCCACATTTATTCCACAATGATCCTCATGGTGGTATATAAAGCACAACACCCACATAGAGCTTTGCAAATTTGGAAGCAAGATTTTGGGTTAAATGCCCAAGTGGATGCATGCAAAACAAGACCCAGCCCCTCAATTGAGTGAATCATGGCGTAAAAATATGCTCCATGCTCTCCCGTGTGAGCATCGCTCAATCGTGGTGAGTGTATATTTTTCCCCATGTGTGGTTTCCATTTGTTTTTTTCCCTCATGGACCGTAATTTAATTCTAGGGTCCATTATTCACTCATCCTGTATTTCCCAATCTCATAATATATCAAATAAAAATGATTAAAAATTAACTTGAGAAACGATGTGAGAGTCTTGAGCCCTTATCCCACATTTATTCCACAATGACCCTCATGGTGGTATATAAAGCACAACACCCACATAGAGCTTTGCAAATCAGGAAGCAAGATTTTGGGGTAAATGCCCAAGTGGATGGATGCGAAACATGAGCCAACCCCTCAAATGAGCGAATCATGGCCCAACAATATGCTCCATCCTCTCTCGTGTGAGCATCGTTCAATCGTGGTGAGTGTTTATTTTTCTCCATATGTGGTTTCCAATGACTGTTTTCCCTCATGGCCAGCAAGTTAATTCTAGGGTCCATTATTCGCTCCTCCCGTACTACCCAGTCTCATAATATATCAAATAAAAATTATTAGAAAAAAACTTGAGCAACACTGCGAGAGTCTTGAGCCATTATCCCACATTTATTCCACAATGACCCTCATGGTGGTATATAAATCACAACACCCACATATAGCTTTGCAAATATGGAAGCAGACTTTTGGGTTAAATGCCCAAGTGGATGCACGTGAAACATGACCCATCTACTCAAATGAACGAATCATGGCCCAACAATATTCTCTATCCTCTCACGTGGGAGCATCGCTCAATGGTGGTGAGTATGGATTTTTCTCCATGTGTGGTTTCGATTGGCTATTTTTTCCCTGATGGGCCGCAAGTTAATTCTATGGTCCATTATTTGCTCCTCCTGTACTGCCTAGTCTCATAATATATCAAATAAAAAATTATTAAAAATTAACTTGTGCAATGCTACGAGAGTCTTGAGTTGTTATCCCACATTTATTCCACATTGACCCTCATGGTGGTATACAAATCACAACACCCACATAGAGCTTTGAAAATCAGGAAGTAGGCTTTTGGGTTAAATTCCCAATTGGATGCACATAAAACATGACCCAACCCCTCAAATGAGCGAATCATGGCCGAGCAATATGCCCCATCCTCTCCCATGGGAGCATCGCTCAATGGTGGTGAGTGTGGATTTTTCACCATGTGTGGTTTCCATTGGTTGTTTTTCCTCATGGGCCACAAGTTAATTCTATGGTCCATTATTCGCTCCTCCCATACTGCCCAGTCTCATAAGATATCAAATAAAAAGTTATTAAAAATTAAATCGAGCAACACTACGAGAGTCTTGAGCCATTATCCCACATTTATTCCACAATGATCCTCATGGTGGTATATAAAGCACAACACCCACATAGAGCTTTGCAAATCGAGAAGTAGACTTTTGGTTTAAATGCCCAAGTGGATGCACATGAAACATGACCCAGCCCCTAAATCGATCGAATCATGGCCCAAAAATATGCTCCATCCTCTCCCGTGGCTCCATCGCTCAATGGTGGTGAGTGTGGATTTTCCCCATGTGTGGTTTTCATTGGTTTTCCCTCATGGGCACCAAGTTAATTCTAGCATCCATTATTTGCTCCTCCTGGACTTCCCAGTCTTATAATATATCAAATAAAAAATTATTAAAAATTAACTTGAGCAACGCTGCAAGAGTCTTGAGCCATTATCCCATATTTATTCCACAATGACCCTCATGGTGGTATAAAAAGCACAACCACCACATAGAGCTTTGCAAATGGGAAGCAGGATTTTGGGATAAATACCCAAGTGGATGTACGTGAAACATGACCCAGCCCCTCAAATGAGCAAATCATAGCCCAACAATATGCTCCATCCTCTCCCGTCAAGGTATCGCTCAATCGTGGTGAGTGTGGATTTTTCTCAATGTGTGGTTTCCATTGGTTGTTTTTCCTCATGGCCCACAAGTTAATTCTAGGGTACCTTATTCACTCCTTCCGTACTACCCAGTCTCATAATATATCAAATAATAATTATTAAAAATTAACTTAAGCAACGTTGCGAGAGTCTTGAGCCATTATCCAACATTTATTCCACAATGACCCTCATGGTGGTATATAAAGCACAACACCCACATAAAGCTTTGCAAATCTAGAAATAGGCTTTTGGGTTAAATGCCCATGTGGATGCACGTGAAACATGACCCATCCCTTCAAATGAGCGAATCATGGCCCAACAATATGCTCTATCATCTCCCTTAGGAGCATCGCTCAATTGTGGTGAGTATGGATTTTTATCCATGTGTGGTTTCCATTCGTTGTTGTCCCTCATGAGCTGCAAGTTAATTCTAGGTTCCATTATTCGGTCCTCCCATATTGCCTAGTCTCATAATACATCAAATAAAAAATTATAAAAAATTAACTTGAGCAATGTTGCGAGAGTCTTGATCCATTATCCCACATTTATTCCACAATGACCCTCATGGTGGTATATAAATCACAACACCCACATAGAGCTTTGCAAATCAAGAAGTGCTTTTGGGTTAAATTCCCAAGTGGATGCACGTGAAACATGACCCAACCCCTCAAACGAATGAATCATGGCCCAAAAATATGCTCCATCCTCTCCCATGGGAGCATCGCTCAATGGTGGTGAGTTTGGATTTTTCTCCATGTGTGGTTTCCATTAGTTGTTTTCCCTCATGGGCCGCAAGTTAATTCTAGGGTCCATTATTTTCTCCTCCAGTACTGCCCAGTCTCATAATATATCAAATAAAACATTATTAAAAATTAACTTGTGCAATACTACGAGAGTCTTGAGCCATTATCCCATATTTATTCCAGAATGACTCTCATGGTAGTATATAAAGCACAACATCCACATAGAGATTTGCAAATTGGGAAGTAGGATTTTGCGTTAAATGCCCAAGTGGATGCATGTGAAACATGACCCAACCCCTCATACGAGCTCATCATGGCTCATCAATATGCTCAATCCTTTTCGGTGGGAGCATCACTCAATGGTGGTGAATGTGGATTTTTCCCCATGTGTGGTTTCCATTGGTTTTTTTCCCTCATGGGCCACAAGTTAATTCTAGGGTCCATTATTCGCTCCTCATGTACTACCCAGTCTCACAATATATCAAATAAAAAATTATTAAAAAAAAACTTGAGCAATGCTGCGAGAGTCTTTAGCCATTATCCCACATTTATTCCACAATGACCCTCATGGTGGTATATGAAGCACAACACCCACATAAAGCTTTGCAAATCGGGAAGCAGGATTTTGGGTTAAATTCCCAAGTAGATGCACGTAAACATGACCCAACCCCTCAAACGATCAAATCATGGCCCAAAAATATGCTCCATCCTCTCCCATGGGAGCATCGCTCAATGGTGGTGAGTGTGGATTTTTCCCCATGTGTGGTTTCCATTGGTTGTTTTTCCTCATGGGCCACAAGTTAATTCTATGGTCCATTATTTGCTCCTCCCGTACTACCTAGTCTCATAATATATCAAATAAAAAATTATTAAAAATTAAATCAAGCAATGCTACAATAGTCTTGAGCCATTATCCCACATTTATTCCACAATGATCCTCATGGTGGTATATAAAGCACAACACCCACATAGAGCTTTGCAAATCGAGAAGCAAAATTTTTGTTTAAATGCCCAAGTGGATGCACGTGAAACATGACCTAGCCCCTAAATCGATTGAATCATGGCCCAACAATATGCTCCATCCTCTCCCGTGGCTCCATCGCTCAATGGTGGTGAGTGTGGATTTTCCCCATGTGTGGTTTTCATTGGCTGTTTTCCCTCATGGGCACCAAGTTAATTCTAGGGTCCATTATTTTCTCCTCCCAGACTTCCCAGTCTCATAATATATCAAATAAAAAAATATTAAAAATTAACTTGAGCAACACTGCGAGAGTCTTGAGCCATTATCCCACATTTATTCCACAATGACCCTCATGGTGGTATAAAAAGCACAACAACCACATAGAGATTTGCAAATGGGGAAGCAGGATTTTGGGATAAATGCCCATGTGGATGTACGTCAAACATGACCCAGCCCCTCAAACGAGCGAATCATAGCCCAACAATATGCTCCATCCTCTCTCGTGAGGGCATTGCTCAATCGTGGTGAGTGTGGATTTTTCTCAATGTGTGGTTTCCATTGGTTGTTTTTCCTCATGGCCCACAAGTTAATTCTAGGGTACCTTATTCGCTCCTCCCGTACTACCCAGTCTCATAATATATCAAATAAAAATTATTAAAAATTTACTTAAGCAACGTTGCGAGAGTCTTGAGCCATTATCCAAAATTTATTCCACAATGACCCTCATGGTGGTATATAAAGCACAACACCCACATAAGCTTTGCAAATCTAGAAATAGGATTTTGGGTTAAATGCCCATGTGGATGCACATGAAACATGACCCATCCCCTCAAATGAGCGAATCATGGCCCAAAAATATGCTCTATCATCTCCCTTAGAAGCATCGCTCAATGGTGGTGAGTATGGATTTTTCTCCATGTGTGGTTTCCATTGGTTGTTTTCCCTCATGAGCTGCAAGTTAATTCTAGGTTCCATTATTCGGTCCTCTCATATTGCCTAGTCTCATAATACATCAAATAAAAAATTATAAAAAATTAACTTGAGCAATGTTGCAAGAGTCTTGATCCATTATCCCACATTTATTCCACAATGACCCTCATGGTGGTATATAAATCACAACACCCACATAGAGCTTTTTAAATCAAGAAGAAGGCTTTTGGGTTAAATTCCCAAGTGGATGCACGTGAAACATGACCCAACCCCTCAAATGAATGAATCATGGCCTAAAAATATGCTCCATCCTCTCCCATGGGAGCATCGCTCAATGGTGGTGAGTGTGGATTTTTCTCCATATGTGGTTTCCATTAGTTGTTTTACCTCATGGGCCACAAGTTAATTCTAGGGTCAATTATTTTCTCCTCCCGTACTACCCAGTCTCATAATATATCAAATAAAACATTATTAAAAATTAGCTTGTGCAATACTGCGAGAGTCTTGAGCCATTATCCCACATTTATTTCATAATGACCCTCATTGTGGTATATAAAGCACAACACCCACGTAGATCTTTGCAAACTGGGAAGCAGTCTTTTAGGTTAAATGCCCAAGTGGATGCACACAAAACATGACCCAACCCCTCATACGAGCGAATCATGGCTCAACAATATGCTCAATCCTCTCTGGTTGGAACATCACTCAATGGTGGTGAGTGTGGATTTTTCCCCATGTGTGATTTCCATTGGTTGTTTTCCCTCATGGGCCGCAAGTTAATTCTAGGGTCCATTATTCGCTCCTCCTGTACTACCCAGTCTCACAATATATCAAATAAAAAATTATTAAAAATAAACTTGAGCAATGCTGCGAGAGTCTTGAGCCATTATCCCACATTTATTCCACAATGACCCTCATGGTGGTATATGAAGCACAACACGCACATAAAGCTTTGCAAATCGAGAAGAAGGATTTTGGGTTAATTTCCCAAGTGGATGCACGTGAAACATGACCCAACCCCTCAAACGAGCAAATCATGGCCCAACAATATGCTCCATCCTCTCCCATGGGAGCATCGCTCAATGATGGTGAGCGTGGATTTTTCCCCATGTGTTGTTTCCATTGGCTTTTTTTCCTTCATGGGCTGTAACTAAATTCTAGGGTCCATTATTCGCTCCTTTCGTATTGTCCAATCTCATAATATATCAAATAAATAATTATTAAAAATTAACTTGAGAAGGCTGGGAGAGTCTTGAGCCATTATCCCACATTTATTCCATAATGACCCTCATGGTGGTATATAAATCACAACACCCACATAGAGATTTGCAAATTGGGAAGCAGACTTTTGGATTAAATGGCCTAGTGGATGCACACGAAACATGACCCAACCCCTCAAACGAGCGAATCATGGCCTAACAATATGCTCCATCCTGTCCCGTGGGAGCATCGCTCAATGGTGGTGAGTATGGATTTTTCCCATGTGTGGTTTCCATTGGTTGTTTTCCCTCATGAGCCACATGTTAATTCTAAGATCAATTATTCGCTCCTCTCGTACTATCCATTCTCATAATATATCAAATAAAAAATTATTAAAAATTAACTTGAGCAACGCTGCGAGAGTCTTGAGCCATTATCCCACATTTATTCCATAATGACCCTCATGATGGTATATAAAGCATACCACCCACGTAGAGCTTTGCAAATTGGGAAGCAAGCTTTTGGGTTAAATGCCCAAGTGGATGCACGTGAAACATGATCTATCCCCTCAAACGAGCGAATCATCGCCCAGCAATATGCTCCATCCTCTCGTGTGGGAGCATCACTCAATGGTGGTGAGTGTGGATTTTTCCCCATGTGTGGTTTCCATTGGTTGTTTTCCCTAATGGGCTGCAAGTTAATTCTAGGGTCCATTATTCACTCCTCCTGTACTACCTTGTCTCATAATATATCAAATAAAAAATTATTAAAAGTTAACTTGAGCAACGCTGCAAGAGTATTGAGCCATTATACCACACTTATTCCACAATGACCCTCATGGTGGTATATAAAGCACAACACCCACTTAGAGCTTTGTAAATCAGGAAGTAGGATTTTGGGTTAAATTCCCAAGTGGATGCACACGAAACATGACCTAGCCCCTCAAACAAGCGAATCATGGCCCAACAATATGCTCCATCCTCTCCCGTGGGAGCATCGCTCAATGGTGGTGAGTGTGGATTTTTCCCCATGTGTCGTTTCCCTTGGATTTTTTCCCTCATTGGCCACAACTAAATTCTAGGGTCCATTATTTGCTTCTCTCGTACTGCCCAGTCTCATAATATATCAAATAAAAAATTATTAAAAATTATCTTGAGCAACGTTGTGAGAGTCTTGAGCCATTATCACACATTTATTCCATAATTACCCTCATGGTGGTATATAAAGCACAACACCCACATAGAACTTTACAAATCGAGAATTAGTATTTAAGGTTAAATACCCAAGTGGATGCATGTAAAACATGATACAACCCCTCAAAGGAGAGAATCATGGCCCAACAATATGCTCCATCCTCTCCCGTGGGAGCATCGCTCAATGGTGGTGAGTGTGTATTTTTCCCCATGTGTGGTTTCCATTGGTTGTTTTCCCTCATGGGCCACAAGTTAATTCTAGGGTCCATTATTAACTTCTCCCGTACTGCCAAGTATCATAATATATCAAATAAAAAATTATTAAAAATTAACTTGAGCAACATTGTGAGAGTCTTGAGCCATTATCCCATATATATTACACAATGACCCTCATGGTGGTATATAAAGCACAACACCCATATAGAGCATTGCAAATTGGAAAGGAGGCTTTTGGGTTGAATCCCCAAGTGGATGCACGCGAAACATGACCCAGCCCCTCAAACGAGCGAATCATGGCCCATCAATATTCTCCATCCTCTCTCGTGGGAGCATCGCTCAATGGTGGTGAGTGTGGATTTTCCCCATGTGTGATTTCCATTGGCTATTTTCCCTCATGGGCTGCAAGTTAATTCTAGGGTCGATTATTTGCTCGTCATGTACTTCCCAATCTCATAATATATCAAATAAAAAATTATTAAAAATTAACTTGAGCAACGTTGTGAGGGTCTTTAGCTATTATCCCACATTTATTCCACAATGACCCTCTCCCGTGGGAGCATCGCTCGATGGTGGTGAGTGTGGATTTTCCCCATGTATGGTTTCCATTGGTTGTTTTCCCTCATGGGCCCCAAGTTAATTCTAGGGCCCATTATTCACTCCTCCCGTACTGCCCAGTCTCGTAATATATCAGATAAAAAATTATTAAAAATTAACTTGAGCAATGTTGAGAGAGTCTTGAGACATTATCCCACATTTATTCCACAATGACCCTCATGGTGGTATATAAAGCACAACACCCACATAGAGCTTTGCAAATAAGGAAGTAGGCTTTTGGGTTAAATTCCCAAGTGGATGCATGCGAAACATGATCCAAACCCTCAAACAAGCGAATCATGGCCCAACAATATGCTTCATCCTCTCCTGTGGGAGCATCGCTCAATGGTGGTGAGTGTGCATTTTTCCCCATGTGTGGTTTGCATTGGATGTTTTCCCTCATGAGTCGCAAGTTAATTCTCGGGTCCATTATTCACTCCTCCCGTACTGCCCATTATCATAATATATCAAATAAAAAATTATTAAAAATTAACTCGAGCAACGTTGCGAGAGTTTTGAGCCATTATCCCACATTTATTCCACAACGACCCTCATGGTGGTATATAAAGCACAACACCCACATAGAGCTTTAAAAATCAAGAAGCAGACTTTTGGATTAAATTCCCAAGTGGATGTTCCAGGCCAAACAAGGTTAACTTCTTTCCTACATTTGTCACATGCCCGTGTATTTAATTTATCAACCCAGGGAGCTTCGTAAACTTGTGAAGTGTCTTGAACAATATTGCTTACAATACCACTTGAGATGAGTCCGCTAGTTCTACTATTGGGGAGTGTTTCGAATGCTTGTCAATCATTCATACACTCCTCAATAATTTACGTAAAAACAATTAAATCTATAGAAAGGAAATATTCATGCATTCCTAGAAATAAACCTACTGCAATACTGGAAATAACAATGAGATAAACAATCTTATAAAAGCGGTAAACTAATCTAGAAAAAAATAGGAAAAATAGGGGAAGAAATACTGGCTTGGAGTGGGCCCAAGCTCCAGCAGCTTCCTTCCAGCTGAATACGCACTTAGAAACTTCTAGAACTGTATTATAATTATCAATGTATTACAATCCTTCTTCCGTATATCTCTCTATAATTACTATCAAAAATATTCTATCTCCTCTATGTCCTCAAAGAGGTCTGTGTGTATTTATATAGCACACCGGCAAAACTTCTGTTACAAAGAAGTTATAACAGTCGATTCATTCTAGACTAAACTAAGATAGTATGGTAAATGTGATCGACGTCTGCTAAAACTGGCATTTGGTTCTAACAGTGGCATGTTCACTGATTGGTTTGTGTTTCGCCTGGCATTGGTAGGACATTATCATACGTCAGTGTGATCCTCAATTTAGCTCTACATGACATAGAGTTGGAACTGCACCAGTCACTGTTTTCTACGTCGTGATTGTCTGGTCAATGTGCGAAGGACAGGGGTGCCTTCCCTATGAAGAAGATGCCTAAGTATGTCGGGTGCCTTCTCTATGCGAAAGGTGCCTTACTGCCGTTGGTGCCTTCCTGGAAGAGGAAGGCGCTTATCTTCTGTTGGCACCTTCTTGTGAGAGGAAGGCATTTGCCTTCTAGTGGCACCTTCCTGTCGACGCATTCCTTATGAGAGGAAGGCACTTGTCTTCTAGTGGTGCCTTCCTTATGAGAGGAAGGTTCTTGCCTTCTAGTGGTGCCTTCCCGTCGGTGCCTTCCTTATGAGAGGAAGGTGCTTGCATTCTAGTGGCGCCTTCCTTATGAGAGGAAGGAGCTTATTTTCCTTTGGTGCCTTCCTGGAAGAGGAAGGCGCTGGCCTTCTATTGGCGCCTTCCTAGGAGAGGAAGGTGCTTGTCTTTCCTTGGCGCCTTCCTGGAAGAGGAAGGTGCCTACTTACGCTTGGTGCCTTCCTAGAAGAGGAAGGCACCTACTTACGCTTGGCGCCTTCCTGGAAGAGGAAGGCGCCTACCTTATCTACATTGATTCTGAAAGAAACAAAGTGCCAGGTCCATGATAAGACCTCGATTGATACAAATCTAACTAAGTCAACTGCAATTCCACAAAAGCACATTGAAAATACATGAATTAGATAACACACATAATTTCATCAAATAATTATATAATCATTCATAAACATATGCAATCCTTATTATACAACCACATAATAATCAAGAAAATGTATACAAAATATGAGCATTTTTTATGCTCATCATCCCCCCACGCCTAACATATGCCACATCCTCGTGGCATTAAAACTGTAGGTAGCCCTATTGACCCCTCATCATTGTCATTTCTTGGTGGATCCGACTGTACCTATGGCCCATGTTTGCCTCTTCTTCATGCTGGCATCTGGAGGTGTGGTTCTTCTTTTTCTATGCGAAGCTAAGGGTGTTGTTGTCGATGGTCCTTTCCTCATCTTGGTCGCTATTGGCGGTGATCTAGCCAGCGTCGTCTCTGATGATTGGAATGCAGCTTCTATAGCTTGCCATAGGTTAGCGTCCGGAGGTCTGACCATTGCAATAGGGATATATGAATTATCCCTCCTAGAATGAACTACTTGGGCTTTGTACAATTGGGCTACTTCAGGAGTAAGCCCTATGTTCTTCTTTGCAATGGTAGCGGCCTCCAATTCGGGGCCATATACCCCCCATCGTTCAAAATTCCTTCTTATCATGGAGGGCCATCCCCGAGATGACCCATAAATCTCCAAGAACTGGCTGTCCTCTGTTGAATTGACACAAATACTAGAGTCCCCTTGCATCCTCGAGGTTGCCTTCCTGGTCTCCTTAGTTGTTGTCATCTCTTTGAGCAATCGTTTGAACTATTTTTGCCTCTCTACGAATGGCTGCATATCCCACTCATCTTCTTCTGGCTTGGTGAAGGTCACCTTCACCTTATTTCAAGTCGTCCTGGGCTCTTTTCCTTTGGCCTCTACAAAAAATATGGTGGCTCGAACAGGGGTTTTCCATTTCTCGCTCCAAGGGACCTGCTCTGCGGTCCCTGGAGTGTTCTCTTCACTCTGGGGGACCTGTGATGCTGTCTCTAGGGGTGCTTCCTCACCCCCCTATCTGTCCTGTGTCGACCCCTCAGGTTCTCTTCCTTCCTCAGGTCCAGGGAGTTCCTCATTATCCTTCGGTCCTGTCTGCTGTTGTTTGTCCTGCTCTGTATCTCTCAGGAGGATGACAGGGGGTGTTGTGGGACTTATTTCCATTTCACTCTCGAAAACAAAGGAATTCTCCCTTGCCTCTGGGCTACTATTTCGAGCATCCGATTGAAATTCTCCCAAAGATAATACTCGTTCTACAGATGTGAGAGAATTTGTTGGGATCTCTTTTGCCCAGTCAGTTTGGGTCGATGCCTCCTTTCTTTCATTCCCCTGTCCTGGAGTAGTTGGTTTTCCTCCTGTAACTATCGGACCAGCTGCTCGAGCTGGGTGATTTGTCCTTCTCATTCTTTCAACTCCCTTCTATGCTTGTTCTGGCAGTCTTCCAAATTTTTTTGGGCCATCTAGCAATTGGTTTGCCATTCCAGTGCTTCCTCCAAGGCCACGTTGACCTGATCATTGCTCCTGGAAGTGCCTGCATCTTGTGGGCTTCGATTTGTCAATTCTCGAAGGGTTTGGGCTGCAACGTCAACTTTCGAGTCACTTTGTTCTTCTTCTACCGAGAGGAGGAGTCACCACAGGCGTTTCTTCTTGGGGACTAGTTCTGGTGGCTGGAACTCGGCCTCGCTGCTAATAATCGGCTCTCCTTCCTCTTCATACTCGGGCACTGGGGAATGCCCTCTTTCCTCTATGCATTCGAGCATTGGTGAATTCCCTCTTTCTTCCATGAAATAGGGCAATACCAATTGCACGATACTTGCCATCTCCTCTACAGGGCTTCCCTCTTCTTGCCCTATTTCAGTGACAACATCCTATTGCATTTCTTGGCTGCCATCTCCCTCTACGTCAGGGTTCTGCCTCTGCGCTTTTGCATGGTGGACCAGTGCCGATATCAGCCCATGGTGGGCCAAGGTGGATGGTGCTCCCTTATGGTACCTAGATGCTTTGTCCTTCAGAGCATTTTCTAGGTAGAAGGGCACGTTCAACTTCCTTCCATGCACCAGGTAATTGAGAAACTGCACATGGTTAGCGTGTAGATGGGTATACTTCTCGATGCATGTAAATAATCGAGCAACCTTCTCGAATATCTTCTATAGATTCATGGGAAGGCTGATTTTGGGTAGCCCTTCCTTGTCTATCTACACATTTTCCCCTGGTAGTAGCACTTCGGCATACGACTTCAACAGTCCACGTTCGTATATGCATTCCCCTGTGAGGGACAATCCAATCGCCTGCGAGATGTATTCGGGGGTGACTAGAATTTCTACCCCTCGTACTTGAGCTATGTAGCCCCTCAAGGAGGCAGTGAATTCCTTGGCTGCCTCTATATCCTGGCCTTGACTGACCAGGGTACAGTATTCAAACCATCCCTCAGCCTTGAACTATGTTTTTACCACCCCCCTGATTCCTTCCGTATTACTCGGTTCATTCTTCTCCATCGCGTGATTCTTCGACCTTCCTCCCACGACGCCTTCCCTTACTACTACGGTTTTTTTCTATCCTTCCTTCTTTAGGAAGGCACATTATTATAGGGAAGGCGCCTAACCTTAGCATTTATTTAGGGTACACCTTTCAAGCCATATCATTGGCACGCGATTTCGGCTATGGGGAGATAATATTTTTATGATGACGATATTTTTTTGGTACTGCATAATTTATAAATAATTATATAAAAATTTGAGTTAGTATGCACGTACCTTATTCGGTGTTTCATGCATCATGAAGAGTGATTGATTCACTTATTTGTGACATAGGGGAGGGGTATGGTCATCTGGTGCCACTCGTTCGTGTGGTGATTTCATTCCAATCGAGGCATCCGGGAGACGTAAGTGTTGGCTGTACGCGAAAGGCGCTCTTTGGTACCTTCCCAATGTGGAAGGCACTTATGTGGCACCTTCCCAATGTGGAAGGCACTTATATGGTGCCTTTTCGATGTTGTCGGTGCTCTTTGAATGGATGCGCCTTCCGGTGGTGGAAGGCACCTCTGATTGGATGCGCCTTTCGATGGTGGAAGGCGCCTCTAATTGGATGCGTCTTCTGGTGGTGGAAGGCATCTTTTTGTTTGGATGTGCCTTTCAATGGTGGAAGGCACATTTTTGATGATGGTGCCTTCCTTCTATGGAAGGTGCTTCTGAATGGGTGCGCCTTCCCAATGTGGAAGGAGCGTCGGTCTGTATGCACCTTCCCGATGTGGAAGGTGCTTCAGTCTGTATGCGCCTTCTTTATAAGGAATGTGCCTTATTCTGGTTGGGTGCCTTCTTTATAAGAAAGGTGCCTTATTCTGGCTGGGCGCCTTCTCTATAAGGAAGGTGCCTTCTTCTGGCGGGGCGTATTATTTATAAGGAAGGTGCCTTCTTCTGGATGGGTGCCTTCTTTATAAGGCACCTTCTTCTAGTGGGGTGCATTCTTTATAAGGAAGGCACCTTCTTCTGGCTAGGTGCCTTCTTTATAAGGAAGGCGCCTTCTTCTGGCTGGGCGCCTTCTCTATAAGGAAAGCACCTTCTTATGGCGGGGTGCCTTCTTCTGGCTAGGTGCCTTCTTTATAAGGAAGGCACCTTATTATGGTGGGGCACCTTCTTTATATGGAAGGCGCATTATTTTTGGCAATCATGTTGCGATTGAATGGGAAAGGGTGATCAAGCCTTCTCTATCTCGCTTCACGCTGCCTCAGCTTCTACCTACGAGTGTCGGTGTCAGAATGCTGAGCCGAATTAGGCATGGTTTCCCAGATACCTATTCCTCATGCTATCAGGTCTTCCACCTACAAAAAGAAAATGAAAAGAAAAAAAATAAAGGTAGTTAGACCCATTCCGTGCCTGTTAGGCCCTGGATTAGGATGCCTACAGCTTGCATGCAGGCGTCGTCCCTGCAAAATACATCATAAGAAAAAAACTAAATTAACTGATTTTGGTGAGCACATCCATGCCCACCGTTTCACCTGTTAATATTTTGGTCCGGATATAACAAGATGGGGTCTTCCCCATGTCTATTCTTGATTCCACCTGTAAGGTTTCAGTTGTGTTATAGGGGCGCAGTCAGTGGCCATTGACCGTTAACATGGTGTTGCTGTCATCAATTGTTCTAATGCGCAGTGCCCCATTCTTGATGAGCTCTGCCACCTCATACGATCTCATCCATCTTTGCATTAATTTACCTTTTCTTTCCTAGAACCGAGAATCGTACAATAGCACCCATTCTCCTTCTTGGAACTGCTTCAGTTTAATGTGGCGATCATGCCACCGCTTTCTTTGCCTTTATATGATTTCCATTCTCTGCAGAGCTTCCATTTGGATTTTGTCCAACTAATCTAGTTGCCGAATCCTTTCTTCTTGAGCGTCATCCAAGCTTAAGTTCAATTCTAAAGCCGTCCTCAATGTCTTAATTTAAAATTCAATGGGCATTATCGCACTCTTCCCATAGACCAGTTGGAAGGGTGTGAAGCCTGTGGTGGATTTCCACGTGGTATTAAATGCCCAGACTACCTCCGGCAACCGTGTAGCCCAATTCTTTCTATGTTGTTGCACGGTCTTCATTAGGATGTTCTCTATTTATCTGTTCGTCATTTCCACTTGCCCATTTGCCTATGGATGGTAGGGTGTAGTTTTATTGTACCGAACTCTGTATTGCTCCATCAGCTCCTTGATCAAACTCGAGGTAAATTGAGGCCCCTGGTCTGTTGTTATCTCTCTAGGGACCCCAAATCGTGTAAAAATGTGAGTAAATAATAAATCGATGACTGTTATTTCTTTTGAATCTCTGAACGCTTGAACTTCAACCCATTTTGTGATGTAATATGTACAGACCAAAATAAACCTCCTCCCTATTGAAGGTGGATTAATTGGTCCCACAAAGTCCATGCCCCACTTATCGAAGGGTTCTAGGTGTACCTGAGGCTAGAGGGGAATTTCATCTCGATGGGTTTGTCTGCCCATTATTTGGCATTCATCACACTTGTTGGTCTACACAGTTGCATCCTTGAGCAGAGTGGGCCAAAAGTACCCAGCCTATAGGATTTTTTAGGTAGTTCGTTTCCCTGCAAAGTGTCCTCCGCATGGTTCGTCGTGACACACTTTGAGTACTTTTGAGAACTCCTGCTATGCTACGCATCTCCTTATAATCTAGTCACATCCTTTTTGAATAGGAGGCCATAAATCCATAGGAATGATGTGCTTTTCTCTATGACCGCCTGCTTTTCTTGGAAAGAGAGAGGAGGTGAAGTTCTTTTGATGGCCAAGTAATTGGCTATATCTGCGTACCACGAGATTTGCTCACTAATGGTGAACAAATGTTCATTCAGAAAGTGATATTCCATTGTTGTATGGTCTACTGGTATCAATCTGGATAGAAAATATGCTACAACAATGTCCTTTTCTAGTTTGTCGACTATTGTGATGTCGAATTCCTGCAACAACAAGAGCCACCTGATAATTCTTCTGCCAATGGCTGGCTTGCTCATTAAGTATTTGATAGCCGCATGGTCCGTGTGGACAATTACATTATACCCAATGATATAATGGCATAATTTTTTTATGGTGTGCACAACTGCAAGGAACTCCTTCGTCACCGTGTAGTTGAGCTTGGCTACTGCCAAGTTTTTGTTGACATAGTAGATGGCATAAAATTTTGTGCCATCCTTTTGTCCGAGGACTGCTCCAATCACATTTTTGGATGCATCACAGTAGATATGGAATGGTATGGCCTAATTTGGTCCTCTTAGAACTGGTGCGGATATCAGTTTCTCTTTAAGCAATTGAAACGTTTCTTCGCAGTCTTCCATCCAATTGAACTCCATATCCTTAGATAATAGAGTGTGCAGTGGTTTTGCAATTTTGCTGAATTCGACGATAAATCATCGGTGCTACCCGGCTGATCCAAAAAAACTCCTCACCTCTCTGCATTATGAGGCTAGGTAGGTCTCTGATGACCTCAATTTTTCTTTTATCAACTTTTATTCCTTCTATGGAGAGGTGGTGTCCCAGTATGATGCCTTCTTGCATCATCATAAAGCATTTCTTGTTGCTCAGGGACAAATTGTTTTCCTTGCTTCTTTTGAGCACTCTTTCCAAGTTCGTCATTGCTTCATCAAAGGTTTCTCCATAGACGGTGAAGTCATCCATGTATACTTTGACCGTGTCTCCCATCATGTCTAAAAATATGCTAAGCACCACCCTTTGAAAGGTGGAAGGTGCGTTGCACAATCCGAAAGGTAATACCCAATAGGAAAATGTTCCCCATGGGTAGGTGAACATTGTCTTATCCTGATCCTCTTCTCCTATCCGAATCTAGTTGTATCCACTGAATCCATCGAGGAAGGAGAAATACTTCCTCCCTGAGAGTGTATCCAAGACTTGATCAATGAACGGGAGTGGGAAGTGGTCCTTCTTGGTCGCTTTGTTTAATGCTCTATAGTCCACACAGATTCACCATTTCTTGTTATTTTTAGGGACTACCACTAACGGTGATACCCACTCACTGTCAAAAATTAGATAGATGAATCTGACAGTCAAGGGTTTTTGCAGTTCTTCCTTGACAATGTCTTTCATTGTCGGATTCATTCTTCTCTGTGGTTGCTTGCTTGGAGTTTCTTGATCATCGAGGTATATACGATGGGTACAAATTTTTGGTCTGATACCCTGCATATCTGAGTAATCCTATGCAAATACCTATTGGTGTCTAACCAGGAGTTCTACTTTCATCAATTATGTGGGAGTCAACCCACTGCTAACATTCAATGTTCTTCCTGGTATGACGTGTATCTGTTGAATGTGGTGATCTTGGGCACCAGCCAATGACGATCTAAGTGCGGAGATGGAGGACTCCCCGTGGAGAAACTCCACAATAGCACCATATTCGTCTTCTTCTGCCAACTCATCCAATGTCATCATCGACTGGATCATTGATAGCTTAGGATTTTCATGCTCGGTCAACATGGGTTCTCCTACTAAGTCGACGGACTGCGCTGGGAGTGAAATAGTTAATATTTTAACGTTTTGTCCATCGAAGATGGTCATCAGCCCATCCTGGAAATTGATGTAGGTGTCAGCTATTGCCAGCCATGGCCTTCCCAAGATGAGCGAGTAACCGCCCAACCTAGTTTTAGATTGCAATACTAAAAAGTCAGTTGGGTATTCCCATGCATTGACTGTCACCATTACGTCTTCCAACATTCCTTCTGGTGCCATGGTCGATCGATCAGCCAGCTACAGCACTATCACAGTGGGCTTTAGGTTCATGATTTGTAGCCTCTACATGGCCTCCTAAGGCATTACATTGATGGCTGCTCCGATATTGATCAACGTATTGGATAGGGAATGTCCCTCTATTTTTACAGTCAGCACCGGGCTTCCTAGGTTTGCATACTTCGGATGGCACATTTTTCCCATCATCAAATCTGCTAGTTTACCCATGACATTGATAGTTTGGGTTTCTCTTCATCCTAGCTTCCTTAGACACATCTCTCTTATCACCTTGGTATATATAGAAACATCTCGGATGGCTTGAAATAATGGAATTGTCACGATGAGGTTCTTCAAGCTAGACAAGATATCGAACTCCAACTATGTTACTTTCCTCTATTATTGTAGTCAGTTGGAAAATGGAGCCTTTGCTCTCTCAGGCATTTCTTCTATCACCTCTTCTACAAGAGGTGTTTCTACCTTTTCCTCCTCTTCTACAAGTGGAGGCGTACCTACTCCTAGCTGTCTACTAGACCTAAGCTAAATATGGTACATTGGATACATCTCACCCTCCATGTTGTATGCTGGCTGGTTCACCCTATTATTTAGATTTGTCATTGGTTGTGCGGGTAGCTGCACAAGTCTCACTGCTAGAAATGTCGGTAAATTTTGTTGGGGGTGATCTGGTGCTACATTCTGTGGAGCTTGATTCCACGCAGTGTGGCCTCTCCACTGCGTCCCAGGATATGGATATGGCATCCATGGCTGTTGGTTTGGGAATGCTGCTGGGGGTGCATTGGACCAGGGTGATGGCCCCCACAACCCCATGTTAGGTGGTTAAGGTGGGCCTTGGTGCATTTATGGTCCTCCCCCATATGACAGCATTCTGATTGGAAAATTCCCCGTAGGGAGTTGTTGCCAACTCTTATGATTGCCTATGAAATAGGCATCCGCGCTTTCAGCATCCTCCTAATTACTGGACAGTTGCGGGCACAATCGAGTTTTATGGTTTAGCCTACAAACTGAGCATACTTTGACTTTGTTCTTTAGGCATGCATTCTTTGCATGCTTCCCTTTGCATTTTGGACAGAAATAAGCCAATGCTACTTTGTTTTCTTACTTCTTTTTCTCTAACAGTACCGTATTCATCTGCAATGCTAGAGATGAGAGCATTTCGCTCTTTAAATCTTCCAGCATGTTACCTATTTTTTTCTTCATGACTGAAGCAGTCACTTTCATGGTTCTAGAAGTGGTCTTTCCTCTCCTTCTTAAGTAGTTCCAGCATAGTTGTCGAATGTCTTCCATAACATGCTAGTAGACATCACCTCTAGAAATCATGTTAAGAGCCTCCAGTGATTCATTGGTAAGTCCTCTCAAAAATATGCTTTTAAGGGATTTATCAGATAGTCTCGTGTGAGGAGATCGTTGAAGATTAAATTTGAATCTCTCCCAATATTCCTTGAGAGACTCATCTTATTTCTGTGTCATGCTAAGGACCTTTTATCTGGAGTCTCTTGCTCTCCCAAAATCTTGGTATTGCTCTAAAAAGAGCTTCTTCATTTGATCCCAAGTGGTAATGTGTTTGTCTCCCAGACCGATGAACAACCATAAAGCTGCATCGTCCAACATGGAAGGAAAGAGTTTCAACTTCTGTGTATCAAATTTGTAGTCCACGGACTTGCATAAGACATCAAACTTAAATAAAAATAGGTCAGGGTCCTCAGTTGGGTATCCTCTGAAGATCAGAAGGTGAGTAGGGGATATGTTTTTCATTTTGGTATCTCCTACTCCTTCATCAATTGGGAAACTAAAGCCAGATGAGACTTCTTCATTGTTAGCCATTTTTTCAAGAAATGTGGTCTCTAATGCAATATTTATGGCCTTATGGTCATTTAAGACTTTTTTAGTCAAGGCTCTAAGGTTTTCTGGTGTTATCATTCGATCTTCTACAACTTTCCACAACAAGGCTTCCTCTAAGGGTGTCCTATTAAACAAGGAATTTATGATGATTCATTCTTCCCCACATTGATGGGATGAGGAGGCACTTTGCACAAAGTTCGGCTCCTCACTCTAATGGATTGCTAGAGGTGGGTCAGGCGAGTCTAATTCAAATTCAGAATGTTTGGCTGACTTAGGTTCTGATGGATTAGTTTTTATAAATTGATTGTTAGGTCCTCTTCTCGAAGAACTCATACAAGGTCAGATGGAAGGTTTCCAGGTATTGAAAATAATCGTAGTTGAGACGCTTCCCTGATAACGACACCAAAATGTTGCGAGCCAAACAAGGTTAACTTATTTCCTACTTTTGTCACATGCCCATGCATTTAATTTATCAACCCAGGGAGCTTTGTAAACTTGTGAAGGGTCTTGAACAAGATTACTTACAATACCACTTGAGATGAGTCTGCTAGTTCTACTATTGGGGGGTGTTTCAAATGGTTGTCAATCATTCATACACTCCTCAATAATTTACATAAAAACAATTAAATCTATAGAAAGGAAATATTCACGCATTCCTGGAAATAAACCTACTATAATACTAGAAATAACAATGCGATAAACAATCTTATAAAAGTGGTAAACTAATCTAGAAAAAAAATAGGAAAAATAGGGGAAGAAATACTGGCTTGGAGTGGGCCCAAGCTCCAGCAGCTTCCTCCCAACTGAATACGCACTTAGAAACTTCTAGAACTGTATTATAATTATCAAAGTATTACAATGCTTCTTCTGTGTATCTCTATATAATTAATATAAAAAATATTCTATCTCCTCTATATCCTCAAAGAGGTTTGCATGTGTTTATATAGCACACCCGTAGAACTTCTATTACAAAGAAGTTATAATAGTCGATTCATTCTAGACTAAACTAAGACAGTCTAGTAAATATGATCGATGTTTGCTAAAATTAGCATTCGGTTCTAATGGTGGTGTGTTCATTGATTGGTTTGTGCTTCGCCTGGCATTGGTAAGATGTTCTCATACATCCTTACAATCCCCAATTTAGCTCTACATGACATAGAGTTGGAAATGCACTTGTCGTTGTTGTCCACGTTGTGCTTGTATGGTCAACGGGTGAAGAACATGGGAGCCTTCCCTATGAGGAAGGTGCCTAAGTATGTTGGGTGCCTTCTCTATGCGAAAGGTGCCTTACTGCCATTGGCACCTTCCTAGAAGAGGAAGGTGCTTATATTCTGTTGGTGCCTTCTTGTGAGAGGAAGGCACTTGCCTTCTAGTGGCGCCTTCCTTATGAGAGGAAGGCACTTGCCTTCTAGTGGCGCCTTCCTTATGAGAGGAAGGCGCTTGCCTTCTAGTGGCACCTTCTCGTCGGTGCCTTACTTATGAGAGGAAGGTGCTTGCCTTCTAGTGGTGTCTTCCCGTCGATGCCTTCCTTATGAGAGGAAGGCGTTTCTTTTCCTTTGGTGCCTTCTTGGAAGAGGAAGGCGCTGGCCTTCTATTGGCGCCTTCCTGGGAGAGGAAGGTTCTTGTCTTTCCTTGGTGCCTTCCTAGAAGAGGAAGGCGCCTACTTACACTTGGTGCCTTCCTGGAAGAGGAAGGCACCTACTTACACTTGGTGCCTTCCTGGAAGAGGAAGGTGCCTACTTATGCTTGGCACCTTCCTGGAAGAGGAAGGCGCCTACCTTCTTTGCATTTATTTCGAAAGAAACAAAGTGCCAGGTCCATGATAAGACCTCTACTGATCCAAATCTAACTAAATCAACTACAATTCCATAAAAACACACTGAAAACACATGAATTAGATAACATGCATAATTTCATCAAATAATTATATAATCATTCATAAACATATGCAATCCTTATTATACAGCAACATAATAATCAAGAAAACGTATACAAAATATGAGCATTTCTAATGCTTATCAGTGGATGCACGTGAAACATGACCTAGCCCCTCAAATGAGTGAATCATGGCCCAACAATATGCTCCATCCACTCCTGTGGGAGCATCACTCAATGGTGGTGAGTGTGGATTTTTCCACATGTGTGGTTTCAATTGGTTGTTTTCCCTCATGGACCGAAAGTTAATTCTATGGTCCATTATTTGCTCCTCTTGTACTGTCGAGTCTAATAATATATCAAATAAAAAAATATTAAAAATTAACTTGAGCAACATTGCGAGAGTCTTGAGCCATTATCCCACATTTATTCCACAATGACCCTCATGGTGGTATATAAAGCACAACACCCACATAGAGCTTTGAAAATCGAAAAGCAGACTTTCGGGTTAAATTCCCAAGTGGATGCACACGAAATACGACACAACCCCTCAAACGAGCGAATCATGGCCTAGAAATATGCGTCATATCTCCCGTGGGAGCATCCCTCAATGGTGGTGAGTGAGTAATTTTCCCCATAAGTGATTTCCATTGGTTGTCTTCCCTCATGGGCCGCATGTTAATTCTAGTGTACATTATTTGATCCTCCCGTACTGCCCAATCTCATAATATATCAAATAAAAAATTATTAAAAATTAACTTGAGCAATGCTGCGAGAGGCTGGAGCCATTATCCCACATTTATTCCATAATAACCGTCATGGTGGTATATAAAGCACAACACCCACATAGAGCTTTGCAAATCAGGAAGCAGGATTTTGGGTTAAATGCCCAAGTGGAGGCACGTGAAACATGACCCAACCCCTCAAACGAGCGAATGATGGCCCAACAATATACTCCATCCTCTCTCATGGGAGCATCACTCAATGGTGGTGAGTGGATTTTTTCCCATGTGTGGTTTCCATTGGTTGTTTCCCTCATGGGTCGCAAGTTAATTCTAAGGTCCATTATTCTCTCCTCTCATACTTCCCAATCTCATAATATATCAAATAAAAAATTAGTAAAAATTAACTTGAGCAATGTTGCGAGAGTCTTTAGCCATTAACCCATATTTATTCCACAACGACCCTCATGGTGGTATATAAAGCACAACACCCACATGGAGCTTTGCAAATTGGGAAGTAGGCTTTCGAGTTAAATGTCCAAGTGGATGCATGTGAAACATGATCCAACCCCTCAAACTAGAGAATCATGGCCCAAAATTATGCTCCATCCTCTCCTGTGTGAGCATCGCTCAATGGTGGTGAGTGTGGCTTTTTCCTTATATGTGGTTTCCATTGGCTATTTTCCCACATGGTCAGCAAGTTAATTCTAGGGTCCATTATTCGTTCCTCCCATACAACCCAGTCTCATAATATATCAAATAAAAAATTATTAAAAATTAACTTGAGCAACATTGCGAGAGTCTTGAGCCATTATCCCACATTTATTCCACAATGACCCTCATGGCAGTATATAAATCACAACACCCACATAGAGCTTTGCAAATTGGAAAGCAGGCTTCTGGTTTAAATGCCCAAGTGGATATACGTGAAACACGTCCCAGTCCCTCAAACGAGCGAATCATGGCCCAACAATATACTTCATCCTATCCCATGGGAGCATCGCTCAATTGTGGTGAGTGTGGATTTTTCCCCATGAGTGGTTTCCATTGACTGTTTTCCCTCATGGGCAAAATATTATTCTAGGGTCCATTATTCGCTTCTCTCGTATTGCCCAGTCTCATAATATATCAAATAAGAAATTATTAAAAATTAGCTTGAGCAACGCTACGAGAGTCTTGAGCCATTATCCCATATTTATTCCACAATGACACTCATGGTGGTATATAAAGCACAACACCCACATAGAGCTTTGTAAATTGAGAAGTAGGCTTTTGGGTTAAATGCCCAAGTGGATGTACGTGAAACATGACCCAGCCCCTAAAATGAGTGAATCATGGTCCAACAATATGCTCCATCCTCTCCCGTGGGAGCATCACTCAATGGTTTTGAGTGTGGATTTTTCCCCATGTATGGTTTCCATCGGTTGTTTTCCCTCATGGGCCCCAAGTTAATTCTAGGGTCCATTTTTCACTCCTTTCGTACTGCCCAGTCTCATAATATATCAAATAAAAATTTATTAAAAGTTAACTTGAGCAATGCTGCGAGAGTCTTGAGACATTATCCCATATTTATTCCACAATGACCCTCATGGTGGTATATAAAGCACAACATCCACATAGAGCTTAGCAAATCGATAAGTAGGCTTTTGGTTTAAATGCCCTAGTGGATGTATGAGAAACATGACCCAACCCCTCAAATGAGTGAATCATAGCCCAGCAATATGCTCCATCCTCTCCCGTGGGAGCATCGCTCAATGGTGGTGAGTGTACATTTTCCCCATGTGTGGTTTGCATTTGATGTTTTCCCTCACGAGTCGCAAGTTAATTCTAGGGTCAATTATTCGCTCCTCTTGTACTGCCCAGTCTCATAATATATCAAATAAAAAATTATTAAAAATTAACTCGAGCAATGTTGCGAGAGTCTTGAGCCATTATTCCACATTTATTCCACAATGACCCTCATGGTGGTATATAAAGCACAACACCCACATAGAGCTTTAAAAATTAGGAAGCAGACTTTTGGATTAAATTCCCAAGTGGATGCACGTGAAACTCAAACGAGCGAATCATGGCCCAAAAATATGCTCCATCCTCTCCTGTGGGATCATCGCTCAATGGTGGTCAGTGTGGATTTTTCCACATGTGTGGTTTCAATTGGTTGTTTTCCCTCATGGGCCGCAAGTTAATTCTATGGTCCATTATTCACTCCTCTTGTACTGCCCAGTATCATAATATATCAAATAAAAAATTGATAAAAATTAACTTGGGCAACGCTGCGAGAGTCTTGAGCAATTATCCCACATTTATTCCACAATGACCCTCATGGTGGTATATAAAGCACAACACCCACATAGATCTTTGAAAATCGTAAATCAAGCTTTTGGGTAAAAGGCCCAAGTGGATGCACACGAAACATGACCTAAACCCTCAATCAAGAGAATCATGGCTTAGCAATATGTGTCATATCTCCCATGGGAGCATCGCTCAATGGTGGTGAGTGAGTATTTTTTCCCATTTGTGGTTTCAATTGGTTGTCTTCCCTCATGGGCTGCAAGTTAATTCTAGTGTCCATTATTCGTTCCTCCCGTACTGTCGAATCTCATAATATATCAAATAAAAAATTATTAAAAATTAACTTGAGCAACGCTAGGAGAGTCTTGAGCCATTATCCCACATTTATTCCATAATGACCTTCATGGTGGTTTATAAAGCACAACACACACATAGATCTTTGTATATCGAGAAGTAAAATTTTGGGTTAAATGCCCAAGTGGATGCATGTGAAACATGACCCAACCCCTCAAACAAGAGAATCATGGCCCATAACTATGCTCCATCATATGTCATGGGAGCATCGCTCAATGGTGGTGAGTGTGGATTTTTTCCCATGTGTGGTTTCCATTGGTTGTTTTCCTCATGGGCCCCAAGTTAATTCTAGGGTCCATTATTCTCTCCTCCCGTACTTCCCAGTATCATAATATATCAAATAAAAAATTATTAAAAATTAACTTGAGCAATGTTACGAGATTCTTGAGCCATTATCCCACATTTATTCCACAACGACCCTCATGGTGGTATATAAAGCACAACACCCACATGGAGCTTTTCAAATCGGGAAGCAGGCTTTTGGGTTAAATGTCCAAGTTGATGCATGCGAAACATGATCCAACCCCTCAAACTAGAAAATCATTGCCCAAAAATATGGTCCATCCTCTCCCGTGGCAACATCGCTCAATGGTGGTGAGTGTGGATTTTTCCCCATGTGTGGTTTCCATTGGCTATTTTCCCTCATGGGCCGCAATTTAATTCTAGGGTCCATTATTCGCTCCTGTCATACTGCCCAGTCTCATAATATATAAAATAAAAAATTATTAAAAATTAACTTGAGCAACACTGCGAGAGTCTTAAGCCATTATCCCACATTTATTCCACAATGACCCTCATGGTGGTATATAAAACACAACACCCACATAGAGCTTTCAAAATCGAAAAGCAGGCTTTTGGGTTAAATTCCCAAGTGGATGCACATGAAACATGACCCGGCCCCTCAAATGAGCGAATCATGGCCTAGCAATATGCGCCATATCTCTCGTGGGAGCATCGCTCAATGGTGGTGAGTGAGTATTTTTCCCCATGTGTGGTTTCCATTGGTTGTATTTCCTCATGGGCCGCAAGTTAATTCTAGTGTCCATTATTTGCTCCTCTCGTACTGCCCAATATCATCATATATCAAATAAAAAATTATTAAAAATTAACTTGAGCAACGCTGCGAGAGTCTTGAGCCATTATCCCACATTTATTCCATAATGACCATCATGGTGGTATATAAAGCACAACACCAAAATAGAGCTTTGCAAATTGGGAAGCAATATTTTGGGTTAAATGCCCAAGTGGATGCACGTGAAGCATGGCCCAACCCCTCAAACGAGTGAATCATGGCCAAGCAATATGCTTCATCCTCTCTCATGGGAGCATCGCTCAATGGTGGTGAGTGTGGATTTGTTTCCATGTGTGGTTTCCATTGGTTGTTTTCCCTAATGGGTAGCAAGTTAATTCTAAGGTCCATTATTCTCTCCTCCCGTACTTCCCAGTATCATAATATATCAAATAAAAAATTATTAAAATTTAACTTGAGAAACGCTGCGAGAGTCTTGAGCCATTATCCCACATTTATTCCACAATGACCCTCATGGTGGTATATAAAGCACAACACCCGCATAGAGCTTTGCAAATTGGGAAGCAGGATTTTGGATTAAATGTCCAAGTGGATGTACGTGAAACATGATCCAACCCCTCAAACTAGAAAATCGTGGCCCAACAATATTCTCCATCCTCTCCCATGGGAGCATCTCTCAATGGTGGTTGTTGTAATCACAATGACACTGAGAGGGGGGTGAATCAGTGTGATCTTTAAAATTTCTAAAACATATGGTTTTAAATCCAGTAGCAAGTTTAAAGAGGATAAAAGAGATATTAAATGCATCAAGAAAGCATCACACATAACACAACAATTTAACGAGGTTCACCAATGTGGCTACTCCTCAAAAATGGCTGCTTGGACTACCATCCAAATCCAGCCTATGCAAAGCAACAACTTTACAACTTTTTACCAGCACCAACTGGAAAGAGCTTCAACCCTTCAATTTTTCTGCACCAACAGAAGGGAGCACCGACCCCCAAGACACCAGCTACTACTGGAAGAAGCACCAACTTCTTATGCCAAGCTGCAACTTGGACATTACATGAAATAATAAAAACTTACAGCAACAATACTTTCACCTTATTACCCAGTCTGTAGTTTACAAGCACTCTGCTTCTGCTGCGCCAAAGCTTTGCACAACCAGTCTGCTACACGATTCACTTTCTACACATAGCAGTCGTAAATCACACCTTCTATAGCTCTCTGTGCGCTAACACTTCGCAAAGATTCGATACGCCCTCTTTACTGCAACTCCAAAGAACTATCACTTCGCTCACGCTTTGAATCGAAACGACTTGCTCTCTGCTCGACGTGAACTTCTTTCGCACTTCTCACGCTACTTTAACCTCGAAACAGCCCCCCTTTTTATAGAAGAGAATTCAAGATCAATTCTTAAATCATAGTCGGCTGTAACCCTAGGACGTCGGCTGCAAACCCTAATGATGTCGGCTGCAAACCCTAGAATTTTTTGGCTGCTAAAACCTGGTGATTGTCAGTTGCAAACCCTAAAAACATCCGCTGTAAAACCCTAGAAAATGTCGGCTTCAAAACCCTAAAAATCGTCGGCCTCGATTCAACTTTGTCGGCCTCAACCGCTACTGCCACCTCTGTCACCTTTTTGTAACTGTTGCCACGAAACACAAACATGTCGCGATATCGCGACGCTTTTTGTAGCCGTACGCCTTCATATCCTTGCTGTCGCGAAATCGTGACCATTTTGGCCTTTGGTAGCTTTGCCATCGTTCTTGTCACGAAATCGTGACACTTCAAACTTTTGCTTACGTCATCCTCATTCTTGTCGCGAAATCGCGACGCTTTCGGCTTCCAGCGGCTTTTCTTTCACCCTGTCATGAAATCGTGACACTTTCAATTTTTTGACGTCATCCTCAGCTTTGTCATGAAATCATGACACTTTCAATTTTGCTGACGTCATCCTCAGCTTTGTCACGAAATCATGACGCTTTCGGCTTCCAGCGGCTTTTCTTTCACCCTGTCGTGAAATCATGACACTTTCAATTTTGCTGACGTCATCCTCATCTTTGTCATGAAATCGTGACGCTTTCGGCATCCGTACATTTCTTGCTTCATGCGATAGCGAAATCGCTACAACTTTGTGCCTTGTGCTTTCGACTTGCTTCATCTTTGAGTTCTGCTCTTTTGACTGGTAGCGAAATCGCTACACCTTCACGTTGTGCATTTTTGGACTTGTAGCGAAATCGCTACACCTTCGTGTTGTGCTTTTTCAACTTGTAGCGAAATCGCTACACCTTTGTTTTGTGCAATTTGACACGTAGCGAAATCGCTACACCTTTGAGTTCTGCATTTTTGACTTGTAGCGAAATCGCTACACCTTTGTGTCTTGCAGTTTCGACTTGTAGCGAAATCACTACAACTTTTCACTTAACACTTTCTCCCTGCTTTGGCCAGCGAAAATTCAACATGTAGCGAAATCACTACAATTTCTCGACTTAGCTTCTTGGCCTCCAACATGTCACGAAATCATGACAGTTTGCCTTGCACCTTCTCTCCCTTCATTTTTGTCATGAAATCGTGACATTTATCTTCTCTCTCCTCACTTTCGCTTTCTTTCTCTCCTCATTTTGTCATGAAATCGTGACATTTCACTTTCTCTCTCCTCCGACTTGTCGTGAAATCATGACATTTTTGGTTGTGCTTTCTCTCCTCCGACTTGTCACGGAAAATCAGATAGAAAACATGTCGCGATATCGCGAGGTTTCTAACTTGTCTTTTTCTTCGAATTTTTTTGCATCTGAACTTCTGTCCATTGCATCATTAGATCTAGTTGCCTGTGTTGACAACAATGACAAACTTCTTGCACCACCTTGCTCAACAATCTCCCCCTTTGGAATTGTTGGCAACACCTGTGTACATTCTTGTAACTCTTCTCCCCCTTTGTCAATAATACCAAAGGGCTGCTGCAGACTCCCCTTGAGTCCATCCTCACAATTCTCAGGCACAATTTGTTGCATCTGGCACAAATTATGATCATGAGCACAAGAATAGTCAAATACTCAAATGCTCCCCCTGAGAAAGTGATCTCTGTAGCTAGTCACTTCTTAGGAAGTGTGACTACTCCTAATTTGCTTCGAAGGTACTCAAATACTTCCTTGGGCAAAGGTTTTGTAAAGATATCTGCTACTTGTTCTGTAGTTGGGACATAGTCCAATTTAACTTCTCCTTCTGCAACTTTCTCCTTCAAGAAATGATACCTTATAGCAATGTGCTTTGTCCGTGAGTGCATTCTTGGATTCTTAGAGATGTTAATTGCACTGGTGTTATCACACTTTACCGATATTGGTTCACTAAAATTAATACCTAGATCTTTCAAAGTTTGTTTCATCCGCAAGACTTATGTGCAAAATGTTGCTATTGCAATATATTCTGCCTCAGTTGTAGATAAAGAAACTGACTCTTGCTTCTTACTGTGCCATGCAACCAATCTGTCCCCCAAATAGAATGCTCCTCCACTGGTACTCTTTCTGTCATCAACACATCCAGCCCAATCTGCATCTGAATATGATATAAGAGTGAAGTCTTTGCCTTTTGGATACCACAACCCATACTCCATGGTGCCCTTGAGATACCGAAAAATCCTTTTACTTCTTGTCACATGAGTCTCTTTGGGACTGGTCTGAAATCTAGCTACCATGCAAGCGCCTGCAGAATATCGGGTCTAGTGGTTGTTAAATATAGTAGACTTCCAATCATAGATCTGTACATGGTTTGGTCTACGGGTGGAGATTTGTCTTCTTTACTCAATTTGCGACCTGTTGTCATGGGAGTCTTGGTAGCTTACTGAGTCCTCCATAGTGAACCTTTTTAGCATTTCTTTCACATATTTGATTTGGGAAATGAATATGCCTTTCTCATTTTGATTAACTTGTAGCCCAAGAAAGTAAGACGGTTCACCAATCATAGACATTTCAAATTCATTCTGCATCTTATTTGCTAAGTCTTTACAAGATTCATCTTTGTTGCTTGCCAAATATGATATCATCTACATAGACAACTAAAACAATGAGATGCCCACCTTCTGTTTTTACATACGATTATTGTCCACTAAACCTTTCTTGAATCCCTGTTGAGAGAGATAGTTATCTAGCCTAGCATACCAAGCCCGTGGTGCTTGCTTTAATCCATACGAGTGCTTTCTTTAATTTGCGAGACAAGGTTAGGATCCTCACTAATTTGAAATCCATCCGGTTGTTCAATATAGACCTCTTCTTCGAGTTTCCCATTTAAAAAGGCAGATTTTACATCCATCTGATACACCCTAAAGTTTTTGTGAACTGCTAAGGCCAAAAACATTCTAATTGCTTCTAATCTGCCCTCTGGAGCAAAAGTCTCTTCAAAATCAATGCCTTCGACCTGTGCATATCCTTTACAAACCAGTCTTGCTTTGTTCCTAATGACTCTGTCCGTCTTCATTTAATTTGTTTCGAAATATCCATTTGGTGCCGATTACATTCTTGTTTGCAGGTCTAGGTACTAATTCCCAAGTTCTATTCTTTTCAATCTGATCTAACTCTTCATTTATTGCCTTCATCCAGCTATCATCTTTGCTTGCTTCATCTATGTTTTTGGGCTCAATGTTGGATAAAAGAGAGTAATTACTTATTACTTTCTTTCTTGTCTGAATGCCAGCTGTGGGATCTCCAATTATTTGGTCTCTAGGATGATTTTTCTGCCAGTTGCCCATTTTGAATTTTCTGTTTTCTTGCACCTCTGAGTCATCTGATAAGTTATCTGCATCAACCGTAGACGTATTTTCTGTTCCATGCACTTCATCTCCTTCAATGACTTCTTCGTAGATTGGGTAGTTTTCTTCAAAGTTAACTGTTTGTTTCCTCCCTTCATCGAATTTAACATCTGCATTGTCCACAATTTTCTTGAGTCTCTTGTTGTAGCATTTGTAAGCTTTGCTATTTGGAGAATAACCAACAAAAACACCTTCATCTGCTCTATCTTCAAACTTTCCAAGGTTGTCATCAGTTTTTTTGATGTAGCACTTACAGCCAAATACTTTGAGATGTTTTGCTGTTGCTTTTCTACCAAACCACAACTCATAAGGTGTTTTGCATTCATGAGTTCTTAACATATACCTGTTTTGAATGTATACTGCTATGTGAACTGCTTCTTTCCAGAATCTATCTGCTATTTTGTTTTTTGCCAGCATGGTGCGTGCCATTTCCTGTATAGTTCTGTTCTTTCTCTCTACTACACCATTCTGCTGGGGAGTTCCGCTGCTGAATATTGTCTCCTGATACCATGTTTTTCATAGTATTCTATAAATTCATTCGAAATGAATTCTCCTCCTCTGTCTGATCGCAAGCATTTAATCCATTTTCCTATTTCATTCTCAACTAGTTGTTTGAAGGTTCTGAACATTTCAAATGCTTCTGTTTTATCTTTTAGGAAGAATATCCATGTCATTCTGGAATAATCATCGATACACAGCATAAAGTATTTGTCGCCGTTTATGCTTTGAGTTCTCATGGGTCCACATAGGTCAGTATGAATAATTTCCAAAGGCCTGCTAGTGTGGTACTCTTTTGTTTTGAAAGATACTCTGGTTTGCTTTCCCTTCTGACATGAAGCACAAACATTGTTTGAAGGTTTCTTAATGGTTGGAATATCTCTCACTGCTTGTTTAGAGCTGATTTTCACCAAATTATCAAAACTTATGTGTCCAAGCCTCTTATGCCACAACCAGTTCTCTTCTTCTTGTCCAATAAAACACGTACCTTCTAAAGTTTCTGAGAGTGTGTACAGATTACCAGACGTCCTTGAACCAGTTGCTATCAATTTCCCACTGTTTATTTTTCTGACTTCACAACCCTGCTTCTTGAAGACTACTTCATGACCTTTATCACAGATTTGACTAACACTTAACGAGGTTATGTTTCAAACCATCCACAAATAAAACTTCTTCGACTTGATTTTCCCTTCACTAATTTTGATGAGACCCTTTTCCTATTATTTTGGCTCCATCATTATTTCCAAACTTCACAGAGCCACCCTCATATTTCTGTAGTTTTTCAAATTTTTGTTTATCACCTGTCATATGGCTTGAGCAACCACTGTCAAGGATCCATGGTACACATTTATTCTGAGCTCTAAAAGTTGTCTGCACTATTAGAGATTCCTTTTCTTCCCTGAGTTGTTCTTTCTGTTTCCATTCTGTTTTAACTGTGGTATTGGGTTCTAGCTTGGATTTCCCCTTTTCAGAATCTTGCACATATCCTTCAGAAGAAATTCTATTTTGTTTTGCCCTATGTGGTTGAATTCTTCTTTTTCGAGATTGATTTGAAACAGAAATACTACGACGAGTTTCTAGCAATATGTCCAAAGTTGTGACAGTTAAAGCATTCTATTGCATAACTCATTAGAGGAGCAAAAGCATTTCTACTAGTGAAACTTCTTGGACCTATATTATACTTGCAATCAACAATTTTATGCCCATAACCATTACATTTAAAGCAGAAACCATAGAAATAATGATTGAACCTGAAATATGGTCTTGGCCAAGTTGTTGCAGGAGCCTTAGATCTTCTTTTCTTTTGATGTGTGACCTTGGTAAAGCCATCATTGTCAGCTCCTATTTTAGGACTGGCATTACTGCTTTCTTTTGCCTGATTTGTTTTTCTTTCCACAACTTTGTTTCTTGTCTTTACTCTTTTCACATTCAACATTGCTTGCCTTTGGTCCATTTGATGATTCTCCTTCGATAAAGCCCAGACCGAATTTGATACCTGTGGATCTTTGATCGCTTAGAATTTTGTCCAGCTTCATCGAACTTTCTTCACGTTTTAAATGACAGCTAATTTTTCGATCCAGCTCTTGTATCTGTATTCGAAGACTAACATTTTCTTCTTCCAATTTGCAACAGTAATCTATCTTCATGGTTACCTGTACTTCAAGATCTTCGGACATTTTCTTGTACTCTTACTGTCTGTGTTTTTAGACGGCTATAATGTCATTTGCATCCTCAAGTTTCCTTAACAGTTTTTTATTCTTTCTTTTCTCGATTTCCATTCCATAAGAGCGAGACACCAACTCACCTTCTAAATCAACTTCAGCCTCACCTTTTTCAATAGATACTTCAGAGTTCATTCCTTCTCTGTTTTCTATGTTTTTTGCCTCTTCTGATTCGTCTATTTCAAATGCCATAAAGAGAGCCTCACCTGTTCCTTCTTCAGAGTCTTCACTAGAACTGTCCTCTGAAGATTCTGCATTTCGGGAGATAAAGCTTTTCTTTTTGAAATTGCCTTTTCTGAAGTTTGTTTTCTTCCTCCATTCACCTCTTTCTTGATCTTGAGTTTCTTCACCTTTGTTCTTGTCATTGAGAGGACATTTGGTAGCAAAGTGTCCAATGCCTCCACAATTGAAACATTTAAAAGGTAGCTTTCCTTTGTATTTTCCTTTTCCTTTTCTCGGCTTTCTTACAAAATTTGCTTCCATTTCATCTGAAGCATCCTCTTCTTCGATTCTTGTTTTGTGCTTTTGCCTTTTAGGGCTTTGAAAGTCTGCTTCTCTATCTGTGGGATTAGACCTTCCTATTCTCATTTCAAAAGCGAGTCAAAGAACCATGCATCTCATCCATACTAAAATGATTTAGATCTTTGGCTTCTTCTATGGCAGAGACTTTAGAATCAAATCTAGGAGGGAGCGATCTCAATACCTTTTTCACGATAGCAACATCGGTTAATTCTTCGCCAAGACCTCTGATTGAATTGGTGATCCCATTGACTCTTTGCATGAAAGTCTCTATGTTCTCATCATTGTCCATCTTTAAAGATTCGTATTGAGCTCGATGTGCTTGAAGCTTGGCCTCCTTGATCCTATCATCTCCTTCATGAATGTTCTCTAGTTTATCCCATATATCTTTTGTTGATTCACAATTTATGACCTTGACTAGCTCACTGTCCACTAGTCCACACATGATAGCATTTTTTGCTTTTGAATCATATTCAAATGCCTTTTTACCTGCAGTGTCTATTGGAGCGGTGGCAGGAGCTTTGTAACCATTAACTACCGCACCCCAGATGTCAAAACCCAAAGCACTGAGATATGTCTGCATTCTAATTTTCTAGAATGCATAATTAGTCCCATCAAACAATGGTGCTTTGTTCGAGGAGAAACCTTCACCACTTGCCATTGCGTAACTTCCAAGATCACCTTAGTCTGTTTAAGCCTTGTTCGGGAACCTGGCTCCGATACCAATTGTTGTAATCACAATGACAGCTGAGAGGGGGGGTGAATCAGTGTGATCTTTAAAATTTCTAAAACATATGGTTTTAAATCCAACAGCAGTTTAAAGCAGATAAAAGAGATATTAAATGCATCAAGAAAGCATCACACATAACACAACAATTTAACGAGGTTCACCAATGTGGCTACTCCTCAAAAATGGCTGCTTGGACTACCATCCAAATCCGGCCTATGCAAAGCAACAACTTTACAACTTTTTACCAGCACCAACTGGAAAGAGCTTCAACCCTTCAATTTTTTTGCACCAACAGAAGGGAGCACCGACCCCCAAGACACCAGCTACTACTGGAAGAAGCACCAACTTCTTATGCCAAGCTGCAACTTGGACATTACATGAAATAATAAAAACTTACAGCAACAATACTTTCACCTTATTACCCAGTCTACAGTTTACAAGCACTCTGCTTCTGCTGCGCCAAAGCTTTGCACAACCAGTCTGCTACACGATTCACTTTCTATGCACAACAGTCGTAAATCACACCTTCTGCAGCTCTCTGTGTGCTAACACTTCGCAAAGATTCGATACGCCCTCTTTACTGCAACTCCAAAGAACTATCACTTCGCTCACGCTTTGAATCGAAACGACTTGCTCTCTGCTCGACGCGAACTTCTTTCGCACTTCTCACTCTACTTTAACCTCGAAATAGCCCCCCTTTTTATAGAAGAGAATTCAAGATCAATTCTTAAATCATAGTCGGCTGTAACCCTAGGACGTCGGTTGCAAACCCTAATGATGTCGGCTGCAAACCCTAGAATTTTTTGGCTGCTAAAACCTGGTGATTGTCGGCTGCAAACCCTAAAAACGTCCATTGTAAAACCCTAGAAAATGTCGGCTTCAAAACCCTAAAAATCGTCGGCCTCGATTCAACTTTGTCGGCCTCAACCGCTACTACCACCTCTGTCACCTTTTTGTAACTGTTGCCGTGAAACACAAACATGTCGCGATATCGCGACGCTTTTTGTAGCCGTACGCCTTCATATCCTTGCTGTCGCGAAATCGTGACCATTTTGGCCTTTGATAGCTTTGCCATCGTTCTTGTCATGAAATCGTGACACTTCAAACTTTTGCTTACGTCATCCTCATTCTTGTCGCGAAATCGTGACGCTTCCGACTTCCAACGGCTTTTCTTTCACCCTGTCACGAAATCGTGACACTTTCAGTTTTGCTGACGTCATCCTCAGCTTTGTCGTGAAATCATGACACTTTCAATTTTGCTGACGTCATCCTCAGCTTTGTCGCGAAATCACGATGCTTTCGGCTTCCAGCGGCTTTTCTTTCACCCTGTCATGAAATCGTGACACTTTCAATTTTGCTGACGTCATCCTCAGCTTTGTCACAAAATCATGACGCTTTCGGCATCCGTACATTTCTTGCTTCATGCGGTAGCGAAATCGCTACAACTTTGTGCCTTGTGCTTTCGACTTGCTTCAACTTTGAGTTCTGCTCTTTTGACTGGTAGCGAAATCGCTACACCTTCACGTTGTGCACTTATGACTTGTAGCGAAATCGCTACACCTTCGTGTTGTGCTTTTTCAACTTGTAGCAAAATCGCTACACCTTTGTTTTGTGCAATTTGACATGTAGCAAAATCGCTACACCTTTGAGTTCTGCATTTTTGACTTGTAGCAAAATCGCTACACCTTTGAGCTTTGCTTTTTGACTTGTAGCGAAATCGCTACAACTTTTCACTTAACACTTTCTCCCTGCTTTGGCCAGCGAAAATTCAACATGTAGCGAAATCGCTACAATTTCTCGACTTAGCTTCTTGGCCTCCAACATGTCACGAAATCATGACAGTTTGCCTTGCACCTTCTCTCTCCTCATTTTTGTCGTGAAATCATGACATTTTCAGCTGCGCTTTCTCTCTCCTCCACTTGTCACGAAATCGTGACATTTTTGGCTACGCTTTCTCTCTCCTCACTTTTGTCGTGAAATCGTGACATTTTCAGCTGTGCTTTCTCTCTCCTCCGACTTGTCGCGAAATCGTGACATTTTCGGCTGTGCCTTCTCTCTCCTCCGACTTGTCACGAAATCGCGACAGAAAACATGTCGCGATATCGCGACAGTTTTCTTACTTGTCTTTTTCTTCGAATTTTTGAAACTGGGCCACTTCTTTCTTCCTAAAAACTTGTTGTACATGATCTGACTGACCTTTGAGCTTCTATCCTCTGCATCTGAACTGCCTGTCAATTGCATCATTAGATCTAGCTGACTGTGTTGACAACAATGACAAATTTCTTGCAGCACCTTGCTCAACAGTGGTGACTGTTGATTTTTTCCCATGAGTGGTTTCCATTGGCTATTTTCCCTCATGGGTCACAAGTTAATTCTAGGGTCCATTATTTGCTCCTCCCATACTGCCCAATATCATAATATATAAAATAAAAAATTATTAAAAATTAACTTGAGCAACACTGCGAGAGTCTTGAGCCATTATCCCACATTTATTCCACAATGATCCTCATGGTGGTATATAAATCACAATGCCCACATAGACCTTTGCAAATCGGGAAGTAGGCTTTTGGTTTAAATGCCCAACTGGATGCACGTAAAACATGACCTTGTCCCTCAAATGAGCGAATCATGGCCCAGCAATATGCTCCATCCTATCCCATGGGAGCATCGCTCAATGGTGGTGAGTGTGGATTTTTCCCCATCTGTGGTTTCCATTGGTTGTCTTCCCTCATGGGCCGCATGTTAATTCTAGTGTCCATTATTCGCTTCTCCCGTACTCCCCAATCTCATAATATATCAAATAAAAAATTATTAAAAATTAACTTGAGCAACTTTGCGAGAGTCTTGATCCATTATCCCACATTTATTCCACAATGACCCTCATGGTGGTATATAAAGCACAACACCCACATAGAGATTTGCAAATCGGGAAGCAAACTTTTGGGTTAATTCCCCAAGTGGATGCATGAGAAACATGACCCATCCCCTAAAAAAAGTGAATCATGACCCAGTAATATGCTCCATCCTCCCTCGTGGGACCATAGCTCAATGGTGGTGAGTCTAGATTTTTCCCCATGTGTTGTTTCCATTGGTTGTTTTCCCTCATAGGCTGCAAGGTAATTCTAGGGTCCATTATTCACTCCTCGTGTACTTCCAAGTCTCATAATATATCAAATAAAAAGTCTAATAATTATTAAAAATTAACTTGAGCAACACTGCGAGAGTCTTGAGCCATTATCCCACATTTATTCCACAATGATCCTCATGGTGGTATATAAATCACAACACCCACATTGAGCTTTTAAAATAGGGAAGTAGGATTTTGGGTTAAATTCCCAAGTGGATGCATGCGAAACATGACCCAACCCCTCAAACGAACGAATCATGGCCCAACAATATGCTTCATCCTCTCCCGTGGGAGATTCGCTCGATGGTAGTGAGTGTGGATTTTTTCCCATGTGTGGTTTCTATTGGCTATTTTCCCTCATGGGCCGAAATCTAATTCTAGGGTCCGTTATTTTTTCCTCCCATACTATCCAATCACATAATATATCAAATAAAAAGTATTAAAAATTAACTTGACCAACGCTGCAAGGATCTTGAGCCATTATCCCACATTTATTCCATAATGAACCTCATAGTGGTATATAAAACACAACACTCACATAGAGATTTACAAATCTGGAAGTAAGCTTTTGCGTTAAATTTCCAAGTGGATGCACGCAAAACATGATCCAACCCCTCAAACTAGAGAATCATGGCCCAACAATATGCTCCATCCTCTCCCGTGGGAGCATCGCTCAATGGTGGTGAGTGTGGATTTTTCCTCATGTGTGGTTTCCATTGGTTGTTTTCCCTCATGGGCCGCAAGTTAATTCTAGGGTCCATTATTCTCTCCTCTCATACTATTTTTTTTTTTTGTATTTACATGGTGGAATTGGTAGCCGACACGAATCCGGGTAGGTTGTCCAGCTTTTATGGACACCACAGTATTTTGTTAAGTCTTCCTTAGAAGTCACCACATAGATCTTCGTGCAGTCCGCCCCTATAACCACCATGCCACAATCATTTAAAACCTTTTACGCCATTGAAAGCACTATGAAATGGACAAGCGTTCAGTACGATGAGGCCCGAGATTTGAACCTTGGACCTCCACCCCCATTATGGGGTTTGGGTGAACCAATTGGTATACACCTTGGACCTAAAAAAAAAAAAAATTATTAAAAATTAACTTGAGCAATGTTGCAATAGTCTTGAGACATTATCCCACATTTATTACACAATGACCCTCATGGTGGTATATAAAGTACAACACCCACATAGAACTTTGCAAATCGGGAAGAAAAATTTTGGGTTAAATCCCCAAGTGGATGCACACGAAACATGACCCATCCCCTAAAACAAGCGAATCATGGCCCAACAATATGCTCCATCCTCCCCCATGGGAGCATCGCTCAATGGTGATGAGTGTCGATTTTTCCCCATGTGTGGTTTCCATTGGTTGTTTTCCCTCATGGGCCGCAAGTTAATTCTAGGGTCCATTATTTGCTCCTCCCATACTGCCCAGTCACATAATATATCAAATAAACAATTTTTTTTTTTTTTTTTGTATTTACATGGTGGAATCGATAGTTGACATGAATTCGGGTAGGTTGTCCAGCTTTTATGGCCGCCACAGTATTTTGTGTTGTCTGCCTTAGAAGCTGCCACATAGATCTTCGTGCAGTCTGCCCCTATAACCATCAAGCCACAGTCATTTTAAACCTTTTACGCCACTGAAAGCACCAGGAAAGGGACAATCATTCAGTCCGATGAGGCTCGAGATTTGAACCTTGGACCTCCGTCCCCCTTATGGGGTTTGGATGAACCAATTGGTCTACACCTCGAACCCGAAAAAAAAAAAACTATTATTAAAAATTAACTTGATCAACGTTGCGAGAGTCTTGAGCCATTATCCCACATTTTGTCCACAATGACCCTCATGGTGGTATATAAACCACAACACCCACGTAGAGCTTTGCAAATTGGGAAGCAATATTTTGGGTTAAATGCCCAAGTGGATGCATGCAAAACATGACCTAGCCCCTTAATTAAGTGAATCATGGCATAAAAATATGCTCCATGCTCTCCCGTGTGAGCATCGCTCAATCGTGGTGGGTTTATATTTTTCCCCATGTGTGGTTTTCATTGGTTGTTTTCCCTCATGGCCCGCAAGTTAATTCTAGGGTCCATTATTCTAGGGTCCATTATAGGCTTTTGGGTTAAATGCCCAAGTGGATGCACGCGAAACATGACACAACTCCTCAAACGAGCGAATCATGGCCTAGAAATATACTCCATCCTCTCTTGTGGGAGCATTGCTCAATGGTGGTGAGTGTGGATTTTTTCTCATGTGTGGTTTCCATTGTCTATTTTACCTCATGGGCAGCAAGTTAATTCTAAAGTCCATTATTTGCTTCTCTTGTACTACCTAGTATCATAATATATCAAATAAAAAATTATTAAAAATTAACTTGAGCAACGCTGCGACAGTCTTGAGCCATTATCTCACATTTATTCCATAAAGACCCTCATGGTGGTATATAAATCACATCACCCACATAGAGCTTTGCAAATTGGGAAGCAGGATTTTGGGTTAAATGCCCAAGTGGATGCATGCGAAACATGACCCAACCCATCAAACGAGTGAATCATGACCCAACAATATACTCCATCCTCTCCCGTGGAAGCATCACTCAATGGTGGTGGGTGTGGATTTGTCCCCATGTGTGGTTTCCATTGGCTATTTTCCCTCATGGGCCACAAGTTAATTCTAGGGTCCATTATTCACTCCTCCTATACTGCCCAGTCTCATAATATATCAAATAAAAAATTATTAAAAATTAACTTGAGCAACGCTACGAGAGTTTTGAGCCATTATCCCACATTTATTCCACAATGACCCTCATGGTGGTATATAAAACACAAAACCCACATAGAGCTTTGTAAATTGAGAAGTAGTATTTTCGGTTAAATTTCCAAGTGGATGCACACAAAACATGACCCAACCCCTCAAACGAGCGAATCATGGCCTAGTAATATGCTCCATCCTCTCCCGTGAGAGTATCGCTCAATGGTGGTGAGTGTGTATTTTTCCCCATGTGTGGTTTCCATTGGCATTTTTCCCTCATGGGCTGCAAGTTAACTCTAGGGTCCATTATTCGCTCCTCCCGTACTACCCAGTATCTTAATATATCAAATAAAAAATTATTCAGAATTAACTTGAGCAACACTGCGAGAGTCTTGAGACATTATCCCACATTTATTACACAATGACCATCATGGTGGTATATAAAGCACAACACCCACATAGAGCTTTGCAAATCGGGAAGCAGGCTTTTGGGTTAAATGCCCAAGTAGATGCACGCGAAACATGACCCAACCCCTCAAACAAGAAAATCATGGCCCAAAAATATGCTCAATCCTCTCCAATGAGAGCATCACTCAATGATGGTGAGTGTGGATTTTTCCCCATGTGTGGTTTCCATTGTTTGTTTTCCCTCATTGGCCACAAGTTAATTCTAGGGTCCATTATTCGCTCCTCCTGTATTGCGCAGTCTCATAATATACCAAATAAAAAAATATTATAAATTAACTTGAGCAACACTACGAGAGTCTTGAGCCATTATCCCACATTCCACAATGACCCTTAATGGTGGTATATAAAGCACAACATCGACATAGAGATTTGCAAATCGATAAGTAGGCTTTTGGGTTAAATGCCCAAGTGGATGCATGCAAAACATGACCCAGCCCCTCAAACAAGCGAATCATGGCCCAACAATATCCTCCATCCTCTCCCGTGGGAGCATCGCTCAATGGTGGTGAGTGTGGATTTTTCCCATGTGTGGTTTCCATTGGTTTTTTTCCCTCATGGACCACAAGTTAATTCTACGGTCAATTATTCGCTCCTCCTGTACTGTCCAGTCTCATAATATATCAAATAAAAAATTATTAAAAATTAACTCGAGCAACGTGGCGAGAGTCTTGAGCCATTATCCCACATTTATTCCACAATGACCCTCATGGTGGTATATAAAGCACAACACCCACATAGAGCTTTAAAATTTGGGAAGCAGACTTTTGGATAAAAATCCCAAGTGGATGCACGTGAAACATGACCTAACCCCTCAAACGAGCGAATCATGGCCCAACAATATGTTCCATCCTTTCCTGTGGGAGCATCGCTCAATGGTGGTCAGTGTGGATTTTTCCACATGTGTGGTTTGAATTGGTTGTTTTCCCTCATGGGCCGCAAGTTAATTCTATGGTCCATTATTCACTCCTCTTTTACTGCCCAATCTCATAATATATCAAATAAAAAATTATTAAAAATTAACTTGAGCAACGTTGCGAGAGTCTTGAGCCATTATCCCATATTTATTCTACAATGACCCTCATGGTGGTATATAAAGCACAACACCCACATAGAGCTTTCAAAATCGGAAAGCAATCTTTTGGGTTAAATGCCCAAGTGGATGCACACGAAACATGACCCGACCCCTAAAACCAGCGAATCATGGCTTAGCAATATGCGCCATATCTCCCGTGGAAGCATCGCTCAATGGTGGTGAGTGAGTACTTTTCTCCATGTGTGGTTTCTATTGGTTGTCTTCCCTCATGGGCCGCAAGTTAATTCTAGTGTCCATTATTTGCTCCTCCCGTACTGCCGAATCTCATAATATATAAAATAAAAAATTATTAAAAATTAACATGAGCAACGCGTGGAGAGTCTTGAGTCATTATCCCATTTTTATTCCATAATGACCGTCATGGTTGTATATAAAGCACAACATCCACATAGAGCTTTGCAAATCGGGAAGCAAGCTTTTGGGTTAAATGCCCAAGTGGATGCACATGAAACATGACCCAACCCCTCAAACGAGCGAATCATGGCCCAAAAATATGCTATATCCTCTGTCATGGGAGCATTGCTCAATGGTGGTGAGTGTGGATTTTTTCCCATGTGTGTTTTCCATTGGTTGTTTTTCCTCATGGGCCCCAAGTTAATTCTAGGGTCCATTATTCTCTCTTCCCGTACTTCCCAGTATCATAATATATCAAATAAAAAATTATTAAAAATTAACTTGAGCAACGTTGCGAGAGTCTTGAGCCATTATCCCACATTTATTCCACAATGACCCTCATGGTGGTATATAAAGGACAACACCCACATAGAGCTTTGCAAATTGGGAAGCAGGATTTTGGGTTAAATGTCCAAGTGGATGCATGTGAAACATGATCCAACCCCTCAAACTAGAGAATCATTGCCCAAGAATATGGTCCATCCTATCCCGTGGCAGCATCGCGTGTGTATTTTTCCCCATGTGTGGTTTCCATTGGCTATTTTCCCTCATGGGCCACAAGTTCATTCTAGGGTCCATTATTCGCTCCTCCCGTACTGCCCAGTCTCATAATATATAAAATAAAAAATTATTAAAAATTAACTTGAGCAACACTGCGAGAGTCTTAAGCCATTATCCCACATTTATTCCACAATGACCCTCATGGTGGTATATAAAACACAACACCCACATAGAGCTTTGAAAATTGAAAAGCAGGCTTTTGGGTTAAATTCCCAAGTGGATGCACACGAAACATGACCCGACCCCTCAAATGAGGGAATCATGGCCTAGCAATATGTGCCATATCTCTCGTGGGAGCATTGCTCAATGGTGGTGAGTGAGTATTTTTCCCCATGCGTGGTTTCCATTGGTTGTCTTCCCTCATGGGCCGCAACTTAATTCTAGTGTCCATTATTCGCTCCTCCTGTACTGCCCAATATCATAATATATCAAATAAAAAATTATTAAAAATTAACTTGAGCAACGTTGCGAGAGTCTTGAGCCATTATCCCACATTTATTCCATAATGACCGTCATGGTGGTATATAAAGCACAATACCAAAATAGATATTTGCAAATCGGGAAGCAGGCTTTTGGGTTAAATGCCCAAGTGGATGCATGTGAAACATGACCCAACCCATCAAATGAGTGAATCATGACCCAACAATATACTCCATCCTCTCCCGTGGAAGCATCACTCAATGGTGGTGGGTGTGGATTTGTCCCAATGTGTTGTTTCCATTGGCTGTTTTTCCTCATGGGCTACAAGTTAATTCTAGGGTCCATTATTCGCTCCTCTTGTACTACCCAGTCTCATAATATATCAAATAAAAAATTATTAAAAATTAACTTGAGCAATGCTGCGAGAGTTTTGAGCCATTATCCCACATTTATTCCACAATGACCCTCATGGTGGTATATAAAACACAACACCCACATAGAGCTTTGTAAATCAAGAAGTAGGATTTTGGGTTAAATTCCCAAGTGGATGCACACAAAACATGACCCAACCCCTCAAACGAGCGAATCATGGCCTAGTAATATGCTCCATCCTCTCCCGTGGGAGTATCGCTCAATGGTGGTGAGTGTGTATTTTTCCCCATGTGTGGTTTCCATTGGCATTTTTCCCTCATGGGCCGCAAGTTAACTCTAGGGTCCATTATTCACTCCTCCCGTACTACCCAGTATCTTAATATATCAAATAAAAAATTATTCAGAATTAACTTGAGCAACACTACGAGAGTTTTGAGACATTATCCCACATTTATTAAACAATGACCCTCATGGTGGTATATAAAGCACAACACCTACATAGAGCTTTGCAAATCGGGAAGCAGGCTTTTTGGTTAAATGCCAGGTGGATGCACGCGAAACATGACCCAACCCCTCAAATGAGCAAATCATGGCCCAACAATATGCTCAATCCTCTCCAATGGGAGCATCACTCAATGGTGGTGAGTGTGGATTTTTCCCCATGTGTGGTTTCCATTGTTGGTTTTCCCTCATTGGCCACAAGTTAATTCTAGGGTCCATTATTCACTCCTCCCGTATTGCCCAGTCTCATAATATATAAAATAAAAAAATATTATAAATTACCTTGAGCAACACTACGAGAGTCTTGAGCCATTATCCCACATTCCACAATGACCATAATGGTGGTATATAAAGCACAACACCCACATAGAGATTTGCAAATCGAGAAGCAGGCTTTTTGGTTAAATGCCCAAGTGGATGCATGCGAAACATGACCGAGCCCCTCAAACGAGCGAATCATGGCCCAAAAATATGCTCCATCCTCTCCCGTGGAAGCATCGCTCAATGGTGGTGAGTGTGGATTTTTCCCATGTGTGGTTTCCATTGGTTTTTTTCCCTCATGGGCCACAAGTTAATTCTAGGGTCAATTATTCGCTCCTCCCGTACTGTCCAGTCTCATAATATATCAAATAAAAAATTATTAAAAATTAACTCGAGCAACATGGCAAGAGTCTTGAACCATTATCCCACATTTATTCCACAATGACCCTCATGGTGGTATATAAAGCACAACACCCACATAGAGCTTTAAAAATTATTGGGAAGCAAAATTTTGGATTAAATTCCCAAGTGGATGCACATGAAACATGACCTAACCCCTCAAACGAGTGAATCATGGCCCAACAATATGTTCCATCCTTTCCTGTGGGAGCATCGCTCAATGGTGGTCAGTGTGGATTTTTCCACATGTGTGGTTTCAATTGGTTATTTTCCCTCATGGGCCGCAAGTTAATTCTATGGTCCATTATTCACTCCTCTTTTACTGCCCAGTCTCATAATATATCAAATAAAAAATTATTAAAAATTAACTTGAGCAACGCTGCGAGAGTCTTGAGCCATTATCCCATATTTATTCCACAATGACCCTCATGGTGGTATATAAAGCACAACACCCACATAGAGCTTTCAAAATCGAAAAGCAAGCTTTTGGGTTAAATGCCCAAGTGGATGCACACGAAACATGACCCGACCCCTAAAACGAGTGAATCATGGCTCAGCAATATGCGCCATATCTCCCGTGGGAGCATCGCTCAATTGTGGTGAGTGAGTACTTTTCTCCATGTGTGGTTTCCATTGGTTGTCTTCCCTCATGGGCCACAAGTTAATTCTAGTGTCCATTATTTGCTCCTCCCGTACTGCTAAATCTCATAATATATCAAATAAAAAATTATTAAAAATTAACATGAGCAATGCGGGGAGAGTCTTGATTCATTATCCCACGTTTATTCCATAATGACCGTCATGGTGGTATATAAAGCACAACATCCACATAGAGCTTTGCAAATCAGGAAGCAAGCTTTTGGGTTAAATGCCCAAGTGGATGCACGTGAAACATGACCCAACCCTTCAAACGAGCGAATCATGGCCCAAAAATATGTTATATCCTCTGTCATGGGAGCATTGCTCAATGGTGGTGAGTGTGGATTTTTTCCCATGTGTGGTTTCCATTGGTTTTTTTTCCTCATGGGCCCCAAGTTAATTCTAGGGTCCATTATTCTCTCTTCCCGTACTTCACAGTATCATAATATATCAAATAAAAAATTATTAAAAATTAACTTGAGCAACATTGTGAGAGTCTTGAGCCATTATCCCACATTTATTCCACAACGACCCTCATGGTGGTATATAAAGCACAACACCCACATAAAGCTTTGCAAATTGGGAAGCAGGATTTTGGGTTAAATGTCCAAGTGGATGCATGTGAAACATGATCCAACCCCTCAAACTAGAGAATCATTGCCCAAGAATATGGTCCATCCTATCCCGTGGCAGCATCGCTCAATGGTGGTGAGTGTGTATTTTTCCCCATGTGTGGTTTCCATTGGCTATTTTCCCTCATGGGCCACAAGTTAATTCTAGGGTCCATTATTCGCTCCTCTCGTACTGCCTAGTCTCATAATATATAAAATAAAAAATTATTAAAAATTAACTTGAGCAACACTGCGAGAGTCTTAAGCCATTATCCCACATTTATTCCACAATGACCCTCATGGTGGTATATAAAACACAACACCCACATGGAGCTTTGAAAATCAAAAAGCAGGCTTTTGGATTAAATTCCCAAGTGGATGCACATGAAACATGACCCGACCCCTCAAACGGGCGAATCATGGCCCAGAAATATGCTATATCCTCTGTCATGGGAGCATTGCTCAATGGTGGTGAGTGTGGATTTTTTCCCATGTGTGTTTTCCATTGGTTGTTTTCCCTCATGGGCCCCAAGTTAATTCTAGGGTCAATTATTCTCTCCTCCCGTACTTCCTAGTATCATAATATATCAAATAAATAATTATTAAAAATTAACTTGAGCAACGTTGCGAGCGTCTTGAGCCATTATCCCACATTTATTCCACAACGACCCTCATGGTGGTATATAAAGCACAACAGCCACATAGAGCTTTGCAAATCGGGAAGCAAGATTTTGGGTTAAATGTCCAAGTGGATGCATGCGAAACATGATCCAACCCCTCAAACTAGAGAATCATTGCCCAACAATATGGTCCATCCTATCCCGTGGCAGCATCACTCAATGGTAGTGAGTGTGGATTTTTCCCCATGTGTGGTTTCCATTGTCTATTTTTCGTCATGGGCCTCAAGTTAATTCTAGGGTCCATTATTCGCTCCTCTCGTACTGCCCAGTCTCATAATATATAAAATAAAAAATTATTAAAAATTAACTTGAGCAACACTGCGAGAGTCTAAGTCATTATCCCACATTTATTCCACAATGACCCTCATGGTGGTATATAAAACACAACACCCACATAGAGCTTTGAAAATCGAAAAGCAGGCTTTTGGGTTAAATGCCCAAGTGGATGCACACGAAACATGACCCGACCCCTCAAACGAGCAAATCATGGCCTAGCAATATGTGCCATATCTTCCGTGGAAGCATCCCTCAATGGTGGTGAGTGAGTATTTTTCCCCATGTGTGGTTTCCATTGGTTGTCTTCCCTCATGGGCCGCAAGTTAATTCTAGTGTCCATTATTCGCTCCTCTCGTACTGCCCAATCTCATAGTATATCAAATAAAAAATTATTAAAAATTAACTTGAGCAATGCTGCGAGAGTCTTGAGCCATTATCCCAAATTTATTCCATAATGACCGTCATGGTGGTATATAAAGCACAATACCAAAATAGACATTTGCAAATTGGGAAGCAAGCTTTTGGGTTAAATGCCCAAGTGGATGCATGTGAAACATGACCCAACCCTTCAAACGAGTGAATCATGGCCAAGCAATATGCTCCATCCTCTCTCATGGGAGCATCGCTCAATGGTGGTGAGTGTGGATTTTTTCCCATGTGTGGTTTCCATTGGTTGTTTTCCCTCATGTGCCGCAAGTTAATTCTAGGGTCCATTATTCTCTCCTCACGTACTTCCTAGTATCATAATATATCAAATAAATAATTATTAAAAATTAACTTGAGCAACGCTGCGAGAATCTTGAGCCATTATCCCACATTTATTCCACAATGACCCTTATGGTGGTATATAAAGCACAACACCCACATAGAGCTTTGCAAATCGGGAAGCAGGTTTTTGGGTTAAATGTCCTGCATGTGAAACATGATCCAACCCCTCAAACTAGAGAATCATGGACCAACAATATGCTCCATCCTCTCCCGTGGGAGAATCTCTCAATGGTGGTGAGTGTCAATTTTTTCCCATGTGTGGTTTCCATTGGCTATTTTCCCTCATGGGTCGCAAGTTAATTCTAGGGTCCATTATTCGCTCCTCCCATACTACCCAATCTCATAATTTATCAAATATAAAATTATTACAAATTAACTTGAGCAACACTGCGAGAGTCTTGAGCCAGTATCCCATATTTATTCCACAATGATCCTCATGGTGGTATATAAATCACAACACCCACATAGAGCTTTGCAAATCGGGAAGCAGGATTTTGGTTTAAATACCCAAGTGGATGCACGTGAAACATGACCTTGTCCCTCAAGCGAGCGAATCAAGGCCCAACAATATGCTCCATCCTATCCCATGGGAGCATTGCTCAATGGTGGTCAGTGTGGATTTTTCCCCATGTGTGGTTTCCATTGGTTGTTTTCCCACATGGGCAACAAGTTAATTCTAGGGTCCATTATTCGCTCATTTCGTACTGACCATTCTCATAATATATCAAATAAAAAATTATTAAAAATTAACTTGAGCAATGCTACGAGAGTCTTGAGCCATTATGCCACATTTAATCCACAATGACCCTCACGGTGGTATATAAAACACAACCACATAGAGATTTGCAAATCGGGAAGCAGACTTTTGGATTAAGTCCCCAAGTGGATGCACATGAAACATGACCCATCCCCTAAAACAAGCGAATCATGACCTAGTAATATCCTCCATCCTCCCCCGTGGGACTATAGCTCAATGGTGGTGAGTGTGGATTTTTCCCCATGTGTTGTTTCCATTGGTTGTTTTCCCTCATAGGCCACAAGGTAATTCTAGGGTCCATTATTTTCTCCTCCTGTACTTCCAAGTCTCATAATATATCAAATAAAAAATTATCAAAAATTAACTTGAGCGACACTGCGAGAGTCTTGAGCCATTATCCCACATTTATTTCACAATGACCCTCATGGTGGTATATAAAGCACAACACCCACATAGAGCTTTGCAAATCGGGAAGTAGACTTTTGGGTTAAATGCCCAAGTGGATGCACGTGAAAAATGACCCAGCCCCTCAAACGAGCGAATCATGGCCCAAAAATATGCTTCATCCTCTCCCGTGGGAGCATCGCTCAATGGTGGTGAGTGTGGATTTTTTCCCATGTGTGGTTTCCATTGGCTATTTTTTGTCATGGGCCGAAAGATAATTCTAGGGTCCATTATTTATTCCTCCTGTACTACCAATTCTCATAATATATCAAATAAAAATCATTAAAAATTAACTTTACCAACACTAGGAGAGTCTTGAGTCATTATCCCACATTTATTCCACAACGAACCTCATAGTGGTATATAAAGCACAACATCCACATAGAGCTTTGCAAATCTGGAAGCAGGCTTTTGGGTTAAATGCCCAAGTGGATGCACACAAAACATGTCCTAGCCCCTCAAATGTGTTAATCATGGCCCAATAATATCCTCCATCCTCTCCCATGGGAGCATCGCCCAATGGTGGTGAGTGTGGATTTTTCCCCATGTGTGGTTTACATTGCAGGCCAAACAAGGTGAATGGTTTCCTATTTTTGTCACATGCCCGTGCATTTAATTATCAACGAGTCATAATTAGGTTACTACAATACAACTGGAGGTGAATCTGCTAATCCTACATTTGGGGGGTGTTCTTGAAATGGTTGTCAATCATTCCCGCACTCCTCAATAAATTATGTAAGAAGAACATAATTAAATCTACAGAAATAAATCATGTACACATTCCTGAAAATAAATCTACTACAAATACTGGAACTAGTAAACTAATAAACGTTCTTATGAAAGCAATAAACTAATTAAAATAAATAAACAAAAAGGGAAATGGATAAGAAAATACTGGCTTGAAGTGGGCCCAGGATCCAGCAGCTTCTTCCCGATCGAACACGCGCTTTAGAACTTATGGAACTGTAATATATTTATCAACGTATTACAATCTATATTTTGTAACTCTAAATGGATCTTTATTAATTATTTCTATATATTTCTCAAAACGATCTACGTGTGTTTATATAACACACCCGTAGAACTTCTGTTACAGAAGTAGTTACAACAGTCGATCTGTCCCAGACTAAATCAAGACAGTCTGGTAAATGCAATCGACATCTAGCTTTCTGTTCTAATGGTGGCGTGTTCGTTGTTTGGTTCATGCTTTTCCTAGCATCAGTAAGAAGTTTCAATACATTGGTGCAATCTCCAATTTAGCTCTGCATGATGCAGAGCTAGAACTGCACCAGCCACTGTCATCCACATCGTTCAAATCTGGTCAACGGGCAAAGAATCAATGGCGCCTTCTGGTTGTGGGGAGGCACTTGCCTTTTGCTAGCACCTTTCAACTATGGGGAGGCGATTGTATTTGGTTGGCACCTTCCGGTTGCAAGGAGGCGCTCGTCTTCGATTGGCGCCTTTCGACTGCAGGGAGGCACTCATCTTTGGTTGGCGCCTTCCGACTACAGGGAGGTGCTCATATTCATTTGGCGCCTTTCGATTGTAGGGAGGTGCTCGTATTCATTTGGTGCCTTCCGACTGCAGGGAGGCGCTCGTATTCAGTTGGCACCTTTTGACTATAGGGAGGCACTCGTATTCTCTTCATTAACCCCCGATGAAATAAAGTGCCAGGTCCATCAAAAGGACCTCGACCGTTCCAAATCTAACTAAATCAACTGCAATTCCACAAAACATACTAAAAACACACAAATTAGATAACACGCATAATTATATCAAATATCTATATAATCATTCATAAAAGTACGCAATCCTTATTATACAACCACATATTGATCAAAGAAATATGTACAAAATATGAGCATTTTTGGTGCTCATCATCCCCCCACGCCTAACATATGCCACGCCCTCGTGGCATCCAAGCTGTAGGTAGCCCTCTGAATTTTCATCGTCGCCATCTCTTAGAGGATTCTGCTGCCCCTGTGGTCCGAGTCTGTCTTTTCGTGCCGACATTTGAAGGTGTGGTTCGCCTTTGCCTATGGGAAACTGTGGCTGTCAATTGTCCTCTTCTTGTTTTGGCCGCTACTGGTGGTGGTATAGCCAGCGTTGTTCCTGCCGATTGAAATGCAGCTTCGATAGCTTGCCAGAGGTCGATTTCTGGAGGTCTGACCACTTCCAGAGGGATATCCGAGTTATCCCCTCTGGAAGACACTACTTGGGCCTTGTATAATCCGACCGCTTCAGGGGTAAGCCTTGCATTCTCCTTTACAATTGCAGCAGCCTCCAATTGTGGGCCATATACTCCCCACTGTTCCAAGTACTTCTTCATCATGGAAGGCTGCCCTCGGGATGAACCATAGATGTCCCAAAACTAGTTGTCTTCTGTCATATTGACGTAGATGCCAGAATCTCCTTTTACCCTCGAGGATGCCTTCCTGTCCTCCTTGGATGCTTTCATTTTGTTGCACCACTGCTTGAAATATTTTTGCCTTTTAGTGAATGGTTGCATGTCCCATTCATCCTCTTCGGAGTCGACGAAGGTCACTTTTGCCTTCTATCGAGCCGTCCTGGGCCTCTTTGCCTTGGTGTCTGTAGAAAATTTGGCGGCTTGGATAGGGGTATCTCCTTTCTCCTTCGGGGACTTCTCATTGCTCTGAAGGATTGGCCGTGCTGCTATCTTCGAGGGTGATCCTTTGTTTGCCTATCTACTTGGTGTCAACCCCTCAGGATCTTCTCCTTCTTCAGGACTGGGGAGGTCCTCCTTATCCTCTGGTCTTAACTGTTGTTGGAGACCTTCGTCCTACTCTATGTCACTCAGGACAATGATAGGGGGCATGGTAGGACTTCTTTTCTTTTCACCCCTAAAAATAGAGGAATCCTCCCCTGCCTCCAGGCTACTCTGTCAAGCGTCTGATCGAATCTCCCCCGAAGATAATACTCGTTCGACGGATGTGGGAGAGTTTGTTGGCACTTATTCTGCCCAATCAGTCTGAGTGGACACCTCCTATCTTGTTGTTCCTCTATCCTAGAGCATTTGATTTTCCTCCTGCAACTGCCGGACCAGCTACTCAAGCTGAGAAATTTGCCTATCTCTTTCCTCCAATTCCCTTTTATGCTGGTTCTGGAAATCTTCCAGAATCTGCTGTGCCATCCAACAATCGGTTTGCCATTCGAGCGCCTCCTCCAAGGCCGCATCGATCTGGTCGTTACTCTCAAAAGTTCCTTCATTCCGTGGGCTCCAGTTTGTTAATTCTCAGAGGGTTTGGGTGGCAACATCTATCTCCGGGTCACTCTGTCCTTCCTCTATCGAGAGGAATCATTGTAGATATTTCCTCCTGGGGATTGGTTCGTCCTCACCACCAGCGAGTGGCGCTCCTTCCTCCTCATACTTGGGCACTAGGGAATGCCCTTTGTCCTCTATGTCTTTGGGCACCGGTGACTACTCTGCTCCTCCTGGAAAATAGGGCAACGCCAATTGCCCGATGTTTGTTATCTCCTCTACAGGGGATGCTTCGTCTTTCCCTAATTCGGCAACTGCATTGTGTTGCTCTATTTGGTCACCATCTCCCTTTGCGTCGTGGTTCTGTCCTTGTGCTTCTGTGTGGTGGACCAATGCCGATATCATCCCATGGTGGGCTAAGGCAGACGATGCCCCCTTCTGGTATTGAGCCGCTTCATCTTTCAGAGCATTCACCAAGTAGAAAGGTATGTTTAATTTCCTCCCATGCACTAGGTGATTGATGAAGTGCACATGATTAATGTGCATATGGGTATACTTTCCTATGCATGTGAAAAATCGAGCAATCTGCTCGAACATCTTTCGCATATTCATGGGGAGACTATTTTTGAGTAACCCCTTCCTGTCTATCTGCACATTTCCTCCTGGCAGCGGTATTTCGACGTATAGTTTTAACAATCCGCCCTTGTATGTACATTCTCCCGTGAGAGGCAATCCAGTCGCCTGTGAGATGAATCAGGGGTGACTGGAATTTCCACCCCTCGTACTTGGGCCGCATCACCCCTCAAAGAGGCGGCGAATTCTCTATTTGCCTCCACATCCTGGCCCTGACTGACCAGGGTGTAGTATTCGAGCCACCCCTCGACTTTGAATTGGGTCTTCACTGCCCCTCTGATCCCATCAGTATCACTGGGTTCATTCTTCTTGATCACGTGGTTCTTGGACCTTCCTCCCATGGTGCCTTCTGCTATTGTATATTTTTTTTTGTCCTTCCTTCTTCAGGAAGGCGCCTTCTTATAGAAAAGATGCCTAACCCTAGCAGTTATGGAAGATGCCCTATCATTGGCACGCAATTTCAGCTATGGGGGGATACGATCTCTATGACAACGGTATCTTTTTTGGTACTGCGTATTTATAAATAATTATATAAATGATTTGATTTAGTATGCACGTACCTAATTCGTCATTCCAGTCATCGTGGTAGCCGCTGATTTGCTGACTTGTGACACGAGGGAGGGGTATGGTCCTTTGATGCCGCTCATTCGTGCGATGCTTCGTTTCACTCGAGGCATCCGATAGATGTAAATGTTGCACACGAGAGGCATTCTTTGGTACCTTTCCCATGTGGATGGTGTCCTTGTAGTGCCTTTTCGACATTGTCGGTGCTCTTCTTCGAACGAATGCACCTTCCGATGCTACGAGGTGCCTCTAATTGGTGGGAGGCGCTTTTGCCTGCATGCGTCTTCCCAATGTGGGAGGCACCTCCTTCTGGTTCACGCCTTCCTGATGTTGGAAGGCATTCATCTTGATGAATGTGCCTTCCTAATGTTGGAAGGTGTATTCAGCTGGATGAATGCACCTTCCTGATGTTGGAAGGCGTATTCGGCTAGCTTCTTTTTTTTTTTTTTAGACTTGGTGCCTTCCTGCCACGGAAGGCGCCTACATATATATATATATATTTTAGAACTTCTGAATGGATGGAAGGCGTTGTCTTTCAATTTTGTGCCTTCCGAATGCAGTAAGGTGCATTCTTCTGGATGGGTTCCTTTCGGGTGTAGTAAGGCACCTTCTTGTGGACTTGGCACCTTCTTCTAGATGCAGTAAGGCACCTTCTTCTGGATGGGCACCTTTCAGGTGTAGTAATGCACCTTATTCTGGATGGGCACATTTTGAGTGTAGTAAGGCGTCTTCTTGTGGACTTGGCACCTTCTTCTGGATGCATTAAGGTGCCTTCTTCTGGACTTGGTGCCTTCTTCTAGATGCAGTAAGGCGCCTTCTTCTGGATGGCGATTTGATTGGAAAAAGGGTGATCAAGCCTTCCCAGTTTTTCACGTTGCCCATATTCTACCTATGATCCGGTGTCGGAATGCTGAGCCGAATCAGGCCTGGTTTCCTAGATACCTATCCCTTATGCTGTCAGGTCCTCCACCTGCAAAAAGCAACCAAAAAAGAAAGGAAAATAAAGGTAGTTAGACGTGTTTCATGCCTGTTAGGCCCTGGATTAGGATGCCTACAGCTTGCATGCGGGTGTCGTCCCTACAAAAACACACATTACAAAAAAAACTATATTAACTAAAAAAAATTTGGGTGAGCACTTTCATGCCCACCATTTCACCTGTGAGAGTTTGGTCTAGATCTAGCAAGATGGGGTCTCCCCCACGCCTACTTTGGATTCCACCTGTAACGTTTCAGACATATTATAGGGGTGTAGTCGATGGCCATTGATTGTGAACATGGTGTTGTTATCTTCAATTGTCTTAATGTGCACCGCCCCATTCCTAATGAGCTCTGCCACCTCATACGGCCCCATCCACCTCTGCATAAGTTTGCCCTTCCTTTCCTGGAATCGGGAATCGTACAACAGTACCCATTCCCCTACCTGGAACTTCTTTAGCTTGATGTGGTTATCATGCCACTTCTTTCTCTACTTCTGTATAATCTCTGTCCTCTGCAAAGCATCCAATCGGATTTCGTCGAGCTAATCTAGCTGGCGAATCTGCTATTTTTGAGCTTCATCCAAGCTCAAATTTAATTCTGAAGCCATCCTCAAAGTTTTGATTTCAAACTCGATGGGCATCATCGCATTTTTTTCATAGACCAGTTGGAAATGTGTGCATCCTATGGTGGATTTCCACGTGGTTTTGTATGCCCAAACTGCCTTCGGAAACCGTGTGGCCCAATATTTCTTGTGTTGTTGCACGATTTTGGTCAGGATGTTTTCTATCTCCCTGTTAGTCACTTCTACTTGCCCGTTCGCCTGTGGATGGTAGGGTGTGGTTTTATTGTGCCGAACTCTATACTACTCCATTAGCTCCTCAATCAATTTGGAGGTGAATTGGGGCCCTTGGTCTGTTGGTTTGATTTAGTATGCACGTACCTAATTCGTCATTCCAGTCATCATGGTAGCCGCTAATTTTCTGACTTGTGACACGAGGGAGGGGTATGGTCCTTTGATGCCGCTCATTCGTGCGATGCTTCGTTTCACTCGAGGCATCCGGTAGATGTAAATGTTGCACACGAGAGGCATTCTTTGGTACCTTTCCCATGTGGATGGTGTCCTTGTAGTGCCTTTCTGACATTGTCGGTGCTCTTATTCGAACGAATGCACCTTCCGATGCTACGAGGTGCCTCTAATTGGTGGGAGGCGATTTTGCCTGCATGCGTCTTCCCAATGTGGGAGGCGCATCCTTCTGGTTCACGCCTTCTAGATGTTGGAAGGCATTCATCTTGATGAATGTGCCTTCCTAATGTTCGAAGGCGTATTCAGCTGTATGAATTCACCTTCCTGATGTTGGAAGGCGTATTCGGCTAGCTTCTTTTTTTTTTTTTTTAGACTTGGTGCCTTCCTGCCACGGAAGGCGCATACATATATATATATATATATATATATATATATATATATATATTTTAGAACTTCTGAATGGATGGAAGGAATTGTCTTTCAATTTTGTGCCTTTCGAATGCAGTAAGGTGCATTCTTCTGGATGGGTGCCTTTCGGGTGTAGTAAGGCACCTTATTGTGGACTTGGCGCCTTCTTCTAGATGCAGTAAGGCACCTTATTCTGGATGGGCGCCTTTCGGGTGTAGTAATGCACCTTATTCTGGATGGGCACCTTTCGAGTGTAGTAAGGCGTCTTCTTGTGGACTTGGCACCTTCTTCTGGATGCATTAAGGTGCCTTCTTCTGGACTTGGTGCCTTCTTCTGGATGCAGTAAGGCGCCTTCTTCTGGATGGCGATTTGACTGGAAAAAGGGTGATCAAGCCTTCCCAATTTTTCACATTGCCCAGATTCTACCTATGAGTCGGTGTCGGAATGCTGAGCCGAATCAGGCCTGGTTTCCTAGATACCTATCCCTTGTGCTGTCAGGTCCTCCACCTGCAAAAAGCAACCAAAAAAGAAAGGAAAATAAAGGTAGTTAGACGTGTTTCATGCCTGTTAGGCCCTGGATTAGGATGCCTACAGCTTGCATGCGGGCATCGTCCCTGCAAAAACACACATTACAAAAAAAACTATATTAACTAAAAAATTTTGGGTGAGCACTTTCATGCCCACCATTTCACCTGTGAGAGTTTGGTCTAGATCTAGCAAGATGGGGTCTCCCCCACGCCTACTCTGGATTCCACCTGTAACGTTTCAGACATATTATAGGGGTGTAGTCGATGGCCATTGATTGTGAACATGGTGTTGTTATCTTCAATTGTCTTAATGTGCACCGCCCCGTTCCTAATGAGCTCTGCCACCTCATACGGCCCCATCCACCTCTACATAAGTTTGCCCTTCCTTTCTTGGAATCGAGAATCGTACAACGATACCCATTCCCCTACCTGGAACTTCTTCGACTTGATGTGGTTATCATGCCACTTCTTTCTCTACTTCTGTATAATCTCTGTCCTCTGCAAAGCATCCAATCGGATTTCGTCGAGCTAATCTAGCTGGCGAATCCTCTATTTTTGAGCTTCATCCAAGCTCAAATTTAATTCTGAAGCCATCCTCAAAGTTTTGATTTCAAACTCGATGGGCATCATCACATTTTTTTCATAGACCAGTTGGAAAGGTGTGCATCCTATGGTGTATTTCCACGTGGTGTTGTATGCCCAAACTGCCTTCGGCAACCGTGTGGCCCAATATTTCTTGTGTTGTTGCACGGTTTTGGTCAGGATGTTTTCTATCTCCCTGTTAGTCACTTCTACTTGCCCGTTCGCTTGTGGATGGTAGGGCGTGGTTTTATTGTGCCAAACTCTATACTACTCCATTAGCTCCTCAATCAATTTGGAGGTGAATTGGGGCCCTTGGTCTGTTGTTATCTCCCGAGGAACCCCAAATCATGTGAAAATATGGGCAAATAAGAAATCGACGACCGTTCTTTCCTTTGAGTCCCTTAATTCCTGCACTTCCACCCATTTGGTGACATAATCCGTGTAGACCAGAATAAACCTCCTTCCCATCGAAGGTGGATTAAATGGTCCCACGAAGTCCATGCCCCATTTATCGAAAGGTTCCAAGTGTACTTGGGGCTACAAGGGCATTTCATCTTGGTGGGTTGGTCTACCCATCCTATAGCACTCATCACACTTGCTGGTATATGCTGCCACGTCCTTGAATAGAGTGGGCCAAAAATACCCAGCCTGTAGGATTTTGTTGGCAGTTCGTTTCCCTGCAAAGTGTCCTCCACATGGCTCATCGTGACATGCCTTGAGCACTTATGAAAACTCCTATTCTGCTACGCATATTCTTATAATTTGGTCCCATCCTATTTTAAATAGGAGACCATCCATCCAAAGAAATGATGCGCTCTTCTCTATGATCGTCTGCTTTTCTCGGTAGGAGAGAGCAGGTGAGGTCCTTCCAGTGGCAAAGTAATTGGCTATGTCTGCATACCACGAAGTTTTTTCACTAATAGCGAACATATGTTTGTCCGAAAACTGATCTTCCACTGCTTGATGATCTGCTGGTATCAATCTGGACAAAAAATCTACCACGATGTTGTCCTTGCCCGGTTTATCTACTATAGTGATGTCGAATTCCTGCAATAGCAACAGCCATCTAATAATTTTTCCACCAATGGCCGGCTTGCTCATCAAATACCTGATAGTCGCGTGGTCCGTATGGATGAAGACCTTGTATCCCGTTATATAGTGGCAGAATTTGTTTATTGCATGGACAACTACGAGGAATTCTTTTTCTATCACTGTATAGTTGAGCTCTTCTCCTGCCAAGTTTTTACTGACATAATATATGGCGTAAAATTCTTCGTCGTCTTTCTACCCGAGGACTGCTCTAATCGCATCGTTAGATGCATTGCAGTAAATATGGAACGGTATGGCCCAATTCGGTCCTCTCAAGATTGATGCAGATATCAATTTTTCTTTTTGCAATTGGAACACTTCTTCGCAATCTCCCGTCCAATTGAACTCTACGTCCTTAGAAAGTAGGGTGTGCAGTGGTTTGGCAATCTTACTAAATTCAGCAATAAATTTTTGGTAGTACCCGGATGATCCAAGGAAACTTCTTACCTCCTTCTGCATTCTAGGGCTAGGTAGGTCTTTGATGACCTTAATCTTCCTCTTGTCTACTTTTATTCCTTCCGTAGAGAGGTGGTGTCCCAACACGATGCCTTCTTGCATCATCATAAAACATTTTTCATTACTTAGGGACAAATGATTTTCCTTACTCCTATCGAGCACTCTTTCCAGATTTGTCATTGCCTCCTCGAGGGTTTCTCCATAGGCGATGAAGTCGTCCATGTATACTTCCACCCTGTCTCCTATCATATCAGAGAATATGCTAAGCACCGCCCTTTGAAAGGTGGTCGGTGCGTTGCACAGTCCAAAAGGCAATACCTTATAGGTAAACATTCCCCATGGACAGGTGAACGTTGTTTTATCTTGATCTTCCCCTATTTGGATCTAGTTGTAACCACTGAAACCGTCCAGAAAGGAGAAGTATTTTCTTTCTGAGAGTGTGTCGTAGACCTGATCGATGAACAGGAGCAGGAAGTGGTCTTTCTTAGTCGCCTTGTTCAATGCCCGGTAGTCCACGCAGATCTGCCATTTCCCATTCTTTTTGGGGACCACCACTAATGGTGATACCCATTCACTGTCAAAAATTGGATATATGAATTCGACAGCCAGAAGTTTGTGCAATTCTTCTCTGATAATGTCTTTCATTGTTGGGTTCATCCTTCTCTGTGGCTACCGACTAGGAGTTGCCTGGTCATCTAAATAAATCTAATGGGTACATATTTCCAGACTAATGCCGTGCATATCTACGTAGTCCCATGCAAATGCTTGTTGGTGTTTTACCAGAAGCTCTTTTAATTTTTCTAGCTGTGTGGGCGTCAACCTATTGTTGACGTTTAATATCCTCCCTGGCCCAACGTGTATTTTTCATATGTGCTGATCTTGGGCGCCAGTCAACGATGATCCAGGTGTGGGGGTGGACGATTCTCCATGGAGAAACTCCATGATAGCACCATCCTCATCCTCTTCTGTGACCTCCTCCAAGGTCATCACCGACTGGATTATGGACAACTCCGTAGTTCCATGCTCGGTGATCCTAGCTTCTTCTGTCGAGTCCATAGACCGAGCTGGCAGTGAAATGGTCAGCATTTTGACGTTTTGCCCATTGGATATGGTCATTAGCCCATCTCGATAGCTGATGTAAGCATCAGCTGTTGCCAGCCATGGCCTCCCCAAAATGAGTGGGTAACTGCCCAGCATGGTCTTGGTTTGCAAAACTAAAAAATTGGCTAGATATTCCCATGCACTGACTGTTATGATCACATCTTCCAGCATCCCTTTCGACGACACAATTGATCGATCGGCTAACTGCAACACTATCGTGGTTGGCTTCAGGTTCGTGAGTCGTAGCCTCTGCATGGTCTCTTGAGGCATCACGTTGATGGCTGCCCCGAGGTCAACCAATGTGTTAGACAAGGAATGTCCTCCAATTTTTATGGTCAACACTGGGCTGCCTAGATTTGCATACTTTGGATGACATGTTCCACCCATCATTAGATCTGCCAGTTTACCCATGATGTTGATAGTTTGGGTAGCTTTTCATCCCGGTCTCCTTAGACACATTTCTCTAATTGCCTTGGTGTAAATGGGGACATCTCAAATTGCTTGAAATAATGGGATTGTCATCGTGAGATTCTTCAAGCTCGACAAGATGTCGAATTTTGGTTGTGTTGTTTTTCTTTGTTCCTACAGCCGGCTAGGAAATGGAGCCTCTACTCTTTCAAGTGCTTTTCCCTCTTCTACCAGAGGTGTCTCCTCTATTTCTTCCTCCTATTCTACCAGTGGAGGTGTCTCTACTATTTCTTCCTCCTCTTCTACCAGAGGTGATGTCTCTACTCCTAGTTGCCTACCTGATCTAAGCTGAATATTGTACATATAACACATCTCACCTTCTATGTTGTATGTCGACTGATTTACTCTATTGTTCGGGTTTGTTTTCGGTTGTGTTGGTAGCTACGTAGGTCTCGCTACTGGAAATGTTGGTAAGTTCTGTTGGATGTGAGCAGGCGCTGCACTCTATGGAGTTTGATTCCATGCATTGTGGCCTCTCCACTACTGCCCAGGATATGGATATGGCATCCATGGCTACTGATTCGAAAATGCCATTAGGGGTGCGTTAGTCCAGGGTGATGGTCCCCACCACTCCATATTAGGTGGTTGAGGGGGTCCTTGGTGCATGTATGGCCCTCTCCCATATTATGGCATTTCGGTTGGTATATTCCCCACGGGGGGCTATGGCCAACTCTTCCTATTGCCTATGAAGTAGGCCTTCGTGCTCTCAGCCGCTTCTTGGTTACTAGGCAATTGTGGGCACAATCGATTTTTATGATTCAGCCTACAAACTGCACATACTCTAACATTTTTTTCTAGACATGCATTCTTTGTGTGTATTCCTCTGCATTTTGGGCAGAAATAGGCTAATGTTGCGTCATTTTCTTGTTTCTTCTTTTCTAACAGCAGCGTATCCATCTGCAGTGCTAGAGATGAGAGCATTAAGCTCTTCAAATCCTCCAGCATGTTGCCTATTTCTATTTTGGTGACTGAAGCAGTCACCTTCATGGTCCTAGCAGTGATTTTGCCTCGCCTTATTGAGTAGTTCTAGCATAATTGCCAGATGTCGTCCATAGCATGCTGATAGACATCACCTCCAGAGATCATGTTGAGAGCCTCCAGTGACTCATTGGTAAGTGCCCTCAAGAAGATGATTTTGAGGGACTTATCAGATAGCTTTGAGTGAGGGGACCATTGAAGATTAAAGTTGAATCTCTCCCAATACTCCTCGAGAGACTCATCTTCTCTTTGTGTCATGCTCAGGACCTCCTCCCTGGAGTCTCTTGCTCTCCCAAAATATTGATATTGCTCTAGAAAGAGCTTCTTCATTTGGTCCTAGGTGGTGATGTGTTTGTCTCCCAGACCAATGAACCATCACAGAGCTACATTGTCTAATGTAGAAGGAAATAATTTCAACTTCTGCGTGTTTGATTTGTAATCCACAAACCTGCACAAAACATCAAACTTGAATAAAAATAGGTCAGGGTCCTCAGTCGGGTGTCCTCTAAAGGATGGAAGGTGAGCAGGGGATATGTTTTTCATTTTGGTATCTCCTACTCCCTCCTCTATTGGGAAACTAAATCCAGATGAGACTTCATCGTTATCTGCCATTTTTTCAAGAAATGTGGTTTCTAATGCAGCGTTTATGGCCTTTCGATCATTTAAAACTTTCTGAGTCAATGCTCTAAGGTTGTCTGGTGAGATCATCTGATCCTCCACAACCTTCCACAATAGGGCTTCCTCTAGAGGAGTCCTATTAAACAGGGGATTTATGATGATTCGTTCGTCCCCTTGTTGATGGGATGAGGCAACACTTTGCACAAAGTGTGGTTCCTCACTCCAATGGACTGCTGGTAGGTCGAGCGAGTCTAACTCAAATCCAAAATGCTCGGCTGACTCAGGTCCTGATGGATTAGTTCTTATAAAGTGACCGTCAGGTCCTCTTCTTATTGAAGAACTCATACAAGGTCAGATGGAAGGTTTCAAGGTATTGTAATTAATCTAATTAAGACGCTTCCCTGGCAACGATGCCAAAATGTTGTAGGCCAAACAAGGTGAATGGTTTCCTATTTTTGTCACATGCTCGTGCATTTAATTATCAACCCAGGGAGCTTTGTAAACTTGCGAAGAGTCAGAATTAGGTTACTACAATACCATTGGAGGTGAATCTGCTAATCCTACATTTGGGGGGTGTTCTTGAAATGGTTGTCAATCATTCCCGCACTCCTCAATAAATTACGTAAGAAGAACATAATTAAATCTATAGAAATAAATCATATACACATTCCTAAAAATAAATCTACTGCAAATATTGGAACTAGTAAACTAATAAACGTTCTTATGAAAGCAATAAACTAATTAAAATAAATAAACGTAAAGGGAAATGGGGAAGAAATACTGGCTTGGAGTGGGCCCAGGCTCCAGCAGCTTCTTCTCGATCTAACTCGTGCTTTAGAACTTCTGGAACTATAATATATTTATCAACGTATTACAATCTATCTTCTATAACTCTAAATGGATCTTTATTAATTATTTCTATATATTTCTTAGAATGATTTGTGTGTGTTTATATAACACACCCGCAAAACTTTTGTTACAGAAGTAGTTACAACAGTCAATCTGTCCCAGACTAAATCAAGATAGTCTAGTAAATGCAATCGACATCTGGCATTCTATTCTAATGGCGGTGTGTTCATTGTTCGGTTCGTGCTTTGCTTGGCATCAGTAAGATGTTTCAATACGTTGGTGCAATCTCTAATTTAGCTTTACATGACACAGAGCTAGAACTACACCAGTCGCTGTCATCCACGTCGTTCAAATCTGGTCAATGGGCAAAGAATCAGTGGTGCCTTCTGGTTGTGGGGAGGCGCTTGCCTTTTGCTAGTGCCTTCCAACTGTGGGGAGGTGCTTGTCTTGGGTTGGTGCCTTCTGGTTGTAGGGAGGCACTCAATTTCGTTTTGTGCCATCCAACTGCAAGGAGGCACTCGTATTCAGTTGGCACCTTCCAACTGTAGGGAGGCGCTCGTATTCAATTGGTGCCTTCCAACTGCAGGGAGGCACTCATATTTAGTTGGCACCTTATGACTGTAGGGAGGCGCTCATATTCAGTTGGCACCTTCCGACTGCAGGGAGGCACTGGTATTCTCTTTATTAACCCTCGATGAAATAAAGTGCCAGGTCCATCAAAAGCACCTCGACCATTCCAAATCTAACTAAATCAACTGCAATTCCACAAAACATACTAAAAACACACAAATTAGATAACAAGCATAATTATATCAAATATCTATATAATCATTCATAAAAGTATGCAATCCTTATTATACAGCCGCATATTGATCAAAGAAATATGTACAGAATATGAGCATTTTTGGTGCTCATCAGTTTCCATTGGTTGTTTTCCCTCATGGGTCACAAGTTAATTTTAGGGTCCATTATTCGCTCCTCCCGTAATGCCCAGACTCATAATATATCAAATAAAATATTTTTTTTTTGTATTTACAAGGTGGAATCAGTAGCCGACACGAATTTGGGTAGGTTGTCCAGCTTTTATGGTCGCTACAGTATTCTATGTTGTCCGCCCCGAAAGTCACCACATAGATCTTCACGCAGTCTGCCCCTATAACCACCATGCCACAATCATTTTAAACATTTTACGCCACTAAAAGCACCAGGAAAGGGACAAGCGTTCAGTCCTATGAGGCCCGATATTTGAACCTTGGACCTCCACCCCCCTTATGGGGTTTGAGTGAACCAATTGGTCTACACCTCGGACCTTAAAAAAAAAAAAATTATTATTAAAAATTAACTTGAGCAACGTTGCAAGAGTCTTGAGATATTATCCCACGTTTATTACACAATGACCCTCATGGTGGTATATAAAGCACAACACCCACATACAGCTTTGAATAGGGAAGCAAAATTTTGGGTTAAATCCCCTAGTGGATGAAAACGAAACATGACCCATCCCCTAAAACAAGCGAATCATGGCCCAACAATATGCTCCATCCTCCCCCGTGGGAGCATCTCTCAATGGTGATGAGTGTGGATTTTCCCCCATGTGTGGTTTCCATTGGTTGTTTTCCCTCATGGGCCGCAAGTTAATTCTAGGGTCCATTATTTGCTCCTCCTGTACTTCCAAGTCTCATAATATATCAAATAAAAAATTATCAAAAATTAACTTGAGCAACACTGCGAGAGTCTTGAGCCATTATCCCACATTTATTTCACAATGACCCTCATGGTGGTATATAAAGCACAATACCCACATAGAGCTTTGCAAATCGGGAAGAAGGCTTTTGGGTTAAATGCCTAAGTGGATGCACGTGAAACATGACCCAACCCCTCAAACGAGTGAATCATGGACCAACAATATGCTTCATCCTCTCCCGTGGGAGAATCTCTCAATGGTGGTGAGTGTGGATTTTTTCCCATGTGTGGTTTCCATTGGTTATTTTCCCTCATGGGTCGAAAGTTAATTCTAGGGTCCATTATTCGTTCCTCCTGTACTGCCCAATCTCATAATATATCAAATAAAAAGTATTAAAAATTAACTTGACCAATGTTGCGAGAGTCTTGAGCCATTATCCCACATTTATTCCATAATGACCCTCATAGTGGTATATAAAGCACAAAACCCACATAGAGCTTTGCAAATATGGAAGCAAGCTTTTGGGTTAAATGCCCAAGTGGATGCACGCAAAACATGTCCAAGCCCCTCAAATGTGCGAATCATGGCCCAACAATATGCTCCATCCTCTCCCATGGGAGCATCGCTCAATGGTGGTGAGTGTGGATTTTTACCCATGTGTGGTTTCCATTGGTTGTTTTCCCTCATGGGCCGCAAGTTAATTCTAGGGTCTATTATTCGCTCCTCCCGTATTGCCCAGTCTCATAATATATCAAATAAACTATTTTTTTTTTTTTGTATTTACATGGTGGAATCGGTAGCCGACACGAATCTGGGAAGGTTGTCCAACTTTTATGGCCACCACAGTATTCTATGTTGTCTTCCTCGAAATTCACCACATAGATCTTCGTGCAGTATGCCCCTATAACCACCATGCCACAATCATTTTAAACCTTTTATGCCACTGCAAGCACTAGGAAAGGGACAAGCGTTTAGTTCGATGAGGCTCGAGATTTGAACATTGGACCTTCGCCCCCTTATGGGGATTGGGTGAACCAATTGGTATACACCTCGGACATAAAATATATATATATATATATATATATATATATATATATATATATATATATATATATATATATATATATATATATATATATATATTTTTTTTTTTTATTATTAAAAATTAACTTGAGCAATGTTGCGAGAGTCTTGAGACATTATCCCACATTTATTACACAATGACCCTCATGGTGGTATATAAAGCACAACACCCACATAGAGCTTTGCAAATCGAGAAGCAGACTTTTGGGTTAAATCCCCAAGTGGATGCACGAGAAACATGACCCATCCCCTAAAACAAGCGAATCATGGCCCACCAATATGCTCCATCCTCCCCCGTGGGAGCATCGCTCAATGGTGATGAGAGTCGATTTTTCCCCATGTGTGGTTTCCATTGGTTGTTTTCCCTCATGGGCCACAAGGTAATTCTAGGGTCCATTATTCGCTCCTCCTGTACTTCCAAGTCTCATAATATATCAAATAAAAAAATATTAAAAATTAACTTGAGCAACACTGCGAGAGTCTTGAGCCATTATCCCACATTTATTTCACAATGACCCTCATGGTGGTATATAAAGCACACCACCCACATAGAGCTTTGCAAATAGGGAAGTAGGCTTTTGGGTTAAATGCCCAGGTGGATGCATGCGAAACATGTCCCAGCCCCTCAAATGTACGAATCATGGCCCAACAATATGCTCCATCCTTTCCCATGGGAGCATCGGTCAATGGTGGTGAGTGTGGATTTTTCCCCATGTGTGTGTTCCATTGGTTGTTTTCCCTCATGGGCCGCATGTTAATTCTAGGGTCCATTATTCGCTCCTCCCATATTGCCCAGTCGCATAATATATCAAATAAACTATTATTATTATTTTTTGTATTTACATGGTGGAATCGATAGTTGACATGAATTTGGGTAGGTTGTCCAGCTTTTATGGCCGCCATAGTATTCTGTGTTGTCTACCTCGGAAGTCACCACATAGATATTCGTGCAGTCCACCCCTATAACCACCAAGCCACAATCATTTTAAACCTTTTATGCCACTGAAAGCACTAGGAAAGGGACAAGCATTCAATTCGATGAGGCCTAAGATTTGAACCTTGGACCTCCGTCCCCTTATGGGTTTTGGATGAACCAATTGGTCTACACCTCGGACCTCAAAAAAAAAAAAACTATTATTAAAAATTAACTTGATCAACGTTGCAAGAGTCTTGAGCCATTATCCCACATTTATTCCACAATGACCCTCATTGTGGTATATAAACCACAACACACACATAGAGCTTTGCAAATCGGGAAGTAGGCTTTTGGGTTAAATGCCCAAGTGGATGCACACGAAACATGACACAACTCCTCAAACGAGCGAATCATGGCCTAGCAATATGCTCCATCCTCTCCTGTGGGAGCATCGCTCAATGGTGGTGAGTGTGAATTTTTTCCCATGTGTGGTTTCCATTGTCTATTTTACCTCATGGGCCCCAAGTTAATTCTAGGGTCCATTATTTGCTTCTCCTGTATTGCCTAGTATCATAATATATCAAATAAAAAATTATTAAAAATTAACTTGAGCAACGCTATGACAGTCTTGAGCCATTATCTCACATTTATTCCATAAAGACCCTCATGGTGGTATATAAATCACAACACCCACATAGAGCTTTGCAAATCGGGAAGCAGGATTTTGGGTTAAATGCCCAAGTGGATGCATGTGAACCATGACCCAACCCCTCAAACGAGTGAATCATGGCCCAAAAATATACTCCATCCTCTCCCGTGGGAGCATCGCTCAATGGTGGTGGGTGTGGATTTATCCCCATGTGTGGTTTCCATTGGCTATTTTCCCTCATGGGCCCCAAGTTAATTCTAGGGTCCATTATTCGCTCCTCCCGTACTGCCTAGTCTCATAATTTATCAAATAAAAAATTATTAAAAATTAACTTGAGCAACGCTGCGAGAGTCTTGAGCCATTATCCCACATTTATTCCACAATGACCCTCATGGTGGTATATAAAGCACAACACCCACATAGAGCTTTGCAAATCGAGAAGTAGGATTTTGGGTTAAATGCCCAAGTGGATGCACGCGAACCATGACCCAACCCCTCAAACGAGTGAATCATGGCCCAGCAATATGCTCCATCCTCTCCCGTGGGAGCATCGCTCAATGGTGGTGAGTGTGGAATTTTCCCCATGTGTGGTTTCCATTGGCATTTTCCCTCATGGGCCCCAAGTTAATTCTAGGGTCCATTATTCGCTCCTCCCGTACTACCCAGTCTCATAATATATCAAATAAAAAATTATTAAAAATTAACTTGAGCAACGCTACGAGAGTCTTGAGCCATTATCCCACATTTATTCCACAATGGCCCTCATGGTGGTATATAAAGCACAACACCCACATAGAGCTTTGCAAATCGGGAAGCAGGATTTTGGGTTAAATGCCCAAGTGGATGCACGTGAACCATGACCCAACCCCTCAAACGAGCGAATCATGGCCCAACAATATGCTCCATCCTCTCCCATGGGAGCATCGCTCAATGGTGGTGAGTGTGGAATTTTCCCCATGTGTGGTTTCCATTGGTTGTTTTCCCTCATGGGCCCCAAGTTAATTCTAGGGTCCATTATTCGCTCCTCCCGTACTGCCCAGTCTCATAATTTATCAAATAAAAAATTATTAAAAATTAACTTGAGCAACGCTGTGAGAGTCTTGAGCCATTATCCCACATTTATTCCACAATGGCCCTCATGGTGGTATATAAAGCACAACACCCACATAGAGCTTTGCAAATTGGGAAGCAGGATTTTGGGTTAAATGCCCAAGTGGATGCACATGAACCATGACCCAACCCCTCAAACGAGCGAATCATGGCCCAACAATATGCTCCATCCTCTCCCGTGGGAGCATCGCTCAATGGTGGTGAGTGTGGAATTTTTCCCATGTGTGGTTTCCATTGGATGTTTTCCCTCATGGGCCCCAAGTTAATTCTAGGGTCCATTATTCGCTCCTCCCATACTTGCCCAGTCTCATAATTTATCAAATAAAAAATTATTAAAAATTAACTTGAGCAACGTTGCGAGAGTCTTGAGCCATTATCCCACATTTATTCCACAATGGCCCTCATGGTGGTATATAAAGCACAACACCCACATAGAGCTTTGCAAATCGGGAAGTAGGATTTTGGGTTAAATGCCCAAGTGGATGCACGCGAACCATGACCCAGCCCCTCAAAAGAGCGAATCATGGCCCAACAATATGCTCCATCCTCTCCCGTGGGAGCATCCCTCAATGGTGGTGAGTGTGGAATTTTCCCCATGTGTGGTTTCCATTGGATGTTTTCCCTCATGGGCCCCAAGTTAATTCTAGGGTCCATTATTCGCTCCTCTCGTGCTAGCTCGTCTCATAATTTATCAAATAAAAAATTATTAAAAATTAACTTGAGCAACGCTGCGAGAGTCTTGAGCCATTATCCCACATTTATTCCATAATGGCCCTCATGGTGGTATATAAAGCACAACACCCACATAGAGCTTTGCAAATCGGGAAGCAGGATTTTGGGTTAAATGCCCAAGTGGATGCATGCGAACCATGACCCAACCCCTCAAATGAGCGAATCATGGCCCAACAATATGCTCCATCCTCTCCCGTGGGAGCATCGCTCAATGGTGGTGAGTGTGGAATTTTCCCCATGTGTGGTTTCCATTGGTTGTTTTCCCTCATGGGCCCCAAGTTAATTCTAGGGTCCATTATTCACTCCTCCCGTACTTGCCCAGTCTCATAATTTATCAAATAAAAAATTATTAAAAATTAACTTGAGCAATGCTGCGAGAGTCTTGAGCCATTATCCCACATTTATTCCACAACCCTCTGGTGGTTTAACCACCCCACATAGAGATTTGCAAATTGGGAAGGAGGCTTTTGGGTTAAATGCCCAAGTGGATGCACGCGAACCATGACCCAACCCCTCAAACGAGCGAATCATGGCCCAACAATATGCTCCATCCTCTCCCGTGGGAGCATCGCTCAATGGTGGTGAGTGTGGAATTTTCCCCATGTGTGGTTTCCATTGGCTATTTTCCCTCATGGGCCCCAAGTTAATTCTAGGGTCCATTATTCGCTCCTCCCGTACTACCCAGTCTCATAATTTATCAAATAAAAAATTATTAAAAATTAACTTGAGCAACGCTGCGAGAGTCTTGAGCCATTATCCCACATTTATTCCACAATGGCCCTCATGGTGGTATATAAAGCACAACACCCACATAGAGCTTTGCAAATCGGGAAGCAGACTTTTGGGTTAAATGCCCAAGTGGATGCATGCGAACCATGACCCAGCCCCTCAAACGAGCGAATCATGGCCCAACAATATGCTCCATCCTCTCCCGTGGGAGCATCGCTCAATGGTGGTGAGTGTGGAATTTTCTCCATGTGTGGTTTCCATTGGCTATTTTCCCTCATGGGCCCCAAGTTAATTCTAGGGTCCATTATTCGCTCCTCCCGTACTGCCCAGTCTCATAATTTATCAAATAAAAAATTATTAAAAATTAACTTGAGCAACGTTGCGAGAGTCTTGAGCCATTATCCCACATTTATTCCACAATGGCCCTCATGGTGGTATATAAAGCACAACACCCACATAGAGCTTTGCAAATCGAGAAGCAAGCTTTTGGGTTAAATGCCCAAGTGGATGCACGTGAACCATGACCCAACCCCTCAAATGAGCGAATCATGGCCCAACAATATGCTCCATCCTCTCCCGTGGGAGCATCGCTCAATGGTGGTGAGTGTGGAATTTTCCCCATGTGTGGTTTCCATTGGCTATTTTCCCTCATGGGCCCCAAGTTAATTCTAGGGTCCATTATTCGCTCCTCCCGTACTACCCAGTCTCATAATTTATCAAATAAAAAATTATTAAAAATTAACTTGAGCAACGCTGCGAGAGTCTTGAGCCATTATCCCACATTTATTCCACAATGGCCCTCATGGTGGTATATAAAGCACAACACCCACATAGAGCTTTGCAAATCGGGAAGCAGGCTTTTGGGTTAAATGCCCAAGTGGATGCATGCGAACCATGACCCGACCCCTCAAACGAGCGAATCATGGCCCAACAATATGCTCCATCCTCTCCCGTGGGAGCATCGCTCAATGGTGGTGAGTGTGGAATTTTCCCCATGTGTGGTTTCCATTGGCTATTTTCCCTCATGGGCCCCAAGTTAATTCTAGGGTCCATTATTCGCTCCTCCCGTACTTGCCCAGTCTCATAATTTATCAAATAAAAAATTATTAAAAATTAACTTGAGCAACGCTGCGAGAGTCTTGAGCCATTATCCCACATTTATTCCACAATGGCCCTCATGGTGGTATATAAAGCACAACACCCACATAGAGCTTTGCAAATCGGGAAGCAGGATTTTGGGTTAAATGCCCAAGTGGATGCACGTGAACCATGACCCAACCCCTCAAACGAGCGAATCATGGCCCAACAATATGCTCCATCCTCTCCCGTGGGAGCATCGCTCAATGGTGGTGAGTGTGGAATTTTCCCCATGTGTGGTTTCCATTGGTTGTTTTCCCTCATGGGCCCCAAGTTAATTCTAGGGTCCATTATTCGCTCCTCCCGTACTGCCCAATCTCATAATTTATCAAATAAAAAATTATTAAAAATTAACTTGAGCAACACTGCAAGAGTCTTGAGCCATTATCCCACATTTATTCCACAATGGCCCTCATGGTGGTATATAAAGCACAACACCCACATAGAGCTTTGCAAATCAGGAAGTAGGCTTTTGGGTTAAATGCCCAAGTGGATGCACGTGAACCATGACCCAACCCCTCAAACGAGCGAATCATGGCCCAACAATATGCTCCATCCTCTCCCGTGGGAGCATCGCTCAATGGTGGTGAGTGTGGAATTTTCCCCATGTGTGGTTTCCATTGGTTATTTTCCCTCATGGGCCCCAAGTTAATTCTAGGGTCCATTATTCGCTCCTCCCGTATTGCCCAGTCTCATAATTTATCAAATAAAAAATATTAAAAATTAACTTGAGCAACGTTACGAGAGTCTTGAGCCATTATCCCACATTTATTCCACAATGGCCCTCATGGTGGTATATAAAGCACAACACCCACATAGAGCTTTGCAAATAGGGAAGCAGGCTTTTGGGTTAAATGCCCAAGTGGATGCACGCGAACCACCCCCCCCCAAAGAGGAATCATGGCCCAACAATATGCTCCATCCTCTCCCGTGGGAGCATCGCTCAATGGTGGTGAGTGTGGAATTTTCCCCATGTGTGGTTTCCATTGGTTGTTTTCCCTCATGGGCCCCAAGTTAATTCTAGGGTCCATTATTCGCTCCTCCCATACTGCCCAGTCTCATAATTTATCAAATAAAATTTTTGATTAGTGGTTGTTTTCAGTGGTGTTTGCCTTTTTTTTTTTTCTGGTCTTTGGGTGGTTTCTTCCTTGTGGTTTGGGTGCTTTTTCCCCTTTATATATTATTAAAAATTAACTTGAGCAACGTTGTGAGAGTCTTGAGCCATTATCCCACATTTATTCCACAATGGCCCTCATGGTGGTATATAAAGCACAACACCCACATAGAGCTTTGCAAATCGGGAAGCAGGCTTTTGGGTTAAATGCCCAAGTGGATGCATGTGAACCATGACCCAACCCCTCAAATAAGTGAATCATGGCCCAACAATATGCTCCATCCTCTCCCGTGGGAGCATCGCTCAATGGTGGTGAGTGTGGAATTTTCCCCATGTGTGGTTTCCATTGGTTGTTTTCCCTCATGGGCCCCAAGTTAATTCTAGGGTCCATTATTCGCTCCTCCCATACTTCCCAGTCTCATAATTTATCAAATAAAAAATTATTAAAAATTAACTTGAGCAACGCTGCGAGAGTCTTGAGCCATTATCCCACATTTATTCCACAATGGCCCTCATGGTGGTATATAAAGCACAACACCCACATAGAGCTTTGCAAATCGGGAAGCAGGCTTTTGGGTTAAATGCCCAAGTGGATGCATGCGAACCATGACCCAGCCCCTCAAACGAGCGAATCATGGCCCAACAATATGCTCCATCCTCTCCCGTGGGAGCATCGCTCAATGGTGGTGAGTGTGGAATTTTCCCCATGTGTGGTTTCCATTGGTTGTTTTCCCTCATGGGCCCCAAGTTAATTCTAGGGTCCATTATTCGCTCCTCTCGTACTTCCCAGTCTCATAATTTATCAAATAAAAATTATAATTATTAAAAATTAACTTGAGCAACGTTGCGAGAGTCTTGAGCCATTATCCCACATTTATTCCACAATGGCCCTCATGGTGGTATATAAAGCACAACACCCACATAGAGTTTGTAGAGGTTTTGGGTTAAATGCCCAAGTGGATGCACGTGAACCATGACCCAACCCCTCAAACGAGCGAATCATGGCCCAACAATATGCTCCATCCTCTCCCGTGGGAGCATCGCTCAATGGTGGTGAGTGTGGAATTTTCCCCATGTGTGGTTTCCATTGGCTATTTTCCCTCATGGGCCCCAAGTTAATTCTAGGGTCCATTATTCGCTCCTCCTGTACTGCCTAGTCTCATAATTTATCAAATAAAAAATTATTAAAAATTAACTTGAGCAACGCTGCGAGAGTCTTGAGCCATTATCCCACATTTATTCCATAATGGCCCTCATGGTGGTATATAAAGCACAACACCCACATAGAGCTTTGCAAATCGGGAAGCAGGCTTTTGGGTTAAATGCCCAAGTGGATGCATGCGAACCATGACCCAACCCCTCAAACGAGCGAATCATGGCCCAACAATATGCTCCATCCTCTCCCGTGGGAGCATCGCTCAATGGTGGTGAGTGTGGAATTTTCCCCATGTGTGGTTTCCATTGGTTGTTTTCCCTCATGGGCCCCAAGTTAATTCTAGGGTCCATTATTCGCTCCTCCCGTACTGCCCGGGTCTCATAATTTATCAAATAAAAAATTATTAAAAATTAACTTGAGCAACGCTGCGAGAGTCTTGAGCCATTATCCCACATTTATTCCACAATGGCCCTCATGGTGGTATATAAAGCACAACACCCACATAGAGCTTTGCAAATCGGGAAGCAGGATTTTGGGTTAAATGCCCAAGTGGATGCACGCGAACCATGACCCAACCCCTCAAACGAGCGAATCATGGCCCAACAATATGCTCCATCCTCTCCCGTGGGAGCATCGCTCAATGGTGGTGAGTGTGGAATTTTCCCCATGTGTGGTTTCCATTGGCTGTTTTCCCTCATGGGCCCCAAGTTAATTCTAGGGTCCATTATTCGCTCCTCCCATACTACCCAGTCTCATAATTTATCAAATAAAAAATTATTAAAAATTAACTTGAGCAACACTGCGAGAGTCTTGAGCCATTATCCCACATTTATTCCACAATGGCCCTCATGGTGGTATATAAAGCACAACACCCACATAGAGCTTTGCAAATCGGGAAGCAGGCTTTTGGGTTAAATGCCCAAGTGGATGCACGCGAACCATGACCCAACCCCTCAAATGAGCGAATCATGGCCCAACAATATGCTCCATCCTCTCCCATGGGAGCATCGCTCAATGGTGGTGAGTGTGGAATTTTCCCCATGTGTGGTTTCCATTGGTTGTTTTCCCTCATGGGCCCCAAGTTAATTCTAGGGTCCATTATTCGCTCCTCCCGTATTGCCCAGTCTCATAATTTATCAAATAAAAAATATTAAAAATTAACTTGAGCAACGCTGCGAGAGTCTTGAGCCATTATCCCACATTTATTCCACAATGGCCCTCATGGTGGTATATAAAGCACAACACCCACATAGAGCTTTGCAAATCGGGAAGCAGGCTTTTGGGTTAAATGCCCAAGTGGATGCACGCGAACCATGACCCAACCCCTCAAACGAGCGAATCATGGCCCAACAATATGCTCCATCCTCTCCCGTGGGAGCATCGCTCAATGGTGGTGAGTGTGGAATTTTCCCATGTGTGGTTTCCATTGGTTGTTTTCCCTCATGGGCCCCAAGTTAATTCTAGGGTCCATTATTCGCTCCTCCCGTACTGCCCAGTCTCATAATTTATCAAATAAAAAATTATTAAAAATTAACTTGAGCAACGTTGCGAGAGTCTTGAGCCATTATCCCATATTTATTCCACAATGGCCCTCATGGTGGTATATAAAGCACAACACCCACATAGAGCTTTGCAAATCGGGAAGCAGGCTTTTGGGTTAAATGCCCAAGTGGATGCACGTGAACCATGACCCAACCCCTCAAACGAGCGAATCATGGCCCAACAATATGCTCCATCCTCTCCCGTGGGAGCATCGCTCAATGGTGGTGAGTGTGGAATTTTCCCCATGTGTGGTTTCCATTGGTTGTTTTCCCTCATGGGCCCCAAGTTAATTCTAGGGTCCATTATTCGCTCCTCCCGTACTGCCCAGTCTCATAATTTATCAAATAAAAAATTATTAAAAATTAACTTGAGCAACGTTGCGAGAGTCTTGAGCCATTATCCCACATTTATTCCACAATGGCCCTCATGGTGGTATATAAAGCACAACACCCACATAGAGCTTTGCAAATCGGGAAGCAGGATTTTGGGTTAAATGCCCAAGTGGATGCACGCGAACCATGACCCAACCCCTCAAACGAGCGAATCATGGCCCAACAATATGCTCCATCCTCTCCCGTGGGAGCATCGCTCAATGGTGGTGAGTGTGGAATTTTCCCCATGTGTGGTTTCCATTGGCTGTTTTCCCTCATGGGCCCCAAGTTAATTCTAGGGTCCATTATTCGCTCCTCTCGTACTGCCCAGTCTCATAATTTATCAAATAAAAAATTATTAAAAATTAACTTGAGCAACGCTGCGAGAGTCTTGAGCCATTATCCCACATTTATTCCACAATGGCCCTCATGGTGGTATATAAAGCACAACACCCACATAGAGCTTTGCAAATCGGGAAGTCAGGATTTTGGGTTAAATGCCCAAGTGGATGCACGCGAACCATGACCCAACCCCTCAAACGAGCGAATCATGGCCCAACAATATGCTCCATCCTCTCCCGTGGGAGCATCGCTCAATGGTGGTGAGTGTGGAATTTTCCCCATGTGTGGTTTCCATTGGTTGTTTTCCCTCATGGGCCCCAAGTTAATTCTAGGGTCCATTATTCGCTCCTCCCGTACTGCCCAGTCTCATAATTTATCAAATAAAAAATTATTAAAAATTAACTTGAGCAACGCTACGAGAGTCTTGAGCCATTATCCCACATTTATTCCACAATGGCCCTCATGGTGGTATATAAAGCACAACACCCACATAGAGCTTTGCAAATCGGGAAGCAGGATTTTGGGTTAAATGCCCAAGTGGATGCACGCGAACCATGACCCAACCCCTCAAACGAGCGAATCATGGCCCAACAATATGCTCCATCCTCTCCCGTGGGAGCATCGCTCAATGGTGGTGAGTGTGGAATTTTCCCCATGTGTGGTTTCCATTGGTTGTTTTCCCTCATGGGCCCCAAGTTAATTCTAGGGTCCATTATTCGCTCCTCCCGTACTGCCCAGTCTCATAATTTATCAAATAAAAAATTATTAAAAATTAACTTGAGCAACGCTGCGAGAGTCTTGAGCCATTATCCCACATTTATTCCACAATGGCCCTCATGGTGGTATATAAAGCACAACACCCACATAGAGCTTTGCAAATTGGGAAGCAGGCTTTTGGGTTAAATGCCCAAGTGGATGCACGCGAACCATGACCCAACCCCTCAAACGAGCGAATCATGGCCCAACAATATGCTCCATCCTCTCCCGTGGGAGCATCGCTCAATGGTGGTGAGTGTGGAATTTTCCCCATGTGTGGTTTCCATTGGTTGTTTTCCCTCATGGGCCCCAAGTTAATTCTAGGGTCCATTATTCGCTCCTCCCGTACTGCCTAGTCTCATAATTTATCAAATAAAAAATTATTAAAAATTAACTTGAGCAACGCTGTGAGAGTCTTGAGCCATTATCCCACATTTATTCCACAATGGCCCTCATGGTGGTATATAAAGCACAACACCCACATAGAGCTTTGCAAATTGGGAAGCAGGATTTTGGGTTAAATGCCCAAGTGGATGCACGCGAACCATGACCCAACCCCTCAAACGAGCGAATCATGGCCCAACAATATGCTCCATCCTCTCCCGTGGGAGCATCGCTCAATGGTGGTGAGTGTGGAATTTTCCCCATGTGTGGTTTCCATTGGTTGTTTTCCCTCATGGGCCCCAAGTTAATTCTAGGGTCCATTATTCGCTCCTCTCGTACTACCCAGTCTCATAATTTATCAAATTAAAAATTATTAAAAATTAACTTGAGCAACGTTGCGAGAGTCTTGAGCCATTATCCCACATTTATTCCACAATGGCCCTCATGGTGGTATATAAAGCACAACACCCACATAGAGCTTTGCAAATTGGGAAGCAGGATTTTGGGTTAAATGCCCAAGTGGATGCACGCGAACCATGACCCAGCCCCTCAAACGAGCGAATCATGGCCCAACAATATGCTCCATCCTCTCCCGTGGGAGCATCGCTCAATGGTGGTGAGTGTGGAATTTTCCCCATGTGTGGTTTCCATTGGCTGTTTTCCCTCATGGGCCCCAAGTTAATTCTAGGGTCCATTATTCGCTCCTCCCGTACTTGCCCAGTCTCATAATTTATCAAATAAAAAATTATTAAAAATTAACTTGAGCAACGTTGCGAGAGTCTTGAGCCATTATCCCACATTTATTCCACAATGGCCCTCATGGTGGTATATAAAGCACAACACCCACATAGAGCTTTGCAAATCGGGAAGTCAGGATTTTGGGTTAAATGCCCAAGTGGATGCACGTGAACCATGACCCAACCCCTCAAATGAGCGAATCATGGCCCAACAATATGCTCCATCCTCTCCCGTGGGAGCATCGCTCAATGGTGGTGAGTGTGGAATTTTCCCCATGTGTGGTTTCCATTGGTTGTTTTCCCTCATGGGCCCCAAGTTAATTCTAGGGTCCATTATTCGCTCCTCCCGTACTGCCTAGTCTCATAATTTATCAAATAAAAAATTATTAAAAATTAACTTGAGCAACGCTGCGAGAGTCTTGAGCCATTATCCCATATTTATTCCACAATGGCCCTCATGGTGGTATATAAAGCACAACACCCACATAGAGCTTTGCAAATCGGGAAGCAGGATTTTGGGTTAAATGCCCAAGTGGATGCATGTGAACCATGACCCAACCCCTCAAACGAGCGAATCATGGCCCAACAATATGCTCCATCCTCTCTCGTGGGAGCATCGCTCAATGGTGGTGAGTGTGGAATTTTCCCCATGTGTGGTTTCCATTGGTTGTTTTCCCTCATGGGCCCCAAGTTAATTCTAGGGTCCATTATTCGCTCCTCCCGTACTACCCAGTCTCATAATTTATCAAATAAAAAATTATTAAAAATTAACTTGAGCAACGCTGCGAGAGTCTTGAGCCATTATCCCACATTTATTCCACAATGGCCCTCATGGTGGTATATAAAGCACAACACCCACATAGAGCTTTGCAAATTGGGAAGCAGGATTTTGGGTTAAATGCCCAAGTGGATGCACGTGAACCATGACCCAACCCCTCAAATGAGCGAATCATGGCCCAACAATATGCTCCATCCTCTCCCGTGGGAGCATCGCTCAATGGTGGTGAGTGTGGAATTTTCCCCATGTGTGGTTTCCATTGGTTGTTTTCCCTCATGGGCCCCAAGTTAATTCTAGGGTCCATTATTCGCTCCTCTCGTACTACCTAGTCTCATAATTTATCAAATAAAAAATTATTAAAAATTAACTTGAGCAACGCTGCGAGAGTCTTGAGCCATTATCCCACATTTATTCCACAATGGCCCTCATGGTGGTATATAAAGCACAACACCCACATAGAGCTTTGCAAATCGGGAAGCAAGATTTTGGGTTAAATGCCCAAGTGGATGCATGCGAACCATGACCCAACCCCTCAAACGAGCGAATCATGGCCCAACAATATGCTCCATCCTCTCCCATGGGAGCATCGCTCAATGGTGGTGAGTGTGGAATTTTCCCCATGTGTGGTTTCCATTGGTTGTTTTCCCTCATGGGCCCCAAGTTAATTCTAGGGTCCATTATTCGCTCCTCCCGTACTACCCAGTCTCATAATTTATCAAATAAAAAATTATTAAAAATTAACTTGAGCAACGCTGTGAGAGTCTTGAGCCATTATCCCACATTTATTCCATAATGGCCCTCATGGTGGTATATAAAGCACAACACCCACATAGAGCTTTGCAAATCGGGAAGCAGGATTTTGGGTTAAATGCCCAAGTGGATGCATGCGAACCATGACCCAACCCCTCAAACGAGCGAATCATGGCCCAACAATATGCTCCATCCTCTCCCGTGGGAGCATCGCTCAATGGTGGTGAGTGTGGAATTTTCCCATGTGTGGTTTCCATTGGCTGTTTTCCCTCATGGGCCCCAAGTTAATTCTAGGGTCCATTATTCGCTCCTCCCGTACTTGCCAGTCTCATAATTTATCAAATAAAAAATTATTAAAAATTAACTTGAGCAACGTTGCGAGAGTCTTGAGCCATTATCCCACATTTATTCCACAATGGCCCTCATGGTGGTATATAAAGCACAACACCCACATAGAGCTTTGCAAATCGGGAAGTAGGCTTTTGGGTTAAATGCCCAAGTGGATGCACGTGAACCATGACCCAACCCCTCAAACGAGCGAATCATGGCCCAACAATATGCTCCATCCTCTCCCGTGGGAGCATCGCTCAATGGTGGTGAGTGTGGAATTTTCCCCATGTGTGGTTTCCATTGGTTGTTTTCCCTCATGGGCCCCAAGTTAATTCTAGGGTCCATTATTCGCTCCTCCCGTACTGCCAAATCTCATAATTTATCAAATAAAAAATTATTAAAAATTAACTTGAGCAACGTTGCGAGAGTCTTGAGCCATTATCCCATATTTATTCCACAATGGCCCTCATGGTGGTATATAAAGCACAACACCCACATAGAGCTTTGCAAATCGGGAAGCAGGATTTTGGGTTAAATGCCCAAGTGGATGCACGTGAACCATGACCCAACCCCTCAAACGAGCGAATCATGGCCCAACAATATGCTCCATCCTCTCCCGTGGGAGCATCGCTCAATGGTGGTGAGTGTGGAATTTTCCCCATGTGTGGTTTCCATTGGTTGTTTTCCCTCATGGGCCCCAAGTTAATTCTAGGGTCCATTATTCGCTCCTCTCGTACTGCCTAGTCTCATAATTTATCAAATAAAAAATTATTAAAAATTAACTTGAGCAATGTTGTGAGAGTCTTGAGCCATTATCCCATATTTATTCCATAATGGCCCTCATGGTGGTATATAAAGCACAACACCCACATAGAGCTTTGCAAATCGGGAAGCAGGATTTTGGGTTAAATGCCCAAGTGGATGCATGCGAACCATGACCCAACCCCTCAAACGAGCGAATCATGGCCCAACAATATGCTCCATCCTCTCCCGTGGGAGCATCGCTCAATGGTGGTGAGTGTGGAATTTTCCCCATGTGTGGTTTCCATTGGCTGTTTTCCCTCATGGGCCCCAAGTTAATTCTAGGGTCCATTATTCGCTCCTCTCGTACTGCCCAGTCTCATAATTTATCAAATAAAAAATTATTAAAAATTAACTTGAGCAACGCTGCGAGAGTCTTGAGCCATTATCCCACATTTATTCCATAATGGCCCTCATGGTGGTATATAAAGCACAACACCCACATAGAGCTTTGCAAATCGGGAAGCAGGATTTTGGGTTAAATGCCCAAGTGGATGCATGCGAACCATGACCCAACCCCTCAAACGAGCGAATCATGGCCCAACAATATGCTCCATCCTCTCCCGTGGGAGCATCGCTCAATGGTGGTGAGTGTGGAATTTTCCCCATGTGTGGTTTCCATTGGTTGTTTTCCCTCATGGGCCCCAAGTTAATTCTAGGGTCCATTATTCGCTCCTCTCGTACTGCCCAGGTCTCATAATTTATCAAATAAAAAATTATTAAAAATTAACTTGAGCAATGTTGCGAGAGTCTTGAGCCATTATCCCATATTTATTCCACAATGGCCCTCATGGTGGTATATAAAGCACAACACCCACATAGAGCTTTGCAAATTGAGAAGTAGGATTTTGGGTTAAATGCCCAAGTGGATGCATGTGAACCATGACCCAACCCCTCAAACGAGCGAATCATGGCCCAACAATATGCTCCATCCTCTCTCGTGGGAGCATCGCTCAATGGTGGTGAGTGTGGAATTTTCCCCATGTGTGGTTTCCATTGGTTGTTTTCCCTCATGGGCCCCAAGTTAATTCTAGGGTCCATTATTCGCTCCTCTCGTACTACCTAATCTCATAATTTATCAAATAAAAAATTATTAAAAATTAACTTGAGCAATGCTATGAGAGTCTTGAGCCATTATCCCATATTTATTCCACAATGGCCCTCATGGTGGTATATAAAGCACAACACCCACATAGAGCTTTGCAAATCGGGAAGTAGGATTTTGGGTTAAATGCCCAAGTGGATGCATGTGAACCATGACCCAACCCCTCAAACGAGCGAATCATGGCCCAACAATATGCTCCATCCTCTCCCGTGGGAGCATCGCTCAATGGTGGTGAGTGTGGAATTTTCCCCATGTGTGGTTTCCATTGGCTGTTTTCCCTCATGGGCCCCAAGTTAATTCTAGGGTCCATTATTCGCTCCTTCTCGTACTACCCAGTCTCATAATTTATCAAATAAAAAATTATTAAAAATTAACTTGAGCAACGTTGCGAGAGTCTTGAGCCATTATCCCATATTTATTCCACAATGGCCCTCATGGTGGTATATAAAGCACAACACCCACATAGAGCTTTGCAAATCGGGAAGTAAGATTTTGGGTTAAATGCCCAAGTGGATGCACGTGAACCATGACCCAACCCCTCAAATGAGCGAATCATGGCCCAACAATATGCTCCATCCTCTCCCGTGGGAGCATCGCTCAATGGTGGTGAGTGTGGAATTTTCCCCATGTGTGGTTTCCATTGGTTGTTTTCCCTCATGGGCCCCAAGTTAATTCTAGGGTCCATTATTCGCTCCTCTCGTACTACCCAGTCTCATAATTTCTTAAATAAAATTATTAAAAATTAACTTGAGCAATGTTGTGAGAGTCTTGAGCCATTATCCCATATTTATCCCACAATGGCCCTCATGGTGGTATATAAAGCACAACACCCACATAGAGCTTTGCAAATCGGGAAGTAGGATTTTGGGTTAAATGCCCAAGTGGATGCATGTGAACCATGACCTAACCCCTCAAACGAGCGAATCATGGCCCAACAATATGCTCCATCCTCTCCCGTGGGAGCATCGCTCAATGGTGGTGAGTGTGGAATTTTCCCCATGTGTGGTTTCCATTGGTTGTTTTCCCTCATGGGCCCCAAGTTAATTCTAGGGTCCATTATTCGCTCCTCTCGTACTGCCCAGTCTCATAATTTATCAAATAAAAAATTATTAAAAATTAACTTGAGCAATGTTGCGAGAGTCTTGAGCCATTATCCCATATTTATTCCATAATGGCCCTCATGGTGGTATATAAAGCACAACACCCACATAGAGCTTTGCAAATCGGGAAGCAAGATTTTGGGTTAAATGCCCAAGTGGATGCATGTGAACCATGACCCAACCCCTCAAACGAGCGAATCATGGCCCAACAATATGCTCCATCCTCTCCCGTGGGAGCATCGCTCAATGGTGGTGAGTGTGGAATTTTCCCCATGTGTGGTTTCCATTGGCTGTTTTCCCCTCATGGGCACCAAGTTAATTCTAGGGTCCATTATCCCCCCCCTCCTCCCCAATCTTAAAATTTATCAAAAAAAAAATTATTAAAAATTAACTTGAGCAACGTTGCGAGAGTCTTGAGCCATTATCCCATATTTATTCCACAATGGCCCTCATGGTGGTATATAAAGCACAACACCCACATAGAGCTTTGCAAATCGGGAAGCAGGATTTTGGGTTAAATGCCCAAGTGGATGCACGTGAACCATGACCCAACCCCTCAAACGAGCGAATCATGGCCCAACAATATGCTCCATCCTCTCCCGTGGGAGCATCGCTCAATGGTGGTGAGTGTGGAATTTTCCCCATGTGTGGTTTCCATTGGCTGTTTTCCCTCATGGGCCCCAAGTTAATTCTAGGGTCCATTATTCGCTCCTCTCGTACTAGCCTAGTCTCATAATTTATCAAATAAAAAATTATTAAAAATTAACTTGAGCAATGCTACGAGAGTCTTGAGCCATTATCCCATATTTATTCCATAATGGCCCTCATGGTGGTATATAAAGCACAACACCCACATAGAGCTTTGCAAATCGGGAAGCAGGATTTTGGGTTAAATGCCCAAGTGGATGCATGTGAACCATGACCCAACCCCTCAAACGAGCGAATCATGGCCCAACAATATGCTCCATCCTCTCCCGTGGGAGCATCGCTCAATGGTGGTGAGTGTGGAATTTTCCCCATGTGTGGTTTCCATTGGTTGTTTTCCCTCATGGGCCCCAAGTTAATTCTAGGGTCCATTATTCGCTCCTCCCGTACTACCTAGTCTCATAATTTATCAAATAAAAAAAAATTATTAAAAATTAACTTGAGCAACGTTGCGAGAGTCTTGAGCCATTATCCCATATTTATTCCACAATGGCCCTCATGGTGGTATATAAAGCACAACACCCACATAGAGCTTTGCAAATTGGGAAGTAAGATTTTGGGTTAAATGCCCAAGTGGATGCATGTGAACCATGACCCAACCCCTCAAACGAGCGAATCATGGCCCAACAATATGCTCCATCCTCTCTCGTGGGAGCATCGCTCAATGGTGGTGAGTGTGGAATTTTCCCCATGTGTGGTTTCCATTGGTTGTTTTCCCTCATGGGCCCCAAGTTAATTCTAGGGTCCATTATTCGCTCCTCTCGTACTCGCCTAGTCTCATAATTTATCAAATAAAAAATTATTAAAAATTAACTTGAGCAATGTTGTGAGAGTCTTGAGCCATTATCCCACATTTATTCCATAATGGCCCTCATGGTGGTATATAAAGCACAACACCCACATAGAGCTTTGCAAATCGGGAAGCAGGATTTTGGGTTAAATGCCCAAGTGGATGCATGCGAACCATGACCCAACCCCTCAAACGAGCGAATCATGGCCCAACAATATGCTCCATCCTCTCCCATGGGAGCATCGCTCAATGGTGGTGAGTGTGGAATTTTCCCCATGTGTGGTTTCCATTGGTTGTTTTCCCTCATGGGCCCCAAGTTAATTCTAGGGTCCATTATTCGCTCCTCCCATACTGCCAGTCTCATAATTTATCAAATAAAAAATTATTAAAAATTAACTTGAGCAACGCTGCGAGAGTCTTGAGCCATTATCCCACATTTATTCCACAATGGCCCTCATGGTGGTATATAAAGCACAACACCCACATAGAGCTTTGCAAATCGAGAAGCAGGATTTTGGGTTAAATGCCCAAGTGGATGCACATGAACCATGACCCAACCCCTCAAACGAGCGAATCATGGCCCAACAATATGCTCCATCCTCTCCCGTGGGAGCATCGCTCAATGGTGGTGAGTGTGGAATTTTCCCCATGTGTGGTTTCCATTGGCTGTTTTCCCTCATGGGCCCCAAGTTAATTCTAGGGTCCATTATTCGCTCCTCCCGTACTACCCAGTCTCATAATTTATTAAATAAAAAATTATTAAAAATTAACTTGAGCAATGTTGCGAGAGTCTTGAGCCATTATCCCATATTTATTCCATAATGGCCCTCATGGTGGTATATAAAGCACAACACCCACATAGAGCTTTGCAAATCGAGAAGTAAGCTTTTGGGTTAAATGCCCAAGTGGATGCACGTGAACCATGACCCAACCCCTCAAACGAGCGAATCATGGCCCAACAATATGCTCCATCCTCTCCGGTGGGAGCATCGCTCAATGGTGGTGAGTGTGGAATTTTCCCCATGTGTGGTTTCCATTGGTTGTTTTCCCTCATGGGCCCCAAGTTAATTCTAGGGTCCATTATTCGCTCCTCCCGTATTGCCTAGTCTCATAATTTATTAAATAAAAAATTATTAAAAATTAACTTGAGCAATGTTGTGAGAGTCTTGAGCCATTATCCCATATTTATACCATAATGGCCCTCATGGTGGTATATAAAGCACAACACCCACATAGAGCTTTGTAAATCGGGAAGCAGGATTTTGGGTTAAATGCCCAAGTGGATGCATGTGAACCATGACCCAACCCCTCAAACGAGCGAATCATGGCCCAAAAATATGCTCCATCCTCTCCCGTGGGAGCATCGCTCAATGGTGGTGAGTGTGGAATTTTCCCCATGTGTGGTTTCCATTGGTTGTTTTCCCTCATGGGCCCCAAGTTAATTCTAGGGTCCATTATTCGCTCCTCCTGTACTGGCCAGTCTCATAATTTATCAAATAAAAAATTATTAAAAATTAACTTGAGCAACGTTGCGAGAGTCTTGAGCCATTATCCCATATTTATTCCACAATGGCCCTCATGGTGGTATATAAAGCACAACACCCACATAGAGCTTTGCAAATTTGGAAGTAGGATTTTGGGTTAAATGCCCAAGTGGATGCACGTGAACCATGACCCAACCCCTCAAACGAGCGAATCATGGCCCAACAATATGCTCCATCCTCTCCCGTGGGAGCATCGCTCAATGGTGGTGAGTGTGGAATTTTCCCCATGTGTGGTTTCCATTGGCTGTTTTCCCTCATGGGCCCCAAGTTAATTCTAGGGTCCATTATTCGCTCCTCCCGTACTGCCTAGTCTCATAATTTATCAAATAAAAAATTATTAAAAATTAACTTGAGCAACGTTGCGAGAGTCTTGAGCCATTATCCCACATTTATTCCATAATGGCCCTCATGGTGGTATATAAAGCACAACACCCACATAGAGCTTTGCAAATCGTGAAGCAGGATTTTGGGTTAAATGCCCAAGTGGATGCATGCGAACCATGACCCAACCCCTCAAACGAGCGAATCATGGCCCAACAATATGCTCCATCCTCTCCCATGGGAGCATCGCTCAATGGTGGTGAGTGTGGAATTTTCCCCATGTGTGGTTTCCATTGGTTGTTTTCCCTCATGGGCCCCAAGTTAATTCTAGGGTCCATTATTCGCTCCTCTCGTACTGCCTAGTCTCATAATTTATCAAATAAAAAATTATTAAAAATTAACTTGAGCAATGTTGCGAGAGTCTTGAGCCATTATCCCATATTTATTCCATAATGGCCCTCATGGTGGTATATAAAGCACAACACCCACATAGAGCTTTGCAAATCGGGAAGTATGATTTTGGGTTAAATGCCCAAGTGGATGCATGTGAACCATGACCCAACCCCTCAAATGAGCGAATCATGGCCCAACAATATGCTCCATCCTCTCCCGTGGGAGCATCGCTCAATGGTGGTGAGTGTGGAATTTTCCCCTTGTGTGGTTTCCATTGGTTGTTTTCCCTCATGGGCCCCAAGTTAATTCTAGGGTCCATTATTCGCTCCTCCCATACTGCCTAGTCTCATAATTTATCAAATAAAAAATTATTAAAAATTAACTTGAGCAATGTTGCGAGAGTCTTGAGCCATTATCCCATATTTATTCCATAATGGCCCTCATGGTGGTATATAAAGCACAACACCCACATAGAGCTTTGCAAATCGGGAAGTAGGATTTTGGGTTAAATGCCCAAGTGGATGCATGTGAACCATGACCCAACCCCTCAAATGAGCGAATCATGGCCCAACAATATGCTCCATCCTCTCCCGTGGGAGCATCGCTCAATGGTGGTGAGTGTGGAATTTTCCCCATGTGTGGTTTCCATTGGTTGTTTTCCCTCATGGGCCCCAAGTTAATTCTAGGGTCCATTATTCGCTCCTCTCGTACTACCCAGTCTCATAATTTATCAAATAAAAAATTATTAAAAATTAACTTGAGCAATGTTGTGAGAGTCTTGAGCCATTATCCCATATTTATTCCACAATGGCCCTCATGGTGGTATATAAAGCACAACACCCACATAGAGCTTTGCAAATCGGGAAGTAAGATTTTGGGTTAAATGCCCAAGTGGATGCATGTGAACCATGACCCAACCCCTCAAATGAGCGAATCATGGCCCAACAATATGCTCCATCCTCTCCTGTGGGAGCATCGCTCAATGGTGGTGAGTGTGGAATTTTCCCCATGTGTGGTTTCCATTGGTTGTTTTCCCTCATGGGCCCCAAGTTAATTCTAGGGTCCATTATTCGCTCCTCCCGTACTGCCTAGTCTCATAATTTATCAAATAAAAAATTATTAAAAATTAACTTGAGCAATGTTGTGAGAGTCTTGAGCCATTATCCCACATTTATTCCACAATGGCCCTCATGGTGGTATATAAAGCACAACACCCACATAGAGCTTTGCAAATCGGGAAGCAGGATTTTGGGTTAAATGCCCAAGTGGATGCACGTGAACCATGACCCAACCCCTCAAACGAGCGAATCATGGCCCAACAATATGCTCCATCCTCTCCCGTGGGAGCATCGCTCAATGGTGGTGAGTGTGGAATTTTCCCCATGTGTGGTTTCCATTGGTTGTTTTCCCTCATGGGCCCCAAGTTAATTCTAGGGTCCATTATTTGCTCCTCCCGTACTCGCCCAGTCTCATAATTTATCAAATAAAAAATTATTAAAAATTAACTTGAGCAACGCTGCGAGAGTCTTGAGCCATTATCCCATATTTATTCCACAATGGCCCTCATGGTGGTATATAAAGCACAACACCCACATAGAGCTTTGCAAATCGGGAAGCAAGATTTTGGGTTAAATGCCCAAGTGGATGCACGTGAACCATGACCCAACCCCTCAAACGAGCGAATCATGGCCCAACAATATGCTCCATCCTCTCCCGTGGGAGCATCGCTCAATGGTGGTGAGTGTGGAATTTTCCCCATGTGTGGTTTCCATTGGCTGTTTTCCCTCATGGGCCCCAAGTTAATTCTAGGGTCCATTATTCGCTCCTCTCGTACTGCCTAGTCTCATAATTTATCAAATAAAAAATTATTAAAAATTAACTTGAGCAATGTTGCGAGAGTCTTGAGCCATTATCCCATATTTATTCCATAATGGCCCTCATGGTGGTATATAAAGCACAACACCCACATAGAGCTTTGCAAATTGGGAAGCAAGATTTTGGGTTAAATGCCCAAGTGGATGCATGTGAACCATGACCCAACCCCTCAAACGAGCGAATCATGGCCCAACAATATGCTCCATCCTCTCCCGTGGGAGCATCGCTCAATGGTGGTGAGTGTGGAATTTTCCCCATGTGTGGTTTCCATTGGCTGTTTTCCCTCATGGGCCCCAAGTTAATTCTAGGGTCCATTATTCGCTCCTCTCGTACTCCCTAGTCTCATAATTTATCAAATAAAAAATTATTAAAAATTAACTTGAGCAACGTTGCGAGAGTCTTGAGCCATTATCCCATATTTATTCCACAATGGCCCTCATGGTGGTATATAAAGCACAACACCCACATAGAGCTTTGCAAATCGGGAAGCAGGATTTTGGGTTAAATGCCCAAGTGGATGCACGTGAACCATGACCCAACCCCTCAAATGAGCGAATCATGGCCCAACAATATGCTCCATCCTCTCCCATGGGAGCATCGCTCAATGGTGGTGAGTGTGGAATTTTCCCCATGTGTGGTTTCCATTGGTTGTTTTCCCTCATGGGCCCCAAGTTAATTCTAGGGTCCATTATTCGCTCCTCCTGTACTCCCAGTCTCATAATTTATCAAATAAAATATTATTAAAAATTAACTTGAGCAACGTTGCGAGAGTCTTGAGCCATTATCCCACATTTATTCCACAATGGCCCTCATGGTGGTATATAAAGCACAACACCCACATAGAGCTTTGCAAATCGGGAAGCAGGCTTTTGGGTTAAATGCCCAAGTGGATGCACGCGAACCATGACCCAACCCCTCAAACGAGCGAATCATGGCCCAACAATATGCTCCATCCTCTCCCGTGGGAGCATCGCTCAATGGTGGTGAGTGTGGAATTTTCCCCATGTGTGGTTTCCATTGGTTGTTTTCCCTCATGGGCCCCAAGTTAATTCTAGGGTCCATTATTCGCTCCTCCCGTACTGCCTAGTCTCATAATTTATCAAATAAAAAATTATTAAAAATTAACTTGAGCAACGCTGCGAGAGTCTTGAGCCATTATCCCACATTTATTCCATAATGGCCCTCATGGTGGTATATAAAGCACAACACCCACATAGAGCTTTGCAAATCGGGAAGCAGGCTTTTGGGTTAAATGCCCAAGTGGATGCACGTGAACCATGACCCAACCCCTCAAACGAGCGAATCATGGCCCAACAATATGCTCCATCCTCTCCCATGGGAGCATCGCTCAATGGTGGTGAGTGTGGAATTTTCCCCATGTGTGGTTTCCATTGGTTGTTTTCCCTCATGGGCCCCAAGTTAATTCTAGGGTCCATTATTCGCTCCTCCCGTACCGCCTAGTCTCATAATTTATCAAATAAAAAATTATTAAAAATTAACTTGAGCAACGCTGCGAGAGTCTTGAGCCATTATCCCACATTTATTCCACAATGGCCCTCATGGTGGTATATAAAGCACAACACCCACATAGAGCTTTGCAAATCGAGAAGCAGGATTTTGGGTTAAATGCCCAAGTGGATGCATGCGAACCATGACCCAACCCCTCAAACGAGCGAATCATGGCCCAACAATATGCTCCATCCTCTCCCGTGGGAGCATCGCTCAATGGTGGTGAGTGTGGAATTTTCCCCATGTGTGGTTTCCATTGGCTAGTTTTCCCTCATGGGCCCCAAGTTAATTCTAGGGTCCATTATTCGCTCCTCCCATACTGCCCAGTCTCATAATTTATCAAATAAAAAATTATTAAAAATTAACTTGAGCAACGCTGCGAGAGTCTTGAGCCATTATCCCACATTTATTCCACAATGGCCCTCATGGTGGTATATAAAGCACAACACCCACATAGAGCTTTGCAAATCGAGAAGCAGGCTTTTGGGTTAAATGCCCAAGTGGATGCACGTGAACCATGACCCAACCCCTCAAACGAGCGAATCATGGCCCAACAATATGCTCCATCCTCTCCCATGGGAGCATCGCTCAATGGTGGTGAGTGTGGAATTTTCCCCATGTGTGGTTTCCATTGGTTGTTTTCCCTCATGGGCCCCAAGTTAATTCTAGGGTCCATTATTCGCTCCTCTCGTACTGCCCAGTCTCATAATTTATCAAATAAAAAATTATTAAAAATTAACTTGAGCAACGTTGCGAGAGTCTTGAGCCATTATCCCATATTTATTCCACAATGGCCCTCATGGTGGTATATAAAGCACAACACCCACATAGAGCTTTGCAAATCGGGAAGCAGGATTTTGGGTTAAATGCCCAAGTGGATGCATGTGAACCATGACCCAACCCCTCAAACGAGCGAATCATGGCCCAACAATATGCTCCATCCTCTCCCATGGGAGCATCGCTCAATGGTGGTGAGTGTGGAATTTTCCCCATGTGTGGTTTCCATTGGCTGTTTTCCCTCATGGGCCCCAAGTTAATTCTAGGGTCCATTATTCGCTCCTCTCGTACTTCCTAGTCTCATAATTTATTAAATAAAAAATTATTAAAAATTAACTTGAGCAATGTTGTGAGAGTCTTGAGCCATTATCCCATATTTATTCCATAATGGCCCTCATGGTGGTATATAAAGCACAACACCCACATAGAGCTTTGCAAATCGGGAAGCAGACTTTTGGGTTAAATGCCCAAGTGGATGCATGTGAACCATGACCCAACCCCTCAAACGAGCGAATCATGGCCCAACAATATGCTCCATCCTCTCCCGTGGGAGCATCGCTCAATGGTGGTGAGTGTGGAATTTTCCCCATGTGTGGTTTCCATTGGTTGTTTTCCCTCATGGGCCCCAAGTTAATTCTAGGGTCCATTATTCGCTCCTCCCGTACTGCCTAGTCTCATAATTTATCAAATAAAAAATTATTAAAAATTAACTTGAGCAATGTTCGAGAGTCTTGAGCCATTATCCCATATTTATTCCATAATGGCCCTCATGGTGGTATATAAAGCACAACACCCACATAGAGCTTTGCAAATCGGGAAGCAGGCTTTTGGGTTAAATGCCCAAGTGGATGCATGCGAACCATGACCCAACCCCTCAAATGAGCGAATCATGGCCCAACAATATGCTCCATCCTCTCTCGTGGGAGCATCGCTCAATGGTGGTGAGTGTGGAATTTTCCCCATGTGTGGTTTCCATTGGCTGTTTTCCCTCATGGGCCCCAAGTTAATTCTAGGGTCCATTATTCGCTCCTCTCGTACTACCAGTCTCATAATTTATCAAATAAAAAATTATTAAAAATTAACTTGAGCAATGTGCGAGAGTCTTGAGCCATTATCCCACATTTATTCCATAATGGCCCTCATGGTGGTATATAAAGCACAACACCCACATAGAGCTTTGCAAATCGGGAAGTAGGATTTTGGGTTAAATGCCCAAGTGGATGCATGTGAACCATGACCCAACCCCTCAAACGAGCGAATCATGGCCCAACAATATGCTCCATCCTCTCCCGTGGGAGCATCGCTCAATGGTGGTGAGTGTGGAATTTTCTCCATGTGTGGTTTCCATTGGCTGTTTTCCCTCATGGGCCCCAAGTTAATTCTAGGGTCCATTATTCGCTCCTCCTGTACTGCCTAGTCTCATAATTTATCAAATAAAAAAAAATTAAAATTAAATTAAGAAACTTGATGTGAGAGTCTTGAGCCATTATCCCATATTTATTCCACAATGGCCCTCATGGTGGTATATAAAGCACAACACCCACATAGAGCTTTGCAAATCGGGAAGCAGGATTTTGGGTTAAATGCCCAAGTGGATGCACGTGAACCATGACCCAACCCCTCAAACGAGCGAATCATGGCCCAACAATATGCTCCATCCTCTCCCGTGGGAGCATCGCTCAATGGTGGTGAGTGTGGAATTTTCCCCATGTGTGGTTTCCATTGGTTGTTTTCCCTCATGGGCCCCAAGTTAATTCTAGGGTCCATTATTCGCTCCTCCCATACTGCCTAGTCTCATAATTTATCAAATAAAAAATTATTAAAAATTAACTTGAGCAACGCTGCGAGAGTCTTGAGCCATTATCCCACATTTATTCCATAATGGCCCTCATGGTGGTATATAAAGCACAACACCCACATAGAGCTTTGCAAATCGGGAAGCAGGCTTTTGGGTTAAATGCCCAAGTGGATGCACGTGAACCATGACCCAACCCCTCAAACGAGCGAATCATGGCCCAACAATATGCTCCATCCTCTCCCGTGGGAGCATCGCTCAATGGTGGTGAGTGTGGAATTTTCCCCATGTGTGGTTTCCATTGGCTGTTTTCCCTCATGGGCCCCAAGTTAATTCTAGGGTCCATTATTCGCTCCTCTCGTACTGCCTAGTCTCATAATTTATCAAATAAAAAATTATTAAAAATTAACTTGAGCAACGTTATGAGAGTCTTGAGCCATTATCCCATATTTATTCCACAATGGCCCTCATGGTGGTATATAAAGCACAACACCCACATAGAGCTTTGCAAATTGGGAAGCAGGATTTTGGGTTAAATGCCCAAGTGGATGCACGTGAACCATGACCCAACCCCTCAAACGAGTGAATCATGGCCCAACAATATGCTCCATCCTCTCCCGTGGGAGCATCGCTCAATGGTGGTGAGTGTGGAATTTTCCCCATGTGTGGTTTCCATTGGCTGTTTTCCCTCATGGGCCCCAAGTTAATTCTAGGGTCCATTATTCGCTCCTCCCATACTGCCCAGTCTCATAATTTATCAAATAAAAAATTATTAAAAATTAACTTGAGCAATGCTACGAGAGTCTTGAGCCATTATCCCATATTTATTCCACAATGGCCCTCATGGTGGTATATAAAGCACAACACCCACATAGAGCTTTGCAAATCGGGAAGCAGGATTTTGGGTTAAATGCCCAAGTGGATGCACGTGAACCATGACCCAACCCCTCAAACGAGCGAATCATGGCCCAACAATATGCTCCATCCTCTCCCGTGGGAGCATCGCTCAATGGTGGTGAGTGTGGAAATTTTCCCCATGTGTGGTTTCCATTGGCTGTTTTCCCTCATGGGCCCCAAGTTAATTCTAGGGTCCATTATTCGCTCCTCCCGTACTGCCCAGTCTCATAATTTATCAAATAAAAAATTATTAAAAATTAACTTGAGCAACGCTCTGAGAGTCTTGAGCCATTATCCCACATTTATTCCACAATGGCCCTCATGGTGGTATATAAAGCACAACACCCACATAGAGCTTTGCAAATCGGGAAGCAGGATTTTGGGTTAAATGCCCAAGTGGATGCACGCGAACCATGACCCAACCCCTCAAACGAGCGAATCATGGCCCAACAATATGCTCCATCCTCTCCCATGGGAGCATCGCTCAATGGTGGTGAGTGTGGAATTTTCCCCATGTGTGGTTTCCATTGGTTGTTTTCCCTCATGGGCCCCAAGTTAATTCTAGGGTCCATTATTCGCTCCTCCCGTACTTCCCAGTCTCATAATTTATCAAATAAAAAATTATTAAAAATTAACTTGAGCAACGCTGCGAGAGTCTTGAGCCATTATCCCATATTTATTCCACAATGGCCCTCATGGTGGTATATAAAGCACAACACCCACATAGAGCTTTGCAAATCGGGAAGCAGGATTTTGGGTTAAATGCCCAAGTGGATGCACGTGAACCATGACCCAACCCCTCAAACGAGCGAATCATGGCCCAACAATATGCTCCATCCTCTCCCATGGGAGCATCGCTCAATGGTGGTGAGTGTGGAATTTTCCCCATGTGTGGTTTCCATTGGTTGTTTTCCCTCATGGGCCCCAAGTTAATTCTAGGGTCCATTATTCGCTCCTCCCGTACCGCCTAGTCTCATAATTTATCAAATAAAAAATTATTAAAAATTAACTTGAGCAACGCTGCGAGAGTCTTGAGCCATTATCCCACATTTATTCCACAATGGCCCTCATGGTGGTATATAAAGCACAACACCCACATAGAGCTTTGCAAATTGGGAAGCAGGCTTTTGGGTTAAATGCCCAAGTGGATGCACGCGAACCATGACCCAACCCCTCAAACGAGCGAATCATGGCCCAACAATATGCTCCATCCTCTCCCGTGGGAGCATCGCTCAATGGTGGTGAGTGTGGAATTTTCCCCATGTGTGGTTTCCATTGGTTGTTTTCCCTCATGGGCCCCAAGTTAATTCTAGGGTCCATTATTCGCTCCTCCTGTACTACCTAGTCTCATAATTTATCAAATAAAAAATTATTAAAAATTAACTTGAGCAACGCTGCGAGAGTCTTGAGCCATTATCCCATATTTATTCCATAATGGCCCTCATGGTGGTATATAAAGCACAACACCCACATAGAGCTTTGCAAATCGGGAAGCAGGCTTTTGGGTTAAATGCCCAAGTGGATGCATGCGAACCATGACCCAACCCCTCAAACGAGCGAATCATGGCCCAACAATATGCTCCATCCTCTCCCGTGGGAGCATCGCTCAATGGTGGTGAGTGTGGAATTTTCCCCATGTGTGGTTTCCATTGGTTGTTTTCCCTCATGGGCCCCAAGTTAATTCTAGGGTCCATTATTCGCTCCTCCCGTACTGCCCAGTCTCATAATTTATCAAATAAAAAATTATTAAAAATTAACTTGAGCAACGCTGTGAGAGTCTTGAGCCATTATCCCACATTTATTCCATAATGGCCCTCATGGTGGTATATAAAGCACAACACCCACATAGAGCTTTGCAAATCGGGAAGTAGGATTTTGGGTTAAATGCCCAAGTGGATGCACGTGAACCATGACCCAACCCCTCAAACGAGCGAATCATGGCCCAACAATATGCTCCATCCTCTCCCGTGGGAGCATCGCTCAATGGTGGTGAGTGTGGAATTTTCCCCATGTGTGGTTTCCATTGGCTGTTTTCCCTCATGGGCCCCAAGTTAATTCTAGGGTCCATTATTCGCTCCTCCCGTACTGCCCAGTCTCATAATTTATCAAATAAAAAATTATTAAAAATTAACTTGAGCAACGTTGCGAGAGTCTTGAGCCATTATCCCATATTTATTCCACAATGGCCCTCATGGTGGTATATAAAGCACAACACCCACATAGAGCTTTGCAAATCGGGAAGCAGGATTTTGGGTTAAATGCCCAAGTGGATGCACGTGAACCATGACCCAACCCCTCAAACGAGCGAATCATGGCCCAACAATATGCTCCATCCTCTCCCATGGGAGCATCGCTCAATGGTGGTGAGTGTGGAATTTTCCCCATGTGTGGTTTCCATTGGTTGTTTTCCCTCATGGGCCCCAAGTTAATTCTAGGGTCCATTATTCGCTCCTCCTATACTACCTAGTCTCATAATTTATCAAATAAAAAATTATTAAAAATTAACTTGAGCAACGCTGCGAGAGTCTTGAGCCATTATCCCACATTTATTCCACAATGGCCCTCATGGTGGTATATAAAGCACAACACCCACATAGAGCTTTGCAAATCGAGAAGCAGGATTTTGGGTTAAATGCCCAAGTGGATGCATGCGAACCATGACCCAACCCCTCAAACGAGCGAATCATGGCCCAACAATATGCTCCATCCTCTCCCGTGGGAGCATCGCTCAATGGTGGTGAGTGTGGAATTTTCCCCATGTGTGGTTTCCATTGGCTGTTTTCCCTCATGGGCCCCAAGTTAATTCTAGGGTCCATTATTCGCTCCTCCCGTACTACCCAGTCTCATAATTTATCAAATAAAAAATTATTAAAAATTAACTTGAGCAACACTGCGAGAGTCTTGAGCCATTATCCCACATTTATTCCACAATGGCCCTCATGGTGGTATATAAAGCACAACACCCACATAGAGCTTTGCAAATCGGGAAGCAGGCTTTTGGGTTAAATGCCCAAGTGGATGCACGCGAACCATGACCCAACCCCTCAAACGAGCGAATCATGGCCCAACAATATGCTCCATCCTCTCCCATGGGAGCATCGCTCAATGGTGGTGAGTGTGGAAATTTTCCCCATGTGTGGTTTCCATTGGTTGTTTTCCCTCATGGGCCCCAAGTTAATTCTAGGGTCCATTATTCGCTCCTCCCGTACTGCCCAGTCTCATAATTTATCAAATAAAAAATTATTAAAAATTAACTTGAGCAACGCTACGAGAGTCTTGAGCCATTATCCCACATTTATTCCACAATGGCCCTCATGGTGGTATATAAAGCACAACACCCACATAGAGCTTTGCAAATCGGGAAGCAGGATTTTGGGTTAAATGCCCAAGTGGATGCATGCGAACCATGACCCAACCCCTCAAACGAGCGAATCATGGCCCAACAATATGCTCCATCCTCTCCCGTGGGAGCATCGCTCAATGGTGGTGAGTGTGGAATTTTCCCTGTGTGGTTTCCTTGGTTGTTTTCCCTCATGGGCCCCAAGTTAATTCTAGGGTCCATTATTCGCTCCTCCCGTATTGCCCAGTCTCATAATTTATCAAATAAAAAATTATTAAAAATTAACTTGAGCAACGCTGCGAGAGTCTTGAGCCATTATCCCACATTTATTCCACAATGGCCCTCATGGTGGTATATAAAGCACAACACCCACATAGAGCTTTGCAAATCGGGAAGCAGGCTTTTGGGTTAAATGCCCAAGTGGATGCACGTGAACCATGACCCAACCCCTCAAACGAGCGAATCATGGCCCAACAATATGCTCCATCCTCTCCCGTGGGAGCATCGCTCAATGGTGGTGAGTGTGGAATTTTCCCCATGTGTGGTTTCCATTGGTTGTTTTCCCTCATGGGCCCCAAGTTAATTCTAGGGTCCATTATTCGCTCCTCCCGTACTACCCAGTCTCATAATTTATCAAATAAAAAATTATTAAAAATTAACTTGAGCAACATTGTGAGAGTCTTGAGCCATTATCCCACATTTATTCCACAATGGCCCTCATGGTGGTATATAAAGCACAACACCCACATAGAGCTTTGCAAATCGAGAAGTAGGATTTTGGGTTAAATGCCCAAGTGGATGCACGTGAACCATGACCCAGCCCCTCAAACGAGCGAATCATGGCCCAACAATATGCTCCATCCTCTCCCGTGGGAGCATCGCTCAATGGTGGTGAGTGTGGAATTTTCCCCATGTGTGGTTTCCATTGGCTGTTTTCCCTCATGGGCCCCAAGTTAATTCTAGGGTCCATTATTCGCTCCTCCCGTACTGCCTAGTCTCATAATTTATCAAATAAAAAATTATTAAAAATTAACTTGAGCAACGCTGCGAGAGTCTTGAGCCATTATCCCACATTTATTCCACAATGGCCCTCATGGTGGTATATAAAGCACAACACCCACATAGAGCTTTGCAAATCGGGAAGCAGGATTTTGGGTTAAATGCCCAAGTGGACGCACGCGAACCATGACCCGACCCCTCAAACGAGCGAATCATGGCCCAACAATATGCTCCATCCTCTCCCGTGGGAGCATCGCTCAATGGTGGTGAGTGTGGAATTTTCCCCATGTGTGGTTTCCATTGGCTGTTTTCCCTCATGGGCCCCAAGTTAATTCTAGGGTCCATTATTCGCTCCTCCCGTACTTGCCAGTCTCATAATTTATCAAATAAAAAATTATTAAAAATTAACTTGAGCAACGCTGCGAGAGTCTTGAGCCATTATCCCACATTTATTCCACAATGGCCCTCATGGTGGTATATAAAGCACAACACCCACATAGAGCTTTGCAAATCGGGAAGCAGGATTTTGGGTTAAATGCCCAAGTGGATGCACGTGAACCATGACCCAACCCCTCAAACGAGTGAATCATGGCCCAACAATATGCTCCATCCTCTCCCGTGGGAGCATCGCTCAATGGTGGTGAGTGTGGAATTTTCCCCATGTGTGGTTTCCATTGGTTGTTTTCCCTCATGGGCCCCAAGTTAATTCTAGGGTCCATTATTCGCTCCTCCCGTACTGCCCAGTCTCATAATTTATCAAATAAAAATTATTAAAAAATTAAAAAAAATTAACTTGAGCAACGTTGCGAGAGTCTTGAGCCATTATCCCATATTTATTCCACAATGGCCCTCATGGTGGTATATAAAGCACAACACCCACATAGAGCTTTGCAAATCGGGAAGTAGGCTTTTGGGTTAAATGCCCAAGTGGATGCATGTGAACCATGACCCAACCCCTCAAACGAGCGAATCATGGCCCAACAATATGCTCCATCCTCTCCCGTGGGAGCATCGCTCAATGGTGGTGAGTGTGGAATTTTCCCCATGTGTGGTTTCCATTGGCTGTTTTCCCTCATGGGCCCCAAGTTAATTCTAGGGTCCATTATTCGCTCCTCTCGTACTACCTAGTCTCATAATTTATCAAATAAAAAATTATTAAAAATTAACTTGAGCAACGCTGCGAGAGTCTTGAGCCATTATCCCACATTTATTCCATAATGGCCCTCATGGTGGTATATAAAGCACAACACCCACATAGAGCTTTGCAAATCGGGAAGCAGGCTTTTGGGTTAAATGCCCAAGTGGATGCATGCGAACCATGACCCAACCCCTCAAACGAGCGAATCATGGCCCAACAATATGCTCCATCCTCTCTCGTGGGAGCATCGCTCAATGGTGGTGAGTGTGGAATTTTCCCCATGTGTGGTTTCCATTGGTTGTTTTCCCTCATGGGCCCCAAGTTAATTCTAGGGTCCATTATTCGCTCCTCCCGTCATCGCCTAGTCTCATAATTTATCAAATAAAAAATTATTAAAAATTAACTTGAGCAACGCTGCGAGAGTCTTGAGCCATTATCCCACATTTATTCCACAATGGCCCTCATGGTGGTATATAAAGCACAACACCCACATAGAGCTTTGCAAATCGAGAAGTAGGATTTTGGGTTAAATGCCCAAGTGGATGCACGCGAACCATGACCCAACCCCTCAAACGAGCGAATCATGGCCCAACAATATGCTCCATCCTCTCCCGTGGGAGCATCGCTCAATGGTGGTGAGTGTGGAATTTTCCCCATGTGTGGTTTCCATTGGTTGTTTTCCCTCATGGGCCCCAAGTTAATTCTAGGGTCCATTATTCGCTCCTCCCGTACTGCCCAGTCTCATAATTTATCAAATAAAAAATTATTAAAAATTAACTTGAGCAACACTGCGAGAGTCTTGAGCCATTATCCCATATTTATTCCACAATGGCCCTCATGGTGGTATATAAAGCACAACACCCACATAGAGCTTTGCAAATCGGGAAGCAGGCTTTTGGGTTAAATGCCCAAGTGGATGCACGTGAACCATGACCCAACCCCTCAAACGAGCGAATCATGGCCCAACAATATGCTCCATCCTCTCCCATGGGAGCATCGCTCAATGGTGGTGAGTGTGGAATTTCCCCATGTGTGGTTTCCATTTGCTGTTTTCCCTCATGGGCCCCAAGTTAATTCTAGGGTCCATTATTCGCTCCTCCTGTACTGCCTAGTCTCATAATTTATCAAATAAAAAATTATTAAAAATTAACTTGAGCAACGTTGCGAGAGTCTTGAGCCATTATCCCATATTTATTCCACAATGGCCCTCATGGTGGTATATAAAGCACAACACCCACATAGAGCTTTGCAAATCGGGAAGCAGGATTTTGGGTTAAATGCCCAAGTGGATGCACGCGAACCATGACCTAGCCCCTCAAACGAGCGAATCATGGCCCAACAATATGCTCCATCCTCTCCCATGGGAGCATCGCTCAATGGTGGTGAGTGTGGAATTTTCCCCATGTGTGGTTTCCATTGGCTGTTTTCCCTCATGGGCCCCAAGTTAATTCTAGGGTCCATTATTCGCTCCTCTCGTACTGCCCAGTCTCATAATTTATCAAATAAAAAATTATTAAAAATTAACTTGAGCAACGCTGCGAGAGTCTTGAGCCATTATCCCACATTTATTCCATAATGGCCCTCATGGTGGTATATAAAGCACAACACCCACATAGAGCTTTGCAAATCGGGAAGCAGGATTTTGGGTTAAATGCCCAAGTGGATGCATGCGAACCATGACCCAACCCCTCAAACGAGAGAATCATGGCCCAACAATATGCTCCATCCTCTCCCGTGGGAGCATCGCTCAATGGTGGTGAGTGTGGAATTTTCCCCATGTGTGGTTTCCATTGGTTGTTTTCCCTCATGGGCCCCAAGTTAATTCTAGGGTCCATTATTCGCTCCTCCCGTACTGCCCGGTCTCATAATTTATCAAATAAAAAATTATTAAAAATTAACTTGAGCAACGTCTGCGAGAGTCTTGAGCCATTATCCCATATTTATTCCACAATGGCCCTCATGGTGGTATATAAAGCACAACACCCACATAGAGCTTTGCAAATCGGGAAGCAGGATTTTGGGTTAAATGCCCAAGTGGATGCACGCGAACCATGACCCAACCCCTCAAACGAGTGAATCATGGCCCAACAATATGCTCCATCCTCTCCCGTGGGAGCATCGCTCAATGGTGGTGAGTGTGGAATTTTCCCCATGTGTGGTTTCCATTGGCTGTTTTCCCTCATGGGCCCCAAGTTAATTCTAGGGTCCATTATTCGCTCCTCCCGTACTGCCCAGTCTCATAATTTATCAAATAAAAAATTATTAAAAATTAACTTGAGCAACGTTGCGAGAGTCTTGAGCCATTATCCCACATTTATTCCACAATGGCCCTCATGGTGGTATATAAAGCACAACACCCACATAGAGCTTTGCAAATCGGGAAGCAGAATTTTGGGTTAAATGCCCAAGTGGATGCACGCGAACCATGACCCAACCCCTCAAATGAGTGAATCATGGCCCAACAATATGCTCCATCCTCTCATGTGGGAGCATCGCTCAATGGTGGTGAGTGTGGAATTTTCCCCATGTGTGGTTTCCATTGGCTGTTTTCCCTCATGGGCCCCAAGTTAATTCTAGGGTCCATTATTCGCTCCTCCCGTACTGCCTAGTCTCATAATTTATCAAATAAAATTTTTATTAAAATATTGAAAAATTGCGAGAGTCTTGAGCCATTATCCCACATTTATTCCACAATGGCCCTCATGGTGGTATATAAAGCACAACACCCACATAGAGCTTTGCAAATCGGGAAGCAGGATTTTGGGTTAAATGCCCAAGTGGATGCACGTGAACCATGACCCAACCCCTCAAACGAGCGAATCATGGCCCAACAATATGCTCCATCCTCTCCCGTGGGAGCATCACTCAATGGTGGTGAGTGTGGAATTTTCCCCATGTGTGGTTTCCATTGGTTGTTTTCCCTCATGGGCCCCAAGTTAATTCTAGGGTCCATTATTCGCTCCTCCCATACTGCCCAATCTTATATATATCAAATTAAAAATTATTAAAAATTAACTTGAGCAACACTACGAGAGTCTTGAGCCATTATCCCACATTTATTCCACAATGGCCCTCATGGTGGTATATAAAGCACAACACCCACATAGAGCTTTGCAAATCGGGAAGTAGGCTTTTGGGTTAAATGCCCAAGTGGATGCACGTGAACCATGACCCAACCCCTCAAACGAGCGAATCATGGCCCAACAATATGCTCCATCCTCTCCCATGGGAGCATCGCTCAATGGTGGTGAGTGTGGAATTTTCCCCATGTGTGGTTTCCATTGGCTATTTTCCCTCATGGGCCCCAAGTTAATTCTAGGGTCCATTATTCGCTCCTCCCGTACTTGCCCAGTCTCATAATTTATCAAATAAAAAATTATTAAAAATTAACTTGAGCAACGCTACGAGAGTCTTGAGCCATTATCCCACATTTATTCCACAATGGCCCTCATGGTGGTATATAAAGCACAACACCCACATAGAGCTTTGCAAATCGGGAAGCAAGATTTTGGGTTAAATGCCCAAGTGGATGCATGTGAACCATGACCCAGCCCCTCAAACGAGTGAATCATGGCCCAACAATATGCTCCATCCTCTCCCGTGGGAGCATCGCTCAATGGTGGTGAGTGTGGAATTTTCCCCATGTGTGGTTTCCATTGGCTATTTTCCCTCATGGGCCCCAAGTTAATTCTAGGGTCCATTATTCGCTCCTCTCGTATTGCCCAGTCTCATAATTTATCAAATAAAAAATTATTAAAAATTAACTTGAGCAATGCTACGAGAGTCTTGAGCCATTATCCCATATTTATTCCACAATGGCCCTCATGGTGGTATATAAAGCACAACACCCACATAGAGCTTTGCAAATCGTGAAGCAGACTTTTGGGTTAAATGCCCAAGTGGATGCACGTGAACCATGACCCAACCCCTCAAACGAGTGAATCATGGCCCAAAAATATGCTCCATCCTCTCCCGTGGGAGCATCGCTCAATGGTGGTGAGTGTGAAATTTTCCCCATGTGTGGTTTCCATTGGCTTTTTTCCCTCATGGGCCCCAAGTTAATTCTAGGGTCCATTATTCACTCCTCTCGTACTGCCCAGTCTCATAATATATCAAATAAAAAATTATTAAAAATTAACTTGAGCAACGCTGTGAGAGTCTTGAGCCATTATCCCACATTTATTCCATAATGGCCCTCATGGTGGTATATAAAGCACAACACCCACATAGAGCTTTGCAAATCGGGAAGTAGGATTTTGGGTTAAATGCCCAAGTGGATGCATGCGAAACATGATCCAACCCCTCAAAGGAGAGAATCATGGCCCAACAATATGCTCCATCCTCTCCCATGGGAGCATCGCTCAATGGTGGTGAGTGTGGAATTTTCCCCATGTGTGGTTTCCATTGGTTTTTTTCCCTCATGGGCCCCAAGTTAATTCTAGGGTCCATTATTCGCTCCTCCCGTACTTCCCAGTCTCATAATTTATCAAATAAAAAAATATTAAAAATTAACTTGAGCAACACTGCGAGAGTCTTGAGCCATTATCCCACATTTATTCCACAATGGCCCTCATGGTGGTATATAAAGCACAACACCCACATAGAGCTTTGCAAATAGGGAAGTAGGATTTTGGGTTAAATGCCCAAGTGGATGCACGTGAACCATGACCCAACCCCTCAAATGAGCGAATCATGGCCCAACAATATGCTCCATCCTCTCCCATGGGAGCATCGCTCAATGGTGGTGAGTGTGGAATTTTCCCCATGTGTGGTTTCCATTGGTTGTTTTCCCTCATGGGCCCCAAGTTAATTCTAGGGTCCATTATTCGCTCCTCCCGTACTGCCCGGTCTCATAATTTATCAAATAAACTATTATTTTTTTTGATTTACATGGTGGAATTGGAGGAATGAATTCGGGTAGGTTGTCAGAGGCCAAGATTGTGTTGTGAAAGGCACAAAGATCTTGCAGGCCCTAACCATCAAGCCACAATCTTTTAAACTTTTGCCAAGCACCGGAAAGGGACAAGCGTGATGTGAGGCGATATTTGAACCTTGACCTCGTCCCCTTATGGGGTTTGGATGGACCAATTGGTCCCCGCCAAAAAAAAAAATTATTAAAAATTAACTTGAGCAACGTTGCGAGAGTCTTGAGCCATTATCCCACATTTATTCCACAATGGCCCTCATGGTGGTATATAAAGCACAACACCCACATAGAGCTTTGCAAATAGGGAAGTAGGCTTTTGGGTTAAATGCCCAAGTGGATGCACGTGAACCATGACCCAACCCCTCAAACGAGCGAATCATGGCCCAACAATATGCTCCATCCTCTCCCGTGGGAGCATCGCTCAATGGTGGTGAGTGTGGATTTTTCCCCATGTGTGGTTTCCATTGGCTATTTTCCCTCATGGGCCGCAAGTTAATTCTAGGGTCCATTATTCGCTCCTCCTATACTACCTAGTCTCATAATATATCAAATAAAAAATTATTAAAAATTAACTTGAGCAACGCTGCGAGAGTCTTGAGCCATTATCCCATATTTATTCCACAATGGCCCTCATGGTGGTATATAAAGCACAACACCCACATAGAGCTTTGCAAATCGGGAAGCAGGCTTTTGGGTTAAATGCCCAAGTGGATGCATGCGAACCATGACCCAACCCCTCAAACGAGTGAATCATGGCCCAACAATATGCTCCATCCTCTCCCGTGGGAGCATCGCTCAATGGTGGTGGGTGTGGAATTTTCCCCATGTGTGGTTTCCATTGGCTATTTTCCCTCATGGGCCCCAAGTTAATTCTAGGGTCCATTATTCGCTCCTCCCATACTGCCCAGTCTCATAATTTATCAAATAAAAAATTATTAAAAATTAACTTGAGCAACGCTATGAGAGTCTTGAGCCATTATCCCACATTTATTCCACAATGGCCCTCATGGTGGTATATAAAGCACAACACCCACATAGAGCTTTGCAAATCGAGAAGTAGGATTTTGGGTTAAATGCCCAAGTGGATGCACACGAACCATGACCCAACCCCTCAAACGAGCGAATCATGGCCCAGCAATATGCTCCATCCTCTCCCGTGGGAGCATCGCTCAATGGTGGTGAGTGTGGAATTTTCCCCATGTGTGGTTTCCATTGGCTTTTTTCCCTCATGGGCCCCAAGTTAATTCTAGGGTCCATTATTCGCTCCTCCCGTACTACCCAGTCTCATAATATATCAAATAAAAAATTATTAAAAATTAACTTGAGCAACGTTGCGAGAGTCTTGAGCCATTATCCCATATTTATTCCACAATGACCCTCATGGTGGTATATAAAGCACAACACCCACATAGAGCTTTGCAAATCGGGAAGCAGGCTTTTGGGTTAAATGCCCAAGTGGATGCACGTGAAACATGACCCAACCCCTCAAATGAGCGAATCATGGCCCAACAATATGCTCCATCCTCTCCCATGGGAGCATCACTCAATGGTGGTGAGTGTGGATTTTTCCCCATGTGTGGTTTCCATTGGTTGTTTTCCCTCATTGGCCACAAGTTAATTCTAGGGTCCATTATTCGCTCCTCCCGTACTGCCTAGTCTCATAATATATCAAATAAAAAAATATTATAAATTAACTTGAGCAACACTAAGAGAGTCTTGAGCCATTATCCCACATTTATCCCACAATGACCCTCATGGTGGTATATAAAGCACAACACCCACATAGAGATTTGCAAATCGAGAAGCAGGATTTTGGGTTAAATGCCCAAGTGGATGCATGTGAAACATGACCCAGCCCCTCAAACGAGCGAATCATGGCCCAAAAATATGCTCCATCCTCTCCCGTGGGAGCATCGCTCAATGGTGGTGAGTGTGGATTTTTCCCCATGTGTGGTTTCCATTGGTTTTTTTCCCTCATGGGCCACAAGTTAATTCTAGGGTCCATTATTCGCTCCTCTAGTACTACCCAGTCTCATAATATATCAAATAAAAAAATATTAAAAATTAACTTGAGCAACACTGTGAGAGTCTTGAGCCATTATCCCACATTTATTCCACAATGACCCTCATGGTGGTATATAAAGCACAACACCCACATAGAGCTTTGCAAATCGAGAAGCAAGCTTTTGGGTTAAATGCCCAAGTGGATGCACGCGAAACATGACCCAACCCCTCAAACGAGCGAATCATGGCCCAACAATATGCTCCATCCTCTCCCATGGGAGCATCGCTCAATGGTGGTGAGTGTGGATTTTTCCCCATGTGTGGTTTCCATTGGTTGTTTTCCCTCATTGGCCCCAAGTTAATTCTAGGGTCCATTATTCGCTCCTCCCTTATCGCCCGAGTATCATAATATATCAAATAAAAAAATATTAAAAATTAACTTGAGCAACGCTACGAGAGTCTTGAGCCATTATCCCACATTTATTCCACAATGGCCCTCATGGTGGTATATAAAGCACAACACCCACATAGAGCTTTGCAAATCGGGAAGCAGGATTTTGGGTTAAATGCCCAAGTGGATGCATGCGAACCATGACCCAGCCCCTCAAACGAGCGAATCATGGCCCAACAATATGCTCCATTCTCTCCCGTGGGAGCATCGCTCAATGGTGGTGAGTGTGGATTTTTTCTCTCATGGGCCACAAGTTAATTCTAGGGTCAATTATTCGCTCCTCCCGTGTTGTCCATTCTCATAATATATCAAATAAAAAATTATTAAAAATTAACTTGAGAAACACTGCAAGAGTCTTGAGCCATTATCCCACATTTATTCTACAATGACCCTCATGGTGGTATATAAAGCACAACACCCACATAGAGCTTTGCAAATCGGGAAGTAGGCTTTTGGGTTAAATGCCCAAGTGGATGCACGTGAAACATGACCCAACCCCTCAAACGAGCGAATCATGGCCCAGCAATATGCTCCATCCTCTCCCATGGGAGCATCGCTCAATGGTGGTGAGTGTGACATTTTCCCCATGTGTGGTTTCCATTGGATGTTTTCCCTCATGGGCCCCAAGTTAATTCTAGGGTCAATTATTCACTCCTCCCGTACTGCCCAGTCTCATAATATATCAAATAAAAAATTATTAAAAATTAACTCGAGCAACATGGGGAGAGTCTTGAGCCATTATCCCACATTTATTCCACAATGACCCTCATGGTGGTATATAAAGCACAACACCCACATAGAGCTTTGAAAATCGGGAAGAAGACTTTTGGGTTAAATGCCCAAGTGGATGCACGTGAAACATGACCCAACCCCTCAAACGAGCGAATCATGGCCCAACAATATGCTCCATCCTCTCCCGTGGGAGCATCGCTCAATGGTGGTGAGTGTGGATTTTTCCCATGTGTGGTTTCCATTGGTTGTTTTCCCTCATGGGGCCTAAGTTAATTCTATGGTCCATTATTCTCTCCTCCCGTACTGCCCAGTCTCATAATATATCAAATAAAAAATTATTAAAAATTAACTTGAGCAACGCTGCGAGAGTCTTGAGCCATTATCCCACATTTATTCCACAATGACCCTCATGGTGGTATATAAAGCACAACACCCACATAGAGCTTTGCAAATTGGAAAGCAGGATTTTGGGTTAAATGCCCAAGTGGACGCACGCGAACCATGACCCGACCCCTCAAACGAGTGAATCATGGCCCAACAATATGCTCCATCCTCTCCCGTGGGAGCATCGCTCAATGGTGGTGAGTGAGTATTTTTCCCCATGTGTGGTTTCCGTTGGTTGTCTTCCCTCATGGGCCGCAAGTTAATTCTAGTGTCCATTATTCGCTCCTCCCGTACTACCAAATCCCATAATATATCAAATAAAAAATTATTAAAAATTAACTTGAGCAACGCTGCGAGAGTCTTGAGCCATTATCCCACATTTATTCCATAATGACCCTCATGGTGGTATATAAAGCACAACACCCACATAGAGCTTTGCAAATCGGGAAGCATGCTTTTGGGTTAAATGCCCAAGTGGATGCACGTGAAACATGACCCAACCCCTCAAAGGAGAGAATCATGGCCCAACAATATGCTCCATCCTCTCCCATGGGAGCATCGCTCAATGGTGGTGAGTGTGGATTTTTCCCCATGTGTGGTTTCCATTGGTTTTTTTCCCTCATGAGCCGCAAGTTAATTCTAGGGTCCATTATTCGCTCCTCCTGTACTTCCAAGTCTCATAATATATCAAATAAAAAATTATTAAAAATTAACTTGAGCAACGCTGTGAGAGTCTTGAGCCATTATCCCACATTTATTCCACAATGACCCTCATGGTGGTATATAAAGCACAACACCCACATAGAGCTTTGTAAATTGAGAAGTAGGATTTTGGGTTAAATGCCCAAGTGGATGCACACAAAACATGACCCAACCCCTCAAACGAGCGAATCATGGCCTAGTAATATGCTCCATCCTCTCCCGTGGGAGCATCGCTCAATGGTGGTGAGTGTGTATTTTTCCCCATGTGTGGTTTCCATTGGCATTTTTCCCTCATGGGCCGCAAGTTAACTCTAGGGTCCATTATTCGCTCCTCCCGTACTACCCAGTCTCATAATATATCAAATAAAAAATTATTCAAAATTAACTTGAGCAACATTGCGAGAGTCTTGAGACATTATCCCATATTTATTACACAATGACCCTCATGGTGGTATATAAAGCACATCCAAATAGAGCTTGGCAAATCGAGAAGTAGGATTTTGGGTTAAATGCCCAAGTGGATGCACGCGAAACATGACCCAACCCATCAAACGAGCAAATCATGGCCCAAAAATATGCTCAATCCTCTCCCATGGGAGCATCACTCAATGGTGGTGAGTGTGGATTTTTCCCCATGTGTGGTTTCCATTGGTTGTTTTCCCTCATTGGCCACAAGTTAATTCTAGGGTCCATTATTCGCTCCTCCCGTACTGCCCAGTCTCATAATATATCAAATAAAAAAATATTATAAATTAACTTGAGCAACACTACGAGAGTCTTGAGCCATTATCCCATATTTATTCCACAATGACCCTCATGGTGGTATATAAAGCACAACACCCACATAGAGATTTCCAAATCGGGAAGCAGGATTTTGGGTTAAATTCCCAAGTGGATGCATGTGAAACATGACCCATCCCCTCAAACGAGCGAATCATGGCCCAAAAATATGCTCCATCCTCTCCCGTGGGAGCATCGCTCAATGGTGGTGAGTGTGGATTTTTCCCATGTGTGGTTTCCATTGGTTTTTTTCCCTCATGGGCCACAAGTTAATTCTAGGGTCAATTATTCGCTCCTCCCGTACTGTCCATTCTCATAATATATCAAATAAAAAATTATTAAAAATTAACTTGAGCAACACTGCGAGAGTCTTGAGCCATTATCCCACATTTATTCCACAATGACCCTCATGGTGGTATATAAAGCACAACACCCACATAGAGCTTTGCAAATTGGGAAGTAGGATTTTGGTTTAAATGCCCTAGTGGATGCACGCAAAACATGACCCAACCCCTCAAACGAGCAAATCATGGCCCAAAAATATGCTCCATCCTCTCCCATGGGAGCATCACTCAATGGTGGTGAGTGTACATTTTCCCCATGTGTGGTTTCCATTTGATGTTTTCCCTCATGAGTCGCAAGTTAATTCTAGGGTCAATTAATCGCTCCTCCCGTGCTGTGCCCAGTCTCATAATATATCAAATAAAAAATTATTAAAAATTAACTTGAGCAACGTTGCGAGAGTCTTGAGCCATTATCCCACATTTATTCCACAATGACCCTCATGGTGGTATATAAAGCACAACACCCACATAGAGCTTTGCAAATCGGGAAGCAGGCTTTTGGGTTAAATGCCCAAGTGGATGCACACGAAACATGACCCAACCCCTCAAACGAGCGAATCATGGCCCAAAAATATGCTCAATCCTCTCCCATGGGAGCATCACTCAATGGTGGTGAGTGTGGATTTTTCCCCATGTGTGGTTTCCATTGGTTTTTTTCCCTCATTGGCCACAAGTTAATTCTAGGGTCCATTATTCGCTCCTCCCGTACTGCCCAGTCTCATAATATATCAAATAAAAAAATATTATAAATTAACTTGACCAAGACTACGAGAGTCTTGAGCAATTATCCCATATTTATTCCACAATGACCCTCATGGTGGTATATAAAGCACAACACCCACATAGAGATTTCCAAATTGGGAAGCAGGATTTTGGGTTAAATGCCCAAGTGGATGCATACGAAACATGACCCATCCCCTCAAACGAGCGAATCATGGCCCAAAAATATGCTCCATCCTCTCCCGTGGGAGCATCGCTCAATGGTGGTGAGTGTGGATTTTTCCCATGTGTGGTTTCCATTGGTTTTTTTCCCTCATGGGTCACAAGTTAATTCTAGGGTCCATTATTCGCTCCTCCCATACTGCCCATTCTCATAATATATCAAATAAAAAATTATTAAAAATTAACTTGAGCAACGCTGCGAGAGTCTTGAGCCATTATCCCACATTTATTCCACAATGACCCTCATGGTGGTATATAAAGCACAACACCCACATAGAGCTTTGCAAATTGGGAAGTAGGCTTTTGGTTTAAATGCCCTAGTGGATGCATGCAAAACATGACCCAACCCCTCAAATGAGAAAATCATGGCCCAGAAATATGCTCCATCCTCTCCCGTGGGAGAATCGCTCAATGGTGGTGAGTGTACATTTTCCCCATGTGTGATTTGCATTTGTTGTTTTCCCTCATGAGTCGCAAGTGAATTCTAGGGTCAATTATTCACTCCTCTCGTGCTTTCCAGTCTCATAATATATCAAATAAAAAATTATTAAAAATTAACTCGAGCAACGTGGCGAGAGTCTTGAGCCATTATCCCACATTTATTCCACAATGAGACTCATGGTGGTATATAAAGCACAACACCCACATAGAGCTTTAAAAATCGGGAAGAAGACTTTTGGATTAAATTCCCAAGTGGATGCACGTGAAACATGACCCAACCCCTCAAACGAGCGAATCATGGCCCAACAATATGCTCCATCCTCTCCTGTGGGAGCATCGCTCAATGGTGGTCAGTGTGGATTTTTCCACGTGTGGTTTGAATTGGTTGTTTTCCCTCATGGGCCGTAAGTTAATTCTAGGGTCCATTATTCTCTCCTCTTGTACTACCCAGTCTCATAATATATCAAATAAAAAATTATTAAAAATTAACTTGAGCAACACTGCGAGAGTCTTGAGCCATTATCCCACATTTATTCCACAATGACCCTCATGGTGGTATATAAAGCACAACACCCACATAGAGATTTGAAAATCTAAAAGCAAGATTTTGGGTTAAATGCTAAAGTGGATGCACACGAAACATGACCCGACCTATCAAACGAGAGAATCATGGCTTAGAAATATGTGCCATATCTCCCGTGGGAGCATCGCTCAATGGTGGTGAGTGAGTATTTTTCCCAATGTGTGGTTTCCATTGGTTGTCTTCCATCATGGGCCGCAAGTTAATTCTAGTGTCCATTATTCGCTCCTCCTGTACTGCCAAATCTTATAATTTATCAAATAAAAAATTATTAAAAATTAACTTGAGCAATGCTAGGAGAGTCTTGAGCCATTATCCCAAATTTATTCCATAATGACCCTCATGGTGGTATATAAAGCACAACATCCACATAGAGCTTTGCAAATTGGGAAGCAATCTTTTGGGTTAAATGCCCAAGTGGATCCACGTGAAACATGACCCAAACCCTCAAACGAGCGAATCATGGCCCAGAAATATGCTATATCCTCTGTCATGGGAGCATCGCTCAATGGTGGTGAGTGTGGATTTTTTCCCATGTGTGGTTTCCATTTGTTGTTTTCCCTCATGGGCACCAAGTTAATTCTAGGGTCCATTATTCTCTCCTCTCATACTTCCCAGTATCATAATATATCAAATAAAAAAATATTAAAAAATAACTTGAGCAACGTTGCTAGAGTCTTGAGCCATTATCCCACATTTATTCCACAATGACCCTCATGGTGGTATATAAAGCACAACACCCACATAGAGCTTTGCAAATCGGGAAGTAGGATTTTGGGTTAAATGTCCAAGTGGATGCATGCGAAACATGATCCAACCCCTCAAACTAGAGAATCATGGCCCAAAAATATGCTCCATCCTCTCCCGTGGGAGCATCGCTCAATGGTGGTGAGTGTGGATTTTTCCCCATGTGTGGTTTCCATTGGCTATTTTCCCTCATGGGCCGCAAGTTAATTCTAGGGTCCATTATTCACTCCTCCCGTACTGCATAGTCTCATAATATATAAAATAAAAAATTATTAAAAATTAACTTGAGCAACACTGTGAGAGTCTTGAGCCATTATCCCACATTTATTCCACAATGACCCTCATGGTGGTATATAAAATACAACACCCACATAGAGCTTTGAAAATCGAAAAGCAGGCTTTTGGGTTAAATGCCCAAGTGGATGCACATGAAACATGACCCAACCCCTCAAATGAGTGAATCATGGCCTAGCAATATGCACCATAACTCCCATGGGAGCATCGCTCAATGGTGGTGAGTGAGTATATTTCCCCATGTGTGGTTTCTATTGGTTGTATTTTCTCATGGGTCGCAAGTTAATTCTAGTGTCCATTATTCGCTCCTCCCGTAACGCTCAATCTCATAATATATCAAATAAACAATTATTAAAAATTAACTTGATCAACGTTGTGAGAGTCTTGAGCCATTATCCCACATTTATTCCATAATGACCGTCATGGTGGTATATAAAGCACAACACCAAAATAGAGCTTTGCAAATTGGGAAGCAACCTTTTGGGTTAAATTCCCAAGTGGATGCACATGAAACATGACCCAACCCCTCAAACAAGTGAATCATGGCCAAGCAATATGCTCCATCCTCTCTCATGGGAGCATCGCTCAATGGTGGTGAGTGTAGATTTTTTCCCATGTGTGGTTTCCATTGGTTGTTTTCCCTCATGCGCCGCAAGTTAATTCTAGGGTCCATTATTCTCTCCTCCCATACTTCCTAGTATCATAATATATCAAATAAAAAATTATTAAAAATTAACTTGAGCAACGCTGCGAGAGACTTGAGTCATTATCCCACATTTATTCCACAATGACCCTCATGGTGGTATATAAAGGACAACACCCGCATAGAGCTTTTCAAATCGAGAAGCAGGATTTTGGGTTAAATGTCCCAGTGAATGCACGTGAAACATGATCCAACCCCTCAAACTAGAGAATCATGGCCCAACAATATGCTCCATCCTCTCCGCTGGGAGCATCTCTCAATGGTGGTGAGTGTCGATTTTTTCTCATGTGTGGTTTCCATTGGCTATTTTCCCTCACTAGACGCAAGTTAATTCTAGAGTCCATTATTCGCTCCTCCCATACTGCCCAATATCATAATATATCAAATAAAAAATTATCAAAAATTAACTTGAGCAACACTACGAGAGTCTTGAGCCATTATCCCGCATTTATTCCCCAATGATCCTCATGGTGGTATATAAATCACAACACCCACATAGAGCTTTGCAAATCGAGAAGTAGGCTTTTGGTTTAAATGCCCAAGTGGATGCATGTGAAACATGACCTTGTCCCTCAAATGAGAGAATCATGGCCCAGCAATATGCTCCATCCTATCCCATGGGAGCATCGCTCAATGGTGGTGAGTGTGGCTTTTTCCCCGTGTGGTTTCCATTGGTTGTTTTCCCTCATGGGCCACAAGTTAATTCTAGGGTCCATTATTCACTCCTCTCGTACTACCCATTCTCATAATATATCAAATAAAAAATTATTAAAAATTAAATTGAGCAACGCTGCGAGAGTCTTGAGCCATTATCCCAAATTTATTTCACAATGACCCTCATGGTGGTATATAAAGGACAACACCCACATAGAGCTTTGCAAATAGGGAAGTAGGATTTTGTGTTAAATGCCCAAGTGGATGCACGTGAAACATGTCCCAACCCCCCAAATGTATGAATCATGGCCCAACAATATGCTCCATCCTCTCCCGTGGAAGCATCACTCAATGTTGGTGGGTGTGGATTTGTCCCCATGTGTGGTTTCCATTGGTTGTTTTACCTCATTGGCCACAAGTTAATTCTAGGGTCCATCATTCCCTCCTCCTGTACTACCCAGTCTCATAATATATCAAATAAAAAATTATTATAAATTAACTTGATCAACACTACGAGATTCTTGAGCCATTATACCACATTCCACAATGACCCTCATGGTGGTATATAAAGCAAAACAACCACATAGAGATTTGGAAATTGGGAAGCAGACTTTTGGGTTAAGTCCCCAAGTGGATGCACATGAAACATGACCTATCCCCTAAAACAAGCGAATCATGACCCAGTAATATGCTCCATCCTCCCCCGTGGGACCATAGCTCAATGGTGGTGAGTGTGGATTTTTCCCCATGTGTTGTTTCCATTGGTTGTTTTCCATCATAGGCCGCAAGGTAATTCTAGGGTCCATTTTTCACTCCTCATGTACTTCCAAGTCTCATAATATATCAAATAAAAAATTATCAAAATTTAACTTGAGAAACACTGCGAGAGTCTTGAGCCATTATCCCACATTTATTTCACAATGACCCTCATGGTGGTATATAAAACACAACACCCACATAGAGCTTTGCAAATCGGGAAGTAGGCTTTTGGGTTAAATGCCCAAGTGGATGCACGTGAAACATGACCCAACCCCTCAAACGAGTGAATCATGGCCCAACAATATGCTTCATCCTCTCCCGTGGGAGCATCTCTCAATGGTGGTGAGTGTTGATTTTTTCCCATGTGTGGTTTCCATTGGCTATTTTTCGTCATGGGCCAGAAGTTAATTCTAGGGCCCGTTATTCGTTCCTCCTGTACTGCCCATTCTCATAATATATCAAATAAAAATTATTAAAAATTAACTTGACCAATGCTGGGAGAGTCTTGAGCCATTATCCCACATTTATTAAACAACGACCCTCATAGTGGTATATAAAGCACAACACCCACATAGAGCTTTCCAAATCTGGAAGTAGGCTTTTGGGTTAAATGCCCAAGTGGATGCACGCGAAACATGTCCCAACCCCTCAAATGTGTGCATCATGGCCCAACAATATGCTCCATCCTCTCCCATGGGAGCATCGCCCAATGGTGGTGAGTGTTGATTTTTCCCCATTTGTGGTTTCCATTGGTTGTTTTCCCTCATGGGCTGCAAATTAATTATAGGGTCCATTATTCGCTCCTCTCGTACTGCCTAGTCTCATAATATATCAAATAAACTATTTTTTTTTTGTATTTACATGGTGGAATCGGTAGCCGACACGAATCCGGGTAGGTTGTCTAGCTTTTATGGCTGCCACAGTATTCTGTGTTATCCACCTCGGAAGTCACCACATAGATCTTTGCACAGTCCGCCCCTATAACCACCATGCCACAATCATTTTAAACCTTTTATGCCACTGAAAGCACCAGGAAAGGGACAAGCATTCAGTCCGATGAGGCCCGAGATTTGAACCTTGGACCTTCGCCCCCATTATGGGGTTTGAGTGAACCAATTGGTCTACACATCGGACCTAAAAAAAAAATATTATTAAAAATTAACTTGAGCAATGTTGCGAGAGTCTTGAGACATTATCCCACATTTATTACACAATGACCCTCATGGTGGTATATAAAGCACAACACCCACATAGAGCTTTGCAAATCGGGAAGCAGACTTTTGGGTTAAATCCCCTAGTGGATGAACACGAAACATGACCCATCCCCTAAAGCAAACGAATCATGGCCCAACAATATGCTCCATCCTCCCCCATGGGAGCATCGCTCAATGGTGATAAGTGTGGATTTTCCCCCATGTGTGGTTTCCATTGGTTGTTTTCCCTCATGGGTTGCAAGGTAATTCTAGGGTCCATTATTCGCTCCTCCTGTACTTCCAAGTCTCATAATATATCAAATAAAAAATTATCAAAAATTAACTTGAGCAACACTGCGAGAGTCTTGAGCCATTATCCCACATTTATTTCACAATGACCCTCATGGTGGTATATAAAGCACAATACCCACATAAAGCTTTGCAAATCGGGAAGTAGGCTTTTGGGTTAAATGCCCAAGTGGATACACGCGAAACATGACCCAACCCCTCAAACAAGCGAATCATGGCCCAACAATATGCTTCATCCTCTCCCGTGGGAGCATTGCTCGATGGTGGTGAGTGTGGATTTTTTCCCATGTGTGGTTTCCATTGGCTATTTTCCTTCATGGGCCGCAAGTTAATTCTAGGTTCCATTATTTGCTCCTCCCGTACTTCTCAGTATCATAATATATCAAATAAATAATTATTAAAAATTAACTTGAGCAACACTGCGAGAGTCTTGAGCCATTATCCCACATTTATTTCACAATGACCCTCATGGTGGTATATAAAGGACAACACCCACATAGAGCTTTGCAAATAGGGAAGTAGGATTTTGTGTTAAATGCCCAAGTGGATGCACGTGAAACATGTCCCAACCCCCCAAATGTATGATTCATGGCCCAACAATATGCTCCATCCTCTCCCATGGGAGCATCGCTCAATGGTGGTGAGTGTGGATTTTTCCCCATGTGTGGTTTCCATTGGTTGTTTTCCCTCATGGGCCGCAAGTTAATTGTAGGGTCCATTATTCACTCCTCCCGTACTGCCTAGTCTAATAATATATCAAATAAAATATTTTTTTTTTTGGTATTTACATGGTGGAATCGATAGCCGACACGAATCTGGGTAGGTTTTTCAGCTTTTATGGCCACTACAGTATTTTGTGTTGTCTTCCTCAGAAGCCACCACTTAGATCTTCGAGCAGTCCGCCCCTATAACCACCATGCCACAATCATTTTAAACATTTTATGCCACTGAAAGCACTAGGAAAGGGACAAGCGTTCATTCTGATGAAGCCCGAGATTTGAACCTTGGACCTCCGCCACCGTTATGGGGTTTGGGTGAACCAATTGGTATACACCTCGGACCTAAAAATATATATATATTATTAAAAATTAACTTGAGAAACGTTGTGAGAGTCTTGAGACATTATCCCACATTTATTACACAATGACCCTCATGGTGGTATATAAAGCATAACACCCACATAGAGCTTTGCAAATCGAGAAGTAGACTTTTGGGTTAAATACCCTAGTGGATGAATGCGAAACATGACCCATCCCCTAAAACAAGCGAATCATGGCCCAACAATATGCTCAATCCTCTCCCGTGGGAGCATCACTCAATGGTGATGAGTGTGGATTTTCCCCCATGTGTGGTTTCCATTGGCTGTTTTACCGCATGGGCCACAAGGTAATTCTAGGGTCCATTATTCGCTCCTCCTGTACTTCCAAGTCTCATAATATATCAAATAAAAAATTATCAAAAATTAACTTGAGTAACACTACAAGAGTCTTAAGCCATTATCCCACATTTATTTCACAGTGACCCTCATTGTGGTATATAAAGCACAATACCCACATAGATCTTTGCAAATCGGGAAGTAGGCTTTTGGGTTAAATGCCCAAGTGGATGCACGCAAAACATGACCCAGCCCCTCAAACGAGTGAATCATGGCCGAACAATATGCTTCATCCTCTCGAGTGGGAGCATCGCTCAATGGTGGTGAGTGTGGATTTTTTCCCATGTGTGGTTTCCATTGGCTATTTTTCCTCATGGGCTGAAAGTTAATTCTAGGGTCCGTTATTCATTCCTCTTGTACTGCATAGTCTCATAATATATCAAATAAAAAGTATTAAAAATTAACTTGACCAACGCTGCGAGAGTCTTGAGCCATTATCCCACATTTATTCCATAATGACCCTCACAGTGGTATATAAAGCACAACACCCACATAGAGCTTTGCAAATATGGAAGCAAGCTTTTGGGTTAAATGACCAAGTGGATGCATGTGAAACATGATCCAACCCATCAAAGGAGAGAATCATGACCCAACAATATGCTCCATCCTCTCCCGTGGGAGCATCGCTCAATGGTGGTGAGTGTGGAATTTTCCCCATGTGTGGTTTCCATTGGTTGTTTTCCCTCATGGGCCGCAAGTTAATTCTAGGGTCCATTATTCGCTCCTCCCGTACAACCCAGTCTCATAATATATCAAATAAACTATTTTTTTTTTTTGTATTTACATGGTGGAATCGGTAGCCGACACGAATCCGGGTAGGTTGTCCAGCTTTTATGGCCACCACAGTATTCTGTGTTGTCTTCCTCAAAAGTCACCACATAGATCTTCGTGCAGTCCGCCCCTATAACCACCATGCCACAATAATTTTAAACATTTTACGCCACTGAAAGCACTAGGAAAGGGACAAGCGTTCAGTCGATGAGGCCCGAGATTTGAACCTTGGACCTCCGCACCCCTTATGGGGTTTGGGTGAACCAATTGGTATACACCTTGGACCTAAAAAAAAAATATATTATTAAAAATTAACTTGAGCAATGTTGCGAGATTCTTGAGACATTATCCTACATTTATTACACAATGACCCTCATGGTGGTATATAAAGGACAACACCCACATAGAGCTTTGCAAATTGGGAAGCAGACTTTTGGGTTAAATACCCTAGTGGATGAACACGAAACATGACCCATCTCCTAAAGCAAACGAATCATGGCCCAACAATATGCTCCATCCTCCCCCATGGGAGCATCGCTCAATGGTGATAAGTGTGGATTTTCCCCCATGTGTGGTTTCCATTGGCTGTTTTCCCTCATGGGCTGCAAGGTAATTCTAGGGTCCATTATTCGCTCCTCCTGTACTTCCAAGTCTCATAATATATCAAATAAAAAATTATCAAAAATTAACTTGAGCAACACTACGAGAGTCTTGAGCCATTATCCCACATTTATTTCACAATGACCCTCATGGTGGTATATAAAGCACAATACCCACATAAAGCTTTGCAAATCGGGAAGTAGGCTTTTGGGTTAAATGCCCAAGTGGATACACGCGAAACATGACCCAACCCCTCAAACGAGCGAATCATGGCCCAACAATATGCTTCATCCTCTCCCGTGGGAGCATTGCTCGATGGTGGTGAGTGTGGATTTTTTCCCATGTGTGGTTTCCATTGGCTATTTTCCTTCATGGGCCGCAAGTTAATTCTAGGGTCCATTATTTGCTCCTCCCGTACTTCCCAGTATCATAATATATCAAATAAACAATTATTAAAAATTAACTTGAGCAACACTGCGAGAGTCTTGAGCCATTATCCCACATTTATTTCACAATGACCCTCATGGTGGTATATAAAGGACAACACCCACGTAGAGCTTTGCAAATAGGGAAGTAGGATTTTGTGTTAAATGCCCAAGTGGATGCACGTGAAACATGTCCCAACCCCCCAAATGTATGAATCATGGCCCAACAATATGCTCCATCCTCTCCCATGGGAGCATCGCTCAATGGTGGTGAGTGTGGATTTTTCCCCATGTGTGGTTTCCATTGGTTGTTTTCCCTCATGGGCCACAAGTTAATTGTAGGGTCCATTATTCACTCCTCCCGTACTGCCTAGTCTAATAATATATCAAATAAAATATATATTTTTTGGTATTTACATGGTGGAATCGATAGCCGACACGAATCTGGGTAGGTTTTTCAGCTTTTATGGCCACTACAGTATTCTATGTTATCTTCCTCAGAAGTCACCACTTAGATCTTCGAGCAGTCCGCCCCTATAACCACCATGCCAAAATCATTTTAAACATTTTATGCCACTGAAAGCACTAGGAAAGGGACAAGCGTTCATTCTGATGAGGCCCGAGATTTGAACCTTGGACCTCCGACCCCCTTATGGGGTTTGGGTGAACCAATTTGTATACACCTCGGACCTAAAAAATATATATATATTATTAAAAATTAACTTGAGCAACATTGTGAGAGTCTTGAGACATTATCCCACATTTATTACACAATGACCCTCATGGTGGTATATAAAGCATAACACCCACATAGAGCTTTGCAAATCGAGAAGTAGACTTTTGGGTTAAATCCCCTAGTGGATGAATGCGAAACATGACCCATCCCCTAAAACAAGCGAATCATGGACCAACAATATGCTCCATCCTCCCCGTGGGAGCATCACTCAATGGTGATGAGTGTGGATTTTCCCCCATGTGTGGTTTCCATTGGCTGTTTTACCTCATGGGCCACAAGGTAATTCTAGGGTCCATTATTCGCTCCTCCTGTACTTCTAAGTATCATAATATATCAAATAAAAAATTATCAAAAATTAACCTGAGTAACACTACGAGAGTCTTAAGCCATTATCCCACATTTATTTCACAGTGACCCTCATTGTGGTTTATAAAGCACAATACCCACATAGATCTTTGCAAATCGGGAAGTAGGCTTTTGGGTTAAATGCCCAAGTGGATGCACGCAAAACATGACCTAGCCCCTCAAACGAGCGAATCATGGCCGAACAATATGCTTCATCCTCTCAAGTGGGAGCATCGCTCAATGGTGGTGAGTGTGGATTTTTTCCCATGTGTGGTTTCCATTGGCTATTTTCCCTCATGGGCTGAAAGTTAATTCTAGGGTCCGTTATTCATTCCTCTTGTACTGCCCAGTCTCATAATATATCAAATAAAAAGTATTAAAAATTAACTTGACCAACGCTGCGAGAGTCTTGAGCCATTATCCCACATTTATTCCATAATGACCCTCACAGTGGTATATAAAGCACAACACCCACATAGAGCTTTGCAAATATGGAAGTAAAATTTTGGGTTAAATGACCAAGTGGATGCATGCGAAACATGATCCAACCCATCAAAGGAGAGAATCATGACCCAACAATATGCTCCATCCTCTCCTGTGGGAGCATCGCTAAATGGTGGTGAGTGTGGATTTTTCCCCATGTGTGGTTTCCATTGGTTGTTTTCCCTCATGGGCCGCAAGTTAATTCTAGGGTCCATTATTCGCTCCTCCCGTACTACCCAGTCTCATAATATATCAAATAAACTATTATTTTTTCTTTTGTATTTACATGGTGGAATCGGTAGCCGACACGAATCCGGGTGGGTTGTCCAGCTTTTTATGGCCACCACGATGATTTGTGTTGTCTTCCTCGAAAGTCACCACATAGATCTTCGTGCAGTCCGCCCCTATAACCACCATGCCACAATCATTTTAAACATTTTATGCCACTGAAAGCACTAGGAAAGGGACAAGCGTTCAGGCTGATGAGGCCCGAGATTTGAACCTTGGACCTCTGCACCCCTTATGGGGTTTGGGTGAACCAATTGGTCTACACCTCGGACCTAAAAAAAAAAATATTATTAAAAATTAACTTGAGCAATGTTGCGAGAGTCTTGAGACATTATCCTACATTTATTACACAATGACCCTCATGGTGGTATATAAAGCACAACACCCACATAGAGCTTTGCAAATCGGGAAGCAGAATTTTGGGTTAAATCCCCTAGTGGATGAACGTGAAACATGACCCATCCCCTAAAGCAAACGAATCATGTCCCAACAATATGCTCCATCCTCCCCCATGGGAGCATCGCTCAATGGTGATAAGTGTGGATTTTCCCCCATGTGTGGTTTCCATTAGCTGTTTTCCCTCATGGGCTGCAAGGTAATTCTAGGGTCCATTATTCGCTCCTCCTGTACTTCCAAGTCTCATAATATATCAAATAAAAAATTATCAAAAATTAACTTGAGCAACACTACGAGAGTCTTGAGCCATTATCCCACATTTATTTCACAATGACCCTCATGGTGGTATATAAAGCACAATACCCACATAAAGCTTTGCAAATCGGGAAGTAGGCTTTTGGGTTAAATGCCCAAGTGGATACACGCGAAACATGACCCAACCCCTCAAACGAGCGAATCATGGCCCAACAATATGCTTCATCCTCTCCCGTGGGAGCATTTCTCGATGGTGGTGAGTGTGGATTTTTTCCCATGTGTGGTTTCCATTGGCTATTTTCCTTCATGGGCCGCAAGTTAATTCTAGGGTCCATTATTTGCTCCTCCCGTACTTCCCAGTATCATAATATATCAAATAAACAATTATTAAAAATTAACTTGAGCAACACTACGAGAGTCTTGAGCCATTATCCCACATTTATTTCACAATGACCCTCATGGTGGTATATAAAGGACAACACCCACATAGAGCTTTGCAAATAGGGAAGTAGGATTTTGTGTTAAATGCCCAAGTGGATGCACGTGAAACATGTCCCAACCCCCCAAATGTATGAATCATGGCCCAACAATATGCTCCATCCTCTCCCATGGGAGCATCGCTCAATGGTGGTGAGTGTGGATTTTTCCCCATGTGTGGTTTCCATTGGTTGTTTTCCCTCATGGGCCGCAAGTTAATTGTAGGGTCCATTATTCACTCCTCCCGTACTACCTAGTCTAATAATATATCAAATAAAATATTTTTTTTTTTGGTATTTACATGGTGGAATCGATAGCCGACACGAATCTGGGTAGGTTGTTCAGCTTTTATGGCCACTACAGTATTCTGTGTTGTCTTCCTCAGAAGTCACCACTTTGATCTTCGAGCGAGTCCGCCCCTATAACCACCATGCCACAATCATTTTAAACATTTTATGCCACTGAAAGCACTAGGAAAGGGACAAGCGTTCAGTCCGATGAGGCCCGAGATTTGAACCTTGGACCTCCACCCCCCTTATGGGGTTTGGGTGAACCAATTGGTATACACCTCGGACCTAAAAAAAAAAATATATTATTAAAAATTAACTTGAGCAATGTTGTGAGAGTATTGAGACATTATCCCACATTTATTACACAATGACCCTCATGGTGGTACATAAAGCATAACACCCACATAGAGCTTTGCAAATCGAGAAGTAGACTTTTGGGTTAAATCCCCTAGTGGATGAATGCGAAACATGACCCATCCCCTAAAACAAGCGAATCATGGCCCAACAATATGCTCCATCCTCCCCCGTGGGAGCATCACTCAATGGTGATGAGTGTGGATTTTCCCCCATGTGTGGTTTCCATTGGCTGTTTTACCTCTTGGGCCACAAGGTAATTCTAGGGTCCATTATTCGCTCCTCCTGTACTTCCAAGTATCATAATATATCAAATAAAAAAATATCAAAAATTAACTTGAGTAACATTACGAGAGTCTTAAGCCATTATCCGACATTTATTTCACAGTGACCCTCATTGTGGTATATAAAGCACAATACCCACATAGATCTTTGCAAATAGGGAAGTAGGCTTTTGGGTTAAATGCCCAAGTGGATGCACGCAAAAGATGACCCAGCCCCTCAAACGAGCGAATCATGGCCGAACAATATGCTTCATCCTCTCGAGTGGGAGCATTGCTCAATGGTGGTGAGTGTGGATTTTTTCCCATGTGTGGTTTCCATTGGCTATTTTCCCTCATGGGCTGAAAGTTAATTCTAGGGTTCGTTATTCATTCCTCTTGTACTGCCCAGTCTCATAATATATCAAATAAAAAGTATTAAAAATTAACTTGACCAACGCTGCGAGAGTCTTGAGCCATTATCCCACATTTATTCCATAATGACCCTCACAGTGGTATATGAAGCACAACACCCACATAGAGCTTTGCAAATATGGAAGCAAGCTTTTGGGTTAAATGACCAAGTGGATGCATGCGAAACATGATCCAACCCATCAAATGAGAGAATCATGACCCAACAATTTGCTCCATCCTCTCCCGTGGGAGCATCGCTCAATGGTGGTGAGTGTGGAATTTTCCCCATGTGTGGTTTCCATTGGTTGTTTTCCCTCATGGGTTGCAAGTTAATTCTAGGGTCCATTATTCGCTCCTCCCGTACTACCCAGTCTCATAATATATCAAATAAACTATTATTTTTTTTTTTGTATTTACATGGTGGAATCGGTAGCCGACACGAATCCGGGTAGGTTGTCCGGCTTTTATGGCCACCACAGTATTCTGTGTTGTCTTCCTCGAAAGTCATCACATAGATCTTCGTGCAATCCGCCCTTATAACCACCATGCCACAATCATTTTAAACATTTTACGCCACTAAAAGCACTAGGAAAGGGACAAGCGTTCAGGATGATGAGGCCCGATATTTGAACCTTGGACCTCTGCACCCCTTATGGGGTTTGGGTGAACCAATTGGTATACACCACGGACCTAAAAAAAAATATATTATTAAAAATTAACTTGAGCAATGTTGCGAGAGTCTTGAGACATTATCCCACTTTTATTACACAATGACCCTCATGGTGGTATATAAAGCACAACACCCACATAGATCTTTTCAAATCGGGAAGCAGAATTTTGGGTTAAATCCCCTAGTGGATGAACATGAAACATGACCCATCTACTAAAACAAACGAATCATGGCCCAACAATATACTCCAGCCCACCCCCCCCCATGGGAGCATCGCTCAATGGTGATGAGTGTGGATTTTCCCCCATGTGTGGTTTTCATTGGCTGTTTTCCCTCATGGGCCGCAAGGTAATTCTAGGGTCCATTATTCACTCCTCTTGTACTTCCAAGTCTCATAATATATCAAATAAAAAATATTAAAAATTAACTTGAGCAACACTGCGAGAGTCTTGAGCCATTATCCCACATTTATTTCACAATGACCCTCATTGTGGTATATAAATCACAACACCCACATAGAACTTTGCAAATGGGGAAGCAGGATTTTGGGTTAAATGCCCAAGTGGATGCATGTGAAACATGACCCAGCCCCTCAAACGAGCGAATCATGGCCCAACAATATGCTTCATCCTCTCCCGTGGGAGCATCGCTCAATGGTGGTGAGTGTGGATTTTTTCCCATGTGTGGTTTCCATTGGCTATTTTCCCTCATGGGCCAAAAGTTAATTCTAGGGTCTATTATTCATTCCTCTTGTACTGCCTACTCTAATAATATATCAAATAAAAAGTATTAAAAATTAACTTGACCAACGCTGCGAGAGTCTTGAGCCATTATACCACATTTATTCCATAATGACCCTCACAGTGGGATATAAAGCACGACACCCACATAGAGCTTTGCAAATCTGGAAGCAAGCTTTTGGGTTAAATGCCCAAGTGGATGGACGCAAAACATGTCCCAGCCCCTCAAATGTGTGAATCATGGCCCAACAATATGCTCCATCCTCTCCCGTGGGAGCATCGCTCAATGGTGGTGAGTGTGGATTTTTCCCCATGTGTGGTTTCCATTGGTTGTTTTCCCTCATGGGCCGCAAGTTAATTCTAGGGTCCATTATTAACTTCTCCCATACTTCCCAGTCTCATAATATATCAAATAAACTATTATTTTTTTTTGTATTTACATGGTGGAATCGGTAGCCGACACGAATCCGGGTAGGTTGTCTAGCTTTTATGGCCACCATATTATTATGTTATGTCTTCCTCGAAAGTCACCACATAGATATTCGCACAGTCCGTCCCTATAACCACAATGCCACAATCATTTTAAACCTTTTATGCCACTGAAAGCACTAGGAAAGGGACAAGCGTTCAGTCCGATGAGGCCCGAGATTTGAACCTTGGACCTCCGCCCCCCTTATGGGCTTTGGGTGAACCAATTGGTATACACCGCGGACCTAAATATATATATATATATATTATTAAAAATTAACTTGAGCAACGTTGCGAGAGTCTTAAGACATTATCCTACATTTACTACATAATGACCCTCATGGTGGTATATAAATCACAACACCCACATAGAGCTTTACAAATTGGGAAGTAGAATTTTGGGTTAAATCCCCAAGTGGATGCACGCGAAACATGACCCATCCCCTAAAACAAGGGAATCATGGCCCAGCAATATGCTCCATCCTCCCCCGTGGGAGCATCGCTCAATGGTGATGAGTGTCGATTTTTCCCCATGTGTGGTTTCCATTGACTGTTTTCCCTCATGGGCCGCAAGGTAATTCTAGGGTCCATTATTCGCTCCTCCTGTACTTCCAAGTCTCATAATATATCAAATAAAAAAATATTAAAAATTAACTTCAGCAACACTGCGAGAGTCTTGAGCCATTATCCCACATTTATTTCACAATGACCCTCATGGTGGTATATAAAACATACCACCCACATAGAGCTTTGCAAATAGGGAACTAGGCCTTTGGGTTAAATGCCCAAGTGGATGCATGCAAAACATGTCCCAACCCCTCAAATGTGCGAATCATGGCCCAACAATATGCTCCATCCTCTCCCGTGGGAGCATCGCTCAATGGTGGTGAGTGTGGAATTTTCCCCATTTGTGGTTTCCATACTGCCCAGTCGCATCATATATCAAATAAACTATTATTTTTTTTTTTTGTATTTACATGGTGGAATCGATAGCTGACATGAATTCGGGTAGGTTGTCCAGCTTTTATGGCCACCACAATATTTTGTGTTGTCTGCCTCGAAATTCGCCACATAGATCTTCGTGCAGTCCACCCCTATAACCACCAAGCCACAATCATTTTAAACCTTTTACACCATTGAAAGCACCAGGAAAGGGACAAGAGTTCAGTATGATGAGGCCTTAGATTTGAACCTTGGACCTCCCTCCCCCTTGTGGGGTTTGGATGAACCAATTGGTCTACACCTCGGACCTGAAAAAAAAAATATTCTTAAAAATTAACTTGATCAATGTTGCAAGAGTCTTGAGCCATTATCGCACTTTTATTCAACAATGACCCTCATGGTGGTATATAAAGCACAACACACACATAGAGCTTTGCAAATCGGGAAGTAGGCTTTTGGGTTAAATGCCCAAGTGGATGCACGTGAAACATGACACAACTCCTCAAACGAGCGAATCATGGCCTAGCAATATGCTCCATCCTCTCTTGTGGGAGCATCGCTCAATGGTGGTGAGTGTGGATTTTTTCCCATGTGTGGTTTTCATTGTCTATTTTACCTCATGGGCCACAAGTTAATTCTAGGGTCCATTATTTGCTTCTCCTGTACTGCCTATTATCGTAATATATCAAATAAAAAATTATTAAAAATTAACTCGAGCAACGCTGCGACAGTCTTGAGCCATTATCTCACATTTATTTCGTAAAGAGCCTCATGGTGGTATATAAATCACATCACCCACATAGAGCTTTGCAAATCGGGAAGCAGACTTTTGGGTTAAATGCCCAAGTGGATGCATGCGAAACATGACCCAACCCATCAAACGAGTGAATCATGACCCAATAATATGCTCCATCCTCTCCCATGGGAGCATCACTCAATGGTGGTGAGTGTGGATTTTTCCCCATGTGTGGTTTCCATTGGCTGTTTTCCCTCATGGACCGCAAGTTATTTGTAGGGTCCATTATTCGCTCCTCCCATACTGCCCAATCTCATAATATATCAAATTAAAAATTATTAAAAATTAACTTGAGCAACACTGTGATAGTCTTGAGACATTATCCCACATTTATTTCATAATGACCCTCATGGTGGTATATAAAGCACAACACCCACATAGAGATTTGCAAATCAGGAAGTAGGCTTTTGGGTTAAATTCCCAAGTGGATGCACGTGAAACATGACCCAGACCCTCAAACGAGCGAATCATGGCCCAAAAATATGCTCCATCCTATCCCGTGACAACATCGCTTAATGGTGGTGATTGTGGATTTTCCACATGTGTGGTTTCCATTGGTTGTTTTCCCTCATGGGATGCAAGTTAATTCTAGGGTCCATTATTCGTTCCTCTCGTACTTCCCAGTCTCATAATATATCAAATAAAAAATAATTAAAAATTAACTTGAGAAACACTACAAGAGTCTTGAGCCATTATCCCACATTTATTCCACAATGACCCTCATGGTCGTATATAAAGCACAACACCCACATAGAGCTTTGCAAATTAGGAAACAAGATTTTGGGTTAAATCCCCAATTGGATGCATGTGAAACATGACCCAGTGCCTAAAATGAGCGGATCATGGCCCAACAATATGCTCCATCCTCTCCTGTGGGAGCATCTCTCAATGGTGGTGGGTGTGGATTTTTCCCCATGTGTGGTTTCCATTGGCTATTTTCCATCATGGGCCACGAGTTAATTCTAGAGTCCATTATTCACTCCTCTCGTACTACACAGTCTCATAATATATCAAATAAAAAATTATTAAAAATTAACTTGAGCAATGCTACGAGAGTCATGAGCCATTATCTCATATTTATTCCACAATGACCCTCATGGTGGTATATAAAGCACAACACCCACATTAAGCTTTGCAAATCGGGAATCAAGATTTTGGGTTAAATGCCCAAGTGAATGCATGCGAAACATGACCCAACCCCTCAAATGAGTGAATCATGGCCCAACAATATGCTTCATCCTCTCCCGTGGGAGCATCGCTCAATGGTGGTGAGTGTGGATTTTTCCCCATGTGTGGTTTCCCTTGGCTATTTTCCCTCATGGGTCACAAGTTAATTCTAGGGTCCATTATTCGCTCCTCCCATACTGCCCAATCTCATAATATATCAAATAAAAAATTATTAAAAATTAACTTGAGCAACACTACGAGAGTCTTGAGCCATTATCCCACATTTATTCCACAATGATCCTCATGGTGGTATATAAATCACAACACCCACATAGAGCTTTACAAATCGGGAAGCAAGATTTTGGGTTAAATTCCCAAGTGGATGCATCCGAAGTTTGATACAACCCCTCAAAGGAGAGAAACATGGCCCAAAAATATGCTCCATCCTCTCCCGTGGGAGAATCTCTCAATGGTGGTGAGTGTGGATTTTTCCCCATGTGTGGTTTCCATTGGTTGTTTTCCCTCATGGGCCGCAATTTAATTCTAGGGTCCATTATCCTCTCCTCCCGTACTTACCAGTCTCATAATATATCAAATAAAAAATTATTAAAAATTAACTTGAGCAACGCTGCGAGAGTCTTGAGCCATTATCCCATATTTATTCCACAACGACCCTCATGCTTGTATATAAAGCACAACACCCACATAGAGCTTTGCAAATCGGGAAGCCGACTTTTGGGTTAAATATCCAAGTGGATGCACGCGAAACATGATCCAACCCCTCAAACTACAGAATCATGGCCCAACAATATTCTCCATCCTCTCTCATGGGAGCATCGCTCAATGGTGTTGAGTGTGGATTTTTCCCCATTTGTGGTTTCCATTGGTTATTTTACCTCATGGGCCGCAAGTTAATTCTAGGGTCCATTATTTGCTCCTCCTGTACTTCCCAGTATAATAATATATCAAATAAAAAATTATTAAAAATTAACTTGAGCAACACTGCGAGAGTCTTGAGCCATTATCCCATATTTATTCCACAATGACCCTCATGGTTGTATATAAATCACAACACCCACATAGAGCTTTGCAAATCAGGAAGTAGGCTTTAGGGTTAAATACCCAAGTGGATGCATGTGAAACATGACCCAACCCCTCAAACGAACGAATCATGGCCCAACAATATGCTCCATCCTATCTCGTGGGAGCATCGCTCAATGGTGGTGAGTGTGGATTTTTCCCCATGTGTGGTTTCCATTGGCTATTTTACCTCATAGGCCGCAAGTTAATTCTGGGGTCCATTATTTGCTCCTCTCGTACTGCCCATTCTCATAATATATTAGATAAAAAATTATTAAAAATGAACTTGAGCAACGCTGCGAGAGTCTTGAGCCATTATCCCATATTTATTCCACAATGACCCTCATGGTGGTATATAAAGCACAACACCCACATAGAGCTTTACAAATCGAGAAGCAGAATTTTGGGTTAAATCCCCAAGTGGATGCACGTGAAACATGACCCATCCCCTAAAACAAGCGAATCATGGCCCATCAATATGCTCCATCCTCCCCCGTAGGAGCATCGCTCAATGGTGGTGAGTGTGGATTTTTCCCCATGTGTGGTTTCCATTGTCTGTTTTCCCTCATGGGCTACAAGGTAATTCTAGGGTCCATTATTCGCTCCTCCTGTACTTCCATGTCTCATAATATATCAAATAAAAAATTATTAAAAATTAACTTGAGCAATACTGCGAGAGTCTTGAGCCATTATCCCACATTTATATCACAATGACCCTCATGGTGGTATATAAAGCACAACACCCACATAGAGTTTTGCAAATCGAGAAGTAGGCTTTTGGGTTAAATGCCCAAGTGGATGCACGTGAAACATGGCCCAGCCCCTCAAACGAGCGAACCATGGCCCAACAATATGCTTCATCCTCTCCCGTGGGAGCATCGCTCAATGGTGGTGAGTGTGGATTTTTTCCCATGTGTGGTTTCCATTGGCTATTTTCCCTCATGGGCCGCAAGTTAATTCTAGGGTCCGTTATTCGTTCCTCCTGTATTGCCCAATCTCATAATATATCAAATAAAAATTATTAAAAATTAACTTGACCAACACTGCGAAAGTCTTGAGCCATTATCCCACATTTATTCCACAATGACCCCTCATAGTTGTATATAAAGCACAACACCCACATAGAGCTTTGCAAATCTGGAAGCAGCATTTTGGGTTAAATGCCCGAGTGGATGCACGGGAAACATGTCCCAGCCCCTAAAATTTGCGAATCATGGCCCAACAATATACTCCATCCTCTCCCGTGGGAGCATCGCTCAATGGTGGTGAGTGTGGATTTTTCCCCATGTGTGGTTTACATTGGTTGTTTTCCCTACTGGGCCGTAAGTTAATTCTAGGTTCCATTATTCGCTCCTCCCATACTACCCAGTTTCATAATATATCAAATAAACTATTAATTTTTTTTTTAGTATTTACATGGTGGAATGGGTAGCCGACACGAATCCAAGTAGGTTGTCCAGCTTTTATGGCCACCATAGTATTTTGTGTTGTTCACCTCGGAAGCTGCCACATAAATATGCAAACTATCTGCCCCTATAACCACCATGCCACAATAATTTTAAACCTTTTATGCCGCTAAAAACACTAGGAAAGGGACAAGCGTTCAGTCCGATGAGGCTAGATATTTGAACCTTAGAAATCTGCCCCCCTTATGGGGTTTGGATGAACCAATTGGTCTACACCTCGGACCTCAAAAAAAGAAAAAAAAAACAAATAAACTATTATTAAAAATTAACTTGAGCAACGTTGCGAGAGTCATGAGCCATTATCCCACATTTATTCCACAATGACCCTCATGGTGGTATATAAAGCACAACACCCACATAGAGCTTTGCAAATTGGGAAGTAGGCATTTGGGTTAAATACCCAAGTGGATGCACGTGAAACATGACCCAGCCCCTCAAACGAGCGAATCATAGCCCAAAAATATGCTCCATCCTCTCCTGTGGGAGCATCTCTCAATGGTGGTGAGTGTGGATTTTTTCCCATGTGTGGTTTCCATTGTTTGTTTTCCCTCATGGGCCGCAAGTTAATTCTAGGGTCCATTATTTTCTTCTCCCGTACTGCCTAGTATCATAATATATCAAGTAAAAAATTATTAAAAATTAACTTGAGCAACGTTGCGAGAGTCTTGAGCCATTATCTCACATTTATTCCATAAAGACCCTCATTGTGGTATATAAATCACATCACCCACATAGAGCTTTGCAAATTGGGAAGCAGGTTTTTGGGTTAAACGCCCAAGTGGATGCATGCGAAACATAACCCAACACATCAAACGAGCAAATCATGGTCCAACAATATACTCCATCCTCTCCCATGGAAGCATCACTCAATGGTGGTGGGTGTGGATTTGTACCCATGTGTGGTTTCCATTGGTTGTTTTCCCTCATCAGCTGCAAGTTAATTCTAGGGTCCATTATTCGCTCCTCCTGTACTGCCAAGTCTCATAATATATCAAATAAAAATTTATTAAAAATTAACTTGAGCAACGCTGCGAGATTCTTGAGCCATTATCCCACATTTATTCCACAATGACCCTCATGGTGGTATATAAAGCACAACACCCACATAGAGCTTTGCAAATCGAGAAGTAGGATTTTGGGTTAAATTCTCAAGTGGATGCACACAAAACATGACCCAACCCCTCAAACGAGCGAATCATGGCCCAGTAATATGCTCCATCCTCTTTCGTGGGTGCATCACTCAATGGTGGTGAGTGTGTATTTTTCCCCTTGTGTGGTTTCCATTGGCATTTTTCCCTGATGGGCCGCAAGTTAATTCTAGGGTCCATTATTCGCTCCTCCCGTACTGCCCAGTCTCATAATATATCAAATAAAAAATTATTAAAAATTAACTTGAGCAACACTGTGATAGTCTTGAGACATTATCCCACATTTATTACACAATGACCCTCATGGTGGTATATAAAGCACAACACCCACATAGAGCTTTGCAAATCGAGAAGCAGGATTTTGGGTTAAATGCCCAAGTGGATGCACGCAAAACATGACCCAACCCCTCAAATGAGCAAATCATGGCCCAAAAATATGCTCCATCCTCTCCCATGGGAGCATCACTCAATTGTGGTGAGTGTGGATTTTTTGCCATGTGTGGTTTCCATTTGTTGTTTTCCCTCATGGGCCATAAGTTAATTCTAGGGTCCATTATTCACTCCTCCTGTACTGCCCAGTCTCATAATATATCAAATAAAAAAATATTATAAATTAACTTGACCAACACTACGAGAGTCTTGAGCCATTATCCCACATTCCACAATGACCCTCATGGTGGTATATAAAGCACAACACCCACATAGAGATTTGCAAATCGGGAAGCAGGCTTTTGGGTTAAATGCCCAAGTGGATGCACGTTAAACATGACCCAACCCCTCAAACGAGTGAATCATGGTCCAACAATATGCTCCATCCTCTCCCATGGGAGCATCGCTCAATGGTGGTGAGTGTGGATTTTTCCCATGTGTGGTTTCCATTGGTTGTTTTCCCTCATGGGCCATAAGTTAATTCTAGGGTCTATTATTCGCTCCTCCCGTACTGTCCATTATCATAATATAGCAAATAAAAAATTATTAAAAATTAACTTGAGCAATGTTGCGAGAGTCTTGAACCATTATCCCACATTTATTCCACAATGACCCTCATGGTGGTATATAAAGCACAACACCCACATAGAGCTTTGCAAATCGGGAAGGAAGCTTTTGGTTTAAATGCCCAAGTAGATGCATGCGAAACATGATCCCTCAAACGATCGAATCATGGCCCAACAATATTATCCATCCTCTCCCGTGGGAGCATCGCTCAATGGTGGTGAGTGTAGATTTTTCTCCATGTGTGGTTTCCATTGCTTGTTTTCCCTCATGGGCCGCAAGTTAATTCTAGGGTCCATTATTCGCTCCTCCCGTACTGCCCAGTCTCATAATTTATCAAATAAAAAATAAATAGACCTTCAACCATAAATATAAGACCGAGTAGAAGTGGTTGAGATTGAAAATACTAGTGAATGGGGCAGGACTCACTATGAAAAGGTCAAGATTTGAGTTTTATTGACACTCAAAAGTGCTCTTGGCCTCAATTCATGTATGTATGTGTAACATCACACAAAGTAAAGTATAAAAAGTAATATGTGTGCGAACTAAAAATGTTTGTCCAAATGACCTAGAGAAAAAACATGAAGGAATATAATGTTTATTTTAACTAATAACTAAATAAAGTATCTAAGTAATAAAGTGTCTAAGGGCGCAAAATAGTAGATGAGATAGTTATTTCTTAGGAAGCCATCCATTCCATGGATATGCAAAAATATCCTTCCACATTCATTCAATTATACTTATCCAAAGCTTATGACAAAGTGGATTGGCACTTCCTTATCAAAATTTTGAGGCAATTTGGTTTCTCTCGGGATTGGATGGATTGTATTATGGGATGTATCTATTCATTTTCTTACTCAGTTCTTATCAATGGCAGGCCTTCTCAGTTGTTCCCCGCTTCCAGAGGTATTAGGCAATGTGACCCCCTATCACCTTATATATTCATCATTATTGTTGAATGCTTAGGTAGTACTATAACCAATAAGAGAGAAAACAAAACCCATGAAGGAGTTACCATTGCTTATGGAGCTAGACCTATCTCTTATCTTCAATTTGTTGATGAATTTTTTAGGTAAAGCTACTGTTAAGGAATCTTTTAATATTATGCAAATCATTAACTATTTTTCTAACACTATCGAGAAATTGATCAATGAAGACAAATCTAAATTCATTTTCTTTCACTGCTCTACTAGACAACAATCCATGGTATTGGATAAATTAATATATAAGAAGGCCTCCCTTTTGATCACTTATTTAGGTATTCCCATAAATATTCGAAGATAGAAAAAAAAGATTGGAATTTTTGGAGAAATTCAAGAAGAAAATTGGAAAGTGGACCAATAGGTGTATGTCTTCTAGGGGTAGAATCACCATGGTAAAATCAGACCTTCAAGATATTCCTATTTATGTTTCTACCGTGTTGAATATCCCAAAAATTATTATTCGAGAATTAGATCAAATTAGTCATCAGTTCATCTGGAGTGGTACTAAGGAGAAAAGAAAATGGGCCTTGGTGAAATGGGGCACTTTATGTCTCCCTAAGAATGAAGGGGGATTAGGATTCCAGTCTACTATTAATAACAATAAATATTTAGTTGCTAAATTATATTGGAGGATTTTTCATAACCCCAATGCTCTTTGGGCCAAAAATATCCATGCTAAATATGTTGAGAACAAAAGTCTTGAAGATATTGTTCTCTATAAATTGCCTTCCAAAGGTTATCCCATTTCAGCAGTTCTTAAGACTGGTAAGGATTTGATAAAGAAAAAACTATTTTGGATCATTCATAATTATCAACAGGTATATTTTTGGATAGATTCTTGGGATGGTCACAAGCCTTTGATAACTCAATTTCTCGATTGGAGGCCTTGGATGGAGGAGCTTCACTGAGCTAACTAGATAAATGTGGCTAATTATTATTAGTACCATATTGGTAATTCATAGGTTGGTAGATATTGGATCCCTATTGAGGACTGGCCTATTCAAATCCTAGAAAGGAAAATACAAGATATCCAATGCATCCTTCATATGAGATATATCTCTTGGTCCCATGATAAAGATTGTTTTATTTGGAACAACACAACTAAGAGTGAGTATTTAGTTGCTCAAGGTTATTTGACCTTATACCATAATAATCCCAACCAAGCATCTAACATCTTTCCTTAGTTGTGGGCTCAAAAACTCTAGCCTAAGGTGAGGTTCTTTACTTGGATTTTATTGCATCATAGGGTGCTTACTGGGGAGCATCTTATGAAGCATGGTTTTCATGGCCCTTTTAGATGTGAAATGTGTGGAGAGAATGTGGAAACTCTTAGCCATATTTTTATTGAGTGTACTTTAGCCTCTGATATATGGAGGAGAATGGCCACTTTAATTGGCTTACAGTCGTCCAATTTGTTTACTTTTGAACAATATTGGAGGGATTGGCCTAGTCAAGAGGGTGTTGATCATTTTATTAGGCAATTGGCTTAGATGGGTTCTACCATTCTTCTTTGGAATATCTAGAATGAAAGGAACAACCAAATTATTAATAAATAAAGGAAGGATATCCATTATATCTGGAAAAATACCATTGCCAAATTAGTTGAATCATTCCATCAACTCCTTAGTCACCCCTAAAACTCCCACCAATGATGGGATCAAGTGATGCAAATATTGAAGATTAACTCTTCTAAGAGAAACCAACTTAAAGGGAATGTGAGTAATTGCAATATGGATAAAACAAGGAATTGACAACCTTCTCCTAAGGATTTTGGAAAATTCAATATTGATGGAGCCTCTCGATGGAACTTTGGAAAAGCTAGTGTGGGAGGAATTGGTAGACTTTTAGATAGCTCCATATTTTTTACTTTTGCTGAGAATTTGGATATTCTATCCAATAAATTTTTTCAAGGGTATGGTATCCTTAGAGGACTTCAAGAGGCTACTAAGGTTGGATGGTAAAAGGTGCTAGTTGAGTTTGACTCTCAACTCATGATTAATATTTTGAAGACTCCTTCTAAGAATCATAAGGTTGATTGGAGAATAAAAAGAATTATTGAGAATATTCAGTTAATCTAGATGGGATTTTTGAAAGTTGATTACAATCATGTGGTTAGATATCAGAACAAGAGTGCTAATGCTTTAGCTAATTGGGCTTTGGACAAAGGTGATATTACTTTCTACGACCACCCTCCTATATGGTGGGATTCACAAATAAGGGAAGCTCTTCTTTCTATCATTTCTTTGGTTGGCTCCAGTTTTGGAGGTACTTAGTTTTTTTTTGCTTTATTTTTGCTTCACTTTGTTTTAGTCAGGGTATTTTAGTTCCCTAGCTCAAACTAATGTTTCTTTTGTTTTTTGTGCTGATTTTTGCCTTAAAAGTCTTTTGGTCTAGAAAGGTCATTGTTGTGTTCTATTTTTTTCTGTTTTCTTTTCTATTTATGTGTGTGTTTTTTTTGTTTTTGTGTTGTTTTTTGTCATTCTTGTGTTTTTGTTTTGTGTTTTTCATTGTTGTTCTTGTGCTTTTTCATTCTTGTGCTTGTGTTTCTATTTTTTTGTGTTAATTGGTGTTTTTTGTGTTTTGGTGTGTGAGTGTTTTCTATATTTTTTTTTTCTTTGTTGTCTATTGGTGGTTGTTTTTTTCTTCTTCTTTTTTAGGTTTTGGTTGTTTTTGTTTTTCATGCTTTTGTTGGTTGTGTCTTTGTAGTGTTTTGTTATTTTTTGTTATGTTTGTGGTTTTTTTTGTTGTTCTTGTATTTTTTTGTGTGGTTCGTATTGCTATTTTTTTAATATTATTGTGTGTGTTTGGTTGTGATTTATCTTTTTGACTCACTCAAAGAGCATGATTTTTTTAATATTTTTGTGTTTGTGTGTTCTTGTTTTTTGTTGTTTCAGGTTTGCTCCTTGAGTATATCAAAGGTGGTAGGCCAGGTGTGAGCCCTGGATGATTTTTGCAGAAGAGATACCCCCACCTCCTTAGGTCTTCCTCGAATGTAACATCCCTTCTAAAATATTTTCCAAAAAAAATAATGCTAAACTAGGACACTAGTAACATTTTGTAAGAAAAAGTTTATATAAAACATTATTTTATACATACTTTTAATATGCTTCCGTGACGTAAACAAAAGTTCAAGAATATTCCCTTCATGTGATGGTTATATTGCTGGCAAGCTTAAAAATACGTGGTTTTACGTTAGAATAGACGGATCCTTCACAAATGCTTGACCTATAGACCTCAACCCGGACCACCACCTCCTCTTACTACCTCGACACCAAAAATAATGCGATCACATCAACAATAATAGTTGGGTAGAGCTATGTTTATCACTACACATGTGAAGGGCAACGAGGCAAAGGGCAATGTGCAACATGTCCATCAAGCTTCTTCTCTATTTTCTTCTCGAGAGGGTTTCTCACCATGCCACATACAGGGTTTATTTTTCTTCCATACCACATACAAGGTTTCTTCTGCTTCCACGCCACATACAGAGTTTATCACCATTATCAGTGAGTAGGCCCTTGCACTTGTCCCGAAAACCCCATAAAATGTCGAGAAGCCCACATTTTTTTGCTCGAATCCAAATATATTCTACGACATTATCAAGCATACAAGGGACACCACATAGACGATGGAATATGGCCCGCCTTACCAAAAGCTTTACCAGTGTGTATAACCACGCCAAAATTCCCCCCAGAAAGATGAGTAGAGAGGACCCAAGTATCGCCCATGCTAACATTGGAACTTTATGGACCACCTTAGCGTACACTGCCAACATGAAAGCTAAGGCCATAAAGCCAAACGCAAAACAAAGCACCATGGCAGTAATAGTCATGAAGAGCATCAAATCATCCGTGGTAAGAGGTAAACTTATCATCCACATAAGGCAACAAACATAGAGAGGAAGAATGCCACACAATCAAAAATAAGAAACAACTTGAAGGAGTGGTATCCAATTAGAATCGGTGACCCTAACACCTTACGTGGAGAACCGTGTGTATTGACTCTGCCTAGAGCTGAGAAGTCGGGTTGGATGGCAAATTGTATTGAAAAACCTAGATACCAAACAAGAACCAAACCTTCTAGACTATGATTTCTTGTCTGCATGAGTATATACATTAAATGGTACTCAGTTATTGAAGGAGATTTGGTTGGATGACAAGATGTATTGAAAAACCTAGATACCAAACAAGAACCAAACCTTCTAGACTACGATTTCTTGACTACATGAGTATATACATTAAATGGTACTCAGATATTGAAGGAGATTTGGTTGGATGACAAGCTGTATTGGAGGACGTGCTGAAACATGTGAGATGTTTTCGTTGAAATTTCCTTTTCAAATTTGTAATATTAAGAAGGCAAATTAAAATTATATATATTCTTTTTCAACTAAATTTTAAAATGGCCATTGGAAGGATTTAAGTGATCAGATATCACAATGTATGTTAGTTATAACATTGTTCTAAATTTTAAAATGGCCATTGGGAAGGATTTAAGTGGATCATATCTCACAATGTATGTTAGTTATAACATTGTTCTATTGTTCTAATAGTATCAAAAATTAGATATATTGGCATAGTGGTAGATGTGGTACACCACTATAATTTAAGAGGGAGGAGGTAAAGCCATCCAAGGTACACTGAAGAAAAATTTGTAGTGAAGTTCATCGAGAGAAGACCTAGGAGGAGAAGGAAAAACTACTCAGTGAAGTAGAAGCAAAGCAAGTGGATATCAATGATATCACTTTTGGACAACCAATAGTAGAATTTTACAAAAAATGATGGGAAATAAATGAGGTAAAGAATCCATTAAAGCTTGTGTTGAGGAAGGCCAGAGTAAGCACCATTGTACAGATCTTGTCGCAAGATAAAGTATTCTTTAATGAATACTTGCTATAAATTCTTCAATCCTACAAATCCGCTACAAATCACACTGTTGTGAGAGTGTATAATAGGTACATCAAGGTAGAGTTTTCAATGGAGATATTTTGAAGAATATTTTGATTGTCCAAGGAGGGAGCTCCTATTTTGAAGAAGATAGTAGATCCAATTGAGGCTCACAAGTTAATTACGACACACACATCTGTGAAGTTACCTATGGTAGCCAAGATTTTTGGTTCTAAAAATCATGGAATTAAATAGAGCTAGTTGAATACTAAATAATTGGTATGCACAATGAATATTGTCATGGCTCATTTATCTAGAGAATCACAAGCTTTTGAAATGCCAATCTGGATGGCACAGTATGTGGAAAGTGTCTACAATGGCATGAAGTATGATTGGGGAACCTATTTAAAGGAACAAATGTAGAAGTTACTGAAAACCAAGAGGAAGACTTTCACCATGACTTTTCATGCCATTGCTCTTCTATTAGACATAGTATTTGGAATGGGAATTTTGTTTCCTATTAGGAACCAACCTTGGGATTTATTTCTAGATCAACCTACCATACTATGATGGGCGAATACTATACCTCTACCAAATGCAACTCCAAAGAAATAAAAGGACAAGAAGAGCACAAAAAAACCAATACTTTTAATGTAAAAAAAGGTTGGGACTACATCTAATAAATATTTTCATCCTGGGAGGAAAATAAGAAGATAGTTGGAAACTACCTTAGAATAGTAGGCATAGGACCAATAGATGCAGGAAAAACCAACCTATTTTTAAAAATAAGAGAGATTAGAATGCCAATCCAGTCCTATAAATATTAAAACATGTAGGCAATGGGAGAAAATAAGAAGAAGATCATGCCAAAAGAGCAACCCGAGTCGGTACCCGAGGAAGGGTACTCAAACTAGGAAGGATTGGATTTGTTGAATTGTAATAGACCTAGTATAGAAGAATTATGAGGAGAAATGGGATCTCTGACATTGCTTTAGACCTATGATTTCAATTTTTGGATTCATATAGATATTTGGTAGGAAAAACAATGGTACCATCAACTCTGAAAGAAAAATTAGTGGTGGAAATTCTATTTTATGAACCTATGAGAACAAATAAAATAAATTTTATGCTGAGAGATGGTAATATTCAATAGGAGTAGACATGTACACAACCATCACATGAAGAGTTTACTCCTGACTAGATAGTCACATTCCTAAGGGGAGTGCAACAAAACCCACAAGAAGGGTTGGTAGAAATGCAATAGGATGACTTACCTAACCCACAAGAGGAAGTCCAAGCATTGGTGATAGAGAAATAGTCTCTATAGGAGGTCATAAATGTTGAAGATATTAGATCAACTAAAGAAGCATACACAAATAGGACAATAGCACACATTCTACTACAAGAAGAGAAAGTAGCCAGTGTGATCAAGGAAGTTGGAGGAAGTTCAAATCCACAGGAAGAGGAAGAGGAAGGACATACCCCACCACAAGATAATATTGTAGTGCTTCATACAAGTTTTTTAGTTGAAGTACCTAACTTTGGTATTTCGGGGGATGAGGGTGAAAATAATGATGAGTAGGTGGAGAGCTTATTATAACAAGCTAGTGAAATGTTTGCTAGTGCCAGGATATAGTTTTATATTGGTGGTATTGGACAGTTAAAATAGTAGAGGGAGCAAACCTTCACTAAATTGGAGAATATTGTGGAGTGGGTGTGCAATGAAGATCGTATGAGGGAGATAGTGCACATTCATGCACAACACCCATGGTTGTTACCTAGGGGAGAGGTAACTATGATGCTAGGAAGACAATATTTACCAAAGGAAGTGAAGACCAATTACCATGCATTTCCATGTGTATACTTGGATAAGGCAACCTATTAGACTTGTCCATTGAATACAATGGGTACAAAATTTTGAAGAGTACCTTCAAAATTGGCCTTCACCCTAAGGAAATTGAATTTCCTAACATATTGGATTGAGTGGCTCAGCTTGGGTCTTGAATAGATTTATCAAGCCAAGGAAGCACAATGGGAAGAAGTGGAAGCTACTCGAAGGGAAATGGTTGTGATGGAAGAAGAATTAGTACACAAAAAAAAAGAGATCGAGGAAAATTGAATAATATGGAAGTAGAATGGGTTAACATCAAGTATGCTTATAAGGATAGATTCCACTTACACGAGGAGGAAAATCAGCCTGTGATCCATCAAGTGAAAGAGTGCACAAAATAGTTAGAAGCTTAGATGGCAACACAAAATGAACAATTGGCCAAATAAGCAAATCAGTTGAAGGCAGTGGAGGAACAACTATAGGAGAGGAACCATAAAATTGAGGAGATGGCAAAGGATGCCAAGTGCTACAATGAGATCATCATGGATCATAAGGCTCAACTTAAGGCTAAGGATGAGCATATTGCAACTTATGAAGCTAATATTCATCAAAACCTATAGGTCATTGCAAATAAGAATGAGGATTTATTCGTAGCAACCAGATCAGAATCCATGCTGATAGAAAATTTACGCAAGGGAACATTCAAGTGTGAGAAGGAGCTAGTTGCAGTTTTGTCTACTACAAAAGAGAAATCCAATGAGTATGGGTTAAAATCCCTAGAATTCAGTCAATATGTAGCTAGATTTGCATATGCAGCTTGATGAGTACCACCAGGAATCATCGACCAAAACCAAGAATACTGATTTAGTGAGGACACCACCTGATTTAAAGGGGAGGGAAAATGTAGGTAGCAAATCCACCTCCTATAAGAAGAAGAAATAATTTTTAGAATTGCATAATTTTGTTTATTTTTGCTTATTTTTTATTAAAATGTTAAAATGTACAAGTAGGTGTAAAACATACAAGGTTTACAAATGTACAATGTGAAATGTTAATGAAATTAGGTGGAATGTGCATTTGGGATGAATTTGATAAAAATCAAATTAGACTTAGTAAAACCTTGTAATGAATTATTTTGAGTTAATTTGGGATGATAGTTGTAAGTAATGTGATGTCTCAGGAACCACTTTGGAATGGCTTGGGCATGCATTATATAGCCCCCCATTCAATTTTTTAGGTTTTTCATTCATTCATGGAGTTATTGATTGTTCATGGTAGAATTGCATATTGTTCATTGTTGATATCTATTGTTGTTGAGTCCATTGTTGTGATCAATGATGATGGATGTATTGTACAAGAATGCTCATAATATGAATATAACAAAAAATCTCTTTGATTCCATGTCCCTATGAATTCCATTGTACATTTTGGTTATTGCAGGTTGTGTGATTGGTGTTGAATGCATAACTTGTTATGATAACTTAACATAATTGCACTAAAAATAACTTTGATTATCCTACGAACATGTTGTGAAGATATGAAATGTTTATACAATGATTTATGGCCATACAAATGCATTTCTAGGTAGTTGTATGATTTTTGGAAATGTCTTGATGATTATAATTAGGGTTTGCATTTTGGAGGGAAAGCAAGTAATTGGCATAGGAAAGTATTCCAAAACTTGTCTTGAATAGAATGGTTGTGCATGTTCGTAAATAAAGTGCAAGTTGTAGTAAGAGTTTGTGCAAATTATACACAAGTTGTACCAAATTATACAAGTTGCCATTCACCCAATTTGGTAATAAAACTATTAGCCAAAACCTAACAAATATGAAATTTTGGTGCTTAAGAGAAATATATTATAAACCAATTTATTTGAGTTGCAAAAAATGTTCCAGTGGATTGGCTAAGTGGTAAATCATAGAAGCTATAGTTTTGTATGATTTGGATCATACAAATGTACGATTAGCAGTTCGTACAAGCTATTTTGCAAGGTTGACAAGTTGTGCAAGATATACCATACAAGTTGTATGATTTGGGTAAGTTGGGTTTGAGACTTTGTAAATCATGTCTAGACCTCCTAGATCACCTCCCCCTCCAGGAATACTACAACCCTATTCTATAGTCTCAAGGAGAAACTATGAGAAGGCTTGGTGAGCCTCATTAGAAGAAGTTCCTAGGAGAACTCATTGGAGAAATTGGGACAATTATCACCATTCAACAACAAGCCCAAGGTAGAATAATTTGGCAAGAGAAATTAGATAAAAGAATCACCAAATCTAAGATATTTTAGGACTATCATTGAAAGGTTATTGAGTGAATATATTAGATTTTATTTGGAGGAGTATTCCACCAAATTTTTGGGATTCAAGGACAACATTTCAGTGAAGGTATTGACTGCTTTACATTCTGATAATTTTCATATTTTAGGACAAGAAAATGACATCAATTTGGGTAGTTTTAGTAGCTACTAAATATCAGATTTCAGAGGTATATCCTAAAGAAGTATTGAAACCACCAAGTTATAGTATTGGAAAAAATATTAATAAAATATTAAAGATGCAAAAAGGTGAGCATTAGAGTTGTTTTTTAACAGCCTAGAAGAGCTGCAATATCATCTACAAAAGGCAGCAATTTAAGTGACTAAAGTCACCATCACCATCATCATCTCTAGAGATAAAAAGGTATGCAACAAAAGGTGCAAAATTTCACTAGTTGAGATTTTATATTTGATTTATTTTCAAGGTTATTAAGCACCAGTTTCAAGAATTAGAGGTTGCATCAATAGTGTTTATTTAAGTCTTCAAGGTAAGTGCAGAAGTTATAGTCTACAAGGTTCAAACCTACACATAGAAGAAAATAGAAGTTAGATATATTTTGAGAGAAATAAACATATCATCTATAGACACAAAAACGGCACCAGTCCGATTATGTGACTGCAAACACTAATCGCATTGACACACAAAGCCCCCAGGGTAGCCCCCAGAGGTTAAACAGTGGTCCTAACCACTCTCACAGCAGTTTTGGAATGTCATCGATCAATTTGGCACCTTCAGGCACTCTACTCCTTATTCGTTCCACCCAGGGATGATTACAAACTGGTACTCGCCCCACCCAGGGATGATTAGCAGTATTCACCCCAAGGTGGGGTGAATAGCAGGTTTGACAGGCAAAAAGTTAAATCTTGACAAATGGCAGCTCAGATCCCTAACTTAACTCTTCCTTCATTGCATGGGAGTGTGGGTGAGAATTTTTTAGCGTTAGAGGGAGTTACAGGGGTAGTCATGGAGCCCCTAATCAGGGAGGAATTTTCTCCCCCCTGGGAAGGCATGATTGCCAAGTGGCGCCTCTGCATGCTCATCCAAAGAGACCGTCAGGTCTATAAAAGGGTGAGTCTTCTCACCCCAAAAATATACAGGGAAGGAGCATTTTTAGCAATGAAGTGCTGTCATTTTACATCCACACACACCCTTTGATTTGTGCCTTTCACATCCTTGATCTCTTTTGTAAGGGAGGTCATAGGGTGGTTATTAGAAGCGCAAATTTGGAACCAAAACCAGAAATTTGGCCACAACATCCTATAATTTTTTTTGAAAACACCCCACAAGATGTTTTGGACCCATACCAAGTGTATTGGTGCCAAAATCGGGCCCCAAACGATGGGCGTCCTGCCACCAGACGCCCCCCACACTGCTGCAGTTCTAATTGCCCTGCCCCGGAGCGATTAGAAATTTGTGGTAGATTTCCTTTATGTTATTTTTGCATCTAATTCTATGCTTCTTATATAGGTTGTCATTCAAATTTCACATCGTTTTGAACATTTTTTATCATGTTTTTATCATTTCCCGCCTTTACTAACATGTAGGTAGCATCATAAAATTCTCTGTGATAGAGGCCAAATTGGGAAAATATGACCTTCTGGGTCTTCCCAAAATACCCCCATTTAGATAACCCCAACTTTGTAGATGATTTGGAGCTTCTCGGATGTGACATTTGGGACAGTTCTATTTGACGTTTTGTTGCAAGTCTATTCATCCCGCCCTGGAGCGAATACGAATCAGTGGCAAATTTTTTGACTATTCCATTTGCAGTGTCTTCCTAGTGATTCTTTGATGCCCCTATCAAGTTTTTAGTTCATTTGGATCAATTTTAGTTATCATTTTATTTATATTTTGCATGCACTAATTGAAGGCGTGGGGATTGCATGTTTCATTTTATCTACAGGTGCTACTGACTGTTTCCTATTTCCTTGAACATAGGGTCTCAACAAAAGAAGAGAAAAAAAGAGTCAATACTCATCAACGCAAGTGGTTGTGACGTTTGGTCCACCCACTTTACATGTGGGCACGCAGAAGAAGGAATGGCATCCCTTGATGTGACAAGAACACATTTAACGCTCCTAGCCCCTAAAAAGTCAAATATTGACAAATGGCAGCTCATATCCACAACTTAATTCTTCCTTCACTGCATAGGAGTGTGAGTGAGAATTTTCAAGCATTAGAGGTAGTTACAGGGGCAGTCATGGAGCCCCTAATCAGGGAGGAATCTTATCCCCCCTTGGAAGGCATGATTGCCAAGTGGTGCCTCGGCATGCTCAATCACAAGATAACTCTAGGTCATAATTGTTAAGAAGAACTACCTGATAGTTAGCCTTTTGGGGTTGTGTTTCTTATGCAGGATTAGGGGTGTTTATAGCAACTTGATTAACCACAGCGGGTTTCTGTTGCGTGGTCCCTGTTTTGGTGTTCTTAGACCATTCTTTCTTCTTTGGCTTGGCTATCTCACCATCCTGAATCTTGATATCCTCAATGATTCTGGCTTGCACCAGAGCTTCCTATAAAGTGGAATATTGTTGCAACTACAATAGCATGGAGATCAATCTCAAACAACTCTTTGAGAATATTTGGGTGAGGTCGTACATAGGAGGGAGGTAGGGCAGCTTTGAAAGCAAAGTCCTCCATCGGTTCCCATAGGCCGCCATGGTTTATTACTCATACTACATGAGGCTGGCTAAGTCGCTTAGTGATGCCTTCTTCTTGGTGTTGAAGGTGAAACATTCAAGGAATGCATCCACTAGCTGATCTAAGTTACTAATGTTGTGCTTTGGCAATTGTGTGAACCAATCCGAGGCAGGGCCTACGAACATGGTGATGAATATTCTTAACAACAAAGAATAATTGTCCTGAATGCCAAATCATTGGCTTAGGAATATAGTCATGTGCTCTTGGGCATCCTCATAACCTCTAAAGATTGCCTGGTAAGGCAGTTTAAAGTGTTCAGGGTAAGGGGGTGCTGGCATTGACGGATGCACAGGATGACTGCGGAGTTGGCGTAAAGTGGGATTTTGGGGCCCAAAAGTCTTGGTCTCCACAGAATCCAAGCACTCTAGCAGTTCTTTATATGCATCAAAAGATTTAATCTCTTCCTCCTTAGTTAGCTCCCATTGTGGGTTGGGGGGAACTTGAGGCCTATAGAGGGGTGTCCGGATAGCAGCCCCTCTGCCTTGGTAGGGCATTTTGGCCCGTTCTTCTTCTTTCTCATACTCCTCATAGGCTTCTTGAGGATTTTTTGGATGAGACCTATGACCATGGGTGGGTCCCCATGGAGGGTGCCCATAATTGTTCCTGGGAGTGGCCTCCCTCTTAGGTCTAGGAGGTCTCAAAGGTAGCACTTGGTAAGGTCATGGAGACCTGTCTCATACCACGGGGTTGCGCATCTCATACAGTTCTGCTCTTTGGGTACTTTGGTTTGGAACCCTCTCAGGCACAAGGTTATGGAGAAGCTCATCTATTTGGTGCCTAATGCACTCTTTGCTAAGGTGATATAGATGCTCTAGCTACTGTTGGTCTTGCTCAAGCTGTGTGATCTGCGCTTGGTGGTCGGCATGTCTGGTGACTACCAGGTCAATTTGTTCTACAATATTGAGTATAGGACGTCTAGATGCCTCTCCTATGCATTTATCTTAGTCACGATGATCCGATATCTCTATAGGTCGCTTCTCTCTATCGAGGTTATCGACATTCACTCGAGGCTTTGGCCTCATAAGGTGATTCTGGTAAATAGCAGGTGCGGAGGCGCATTGCTCCCATGCTATGTATTGCTCTTGAGGAATGTAATGGTCTTCCTCGTGCTCCATTTCATATATGTGAAAGGGGCGGGCAGAGTTGGCTCACCCTGTTTGAAGAGACTTGTGCTCTGGATTTTGCCTATTGTTTCTAATAGTAATGGGGGGTAAAGGAGGAATGACATACTCATGTGGCCTCTCCTCATGGACCCTATGCTATTCTAGTGCTTCATCGCATGGTGGCAACTCATACTAAGATTCGAAGGGAGCCTTCCCATTTATATTGAGTGCCACGTGTAAGGACTCCTGCTGAAAGGGTCTATTTTGGATGGGAGTGCCCCTCGAAGGGGTGCCTCTATAGTCCCATTCTGAAATGGCACGATGCAGACTCTCTTATTTCCTATTTCATTGAATGCAAGGTCTCAACATCAGAGGAGCATCAAAGAGTCAAGACTCATCAAATCAAGCTGCGGTGATGTTTGGTCCACCCACTTTACATGTGGGCATGTGGAAGAAGGAATGGCATCCATTGATGTGACAAGAACACATTTAACGCTCCTAGCCCCTAAAAAGGGAGGAGGTAAATTGTAATCGAGTTCTAAAGCATATTAATAAAAAGGGTTGTCTCCCACATTAGATTTCTATTTGGTTTCGATTCGTTTATGCCTCTTTCCTTTCATGCACTTTCAATTCATAGGATTTAGAGTTATATTTTGTTTTTTTGCATCGCACCTTAGATTTTCCTTTTTGTTTCCATATCCTCGTGCTTTTAGTGGAAATCACGATGGGACGCTTGTCCTCTATTTTTAAGATAAAAAATATGATCAAAACTTGATTGTTTTTGCTTCCAGGTGCCAAGTTTTCAAACGTTGGACTATTGTTCGTTCTAGCCTGTGGCGAATATAGAGCTGGAATTCGTCTTACCCAGGGATGAATGGGCATTTGTCCCACCCTGTTATGAATACAGTTCTGTTATTCATACCACCCAGGGATGAATAGCTCTCTATGCAGTTTTAGGATAGAAACTCAGAACTAGCGTATTTGGGCAGAGAAGAGGTAGAGGTCCTGAACTCCTTTTGTCATTTTCTACTTTCTATTTTCTATTTTCTGGTTATTTGCTTGCTTAGGGAAAGTTTTTTTACTATGTTTTGCTTTATTTTATGCAAAAATAAAAAGAACCCCACACATCACGTGGTGATTTAAACACCAAGGAGCTGGTCGTAAAACCCCAGCCCTTGATCAAGACCAATGGTGGATTTCATCACCACCTTGGCTTGAAATTTTGCATCCATAAACCTCGATCGCTACTGTTGCTAGATGTAAATCTTGAAAAAAGCTGATAAAGTGTAGTTGGGGTGATTCCCAGTGCATGAGGATAAGTCTTCTATGGTAGGTGTCAAAAACAGGGTGATTCCCCTTCCGTATCGCCTACGTTCCACATACCATCTGCTCTCACGTACCAATAGTTTCCCTCACATAAGGGCGGGTATATAGAGAGGTTGGTATATCGGCTTGGCAATGGTATATCGAAGGGGCAACCATTTTTGGGAGTCATAAGAGCCATCATATTGCATTTAAATGTTCTTTACAAAAGCTTTCAAAACAAAAATCAAAACACACTAAACCATATTTAGGGCACACTTTTAATCTTTAAATGAGATAATCATTGTTTTGTGTGTGTGATATTTTTTGTTTAGTGTAGCATAAAAATCATAAAAAAAGAAATAAAAATCTACGCATCTTGTAGGAAAACACCACCATGGTGTACACCAGTAGCCAAGCCCAATCACGGGCAGGAGCTACGAAAAGTGTACAAGGGGGCACAAGTCGCCTCTGCTATAGCCCCAAGGACTTGGTCATACCACCTTGGTGGACCGACCCACAAGAGAGTCCACATCATGCCATTTCATAATGGGACTATAGAGGCACCCCTTCAAGGGGCACTCCCGTCCAACATAGACCCTTTCAGGAGGAGTCCTTACACGTGACACTCAATATAAATGGGAAGGCTCCCTTAGAAGCTCGGTATGAGTGGCCACTACACGATGAAGCACTAGAATAGCATAGGGTCCATGAGGAGAGGCCACATGAGTATGTCATCCCTCATTTACCCCCCATCACTGTTAGAAATAATAGGCAAAATCTAGAGCATAAGGGTCTTCAAACAAGGTGAGCCAACTCTGCCCACCCCTTTCACATATACAAAAATGAGCATGAGGAAGACCATTATATTCCTCAAGAGCAATACATAGTGTGGGAGCAATGCGCCTCTGCACCTGCTATCTACCAGAATCACCTACTGAGGCCAGAGCCTTGAGTGAATGTCGCTAACCTCAATAGAGGGAAGTGACCTATAGAGATCTCGGATCATCAAGATCGAGATAAATGTGTAGGAGAGGCATCTAGGCCTCCTAGACTCAAGATGGCATAAAAATTTGACCTAGAAGTTGCCAGACATGCCGCCCACCAGGCGTAGATCATGCAGCTTGAGCAAGACCAACAACAGCTAGAGCATCTATATCGCCTTAGCAAAGAGCACATTAGGCACCAAATAGATGAGCTACTCCATAACACTATACCTGAGAGGGTTCCAACCCCTTGCACCCAAAGAGAACCGTATGAGAGGTGCAACCCCTTGGTATGAGACAGGTCTCCACGACCTTACCAAGTGCTACCTTCGAGACATCCTAGACCTGAGTGGGAGACCACTCCCAGGAACAACGATGGGCACCCTCCGTGGGGACCCACCCATGGTCATAGGTCTTGTCCAAAAACTCCTCAAGAAGCCTATGAGGAGTATGAGAAAGAATAATAGCAGGCCAAAACACCCTACCAAGGTAGAAGGGCTGCTATCCGGCCACCCCTCTATAGGCCTCAAGTTCCTCCCAACCCACAATGAGAGCTAACTAAGGAGGAAGATATTAAATCTTTCAATGCATATAAAGCGCTACTAGAGCGCTTGGAGTCTATGGAGACCAAGACTTCTGGGCCCCAAAATCCCACTTTACGCCAACTCCATAGTCATCCTGTGCATCCATCAGTGCCGGCACCCCCTTACCCTAAACACTTTAAACTACCTTAGCTGGCAATCTTTAGAGGTGAGGAGGATGCCCAAGAGCACGTGACTAGATTCCTGAGCCAATGCTTCGACATTCAAGACAATGATGCTTTGATGTTAAGAAAATTTATCACCACATTCGTAGGCCCTACCTTGGATTGGTTCACTCAATTGCCAAAGCACAAAATTAGTAACTTAGATCAGCTAGTGGATGTGTTCCTCGAATGCTTTGCCTTCAACACCAAGAATAAGGCATCACTAAGCGACTTAGCCAGCCTCAGGCAGTATGAGGAAGAAACCATGGTGGCCTATGGGAACCAAAGGAGTAATTTGCTTTCAAAGCTGCCCTACCTCCCTCCTATGTCCGACCTCACCCAAATGTTCTCAAAGAGATTTTTGAGATCGATCTTCATGCTATTGCAGCTATAGCAATATGCCACTTTAGAGGAAGCTCTTGTGCAAGCCATAATCATCAAGGAGATCAAGATTCAGGATGGTGATATAGCCAAGCCAAAGAAGAAAAAATGGTCTAATAACACCAAAACAGGGACCATGCAATAGAAACCCATTGCGATCAATCAAGTTGCTATAAATGTCCCTAAGCCTGCACAAGCAACACATCCCCAAAAGGCTAACTATCAGGCAGTGCCTCTTAATAGTTATGACAAAGAAAATCATAGGCAAGAACAAAATCAGTAGCGTCGCCCTAGGCGACAATTCACACCTTACACAGAGTCCAAAGACTCCCTATTTGATTGATTTTCAATGGCAAACTTGATCAACCTACCCGAGATTCAACCCATAGACCCCAATGCACCAAAAACTAAGGGCTACAAGGAAGACTTGTACTATAGGTTCCATAGACGAAAGGGACATGACCTTAATGCATGTTGGAAGTTTAAAGGCTTGGTGCAAGACTTAATAGATAACAAGACATTAGTGATGGATAATCCTATGGCACCAAGAAATCAACAAATGGAGGTCTTTAAAGACCCCTTGCCTGCCCATGATGCATAGGAAAAGACCCTACAAGTCAATGAGGTAACACAGAACTACCCCATGTAGGGGTATGTAGGGATGATCAGTATAGTGACTTGGAACAAGATGTATCCGAGCACAGCTGCCCCCGTAGTAGCTACAGGAGAGGTGCCAACAATGTCACAACCACAACAACACCTTGCACAACCTCCTCCACCTAGACCAGTGGCCACAATTTGGACCAAAATCACCCAGAGTTTGAGGACCACATCGGCTAGGCTTTCCATCTACGAGCTCATACAAAAATCAATGCCCCATCGGGAGGCTAAATCCATCGAGTTGCAGCCCCACAAAGAAAACTCCTTCAACAACTTTGTGGGACATGTCAAATGATGTACTGAGCCAGTCATCACCTTTTAAGAAGATGAATTGAAATCAGTGGCTGGTGACATGGCGGATCCACCCCTACATGTCATCGCGTGAGTCAAAGGGATTCTGTACAAAAGGGTATTGGTGGACAATGGCTCATCTAGTAATATCATTACAATAGCGGCCTTGAAGCACCTCAAGTTGCCCGCATCTCACATAGTGGCCTCCACCTATACACTGCGAGCATTCAATGATGCAATATGCTTGACAGTTGGCACAATTGTCCTACCCATCCAAGTGGGACAAAAGACTATACCTACATTGTGCCACATCTTGGAGGGTGATATGGCCTATAACATCTTGTTGGGTCAGCCATGGATCAAGGACATGAAGTGTGTACCTTCAATAGCTCATCAGTGCTTAAAGTATACATTCAAAGGGTAGGTGCATGTAGTCCCAATGGACTTAGAACCCTTCAAGTATTGCAATGCGGTACAGCTGATCCTGCAATCGAACCTACCATCAATGCATTTGGATTTTTAGTTGAATCCATCTAAATAGTGTCTGATTTCATAGGCATACCCATTGATAGGTCCATCAAATCCCCAGCTAGGTCCATCTTCATCGTATGATCCTTCATTGACGATGCCACCTACGATGGCTACACCGAAGGACAAGGGGAAGAAACCTCTGGAAGAGGCACAACCTCTGGAAGAAGCACCGCCATCAGTATCAACCATCTCTACTAGGGAGATGTATAGAAAAATGGAAGTCGAGGCTCCTAGTTCACCCGACATGGAGTGTACTTAGGAAGAACTTCCATTCCCTCCCCCATAATCGCCAACAATCATCATTGAAATGGCAAATACGGGCCTAAGGGAGTATCTGGTGTGAAATATTGTAGCAACACCCGCACTGGAGTCCATGCAGGAAATGGGGAGACCTTGCCTCCCCATCGGTTCCATTGTTCGTCTAGGCTACCTGCCGAATTAGACAAACTTTGTGTATGGGGACCTTGATCATGGTATTGAACCATACATGCAAGAGGAAGAAGATTAAGAGTCCTTTGTAGAAGATGTCAATTATTTGTCCAACCCAAATTTTGTTTTGAGATATCTTGGCCAATGCAATTGGCATGGATATGGGTTAGGTAGATATGAGCAAGGAGTGCACGTTCTCTGCCAACCAAGGTATCATATGCCATACGACAAATCAGGGTTAGGGTTAAACCACCCCCTACCCTTGGACATCTTGGTAGAAAAAATGCAAGGCCTAGTGATAGGAAACAAGAGGGGATTGGCATTAGATCCATATGCCAACCCTAACACGACATATACACTGGGGGATTATCTCCCATTGTTGACAACCAACTTTGTTGACCTCAACAACCCTTTCCCTTCGCTCGAGAGAGGAGAAAGCTCGAGAGCTCACCTAAAAGAGAGGTATAGACAAGTTCAAGAAGGATCTTCAGAAGATGAGTCAAAATATGAGGGAGCACCATGGGACCCCTTCAAATCAGATAGCAATCACTCACAAGTGACCCCCATGGATGACCACCAAGAAAGCCTCTTTGCAATGTTCCCTTTGGATGCTCCAATTGAGCAAGGGCCACCTCAAGGAAATTAGGTCCCCCCGTAGAGAGTGAAACAACCCCGATGGGGCTAGATTAATTTGCTCACGCAAGATGAGCCTCTAATGTCACAAATAGTTTTTGGAACCAACAAAGGCATTTGGATCTCTGACAGTGATTATGAAGATGAAACTGAGATGGCATATCTCAATCACATGTGGCATGTAGCAACAATACCCCCTAGATATTGATGACATATTTGAACAACTAAACATAAGGCCAGGGCATGAGTGGCACTTACACCCAGCACAGTGGGACCAAGTTTTGAATCCACCACTTTGGGCAAATAGAGAACACTTACTGCCTAGAGACCCTATAGAGATATTCATGCCAAGGGTAGACCTTGTCTTCCTATCCGCACATAGGGTCGATCCATTCGTGCCAATACCTCTAGATCCAGATTCGTAGCACAAAGATCATCTAGAATGTTTGAGTCATCACACCCATGGTAATGGAGACCAAAATCATTTCATCAACATGATCTCCATTGACTTAACCACCCCCATCCACAATCTGACCGATCCAACACAGTCATTGTATCTTGACATAGATGCCATAGACTGGGATCACATCAATTCACCACCATACCCATTAGAGTACTAGCATTTCGGTGAAATGCTTCATTTCACCCCAAGGCCAACTCAAGATATCTTCCATGATGAAAAGGAACCCGAGGTTCCTAACGATGATCTTAACTCAACAAATGATATCCACTTGATCCCAACTCCACACCAGTTGGAGTACGGATCCCACATATCGATCGAGGAGATGACTGACATAGACATCGGCTCTGATCCAATGAATCCATAGATTATCAAGCTGGGGGTAAGTCTATCCCCCGACGAGCAAGCCAACTACATTTCCATTCTCAAAGAGAAGAAGGAGGTTTTTGCATGGTCTACAAAGACATGTCGGGACTAGATCCGTAGCTAGTCACGCATAACCTAACGCTTGATCCGACAGTCAAGCCAGTTAAGCAAAAACTACACAAGATGCACCCAAAAGTGGCCTTAATGGTCAAAGATGAATTACAAAAGCTATTGGATGCACAGTTTGTCATTTGCATGGATTACCCACCATGGTTGTCCAACATGGTGCCCGTCAAAAATCCCGACGGGAGGATTCGCATATGCACTGATTTTTGAGATCTAAACAAAGTGAGTCCTAAGGATGATTTCCCCTTTTTGAGCATAGACGCATTGGTAGACGCTACAACGGGCCACAAAATGCTTTCCCTCATGGATGGTTTCTCGAGATACAATCAGATTTGTATCAATCTTGAGGACCAACTAAAAATGGCGTTCATAATGCCTTGGGGAAAATTTTGCTATAAGGTCATGCCCTTTGGCCTTAAAAATGTTGGTGCCACCTACCAACATGCCATGATGTACATATTCCATGATCACATGCATAAAACTTTGGAATATTACATGGATGATTTGTTGGCCAAATCTCTTTTGTGCCCAGATCATCTCGATGACTTAAGAAAGATCCTAGATTGCCTCATGGAACATAAAGTCAAACTAAATCCCAAGAAGTGCGTATTTGGCGTCACATATGGAAAAACCTTGGGTTTCATAGTCTCAAAATGAGGCATCAAGGTGGACCCAAACAAAGTCAAGGCAATCCTTGAAATGGTTCCCCCAACTACCATCAAGCAGCTCAGAAGCCTACAGGGAAAGGTCACATAAATCAAGCACTTCATAGCATAGCTATCTGACAAGTGCTGACCCATGAATAAATTATTGCACAAGGGGGTCGCATTTCATTGGGATGACAAGTGCCAGTCAGCCTTTGATGACATCAAACAATACTTGGCTTCACCGCTAGTATTGGCACCACCTAGACTAGGAGTGTCATTCTACTTATACATCTCAGCTACTGAGGTGGCACTAGGCACCATGCTAGCCCAGAAAAATGAACTACACAAAGAACATGCTACTTACTATCTTAGCCACACCTTGGTCAGTTATGAACTTAACTATGCATACGTCGAGAAGCTCTACTTGGCAGTAGTGTTTGCTACCAAAAATCTATTCCATTACATGCTAAGCAACAAGACATATATTGTGTCTAAGGAGAATCCATTATGGTACATGATGAGTCATACTTATCATAGTAGCCACACAGCAAAATGGATCATGTTGTTGACAAAGTTTGACATCGAGTTCATTGGAAAAAAATCCATCAAAGGTCAAGTCATAGCCGATCAACTAGCATAGGCTCCTCTCGAAGACAATCAGCCTCTGATCATAGAACTACCCGATGATGGGGTCTTCCATGTCTCAAAATCACTAGATTTTGATGAGCTTGAGTCACAGGTCGACATAACCCTATTTTTTGAAGGTTCTAAATGTGAGCAAGGGGGTGGCACGAGAATTGTATTCTTCAAACCGTAAGGGGCTCCAATGCCTATCATTTAAATTAGATTTCCAATGCACCAACAACAATGTAGAATACAAAGCCTTGCTCATAGGTCTTCAAACAACAATCACCATGAACATCAAATGATTAAACATCTTTGGTGATTCACTATTAATTGTCAACCAATTCAAAGGGGTATTCCAATGTAAATGCCCAGTTCTGCAGGCCTACAAAGCCCTTGTGGACAAATTCCTGGTAAATCTTGAATGGTATGACATTGAGGCACTCCCTCGGTCATTGAATCATTTTGCAGACACTATGGCCTCCTTGGGGTCACTAATCTCGCAAGACATTTTTGGTGATATGACAACCATTCAAGTCAAAACACTATCGCAATCAACGATGGAGCATGCAAGCTCTGACTTAATGCTAGGAATCCACCTGATCTAGATTGAACCATTCAAGGACAAGTTCTCTCTAATCCATGATTTTTTGAATCATGCCAACTGGGGGTCCTTGTTCTCCCCTACTCCCCTTAATAGTAACACAACGCTATTCTTACAAGTTTTTCCCACTCATATTTTGCTAGGGGTGAACTTCAAGAGGGATTGGCTATTCATACTATCGAGGTTTTTGATCAGCAAGATTGGTATACACCCATAAGGGACTACCTCAAGTTAGGTAACCTCCCACTTGGATTGACGCATGCTACAAAATGATCATTCAAATAGAAAGTGGCAAAGCATGTCTTGTTAGGAGACATTTTGTACCGTCATAGCTACGAAGGAATCCTCCTTCGTTGCTTGGACCAACAAGAGTCCACTTGGGCAATTACCCAAGCACATGATGGTACATGCGGTGTTCACTTCAGCGGTATGGCCATCAAAAAGTGCATTCTCCGCATGGGCTATTATTGGTCATATTTAGAGTGATATTGTTGCGCATATGTAAAGAAGTGCATGAAGTATCAACACCATGCAAATTTGACACACGTACCTTCTTAAGCCTTACAGTCGATCCAATCGACTTGGCCGTTTTTGTAGTGGGGATTAGATCTAATTGGAAAGATCTCCCCTGCATTGTCAGGTCATCACACGTTCATCATAATGGCCATAGAGTACTTCACCAAATGGGTGGAAGCAATTTCGCTTACCTCCACGACTGGAACCCACATTTCGGAGTTCATTTTGCATAACATCATATGTCATTTTGGTATTCCATCCAAGATAATCTCGGATAATGGTATGTCATTCAAGAACAAATATGTGCATGCTTTGACCACAAAGTACAAAATTCAGCATAGTTTTTTGACACCCTATTATCCGTTGGAAAATGGGCAAGCAGAGGCATCAAACAAAACGCTAGTTGCCATCCTCAAAAAAAAAATCGTAGATAGTCATAAGGATTGGAACATTCAGATCCCACTTGCCCTATGGGATTATTGCACTAGTGTTCGGATGCCCACTAGGGAAACTTCGTTTTCGCTCGTGTATGGCTTCGAGGCTGTCATGCCTCTCGAGTTGGAAATTCCTTCCTTGTGCATATCAATGCAAGAGTTCATCGATGATGACATTGCATGGCAGGCCCGGTTAGACCAGCTTACGTTACTTGATGAACAATGTGTTAATGCTCTTGAGCATTTACGTAACTATCAAGAATGACTTAAGAAGGCATACAAAATTAAGGTTCACCTGAGGGACTTTCAGGTTGGTGACTTAGTATTGAAAGAGAACCAGTAAAATTCTAACTTGTCGCCCCATCTAAGGGACAAGTTTGTGACAAAATGGTTAGGTCCTTATGTCATCGACAGTAAAATAGGACCTAGAATGTACCGGCTAGCCTCTCTTGACGGAATCAAAGAACTAGAACCCTTGAACATTAGTCATTTGAGGCCATTCCATATTTAAAAGAGCCATAGCCCAAACCAAAATCTCCAAGGATTCTCATAATCGCTTGGTCAAACCAAAAAGCTCCAAGGATTCCCACAATCGCTTGGTCAACCCCAAAATGCCCCAAATGTTCCCATTACCCCTTTTGGTCAAACCAAAAAGCTCCAAGGATTTCCACAATCACTTGGTCAATCCCAAAATGCCCCAAAGGTGCCCATTACCCCTTTGGTCAAACCAAAAAGCTCCAAGGATTCCTGCAATCGCTTGGTCAACCCCAAAATGCCCCAAAGGTGCCCATTACCCCTTTTGGTGAAACCAATAAGCTCCAAGGATTTTTGCGATCACTTGGTCAATCCCAAAATGCCCAAAAGGTGCCCATTACCCCTTTTGGTCAAACCAAAAAGCTCCAAGGATTTTTGCAATCGCTTGGTCAACCCCAAAATGCCCCAAAGGTGCCCATTACCCCTTTGGTCAAACCAAAAAGCTCCAAGGATTCCCGCAATCGCTTGGTCCAATCCCAAAACACCCCAAAGGTGCCCATTACCCCTTTGGTCAAACCAAAAAGCTCCAAGGATTCCCACAATCGCTTGGTCAAAAATAAGAAAATTCAAAAACAATAAAATCATCAAAAATAACAAAAATTTGCATCTTATTTCCATGCATGCTCAAAATCATCACAACAATAAAGATCTCTTTTTGCATCTCATATTCATACTCACAACAATAAATCCATAAAAAACACAAAAATAATAGCTGCATTAAGCATCACATCCATACATTACATATTTGTGGTCATAAATGTCAAAGGCACCATAGACTGTAATTATTCAACAAATTCATCACTTTACACATTTCTCCATTCTATAAACAGTCCATCAAAAAATAAACGCCATGCACATCATTTTCGCCATATCATAGTCGGTTGTCTTCTAATGAATCAAGAGTTTTTGTCATTCAATTGTCATTAGCTTTCTACCCACGTGCTATACAAAGTCAGATAGATTTTACAAAGGTAGAGTTCTACTTGGATCACACCTTGTTACGTAGCATCCCAACACAAGTTAAAACACATAAAAAAAACAATTCCCAAGTTGTGTGAGCGAAAGATGAAACCTGCAAAGTAATCCAGGTCACCATAAGTGAAATGTTTATCTTGCTCATCCCCCTGTGCGAATGACCCCAAGAATGCTGAGAGATGGAAAAAGGACAAGCATCTTCCCTACCCAATTCCCCAAGAATCCCATGTTCTCAAATAGTTGCAAAACATCAAAAATTTGCAAAATTCAAAACTCCAAAAAATTTGACATCACAACCAAAGTGCATACATCAAAAAGCACATACAATAGTGATTCTCATCACTCAATATTCAAAATCCCTTGCTCAAAAGAAAAAAAACAAAAATAAACAGTGATTTTTATCACTACAAAAGAGCAAGTATCCCAATACAATTGAAGAAAATAAGGGAGTCGAACTTGAATCCCTGGAACTCTCAGCATTCAGAAGGTCATGAAGTAAACCTCGATACCGATTTGGTGGATAGTCTATCGGTCACTGGTGGTAAACCTCCCGCATGACGATATATCTGTCACATTAACTTGTGTATAGATCAATTTTTGCATGTGGATGAGCTAGCTTATGGTATCCTAGATAGCACCGTAGATTAATATGACTAAATACAACAAAGGAGTTAGTGGAGCTAATTAGGTGATCCTTAGTACAAGTTTGGTTGACAACCTATCTGGCACTAACGGTATCCTGACGAATATCACATAAATGAACTAAATTACACACACAGGGATGTGAAATAACTTGGTCAAAGACAAGTCCAATTCATACCTTGTTCAAAAGTCTTGTAAGATAAAAGTATAGTCATGGCTAGTTAGTTAAAACATCCGAGTCTCAAAAAACCTTAACTATATTCTAAACCAATTGTGATATCTTTCATCCTTGCATCACCATCAGAAAATACAAAAAAATAACATGTATACATAAAAAAGTCATTTACCACAACAATCACCTAGGACAAAAAGCCATAAGTTTTGAACAGTCTATGGTGCCACCGCCAAAAAAATCACAAATTCAATTCATTCATTCCATTTGCATATCATAAAAATTAGAAACATTCATAATAACACATGCATACACCATCATAAATAAATGTGCATAAATAGAAAAAAATAAATCATGACAAGTGTTTAATAAAAAAGAATGTCATCTGTATATATATCATCAAAAATGCCCATAGGCTACAATAAACCGGTCCTCTAACCTCGTAAAAAGCCAAAAGCTCAAAAACCCCCAAGCCTAGGGCGTCGGCCACCATGATCAAGTAGGATCGGTGCAACGGGAACTACCCCCCATGGTGTGGGTCCTATGGGACCCCTTAGGGTGGCTACTGCTAGCCCCCGCATCATGCCTACTAGAGCCCCCCTCATCCAATCACCTATGCTGAGAGGATGCTGACTGCTCAGTATCACTCCCTCTCGAGCGACATGACAATATGCCTCCACTAACCATAGGGATCAGCCCACTGAGGCAGCTAATATTCACCTCCAGCTCCAATCGATGCCACACCAAGTCCATCTCCCACTGACGATACATAGCCAAATTATCGTTGCACTATGCCAGCTACGTCCATAGGAGATCCCTCTCCCATGCAGCATCTGTATCCCCCTCCCATTGGTGATACATAGCAAATGCATTCTCCCACTTCGCTAGCTATGTTCGTAGGAGATCCCTCTCCCATAGTGCATCCCCGAGCTCCTCATCCCACCTCTAGAGCAGCCCCACCAATCACGCATTCTTAGCATGCAACCCTGCCTCCGTGTCCTCCGAGACTGCTTGAGGCATTGACATCTCTAGAACAACCTCGCTCTAGCTCCCACTACTCCGGGATGTCCTGCATCTTCGGCTGATCCAGAACCCCAAAATCCTCACCCACATCATCCACCTCCACCATGTTTGCATCCTCCAGTGGAGCTCCCCAATCATCTCCTGGTGCCTCTCCACCCTCCCCGCCTGCTGCTACTACCTTTGAGCCTCCCAGTGGCCCCTCTCCCCGCCATCATCGTAGTGTCCACCACTGCTCATACTCAGCCATCACCCCGATGTCATCCATGTCAGGCATGTCAATAATTGTATCTGCCTCCTCCCCCAGCAGCTTGATGATCGACCAGGTCAAGGTCCTCTCGTCCCCCTGATGCCGATAGATCAAGGGCTCACCAGACAACCCCTGGCATACCCCAAACTATCGTGTCACCCGAACGTACGAGAAGTACTCCTGCTCAGTCCCATGTTTCCCGATCAGCCATCTCCCCCTGTGCACCCATCGGAGCCACTCTCCAGCCTCAGGCTAGGTTGGATAGTCCCGGTATGGGTGCCAGAATACCTCCCCTTGAGTAATCCAAGCAAAGGCATCGACATAGTGCCCTATGACACCTGCCCACCATCGACTTTGCCCTTGCTCCTCAGACCGTCGCCACAAAGCCGCATATCCTATATCTCTGTCCACCATCTCTGACTGAGTAGTCCACAACAACCCCACTAGACTCTCCACCGCTATGTGTTGCCAAGCCCCGCTCCGCAATAGATAGCTGTAACCAATCCCCTTTCGCCTCCGGTAGTGGACCTCATATAGCTCATCATAGAGCTATGCCAGTAGTTTTTGCCCCCACCTCATAATCAAGGGCTCATGCGTCGGACAATCCACCAGCTGAAATACCACCTCCAAGAGGTTCCATGGGAACCTCGCACCCGAAGAGTTGGGTAGCAGCATGTTGGAAATGAGGCCCATCAGCATACTGCGTGCCTCACTCCCAATACACCCCTCTCTAGCCACCACCGTACAAGAATACCACCAATATGGCAGTCACCCTCTACCCTCTCCACTAGGCTATCCACACCCATCTCCTCCCCATGCCCAAAGCAGTGTGTCAGCACTACTGTCCACTGATCCCGTGACGTTGTCCTGATCGCCAGTCCATCTATCGAAATCCATAGAATCCAATAAACATCCTCCAAGGTCACTGTCATATCCCCTGTTGGGAGATGGAAAGTGTTGGTTCGAGGATCCCACAAGTTGATCAGGTCCGTCAGATAAGCCCGATCCCTGACCACAGGCTCTAGCCGAGTCACCTGCTTGAGCCCAAGGGCATCAAGCCACTCCCAGTCAGCCAAATTCAGCGCCTCCCATGCTTCTGAGAAAACCATAGGCACACGGTACCGGATCTTCACAATATGCAAAAGAAAACAAGACAAAAACATTAAAAAACATGATAAACTATACAACAAACATGAATATACAGCAATGCATAAACAATGTACAACTAAAAATAGACAAATAACAAACAACAAAATTCAAAACAATTAAAAAAAAAAAATAGTTGTCAGTACCTAGGGTTTTTAATTCTACGTTTAAACTAATAACTAAAACAACAACAAAATTCAAAACATTCAAAAAAAAATAAAAAATAGTTTGTCAGTACCTAGGGTTTCTAACTCTACGTTTAAACTGATAAACACAATTCAAAAAATTCAAAAACAATTTTTTCAGTTAACCTAGGGTTTACCCTTAGTCTACACTGACAAATAACTACAAAAACAAACCAAAAAAATGAAAAAAAAAATAGTTAGCCTAGGGTTGTTTATCCTAGTCTACACTGACAAATAACTACAAAAACAAACAAAAACAAAATTGCATTATAACATAAAAAAAAAAAAAGTTAACCTAGGGTTTATAATCCTAGTCTAAACTGATAAAAATTTACAAACAAAACAAAATTAAAATGACAGTTTTTTAAAACCTAGGGTTTTTCAGCTAAGTTTTAAAACTGACAAAATTAACCTAAAACTCTAAGCTAGGGTTTTGCGTTTATCCTAGGGTTTTAATTTAACAAAAACATCAAAAAATAGCAAATTTTTCTTTTTACCTAGGGTTTACCTTAGTTTAAAATAGAAAACAAATTTCAGAATTTAATTACGTCTTTTCAAAATAAATTTAAACTAGGGTTTCATTTTTAAAATCACGAAACAAACTACAAAAGCAAATAACAAAGAGGAGCACTTACCGGTCTCACCTCGGCTCCGCCGCTTGACCCGGTCCATGCACTCATGATGTATGGACAAATTTTGGCAGCGCTTCGCTTCGCAGAATCGACCTCCTCCTCCTCAGAGCTCCAAATCGCCAAAAAATTTGAATGCAAATGAGCCCAAACCCTAGTTTTGGCCCTTAAATAGGCTTTTAAGCCTATAATCGTTCCACCCTAGGATGAGTGCTCTAGTTAGCACTCGTACCACCCTGGGAGGAATACAAACCGGTATTCATCCCACCCAGGGACGATTACAGAGCAAAAATTTCAAAAACAACAAAAAAATGCACCAAAATGCACAAAAACAAGCCATAAAACTGTCCAATGAGAGTGCTTTTGCACCTGACATTTCGGGCATGCAAAACTAACGTCGGGGTCACAAATCCTCACCATCCTACTCCCTAAGAAGGCTACCATAGCCGGACCACTCCATGGGAGGACGGATTGCCAAGAATTTCATCCAAAATGACGTCCCAAAAGGGTCAAAATCCACCCAAAAATAGCAATAAAATTGCCGAACAAAGGCGCCTTTGTGCCCGCCATTCACTGGAATAAAAAATAGATGCTGGGGTCAAAAATTGTCACTATCCTATTCCCTAATAAGGCTACCATAGCCGGACCACTCCACGGGAAGACGGATCTTTGACAATTTTAGCTCCAAAAAGCATCACAAAAAGGGTTAACACCCACCAAAAATAGGTCTAAATGTCGGAAAACTGCACACACATTCAAAGATAAACATCTGAAGGCACCCTTACACAATTCATTTTGGGTCAAGCGACTCGTCACTTTTCTCATGTAGGTCATTCCCTCATCGATTCGTCGCTTGAGGGGGTAGTCACACTTAGTCACCAATCAACAAATACACACCCAATCATGGAAATGGCATGCATTCAAAGAATCATTGACAAAGACAATCACGCCCCTGCTTGGGGTAGCAAACAAGCAATAATCACAAGCTGATCAAACACTTGGCATTCGTGAATCATGAAATCAAGGTTCCCATAGACAAAAGGTTGCGCCCTTTGCCTATTCATGACTGATCAATGTCCAAGCTCAAGTAACACCTCACCCAAAAAGGTTAACACTTGAATTGAGTTCCTTCGCTCGTCAAAAGCAAGGATTCAAGAATGCATGCCCTTTCCATACTTGGGGCATCAAAATTTGGTTAGGTTACTGAGAAACCCTAATCATTAGTGCTTTGGTTATCTATTTTTTCTCAGCGCTGCGACACGCACAACGCATCCCAAAAAGGGGCATCTGTAGACACCAAAACAACACCAATCTGATTATGTGACTGCAAACACTAATCGCATTGACACACATAGCCCCAAGGGCAGCCCCTAGAGGTTAAATAGTGGTCCTAACCACTCTCACAATAGTTTTGGAAGGTCAAAGGTCAATTTGGCACCTTCAGGAACTCTGCTCCTTACTCGTTCCACCCAGGGACGATTACAAACTAGTACTTGCCCCACCCAGGGACGATTAGCAGTATTCACTCCAGGGTGGGGCGAATAGCAGGTTTGACGAGAAAAAAGTCAAATCTTGACAAATGGTAGCTCAGATCCACCACTTAACTCTTCCTTCATTGCATGGGAGTGTGAGTGAGCATTTTCGAGCATTAGAGGCAGTTACAGGGGTAGTCATGGAGCCCCTAATCAAGGAGGAATCTTCTCCCCCTGGGAAGGCATGATTGCCAAGTGGCGCCTCTGCATGCTCATCCAAAGAGACCGTCAGGTCTATAAAATGGTGAGTCTTCTCACCCCAAAAATATAAAGGGAAGGAGCATTTTGAGCAATGAAGTGCTACCATTTTACATCCACACACACCCTTTGATTTGTGCCTTTCACATCCTTGATCTCTTTTGGAAGGGAGGTCATAGGGTGGTTATTGGAAGCACAAATACGGAACCAAAACCCGACATTTGGCCACAACATCCTACCAAATTTTCTAAAAACACCCCACAAGAGGTTTTGGACCCATCCCAAGTGGATTGGTGCCGAAATTGGGCCCCAAATGGCGGGTGTCCTACCCCCGAACGCCCCCCACACTACTACAGTTCTAATCGCCCCGCCTCGGAGCGATTAGAAATCTATGGTAGATTTCCTTTCTATTATTTTTGCATCTGATTCTATGCTGCTTAGATAGGTTGTCATTCAAATTTCACATCGTTTTGAACATTTTTTATCATGTTTTTATCATTTCTTGCCTTTACTAACATGTAGGTAGCATCATCAAATTCCCAGTGATAGAGGCCAAATTGGGAAAATCTGACCTTCTGGGTCTTCCCAAAATACCCCCATTTAGCTAACCCCCAACTTTTTAGGTGATTTGGAGCTTCCCGAATGTGACATTTGGGACAGTGCTTTTTGACGCTTTGTTGTAGGTCTATTCGTCCCGCCCCAGAGCGAATACGAATCTATGGTGAATTTTTTGACTGTTCCATTTGTAGTGTCTTCCCTATGATGTTTTTATGCCCCTATCAAGTTTTTAGTTCATTTGGATCTATTTTAGTTATCATTTTATTTATATTTTGCATGCACTAATTGAAGGCGTGGGGATTGCATGTTTCATTTTATCTACAGGTGCTACTGACTATTTCTTGTTTCCTTGAACATAGGGTCTCAACATCAGAGGAGCAACAAAGATTCAAGACTCATCAACGCAAGCGACAATGATGTTTGGTCCGCCCACTTTACATGTGGGCACGCGAAAGAAGGAATGACATCCATTGATGTGACAAGAACACATTTAATGCTCCTAGCCCCTAAAAAGGGAGGAGGCAAATTGTAACCGAGTTCTGAAGCATATTAATAAAAAGGGTTGTCTTCCATATTGGCTTTCTATTTGGTTTTGATTTGTTTATGCCTCTTTCCTTTCATGCACTTTCAATTCATAGGATTTAGCGTTATCTTTTGTTTTGTTTGCATCGCATCTTGGCTTTTCCTTTTGGTTTCCGTATCCTCGTGCTTTCATCATCATTTTATCACTTATTATAAGAAGAATAATACTTTACATATTTGTGAAAACACGAGATTCTGAAAACAAAAAGGAAAGACTAAACGAAATCATATTAAAAGGAAGGAACACAAATGAATGAACACAAGATATAATAACAATATGAAATGTAGCCCTTTTTTTATTGATATTATTTTCAATTCGTGTTACAATACGTCTCCTTCCTTTTTAGGGGATAGGAGCGTTAGATATTGTTCTCTACAACTTGTCCCTGAATTCCTTCTTCCACATGCCCACATATAAAATGGGCGAACCAAAACGTTGTCGCCGCTTGCATTGACAAAGGTTGATTCCTCGTTGCTCCTTCAATAGACCTGAAATCTGTGTTCAAAGAAACAAACAAAGAATCAGTAGCACCTGTGTATGAAAAATAAAAGATAAATCTAACTATAGCTGAAATGAATCTAAATGCACTAAAAACTTGATAAATGCATAAACATGAAACTAGATAAAATACTATAAATGAAGTAAAGCGGGGAGGTGCCCGAAGGCAAACCACCCGCGAATAAAACCTTGCTTCGACACCAATCCGCTTGAGATGGGTCCGAAACCTGATGTGATGTGTTGTCGTCAAATTGATAGAATATTGTGGTCAAAATATTGGGGTTTGGGCGCAAATCGCAAGTAAGTGAATTAATAAAGACTTCGTTGCTCAGAATGCTCCTGCTCGATATCTCCTTTGGGTGAGGAAACTCACCATTTTATAGACCCAAGGGGTCTCTTTGAATTAACATGCAAAAGTGTTTCTTTGCATGAATGCTTTTGTTTGTGAAGAGAAGACTTCTTCTTGATCAAGGGCTTCTTAACTGCCTCTGTGCATGTCTTTGTGTGTTTTAGAAAAGCTCACTTGCACTCCCATGCAATTAAGGGATAACTAAGTGGCAAATCTGAGTTGTCTTAAAAAGCTTACTCTCATTCCCATGCAGTGAAGGGAAAGTCAATTGGCAGATATGAGTTGTCAAAAGAACTCACTCACACTCCTATGTCATGCAGGAAGAGCTAAGTGGCAGTTCTGAGTTGTTTATATGCCAAGATTTGACTTTTTGTCGGTCAAACCTGACAATCGTCCCACCCCGAAGCGAGCGCTTATAATCGTCCCTGGGTGAGACGAGTATCAGTCAGCACTCGTTCCTGGGTAGGACGAGTAAAATTTGCACTCGTCCCTGGGTGGGACGAATGAGAAATAAAGTGTCTAAAAGGTGCCAAATTGGTTTCTGACTTGCAAAATTGCTGTGTGAGTGGTTAGAACCACTGTTTAACCTCTGAGGGCTACCCTAGGGGCTGTGTGTGTTGGCGCGATCAGTGCTTGTAATCACATAATCATATTGGTGCTATTTTGGTGTCTACAGATGCCTCTTTTTGGGAAGCGTTGTGCAAGGCGCAGCGCTGAGCAAAAATATAACCAAAGCACTAATTATTAAGTTTTTCAGTAACCTAACCAACTCTTGATGCCCCAAGTATGGAAAGGGCACGCATTCTTGAATCCTTGCTTCTGACGAGCTAAGGAACTTAAATCAAGCATTAACCTGGTTCGGTGAGGTATTACTTGAACTTAGGCATTGATCAGTCATGAATAGGCAAAGGGCGCAACCTTTTGTTGTGGGAACCTTGAGTTCATGATTCACAAATGCTAAGTATATGATCAGTTTGTGATGATTGCTTGTTTGTTGCCCCAAGCGGGGCGCGATTGTCTTTTGCAATGATCCTTTGAATGCGTGTCTTTTCCAAGACTAGGTATAATGTTGTTTATTGGCAACTAAGTGTGACTACCCCCTCAAGCGATGAATCGATGAGGGAATGATCGACATGAGAAAAGCGACAGTCAGCACTCGTTCCTGGGTAGGACGAGTAAAATTTGCACTCGTCCCTGGGTGGGACGAATGAGAAATAAAGTGTCTAAAAGGTGCCAAATTGGTTTCTGACTTGCAAAATTGTTGTGTGAGTGGTTAGAACCACTGTTTAACCTCTGAGGGCTGCCCTAGGGGCTATGTGTGTTGGTGCGATCAGTGCTTGTAATCACATAATCGGATTGGTGCTGTTTTGGTGTCTACAATTTGCATATTCTATAGTGCAAACATTATTGGAGAGCTTGAGTTATTAAGCATAAAAAATAACCAAGCAAGGAAGGTATTGCCAAAGGATTAAAGGGTAATATTGGGTTCAATCTATATCAACCAACAAAGGAAGTTGAAGCCTGAATTCCAAGAAGTCAAGAGGCTTGATTCAAGAGCACAGGGGGTAAACATCTACACTAGTCTATTCCATGTTTGCACAATAGAATATTGGAGCCATTCAAGAGAGCTCTAAATAGTAGGAGTGTCTCAAGGACACATTATAGTGATAATTATAGAGGATATAAGCAGCCACCATTGGTAGAGAAGAAGCACAACCAAGGTATTTGAAAGAGGATCATTTTGAGAGGGCTCAATTTTCATATCTCCAAGATGAAATAGGAGATATCATGGATACCATCAACCTATAGATTATCATCCAAGTACATTAGAAGAAGTCGATAATAAAGGTGAAAGCATAAGGTTAATAGTAGACTTCTCAAATCCACATAGTCAATTGAAGGTAAGTGAAATTAATCATAATACTAAGGATGTCAAGGTTGAATACGTAGAATGTCATCAAAGCCTTTGAAGAAGGCAAACAAAGGTGCATCTAATAGCCTTTGGTGAAGGTATTACAATCTAAATTTAGCTACGAGTGGTGAAAGCAAAGCAAAATTTATTCTAAGTAGAGGAAGCATCATCGCTAGCAAAATATAGCATTCCTTTTATGTATGCAACTTTCACTAAAGGAATTATAGCATTCAGGTGAAGATATACAATAAGGAAGCCACTACAGTCAGTAAATGGAACTCAACAAGTTGCACCATATAGGTAGGACAAAATACATCAAAGTGACAATGCATATCGTTCGAAACTTGACTCAGATTCACGAAGTATTTACCCATCACCAAGGCAATTACATACACTTTTTTGGCATTAATTTAGAGGTTATGGAAGATAGTATTCTCTACAAAGGAAGTGTTGAAGGAATAAACATCATTTCTCCCCAAGTGAAGCATTGGAGAATATTGGTTGAATGAAACATTGGATTAGCATCATAGACTATAGAGAACGAGCGTTAGACAACAAGGAGAAAGCATTAAGTAGATCCCAAGGGAGTTAGGGAAAATAAGTAGAGATATTGCACCATGTGGAAGATAATATCTCATGCATAGTCACCACCACATCGAAGGTAGTTCAAGCACACAACAATAGAAGCATCTAGACAAAGGCATCATTACTATAATGCCCTTATAAGAAGTGTTAGGTTAGAAGCATTGAAGGCAATTAGACAATGATTGAGTGCCACCTATTACTCAATGTTGGAAGGTGCAGTGTAAGTGGTTCAAATAAGTTAGGAGAACTGTGTGCCATTTGGCACAATCCTTCATACATCATAGAGAGAACACTTTAGAAGAGAAGTGCTAGCATAGCACTCATAAAGAGAAACATCAATCAAAAGCTATAAGAGAGCTTTAAGGTGTAATTAAGAAGTCTAGCACCAGGGAAAATAAGTAATATTAGTTGAGTAATTCACTAAGTGCTCAGACTAGCACATCTACATCAAAGTATAGCACACACAATATACCAAGGAGTTCGTAGACCAAATTCATTTGACATCACAGAAGACAATATCCATTAGTGAGATAGAAGGTTGAAGGTTAACCAAAACAATGTTGAAAGAAGATATCTATTGCCATCTGAGTTAAGTGCGAGAGAAAGCACATTCACGAAGGTTAATAGAAGCCGAAATGTCTAAATTTAGATGTTGTAGGAGTACACAGGTCTAAAAATATTGATGTTGAAAGAAGGCACATGTCGATAAAGTGGAAAGTGAATACCTTTGTTACGGTTTGGAGTTGACAAGAAGTCGAATATTTTTGAAGGCATAAAAAATTGAATCAATTACAAAGAGTCTTCAAGTTCAAAGCAAAGGTAAGAGTTATATTGCAAAGTCTATTAAAGTTGAAAATCAACTTACTCTAGAGAAAGTGATTGATAGGAGTAATAAGGTGTTAATATCTAGAAAGCTTACCTTGAATAATTAGTTGGAATTAGAAGCATTAGAACCATCATTATTATTGCTTCAAATATACTTGCAAGTTCTAAGACAAGGAGTTATAAGGATTAGCAAAACTAAATACATAATATTTCTAAAACTTCTAACTTGGGAGATACAAGGTATCCTACATCAAATTAATACTTTAGAAGTTTAGAAATTTCTTATAGCATTGAATCATAGTTGAAGTTTATTGCTTGCATCAAATATTAGTTGGAAAATAAACTCACTAGTCTCATACCTAAAGAAAAGAGACAAAATCAATCCAACAAAGGACATTGAAAGTCTACTATTGGATTTAAAATATTGCAAGTGATAGAAGTTGAACATTATTCTAATCACTAGGGAGTTATAAGGTAGCCTACTAGGACCATCATGACAACAAACAAGTTTATTCTTACAAAATCTCAACTACTTAAAGGTCCAAACTATTTCTCATGGAAAAACAAAGTAAAGGTCATCTTGACATTTGAGAAACTCTGGGAAATTACTATAGGAACAAAAACTAAACCAAATTTAGATGATATAGAAATCCAAAAGTTTGAATAAAATGATGCTAAGGCATTAATGATAATAACTTTTTACCATTAAAAATGAAATACAACCATACATTGGTTCAACAAGAACATCTTCAGAAGCTTGGAAATCCTTAAATAAAATATTTTAAGGAAAAAATAAAGCCACTATATTAAACCTCAAACTCAGTTACATTCCTTGAAAATGAACAATGGTGAAAGTATAGAGCTATTTCTAAAAAAGGAAGCAAATATCAAAGGAAAATTATTAACATTAGGAGTTGAAGATAAGGATAAATTTCTTGTTCAAATTACTATAAGAGGACTTTCATATAGTTACAAGCATCTAGTTACGTCTTTACAAATCTTAAGTAAATATATTTCCTTTGATGAGTTAGTCAATGTTCTCTAATAATATGAGGTAGAAAATATAGTTAAATATGAGATGACTAACAATGCTTTGGTGATAAAAGATAATCCATAGGGAAATATGACATCATCCTCAAAAGGACAAAGACCTTGGAATAACATATATTGTCAAATATGTAGAAAGAAAGGTCACAACACAAACTACTACAGATTCAATCCTAAGAATCAGAATCAAGGAAATCAAACATCCTATGGAAATCAACAAAATAGGACATTTCATCCAAAGCAATATCAACCTCAAAAGCAGCATTTCTAGAGAACATATACTTCTCAAAATTAGTACCCTCAACTAGAATATCATGGAGGAAATCAGAAAGGACATCTTGCTCAAAATTTTCAATAAAGAGAACTAGAAGAGTCTATAGATTAACATGAAGTCCAAGCTCTTTCAACAAAGATACTTATTGAAGATTAAAATATTCAATAACCAAATAATGTAATATAAGGGGGTGTTGGAATATATTACATTATTTGGTCCTTCACTAATGTACCATCATGGGTACATATTTATATTAGGATTAGATTAGGAGTTAAGTACTTTATTAAAGCAATGTAATAAGTGCACAAGTGTAAGAATGTGCAATGATTGTAAGTGTGCATGAAGTCCACATGTACATGAGTCTTAGAATAGAATAGTGAGGTGTCTTGAAGGCAAAGAGTTGCATCTCATTATAAATAGGCCTTCATAGAATAGAAGTGAGAGATATTTTGGAGTGCATAGGTTAGAGTAGTAGTAGTCATCATGTAGATCTTTTTCATGAGAATGGAGAGGTAGTTACCTCCATTCCATATCATTGTAATTTTCATGATATTTCTTATATGAGCATTTCTAGAGCATTATATTAAATTTTCTATCATAATTCATGCATATTAGTTAGCCATTATCATAGCTATAACATTGCATGCTTATTTCAATACTTTTTTTTTTATATTTACTTTAAGTTTATAGCTTCAAAAGCTAACAAGAACTTATCTCCTTGAAGTACCTCTACTAATCATCTAATCAAGAGCTAAGGCTAAGGGAAATTTCAATTTTCTTCATCAACTTGAAAGAGCCCCATCCAAAATACCCCTTATTGAGCTTCTTAAGACCTATCCAATCCATAGAAACATCTTACTCAAAATATTGAGTGAGCAAGTTGTTCCTTAAGACCTTAATATAAATGACCTTAAACTCCATAGTGGGATCCATTGGGGTTAACTATGAAACTATATAATTCCATAAGGATGATATACCTCAATCCTCTATAGTCGTACATCTCCTATTATACATCATAGGCCATATGGATGGCAGGTTCATCAAATGAATCCTAGTCAATAATGGTTATGGTCTCAATGTCTATAGCCTAAGCTTCATTAGTCATTTTGGGATAACCAAATAGGATTTGGAGAAATTTTATGTTGTTATTAGAAATTTGGTTAATGGGGAGCATGAGGCTAGTGGAACCATAGTATTACCACTCATAGTTAGACCTTGCATTCTCAAAACTCTATGACTTAACCTATAACACTCGTCTTGGGAGGCCATGGATCCATGAGATGTGGGTATTTCCTTCAACTCTTAATTAGTGCCTTAAATAAAAATATAGGGGCTAGCTATCATATTCTATCTAACCCTGAACTCTTTACCTATTGCTAGGTGATTGAGGTCAAGAACCCTAAGGCGTGTCTTTTCCCTTATCTCAATTCATTTCTTAATCCATATTTCTCTTCTTCTCAACTTCTAATCATTGATGTGTTACAGTATTTCACCCTAAATAATTCATATAAATATGAATATGAATACCAAACTTCTAATATAACCCATATTAAAATAATAATCAAGATAATAATCAACCTTTTCTAGAAATAGCTAAGCTTTCTTTATCTCCTTGGACCTTAGGCTTGCATTTTAGTAGCAAGGGTAAAATAATGTAAATTGGAAGTTATTCCTTTATTTGTGTTGATACTACTAATTATGAGAAAATCCATGCTAGCAAATATTTCCCAATTAGATAGTAATGTACTTCCTGTTTATTCTTGAAATCATATCCCATTCCAAAGTAAATGCTTTCTAATATGAAATATCAAGGTAAAGGACTAGGCATATACAAGTAGGACATCAAAGAGCCCCTACAAATCAAAGTTTGGTTGGATGTTATGGGATACATTATATCCCTAGTCATAGTTATCCTCTTCCTCATTCTTCTTCATTTGATAGTAAAGATAAATCCAACCTTCCTTATAGGGATTCCCATGATGACATCATTTTCCTAAATGGATTGGATTCGAATGAGTAATACGACAATGGTTCATCGCTCCTCATAGATCTTAACCTCTCTCTATTTACACAAATTTCTAGTGTAAACCTACTATTCATAGCCTATCCCAAGTTGATTTTTGATGAATATAACTGTGAGGTAGAGGAAATCCTAAATTATTCTCCTTAAGATAGTCCCATAGGCTATCTAAGACAAAATAAATTCTATTTTGGTGGCTATTTTCTTCAATTTGTGAATTTTGCTATCTCACAACCAATCAATCATAATCATCCATCCCTAGATCCTACATATCTTGAGAGCTTGGAAGTGCTACTAGCCCCCCCTTAATTGGAATATGAGTCTCATATTCTAATCGAGAAAATCATGGACATTGATTTTGGTACTCCTAAAAATCCCAAGATCCTTAATCTAGGAAAAGTCTCAACCTTGATTGAGCATGAGAAATACACCATGCTTTTAACGGTCTTTAGTGACATCTTTGCTAATAGAATTTATAAAATTTTCTATAAATAAATATAAGAAATCCATCCATCCAAATTTTTATACAAAAATAAACAAGGAAAAAAAGAAGAAAAATAGACAGAGTTGGTGGCACCCATAGATACCATAAATAATTACCATACTATTTGTATATAATATTACACACACTTTTGATGATAAAATGAGAAGTGGTGGAAGGTATTTATATCAATACCAAAACTCTAACTATAAGTTATAAAGTGGGTTTAACCATAACAATGTTAACCATAGCCCATAGGGCTTACATAATAAAATATTATAATAAATTCAATACATTGCATAATGAAATACCCTTAGGTCTATCAATATTACATTATACAATGTTAGCCTTGGCCATGAATCAGATTATAATTTTGGCATACCTCCATAATCTATACTGAGAGGCAAAGGAAATAATATATTGGTAACAATAATATATTCCCCCATAGTGGATCCTCTAGTGGGCCTCCATATTTTGAGATAGACTCATCTAAGTCCCCGTCATCATCTAAAATCTAATTCTACAAAGTGATTTCTACACAATAGTCTCCTTAGGCTAGCCTATAGTCATCATTACCACTTTTAGACACTCTCATATAGATCTAAAAAACACTTTTTCTAAGACTTCAAATGAAGTGAAGTAAAGATCACCACCTCCTTTAAAAATAAGCTCCTTCAATATTCTATAGTCGCATAAGGTATGACTTTAAGTTAAACTATTTTATATTATTATATACATCACCTTATTTGAATACTTTCTCTTGTCCTCGGACTACTTTATTTCAGTCACCAAAAGAGGATTTGTATAAACCTTATTAAAAGAAGAGTTGCAACAAACTTCCAAGAGTACCTAGACAAGAAATAGAAGAAGGAAGAGATCATTAAATATTAGATCTTCATGAATACGCTAATTCAATCACCCAAATGAGAAAGAGGGATTGACTAAAGTACATGTTGAACTATTTTCTTGCAAGGACTCAAAATCTACTATAACTATCACAAATCTATCTACATATCCCAAAACTTAGTCCAAATATTTTGATTACATAACATATTGTAACCATTTTTAAATAGGACAATAGGTTTTGAAAATGATCACATAATAAGACGTCCCTCCACTTGTATTATATCCTTAAACATATATCGGCAGTGCAAAGATCTCAAAAAATAATGTTATTTTAAAAAAAGCTCAAAATGCTTATATATGCAAAAGTTATGGACTTTGGAAGTTTACCATTTAAAATAGCCCTACGGTGATATTTTTTGTTTTTTATTTTCAATTTCCTAAGCTTTTTGTAAGGAAAATATAAACTATAGTAAGCACAAATTCTCCAAAAATAATTAGAATAATTAGAGAAAGAAAAAACTAGATCTTCCCTTTGGCTTTTTTACCAAAGGTTCTTATAAAGCTATGAGAAGTAATTAGTCCTAGAAGTTTAAAGAAGTATCAGAGGCTAAGAAAAATATTTCATCATGCCCAAGTGATGAAGCTCCATACATACTCTACTGCCATATCAAAATTTACAAAATATTCTAGAAACAAACAAAAATAATCCATCCACTCAAATTTTATGTGGAAAGTGAAAAAGGAAAAAAAGGAAAAATGCTAGAAAATATTTGGGGGTACTTATAAGTATCATAAATAAGCACTGCAATATTTTTAGATAATATTACACACTTCGATGACAAAATGAGGAGTGGTGGGGATATTTATACCAATACCAAACCCTAATTACATAAAAGCATTTAACCTAAGACACCATAATAAGTAGGATTAATATTAAATATAAGTTATAAAGTTATTTTAACCATAACAATGTTAACCATAGCCCATAATTCTTACATAATAAAATATTGTAATAAGTTCAATGCATTGCAATAATGAAATTCCCTTAGGCCTATCAATATTACATCATATAATGCCAATTTTGACCATGAATCATATTATAATTGCAATGTTTGCTTGATACTACAGTGAAATGCCAACTCTTGATTCTTCCCTAGTTATTCACCACCTAGTCATCACTCCTAATGAAAAGCATGTAAAGAAAAATTTATGGAAAACGTATCCAAACATCACTTTGCTAGTCAAACAAGAGCTCCAAAAACTCTTCAAGGTCAAATTCATCAAAGCCATCGACTATTCTAATTGGATCTCTAACGGTATCCTTATTTTCAAGATAAAAATAGTGATAGACTATATAGAGACTTTTGGGACATCAATAAATCATATCCTAAGGATGATTTCCTTCTACCCAACATCAACATGATCATCGATTTCACTATAGGATGTGAAATATTGTCTTTGATGGACAAATTCTTAGACTATAATTAAATCAAAATTACTCCTGAGGACCAAGTCATAATAATTTTCACAGCTGCATGGGGAAGCTTCTACTATCAAGTCATACCTTTTTTTACTCTATTGTGATTGGAGTTCCTTCAATTTTCCATCTAGTTCTTCAAATTAGATCTAATTTTGTCGTTCGATATCCTCCTTTCAAGCACATAGCATAATGGAGGGAAAGAACATATTTAAATTTACATATAAAAACTATCACCAAAAGCATCTTGAGCATGCAATTATCCATGCACACATCACAACTCATATCATTTCCATTGGATGTTTTCAATAGGCCCTTCACAAAGAGTCATACTAGGTATCTTAGCATTAGAGGGAAGGTATTTTGGATTTGTGATGACTTTTAGGACCTTTGGTTTTGGAGGGTAGGTTGTTAAATTCCTTATGTGGCCTAACTTTTTATACATGGAAAAGAGGTAGGGAGAAAATAGTCTATGGTGGCCATAGGTTTCTAGCCAGTAGCTTGATGTAGTGGCTAGTCAAATGGCTATAGAAGCATAGAAGTGAAAGTCTTTGAGTTTCAGTCCTAATGATGATCCTTTATACTAAAAAATGTATCCACATGGTAATAGCTATGGTATTAATTATGGTTCCATCATAGTTGGAGGTTGTGGTTTGCTAGAAAAATTGCCTTCCAAAGGATGTTTGGGACTTGGAGGTTGTTGGGTTTTCAACTTATTTTCTCTATTGAACATGATTTAGAGGTCAAATGCAAAGTCCATGTCTTGGGATTCACTCCTCAATTGAAGTCTTGGCACTTTTGTTACACCAAGGCTTTTAGCAATGAAAGGGTTTGATTTTGAACCCCATTGAGGAAATTTTTGGGTTTATTTAGATTAGACTGATCCCTTGGCCGACATAGTAGTTGATGTGGATATTTCTAGTACCATGTATAATAATAGTTTTGATATATATATATATATGCTCAACCAATCAAAACTATGCAAGTGTCAACATATAACATCCCCTCCATTTTGCTCTCTATTTGTTTATAGAATGAGATACTTCTGATGAAATTTGTAAGTGCAGGTGTAGGCATTCACCTTTCAGTAAGCAGATCATATGAGTTTAGCAAGCAAATCGAATGATTTGATTGGCCGCATAAGGCAAGGTGGGATATGATTTTTAGAGCTTAATGCACCTTGGCTCATGAGTACATTGAAGCTCACCAAAACAGCGCATATAGGAGCATCCTGTCTGTGATTACATATAAAAGTATTTTACATATGACTGCATTTTAATATGATTACCTTGTATTGCAATTGACTAATAATACATCATATTAGATGCTTGCTTGATTAACTAGCTTATGTATTTATTTCTAAGAAATAATATTTAAATATCTTTGAAGATATATTTTTATATTCAATTATTAATGATAATAGTAATTATATATATATATATATATATATATATATATATATACACACGAAAGTAGTTAGGTGTCACCCAAACTCAAGTCTCCAATTGCTTATAGGGCCTGTACCTGTATAGGGACGTTCAATTTTTAAGTTGGTAATAGAATTGTTTGTTGTGAAGTCTGCTGTGAATCGTATCATCTGAACCCGGGAGGAAGATTTGCTTCACAAAATGTTCAGGTTAGGTCTTTCCTGGAATATGGAATGATGTTACTACTGAATATTTTGCAATACGAATGAATGTGTAATTGGTAGTTTGCATGCGTTTGTGGGTAAATGTTTGAATAGATCTTGGATTCTTTAACCATAAGTTTTTTTCTGTCCTAGTAAAACTCTGACTCTGAGCAGTCTTCCGTCTATATAATACCCGTAGATAAAATGTGTGCAGTAAAGTATTTTTGATTACTTTAAGAGATCAATTTCATCTTGTTAAAATAAGCTGGCCATACTGTTGCAGTACTGGTGATGCGTAGCTTTTCAAGAGGAGACTATATAGTATATCTGGATAAAAGGAAATCGTTTGCTTGCTTGTGAAATAGGAATGCATGATTCATAACTAAAAAATTATAATAGTGAAAGATTGTGTCTAGGAGATCAACGCAGATGTAAGAACTTGTTTTGAAACAAGTTTTTCGGCGTTGTCATATTTCCAGTTGGGTAGACGACACCCTGGTCATTTAAGAGTATGCTAATAAACATTCATATTTTTTTTAAGAAACTGTGTTTGATATCCGTGTTAACAATTAAATAAAATACCATAGCGGATGACTTAATTTAATAGCCCCCACAGTTAAAGATTGTATGTACATATATTTTGAATTAATGTCTATACCATGAATAGATTATTTTAAGATTTGAAAAGCTAAGATGTTAGTTTTTCTGTTACTGTCCTTGTTCGCTAGATATCCACACCTTAGGCTAAACCCAACCAAGCCCAACCAAGCTTAAAATAATCCACTCTACCATTAACATGGTCACCGATTATATGTATGTGATTTACTTAAGTTCACTTCAATCCAATGATAGGTACTTTTAGCCACGGCAAATCCAAATATTGTTGATAAGATGGGTGTTCATTTCTTTTAAGACTTTGTAATCATTAACTAAACTTATAATGTATGTCTCATTGTCTTCATCGTTTTCAAAGGTGTCGTCTAATCTGGAAACTTTTAGAGATTAAATTGAGGGAAGTGTCTCTTTATACAATTGCAAAGTCCTTTTAAACTTTATTAAGAGGCGTGTGGTCTTTGGCCGGAAAACGAAGTGAAAAACTTTATTACTAAGAGAATGCCCTTTCTCAAAAAGAAAGGAATTACATTTAAAGCCTGACTAAAATAGATAAATCTTGTAATGGAGGCCAGGTAGATGAGTTTCTCAATGAAGTCAGAAAACCACTAGAAAATGAAGTCAGAAAACTTTAATTTTGAGTAGTTGTGGTAAACGTGTATGTGAGCTTTTACAAGAAATTAGAACAGGCTTTGTAAGAAGACAATCATTTCTTGTTGACCTTAGTCCGCTGACAGTTCTTCTGAAACCAATAGCTGATGAATGTTTACAAACCTATGTTTATCAAAAGGTTTTTACCCACATTAAAACAGATTTATGTACAAATCTCCATAAGGAGGTACCTTTTAAAAGGGAGTTCAAAATTCCAATATTAGAATATGATTAGGGTAATAACAAATAAATAATGTACGCGCCTAGCTTTTCGTGTTTGAAATTTTCTTAGGGAGTACCTCTTTTTATATCTTCTCATGAAGATTCATATACGTTACAAGCCATTTAGATTGCTTTAAAAGTCTTTTTATTAAAATCCTTGTTATACTATATTTTAAATATTTAGACTTCCTTACATAACTTACTTAAGAAGATACTTAAACTAGTTAAAGGGTATAAGTAAAAAAATCAGTTATAGTATATATTAAATATTTAGTCTTAAGATATTTAAACTTTTAAAATTATAAGTAAAAATAATGTTTAATTAAATAATATTTAAATAAAGTTATTCGTCTAACCAAAAAAATTGGTTTTATTCTGGAAACTTTTATATTTTTATATTTATATTTCTATTACTTTGTATTATTCATCTAACCAAAAAAATTATTGTTTTAGATCTCTTCATTATAATTATAATTATAAATTCATAAATAGGAAAATAATATCTTAATGTTGAACTTAGATCTTATTAGAGGTATTGGAATTGTGTAAGAAGTTTACATCGTGACATCATTTCATTAGAAGCTTAATATGTTTCAAAGAAAAGAGATGCTAGGTAATTCTTAGTATTAGATACCTCTTCAAAACAAGATTGGGTTTTTAGCCGAGTTCGACTATGACTTTAATTAAACCTTTTCAAAAAACTCTTTATCAATAAAAACAAAAATAAAAGAATCCTAATATCCTCATCATTAAGAGGATGAGTAACTACCCAACATCGATGGTTTGCAAGTGGCAACCACCATGAATTAGATATAGTCGTTCTTTATTAGGCTTGTATGGGTCAAGTGGACCTCCTGCTATAATGAGTAATGAATGATGAAATGGGACATCATTTTAGGCTATCAAATGAGTAATACCGTGAGGGTTCTCACAATCATAGTTCAGCTACAAAATTGCTAGAAGTTACCCATCACTAGAAGTGCTAGTCTTAGGGGCTAGAAAGTCTAGCTATGTGATGGAATGAGACATCTCATTATTAGTTGCAACCTAACTTGGGAAACCTAGACCCAAATCCAAAGAATTGGTGGCCTGACTTGGGAAACTTGGACCCAAATCCAGATAATTGGTGGCCTAGTTGTGTTCATAAGTCAATGAACTACAACTAGGCACAAGGCATACCGATGCTATCCGTAACATGTTTTATACAAATAAAAGTGAGGCATAGGTCAGATAAACCTATTTTGTCCTCAATGCTATGGGGAGGGAAAACTATGCATCCATCCTTCTAGGTATTATGGGTCCTAGAAGGACAACCCCTTACTGTGAACTTGAATCTCTAGTATGGAGAAGAAGAAATTCACTAAATGACATCTCTTGTAGGATCTGGTCAATCTCGATCACTCGAGAAAACATCTGTAGCGATCACTAGTATCAAAGTGTGTAAACTACACCTACATACTAGTAACATGTTGGGTGAGCATTTGTTAAACTAAGTCTTTTATCCGTTGATGAGTCAAAAAATTTCTTTGCTAATTCTAGGGAGCAAAGACTAGAATGGACAACTAGGTGAGATAGTCTTTGCAAGACTACAATGGACAACCGAGTGAGATATGCTTGGGTTATTACACAACAACTAGGTAGATTAGGTAGATTAGAGGAGCTAAGGTGGCAAAAAATGATTAGATCATGCTAGTGAATTGAAGCTCATCAAGTGGTAGGTCGAGATTGGTTATTGCATTCCTAAGATTAAAGCATTTAATTTTTTATTTTTGTGGTCCATTAGGGGAATTTTTTTTGAGGATATAACTTTTGCATATGGAAGTATTTTGGGCATTTTTTTAAATCACATAATTTTTTGAGCTCTATGTGTTGGTAACATCAATTCATGGACCCGTTGTGGTATTAGAGATCAAATTTTATAAGATGGATCACAAAGCACTACTAACTTGAATGGGTGAAATTATAATATTTGGTCAACTCAAATGGTCAACCTACTATGAAGTATGAACCTATGGAGCATATTTCAATAGGATAAAGTAGTTGTTCTTCATGATGAAGCTTGGCATAAAAAGTTAGAAGAGGCTATAGGTTTATTTTCCTTGATGATTAAACTAAAGTTGCTTTTTTATATTAAATAAGAGAGTGACTCTACCAAGGTATGGTCAAAGTTGCATAAATTTTTTGGAAAGGTTAATACTACTAAAGTAAATTACTTGATATTATAGTGTTATTCTCTTAAGCTAGTTGAGTTTGATCTTGTTATTGACTATATTGTGAGATTAAACATTTTGAGGGAAGATATTGAATCTTCTAGAGGCAAAAAAATATAATGTAAAATGTGTTAAGGTTATCTTGGCTAATCTCTCCCTCTCCTTTTATATGTTGAACCTATGGATTTCATGATACCTATATTCTTAGAATCCTAAAAGACTTTTACTCTTGATTAGCATTTTTATCATCTAGTTCACTTTGTAGTTATAATGTATAACTATGGTGGTGAAACTTCTCAAATATAGGCTCACACAAAGGAATTCAAATCTAAGGAGGCTAAGGCCCAAGGGCCCATAAGCAAGGCTAAGTATTAAAATAAATCATAAATCACTTGCAAATACTATAACATGGAGAGACACCCAATGAAGAATTTTTTACTAAAGATACAAAAGATAGAAGCTAAGTTCTTGAAGCAAGGTGGATATTTCAAATGATGAGAGAGATTCATATAGATCTGTCTCAGTTATAGAATCCCATTAGAGCATCCATTATAGAGGAAGATATTATTGTTACTAATGTGTTCTCTCCTTGGTCCCTTAATTTAGATTATAAGGGGTATTAAATTTATAATTTGTTTCATGACCAAGATTTTGCATTATGTGATGTATTGAATAGACTTTAGGACAGTCGTTTCGATGGCTCCCAATGTATCTATTCCCAATACCTTGAAATGGATCTCATTGTATTTATTATTTTATAATATTTTACTATGTAAGCATAATGGGATATGGTTAACCTTGTTATGGTTGAATCTCATTTAGTATTTGTAATTAACCTAAAACCCACTTGTTATGTTAGCTTAATTTAAAATTTATGATGTAATTAGGGGTTTTGGTATTGCTATACATACCCCTCTCACACTCATTATTTATCATTGGAGTTTTATACAATATAATTTATGGATAGTGATTATTTATGGTGTCTATGAGCATCCCCAAATTCTTCTTCATATCTTTTTACTTTTTGTATAGGATTTGATTGAATTTGTTTACTTTTGTTTGTTTCTATAAAATATTATTAAATTTTACACCTTATAGACCTTTATTGCTATAAATAGCAACAAAAAATTATGCCTTAGAATATATGTTGATGTAGTATGATGACCAACATAAAGAGAAATATATTTTCTATATTAACAGGACTTTGTTGATGCAGTATGATGACCAACATAAAGAGAAATATATTTTCTATATTAACAAAATTTTTGTCAATTATGAAGTCTATTATACCCATTTAGAGAAGCTTTGTCTCATTGTTTTGTTTGCTTTCTAGAATATTGGACACTACATGCTCATCCATAAGATATTTTTTATCATGAGGATTGATCCATTGTGATATCACATGTTCAATCCTCACCTCTCGGGATGAACTATTAAGTGGGTCATTACACTTAGTGAAATCAATATTGAGTTTTTCATCAAAGAGTTTATGAAATATTAGGTCATTCTGAATAATTATCAACTACATTGTTAGAATATACCTATCCCTTAGATTGAAACTTACCAGATGAGTCAGTTTTTAGCCTTGAAATAGATCAACCTGATTATTAAACCCTATACTTCAATGGTGCTCAATGTATTAAAGGAGTGGAGGAAAATGTTACTTTGGTAACTCCTTAATAGTAGTTTATCCATTTGTTCCTTAACCATAAGTATTCTTATACCAAAAATACCACTAAGTATGAGGCCCTTATCCTAGGGCTTTACATAGTATTAGCTTTCTAGGTTAGAACTCTCTATTATTAGATATTTATAGCTCGTAGTCAAAAAATTCAATGGTGTTTATCAAATAAAAGACTAAACCCTTAATCCATTCAATGAAATCATATGTAATATAATGGCTAATTTCAACACAAAGAAATTATCTCTAATCTAATGGTTATTTTCAACAAAATAACCATTGAATCCATCCCTAGGTCTAGTAACTACCATGTCGATACTATGGATGTGACTACATACCTTATCCTCTTAGATTTAGATGATGAACAAGCCATGATTACCATTACACATATTAGGAAGCCTTTAAACTTATAGTCTAGCTAAATTCCTCTAGGATTCTTTTCCATAGAAATTACTCTTTCTTCTAATCCTTGGTACAAGGATATCTTTATCTTCGTTAAAGACAACAATTGCTTGTTATTTTGAACCAAAATGACATAAGAACCTTAATAAATGTGCCTGTAGGCATGCCATCATTGGTGATATCTTATACCATCATTTGCTTGATGGAAATTTTGTTATACTCATAAGCTCATTTGAAGCCCAAGTAGTCATGAAATATACCCATGATGTATCATGTAGTGGTCACTTTAGTGGTGTTACCATCACCAAGAAAGTCCTAAAGATGTGTTATTAATGGCCCTCCATGGGAAATAAATCTTGTAACTATGTCAAGAGTTGTGATAAGTATAAAAAATGATAAATTATTCATTCTCTATCCCAAGCTCTTCAACCTTTAACTTCTCCTTGGCCTTTTTCTATTTGGAACTTAGACATCATTGGGAAGACCAAATGAGTACCATCTAATTAGGATAAGCTCATCATGATTACTATTTAGTATTTCACTAAATGTTTCAAATACATGCATTTATCATAAATATAATACTTAGTCATTACAACATCCCTTCTATCCTAATATAAGGATGTCTAGAAAATTTATGCTAAATATAATATTTAGCATGAATGATTGACACCTTACTATCCTCAAGCTAATGTTCAAGTTGAATTTTCTAACAAGACACTTATCAAGGTCCTTAGAAGATCATAAACAAAACCAGTCAACACTAGCATCTTCAACTCTATCCTGTCTTGTGGGTCTATTGTACTAGTGTTCTAACTCCCACTAGTGCTATATCGTATGCTTTAGTTAATGGAACTAAGGTTGTCTTTGTTTCTAATATAGAGGTAACTACCTTGCATATTTTATTGTAGGAATCATTTTCTGGAGATGAATATCATCTCATCCATTTGACCCAATTGGATCTACTTGACACATAGTGGATCCATGCCTTAGAGAACCTACAAGTCTACAAACAAAGGCTTAAAGCATAACTAAAGCAAAAAGGTATAATATTGTTTCTTATAGGTTGGTGATATTGTTTCCTTTTAGATAATAAAAATAACACCAATGCCAAAGATAATCTCAAAGGTAAATTTAAGCCTATTTGGCTAGGTCCATTCATTATAACTACCAAGTTTGGTTTAGGTGCTTACCGCCTCACCATGCTTGACAGTAAATAACTTAAAGAACCAATGAACATAATAGATATTAAAAGATATTATTCTTGAGTCTACATTGACTATCTATTTATTTTAGCTACTTATCATTGCTTGCTTACATATTCCTAATTTCATATTTGACTACATGCACATGTGTGTCTTTGTCTAGAATCCCTATTACATCTTGAATTAGGGATTTACGATGACATGAAAATGATGATTCTAGTTAGAATAGTTTATTTTCATTGCATTAGGTGATTGATATGAGCAAATCCTCATATTCCTATATTTACAAATTAAATCAAGGTTCACACAATCATCTATCTTTATCATTAATATTTATATTTACCTTAATCTAGTTTCCCTCAAACATTATTAATCAATTTGTCCAAACAACCAATCTCTTACCACATGAAAAATACTACAAATTTCAAAGGTGTTGATGGAAAAATAAAATAAAACTTCTTCTATCTCATCAATCACCACATGATGAATATTATGAACTTTATAGGTGCTCGTAACTAGGTCAATATTATCATTTATAATTTCCCACATACCACCATATGTGAGGAAAATTTTCTACCATCAAACTTGTCCTTCCAACTGGGGGCATCATTCATTGCTATGCCTATAAATCATAAGTCCCCTATGACACTTCTTTATGAGGTGAATCAATCTAAATAGAAGTTCTTTAAGCACTTGTTTATAAACAACATAATTCCTTTAGGCATTTACTTAAAGGTAAATATCAATTCAAAAGTCCCATGGGCAAGGCTAAATCAAAATTCATCCAAGCAAGGCTAAATCAAAAGTCTTATGGGTAAGTTAGAAGTCCTTTAAGCATTTGTTTAAAGGTAAATCCAAATCAAAAGTCCTATAAGCAAGACATAATTCCTTCAAGCATTTGTTTAAAGGTAAATCAAAAGTCCTATGTGCAAGGAACATGCTCTTTAAGCATTTATTTAAAGGAACAATCTCTTTAAGCATTTTTTTCAAGGAAAATCATAAGTCCTATGGGCAAGGCAAAAGTCATTTAGACACATTTTTAGAGGTAAATCATTTGTTTTTTATGTTTGTACATATCTTTGCTTCATATAAAAGCTAACTAAGTCCTCTAGATAAAGCTAACTAAAGTCCCATTGGAAAAATCTCTATGTATATAGTTGTATATATTTGTAAATATTTTTTTACATAGTTGGACTATACTGGAATTCTCTTGGGAACGTAATTTATATTTCATTGTGCATCCTGCATGATGCATCTTTCAATCATTTTTTGTTTTTCTTAAATATATTTAATAAATCATACATAATTAACAACACATCTAATATTAATCTCTGCAACTCAAAACCTAAAACCATCATCATCTAACCTACAAATCCATTTGAATTATTAAACTATCACATTTAATCATCAATATAATCATGTGTGACTAATAATTATTCAATAATTAATAAAAAATTTAAGTCACACATCATACTAATAAATAAACTAATAAAATTCAATATATATAAATCTCAATATCATAGATACATGTGTCTTTATACAATAAATATCAAAATCCCTCCCAAAACTCAGGATAGATAACACTAGAGTAACCCCAACCTCAATATATCTAGAATACCATGTTTGGTACTACCTCTCTTCCTCTTGTATGTGGAAACATCTCCACTAGACATTGTAGCATGTCATTGACCTGGAGTAGGTCTATTATTATGTCCTCATGGATGATGGAAGCTACTGCTTAGAAAACATAATCATGTGATCTAATGCATGGTAGCCTATTGACTACTTGAACTATCTTTTTTATTTCTTTTAAATCACTTATAAGTCTCCCTAAACTTATGCTAGCTAGCCTAGTTACATCTAGAACATATAGCCCCCTCCATTTACTTTTTCTACCATTATATTGTTATTTCATCTCATTTTGTAGTTATGCTCTAGATAGTTTGCTACATCACCATGACTTTTCCTACTAGCTAGGCCCTCTCCTTATGAATTTTCTTAGACACCGTAAATGGAGTGGACCAAGCAGGTGAGGCAGATCATGCCTCTATAGAGCAACATAATAGGGCCAATTTTGAGATTATAGGGTTCATCTCATTTAGGGACCTCCAAGATTTTGATAAATATTGACTCCTTTATAGGATGAGATCTCTGGAAAAATTTCTAATATAACATCTTGGGAGAGGGTAAAAGAAAGAAAGCAAAAGTGATAAAGAGGAAAACCTAAGCTAAAAATGTGGTGATGCACCAAAGATCAAATAAGATTCCTTTACACAACAAATTTGAATGTAATGTGCTAGCATGAATGTTGTCCTCTCCTCAAAATAGATAAGCACAAAAATAACAAGATGCAAAGAGAAGTGGGTCAAGGCAACTAGACACATGGCCTCTAATTTAAATATATGCAAGAAAAATGTATCACAAAAAGTTATACCTAGAGTGGGGGTTTGATTTCCTACAAGACCACTCAGAATTATACAAACTGTTATATAGAGAGGATGAAGGGAAATTTTTATAAAAAAATTGATCCTTTATAAATCCTAAACTAATACTATTTATAGATTACAAAGAGAAGGATTTCCCTCCAAAAATCATGCAAATATTTCAAGATGACTATTGCTCTTGATGTCGGGTCATGTCTTTTTTTAAGATGTTGATATCCTTGAGGTCTTTGAATATAGAATCATAAATGATAAAAATGGTTATGAGTCATTGGATAAACATCTATTATTATTATTTCCATCCACCCTTTTTGGGAATTCTCATAATCTAGGTGTAAATTTTTTCTTCATTTAATGCTTTAGATTTGTAGGTTTCCTCTATTATGACTCCCATATTTTTGTTGTCTTTCTTGAGTTATGCTATACTCTTTTGCAAGAAAGGACTATACTTCCTAGAATACTGTACACCTTAGCATAATGTGCAAGGTCCCCTAAATTTTTGTAACATGGGTGGTTTAGCCTTTGAAAGTTTGCTCACCATTTGACATCAGGGATTTTATGATCCTTTGACCTAAGGACATTTTTACCTTATGATCATTAAACCGTATGCATTGTAAATTTTACATTTTATCTTTAATTAGAGCTTTTATCACTTTTAACTTTCAAACATGTGCTTTCTATGAATTTCACTCTCTGCTACTTGGAACCTTTTCATTCTATTTATCGCTTAAACTCTCGCTTCTAGCCATAAAAAAATAGTGCATATTTTGCATGTAGTGATAATTCATTACACTACTTATAATCTCTCCATATATGGCTAGCAAGTATCTCTACCTCAATCACTAATTGAGGTGACCTATTGGACCCTATTTGGCCAACTAGGCTCCCTAGTAGGGGTAGCTCTAGTAGTGGTGGTACTGCTACTATTGTCACTACCTACCTCTATTCCTCCCTATGCCTACATGCCTTCATGTAGTAGCATCTACAACAATATAACCTTCCTTGACCTCTATGGTTGTACCCTTGGCATTATGATCCTCCTAGGCCAGAACTCCTAGTACTAGTAAATATAGTCGACTACCACTCTAATATTATCCTACCCATTATTAGGTATCATGGGATCATCAAGATCCACCTTAAAATATGTATATGGCTCTAGTTATCCACAAAAATCTCTTTTGTATAAATCATCTACACCATACTGACCCCATGGTATCCCTTTTTGGGAACTATACTAGAAAACCACTCAATAAAAATAGTGGAGATATCACTCCCCATCGTCCCATCAGCCATCTTAGCCACCTCACATAACTTAGATAGTATACATTCTCCTTCTAGCCATGATAATGCTTATGTGGTTTCCATATAATTTGTGCTACTTAGAGATTATTTACTACCTTCTTTGCCACTGCCAAATCCCCCAATGGCCTCCCTTATTCAATCTCAAACTACCAACCCTATTGGTATGCTATAGGAACCTCCTAGTCATCCACCTACCTTGGTAGCCTTAGTGGCATCATGATCCTAATATGCTCCTAGGCCCACACCTAGAGTAGTGTGCAACAGGTTATGCTCTACCTCCTCTAGACCGTTTAATGTAACATTTGGTACAACCATGATAACACCATTAGATCCCATGCAAAGACCACTTTCTAGTCCCACATGCCTACCACCACCTCTACCATTATTAGTACATCATTATCTTATATCAATAAGTAATATGCTAGAGACCAAGGTGTAGAGAAGGGTGGACTACCTATCCAATTCCCCCTATACATATATGATATTGATGTCAATGTTGAATTTAACCATGGAAAGGTTGTATCTCCTATAAATTTCCTTAGAGCCTATCTTTGATCTCATCCCATATAAACCTACATTGCTTTGATGGGCACTTGATGAGCATTAAAATGTGATTGTTATATGTAATTTTATTCTAGTTTTAAGATGCAAATATGATGATTATGACCATGCTTTGCCAATCAATATGCGTAGTATGCATGATTTTTGATAAATTTGATTCACGAAATATTATATGATATATTATTGATAACTTCATATATATTGTATGAGAATGTTGTGCTTTTACATGCATGGTTTTAAGGTCATTGTAGGTGAATGCCATAGCCAAAACACAACCTAAATAGCTCACATTCAAACACAAAAAAATATGTCATGAAGTCATCTATGAATACCACCTATGGAAGGTATCTATGGAAATGTGTTAGCAAAAATGGTTGACTGCATAAATCTGTTCGATGCGGTGGAATTTTCATGTATGCTAATAGCTTAGCCAACACAACATGTAATGCATAGTCAACCTGGTCATTGTCATGTTGACATTAATATTTGGAATGTAATCCAATATTTGTTATGTAATTTGTTATTAAAATGTAATTTGTTAATTTTTTAGTTGTTAGAGATTTATGTAATCCGAATGTAGTCCTAATTTGTCTCTTCCCTAAGGAAGAGGAAAAAAAGTTGTTTCATTTTGTTAGTGATTTATTCAAACTTTAGGTCTTTGTTACGTATTATGCCACTTGGACAAATTTATTTATAATAAGTCCAAAAGTAGTTTTTAGGTTATCTTAATATTAGATTATTTTGTTATGTAATATTAGTAGTCAAATCTTCAACCGTTTGAGATGTAACAAAAAGGAGTTGAAGACTTCTATTGAAAGAGTGATGTAAAAGCTATATATTACAATGTAAAGACCTTGGAAAATGTCTACCATATAAATAGTTTGTTGTTCGCATAATCTATCATTTACATTGTACAAATGAATATTGAAGTCAAGCAATAAAGTAGCAACATTTTCTTCAATGAATTTGGTAACTGTATCTTATAATTTCTTCATGTTTTACTTGTTATTGTAATTTCCATTTTATTTCCCTACACACATGAATTAAATAACATTAATATAGTTTAAATGAATATTATTTGTTGAAATTAAAATAGAATAGAAAGGAGAAGATATTAATACTAACCTGTAAGAGGTAGGGCCCACTCCGAATAGTCAGTCCCTTGCTCTCTTCCTCCTAAAAATAGGGTAGAATTAATTAGGACTTAGAATAGTCTTAGACATAGATTTAATTAAATTGCATAATATAGAATTATAAAATATATTAAATAGATAATGCATTGTTAGATCATAAATGGATCCACACACATAGACTTAGTATAAATCATAAATTACATCTTTTGAATCAAGCATCATTTCATTTCAATTTAATTTATTGTAAACTTTCATTTCCTTCAAATGAAACTATGAAAACATAATAAAATCAATGATTAAGAATTCGAGAATTATATATACGGGATTACAATTCTTTAAAACTAACCTATATTGACAAATTAAATGTGAGACATCACATATAGATATTTTGGCACCGTTGTCAGGGAGAACAATGCCATAATTTATTATTGGAGACTACTGGATTGTGTGAGGGAGACTTACCTATGTGGTCAGAGTGGCACAATAAGTTCCAATGTGGATGTAGGTTAGAGTGGCACAAGGAGTTCTAACAAGTGTCTTCATCTCAAGAATTTCTAGGTTTCAATTTCTAAGGTTCAAATTTTACTATTTTTTGTTTTCACATATGTGGGTCTGGAAGCTTTAACCTATAAAAGGTAGTAGGTGTGATAAGATACATAGTGATAAACAATTTAGCCTTTACTTCAACATTTCTATTTTTATTAAATTTACTTTTAGCACTATGTGGTTGTTACATACTTAGATCTGGGTTATTTAACTTGCAAAGCAAGCATTAGGTGCAACAATATCATATTGAAGTGTTCCTTAAAACCAAGGAGTAACAACACTAAAATTTAGCCTTTATTTCATCCTTTTCATTTTTAGCAAATTTACTTTCAGCACTATGTGGTTGTTACATACTTATGTTTGGGTTCTTTAGCTTGTAAAACAGGTAGTAGGTGTGACAAGATCACATCGAAGTGTTATTTAAAACCAAGTAGTAACAACAACACTTTACTTTCCCTTGTTGCACTAAAATTGGTTGTATTTCAGACCTAGTTTTAGTGGCAATAAGACTATTTAGAATAGTAATTTTACTTTCCCTTGTGTTAAAATTTGTTTTTGTATTTCAGACCTGGTTTTAATGGTAGTAATATTATTTTAGAGTTATAATTTTTCTATCCCTTGTTGTGTTAAGATTCATTGTTTTATTTCAGATCTGGTCTTAATAGTAGTATGAATTATTCTATTTGAAAAAAATTGTTTCTGAAAATTGCATTCTTCTCAAAAATAAAAATAGAAGAAAAAAAAGGAAACAAAACGACTAAAAACTAATAATATATATATATGTTTTTTATGGTGGATATTTGTATCATTTCGTTCACATTATTAGACCTCAGTAAACTATTCCTAGAACAAGAAATCAACCTATTTTTTGAACAAAGACATAGGTTGTCTAGAAAATAATGATACTATATGTGGAAACACCTTGATATTATTAAGGAAATATGAGAAGAGTTGGAAAAAATTAAGAGGATTGATATAACTAAGGCTCTAGGTGTATATTATCATTCACCATACCTTACTCTCTTGAGGAGTTGTGAACGTTGGCTAGGGGATAGAAGAGTAAGTGTAAACTCAACTACATATCCTTGGGAGCATTACTTTGAGGATTCCCTAGTTGTCCATAATTTTTTAGTAGATATAGAAAATAAAGAAGTGAGTCTAGAATATAACAAAAGATACCACAGAGCACCTAGAATTATATACTTTAGAGTTGTCACAATTTGCAGTTTGAAAATCCTACTGCTAGTCAAAGACAAGACTTTATTCTTCAGCTGATTCATCTTGTAAAATGAGACTCTACATTTGAAGAAGAACATCACATGACCCTTGAACAATTGGAACCAATCAATGATATCCATTAGTTTTTTAAGAAGGAATGAATGATTTTGTTGTCGAAATTAAGATCTTTGTAAATTTATGAGTAGAACTAGAGATTCAAAAAGAATATTCATCAGAGTCTACAAATAAAAACAAGAGGAAAACTCTAGTGAAAAGCTTGATATTTCTAGATTAAAAGAGACTAAGATTTTAGTAACTGAGGATTCTCCAAAAGAGCAAATTGAACTACCATTAACTCTACTAGATCAAAATCCTAAAACATTTCTATTGCCAAAACTTGAATTTGATAATCATATAGATCCTTTCGCTATCTTTTCTAAACCCATAATCAATCATTGATGTCATATTAGTGAACATGGGGAAGTAGATGGAAACCAAATGGGAAGGAGGCAAAGGAAATCTGATCATGGATAAATAGAATAAAACCAGATAAGAAGTAGGCAAAGAAAAAATTTTGCCTTTCCAATTTCTTCTCCAGTAGATAGACTAACAAGAGAACCAAAGTTAGTCTCTATTTCTATTTTTCCTACCTTCCACGGGAAACCACATGAGGACTTTGATGCTTTTATTTTTTAGTTTTAAGTGGTATGCCAAGCCTATTTCTACACCACTAATGAACAAAAGCTAAGAATTTCCCTATACACTCAAGTATGTAGCTTTAAGGTAGTTCATGGGTCTAGGTGAAAGTGTTTGCAATCGATGGGATGGAGATAATGGATTGAAGGAAATATTCCTTGAAATATATCAATATTACTATAGATTTAGGGACAAGAAAGCTAAGCTATTTCATATGAACCAACAAGAATAAGAAACCCTTGAACACTATCTTGAAATATTTTAGTTTTTTGGATCTAGAGTGAATATAGATCTAGAAGAGGAAATCTTAAAAGACATTTTTATAAAAGGATTAAAAGAATATGTCCTTGATGTACTAAACCTTATGGATAAGGTAGATATTCATCTAATGGTATTTGAAGATATTGTGAATATTTGTAGAAATTATTCAAGAAATATACCTCTTAGAAATAACAAATACTCATCTATAAGAGGAGGAGTGACAAGATGGTAATATGTTGGAGAGTTTGAAGACTAATTTGTTGAGTACATTAACTAAATCTCTTGACCTCATGGAGAAGAAACCAAAAGAACAAGATATTGAGGAGATATATTTTCATAGATGTAGGAAAAGACACAATCTATGATAATGCCCCCTTAACATCACAAATATCTTGAACATTTTTGCTAGTTGTAAAATTTGTGACAAGAATCATTGTACTAAAAACTGCAAGTATATTTCAGCTATGAAATCTACTATAAAAAAAAGCTAAAGTTAACGAGGTAGAAGATGTTTATTTTGTAGCCCAAAGAAAAAGTTCCTCATTCAATGGTCCATCTAATTGGTCAAATTCTAGTTATTCCAACCAACAAAGACCTAACCAGTGGTCAAATGCATCAAATTGGATAAATTATAACCCATATAATTACCCAAATAATCAAGAATGGAATATACCTCCATGGGCCCAATTTATGGCCAATTCATATGGGAGTACACCTCTATGGACTCAAGGAATTTCAAGCCAAAATATGTCTAATTTGAATATGAATGACCAATTTAATCAAGGGGGGCCTAGTTGGTCTCAAGGACCACCCCAACAATAGAATTTTCAAAACCAATTTAGGGGACAAGCCCCTAAAAATCAGCCTCAAAATAGGCTTCTCCCACCCCCAAATAATATGAAAAACCCTCCTAAGCAACCACCTTTACCAGCTCAACCAGTACCTAATCCTAATAACAAAAAAATAGTTCAACAAGTATAGTTCAACAAGTCTATGAAACTAACGAAACATGTTCAATATATGTGGTACATTTCCAACAGATCCATCTAAGGTATGGAAATGTGTTGGAAAATAGTAAATTGACCTTCATAGAATTTGAGGAACCCACCAAAAATTTATTTGAAAAAGTATAAAAAGATGAAAAACCTAAAGATAAGGTAGAAGCCTTACTAGAAAACATTCTAAAAAATCAAAAAGAGATTCAAATCCCTCAAAGGAAAGAAATGGAAATCTCATTTCCTAAAATATTGGCAATACCTAAAGAACCCTCCAAGCCAACTTTCAATTTCCTTCAAGAATTATAAAATGTTACCATTAAAATTCCTCTATTGTAAGCTATCAAGGATATTCCTATTTGCTCTAAATTAATAAATATTATATGCACAACAAATTCAGGAAGGAAAAATAAAAATGAATCTCAAACCATCCAAGTTATTGGACAATTATCTAAGATAATTACTGGAGGAAAGGTACTAAAAAAATATATAGATCCTAAATTACCTATACTTAATAGTTCACATTGGTAAAATAGCCTTGCACAACCCCTTAGTAGATATAGGGGTTGCCATCAATGTTATGACTAAAGAAACAAAAGAGTCTTTAGGGGTATACATGTTACAACCAACCTCCTCTATAGTGCTTCAACTTGCAAATAGATCTACCATTAAAATAGAAGGAAAGTTAGAGGATATTATAGTTTCATTAATTTCATGGCAGTATCTTATAGAATTTGTAGTCTTACAACCAAATAAGTTAGGGGAACATCCCCTAATTCTAGGATACCCATGGCTTGCAATAGTTGATGCCTACATTAGTTGTAGATCTGGAAATATGATTGTTTCCAATGGAAAGCGCACTAAAGATATTAGCCTATTTCCTAAGTCGATATTTGAAAATTTTCTTAATGACTTGGATGATATTTAGATTATATCTCTTTAGGTTTCTTTTTCTCTTCGTTTTTGCTTCTTGGGTCTTCCTCTCTTTTTTTATTTCCACCAATACTTCCATCTTCATCCATCTCTTCAATATTCTGACATTGCTCAAAGTAAGACTTATCATTTATAGGTTTATCTTGTTGTGTAGGATTTGTAAAGCATGGAATAGCCTCAAAAGCACATTTTTATTTAAATTTCCCTAGAAACACTAAAGTGCAAAGAAAATCTTCCAAAGAAATTACCTTCTTATTCTACCATAAAACCCTAAATTATTATAAACTTTATCCATCATCATTTCTTTATCATGATACTCTTTAAACCCTAAAGTGCGAGGGATAACCTCTATACCACTTTCACTTTTATTAGAAAGAGAGGATTCTATACTACTTGAGGAAAATGAAGATGGTTTACCTAGAAAGATCTTGACCTCTTCTATTGTCTGTGTTTGGATTTTCCTCCACATTTATCTCTGCACCTTTAATTCCTTCTAAACCTAAACCTACATATCATACTTTATCATCTCTTATATCCTTCTTTTTTTCTTCTAACAGTTGATCCAAGTGAGTTTTTCTTATGACAAAATTTTTATGTTTCTTCTTCATAGTTTTCACTTTGTAAACTCTTGCCAAGTGGCTAGTATCATAACAATTGTGACAACGAAATGTGATGTTTTCATAATCCACTTGTTGATCCTATTCTCCATCTTAATGGATGTTTTCATAATCCACTTGTTGATTCAATTCTCTTGATTCAAATTTAATCTTAATGGATTGTGGAAAAGGTTTTAAAATATCTATAGTAACACATATTCTTAGCAAGGAAAGACTAAATTCTTTCCTTTCTAAATTCTCCTAGGGTATTTCCAATAATATTTAAAATATCCTTATTGATAAGTTGATATGGAAGTTCAAATAGTCTAACCCAAATCAAATGCTTCTTAATAGCTTCTTTCTCAATAGAAAATTTTTCAATCAATAGAAAATTTTCCATTAAAGGGTATCTCTCCCTAAAAACCATGGGCCACTACTCAATATTTTATGCTTGATTTTCGAATTAATTCGAAAATTTGACAAGGAAAAAACATTTAGGAAGAAAACCCACATAGTAATTTGAATTCAATACCCACTTCCAGTTGATCCAATCTTGAATCTCCAAAAACCTTACCCAAGATTAATGGAACTTACACATAAACCCTCTACTTTTCAAAATCATTATATCAGGCTAAATCATATCATCCTTGATAGTCACTTCTGGTGCAACATCTACTACTTGGATTAAACTTTCCATATATTTGTTCTTCCACTTATCTTTGACTTGGGCACCCATACTTCTATCTAGGGCATCCTCACTTCCCATTAGGGCTTTCAAATATGACTTTCCTTCTAAACTAACTAGTGGGGTTGTGGTTGGGGATCACTCATAGCTCGCACTTGCTCCTGGCTCACACTCCCTCTTAGCTCGCACTTTCTCCTAGCTCACACTTCCTTCTACCTCGCACTCCCTCCCAACTTGCACTCCTTCCTAGATCACACTCATTCCTGTCTCTTATTTCTCCCAACATTTCTTTGCTTCAATAATGTTTTGGAAAAAATCTTCGTCACATTCATGATAAAGGTTTGAAGCATTGATATACTCTGAATAAATATGTTGACCATATCTAAAGATTTCAATATTGGCTCACATTTCTTATTGGCTTGCACTCGCTCTCGGTTTGCACTCACTCTAGGCTCGCACTTCCTCCTAGCTCATACTTCTTTCCAACTTGCATTCCTTCCTGGCTCACACTTGCTCTTGTCTCTTATTTCTCACGACATTCCTTTGCTTCAACAATTTTTTGAAAACATTATTCACCCCATTTATGGTAAGGGTTTGAAACATTCATACAAATGAATCTGATATTTTTCTGCCATATCTTTAGAATGTTAGGGTAAAGTTGGGGTTTTTATGAGGGTTCCCAATATTCTCGTATTGAGTGGGGTTTGAACCTTGGACCTTTCCAATATTTATGGTAAGGGTTCGAAGCATTCATACACTTCAAATGAATTTGTTGCTCTTCCGCCATATCTTTAAAATGTTAGGGTAAAACACGAGTTTTTATGAGAAATCTTTGTCTGCTCGTAGTAAGTAGAGTTTGAACCTTAGACCTCTCCAAAGAAGCCAAAGCCTTTACCACTCCAATAAACTTGTATGTTTATTTATATATATAATATAATATAACCTTTTAAAACATACAAAAAAAATTCACCATTTTTATTTTTTAAAAAACATTATAATACAAAAAAATCTCACCATTTTTTTATTTAAATTCAATCTTTTAACCCTTATCACAATAAATATTTTAAAAAATAATAAAATTAAAAACTTTAACCTCATCACAATGAATACCCCACTCACTACCGGACTTCATCTTATCATTTTCCACTATTCTCATCAGATATATTTTATTTCTAGACAAACCATCCATATGACCCATTTTTACGCTATTGACATTGTTGGTACCTAGTATATGGTATAAGAGTAAAATTTTAGAATAAAACTTTAGAATAGTATTCATAAAACTATTCATAAAACTTTAATGGAGGGTGCTAACTCTACACCCATATAAAGGAGGTAGCATTCTGTTTCAAAAGTTACGCATTCCCCTGCCCGCGACCTTAAATTAATAAGTCAAAGGTTTAAGTTTCCTATATTATTTAATATTTTTTTAATAGCATCTTTACAAGGAGTAAGGAGTAAGTGAAAATACTTGCTGGCTGTAAAAAACAAAGTGGTTAGTGAGAGGGCTCATTCACTATACAGAAACATCTAAAAAACTTCGACGATACACGGCCTTCGTGGAGTAATGAGTGGGAATAGACAAAGATTCATTTAAAACCTTTTTTTTAGTAACACATTTACATCTACTATGGGATTGAACCAGGGTCACATACAAATAGCGTCCTTTTCGATAGACTATATTCACAGGAAAATGTTTAATGAATACTATTCTATAAATCTTATTAAACTTTATTAAAACTTTAGAATAGGAATGGGAATGCGTGTGAAGATGTAAAAGACAAAGGATTCATTTAAAACAACTTTTCCTTTTTTTTTGAGTAATATTTTTTATACACATCCACATCCACTATAAAGATTAAACCCGGATCATATACAAGTAACGTCCTTTCTTATAGACCACACTCATAAAAAACCTTTAATGAATACTATTCTATAAATCTTATTAAACCTTATTAAAACTTTAGAATAGTCCTTGCCTATAACACTCACAAAAACGTTTAACGGATATATAAATCTGTGAATGCTTGTTGAAAACATTCTCTCTTTGATAAGCAGCTATGACATCATCTCTTTGATAAGCAGGAGCTATGACATCAATTGCAAAAGCACTTACAACAGAGATGGCTGCCTATGGCACCACACTGGTAGAACACCTCATCTTCTGACTCTATTTAGTTTTAAAATTTTAAAAATGGGTTATATTTGTTGTATATATGCAGCAATTGTCCATAATCCATATGAACACCCAACAATTGACATACAGGAAATACCCACGAGGGAAGTTTTTGAATATATATATATATAATTTTACTGTCGCTGTTTTTCCCTATTTTATTTTCGCCTCAGTTATTGAGCCAAACTGGGTTTGGCTCAGAGAAGGATTATGTTCACTTTTAATCAAACGGATGGTTCTTAAGCCCTCTGGACCAATAAACTTGTTCCACTACTTACTAAAGGATTGGCTTGGCTTTTGTTTTGGATTTTAATAGGGTTTTTTGAGTTGCATGCCATACGTGGATTTCTATGTCTGTCATGGGTATAAATATTGACGGGGAGGTCTAGTAGGTATGGGAGGGAAAAACCATGATAGTGAGTACATGATATGACATAGAAGGTCAATGATTTTAACAAGTTTCCGTTTGAATTGTTGTCTGTTTGAGTGCCAGCGGAAATTTGTGGTTGGCTTACACCCACTATTGTTTTGTTTGTTTTTTTTGGAGTTTCTATTTTCATGAGGTAATATTTCGAGTGAATATTTTCAGTTGTAACAGGTAATATTTAGGTGGTTTGTTGTGACGGCGGAAATTTGTGGTTGGCTTCCACCCACTATTGTTTTTTTGTTGGAGCTATCCGGCGGAAATTTGTGGTTGGCTTCCACCCACTATTGTTTTTTGTTGGAGCTTGATTGATTTCTATTATTAGTGTGTTTTTCTATTTTCATGGGGCAATATTCCCTGTGAATATCTCCAGTTGTAATAGGTAATATTTAGGTGGTTTGGTGTGATGTTGAGAACATTTGATTCTCATATATTTGTCTTTTACCCACTTGGGAGATTCTTCAGTTACATTCCCAAGCTATATATTGTAATGAATTATCATGAATAAATTAGTTTAGACTAATTCTGGCTCACATGTGGTATCAGATTCAGGTTTGAGAGAAACCTTGCTAATTTTTTTTAATTTTTTTTGTTTGTGCTGTTTCAGGATGGCAATGGCTGAAAAGACGTCTTCGACATTTTTGTTGGCCGTGTGTGCATTACTTTCCATTTTCATAAGTTTTCCTACAATCTCAGAATCCCGAAAGCTTTCCTCCTTTTCTATTTCTTCTTATGAAGCCCCATCCATAGATGTAATATCTGCGAGAGGATGGGAACCATAAATGGGTGGAGGTGATGGAATTTAGAAGGTTGGTTCCGACACCTCCAATAGCAAACATCAATCAGCCATATGTGAAGCCTATGTCGCCTCCGCAAATTATATGAAGTTTTCCACATTTCCCGTTTTACTGTATGCTCTCTTTGGTGTTTTGTGCAAGGAATGTAATGTTCTTGTACCAAATACTATAATATGAAGAGAGGTGAATAAGGGTGAAGTTACGGGTGTATCTTCTCTTCCATAGATAGCCGATAGTGTTTCTTATAAATCTGTGTGACATCTAAAAGTTGTTCTTAGATATTCTAAGTAAATAAATGTAACACATGATTTATGAAATTTGTTCCATCAACAATACCAAGTGGATTGTTATTATTTTTAAAGGAAAAGAATAACACCAGAGTTCATACTAAAAAAAAAATTGATGTGCACATCAGCACGTGCTTTTGTGATTATTGGAATTCAGCATTGTCTGTTGCATTTGAAGAACAATCATTGGGATTGAAAGTCCACCAACGAGTAAGGAAGGAGCTGCACCATTGATTTGTAAAAATGGTAAATGGCAACATTAATGTCCCAATCCCAGAATTTAGAGGAGACAACTATGACTACTGGTCAATCAAGATGAAGCACTTGCTCATTAGCAAAGGTGCTTGGGAGATTATGGAGGATGGCTACACAGAGCCAACCGATTGGAGTACTGTTCTAGCTGCCGATAGACAAGCAACAAGAGAGGCACAAAAGAAGAATAGTCTTGCAATATTCTACTTGCAAACAACCTTGGATGAGAGCATTTTCCCAAGGATTGCAAGTTGTGCATCAGCCAAAGATGCATGGCAAGCTCTAAAAGAGAGCTATGAAGGCAACACTCAAGTCAAGCAAGTGAGATTGCAAACTCTAAAAATGGAGTTTGAAAATCTCAGGATGAAGGAAAATGAAAAGGTTGGAGACTATTGCATGAGAGCCAAAGCATGTGTTGACAAAATGAAGACTCTTGGTGAAGAAGTGAATAATGAAGTCATTGTAAAGAAAGTGTTGAGGACACTTTTACCCAAATGGAGCCAAGTATCCATTGTAATTGAGGAGAGTAAGGACTTGACTACTCTCACATATGATCAGCTCATGGGTTCCTTAATGTCCCATGAGGAGAGATTCTCTTCAACTCCAAATGTTGGGGGAATGGAAGAAAAAGTATTTTCATCCAAAGAAGGTGAATCTAGTTCAAGAGGAAGAGGCCAAGGAAGAGGCCAATGGAGAGGAAGAGGTAGATCTTCTTCAAGAGGTAGAGGTAGTTTTTCTCCAAGAGGAGGAAGAGGTGGCTTCCAAGAAAGAGGAAGAGGTGGCTCTCACGAAAGAGGAAGAAATGGCTATCAAGGAAGAAGTAACAAGCAATGTTACTATTGTAACAAGTATGGGCACTTTGAAAAATATTGTAGATTGAAAGCATCACATGGAGGAAGAAGCAATAATGCACACTATGGTGAGGAGGAGGACTCATCAATTTTGTTTTTTTCATATGGAAAATCTGATCAAAATATGAATGAGACATGGATTCTTGATACCGGATGTTCCAATCACATGACCGACAAGGAGGAGTTGCTATCTACAATTGACAATTCCTACAAGTCCAAGATCAAGCTTGGAGATGACAAAGCATTGCAAGTTGAAGGCAAAGGAACCATGGAGGTACAAACTAATGAAGGTAAGAAGAAAGTGACTGATATTTACTACACTCCAAATTTAAAACATAATTTGTTGAGTGTTGGGCAAATCATGGAAAATAATTTTAAGCTTGTGTTTGAAAACAATAAGTGTGAGATTTTTTATAAGAATCATGGGCATAGGCACGTCACTACCATTCCCATGACCAAGAATAGATTGTTTCCTCTAAAATTTGGAGAAGAAAAGAATGATTTTGCATGTGCAGCCATTGATAGCAAAAGTTGGCTATGGCACTTAAGATTTGGCCATGTAAATTTTCCTAGTTTGAGGAAAATGGTTTCTCAAGAGATGGTATATGGGCTACCTAAAATTGATGATCAAAAAGGTGTGTGTGAAGGATGTGCTTTGGGCAAGCACTCAAGGATGAATTTTCCAAAAGGTAAAGCATGGAGAGCCACTTATCCCCTTCAATTGGTGCATTCTGATATTTGTGGGCCAATGCAGACTCAAAGTATTGGTAAGAATTCATACTTTCTCACCTTCATAGATGATTTTTCAAGAATGTGTTGGGTTTATCTTTTGAAGACAAAGGATGAGGCATTTGATTGTTTTAAATATTTTAAAAATCATGTTGAAAATCAAAGTGGGCACTATGTAAAATGTTTAAGGACTGATAGGGGAGGAGAATTTTGTTCAAATGAATTTCTTCAATTTTGTAAATATTGTGGTGTTAGAAGGCAACTCACAGCTGCTTACACACCACAAAAAAATGGTGTGGTTGAGCGTAAAAATAGAACAGTGGTAAATATGGCAAGAAGCATGCTACAAACAAAGAGGTTAACTAATATGTATTGGGCTGATGCGGTAAGGACTTCCATTTATATTTTGAATAGGAGTCCTACTTCTAGCTTGGATGGCATCACTCCATATGAGGCATGGTATGGAAGGAAACCAACTGTAAGTCATTTCAGAGTTTTTGGTTGCTTGGCTTATGCACATGTTCTTGATGAAAAAAGGAAGAAGTTAGATCCCAAAAGTGAAGCATGCATATTCCTTGGGTATTGTGAAAATACCAAAGCATATAGGCTCTTTAATCCAAAGACACACAAGGTTGTCGTGTCTCGAGATGTGATTTTTGATGAAGGGGGAGTTTATGGTCATCAAAAAGGCCATATTGAGAAGTCAAAATCTGTTTTGATTGGTGGTATTATTGATGATGATGAGCAGCCCACTAATGTTTTAGTTCCAAGTGCTACTAATCCACCAAGCAACCCCTCATCTAGCTCTCCAACAAGAAGCCCTTCATCTAGTTCTCCACCAAGCAACCCCTCATCTAGTTCTTCAGTTTCAAGTGCAAGTTCAAGTCCACCAAGGAAGGTAAGAAGCTTAAGTGACATTTATCAAAGGAGTACTATTCAAACAAATGAAGATTTCACACTATTGAGTGAAGATTCTCCAAGTAATGTGTTGAAAAGTAAAAAGCTCCAACAAAACCATCCATCCTCTCAAATGTTAGATACAAATTTTCAAAGAAGAGTTACAAGAAGTCAAGCACAAGAGGTAGATCAAGTGGTGAAAAGACTTGAAAACTTGCATATGTATGGTGATGAAAATGATGGTAAGCCCAAAGGTGATGTTGTGAATTATGCCTTAATGTCTCTTGTTGATTTAGAACCATCTTGTTATGAACAAGCATGTACTAATGATGTATGGATGAAGGCAATGAAAGAAGAAATGAACTCCATCAAGAAGAATGATACTTGGGAGCTAGTTGAGCTTCCAAAAGGCAAGAAAGTTGTGGGCTCTAAATGGGTCTACAAAACAAAGTATAATTCTGATGGAAGTGTGGAGAGACACAAAGCAAGACTTGTGGCCAAGGGGTTCACACAAAGGTATGGCATTTATTATGAGGAGACTTTTGCTCCAGTTGCAAGACAAGAAACAATGAGGATGGTTCTTTCTATTGCTGCTCATAAAAGCTGGAATGTACATCACCTGGATGTAAAAAGTGCTTTTTAAAATGGATTCTTGGATGAGGAGGTTTATGTGCAACAAACTCAAGGATTTGTAGTTCAAGGTAAGGATAATCTTGTGTACAGGTTGAAGAAGGCCTTGTATGGTCTTAAGCAAGCTCCAAGAGCTTGGTATTCAAGAATTGATGGGTACTTTCATCAATATGGTTTTGTGAGAAGCAAGAGTGAGCCAACCTTATACTATAAGAAACAAGGTAATGACATTCTCCTTGTTTGTTTATATGTGGATGACTTGATTTACTTAGGTAGTAATCCTAAGTTGAATGATGACTTCAAGAATGCCATGATGCATGAATTTGAGATGAAATATCTAGGCTTGATGCACTATTTTCTTGGTATGGAGGTGTATCAAAGTGATAGTGAAATTTTCATTTGTCAAAACAAATATGCCAATGATATGTTAAAAAAATTTGGGATGGAAAATTGTAAACCTGTTGCAACACCAATAGCTCATGGTGAGTTGTTGAGTAAGGATGATGGAACTAAAAAAGTTGATGTGACCACATATAGAAGTATGGTTGGGAGTTTGATGTTTCTCACCAACACTAGACTAGACATTGCATGTGTTGTATCACTTGTATCAAGGTATATGAGTGACCCTTCTGAATTACACATGAAAGCTGCAAAAATAATACTGAGATATGTAAAAGGTACAATGGATTTTGGCATCCATTATTGTAAAAATGAAGATGTAAAATTGTTTGGTTTTAGTGATTCATATTGGGGGAGTAATATAGATGACAAGAAGTCTACATCAGGTAATTGTTTCAGCCTTGGGTCTGGTTTAATCACTTGGAGCTCAAAGAAACAAACTATAGTTGCTCTCTCTTCCATCGAAGCAGAATACATTGCAATCACAAGTGCTAGTGCTCAAGCATTGTGGTTGAGGAAAGTCCTTGAAGAAATTGGAGAACAACAATATGGTCCTACTACATTGTATTGTGATAACATGAGTGCTATTCAGCTAGCATATAATCCAGTTCATCACAGCAGGTCAAAGCATTTTGATATGAAGTATCACTTCATCCGAGACATGGTCGAGAAGAAGGTGATTGAATTGCATCATTGCAACAATGAAGACAACATTGCAGATTTGTTCACCAAGGGAGTTGTCAAAGCTCAATTTTTGAAGCTGAGGAACTTCCTTGTCAGTCCCCTCAACTTCAAGGGGGAGTATGTTGGAGCTTGATTGATTTCTATTATTAGTGTGTTTTTATATTTTCATGGGGCAATATTCCCTGTGAATATCTCTAGTTGTAATAGGTAATATTTAGGTGGTTTGGTGTGATGTTGAGAACATTTGATTCTCATATATTTATCTTTTACCCACTTGGGAGATTCTTGTTCTTTATCTGTCTTTTACCCACTTGGGAGATTCATCAGTTACATTTCCAAGCTATATATTGTAATGACTTATCATGAATAAATTAGTTCAAACTAATTTTGGCTCATAGTTTTTGAGATCTAACGGTTTGGCAAACTCATTGCACTTTGTTGTGGGTAGGTAACATGAAAGTCTTATCAAAGTTTATCTTATTCAACCCATTATCCAATCAAATTCTTGTTATTAAAGGGTGTAAACACTAACGTTCCACCACCTGTTATTTTGGAATTTCAAAATATTTACTGTTAAGAGTCGAGGTGTTTTTTATAAAATATAATTTACATAGTGGAATTGGAAGCCATCATGAATTTGGATAGGCTATCAGGATTTTATGGCCACCACAGTATTGTGTGATGTTACACAAATCTTCGTGTAGTCAGCCCCTATAACTACCATGCCACAATCATTTTAAACCTTCTACGCTCCTAAAAGCATCAAGAAAGGGTAAGCATGAACCAGTTTATTTACACCTCAGACCTCCAAAATATTTACCACTTAACTACGATAATGGGATGGCTTAAGTTGTACTATGTGGTTTGTATAAACAAGAACCAACTGAGTTGTTATGACTATTTTATATTTTGTACAACACCTTTTGCCATGACAGTCATTCTAATGAGCATCACAAATTCACAAGGTTGTTTGGGATTTTCTTCATGTGTGTTCTTATTATAGCTGATGTCAAAATAAACTTTACCAGAAGGTAATTGTGCCTAATGAATTAAATTTGCTCCACAAATTCTCTCTTCTTCTAAAGTTCCTCTCTATGACTTCTCATGTTTAGATCTATCGACCTAGCGAACTCGTCTGGTTTTCCATGTGTTATTTCGTCCCAGCTCATCTCTTGTATTTTGGTAGTAGTACATGGTACTATTGTTTTATTCCCCTTACTATGTCCATTTAACCAGTGTAATGCCAATGCTAATGTGCTATTATTTTCACAGTGTTGTATTATGTTCATTTGCATCATGCATGATCACAGTGGTTCACAAGTTATAATTAACAAGGTATAGCCATTGTGATCAAACCAATTTAACAAGAAGGGAATGATTTTACCTCTAAAGAAGGTTTGCAATTAGTTCACTTCAATTCTAATGAATACATATGCACGTGTAGATTTATTTATTTTAGAAATTGGGTTGTGGCTAGGCATAGCTTCTAGTTCTCCTATTACTAGGTCATCTCATACTATTTGTAGAATTATCTATCTTGTACTATTTGTAGAATTCTCTTGGGAACGCTAATCCCCTTTATACACATTATGCATCTCCTTTTACCAAGTCATATCATACCATTTTTAGAATTCTCTTGGGAACACTAATCCCCTTTATACACATTATGCATGAGAAACTACATATTGCCTTGCTATACAACCAAGTACTTCTAGCAAGAACAAAAAATTATATCCTTTAACCTAATATGATACTAGTATCTACCTTATTTTATAACTACATATCACATACATTTATATATGCCTATTTTTTATATTAACCTATTTTATTCTATATATTGACACATGTCCACACACTGACCTACATTCCTAAATCTAGGTTTTAACTTAGGTATGTTGTAGAAAATGTTTTTGAACTTGTAGTCATTCTTGGGGTGTGTCCAATAGTTGCACGAGGTGTTGGCATTTTTTTTTACTCTTTTTTTACCTACATTCCATGGAGAAAAATAGCAAGAATTGATGGAAAAATATACCCCAGTTGGAAACTGTTATCAAAATTGAAGAGGAATGATACAAATTGTGCAAAAAAAAACCCTAAAATTTGGTTTAATTTTTCGAAGAATGTTCATGAATTATAAAATGTTTTTTCAAATTGTAATATTTAACATAAGTACAATATAGTTTTAAGTAGTTTTTATTGCTCTCTAAAATAACAAGCATCCAACTACCCAACTGACATGTCCTTTAGCTTATCGAAATATTTAATGCTAACTTCATGCTATTTAGTCCTATAAAACTAATAACATCAACCCTCTTATCCTTAAGCATTAACAAAAATAATTACTCAATATTCTTTATCTTAATGCTTAAGGGAATAACACCCAATTTTGTTTGAAGCCTCTCAAAGATTTCTTTTGGCAACATCTTGGTGAACACATTTGCAAGTTGCTCCTTGGATGGGAAAAACTTCATTGCTACATGTTTAAAGGAAGTAATACACATGTGGAACAACTTCCTACTTAATATTTAGAGGAAATTAGTGCAAAACAAACCTAGACTTTTAATTCAACAAGAAAAAAATACATATATCTCACACAAGAAGCAAAATATACCCTAGGAAACCCTTTTAGGAAAAACCTAAAAATCAAGTCACACTCAATGTGGAAAACCCCAACAATCAAGGACCACTCAATGTATTATTCAATAATCAACAATTTGCTTATTACAATACAATTCCCTCAATGAGTATCCACTTCTTCAGTCCTTTTTATTAGCAAAGTTGTAAGTAGACCTGCAATAACACAATTTCCAATACACTTGCAATAACATAGTTGTCCTAAAGTACATATTGTTGGAAATAGACCTGCAATAACATGGTTGTCCTGTAGTACATAGTGCTAGAAATAGACCTGCAATAATGCACATGTTCTGCAGTGACACATTCTTGGAAATAGACCTACGGTAATGCAACTGTTCTACAGTGACACATTGTTGGAAATAGACTTGTAGTAACATAATTGTCCTGTAGTAGACTTGTAGAAACACAACTATCTTGCTATAAAACCATGGTCTAGTTCACCAATTTTTTCTTCCTTTATATAAAGTATTAACATAAGACATGACACAGTTAGAAATTGCAAGGTGTATGATACCTATTTTCAAAATATGTCCTTCTTCAACAAGCTCTTATATGGAATGATATATTATATCAATATGCTTTGTATTACTGTGAAAAATGGATTCTTGGACAAAGCAATTGTAGAAGTATTATCACAAAATATTATGACAAGACAATGTTGCTTGTGCTTCAACTCCTTCAATATCATTTTCAAAAAAATAGCTTGACATGCTACTAATGTTGTTGCAGTATATTCATATTCTACTATAGAAAAATGTTAGGAACCTACTATTAAAAATAAGCTCATTGAAACAAAATGTTGAAATTAAACAAAAATTCATGCAATAACACAATATCACTATGCAAAAAAGTAAATGGAGAATTAAACACTCACAATAAACACATAATCATAGTCCTCTTTGATGAGGTAACCTTATTTAATATTTTAGTAATTGAAAAGAGATACATTCGTAAATTGTTCCATGTCTTTTAAAGAAGAACATCATGCAACCCTAACCTAAAAATCAAGAGTTGGATTACATGCAAAATACCACTCGAGCTAGAATATTCTACCAAATATCAGTTACATTCTTAATAACAGTTACATGAAATGACCCCCCTTGTCTACGCACCTTACTTACCAAATAACATTACAAAGTATTACAAAATAACATTATAAATGGGGTCCCAATGTTTAAAGTGGATCATTACATAATCAAATGAGAATTACAAAAATAATGTTAGGATGGGGTCCTAACATGTCCTTCCCCTTCCAAAAGCTTTATTATCAAATATTAATATGAGCAAATTGGTGTTGGAGATACTCCTATATAGCATCTTCTAGTTGTAGACCATACCACTGAACAAGGACCTCAATAATGGTGTGGTTGCAAAGAGTGTGTGTCTGACGATCCAACAATTGTTCTAGCTTGAGCAATATAGAACCTTCTTCATCCAATTTTGGGAGAGCATATTGAACTTGTACGTGATTTCCCACAACCTTCTTGAGAGAGGATACATGAAAAATAGAGTGGAGCTTGAATGTGGACGGGAGGGTCAATTTGTAGGCTATGGCACCAATCCACTATAAAATCTGGTAAGGCCCATAGTATTTGGTGATGAGTTTCTATCACGTACGAAGCTAGAGGGATAATTGTTTGTATGGTTGCAAGTGAATTAAAACCATATCACCAAAATCAAAGTTATGCTCAAAATGGTGTTGGTCAGCCTATTAGCGCATTTGGTTTTGGGTTGCTTCCAAATTCATCTTTAATTGATGGAGGACTTTGACATGTTGGATGAGTGTAGTGTCGAATGCATGGATCTTGGAGCCACCTGGAATGCAGAAGGAGGGCATAAATGTAGGTCATCCATAAATTGCTTCAAAATGGGTGACCTTGGTCGTTGTGTGATAGGAATAATTACACCACCACAAGGCCAAGGGAAGCCACTTTTCCAATTATGTAGGATGATCAGAGGTAAAGCAATGAAAGTAGTTCTCCAAACATTTGTTGAAAATCTCGGTTTGACCATCCACTACGAATGATAAGCTGAAGTCATTTTGAGATGAGTTCCCTACAACTTAAATAATTATTACCAAAAATTACTAGTGAAGGTAGGATCACGATTGGACATAATGGAAGTGGGTAAGCCATGAAGGCGAAGCTAGAATTAAGGAAAATTCGGGTAATATGGAATAAAAATGAGCATACTTCAAAAGACGATCCAACTAATTTGCCTTTGGACATAGGTAGTCGTTGAATAAAGTCCATGGAAATATTTTTCCAAACCTGTTCGGGAATAGGCAAGGGTTGTAGAGTTCTTGGAGAATGCACCATGTTGCCTTTCATCTGTTGATAGGTCTCACATGCTGCCACAAAATTATGAATGTCCTTCTTCATACCTTTCCAAAAAAATGTACACTTAATCCTTTCATATGTTTTGAGGAACCCAAAATGGCCTACAGTGGTTGAAGCATACATTTCCTTCATGAGAAGATCGTAGAGTGGAGAAATGTGAGGAACAACAAGGTGTTGGTGGTAGTGTAAATGTTGTCCATTCTAAGTGTATTTGAGAAATGAGGTGGGCTCTATTTTAAGGGAGGCAACCAAAGTTTGTAAACTTGAATCCTGAAGTACCTCCTCATGTAGAGAATTTATCCACTATGGAATGGGTAAATAAATGACACACAACATACTGTGGGCCTCAAATTGGTAAGAGAGGGCATCCACCACAATATTCTCCTTGCCCTTTTTATAAGTAATATTATAATCATAACCCATGAGCTTGGAGATTTGATTTTGTTGTTCAGGGTGGCAACCTATTGCTCTTGGAAATATTTGAGACTTTGATGATCTATTTTAATGGAGAAATGATACCCAATGATATAAGGTCACAAATGAGTGACCACATGTAAAATTGCAAGTATTTCCTTAACATAAGTTGATTTACCTAGATCATTACTGGAGAGAACTTTACTAGTGAAAGCCAAGGGTCATCCTTCTTGCATCAAACTTCACCAATACCATGGCTTGAAGCATTGCTTTCAGTTACAAAAGGATTGAAGAAATTAGGTATAGCTAATACCGACATGGTTGTCATAGCATGCTTCAACTCAAGGAAAACCTATTCAATTGGTACGGTCCAAGTAAAATAATATTTCCTTAACATGGATGTTAAGGGAATGATAATTTTACCATAAATATGGATAAATTTGCAGTAATAGCTTGTAAGCCCTTAAAATCCATGAATATATTTGAGAGTGTGAGGTTTCGGCCACTCTTTAACCACATGAATATTCATAGGGTCAACTTTAACTCCATATTTGGTGACAATGTGTCCCAAATTATCCACTTTCATCAACCCAAAAGAACACTTGGACCACTTAGCATAAAGTTGATGTTGTGCCAAAAGTTGTAAAATCTGATCCACATGAGAGAGGTGTTCTTTCCACAAGCAACTATAAACCAAAATATCATGAAATAAAACTACGATGAATTTACGAAGGAATGGACAAAAAATGTTGCTCATGAGGCTTTGAAATGGCATGGTCGTGTGAGCGATGTGCTGGTAACTCTGATGGTCTGAAAAAAATTGCATTATACTTTGTCAAAACAAGTTGCAAATATTTGGGAATTTGGTCTACCTCATATGTAAGTGGTTGGATCGCAAAAATTTGAGCGATGACCCCATGAGAAGATTTTTTCAACAACTTATCCATACAGTTTGAGCTGAAAATCTGAGGAATTTGTGTTTGTGAACCCTCAAGAGTGTAAGAACTTCCATTATGTGAGAATTGTATCCATAGCTCTACAAAATTCTAGGAAATGATCCCCAATGTACCTAACCATTGAAATCCCAACACAATATCACATCCCCCTAATTATAGAGCAAACATATATGTTTTGAGCTCATAATCTCTAATTTTCACTTTAACATTGTGACATTTACCTTTGCAAGGCAAAGTCCCGCCATTGCCCACCATAACCTCAAAGTAATTACATGTGTGTATGTAACAATTATCTTGCTTGGCAATTTGTGGATCAATAAAGTTGTGTGTATTTCCAGAATAGATAAGGATTGTAAGACGTTGACATTTGAAAAAACCTACAACTTTCATGGTTTGTGGAGTAGTAATACGAGCAAGGACATGGACAAAATATTTTGCCTGTGGTTCTTCATGTATTTCTTCCTTATTTTGGGGTGGTTCCTCAACTGATTCAGTTTCATCATCACTTTGGTCACTGTTGATTGGCTCTTCGACATCTATGAGAAACAACTTCTTTTTGAAAGCACGAGATTCTGGTCAAAAGAAACACCAAGTGTGATTGCATTCAAAATTAAGCACGCTTAAGTCCTAGGAATGTAAATTGCATGAAACGAAAAAGAGACACATTGGAAGAGACGCAATCAGATAAAGAAAAACATATCCCTTTCATTAATTTCCTTTGATCTATGTTACAATGATGCATCCTCCCTTTTCAGGGGCTAGGAGCGCAAATAGGGTTTGATTACAATCGCTGAATGATTCCTCCTTCCGCGTGCCCACGATTGCAATGGGCGGGCCAAGATGATGTCGTCGCTGATGTCGATGAGTTCTCCCCCTCTGCTGCTTCTCCTGCGAACAAAGAAATGATCAAGACATTAGTAGCACCTGCTGCAAATGAAAAGCATTCTCTCTCTAAAACTAACAAAATATGCATACGAATATTTGCCTAAAATGATGGAAAACAGTGAATCCAAATTGCTTCAAAACCTGACGAAGGTAAGAAAAGTTACCGGAAGGCCATCGCCACCGAGGCAGCTGGCCAATCCACCTTAAAGCGGAATTCGTCCCCGGGCGGGACGAATTCGATCGTAATTCATCCCTGGGTGGGACGAATTCTTCTGAGTAGGAGAAACCGACCTGCTGCTGCTCCAATGTCGAATCCCGGGACCTGCAAAACTCTTGCAAATAGGGGGGTTAGGTAATTGGGGCCATTTTGGGACGACCCAGATGGTCGGATTTTCCCAATTTGGCCTCCACCCTCGGGAATTTGACCTTGACACCTGCAAGTTAGCAAAATGACAAAGCAATACAAAACATCCTAAAATCTGACCAAAAGTTACAAAATTGCAATTATGGACTAATCAGACCTAGTAACACATAATGCAATCTAAAAAATAATCTAAAGTGCTCAAAAACTAAAATTAGGACTTGGGAGGTGCGGGGGTGCCCAAGTGGGCCTCCCACCGTTGGCCCTCGATTTTGGAGCCAATCCACCGGGGATGGGCCCAAAACCTTTTAGGATTGGGGGTCGAAGAATTGGTTGGTTCAGATGTCCATGCGTCGGATTTGAGTAAGGTTCGAGCTTCCAAAGGCCACCCAACAGCCTCCCTTGCAAAAGAGATTGGTGGATGTGGGAAGGTGAACCAAGAGGGATGCAAGTGAGTCTTCAATTTGGCAGCACTTCGTTGCTTGAACACTCCTTTAACCTGTATATTTTGGGTGAGAAAAGTCCCACCTTTTATAGACCCAAGGGGTCTCTTTGGGAGGGAAGCACAAAAGCCAAGTGTTGGCCATAGGCGCCATGTGGTAGTCTTGTCTTCTCATGAGGGAGGGGAGTCCTCCATTGACTTGAACTTTGATAAATGCTTTTTGTAACAGTCCTCTAACGGCCCCTCTGTCCACTTACACATGCATGCAAGGCAGGAGCCCTTAACTGACTATTCTGGGCTGCCACTTGGCACCATTTGCCTTTTTGCCCGTTAATCTTGGAATTCGTCCCACCCAGGGACGGATTTAGAATTCGTCCTGGGGTGGGACGGATTCTATTTTGAATTCGTCCCGGGGTGAGACGAGTACTGGGCAAAGTTTCCAAGTGTGCCAAATTGCTTCTTGACCTTACAAAATTGCTATGAAAGTGGTTAAGACCACTGTTTAACCTCTGAGGGTTGCCCTGGGGGCTGTGTTTGTCAAAGCGATCGGTGTTTGCAGTCACATAATCGGATTGGTGCTGTTTTGGTGTCTATAGATGCCCCTTTTTGGGAAGCGTTGCGGGTGACGCAGTGCTGAGAAAAAATAGATAACCAAAGCACTAATTATTAGGGTTTCTTGGTAACCTAACCAACTTTTGATGCCCCAAGTATGGAAAGGGCATGCATTCTTTAATCCTTGCTTCTGACGAGCTAAGGAATTTTATTTCAAGTATTAACCTGTTTTGGTGAGGTGTGACTTGAACTTAGACATTGATCAGTCATGAACAAGTGAAGGGCGTTTTTATCCTCAGGGGGAACCTTGTGTTCATGATTCACGAAATGCCAAGTGTTTGATTGATTTGATTGTTGCTTGTTTATTGCCCCAAGAAGGAGCGTGATTGTCTTTGTCAATGATTCTTTGAATGCATGTCGTTTTCCTTAATTAGGTGTGTGATTGTTGGTTGGTGACTAAGTGTGACTACCCCCTCAAGCGACGAATCAATAAGGGAATGACCTTCGTGAGAGAAGCGACGAGTCGCTTGACCCAAGATGACTTGTGCAAGATTGCCTTTAGAGGGTTTACCGTTTAGCATGTGCAATTTTTCCAACATATGGACCTATTTTTGGTGGGTGTTAACCCTTTTGGTGATGTCATAATGAGGTGAAATCGTCGAAAACCTATTTCCCGTGGAGCGTTCCGGCTATGATAGCCTTCTTGGGGAATTAGGAGAGCGATAATTTGGACCTCGACATCGATTTTATTTGCCTAGAGGCTAAGTGCGAGAGCACTTGTGTCCGGCATTATTTTTGCTGTGTTTTTGTTGAATTTTGTACTATTTTTGTTGTTTTTTGTGACACCATTTGGTGATTGAATTGTCGGCAATCCGTCCTCCCGTGGAGCGGTCCGGCTATGGTAGCCTTCTTCGGGAGTAGGATAGTGACAATTAAAACCTCGACATCAATTTTGCTATGCCAAGAGTTTAAGTGCAAGAGTACTTTTGTCTGGCATTGTTTATTGTTTTTTTTGTGTTGTTTTGATTTTCTTGTTGTTTTTGAGTGGGCTTTGACCCTTTTGTGACGTCATTTGGGGGTGAAATTATCGAAAATCCGTCTTCCCGTGGAGCGGTCCGGCTATGGTAGCCTTCTTAGGGAATAGGATAACAACAATGTAGACCCCGACATTAGTTTTGTTATGCCAAGAGGTAAAGTGCAAGAGCACTTGTGTCTGGCAATGTTTATTGCTTTTGTTGTTTGTGGATATTTGCTATTTTTGTTGTTTTGATTTTCTTGTTGTTTTTGAGTGGGCTTTGACCCTTTTGTGACGTCATTTGGGGGTGAAATTATCGAAAATCCATCTTCTCGTGGAGCGGTCCGGCTATGGTAGCCTTCTTAGGGAATAGGATAACAACAATGTAGACCCCGACATTAGTTTTTTAATGCCAAGAGGTAAAGTGCAAGAGCACTTGTGTCTGGCAATGTTTATTGCTTTTGTTGTTTGTGGATATTTGCTATTTTTGTTGTTTTGATTTTCTTGTTGTTTTTGAGTGGGCTTTGACCCTTTTGTGATGTCATTTGGGGATGAAATTATCAAAAATTCGTCTTCCCGTGGAGCGGTCCGGCTATGGTAGCCTTCTTAGGGAATAGGATAACAACAATGTAGACCCCGAAATTAGTTTTGTTATGCCAAGAGGTAAAGTGCAAGAGCACTTTTGTCTGGCATTGTTTATTGTTTTTTTTGTGTTGTTTTGATTTTATTGTTGTTTTTGAGTGGGCTTTGACCCTTTTGTGATGTCTTTTGGGGATGAAATTGTCAAAAATTCGTCTTCCCGTGGAGCGGTCCGGCTATGGTAGCCTTCTTAGGGAGTAGGATAGCGACAATGTAGACCCTAACATCAGTTTTTCTATGCCAAGAGGTAAAGTGCAAGAGCACTTGTGTCTGGCAATGTTTATTGCTTTTGTTGTTTGTGGATATTTGCTATTTTTGTTGTTTTGATTTTCTTGTTGTTTTTGAGTGGGCTTTGACCCTTTTGTGATGTCTTTTGGGGATGAAATTGTCAAAAATCCGTCTTCCCGTGGAGCGGTCCGGCTATGGTAGCCTTCTTCGAGAGTAGGATAGTGACAATGTAAACCTTGACATCAATTTTGTTATGCCAAGAGGTTAAGTGCAAGAGCACTTGTGTCTGGCAATGTTTATTGTTGTTTGTTTTTGTGTTGCAGTTTTTTGTTGTTTTTGTTGTTTTGATTTTCTTTGATCTTATGCATGATGGTTGATTAATATGGATGTATGAATGTTGATTTATTTTGATGGATGCATATGCTATGATGAATGCAAATGTTTTTTATTTATATGTGATATGCAGAGATGAGATGGATGAATGGGATTTATGATGTTTGGCTATGGCACCATAGACTGTTTAGAACTCTTTTATTTTGTTTTTAGGTGATTGCTGTGATGTGTGACTTTGTATGTATACATGTGGTTTTTCTCTTTTTTTTATTTTTTGATGGTATTGCAAAGATGAAAAGTAGCGCAGTTGGTTTAGAAATGTAGCTAAGGTTTTCTGAGACTCAGACGGTTTTAGCTCACTATCCACGACTATACTTTATCTTACAAGACTTTTGACCAAGGTATGAATCGGACTTGTTTTTGACCAAGTTATTTCACATCCCTGTGTGTGCAATTGATTTCGTTTATGTGGTATTTGTCAGGATACCGCCAGTGCCAGATGGGCTTTCAACCGAACTCGTATCGAGGATCACCTAATTAGCTCCACGAATTCTTTTGTTGTATGTACTAAGATTAATCTGCGGTGTAATCCAGGATGCCATAAGCTAGCTCATCCACATGCAAACATTGATCTGTACACAAGTTAATGTGACAAATATATCATCATGCGGGAGGTTTACTTCTGTTACCCATTGGCTATCAACCAAATTGGTACTGAAGCTTGCCTTATGACCTACAGAATGCTGAGAGTTCCAGGGATTCAAGGTCAACTCCCTTCTTTTTTTCAATTGTATTGGGATACTTGCTCTTTTGTAGTGATAAGATCACTGTTTATTTTGATTTTTTTTTTTTTTTTTTTTGAGCAAGGGATTGGTGATATGGAGTGATGAAAATCACTGTTGTTTGTGCCTTTTGATGTGTGCACTATAGTTTGTCAAATTTGGAGTTTTGACATTTTGCAAATTTTTGTGTTTTGCAACTATTGATAACTTTAGGGATTCTTAGGGAATTGGGTAGGGAGGAAGCTTGTCCTTTTGCCAACTCTCAGCATTCTAGGGGTCATTCGCACAGGGGGATGAGCAAGATAACCATTTCGCTTGTGGTGACCTAGATTATTTTGCAGGTTTCGTCTTTCGTTCACACAATTTTGGGAATTTTATTATTTTATTTGTGTTGGGATGTTACGTAACAAGGTGTATTTCAAGTATGACTCTACCTTTGTAAAATCCGTTCGACTTGGTACACTACATGGCTAAAGAGGAAAATGATGACTGAATTACTGAAACTCTTAGTACGTTCCCTGGACCACCGACTCGTAGTGTGGTAAAATTTATGCATGGTGTTTTTGTTGATTTTGATGAATTTGAGTATGCCTAGAATTGAGATGCAAATTTTTGTTGTTTTTGATGATTTTTGTTGTTTTGTTTTTGTTGAATTTCTTGATTGTTTGACCAAGAGATTGCGATAATCCTTGGAGCTTTTTGGGTTGACCAAGAGATTGCGATAATCCTTGGAGATTTTGGTGACCAAGAGATTGCGATAATCCTTGGAGCTTTTTAAGTGACCAAGAGATTGCGATAATCCTTGGAGCTTTTTTGGTGACCAAGAGATTGCGATAATCCTTGGAGCTTTTGGTGACCAAGAGATTGCGATAATCCTTGGAGCTTTTTGGTGACCAAGAGATTGCGATAATCCTTGGAGCTTTTTGTGTTGACCAAGAGATTGCGATAATCCTTGGAGCTTTTTAGGTGACCAAGAGATTGCGATAATCCTTGGAGCTTTTTGGGTTGACCAAGAGATTGCGATAATCCTTGGAGCTTTTTGGTGACCAAGAGATTGCGATAATCCTTGGATCTTTTTGGGTTGACCAAGAGATTGCGATAATCCTTGGAGCTTTTTGGGTTGACCAAGAGATTGCGATAATCCTTGGAGTTTTTTTTGTTTGTTTGTTTTTGTTGAATTTTTTTTTTTTTTTGGTACATGGCTGTCTTAGATATGAGATGGTCGCAAATGACTGATATTCAAGGGTTCTGTTTCCTTGATACCGTCAAGAGAAGCTAGCTTGTACGTTCCTGGTCCTATTTTGCTATCAATGACATAAGGACCTAACCAATTTGTCGTGAATTTGTCCCTCATATGGGATGGCAAATTAGAGTTTTGTTGGTTTTCCTTCAGAACCAGATCACCAACCCAAAAGTCTCTTAGGTGAACTTTCATGTTGTAAGCTCTCTTAAGCCGCTCTTGATAGATACGTAAGTGCTCGAGAGCATTAACGCATCTTTCGTCAAGCAACGTAAGCTGGTCTAACCGGGCCTACCGTGCAGTGTCATCATCGATGAATTCCTGCATTGATATGCGGAGGGAAGGAATTTCCAACTCGAGAGGCATTACTACCTCTTAGCCATACACTAGTGAAAACGGAGTTGCCCCGGTGGGCGTCCGAATGCTAGTGCGATAGGCCCAAAGGGCAAGTGGGATTTGTATGTGCCAATCCTTATGACTGTCTGCGACGGTATTTTTAAGGATGGCGACTAGCATTTTGTTTGACGCCTCTGCTTGCCCATTTGCTTGCGGATAATAGGGTGTTGAAAAGTTGTGCTGAATTTTGTACTTTGTGGTTAAAGCACGCACGTCTTTGTTCTTGAATGATGGCCCATTATCCGAGATTATTTTGGATGGAATACCAAAATGACATATGATGTAATGCAAAATGAACTCCGCAATGCGGGGTCCTCGTCATAGAGGTTAACGGAATTGCTTCCACCCATTTGGTAAAGTATTCCGTGGCCGTTATGATAAACGTGTGACGGCTTTGACGATGCGGGGAGATTTTTCCGATTAGATCGAGGCCCCACTGTGAAAATGGCCAAGCATACTGGACTGTCTGTAGGGCCTGGGAATGTGCGTGCATCAGATTGGCATGATGTTGACATTTTACACACCTCTTGACATATGCGCAGCAATCTTGCTCTAAATATGGCCAATAATAGCCCATGCAAAGAATGCGCTTTGCAATGGCCATACCATTGAAGTGGCCGCCACATGTACCATCATGCGCTTGGGTGATCGCCCAAGTGGACTCTTGTTGGTCCAAGCAACGAAGAAGAATTCCGTCGTAGTTGCGACGATACATAATGTCTCCTATCAAGACATATTTTGTCGCTTTCTGTTTGAATGTTCGTTTTGCGGCTTGCGTCAATCCAAAGGGTAGATTACCTAACTTGAGGTAATCTATTATTGGTAAATACCAGTCCTATTGATCGGATACCTTGAAAGTTTGAACAGCCAATCCCTTTTGGAATTCTTCCCTAACAAATGTTGATTGGGAGAGAACTTGTAAAAATAGCGTTGTGTTGCTATTAATGGGAGTGGGGGAGAACAAAGACCCTCAGTTGGCGTGTTTCAAATAGTCTCGGATTCGAAAGAACTTATCCGAAGATGGTTCGATCTGGATCATGTGGATTCCTGGCGTCAAGTCTGAGCTTGCGCGCTCCATCGCGGGTTGCGATAAGGTTTTGACCTGAATGGTTGTTATATCACCGAAAAGGTCTTGCGGGATTAGTGACCCCAAGGAGGCCATTGTGTCCACAAAATGGTTCGATGATCGAGGGAGTGCCTCGATGTCATACCACTCAAGTTTTGCCAGGAATTTATCCACGAGGGCTTTATAGGCCTTCAGAACTGGGCATTTGCATTGGTATACCCAGGGACGGATTCATAATTCATCCTGGGGTGGGACGGATTCTATTTTGAATTTGTCCCGGGGTGAGACGAGTACTGGGCAAAAAGGCAAATGGTGCCAAGTGGCAGCCCAGAACAGTCAGTTAAAGGCTCCTACCTTGCATGCATGTGTAAGTGGACATAGGGGCCGTTAGAGGACTGTTACAAAAAGCATTTATCAAAGTTCAAGTCAATGGAAGACTCCCCTCCCTCATGGGAAGACAAGACTGCCACATGGCGCCTATGGCCAACACTTGGCTTTTGTGCTTCCCTCCCAAAAGAGACCCCTTGGGTCTATAAAAGGTGGGACTTTTCTCACCCAAAATAGACAGGGGGAAGGAGTGTTCAAGCAAAGAAGTGCTGCCGAATTGAAGACTCACTTGCATCCCCCTTTGTTCACCTTCCTACATCCACCAATCTCTTTCGCAAGGGAGGTTGTTGGGTGGCCTTTGGAAGCTCGAACCTTACTCAAATCCGACGCATGGACATCTAAACCTACCAATTCACCGACCCCCCAATCCTAAAAGGTTTTGGGCCCATCCCCGGTGGATTGGCTCCAAAATCGAGGTCCAACGGTGGGAGGCCCACTTGGGCACCCCCGCACCCCCCAAGTCCTAATTTTAGTTTTTGAGCACTTTAGATTATTTTTTTTAGATTGCATTCTGTGTTACTAGGTCTGATTAGTCTATTATTGCAATTTTGTAGCTTTTGTTCAGAGTTTAGGGTGTTTTGTATTGTTTTGTCATTTCGCTAACTTGCAGGTGTCAAGGTCAAATTCCTAAGGGTGGAGGCCAAATTGGGAAAATCCGACCATCTGGGTCGTCCCAAAATGGCCCCAATTACCTAACCCCCCTGTTTGCAAGAGTTTTGCAGGTCCCGAGATCCGACATTGGAGCAGCAGCAGGTCGGTTTCTCCTACTCAGAAGAATTCGTCGCACCCAGGGACGAATTACAGTCAGAATTCGTCCTACCCAGGGACGAATTCCAGTTTAAGGTGGATTGGCCAGCTGCCTCAGTGGCAGTGGCCTTCTGGTAACTTTTCTTACCTTCTGTCAGGTTTTGAAGCAATTTGGATTCACTGTTTTCATGGTTTCAGGCAAATATTCGTATGCATATTTTGTTAGTTTTAGAGAGAGAATGCTTTTCATTTGCAGCAGGTGCTACTAAGTCTTGATCATTTCTTTGTTTGTAGGAGAAGCATCAGAGGGGGAGAACTCATTGACATCAGCGGCGACATCATCTTGGCCCGCCCATTGCAATCGTGGGCACGCGGAAGGAGGAATCATTCAGCGATTGTAATCAAACCCTATTTGCGCTCCTAGCCCCTGAAAAGGGAGGAGGCATTATTGTAACAGAGATCGAAGGAAATTAATGAAAGGGCTGTGTTTTTATTTATCTGATTGCGTCTCTTCCAATGTGTCTCTTTTTCGTTTCATGCAATTTACATTCCTAGGACTTAAGCGTGCTTAATTTTGAATGCAATCGCACTTGGTGTTTCTTTTGACCGGAATCTTGTGCTATCATTGTTTATTTTGATTTTTTTTTTTTTTTTTTTTTTTGAGCAAGGGATTGGTGATATGGAGTGATGAAAATCACTGTTGTTTGTGCCTTTTGATGTGTGCACTATAGTTTGTCAAATTTGGAGTTTTGACATTTTGCAAATTTTTGTGTTTTGCAACTGTTGAGAACTTTAGGGATTCTTAGGGAATTGGGTAGGGAGGAAGCTTGTCCTTTTGCCAACTCTCAGCATTCTATGGTTCATTCGCATAGGGGGATGAGCAAGATAACCGTTTCGCTTGTGGTGACTTAGATTATTTTGCAGGTTTCGTCTTTCGTTCACACAATTTTGGGAATTTTAGTGTTTTGATTTGTGTTGGGATGTTACATAACAAGGTGTATTTCAAGTATGACTCTACCTTCGTAAAATCTGTACGAATTGATACGCTACATGGCTAAAGAGGAAAATGATGACTGAATCACTGAAACTCTTGGTACATTCCTAGACCACTAACTGTAGTGTGGTAAAAGTTATGCATGGTGTTTTTGTTGTTTTTGTAACATGAGACAATGCGAAACAAGATGAACTATCAGAGCTATTGTAGCCTATGGTGCCTTTGACTTGTATGACTACAAATATGCAATGTATGGATGAAATGCTTAATGCAGCTATATATTTTTGTAATTTTGATGGATTGTTTTTGGTGAATTTGAAGATGAGGTGCGAGAATATGAATTTTTTTGATGAATTTGAGTATGCCTAGAATTGAGATGCAAATCTTTGTTGTTTTTGATGATTTTTGTTGAACTATTTTTTTGAATTTTTTGATTTTTTGACCAAGCGATTGCGATAATCGTTGGAGCTTTTTGGGTTGACCAAGAGATTGCGATAATCCTTGGAGCTTTTTGGGTTGACCAAGAGATTGCGATAATCCTTGGAGCTTTTTGTATTGACCAAGAGATTGCGATAATCCTTGGAGCTTTTTGGTGACCAAGAGATTGCGATAATCCTTGGAGCTTTTTGGGTTGACCAAGAGATTGCGTTAATCCTTGGAGCTTTTTGGGTGACCAAGAGATTGCGATAATCCTTGGAGCTTTTTGGGTTGACCAAGAGACTGCATTAATCCTTGGAGCTTTTTGGGTGACCAAGAGATTGCGATAATCCTTGGAGCTTTTTGGGTTGACCAAGAGATTGCGATAATCCTTGGAGATTTTTAGGTGACCAAGAGATTGCGATAATCCTTGGAGATTTTTGGGTTGACCAAGAGATTGCGATAATCCTTGGAGCTTTTTAGGTGACCAAGAGATTGCGATAATCCTTGGAGCTTTTTGGGTTGACCAAGAGATTGCGTTAATCCTTGGAGCTTTTTGGGTTGACCAAGAGATTGCGATAATCCTTGGAGCTTTTTGGGTTGACCAAGAGATTGCGATAATCCTTGGAGATTTTTAGGTGACCAAGAGATTGCGATAATCCTTGGAGCTTTTTGGGTTGACCAAGAGATTGCGATAATCCTTGGAGCTTTTTGGGTGACCAAGAGATTGCGATAATCCTTGGAGCTTTTTGGGTGACCAAGAGATTGCGATAATCCTTGGAGCTTTTTGGTTTGGATTATGGTTCTTCAGGGGATAGAGGTACCCCCAGCTTGATGGTCTTTGCACTCCGGATCTGGCTCTAGAGGTATGGGCATGAATGGATCTGCCCTATGCACAGAGATGAGGACAGGGTCCGCTCGCGGCACTGATGTTGTTATGGGATCTCTGGGCAGAAGTTGATCTTTATGTGACCAAATTTGTGGATGTAATGCTCGGTCCCACTGCGGTGGGTTAACACGCCACTCATGCCCTAGTATTATGTTTATCTGTTGACATGCTTCTTCAAATTTTATGGGATGCCGATGTTGTCACATGTGATTGTTGTGGGCTATCTTTGTTTCATCTTCACTTTCAACTAGTGATTACAGCTCATCAGAATCTAGAGATTATGAGACATGGAGGACTACATCATCAGGTAGCCCTATGGTTAAAGGTTGATCTTCTTTGAAAGGAGCCTTATGTAAGTTGGGCCTTGGGAGCTCCAAAATCTTGGTCTCTACCAACTCTAAGTGCTCTAGTGCTTTGCATGTATTGGGAGATTTGAACTCCTCCTCTTTGGTTGGTTCTTGTTGAGGAACTTGGGGCTTATGGAGGGGTGGTCAGATGACACCCCCATGCCTTGGTAGGGCAGCTTCATCCCGCTCTTCTTCATGCTCTGATTCCTTAGAGGCTTCTTGATGAATTTCTAAGGGTGGCTCATAAGCCTAGGTGGATGTCTGAGGAAGGCACCCGTCATTGGTTATAGGAGCGGCCTCCCATTCATGTCTAGGAGGCGTCAGGGGTGGTGCTTCAGGAATCGGGAGAGTAGCTTCCCGCTCCTGTCTAGGAGGTGTTGGGGGTAGCTTTTGATGAGGTCGCGATGACCTGTCTTCCCCCCATGGGTTGTGCCACTCAAAATACTTTGTCTTATGCATGTGAGGGGTTGGAGTCCTTTCTTGCATAGTGTGTTGGAACAGCTCATCCTTCTGGCGTTGAAGGTGCTCTTCGTTAATATGGTACGGTTCCGCTAACGGTAGTCATTCGAGCTCAAGTTGCGTGAGTTGCTTGAGATGTGTGATATATTCGACAGATTCTACGATAGTTGGTCCCACCGCCTCATGTCTAGAAGGCCTAGACGCCTCTCTTATATAAAAATCTCGGTCATAGTGATCCAAGATCTCTATAGGACACATCCCTCTATTAGGGGTAGCAGCATTCTCTCGGGGCTTTGGCCTCAGTGAGTGGTCCTGATAGATAGCAGGTGCGAAGGCGTATTGCTCTTGCACTGTATATTGCTCTCGAGGAAGGTAGAGGTCTTCCTCGTGCTCTCTTTCATAAATGAAAAAGGAACGGGTGGAGTTGGCCCGCCCCTCCTGAGGAGCCTTATGCTCTGGATTTGTCTTTGTAGTCCTGACAACTAGAGGGAGTGAAGGACGGGTAGTGTAATGATGTGGTTCCTCCCGTCGAACCCTATGTTGACCTAGCGCTTCATCGCGCAGTGACCGATCATAGCGAGCATCTAAGGTATCTCTCCTATGATTGTACCCCTCATGGAAGGGTATGTGCTGAGTGCTTTGTTGAACAGGAGTGCCCTTAGAAGAGGTGCCCCTATAGTCCCTTTCCTTTAAGGTGTGGAGGGGACTGCCTTGTGTGTTAGGTCGCCAAGGTGGTATGACCAAATCCTTGGGATTGTAATGGAGATGACTTGTTCTTCCTTGGATATTCCCCATAGCATCCACCCGTGATTGGGCTTGGCTATGGGTGAGCACCATGACGATGTCTCTCTAAAAATCCTAAAAATTGAAATGAGTCAGATGGGGCCCAAAATTGGTGTGTGCATCCCTCTTATAATATATAAGACAAAAATGAAGTTTCAAGTCCTAGCTCCTAATATATTAGGAGATATTGACATCCGAACAGCTCAAAAAGTGCATAGAATTGCGTGCCCAATTTTAAAACCTAATTTCGGGGCACTAGATGATGGAATTTGGCCCCGAAAACTGACTTTTATAGGCAAATAGAATTCTAGGTAAAGAATTTATGGCCCCGGCAAGATGCACTAAAATTTAGGGAAAAATGTAAGATTTTCCATATTTTGTTGGATGGTCCTACATCACTTATGGGCACATTTGGGGTGCTTTTGGGATGACCAAAGGGTTCATGGACACATTTGGGGCATTTTGGAGTGACCAAGCGATTACGGGAATCCTTGGAGCTTTTTGGAGAAAATGACAAAATGTGTAGATTTTTTTCTTTGTTTTTAATGATTTTTTTGTCTACACTAAACATAATTAAACACACACATTCACAAAATTGTGATTATCTCTTTTAAGGATTCTTGGTGTGCCCTAGACTAGTTTAGTGCATTTTGGTGTTTTGTTTTTGTTTTTGTAGGTTTTTTAGAACGTTTAAATGCATCATGTAGGCTCTTATAACTCCAAAAGGTCGCCCCTTCAATATACCAACCAGGTCGATATACCAACCTCTCTATATACCCGCCCTTACAAGAGGGAGACTATAGGTACGTGAGAGTAGAAGGTACGTGGTACATAGGTGGTACGGAAGGGGGATTGTCCTGTTAATGGCACCTACCATAGAAAACGTATCCTCGCGCGCATGGGAATCACCCCAGCTACACTCGGTCTATCTTCATCAGGATTTACACCTAACAATAGTTGAAAATCGGGAAATGTATGCAAATCAAGCCAAGGTGGTGATTAAATCCACCAATGGTCTTGATCAAGGGCTGGGGTCTTACGACCAGCCTCCTTGGTTTAAGATTGTTTCGTGATGTGTGTGGGATTCGTTTTATCCAACAAAATGAAACTAGCATACATGACTTTTCCTAATGCAATGCAGGATTAAATGAAAACAATTAAAGAAATAGAAACAGAAATGAGAAAAATATAACAGAGATCATGAAAATCCCTACCTCTTCTCTGCCTGCTCCTGTTGTCTCTGAATTTCTGCTCTAAAAATCCATAGACAGGAATTCGTCCCTCTGGGAGACGAATTGTAGAACAGAATTCGTCCCTCCCAGAGACGAATTTGAATTCGTCTCAGGGTCAGACGAATTGCAGAAAAGAATTCGTCCCTGTCAGAGACGAATAGCAGTCTGCAACAAAAAAAGATGTACCTGTCAAGCACAAACACAAAAATTTAATTAGTTTCTGTGATTTTAAAAACCAGGGAACAGTGTCCCATCGTGATCGCCACTGAAAGCACGAGATTCCGATCAAAAGAAACACCAAGTGCGATTGCATTCAAAATTAAGCACGCTTAAGTCCTAGGAATGTAAATTGCATGGAACAAAAAAGAGACACATTGGAAGAGACGCAATCAGATAAAGAAAAACACAGCCCTTTCATTAATTTCCTTCGATCTCTGTTACAATGATGCCTCCTCCCTTTTCAGGGGCTAGGAGCGCAAATAGGGTTTGATTACAATCGCTGAATGATTCCTCCTTCCGCGTGCCCACGATTGCAATGGGCGGGCCAAGATGATGTCGTCGCTGATGTCGATGAGTTCTCCCCCTCTACTACTTCTCCTGCAAACAAAGAAATGATCAAGACGTTAGTAGCACCTGCTGCAAATGAAAAGCATTCTCTCTCTAAAACTAACAAAATATGCATACGAATATTTGCCTGAAATAGTGAAAACAGTGAATCCAAATTGCTTCAAAACCTGACAGAAGGTAAGAAAAGTTACCAGAATGCCACTGCCACTGAGGCAGCTGGCCAATCCACCTTAAACTGGAATTCGTCCCTGGGCAGGACGAATTCGATCGTAATTCGTCCCTCGGGTGGGACGAATTATTCCGAGTAGGAGAAACCGACTCGTCGCTCGCTCCAATGTCAGATCCCGGGACCTACAAAACTCCTGCAAACAGGGGGGTTAGGTAATTGGGGCCATTTTGGGACGACCCAAATGGTCGGATTTTCCCAATTTGGCCTCCACCCTCGGGAATTTGACCTTGACACCTACAAGTTAGCAAAATGACAAAGCAATACAAAACATCCTAAAATCTGACCAAAAGTTACAAAATTGCAATTATGGACTAATCAGACCTAGTAACACATAATGCAATCTAAAAAATAATCTAAAGTGCTCAAAAACTAAAATTAGGACTTGGGAGGTGCGGGGGTGCCCAAGTGGGCCTCCCACCGTTGGCCCTCGATTTTGGAGCCAATCCACCGAGGATGGGCCCAAAACATTTTAGTATTGGGGGGTCGGCGAATTGGTTGGTTCAGATGTCCATGCATCGGATTTGAGTAAGGTTCGAGCTTCCAAAGGCCACCCAACAACCTCCCTTGCAAAAGAGATTGGTGGATGTGGGAAGGTGAACCAAGAGGGATGCAAGTGAGTCTTCAATTCGGCAGCACTTCGTTGCTTGAACACTCCTTTAACCTGTATATTTTGGGTGAGAAAAGTCCCACCTTTTATAGACCCAAGGGGTCTCTTTTGGAAGGGAAGCACAAAAGCCAAGTGTTGGCCATAGGCGCCATGTGGCAGTCTTGTCTTCTCATGAGGGAGGGGAGTCCTCCATTGACTTGAACTTTGATAAATGCTTTTTGTAACAGTCCTCTAACGGCCCCTCTGTCCACCTACACATGCATGCGAGGCAGGAGCCCTTAACTGACTGTTCTGGGCTGCCACTTGGCACCATTTGCCTTTTTGCCCGTTAAGCTTGGAATTCGTCCCACCTAGGGACGGATTTAGAATTCATCCTGGGGTGGGACGAATTCTATTTTGAATTCGTCCCGGGTGAGACGAGTACTGGGCAAAGTTTCCAAGTGTGCCAAATTGCTTCTTGACCTTACAAAATTGCTATGAAAGTGGTTAAGACCACTGTTTAACCTCTAAGGGCTGCCCTGGGGGCTGTGTTTGTCAAAGCGATCAGTTTTTGCAGTCACATAATCGGATTGGTGCTATTTTGGTGTCTACACTTTTGGTCACACCTATGTCCTCGAACATATTTTTCATCACAATTGTAGCACAACCCTTGAGAACATCGAGCATCCATTTATATTGTAGTCAAGCATTTATGGGTAACAATTTTGCTTTCATTATGTGTTGGAAACTTGGGAGGAAATGAGGGTTTAGTTTATGGAAATTTAGATGTCCTCCTTTGAGCTAAAAATTTGGATTTGATAAACCATTTCATGCTTATAGCTTGCATCATTGTTTGTGGTTTGAATATATTGACCTCACCTAGAGATCATCCTTCAAGCCATTGATGAAATAATTCATAAAAAAATCCTTCATTAAACCCCTTAGTTTTGTTATCCAATTTTTGAAATTGAGTTTGGTAATCCTAAACTATAGAGGTTTATCTCAACTTTGTTAGTGCTCTTGTAAAGTCATCATACTCACTAGGGACAAATCGAGTGAGTAATTGGGACTCAAATTCTTCTCAAGAAGGATCAAGAATGATGTTTTGAAATCACTAGTACCACTATAAGGCTTCAAATTCCAAATTGAAGGAAGCCATCTAGATCCAAAAATATCTAGGGACATTATGGAGTTTAAAAAATTGATCAACATAACATAACCACCCATTTGGGTCCTCCCATTGAACTTAGGAACGCCCAATTTATGCATCTTGAAGGTAGTATCACGTTCAAAGAAAGTGTGAGAGTCTTCCCCTTTATTTTCCTTCCATCGACTTGATTGTTTAGTATGGTAATCAAACACTTTTGGGCCACCTTGAAGTTTGGACTCAACTTTGCAATTTGTTCTTCCAAGTGGGTTTTGGATTTAAGGTATTCACCCCTAAAATGTTGAATATCTTTCTTTATGGTGTTATTGTCATGGAGAAGGCTATCAAGGGAGCTTTGTATTTTTTCAAACATTGAAGTGGCTTGATCTACCTCTTTTTGATGTCCACAAGTGCCAACCATTTTGGGAAGTTTTGAACTTCTTTCACTGAATTACTAAAAATAGAAGTGTGACTCCAAGAGTTACTATTTTTAGTAAGGATTTAAAAAAAAATCTTGGGTGTTATATATCAAATTGATCATCTTGAAAATATGGTCACAATGAGCTCTATATATCAACACTGATTTTGATTACCCTAGAATTTTTTTTAATCTATTTTTTTGACGAGTCTATTGGTGTGGTCAGTTTTTTCTTTAGAGGTTGGGTTCAAATGTTGGGTACTACATCAGCCAGCTCTACCTTGTTTGTTTCTAACTATTTGCCACTTTAAACACTGTACTGGCACCTATATTGTGATACTGACATCGATTGTTCTATTTTTATCATTGACAACCCTGTAATTATTGACACTACATGTTCTATTTCTATCACTAAAAACCTTGTAATTACTGACATTGTCTATTTTTTTCTATCATTGACAACCCTGTAATAATTGCCTATTAAAAATTTCCATTACTACCACTAACATCCCTGACTATTCAGTTTTTGACTTAGGGATTCCCTACACTACTGAAAACCTTGTAAATTATTGATTTTTACCGAATGAATGCCTAAATTTTATGGACACTTGCAAAATTTTTCTTGATTGTTTCTGCATGCAAGTTTTTTGGTGATAGAGAAGTCTCCTTTGTATGCTCACTTTTACGGACAAATTTTTGGTTGCAGGTTACAAATTTAGTATAACAAGGTTTGTTTCTTTTTGTAGGTTAAATTTTGACAGAACCAGGATATTCTAGGCAAACGTGTATGTAATACCCATACGCCCTTTGTTATACCATAGTGATGAACAATAGTGCTCGGACCAATATTTTAGGCCACTAATCAAGGAGGATTCAACACATACCCTTGAGCACACTACCTGCCTCTCTAAAAGTATGGGAGGTTAATATTTTGAGATCTTGTATCCTGTGTACTATGGATAATGCAATGTCAAAAAGGCTTCTTAGGGATAAAGGTTTGTTTAATCTTGGATGGTATCCCTAAATACCCAAATATACGTGGGATCTTGATTTCGTGCATGAGTGTTGTCTGAGTCCTGGGTATTGGAGTCAGATCACCTCTCACTTCACTAGACGCTTTATAGGCTATCTAGCTTAGCCAATAATTACAACTCTAGGATATTTTGAAACCCCTAGCATAGGTTTTCTAACCTACACAACTACTATAGAAAAAATAAAAGACTGTATTTTTACTAGTTTTTGTTGTTTTTTAATAAAGAATAAACATAAAATAAAAAAATAGGAAATTTATACCTAATAGTTGGAATGGATGGCTGAGAATTGTTGTAGTCGCAACAAAACTCAGCCTCAAAAAGTGCTCTGATACAACTTGTTAGGAACCCATTGACACAAAATACTAAAATTAAACAAAACTTCATGCAGTAACACAATATTATTACATTGCAAAAATTAAATGTAGAATTAAACACTCTCATAATAAATATAGAATCACAAGCCTCTTCAAGGGGAAAACCTCCTTCAATATTTCATTAATTGGAAAATAGATACATTCGTACATGGTTCCATGTCTTTTAAAGAAAAACATAATGCAACCCTAACCTAAAGCTCAAGAGCTTACATGCAAAATTCCACTCAAGCTAGAATATTCTACCAAACATCAATTACATTCTTGATAACAATTACATGAAATGGCCCCACTTGTCTAGGTGCCCTGCCACATACAATTACAAAGTATTACAAAATAACATTATAAAGGGGGATCCCATGTTGGAAGTGGGTCATTATATTATCAGATGAGAATTACAAAAATAAATTTAGGATGGGGTCCTAACAACAAAGAAACAATTACTTTCTTTTTGGATGACTAGGAACTAGCACTAGTTCCATGCTAAAAATATTTCTATAAGTACTCTTATGATCATCAAGACAACTTGCCCAATCACTATTTGTGTATTCAACCATATGGAAATCATTAAAAAATTTATACCAAATTCCAAAATCACTCGTTCCTTATACATACCTCAATATTCTCTTTGCTGACCTAAAGTGTACCTCAGTTGGATCTTGCATAAACCTAGAAATCACATTTACAACATACATTAAATTGCCTATTATCTTTCTATAAACCATGGGATTCACCTTTCAACTTTCATCATCCTTAATATAATTTTTACCAAGACTTAAAGTAGTACAAAAAAATATACATTTTAACATTTTGAACTTCTCACGTAATTCGTAAGCATATTTACCTTGTGAGATAAAAATACCATCATCTAATTGTCTCACTTCAATCCCAAGAAAATAGTGCATCAAACCCAAATTTGTCATCTCAAATTCATTTATCATTGCAATTTTAAATTCATTCATCAACCTTATGCTATTTCCCATATATATCAAGTCATCAACATATAAGAAAACAATCAATATCTCACCATCATCACCATATTTGAAATATAGAGTGGGTTCACTTACACATCTTTCAAATTTTTTTTTATGGAAATATCCATCTATGTTGCTATATCATACTCTTGGTTATTGCTTGAATCCATAGAGTGATTTCTTTAATTTGTAAACTTTGGATTGTTGCCCTTTAACTTCATAACCGAGGGTTGTTCAACATAGACTTCTTCAACCAAAAAACCATTTAAAAAGGTAGATTTGACATCCATTTGAAAAACCTTTTATTTATATTGTGTTGCTAGTGCTAAAATAATTCTAATAGTTTCTAATATAACAACAGGAGCAAAGGTTTCAAAATAATCAATAATTCTAATAGTGTCTAATCTAGAAATAGGAGCAAAGATTTCAAAATAATCAATAATTCTAATAGTGTCTAATCTAGCAACATGAGCAAAGGTTTCAAAATAATCAATACCTGGTTGTTCAAAATAACCTTTTGCAACCAATATTGCTTTATGCTTTTCAACGGTTTTGTCTACTTTATACTTAGTTATATAGACCCATTTCACTCCAATAGATTCCTTTCCTTCTGGAATATGTACTAACTCCCATGTGTCATTTTTTGTAATTATCTTCAATTCCTCCTCCATGGCATTAATCCAAACCTTTTATTTTACTACATCTTCATAAGTGGTTGGTTCAATTTTAATATTTGAAAACAATGCAAAATCTAGGTTTGAAATTATCTCTTCAATTTTCTCATATATCTTCTTGGAGGGCTTGGAGTGTAAACTGCACTCAAAATCCTGCTTGAACTATTATTGGGATGAGAAAAATCTTCTTCTATGACTACTAGTTTTTCTTGTTGTTCATCGAATTTCCAAACTTCCCTTTCATCAAATATCACATCACGAGAAAGAATAAATTTTGAAATGTAGGATTCCACAACTTGTATGCTTTGGTTTCTTCTAAATATCCCACAAAAATATATTTTTTACTTTTAGCATCCAATTTTATTTGTGTGTTTATATAGAACATGCACATATGCAATGGACTAAAAAATCCTCAAATAGCCTATGCTAAGTTTCCATTCTAACCAAGCTTCTTCAAGTGTGCAATTCAATATTGTGTGAGTTGGACATCAATTCAAAGTATATAGAGTTGTGGCAATTTCTTCTCCCTAAAATTCACGTTTCATATGCTTGGCTTGCAACATAGACCTTGTCATTTCTACTATAGTACAATTTTTTCATTTAGCCACACCATTTTGTTGTGGTGTGAAAGCAGATATTAATTGTATTTTAATTCTTTTTTCTTCACAATATGCCATAAATTCTTTTTAGGTAAATTCACCTCCTCTCTTAGTTCTTAAGATTTTGATATAGTGTTCGCTTTCTTTTTCAACCATTGCTTTAAACTTCACAAAACATCTGAATGACTCACCCGTATTCTTAAAAAAGAATACCCAAATATTTCTACTATAATCATCTATGAATGTGAGGAAATAAAAATGATTACCAAGGCTTGGTGTTTGCATGGGACCACATATATTTGCATGAACCAACTGCAATTATTTTGAGGATCTCCATCGTCTTCCCATTGGAAATTTATTCCTATGTTGTTTTCCAAATGTACATACATAGCATATTTCATATTTTACTAAAATGTTTGGTAATCCATGCACCATATTTTTCACCTACAAAAGCTTCAATCCTTTGAAACTCAAATGACCATAACAATTATGCCATAGCCAATTACTATCATCAATTGAAACCTTCAATATATTGGTACTTGCATGCTACATTTTTAATGGAAACTTTTTATTGTTGGTCATGGGTATTTTATACACCAATATTCCATTCTTGTCAAAGATCTAGAAAGCCTTATCTTTAAATAAAACTTCATAAGTTTTCTCTAATAGCTACCCTACACTTAGTAAATACATAGAATGTATTATGAATATTTTTTACCTCTCCTTGCTTGGTTCAAACCTCTTTTGTCTCGACCAAACTCCTAAATACTCATCGAGTCCAAATTCGAGTAGGCTCAGCTGCGTCGAGCCCACTCGGATTCATTTTTTTCTTGGACTCGACCAAGTCCAATGGCAAGTCTGGACGTCGGGATTTGGGTGATCCAAAATAGAATATAATAAAATAAAATAAAATAATAAAAAATCTTAATGGAAAACCATTGTTTATTTATTTGCAAAGGCGATGAATTGCAATGGTAGGCAATTGACGCACACGAACGTGAAGATCAAACCGGTTGCACACGTGTTAACTTCGTCCATGACCATGTTCTTTAGGATGGTGTTTTTTATTAGTTAGTTTTTCCTTCGCCAAATAAATTTAAAAATTTTGAAAACCTTATATTATTTTATAGTAAAATAAGTTCACAGAATTTGATTTAATTTTTACTTTTGCTTGTATAAATTTTTATTATATATATTTGTTGTTTGAATTTAATCCCAGACTTCGTTACCTATTTGGCTTTGATGTGTGTTATGGAGCACATTACCTTTCACGTAGACTTTGAGAAAGTTAGCAAAGAGGTCGGTTTATTGATATTCCTGCAAGAGTAAGGATGGTTAACAGAATATCAGTTGTTCAGTGGTACGTGAAGGGGTGAATGTGCACATGGGTTGGAAGAAAGTTAGTCAATATATTATATTATATAGTGTTTGTATTGAAAAACAACTTGATTAATAATTAAGATACATTACATATTTTCAATATAGTTTATATATATCTATAATCAGTTATATGGATAGTTTGAGGGATAGTTTGAGGGAATGTTGTGCAAAGAAAATGGTAATGAATATCTCCAAGAAAAAATGCAACAGTGCACGTGAAGGTGTCCCCAGAAAAAACAGGAATGACTTATTGTTTTACTGACAATTTAAAAAAAAACATAACAAAATCCAAACATTAAAAGCACCCTCTATGATGTTTTGAATGAATTATAATGAAATGAAGTATTCAAGCACGAAGGGTGTCGACCACGATAGTTAGCAGCGAAGTTTTTAGCCACAATTTTCTCAGGTCTGGCTAGGATTTTCACACGTACAGTTAGCAACATGATTTTCATAGGCACATCCATTATTTTGAATTTTCTTTTGTGAAGTGAAAATCAATCATTCTCAATATGGCACTTATCTCCTTCGAATGTGCTTTTGGAAAAAAAATTTAACGAGCTTGGAGAGGCCATTCGCCTTCCACCGATGAATATTTTAAAGATTGGAAAAAAAAGGCACTCTTGTGTTAATTTTTAGGGTTTTACCCTAGGAGTTGAGATTTTCGAATCAACTACGCATACTCTAAATATTTTGAGGTCATTGTCCTTCCATCGGTGAACATCCAAGCATTTCAAATATTTGTGGAAAAAAATTTTAGGGCACTCTTATGCTATTTTAGGGTTTTTACCCATCTTTGGAGTTTGCGAAAGGTTGTGCATCTTATAGGGCTTAGAGTGAAGAATTGGGACAATCATCGCCATCCGACGACAAGCCCAACTTTGTAGTGGAGAAGCATTTGGGTACAGAAAAATAGTTCGCACGGGATGTGAGGTTTCTATGATGGATGAAACTCCATCCCTCAATGATCTTGAATCTCAGGTTCCCTTGACTCCCCTTGGGAACCTTGCAAACAATTCCATGGAGAAGCCTGCAAATTCGGAGAGCGAGAGGAGCTTACCAGAGGGCTACACTATTGACCCATCAAACCCTAATCCAGCAACACCTCAACCACATGCAGAGCAAGGTAAGCCCCTTTCAGTTGTTCTTCCTGATTCCTTTGTTGAAGTAGCTAATGACTTGTCTGAATGTATTATCATTTTATTTTTTTATGCGGGATACCACCTGAGGCTGAATTTCTCAAATGGGTTAGGGGGGTTTGGGAAAATACTAGAGGTTGGATAGTTGAGGCTATTCGAGGGTTGGGAAGGGGGTACATAGCAGTCTCCTTTGTGAATCCCGAACATGCCAAAAAAGCCCTCCAATATGGAACTTGGGTTATCTACGGGTAAACTTGTTATCTGCAAGGTTGGTCTTTGGATTTTCATCCAGAGGGTCCCTCTAGGGAAAAATACCCTTTGTGGATAGAGTTGCCCTTTTTATCTCTTTCATGTCACCCATTTCTCAATAAAATTGTTGTTGTTCTTGGTAAGGTTTTGTGGTCTCACCCTATGTCAGAAAAACTATCTAATTATAGAGTGCACCCTCGTATTTGTGTAGAAATGGACATATCCAAGTCGTTGCCCCCTCCCTTGAACTCAATGGGCCAGGTTTCCATGTTAGTCAACCTCTTATCTATCTAAACTTACCTAATGCATGTTTTTACTATAGAGAAGTTGGACACTTGATCAAAAATTATTCGAAAAAATTAGCTAAAAAGGAACAAATGGAAGCAACTGCTAAAAAAATTGCAGAAAAAATCCCAACTAATGGCCCTCATATGGAAGTTGTTACTAAAAATTTAGTCAAGAAATTCCCTACCGATGGCCCTCAACACCCCCTTGTTCCTGAAAAAACTTCTACTTCTCAGGTCGTTCCTCCCAAGAACCCTCTTGCCTCTTCCATAGCTCAGACTAAGTACTCAAATACTCCTGTTAATCCTCAAGCCCCACCAATTTCAACCACGAGTCTTGAGTTAGCTCTCGTTCCTTCACCGCAACTCTTGAAAGATAGTCTTATGATAGATGGGTGGAGAATGGTAGGCAAGCGACAACGTTCATCAACCCCCCAAGATCACTCCATCCATTCAAAGGAAAAAAACCCTCTATCAAAGATCTTGCTAGATCCTTCTCTCAAGTTTCTCAAAATAAGGTTCTTGCTCAACAAACCCATCTGGACAACACACAATTGTTGCCAATCAGTGAAAATATATTCCAAGCTCTAATTCATGAGGTCGAGCAACCTCTAAATCACCCCTCATGAATTTAAATCTTCTATCTTGGAATGTTAGGGGGCTCTCCCTCCCTTACCGTAAGTTTCAAGTTCGAAAAGTTGTTGCTGAAAATCATATTTCTGTTCTTTTCCTTCAAGAACTGAAAGTCACTGGTCACACTCTCACCCATTGTATGGATATCATTGGTGGTGGATATGCATCTACCTTTACTACTTCTCATGTTAATGGTAAAGGAGGTGTTGCCCTTTCCATAGCCAAGTCTCTTTGTTATGCTATTCTAGACCATGGTGAAGATCCTGCTCATCATTGTGTGTGGGTTAGATTGGCTCTCAACTCTCAGGTTATTGGATTTTGTTCTATCTATGCTCCTAATGACCCTCCTAGTCGTATAACCCTTTGGGAATGGTTAGTTGTTTCTCTCCCTCCTGTAGAATGGATCCTTGGAGGTGACTTTAATATGATTGAGAATCCTAGTGATAAAAGTTGGATTGGTAGTAGACCCCTTTCTAATGTTGAATTTGGTAGTTGGTTGTTTTGTCATAATCATTTAGGTGTGCATGACCCTCTCTTTGGTAAAGCCTCCTCTCATAGAGATAATTGGTTTACGTGGTCCAACTATCATCAAGGTTCTTCTAGGAAGCTTGTTCATCTGGACAGATTTTATTTTAGTAATTATTTCCTAGATAAATTCTCCATCCATGAGCAAGTTCATGTCCTTTCTCACACTACTTTGTCTGATCACCTTCCTATCTTATCTTCTATCCAAAATTCCTCTATCTCTCTTAATTCCATGTCACTTCCTTTCAAATTAAATGTGTCCCACCTTGACAATCCTGCCTGTTGTCACCTTGTAGAGCATGTCTGGAATAGATTTCCTAGACCAACTGGTAATACTGGTTGGATCAAATGGTTTGAAACAACGATTTCCAATACGGTTTCATCCCTTAGATGGTATGGGTGCTCTATTTCTAGGAGGAAGAAGATTCAAGAGAGTCACCTTCATAAGGAGATCTCTCATCTTCATTCCATGCTTATGAAAGACCCTACTAACACTGTTATTCAATGTGATCTAGCTAATGTTGAAAATCAGGCTAGAGTTTATGAGTCTTACCATGCTAGAGGGGCACATGTTAGATCTCACCTCAATTGGATCTCCCAAGGAGACAAGGGAACTAATTTTTTTAACTACCTCAGACATAAGAATATTTTGAAAAGGATCACTGAGTTGGAGGACCCTTCAGGTCATTCTCTTTTTGACTCTAAAGAGATCATGAATCTTTTTGTAGCTCATTTCTCTCAACTTTTTATAGTGGATCCAAGGGATGAAATCCAATGTATCTTAATGGAATATGTGTAGGAACATATTCCCACCCTAGTAGACCCCATTATTTGAGATCAACTTGAATATCCTCTTTCTATGAATGATCTACAAACTACTCTTTTTCTATGAAGAATGACAAAGCTCCTAGCTTGGATGGTCTTCTAGTGGAGTTTTATAAAAAAATTTGGCATATTCTTTCCTCTGATCTTCATCACGTTTACCTGGAAGCTCTCCATAATAGTTCCCTTGGAGCTTATATCAATGTAGGGCTTATCAAGCTGATTCCTAAAGGTACGACTCATAACCAAATCTCCAATTGGAGACCTATTACCCTCCTCAATGTTTCTTACAAGATCATAGCTAAAGCTATAGCTTTAAAAATCAAAATTGTTGCTCAAGCGATTGTTCACCCTGAACAATCTACTTTTCTTAAAGGTCGTTATATTTTAGATAATCTTATGATGGCTTAGGAAACTTCGCAATGGGCTATCGACTCTAATCAAGATGCCCTCTTGGTTAAGTTAGATTTTGACAAAGCTTATGATAGAATCAGATGGGATTTTATTCTTAGTATGCTTTCTTGGCTTGGTTTCGGTCCAAAATTTTGTAATCAAATTGGTATGCTCTTTGGTGATGCTTCAACTTGTGTTCAGGTTAATGGAGCTCTTTCCCCCTCCTTCCCTCTTCAATGGTCTATCATACAAGGTTGCCCCCTTGCTCCTTTTTTGTATGTTTTGGTTGTCGATGCTCTTGGTTATCTTCTTCATAAGGCTCATTCTGATGGCCTCATTCAGGGTATTAAGCTTCCTGGGGATAAGCATGCTCTTAACTCTCATTTTTTTGATGATTCCCTTCTTTTTCTTCAAAATACCCAACAAGAGGTGGAAATGGCTAAAGAGATTGTTCAATTATTTTGTGATGTCTCTGGTTCTCGTATCAATGACTCTAAAACTGAAGTCTTCTATACCTCTTCCTCTCCTCATGGATGCAACTCCTTAATTGAGTGGAAGATCATCCCTCATGGTATGATTGTGCATTATTTGGGAATTCCCTTTGGGATTAATATCTCTCCTAAGGATATGTGGAACTGGGTTATGGAAAGACTTCAAAAAAATTTAATGCTTGGCCAACTCGGTTTCTTTCCTTAGCAGGAAGAATTCAAGTTGCAAATAAAATTATGGCAGCCTCTCATGTTTATTACTCCTCTTGTTGGATGGCCCCCAAGGTAGCCTATAATAAATTAACTTAGGCCATTCATAAATTTTTATGGACTAAATGGGATGGGGAGGTGGGAATGACACCCATCTCTTGGAAACTTTGTACTCAACCTAAGGCTTTAGGAGGTCTAGGCATCATTGATCCTCTTACCTAGAGTAAAATTTTGGTTGCAAAATGGGTTGCTAGAGCCATTATTGGTGATGAAAATTGGAAACACCTATTTCATTACAGAATCTCTCTAGCTACTCACAAAGGTAAATGGAAAGAAACCCCTTGGGAGGATAAGGTCCTTAATGCACCTTATTTTACAGTTAAAGGATCTATTCCAGTTACCCAAAACTAGAAAGCTTGGCAATCAGTTTCTCATTTATTGGCTTGGAAGTCTGACTCCTTGAGACATGGTCTGAGCATCGGTCTAAATAGTCTTTGGTGGAATAAACTTATCCTCCATAATGATAAACCTTTAGCTTTATGCAATGCTATTCATGGTCTAGCTTTTTTGAAGAAAGGAATTAATAGAATTAGAGATATCTGGGATCCGGGTAGCTACTCAATTCTTACTTGGAACCAGATCTGCAATTATTGCTCCCTTCCCTCTAGGTTCAAAGAGTCTTATGGCTTAGTTGTGGCTTCCATCCCTTGTGAGGTCCTTATGAAGTTGGGAACAACTACCCATAATATTTGGAATGATTGGAGATGGCTTAATGGTCATAGAATCTCTTCCATTACTTCTAGTTGGTTATACAAAAATCTTTTGTGTCCTCCTTCTTTAGACTCTAAGCTCAATGTCAAGTGGCAAGTGAATTTTACCAATGCCCAATGGTAGTTTCTTGCTACTCAAATTTGGAAAGCTCTTATTGAATCCAAAACTCAACTTCTTGGATGGCGGATTTTGCATCAAAAACTTCCAACTTCTGAAAGTTTGGCTATGATTTTACACATTTCCCCTCAATGCAATTTTTGTAATGCTTTAGAAACTCTTATTCACTTGTTTTGGTTTTGTGACATGGCTAAATAGTTTTGGGATGTCTTCTACTCTTTTCTTTTTCCCTCTTTCACTAGATCTTGGAAGCTTTCTCTGCTTGGTTTTTCTCAACTGGATCAGTGCCCCAAACTCTGGGATGTTTGTAGACTCATCCTTCTCAAGCACATTTGGAAGTGCAGATGCAAAAAGGTGTTTATTGGATCTGCTCCTCCATGGGATATAGTTTTAGCAGACTTGACCTTTGATCTTTTGTTACATGTGGGACACATTCATTCCCAAGTCTATGGAACTTCCAACACACCTCGAGATGTTATTGACAGACTTCATCAACTTTCTCATATGATTCAAGATCTTCAGAAGGTCCAACAGGAAACTAAGAAGAAGGCAGTTAACAATGATGAGCAGGTTCAAGTTTTGATTACTTCTATTTCTTCTTTGAAGACTTCAGAAGATATCACGGAAGACATGCCCAAAATTTCTTCATATAACAGACTCTCCCACAGATGAATGTTGATATCTGGTGTATTGCAACAAGATATAGCTATAGTCTTTTTGTTGATATTAGCTTCTATTCTTATGTATATTCAGTTATGGATGCTTTACTCCTGATCCACCTCATTTTGTTTTTTAGCTGGTGGACAATGCTAGCACCAAAATATTGTAATGTTCCGGTTAATGAATTAATATAATCTAGCTTTTTCTAAAAAAAATTAGAAAAGAAAAAAAAAACACCCTCTTGTAAAATTCATGCACGGTAAGGGTTTGAATTTAATTTTTTTAGGTGAATATCTTTAATTTATATATAAAAGCTATTATAAGTATTATTCGAGTATGAATTTTAATTAAAATATTTTGATTAAATAGTTGTTTTAGATTGATGTTTTAAAAGGTTCGATTATTTGGCTTATTCTTAACAAAAGTTGTAAAATTAATATTTAATATTTTTATTAATAATTAAAATACATAAAATAAAAATGTAAAATTAATAAAATAAAGGGTTATAAAAAGTTAAGGATAAGTTAATCATGGAAATAAAAAGAATAAATGATGAGAAAAAGGTTAAAGGTCTTAATATTTTTAATATTTAATGATATTATATTTTATTTTATAATTTGTATACATATTTAATATTAAATATAAAGATGAATTTTATTATTAAAAATTAAAAATAATAAATATATTAATGAAATAAATATATTTAAATAATTTAATAATAAAAATTATTTTAAAATAATTTATTTATTAATTAATACTATGTAAAGAAGAGAAAATGAGGGAGGGAGGATACAGTATGACAAGTAGAGGGTAGAAGTGGGGTTAATATAAGTGAAGGAGGAATAGTTTGATGGAGGCGAAAGGAAAACACTTGAAAAACAAAGTAGCATGAGCTTGGAGGAAATAAAAAATAGAGACACCTTGAGGTAAATTGTTTATTAAATGAAACGTTTTTGAGCTCATACACTTCAAGAGGAGGAACAAATATAAATTGAATGATCTTGTGTTTGTCCATTACAATCTACTCCACCACAAACAAATAGTAGGTTCTGATTATGAGGCCATTGACCTAGACCATATTGATCCATCCTCTAAATGGATCGTAGAGGAGGAGGTGCAACCTCTAGAATATCCTACCATCCCCTTGCAAGAACTTGAAAACCTAGTAGAACATTTAGTGGCGAAGGAATAGGAAGAGCAAAAGGAATGATCCACACTATAAAGGGAACTTAGAGGTTATTATAGGTCAAGGGGAAAATCAATTCCTAAATAGTTTGACTCTTGAGAGATTGTATTTGCTTAGTGCTATTGTTATTTTATTTTCTATTTGGTCATGGCTCATGAGTAGATTTTGTACTATAAGCATTTTTATGCATACAAGAAAGAATATGTCCCTTCTTCTTGTTAATTTCTTATTTGTATAATGTTGAATGTTGAGTAAGTGTGATAGAATATACTAATAATAAAAAAAAAAATCATTTTTCTTATTATTGAGTCTTGCTGAGTATTTTTGCTGAGTCTCGAGTCCAACCCCTGAGTTGACCTTTTCGATTTCGATTTGAGTCTGAGTTTTGCTACTATGGTTCAAACAACCAGAGTCCCTTTACCAACAACTTCAATAGTTTTATCATTCCCCAATGTCACATTTCTTTTTCTCATTTTGTTCATTTCAATAAATAACTCTTAATATTTGTCATATGATTAGAACACCTAGAATAAAGAAACCACAAATCATTACTTGAGTTTTTAGTAGTAAGACTTGAGAGGAAAATATTTGTTTTAGAATCTTCTCCATCATCACTTGTGAAATTTGTTGATTTGTTTTGCATGTCCTTTTGCCTCTTCCAATATTCAAAAATGCCCATATTTTTTACAATAGTGACATTGGATTTTCCTCTTATCTATGACTCCTCGTCCATGATCTCTTCCACTTCGACCTCCTCCATGTCCATGTCCTCTTCCACCTCTTCCACTTTTTGAGGACTCCTTTTCCTCTTGGAGTAAATTGGGACTATTGCTGCCCTTTCCAACCCTTGCCTTTACTGAAAAATCTTGTTCTGAGTCTTCAATAGATTTATCCAATTTACTCTCATGGGACATTAGTGAACCCATCAAATCATCCAACCTCAAAACTGATAAATCTCTACTTTCTTCAATTGCAATAACTATAAAATTCCACTTCATAGGTAAAGACCTTAATACCTTCTCACAAATTATATGATCTATAATATTTTCTCCATGGATGCAATGTTGGTTAACATTATTCTACACTTAAATATGAATTTAACAATCTTTTTATTGTATTTCATATATAAAGTTTCAAATTCTCTCCTTAAATTTTGCAACTATACCAACTTCATCTTAATAAATAATAAAGATTCAAAATATAAAATAATCCCTTTTAGAAATATAATATAATATTTATATAAAAAATATATAAATGAACACTATTATATACATGGCCACCTAATGTAATACTTTCTTTCTATCCATGACCACTCCTTCCATGCCATCTAGCATGTGAAGAACATTTCATTATGTGACAACTTTACATGGCCTTTCAATCTGTTTCAAATGTAACAACTTTATGTGGCCTTTCAATCTGTTTCAAGCATTTAGAATGTAATCCTAGCTATTTATAGCCCTTTTGATTAATCAAATCTTCAAGCTGGTTTTGGGATTTGTGTTTGGAATATCCATATTAGATTCGGTATCAAAGCGGTTAAGTTGGACTAAGAGGAGTATTTTTTGATAGTGCATGGGAATCGCTTACATCCATAGTAGAGTTCAAATCTTGGGGCTGCCACCTATAACCCCTGTGTCTTCTTGTTATTGTTGACCTGACGTGAGATGGAGACCGTCGGTTGCTCAAGGTTCCTACCGTCGTCGGTTTGACGCGCATTCAAAGGATTCAGATCATACTACTACCTTTGCAAAGGGTTGACTTTCCCAAAGTTTGAACTTAGGTTTCTTCATGGTAAGTGCCCAACCACACTTGCACTTACCAATCAACCTAACCCTACCAATCAACCTAACCCTTAAAAATGGAAAAAATATCCTCTTCTTCCCTCATGCCAGTTGACAGTGTGGTTTAGACAGGGAATGAGAAATCTCCTACTAGTTGGTTTTGAAATTACTTGAGTTTGAGTTGTTTGGTTAGCCTATGTTTGTCTAATCGTGCGAGTTGTTTTGTGAAGAGCTAGAAGGAGGCTAAGCGATGAAAAGAGTGTCTGTTGGAAGAACTTTAGAAATAATTTGTGGATCTAAGCCTTAGCATATTATCCATGTACTTGTCTTACAGCCTGTGTGCTATACAACTAAAGAAAGCCTAGCTTGCTATAACCACGCTATCACACCTACTGGTGCTGGTTTGTATCTTGGATGCTTGTGCATTTGCCTTGTTGCTTCGACGGTTCTACCCTTAGCTGAATAAGAATAAGTTGGGAGGTCCTGTTTACACATCTTATACACAAAGCCAGTACATCTACGTGTTCTCAACTTGCCGATGCACGTGCCAGAGAGAGTAATTGCGTGTTACACTACATAGTCATGTACAACAAATTGGAGTTTCTTTAGTTGGAGGAAGAATTTCATGGAAGCTAGACAAAAGAGACTCCGGTGCATCGAAAAATAAAGGAGAAACAAGTTTCTTCTGCTTAATATAAACGTTCGAACGATACGTGAAAATCATAATGTTGTTGGAGACTTTACGACATGACTCTCTCTTAATCAATTGACGTTGGATGCATTTTACTGTTGCCTTGAGGAAGTGTTAAGCAACAAATCATTCTTGAGCTTGTTTGGTCGGAACGTACGCAATGATAATTGGAATTTGTATTTGAAGACATATAAAGATATACGTTAGAAAAATTATTTAATAACCATCACATAATTTACGAAGGTGGCTCATTAAGTAATTAAAACCAGAAAGATTGCCCAGCAATGGTTTATCCGACTAAGCCCATGATAAAGGTCGAATGACCAGTTTTCAAGCATAAGGAGGGACCGCTATTTGTTAGCGCACCTACGACGTGGCTAAAGGTCGAAGGAACGTTGGACACTCGACTTCGTCTATAATTAATTTTATTGGGGGAATTTAGTTGTGCGTAAAGCCCACATTTTTAGCCTTTGTCGCATGTTCATAAGGATGAAGCCCAACTGAGAAATGTGGTAGTTGATGGAGGTTTCGACGTCCAGAAAGCCCGTAAGATCAAAATTTGGAGCCAGTTAAGTTGGACGACGCTCGCAAAACATAGGCGGCCTCTCGAGGACGTGTGGCTCTTCACAGATACGGAAGGTGCACACTCCTTTTTGCTAAAGTTATAACATCCTTTGAATTCTTTAAATTCGATTTAATCTTTTAATCCTAGTGGGGCCTTTGTTTTAGCTCGACTTTTGTCTTTAAGCGAGAGCTTAAAGATTATTGCAAATGTTTGACATTTAGTGCCTTAACCTAAGACTTAGAGGAGATCTTGTTATCTTTAAATTTGGGAGCATTTATCATTGAAAAAAAAAGGGATTGAAATATGTACTGATCTACACACGAGGACAAAGCCTTCAGCTCACTCTTGGTCACGTCGAGGTAGTATGTTTGGTGTATGTAGATATAGTTGTTCTTGTAAAATCATAGCTTTATTTATAGGCGTTGGAAAGTTCGTTTCAAGCATGAATCCTTGTAAGTGATGTTTTTCACTTTGATAATTGTTTGGTGCATGTAATTATACGTTGAAGTTGATCTTGTAAAAATAAGTGCATTTTTGGTTGTACCCGACACGTCTAGTGGTTTATTTGTAAATTTGAACAACCACTCCCCCTTGGCTTTCACCAGAACTAGTTATGGTCCATTGGCAAACAAAATAGATAATGACATCAGCTCAAATAGTGAGAAATTTGACCAATAAGATGAAGAATATGCAAGTTCGACCTCCATCACTTGAGATCCATGATCTTGGCTCACGTTCTCATGTCAAAGGTGAGGTCAGGGTCTATGATAGGTCTAGAGATCCTGAAGTTCTCAATAGTTGGATCCTAGACATGGATACTTGGTTTGCCTACAATTATATCCCTAAATATGATAAGGTCCCCTCTCCTAAGTTAAAATTATTTGGAGTTGCTAAGATTCTAATCATTGAGAGGCAAACCACTTAGAATCCCATCACCACTTGGATTGAATTGGTCATAGCCTTAAAGACTACTTTCTATCCATCCAATTACGATGAGAATTTGCTCATCCATTGCTTTCGTTTGAGGCAAGGAAGCCAAATGTCCATTTAGGACTATACCTATCAATTCAACCACCTCCGTATCTTGCTTTGAGTTTAGGATCCTACACCTACTCTTGTTTCTAAGTTTAAGAGTGGCCTACAGACACAATTGTTTCAAAAGTTGAAATATACTCACCTTGATACACTTGATGCATATTTTAATCAAGCTCAACTTGTAGAGGAGAAGCTTTCTACTTAGACTCATGCATCTTGATCTTCTCCAGATGGTGCACCTCAATCACCTCGATCATCCTATTCAACAACTCCTCATTCTACTTCTTCAGTAGGCACATTCCAACATTAATGGTCTCAAAATTGGTAGTCTCCTTCATATTCGAAGAAGTATCCCTCTCCTTTTTCTTTAGCTTCTTTTCATGTATCTTGTAATTATTGTAAGAAGCTAGGGCATATGATATACGCATGTCCAGAGAAAAAGAAAACTTTCGAGGAGGGAACTCCATAAAATCCTATTGAGACTACTAGTGAGGATCAAATCTATCCTGAGTTAGAAGGAAAATTGAATAATGTTTCCTTACTAAATCGTTAGTCTCTTGCCAGAGATCGTGATCATTTATTTGTCACTTGTGCTCACCTTACAACTAATTTCTTTGTGGATTGTATCATCGATAACTGCTTGTAGAAAAACTTGATTTCGTAGTCCATTATTGATAGATTGCAGCTACCTACCTATCCTCCCCCTCATCCATATCTGCTTGGTTGGAAATACCGTAACACCTCTTCCATGATCACACACACTTGCACTTTATCCTTTGCTTTCGGTCCTAAGTATGTCGACACTATCACTTGTGATGTCACTCCCATGGACTGTTGTGGTTTATTGTTAGGTAAGCCTTATCAGTATGATAAGAGGGCTCAGTATGATGCATATCATAACACTTATACCTTTCAGCATGATCATCGCTCTTTCCTCATTTGTAGTCGACCATTACCCCATTTTCCTCCATCTCACTCACCCAACACTACATTAGCATCCATCCAACCATAGCCTCACCATTCTCAAACCAAATCCCTCTTGTGCACTCAGTATGTTGCTCCTTTGTAGTTAAATACTCATAGAGCATTCCTCCTCCTGCTATGGTACCACCTATTCCTAGTACTTCTACATCAGTTCCTACTGCTCTTACTCCTCCTCCTAATGTTACAGAAACTCCACTTGCTTTGATTGTTGTTCCAATACCTACTCATGTTACAGCTTCTACATATTTTACCACTCTTGTTGTTGATTCTCCTATTCTTCCAGCCTTAGTTGTTTCTATTTCTCTAGCATTGATTGTTTCTGTTGCGGATCATGTACCTATTACCACTCCAATTTTAGTTGTCCTTTTTGCTCAACATGTTCCTTCTCCATTTTGTTCACCCTTTTGTATGCATTGGAGTCCAATGCTCATATGGTGGTAAGGAATGATAGGGATTCAAAATATAAAATAATCCCTTTTTTTAAATATAATATAATATGTATATAAAAGAATATATAAATGGCCACTTTTATATACATGACCACCTAATGTAATATTTTCTTTCTACCCATGGCCACTCCTTCCATGCCATATAGCATGTGGAGGACATTTCAATATGTAATACTTTGCATGGCCTTCCAATTCGTATCAAGCCTCTAGTTGGCCATCGTCGTGGCCACTAATTAGCGTGTAATCCTGGATATTTATCTCTTTTGATAAATCAAATATTCAGGCTAGTTTTTGTATATGTTTGTCCTGTATGTGTCTGGAATACCTGTATCAGTAAGATATCTGCAATGTGTTCCATGCCTCGTAGGCACTTGTAGCTGAAGCAATTTTTTTGAAAATACTCTCATCCACAACACTCTAGATCAAATACCTTGTTAATGCATCTTTATTATTTTCTTCCCTCTTACTGGTTCATTCTTGTGTTGTCAATGCACAGTCATGAGATTATTGCTTGTTACCATCTCTTCCAACCTCTCTCAACTTATGCTCTGATACCAATTGTTGAAAACATGGCCTACAAATTAGAGCACCAAAAAAAGATAACGATGAAAAAATATACCCCAATTGAAATCTGTTAACAAAATTAAAGAGGGAGGATACAAATTGTGTTAAAGGAAAAACCCCTAAAATTTGGTTTGAGTTTTCGTAAAATGTTCATGCATTACAAATTGCTTCACAAAAAATAGTTATAAGTAGTGTGTATTACTCTCTAAAATAATGAACATCTAACTGACACATCCTTTAGATCCTTTGGCTTATCCAAATCTTTATTTCTATATTCATTCTATTTAGTCCTATAAAACTAATAACATCAACCTTCCTATCCTTTAGCATTACAGAAAAAATTACTTAACAGATGTAGCATGAATTTTGGGATTGTCTTAGAGACATGTCCCAAGCTTCAATGGCCATCTTGGAGATGTGTATTAATGTCTCCAAAAATAATCTGACTTCCTCAATACGTCTGCCACTATCCCAGAAATTTTTTTTGCCATATCACATTGTTCTTGTCCTGAAAACTTCATGGAATATAATTTTTTTTGACACATGACCAATCTCTAGGGTGTGACTTATGATAGGAGATGACACGATTTGATATTTAAAAAAGTGTGATTCAAAATACAAATAGGTGCAATTCAAGACATAAAAAGGAGAATGAGATGATTTTTTCAAAATGCCAATACATAATTTTGCTGAAAGGTTTGATTGAAGAGTTAGAAATAAGTTAGTGTCTTAAGATGAATGATTTGAAAAGTGAAATTTTCAATTTTAACTTTGTAGTATCAACTATGAATTAGAAAAATTGTAGAGAAGGAGACAGTTTCAATGCATATGTTGAAAGAACTATGGTTTATTTTTTATTTATTTTTTTAAATAAATATTTTTATGAAGGAAAGCATATAAATCACAAATAATTTATGTTAGCATTGGTGAAATTTTATCCATGAAGGATAAAGAGATTAATTAGTTATAATATATAGTTTTTATCTTGCTAAAGTTAAAAGTCTTAAGGAGAACACAAGCTATCATAATATAATTATGACAAATATTTAACAACAACTAAATTCAAAGTGAGCAACATGTGTTGAATGTTGACGTATGAGTTCTTTTTGTATAAAGTAATGTAGTTTGTGTGAAAAAATAAATCAATCAATGACATGATATTAATTACTTACTCTTGATATGCCTCAAAATAAATAAGCAAAAATGGAAGACATCTACCATTGAACCCTATTGACATCCCACTATCATGAGATTATTCAATTTTAGTGACAGAGTACTAAAACTTTTGGTAATAAAAATCACCTACTTTAGCACCTCAACCCAATAGTATTTTAGATGACAAAAATCAAACATTAACTTACAAAAAAAGATTTTGTACATATCAAAATGGATCTTGGATGGACTGGTCCATATTCCATGCATTGTCATTCAGTAGTTTTGGTGTAATCTTATTGTCAATTATCTTCACATGTTTCAAGCAAGAATCAATCCTTTTTTTAATGGGTTATATGGGATTGAAATGGGTGCCCATCCGTATTACATCATATGACCATATAGTGGTATTACTACATTTTTGACAGTTATGCATGTATTCTTTGATAAAATTTGAACCTAGGTCTCCATGAAAGTCGAGGTATTTTAACCAGTTGAACTCATGCCATTTGATAAGGAAGAATAAATATTTTGTTAATATATGACAAAAATATGGAAAATTTTGGGTCAAAAAAGAATATTTTCTTTTCATCACCATTTTGGAGATATTCAGTAATACTTTTAGCTTTAAGATTTTTGAGAATGGGACATAGAGAATCTAATATATCATATATCGAGTATTCATTATAGGTTTATTTATTAGGAGGTAGGTAGCATATGTCATGACTCATGGATCATATCATAGCTATAATCCATTTCCCATTTTGGTGTAAATGAAATTCATTTATCTTTGTATGTATGTCTACATATATAAAAGGTCATTTATTAAGAGGAAAGTAGGATAGGTCACAAATATCTCATCATAACTTTTGATTATTATATGTATCCATTTCCCATTTGGTATAAATAGTACCCATTTGTCCTTTTTTTTATATTACAATATGTATTAAAATTTTTATTAATTTCATATAATAAATTTCTATGTCTCATGACAAATAGCCAATAGATATAGTCTTAATTCTTTTGATATGAATTTTTCTTCAATGTTCGGTTAATACATGGTTAATACATCAGGACAACCAAATTTCATTAGGTGTGCAAAGATTTTTCTTGTATCCATGCTTAACTTGGAGTTTTTCTTTGTATGTCCTTACTATAAACTGTATTCTAGATGGATGTGTTTAGTGTGTTTATGCCATTTTCCAGTTGTGTCATATTCTAGGCCTTCTAAAATTTTGTCATATTAATATCAATTATCATATGGGCATGTAAACTATGTATTTATGCTTTGATATTTTTATTTTAGACTTCTTTAACCCCTTATAAAAAGTTAAGAGTTTTGTATACTCAATGCATAAAAGAGAAGAGTGGAGGAAGATAATTTACTTTAGTAGCAATACTTGATTAAGACAGGACATGGTAGTAAAATTTTAGTGACTTTTAATGGAGATAAAAGTCAGACTATTGACCACTTTTGAGATAGAAAAATTATTTTCATTACAAATGAAAAATTACTAGAACAATTACATTTCATTAAAATAAAATTATATTAGAAAAAATATGTTTCATTAAAATAAACATGTGCTAGAAAAATTATGTTTCAGTAAAGATGAAAAGTTGTTATCAAGATGATGGACCCGTTATTTTGCAAAAGCAATATACTGACATAATGAAGAGAAAGCCAAAAGATGATTTAAGAACAACACAAAACTTCTTTTTAATACATTTATTGATTGAGGCTTGTAGTAAAATTAAGATATCACAATGCACCAAAATAATAGAAAAAAATAGAAGATAGCTGCCAAAACTGATAATATACAAGCAATATACTGATACTAAGAGGGGAAGCCCGAAAAGAAGATTTACGAAAAACACAAATATAAACCACAAATATTTCATTTTAATACACAGTGATTTGGACATGCAGTAAAATTAAGATAGTAGAATACACCAAACTAATAGAAAAGAAGAGTAAGATAGCCTTCACTCATCACTAGTACAAATTAAATAGATGGTACAAGGATACAATGTTCTTTTTGGGTGCAAAGCACATGCAAAAGCAAAAATATAGAATATAGTAAATACAAAAATGCTTATTCACATCAAATGGCATTAGCTCAACCTGTTTAAATCTTGCCAAGCAATACATGCATAATTGCCAATAATACCACCATGTCGTCATGATGCAATTTAGGTGGGATACCTTTCATTCTACTTAACCAATTAAGAAAAAAATTGCCTATTCACATACATAAATATAAAACATAGAAACATTCTCATTTAAAAATATAGGATAACTTGCTCAACTTCAAATATTATTATTTTCTTGTTTAATGGAAGTTGTAACTTTTAAAGTAGATGAGGAAACTTTATTGCAACAGTTAACTCAAGAATATCATGGCTCGTGTTGGCAAAGTGCCTTGCAACCCGTCAAGTAAGCAGGGTTTATTACTTGCAGTTGGTGCAAATCTGAACATGAAGCAAAGTATACTCCACCAAGGGTTGTTAAAAACTTGAAATAGGATCTTTAGAACAAGTGAGGAACGCATTCTCGTTCAATTGACATGGCTTGTGCTGTTTTAGTTAGCTAACATTAATTTCATGAATGCCAAGTTGAGCTGGGAGATCTAAATGACAAGCATTGGGCTTCACTGCTTGGATATAGAAGCTGCATATCTAATGGACTTCAAATGTACTATTGTTGATTATGAAGCCTTTGCTCGTGAAAGTGAAGTCAGGTGCATATCTGATGGGCTTCAATTTGTACTTTTGTTGGTTGTGAAGCCTTCACTTATTCAAGTGAAATCAAACAGTCACAAACAAGGAAAGAATAAGAATAAGTTACTCAATTGCGGTCATCAAGCGCCTTGAATTTGACTTGGGTTTGTTGAAGAAAATTTCAAACTCTGGCTTGGATGCTAGCCAAATTCGGAGTAAACGATGAATCTTTGTCATGTTCCTTCTATTCATGATGATGGGACTATATAGAGCTAGAAGAGAAATTGACATATGTTAAGATTCCAAGGATTTGAAGTCATAAAAAACTTAAAAAGGAGAATGCCCCCTAGAGATATGAGTAGCCTAATGTGCAGATATTGTCCCATTCCTTCTATTGTTAATGATAGATGCATAGAGCATGGACCGAGTTGTGATTAACACCTTTTGGCTAAGCGGTAGGTTAGAACCGCTCTAATCATATTTGAAAATAAGTTGTTCACCTAGGGAGCATCAGCAGACTAGGTAAATGGCATAAAAATTGCCATTTTGGAAAATCAAACCACAATAGAAGTACAGTTATGTTAACACTAGTTTGTATGCAGGCTTTAATGAAATCCATGGAAATAAATTTCTACGATCCAGGAGGAGCCATTTGATTTGAAGGCTTAAATTGGCTACAAACTAGGCATTGACGAATAAAAACCTCAACATGTTTACTTATGTATTAATTACAAAGGTGTTGATTCTCATGAATAAGAATAATGTTTTATTTTGAAATATATAATGATTTACTTGGATAAGATGTGCTTGCTGGATAAAGCAATAAAGCATATGCAAAGGCAGATAGATAGAATGTACTAGTTATAAAGATGTGGATTTACATAAATAAGAATAAAACATAGAAACATCCCCGTTCCTAATTTAGGAATACATAATGACCTGCTCAACTTCTAATCTTAGCATTAAGAGATATTTTCGTTAATAGTTTATCTGTAAAACTGCCATAGAGCAACACAAATACTTCATTTTAATACTCAAGAGACATTTTAGTTGCAGATATGACATTTGTTAAATCATTTTATTTGCAACTTTCCAATGCTCCCCCCTCATCAGTATACAAACTTGACATCAACTACTGTCACTTCCATTAACTAGAACATCAACTGAGATCCTTAATCTAGAATTTTCTTTCTTAATGCCTTCTTTAAAGTGTAACCTTAACCCTAATCCATGTCATTTTTTGGGTCAAAAAATAAATATCTGAAAAGCCAAATGAATTGGAGAAGTGCAAACAACAACCAAGAAGCTTCCACAATGATTTTCATAAGTAACTCAAGAAAAGTCATGGTAAAAAAATAATGTTGAGCGGTAGGTTAGGACCGCTCTAATCGTATTTGAAAATTAGTTGTTCACCTAGGGAGCATCCAGACTAGGTAAATGGCATAAAAATTTCCATTTTGGAAAATCAAACCACAACAGAAGTACAGTTATGTTAACACTAGTTTGTATGCAGGCTACAAATGAAATCCATGGAAATAGATTTCTACGGTCCAAGAGGAGCCATTTGATTTGAAGGCTTAAATTGGCTACAAACTAGGCATTGATGAATAAAAACCTCAAACATGTTTCCTTATATATTAATTACAAAGGTCATGATTTGCATGAATAAGAATAAAGCATAGAAACATTTTTATTTTGAAATATATAATGATTTACTTGGATAAGATATGCTTGCTGGATAAAGCAACAAAGCATATCCAAAGGCAGACAGATAGAATGTACTAATTATAAAGATGTGGATTTACATAAATAAGAATAAAACATAGAAACATCCCGGTTCCTAATTTAGGAATACATAATGACCTGCTCAACTTCTAATCTTAGCATTAAGAAACGTTTCAGTTAACAGTTTATCTATAAAACTGCCACAGAGCAACACAAATACTTCATTTTAATACTCAAGAAACATTTTAGTTGCAGATATGACATTTATTAAATCAGTTTATTTGCAACTTTCCAATGCTCCCCCTCATCAGTATACAAACTTGACATCAACTACCGTCACTTCCATTAACTAGAACATCAACTGAGATCCTTAATGTAGAAGTTTCTTTTTTAATGCCTTCTCTAAAGTGTAACCCTTAACCCTGATCCATGTCATTTTTTGGGTCAGCAAATATATATCTGAAAAGCCATTTTATACCAGCCTCTTCAAAATTGATGAAGCTTACTACTTCTCAATTGCATGTTTTCTTTGACAAACCATTTAATATGTGATAAATTTTAAATTTATGACGGTCAATAACTGTCAACTACTACTTCTCTCTGATAGCTCACCTTACATACACCTTTCCAACATTTATTACGGTTGAAACACGTTAGTGACTGCTTCTCTGATAAGCCACCTGAATCATGTCTTTCGAGGGCTTCTATGGGTATTAAAACCTGTCAGGAGTTTGTTCTAACTGAAATGCATTTTTGTATTCTTGGAGAGCTGATGCAAACTCTTCAAACTATTAAATTTCAGAACTGTAAATTCTTTGCCTACTACATTGCAATATTATAGGATCATTTTCAAAAAGCGTTTGTTAGAAAATAAAGAAATTAATACACATTGTTTGATGTTTTTTTTATGTAATCTGTCAGAGGATGAATTATAATTCAACGATGAGAGTTTTTCTGGCTGCAGAGTCAACAAATGGGAAAGCTAGTGAATACACTTAATGTCTAACTCACTAATAACAGAAACGATATACCTTTGGTTAACTCCACAATAGAGTTTATTTGGATGCATAGTCCCTCAATATCAGCTGGAATCCCTTGTGGCGTTACTCACCGTCTAACTGAGATAAAGAATTATATAACATCCTTCATGGAATTACTCAACTGTGCAAGATCTTCTGGTTGTGGTGCTACTGTTAGTCAGGACAACTAGAAGACTTAATTAACATCTAGCTGAGAAACTAAATTTTAATAAAAAAAATTGTAGGTCCTACCTGCAATGTATGATTTTCATCATACATGAGAAAAATCAACAAAATGCCCTTTCAACATTATGACTTTAATAGCTGGCATTATAAGATCTTTAACTGCTGCACGTTATATGGTATTTAAATTCTTACCTGATAGAGAGTTCAGATAATTTTCTACAAGAAATAATTGTGATTCTTATTGCTGATTATGACCCTTCGGGTGTCACAATTGTCCTTTGGCTATCTCCTTTTTGTTTTGCTGGTTATAAGTGCTGATTTGATGCCTTAATGGTAATATTTCCCTTCAGCTGTGGATCCTCAACAAGGCACAAATTTCTAGAAAAGAATGGACGAAACTCATTCACAAACAGGCATAGGTTTCGAAGAGAAATTGTTTTGGAATGATGGACTATGAAAAATGGTAAAAAAGTGATGAGAATTTAAAAGTGACAGATGTTTCAATTTACTAGTGCAACTTTGCATGTTGGCTGTCTTGTAAATAAAAAATGTTTGTGATGTCTTCTTATAATTAGTATTTGTATTGTCATAGATAAATAATATATGAACATGTGACATCGCCCCAGAATATTCTTGAGGCATGTCTTTTGAAGGTATAACTCTCATACCTGGAATCTACGCTCAACATAATCTTCGCTTCAATTTTGATTCCAATGTGCCGCACTAGGATGGTTGAATGAGTTTCACAATATATTCTGTTCCTATTTATATGATGTCAGTTAGATTTTCAACAGGTATGGCATTCAAATTTTTTTTTGCAAAGTTCCGTTCCTATGTATATGATGTCAGTTATAAGATTCAAATATGATAAATTTAAAAGAGATTTTTTTTGAAAAAGGATCAGTTTTCTGATGTCAGTTATAAGATTCTTAGCCGGTATGACATTCAATTTTGATAAATTTGAAAGAGATTTTTTCCAAACGATATGAGGAATGATTTAGGTTTTCATTGTGCAACTGGGATAGGGTTTATAAAAGCATGAATATTGGAAGCATAGGCTTGTAGAATTGCAAACTTATGAGCTTGGATTTGGGGATAAAACCTGGTTGGAGATTATTGAAAGATTATAGAAAGAGATGCACAAATATGTTACTTCAAAAATATTTTGGTTTTTTTGATGCAATGAAATTATTCAAGAAATGAACCTTGCCTAAAGAATCATCAACACCATGAACATGGAACTTCATATCAAATAGTTTGCAATTGATTAAGAAATAAGAATCATCAACACCATCAACATGGAACTTCATATCGAATAGTTTGCAGTTGATTAAGAAATAGATTAAATGGTCATCCAATTTGGGGAATTATGCAAATTTTTGGTCTAATGCTTGGTTTAATCCTCATCTTCTTGTCTCTAATTCAAAATGACAACCATTCACTCAAGCATGTCTAGTAAACATTGAAAGGTCAAATATTATATTAATGTTAGCAACAATTTTAGATCATGGATTTCTATTAATGTTAGCTTGTACATGTTGAAATATCAAAGAAAATATTTAATAAAATCTATATATATATATATATATATATATATATATATATATATATATATATATATTTAATAAAAGGGTAAGTTTAAATAAAGGTTAGTTTGATTCCCCAATGGAGTGTGTTAACCCACTCATTGTTTTTATTGTAAAGGCTTTTATCTTAATTTAATATAAATTTGCTTCATAAAAAAAGTTCAAAATAATTAAAATGTCTTAAAACAAATATAATTTTTTCCTATTGTGATAGAAGTAAGGTCCAAGGTTGAAACCCCGATGTGGGTGAGGGTGGGTGTGTGGTGGATTTGTGTTAAATTATCTATTGATAAGTATAGCTTTTGGGTTTACTAGAGGTTGTGGTTGGGAGGAGACTCCTCAACCTATAGATTAGTCATAAAGGTTTCTCACAATAACCAAATAAAAAAATATTAGCTTATACTTCAATTTTTTTATTTTTTTATTATATAGTTTGTTTTAATATATAATTAATAATGATTTTAATCTTATATTAATATTATATGGCAATATAGAGCAACTTTGATATTATGATGGTTGTAATATTATAATATATGTTGAAATTTTAATAGTATGAATGTAGGCATGTTGCAATTTAACGCAGCTTCAATCTTATACATTCACTTTCAAAAAATTTATAAATATCAAATATTTTAAATATAAATAGCATTTATAATATATAAAACAAAATCTAAAATTTGTAATAAAAATATCATCAAAACAAATTACATATTTATTTAAATATATCTAAATAAATAGGAAATATTGTTGAATGGTATAAGTTCAACAATTTAAATCATGAATAGACTTTGGTGAAAAAAACCAGATTTACATGTAAGGATTGCAATACCAAATCATCACGTAAAACATGCATGTTTTTTAAATTAAAAAATATATCAATAATAAACAATACCAAAAATTATGTCATTTAAAATAATAATTAAAACAATTTGAAATGATTGTCATTGAGGTACGCTACTAAAACATATACTTAGGCTGCATAATTTTAAAATTTATATGGTGGGTTTGGACGTTTATTTATTGTTTCCTCTTTACCAAAAGATAATATATATAACTCTGTATAATACCCTGGTGATTTATTCCGTTATACATTTCTCATAACATCTTGCGAGCTTCAGAGCCGTGAAGGAAAAACAATATAATTTTTAAAATTTCAATGTTAGAAAATGAAAAGCTAAGACAGAAAGAAAAGAAGTCTGACTAACGATGGATTTGCAGTCTAGCATGTGCGAAGCAGACAGAACATATGCTCCCCAGCTATCTGCCATGGCATAAATGTGTTGCTAACTACTTTCCTTTCCCTTAAAGTTCACATGCCTCTGTTTAAAGTTGAGCAAACACTGTGGTCATGGAACATAGAAAGACCTTCCCGTTTCGGCGATTGCATACTCTATGCTCGGCTGGCCGTTCCACTGAGCCTTATCTTTCACTATCTCCATATAATAGTTCCGACTCTTTCTATCCACCTCCATGAAATCAATGGGTTTTTCGTCGCACTTTCCTTCGCTTACAATTCGTAAGTCTTCGTTCGCTTCCAGTTCGGCGTACCGCACATTTACTTTCCGTTGTGGTTCTATTATATAAGCTCGACGTTCCCAAGGGTCAGAGAATTCCCAGCGACTACTGAAAATGGAGAAGAACACATACAGGTTTGTTCTTTTCTTGAAGAGGTTAAGTTTAACAAATTTGGTAAACCTGTCAAAAAGGCTGTCGTACAGCTTGTACAACCAACCTCTATTTAAGTCTAATAAGATTATGAGAAGACTCGGTAGAGAAGATAACCTGTTATAACTTATAGTCTGAAGCAATAAAGAAATACTACTAAAAACCGCCCAAAATCCTCTGGACAAGTCAACATAATCTATGCATGTTGGGACAACAGTCCTATAATCGGACTCAACGAGCTCAAGGACCTCCAAATTGTTGGAGAATATTCTTTGAGCTGCCTCTCTGTCAGATATCTTCTTGGCGACAGATACTAAATCTGTTATACCCAGCAACCTTTCAACGAAGATTATATCTCCTAATCTTAGGAATTTTGAAAACATCCTCACCTTTGATGCATCTGCCACATAATAATACTTTCCGTACCTTACCTTGCAAAACTTCCCTGGTACGCTCCCTTCTTCCGTTATTATCTCCAACCTTTCCGAATTATACTTGCCTCTCCAGTCAGATGCAAAGTCATCCTTGCCTCTCAAGTGAGATGCAAAGACATCCTGAGTGTTGGCCAACAGTACTATGTTTGACTTTCTCCAGTGCCGATGCCAAAGGTAAAGAGGCCACGACAAGAGAAAAAGACCAACTGAATTGGAGCGAAAAATCTGCCATACAGCATAAACCCACTGAATCCATTGCATGACTCCGGATTCAAACCAATGTGGCAACGACTGGTCGAAAGCAAACACCCAGTTCTTCATTTCTGAAATCCATAATGATTTGTCAGCTGTAACGTACAAAATACCAAAAATAAAACCAATGCATTGCAGATTTTTCGCTTACCTCGAAAACAGAGGAGGGTCAAGTGTCCCGGGTTGTGCTATTCTCCCTCAACGACAAACTCTAACTTACTTTTACAAACAGCATTCAAACTGCCCTAACCCACGAGGAACTCAGCACTCGATTCCGCAGTACTTATTTTCTTCTGGAAAGGAAGGTTTTGTAATTTGAATAATTCTTTACTTCATTTCGTGGGTAAGCAAAAGGAGGAATTGCAAAAAGCTGTTGAGGAGAGACAATTGATGACTTCGCTTCCAAGAAAGTGTGAAACAAAGCAAAGCATAGGATTCCGCCTGTCATAGTTTGGTCCCACTTTCTCTATGATTTCTTACGTTTTGCATCACCCGGCGGAAGTGTTGTTTTCTTTTTCAACTTTTATCGATTAAAGTGAACAATAAATTTCCTTCATGATTTTCTGCATAGGTCATTTCAAGAAACATTAAATCTTATTAATTAATTAAACATTAAAATTCTTTCATGAATTTTTACCTTGGTCATTTTAAGGAGCATTTTTAACTGTCATGCATATTATTGTTATCCTTAACTTTTTGTGATGTTAATTATGTATAATATTTCTTAATTATTAGGTTTTGCAATCTCAATTTATTTGGCCTTTTATATATATATATATATATATATATATATATATATATTTCAACTTTTATGTTTATATTGAATTTTAATAAAGTTTTTTAATAAATTTTATAAAATTATTAACATCATAAATTATATATAACTAGTATTTTATTAAAATAATTTTTTTTGAATTGGTATTTATTTTTAATCAAAATTTTCACAATATTTTCATTAAAATTGTTATTAACAAAATTATCTTCTAAAATATGATTTTTTTTGAAAAAGAATATTAACACCATAATTAAGTAAACTATATACTATTTTGGTTTTTTATAAATATGTCAATATTTTTAAAATATAATTTCTATTAATAATTAATGGACATAAAAAAATGTTATTCTATCCATTTTTATGACATTAATAATGTTTTATATTTTTTTCTTAATAATTATTTTTTCCAATGATAATCTTGATCTTTTTTTGAGTAATATTTCTTATACACATCCACCATGGGGATTGAACCCGGTCACATCACCGATAATGCAAGTGGCATTCTTGCCGGTAGACCACACTCACATGGATTATAATCTTGATCCTTATAAGTGTCTTAGCTTATGCATAGTTGTTTGTACGCCCCATATCAATTTTAAGCATTACAAATATTTTGTAAATTTTACTTAATTAACTAAGTGTCTAAATTGCCCCCAAGGGTTAGGTGGATTAGTAAAGTCTTGATTGGCCAAGTACTTGCCAAGAAGAGACCTAGGTTTAAATCTCAAGGGCATGCTATCATATTTAACAAAGGTGGTAGTCCATGCTTAATCCTCTGAGAGTGTGTCAGACTACTCGATCGTGACAATACAAACCCCGAGCCATCAATGGTATGCATCTCACGTCAGGTCAACAACAATGATATGAATAAGCTATTGGGAGCAATCCTTGTGGTTTGAACCCTGCGCTTTCCAACTACTAAAATTAGTGGTTGTAACCAACTCTCCTATGTAACCAAAAACAAACTAGTGTTTAAATTAGGTATCTAGGGATCCCTCCATCAAAATAAAATATTTTGAAGTGTTATGACAATATTTAGTCCACTCAATCCAACCTTTACCAAAACCAAAAATTTTAATAATACAAAAACTCCATTAAACCTTATCATATGCTTTATTCATATCTAATGTGTTTTTCAGTTACTAAAAAAAATAGTGGCTGTAACCAACTTCCTATGTAACAAAAAAAAAATGTCTAAATTAGGTATCTAGGGATCCCTTGATCAAAATAAAATATATTGAAGTGTTATGACAACATTTAATCCATTTAATCCAACCTTTACCAAAACCAAAAAATTTAATAATATGAAAAATCCATTAAACCTTATCATATGCTTTATTCATATCTAATTTTATACATATATATTTTTTCCATGAAATGAAATATAAATGATTATGCCATAAAAAATCAAGAATTTACCTGCCATCAATAAAACGACCTTGTTCTTTATGTTAACATGAAGAAAAAATTAAGGCGACGTAGATCATGATGTAGAATCCCTCATGTGGCTTCCTTGTGCTTCCCTATATCTTGATTCCTTGTTGTCCCATGCTCCTGACTTTTTGAGTTTTGGCTCTTTATTTTGGTAGTTCTAAGGTCTTCTCATGTCTTGGTTAGATCTCAGGTTTGTATCTAAGAGACTGCTCTTGAGGTTCCTCTCTGAGGGCCTTCTCTTGTTGTATAAGGTTTGGGGACCTTTTTAAAACCCCTTCCACTATGATGGATATAATCCCTCCAAGGACTAGTTCTATTTTCTTGAGCAGTGTTCTGAGCACTAATTATGGAGAAAGGAACAATTCTTGATGCTTTTGTGTCCAAATCTAAAATAATGAGATGGACAAATGTTGAAGGACTCCCAGAAGGTGTTGAAGGTACAAATTAAAAAGTAGAAGGAATAATTGGAGGTCGATGTCAACCTTTCCAAATCTCAGTTAACCATTCTGCTCTATGTCTGAGTGCTAATTATGGGGAAAGAAAATGGAATAGTTCCTGATGCTTTTGTGACCAAAGCTAAATTTTAGTTATATCAAAATAATAGGATGGGTAAATGTTGAAGGACTCCTAGGAGGTGTCGAAGGTACAAATTAAGAAGTAGAAGGAAGAATTGGAGGTCGATGTCAACCTCTCCAAATCATAGTTATCCATTCTGCTATCTTGTTCTCATTGTAGTGTTCTCATTTTTTAGTTTGATTCATGGAATCCAACTCAGTATTTCTTGATGTCTTATTGGTAAATTTAAGGTTTGGGGTTGCCTTTCAAAACCCTACTTGTAATAGATTTGAGAACCCTTTTAAAACCCCTTCTATTATCAATAAAAAAAAATTATAATTATTTTTAACTTAAAAACTAATATATATTAAAAAACTTTAAAATAAAAAATATTAAAATATGTATATATATATTGGTTACATAGATGAATTGGTAACAATCATAATTTTTACTAACTGCCAGCGCAACTAACAGGGTTCAAACTATCAACGAAGGCTTCCAACACACCCATTGTCTCGTTAATGGTAACCCGACGTGAGATGGGGACCGTCGGACGCACAGGGTTCACACCGTCTTCATCAGTTTGGTTCAACACGTGGCATGAAGGGGATCATCGAACAAGCAGGAAACAGATCATCATCATCAATTAGGTGCAACACGCAGAGAAGTCAGATCAGGCTACTAGTTATGCATGGGCACGCCCGTGAGATTGGAACCTAGGTCTCCTTTCAGTAAGACCCCAACTTACCAATCCACCTAGACCCACGGCATTTAAAATATTTTATTTTATTATTGTGGAAAACCAATACAATCTTTTTTTTTCTTGTCTCTTCAACTCTAATCAAAACATAACTTCTTAATAAATTATATATTTTTTTTATCAAAATCAAGTATCTTATTAAAATGAAAAGAAAAAATTACCTATTATAAAATTGCTACAAAATTTATTTGTCAAAATTTTATTTTATACCTATATAATAATTAATAAAACATTTTTAAAAAACTTACTTTAAAGCTTCTTACATTGCCTAAAATATTTGTATATTTATATTTATACAATTATCCATATTCGTAAATATTTATTACATTTTTTTACATATATGGGTGTAATTTAGGTGTAAGAATGTTACTTTAATTATCTATGATAAGACTGTATTCAACTCCACAACAAATATGTGTAAGAAATATTTATCAAAAACGTTAAATACATTTTCTTAAAAATACATTATTTTATTTATATAATGATTTTTTCATCCAAAATATATATATATATATATATATATATATATATATATATATATATATATATATAAATTTAAAATAAAAATAAAAATGAGAAAAAACCTACCTTCGGAATAATTTTTTACTTCATTTCAGTAACTAGGAAAGGAATTGCAAAAGTTGTTAAGGAGGGACAATTAATGATTTATGTTCCTTGCACAAGAAATAAATTGTCAATTAAGCATAGGATTCTGCCTGTCACATTTTGGTCTCACTTTTTGTTTGAGTTATTGTTGATTAATCAATTAAATTAAGCATTAGATTCCTTTCATGACTTTTTTTGTAGGTTAATTGGAGAAGCATTTTTTTTATTTGTGTAAAACATCCCAAAAGGGATGCCACTTTCGAGTAAGACCCAAGGAGGCAGGAGTATCCATTCTTCCAAAAACACCTAGGACTCAGACCTATCCTACCACCTTTGATATACACAAGGAGCAAACAAACACACAAAACCAATTTAAAACTAACACATTTTCCCATCCAACCTTAGTAGCCTCTTGAAGACCTCTGAGGATACCATACCCCTCAACAAGGTTATTGGAAAGAATACCCAAATTCTTAGCAAAAGTAAAAACTAGGGAGCCATCTAAAAATCTACCAATTCCTCCCACACTGGATTTTTCAGGATTCCATCTAGAGGCTCCATCAATATTGAATTTTCCAAAATCCTTAGGAGGAGGTTGCCAATTTCTTGTCTTATCCATATTACTAATACTCACATTCCCTTTAAGATGGTTACCCTTAGAAGATTTAATCTTCAATATTTGCATCACTTGATTCCATCTTTGGTGGGAGTTTTTGGGGTGATTAAGGAGTTGATGGACTGATTCAACTAAGTTGGCTATGGTCTTTTGCCAAATATAGTGAATATCCTTCCTATCTTGATTAAAAATTTGGTTGTTCCTTTCAATCCAAATATTCCAAAGAAGAATGGTAGAACCCATTCAAACTAATTGCCTAATAAAATGATCAACACCCTCTTGATTAGGCCAATCCATCCAAAGTTGTTCAAAAGTAAAAAAATTGGACCACTGTAAGCCAAGTAAAGTGGCCATTCTCCTCCATAGCTCAGAGGTTAAAGTACACTCAATAAAAATATGGTTGAGAGTTTCTACATTCTCTTCATACATCTCACATCTAAAAGGGCCATGAAAACCATGCTTCATAAGTTGCTCACTAGTAAGCACCCTACGATGCAATAAAATCCAATTAAAGAACCTCACCTTAGGCCAGAGCTTTTGAGCCCACAATTGAGAAAATATGTCAAAAGAATGGTTGGAATTATTATGGCATAAGGTCAAATAACCTTGAGTAACTGAATACTCACCCTTAGTAGTGTTGTTCCATCCAAAACAATCTTTTTCATGGGACCAAGAGAGACATCTCATATAAAGGATGCCTTGGATATTTTATCTTTGCCTTTTTGGGATTTGAATAGGCCAATCCTCAATAGGGATTCAATATCTACCAACCTTTGAATTACCAGTATGGTACCGATAGTAATTAGTCACCTTTATCCAGTTAGCTCGATGAAGCTCCTCCATCTAAGGCCTCCAATCGGGAAACTGAGTTATCAAAGGCTTGTGACCATCCCAAGAATATGTCCAAAAATTTACCTGATGACCATTATGAATGATCCAAAATAAATTTTTCTTTATCAGATCCTCACCAGTCTTAAGAACTCCTAAAATGGGATAACCTTTGGTAGGAAGTTGATAGCAAACAAGGTCTTCAGGACTTTTGTTCTCAGCATATTTAGCACGAAGATTATTGGCCCAAAGAGCATTGGGGTTATGCAACATCCTCCAATATAATTTAGTAGCTAAAGCTTTGTTGTTATTAATAGAAGACCAGAATCCTACCCCCCCTTTATTCCTAGGAAGACAAAAAATGTCCCATTTCACAAAGGCCCATTTTCTTTTCTCCTTAGTACCACTCCAAAGGAAACAATGACTGATTTGATCCAGTTCTCGAAGAACAGCCTTTGGAATATTCAACATGAAAGATATATAAATAGGAATAGCTTGAAGGACTGATTTTACCAAGGTGATTCTAAACCAGAAGAAAGCCACCTGTTGGTCCACTTTCCAATTTTCTTCTTGACTTTGTCCAACAACCAATTCCAATCTTTATATTTCTACCTTTGAATATTTATGGGAATACCTAAATAAGTGATTGGAAGGGAGGTCTTCTTATATCTTAATTTATCCAAGACCATGGATTCTTGTCTAGTAGAGCAGTGAAATAAAATTACTTTAGATTTATCTTCATTGATGAACTACCCAGTAGCCTTAGAAAAATAACTAATGATTTGCTTAATATTAGAAGCTTACTTAACTGTAGCTTTACCTAAAAGAGTAGAGTCATCCACAAATTTAAGATGAGAGATAGGTCTAGCTCCATGAGCAATGGTAACTCCCTCAAGGGTTTTGTTTTCCCTCTTTTTGGTTATAGTCCTACCCAAGCATTTAGCAAGAATGATGAATAAATAAGGGGATAGTGGGTCACCTTTCCTAATACCTCTAGAAGCTGGGAATGACTAAGAAGGTCTGCCATTAATAAGAACTAAGTAGAAAACTGAAGAGATACATCCCATAATCCAATCCATACAATCCTTAGAGAAACCAAATTGCCTCAAAACTTTGATAAGGAAGTGTCAATCCACTCTGTCATAAGCTTTGGATAAGTCTAACCGAATGAACATGGAAGGAAATTTTTACATATCCATGGAATGGATGGCTTCCTGAGAAAGAACTATCTCATCTACTATTTGATGCCCTTCCACATAACCCCCTTGCTCTGGGGAAATAATCTTATGCAAAAGAGGCTTCAACCTTTCTACCATGATTTTAGTAATGATTTTGAGAAGAAAATTACATAAAGTAATAGGTCTAAAAGTTGAGATATGATCAACCTCTTGAGCTTTTGGAACAAGAGTAATATAAGTTTTATTGATAACCTTCAAAATTTCTTTGGCTTTCCTGGCTTCTTCCACCACCTATAATAAATCAACATGAAGGATATCCCAGAACTCTTGGTAGAACTCAATGGGAAAACCACCAAGACATGGGGTTTTCCCTTTTTGCATTTTAAAAACTACGTTTTGAAGCTCATTGATAGTAATAGGAGCAGTCAAAATAGATTTCTCCTCATAAGTGATAATAGAAGGGATTGCTTGAAGAATATTTTGTTCAGAAGCTGAGTCAAGAGGAGTAGCAGCAAAAATATTGGAAAAGTAATAAATAACAATAGAGTGCATGCCATACCAAGTATAAACAACATCTCCAGAATCTGATTTTAGTGAAGAAATAAAGTTGTGATATCTTCGAGCTAGAAGATATTTGTGGAAGAAATTTGTGTTTCGATCTCCTTATTTGAGCCATTGAATTCTAGATTTTTGCATCCATAAAATTTCTTCTCTTTTTTTGCATTCCTCTAACTGAGTTGTGAGTTTAATTTCATCTGCACTTCTCTTCTTTGTGAGTTCATCTAAACAGATTTTATTATTCAAATTTTCAAGATAAGCAATAACTTCATGTTTTTTTTATGAACATCCCCAAACTCTTTCCAGTTCCAAGTCTTGATTTTGGATTTAATGTAATGCAGTATTTTGGAAAAATAGAACATATTAGTCCCATGCCTAGGTTTACCTTCCTTCCACTATTGTTGCACATGAGATGTAAAGTAAATGTGTCTAAGCCACATTAATTGAAAATTAAAAGGAGAGAAACTCACATTGGTTTTCCATATTTCCACCATGACTAGCCAATGATCCGAACCAGCATTATTAAGAGTCTTCAGAGAGCAAAAACCTATCCAATCTCTCCATTATACAAGCTAAGCCTTGCCTTATATTAGACCAAGTCATAAAGCCATTATCTGGTTGGATTTCCACAAAATGGAGGTTTGCAATATATTCGCTCATGAGGTCAGTGCTTTTATCTAAACTTCTATTTTCCCCCTTTTCTCATCCAGAGATAGGATGGTATTGAAATCTCCTCTAATCAAGATCCAAGATTTAGGAAAATGAGAGATAATATGATTTATATCCTTCCACTATCTTCTTTTTTCCTCTAAAGCAGTCGAAGCATAAATAGTAATGTAGAGCATAATTTGGTTGGAATGTCTACTTTGAATAGCTATAGCCAACAGACCCCAACTACCAACCATATGGTGAATAACTACCTCTTTTGGGTCCCAAAGACAAGCAATGCCACTAGAAGTCCCCTGGGAACTGAGGGAAACCACTTTTCCAGCTGGAAAACTTTTACTGGCAATTGACTCCATATCCTCCATTTACATCTTTGTTTCTTGAAGGAAAACAAGATGTGAATGATTTATCTGAATCATTCTTCTAATTTCATTTTGTTTTGAAATACTCACTTTGAGTTTTGTAATATTCAAAGTACCAGGGTTAAAAAATTTGGGAAGGGCATTAATCTTACTTTCCTCTATAAGATTTTCACCTTATTTTACCATATGACATTGATTGGTCTTGTGACCTTCTTTTTCATTAGAATCCATCTTCAATTTTTTTCCCTGTTTCTTGACTTATTCCAATTGAATCTAAGATGGCTTCTAACCTTGAATAATGCTCGTACATAGCTAAAATTCTACTAGAGGGTTCAATAGAGTCTATATTGGGACCTGCATTATTTGAAGTTTTGATATTTAAAAGATTATTTTTCTTGTGTAAATTTTCTCCCTTTTTTTTTGTTGAAAACCTTTGATTTGTTGGTTTGTCTTTAAGTTCTTCCCTTCATATTTAAATTGTGTTTCTAAGATTTATGTTTCCATTATTTCCTCTTCCTCACTTGGGCCATCATTTGTGGAAAATATTTCAAAAATATTAGCAGATGACTTTGATTGATCCTTCATAACTAGTTTTTTCTAAGTGTTCTTCTTCTTAGGCATTTGGAAACTTGCTAAGTTTATATCTTCTTTCTTTTGATCAAGAATTTTATTTGGGCAAGCACTGGCCAAATGACCATATTCATGGCAAATTATACAATGAAAAGGAATGTTCTCATAGTCCACTACTTGCTCCCAAGTGTCTTGCCCAAATTGTAATGTGATATTTTTAGGTAGGGGTTTGTCAAAATCCATTAAAACACAAATCCGAGCATAAATAATATGTTTAAAATTTTGAGTACAATAAACAGTCATCATAAAAGTTCCTAAAGAGTTTCCAATTGAATAAAAAATAGTAGGATTCCAAAATTCAGTAGGAAGGCCAAAGAGTCTAACCCACATGGGAGATATAGAAGGCATATCTTCTTCGACTTTAAATGTAGTATGTCAGGACTTCATGAAAATCCTTACCCTTCCAAAAAACGAAAGACCCCTTGAAATTTTTTCTCTTTATCTTCATTATTAGCAAATAAAACAAGAAAATAACCATTTGGATAAATAGATATTTGTAACTCACCTTTAGTTTTTAAGATTTTTGCAGCCTAAACTTTGAAAGCAGATAGGCTCGAAAAAAAACCCACGAATCAACAAATTAGTCCTCTTTTTTCTAAATCTTCAATGTTAATCTGAATTTTACCCATATCAAACTTAACAATAGGAATTCCATCAGCTGCTTTAAGACACCCTGACTCCATTTTCCTGGGATCAATATTATGCATTCTTAGAGGTTTATAGGAAGCCCTAAGATTGATATTAGAATTTGGCTAAGGCTGTCCACCATGGAGGGCATCCCTAGAATTTATTTTTGGGGCTGAGTTTTCAAAATTCTTACCATTGACAGGGGTTTTCACAGTAGAATTATTTTGTGGGTGCACCTTAGCACCAAATTCACTTGAGATATGAGCCATTTTTTATTAACTGCATGAAACTTGTTTTGTGATATCTTTAATCCTTTACCTAGACATCGTGGAAAGGTATGGTTTTCAATTTTATTTTGTGCAGCAAATTGGAAGTTGTTGTCACTCAAGTTCACAGTATGATCTATTGAAAAAAAAAAATCTAACCCATCTTGGATCCCCTGCAACATTTCCTGCTAAAATATTGAGCATAAACCACAAAAATATTGGTCGCTAGGTCCCAAAGGCCCTAAAAACCAACCTCTAGAGCTGCTTGTACTCAACCTAGATGAAACCCTCGCATAGTCGCTTGCCAAAAATCTTGTTCACACATAGGGATGCACTAGGATCTGTGTTGCTACAAATGATATGAGAATTGGCGGAGACTTTCTATGGTTTTTCAGGCATCTACCCTCAAAATTTCCCATTGGAGAAGTATTTACTCTTATCAATTATTTAAACATTAAATTTTCAAATGAATTTTTAAATAATTTTTTATTATGTTTCCACCAAAAAGGCTCACACCTAGGCTAACTATTGCAATTGATAAAAGATACACAAACATGCATGCATAAATTGACAACAAGAAATGAAACGAATACAAGGAATTCTTTATTAATTTCAATGGAGTCAAATTATAGATTCGTCCCTCTTAGGGATACTCATTCGATATAACATTTACAATAGCGTCTAATCTCTCTCAAGGGTAGATGTGAACCAAATGCCTTCTAGGGTGACACGAAATGCTTTAGGGTGTCAATGACCCTCTTCTCCATGATTAGAGGCATTTTCTACCTTACAGGTTCTAGATCCTTCCATCCAACAAATGCAACTTCCCAATATTGATCTTGGATTCATGAGGAAGCCACCCCTAGCCCTGGGCCAATGCTATAAGATCCCCTCAAAATTGGGGATAAGTCTAGAAGATCTTTTATCAATTGAGTATTGAAGCCTTATCAAATTGCATAGACAACTAAATGCATTGAGAGGGATACTTTTGCTACCCAATTGGAGGTCGAATTTCCATGGAAGCCCTAGGAGCCTAGGAGAGCCAAGAAACACAAATCTGTGCAATTGGTGCACAATATGAATAATTCAACCACCAAACCTATCAGATGACATAGAGGCAGCCCTTGGACATCAATTTGACAAGTTAGATCAGAGATAAAGCCCTAATTTTGAGGGCAAGTTTACTCATATCTCCGTCGTGGCTATCAGCCACGGTGAACAGTGCTACCCGCGCATCAGAACCACGATGAGAAAATGACTACATATCCCCTTGTGATATTTTTTGTATATTAATTGATTAGATCATATTATGCTTAGTATAGATTTAATTGGTATTTTAGAGACATATGATCAGTGGAATTAAGCATTTTAAGTAGATTTACCTTCATTTTGTCAATTTGGTAATTAGTGCAATTGTGGGTTATTTCATGTGTTTATGATTTCCATTTGATAAACTAACCCAATAGATAGATAGTATTTGCTTTCTTGCACATGTTTGATGGCAACATTTCATGATTAATATAGGTTTACTATGTTTTATTTATTTTCTTTATTACATGCTTGTTATGGCATATTTTTGTGAAATATCCTTTTAAAGCCTCATCAAGAGAGGCCTCCTTTGTTTTTAATGTTTCTTGTTGTTTATTGCATACAATACTAACAAGATTTTGGGATGCAAGGCAGCAAATGCCTCTAATCATGGAGAAGAGGGTCATCGACACCCTAGAGCAGTTTGTGTCACCCTAGAAGGCATTTGATTCACATCTACCCTTGAGAGGGATTAGACGCTATTGTAATTATTGTATCAAATGGGTATCCCTAAGAGGCATGAATCCGTAATTTGACTCCATTGAAATTAATAAAGAATTCCTTTTATTCATTTCATTTCTTGTTGTCAATTTATGTATGTCTGTTTGTGTATCTTTTATCAATTACAATAGTCAGCCTAGGTGTGAGCCTTTTTGGTGGTTACAATAGGTGATTCCTTACCCCTTAAATATTTTTCACCCCTTACATTTTACAAATCCTTAGTATCCTTGTAGTTATCAAACTTATGTTTTGCTACTTCTTTCACTATATAATAATAAAGTGTATATGTGTCCAATGTACCATACATCACATATGTTAACATTTGTGTTATCATTTTTGCTACATGAGTCTTGTATTCATATTTTGTTGGCAAGGATATGACTCAAATAATTTACTTATCAATTAAAGTAAATATTATATTCCCTTCATGGTTTTTTCCTAGGTCTTTTGGAGAGGCATTTTAACTAGCACACATTTTACTTATTATACTTTACTTTGTGTTGTTTTACACATACATACATGACCTGAGAAAACTCAATTCTTGGCCTCTTCACAATGAGCCTCCCTATTCACTAGGATTGTCAACCTCAACCATGTCTACTTGATCCTATATATGTCATTAAAGGCCTATTTATTTTTTGTGTGGATATTAACTTTTAGTAAGTTTCATGTACTTTTCAATCTTGACCATGCCTACTTAATCACCATGTCTATTTGACCACACATATGATTTAAGACCTATTTATTTTTTATATAAATATTAAAAATAAAAAATTATGTGGTTTGTATTAAAGTAGATTTCAACATTGACGAAGTTATAGGTCATATGGGATAATGTGTTTTACTATGCATGTGTTATCCAAACAAACTCCAATTTTGAAGAATGATGTACAACCCTACCCCTTGTCATATTTGAACCTACATGAAGTTGGAAGTAATTGTTAAGCCCAATCAAGTTGTCATCAAAATATTAAAATTTTATATTATGCTCATTAATATTTTTTTCATAAATTACATCTAGCTTGCTTCGTCAAAAATATTTTTTTTTAAATTGGTACTTATCCTTTATTAATTTTTTGGTAGCATTTTTATCAACATTGTCATTAACCGATTATCTTCTAAAGTTTAAATTTTCACAAAAGGAATATCAACACCATGATTATGTAGACTATCTACTATCTTATTTTTCCATAAATATGATTTGCAAGTTGATGAGAAAATCCAATGTTTAACTAATTTGGATAGTCATTATAGACATGCAGTTTAAGAGATTTCACTCTAATACAAATCTTCTTTTAGTGTTGTAATCAAAAGTGGTTAGTTCTTAGGATCTTGGGTTTTAGAGTTATGGAAGTTTGTTGGAAAGTTAAAAGGAGGAAATAGGTGCTCTTGTTGGCTAAGACTGGGAGGAGTCTCGTCCCAACTTGTAAATAATTTTGTTTTAATATAATTTTTTCAAATTATTTTTCAAAAAATAAGAGGATAAGGCTTCAACTAAGCATTAGAAAAAAAAAATAATAAAATCTTCCTCATTGATTGAATATATAATATATTTTGTGATCAATTACAAAACATCTTACATGAAGTTCCATGTTGCCAAGTCTATGGTAGGGTTCATTTGCTGAAAAGTTTTATTACATCAACAAAACCTATATATTTTCAAAGTAATATTTTTTTCCAACTCTATTTTTTATATTTGAACAATCAACATCCAAGTTTTTCCCCTAATAATAATTTTATAATCTTGCCCCTCTTGTATTCTTTCCTTTGTAAACCATATCCCATTTATAAAGGATTAATTTAAATTTTACCTCACATATTTTTCAAAGAAAATATCTTTAAATTTTTTCAATTTTGTGTAACCCAAGTCTTCTCACCTAGTTGTACCACAAAAATAAGTCAAGCATTTCCTCAGGGTAAATTTTTTTTAAAACAATAGTTTTGTTTTTAAGAGTGCTTTCAAATTCATAGCACATTTTTTTTCCCAATAAATCAATAGTATTATTTTGAATTAGTACAAGCATATCAAACCACTTTTTGGTTCTAGACTACTACAAGCAGCCACCCAAGTGGATGAGATTGGCCAAATCCTATAGAGGTGCCTTTCTATGGAATCTACTTGTCTTATTTATCTGCCTCTAGTTTTGACATGTAGGTCGATCCATGGATGGGGTTATCCTCTAGGACCCATAACACCTAGGGGGGGATGTTTTCTTTCCTAATCCCTTGCATTGGTGAACCCACAACCTAATCGACCAATTGAGAATCCATGACCTAATCGGTCAATTTATTCAAACTTAAAATATGCAAGGAATCAACATACATATACCTCTACAACTAACCGATTATCCCCTACTCAGATTTGATTAATGCCATGTCAATATCCTGATCTTGGACTTCATCACTCATACCCATTGTGACTCATGATCATTTAATCCATACCAAACATTGTGGCTAAACTAGCTAAGTCAAATGAACATGGGACTTATCACAATACTACTTGGATAGCAACCTAGATATGGCATCCCATACCGCCCCTCATTACTAGAAATGACTGAGTCTTTTAACCAAACCAATTATGTTAGACTATAGTTGCTCCAAGACTTGCTCTGTGCAATATTCGCACCTTAGCAACATTGGGTATATCAATATCTTACTCATATTTCTTGATGAATAAGGTTAGTATTCTTACCATAGTAAGGTTAAATTTACTATTTAATCTTAAGACTTGTTGTGTGCATACTTGCACATCAAGTAGTTTGCTCATCCTTTCCGATGAGTTAGATCAAGAATTTAGTTACAATTATAGCTAACATTCGTCACTAAGACTTTACATAATATCCAATAAAATAATTCATATAATTTATTCCATACCTTCAGGTATCCTTTTTCATTACCCATACATCCTATCCTGTATTCTTTAGTTAGGAGTTCATATCCTCATAAAAATCATCATTGTGGTAATTAGTCACACTATCTAACTATTCCATTATCACCCAAATTCCAGGTTTATGGGATTGAAAGTCTCATAGCCAACTTTATCCAATATTCCAATAACACTTATCAGAATATCTGATTCATCCTCCTCGATGAATAATTTTAATATTTCTACTATAAGCCATAGTAGAATTTAGTTTTCTAGTTGTAAAGTTGATTCTAGTTTGTAAGATCATTCCAAGGATTACATAGTCAATGGATTACATGAATCGCTATTATCCAAGCTCTACTAGACCTATCAGCATTATAAGTTCTAACTCCTAATTAATTCTCATTAGTTTTACTACAACAAATATTTCAAAAATAAATATTTCAAAAATATTAGACGCATCAAATATAATGTCATTACACTGCTATGAAAAAAAAAAATATATATATATATATATATATATATATATATATATATATATATATATATATATATATATATATATAAAAGAGTACATTCTATACTATAAATAATTTAAGGTAGCATCATTATTCAACATGTTCTAAATGCTAAACCACCCGACTAAGATATTATTCCATAAACCATCTTAGCAATCTACATGCAACGTTCATGAATAATCATTTATCAATTATCTTTGACTAATGAATTATAATACAAGTGCATAATACATCCACTATACTGTAAACATTAAATTGTTATTTTGTTTACATCTTAAGTGTGAAGCTCAAGGAGGATTTACTTTCCAAACCCTTCATTTACTATATTCGCTACCCTGGAATTTACATGAAAAATAATAAACAACAGCCAACTTTACTCTTGTTCCCGGAAGCCATTATTATTTTTAAATGATTAAGAATTGCCATATAAATTTAACATACTCCCTTATATATTTCAGCCAAGTGTTCCAATATTAAAAGGTTTATATGACGGAACAAAAAGAAGGTTGTCACATATTAATCATCGAAAGTTTTGTTGACGCAGGTCTGACCTTGTATCCAGGCAACATAATTTTCATTAAACTCTATTTTCAATAATGTGTCAATAGTTTGAATAATTTTATTATTATTTTATATTCTCAAATAAGGCTGACCTGAGGATGAATTATTGTCTCTCATTCCTAGTTCCAAATTTATTCATATGGAAAATGGTTCTAGCATAAATAATATATATTTCTATCACAATTACGACAACACATATCATAATAGCATCATCCCATTCAAAGACAGTAATTGGAACCTACTCTCAAATAAAAGAGACTTACAGGGAGTTGCAATCATTTGTTAAATCAAATTCACTTTAAATATGTTCTCATTAAACAATTACCACATCAAACGTGTTTTTCTCAACACATTCTTTCCCATTTATATTATCTTCGATGGCTATGTTCTTCAACCGAAGTATCTTAAAAATCACATAAAAAATAGCATGGACACACTCCATGAGCTATTTAAAATTCGTACATGCATACTTCATTATACGCATAAAGAGATTACACCATTAAAGGAAACTAAGTTTCTTCTGAAAGAATAGAATTCAATTATATATATATGGTTGTTTCATTTACACTTCCAACTTTCTAATATTTTCTAGATTATAGTAAATACATTAACTTCTATAACTTTCGCCTTTAACCTAGCCGGCTAGCTATGTTTTAGAATTACACTGGCCAACATAGATAAATATCTTGCTCAGAACTTGTTTTAATTGGAAAAAGAAGATCTTTTAGTTCTCTATGCTTGATCTGGCATACTCATCCTCTTCTGAATATATATCATGGTTTCCAAAATGAATAAATTATGTGTTCTTACTACAAGCTGCTACCCACTATTACCAGAGTAACCAACAACAAAACTTGCAGAGAGAGGGATCAGAATCGGTTCTTCCATGCATGCAACACTAATTAATGCATCTATTTAATATGCTTTAAATATGCACAACCACGCAACAACCACCAAACATAACTCCCTAATGCTATTTTCAAATATTTTCACTGCCCATCATTGTTCCCCAAGCACTAATATTTATTTCAATGGAATTGTGCATCTCAAAAGCTTATTTCCGTCTCATGACAAGATTTCATAAGGAATAAAGAAGACTCTAAATTGTGCGTGTAAGATTTTATTTTTCAATTTCATAACAGGCCTTCATGGTGGCACAACAATTCATATAGGAATTCACACAAAGAACATATCATTCTCAGAATAGTTTTATCAACAAAATAAGCATCCAAGATACATTTTTTTATTTCAAACAAGTTCTCTTTTTCCATTGCAAAACTAGCTTCATTACCAGTTTCGTACTGTATACATATACAAAACTGATGCAGTGTATCAATTTCCAGTTTTCCATTCAACACTGGAACATCAAATGCAATGTATCAATTCCAGTTTCCCATTCAACACTAAAACAACAAATGTAGTGTATCAATTCTAGTTTCCCATTCAACACTAAAACCATTCAACACTAAAACCACAAATGCAATGTATCAATTCCATATTTCCATTCAACACTAATACCAAGAACTAATATTTTAATTCAAACGCATTCAAATATACATAAGCAACGTTCCAACCTAGAAATTGTTGTAGGTTCTATTCCAATATGCATTCTTCTATTTTCTTTTATCCAGAATTTTCCAGTTAATGCCCATTTTCCGAATGTAGAATAAAGTTGTTCTGTTTCCTTTTTTCTACCCTTCTTGACTCATGCAGAAAAAAATATTTTACTATGCTTAACCACCTCTCTTCTATTCCTCGGCAGAAACATGAGTTTGTTCCTTTTTGCAATTATTACTACCACTAATAACTTGAATATTACCACATCATCATTCTTCCACTACCTCAGTTAATTCGTGGCAACAGAGGCTATGTTTGTTTTTGTTTTTTGTTTTTTAATTTGTAATGCAAAAAAATATATTCATACAATATATATTCATATGTTTGTTTAATATTTATACATAAGTGCTTCACTTATAATATATTTCAATTTATCAATTTAACCAATACACTAAAGCAATTTTTGTTTCACAATACTCAATGAAAGAAAACAAATTTATTATTGAATACATACAAAAAAATTTCACCTCGTCAATCACTCTATGAAGGTATGCTCCCATGCCTTTGGTATTTTCATTGCCATCCTTCAATATATGGATACTCGTATCAAGCAACCCACCAATATTCTATACAAACCACACAAAATGCATTTCATTTCCAATGCACCTACATGACACTCACCCGCGTGAGCTTCCATGTACTAACGAACTGAATCATCACTTCTCCCAACTTACCCTTTTTTCATTAACTTCTCTTACCTATCAAAGAAATGTCCTCGGTCCTACATGCATAAAACCATTAGTAGTACCATATTCCATTAAATCATCAATTAGTTTGTTGTCAAATGGGCATGCGAGGAAGGTCATTACATCTTCCCCCACTACAAATAAACACGTTCTCTATGTTTTATGCATTGGTTAACCAAATAAAATACATTTTGATATAGTTTTTCACATAACAATATTAAATCATGCCCTTTCATAAATCATACATCATTGTTTTTTTTTGTTTTTTTCATAATCAATAGTAAGTCATGGATCATTTAAGTTTGAAAATACACACATAGTGTTTCATATTTCATCCAACCCAAAATTCCATTCATAAATCGAATTACTCAACATCATAAACAAAGCTACTCTACTCATTAACCTCAAAGTATACACAAAACTACTCTATGCAGTAGTCCAGTCACAACCAAAATATGTTATCTAACATCTCTACATAGTAGTTCTCATATACATTCATATATATTTACATTCGTAAATTCATACAATAACTAAAATGGTTCATGCATATTCAAAAAGGACAAGGAACTATTTTCTTTGAACTTTTTTTTTATATTTTAGCTCTGATGCCTCGACATCCACAAGGTGAAAGAAACTTATCACCTCTCAAGGTTGTGGAGTGGCCTGGTCTACTTGGCTTGTAACTCTAGGTTTTACATATGTTGCAAGAGATTTCTCACTAGGTGTTTCTTTGCGATCAAACCTTTGAGGATATTTATTAACATAATGTACCTCTCCACAAACATAACAACCCATATAAGGTGCTTGACATTTCTCTTTCTTAACTTCTTAAACACCTACAGGCTTTAAATTGGTTTTGCAATTCTTATACTGAACCAACTCCTTGGGTTTAATGCCAAGCTTGGTCCTATTAATTCTTTTTTTACCTTGGATCTCTTTCCTATTTTTTTACTTCTAAACTCTTGTTCAACAAGAAATTCAATTTTTTGTTGCTTAGATTCCACATTTTTCATTAAGAATTCCATCATAGATATGGATTGTTCCAAATTCCCTTGAAACAATTTGATTGTGGCTGCAAGGTCCTCCATATTCCTCTGACCACAAAAAAACTTTATTAATAGTTGTTTTAAGTTTCTATACAAGATAGAATAAAAATTTTACATGTAATTGCTAGTTAATTTCTTTCCTTAGACAATAAAATGTGAGAAGCAATTAAACTTTCATTAACTTGGTAGGTATGTCCTGACTCGAACTCTACCTTCCAACTGTAAGCCAAAACCCTAAGTTTTTCAAACATGTCCCTCACTATATAGTGGATAAAAACCATTAGTAGATCCACTATTTATCAAAATTTGTGCTTCTATACCATAAATTTTACTATTTAACAAAGAAAAAAGGGGAACTTGTCCCTTAAGTATAGTAACTACTCATCACCACAAAGATCTTATGGGTGGATTTTCCTAGAGATTTTTGATGGAGATCAACCATGTGGGGGCTCTAGCTAGCAAAGTGGGACCCTCTTGCATACTTAAAAATCATTGCAAGGGTTCTACTACCCCTGTTGATATCCTCTTTCCTATCGTGAGGTAAAATTTCTAAAGAACACAAGATTATAATGAGAGGGGGGGTGAACAATATAAGATAAAACTTTTCACTTTTTAATCCAAACTATAACAACAATAATATTAATGCAATAATGAAACAATGCACAAATAATCACACATATGAGAGACACAACTTTTACATGGAAATACTCTTTCATTAGAAAATAACGGTAAAATATTGCTTATATATTTTTCAACAAATTTCATGGGCACCAACCCATAGGAGACACCAATTCCCTATGACAATATTCGTGGACACAAATCCATAGGAGACACCAATCCCCTTGCTCAATTTCATGGAAACCAATCCACAAGAGACACCAATCCCTTCTATTCTGGTTCATGGACACTAATCTACAGGAGACACCAATACCCTCATCTCTAAAACCTGCTCACAACACTTCTCAAATATGCTCATAAAACCTGCTCAAATCTGCTCCAAAACCTGCTCACACAACCTGCTCAAATATGCTCATATACTCCCAAATCATGCATACATACAATGTTCATCTATTCTCAAAACCAAACATAACAATCCACAAATTTTCCATGCTCATCTACTCCCAAATTCAATCAAAAACCAATGCACAAATTTGCTTACAAATTTGATCTAAATCCTTTGCACATTTACTCCAAATTCAATCAAAATAATGCACATCCAATAATTTTGTATACCTACCCAGGTGTTGTAGGTGATTTGGAGAGGAGAAGGCAATCCTCCAAGGGAGGTCCCAAGTTCGAATCTCCACCCTACCAAAAAGTTGAATTGGGTACCTAAAATCCAATTGATAATGTTGATGCGGGCAGGGTCGCATGTGGCTCCCGGGTGACTTTGATGGTGTAGAACCCCCTAGTCATGGTCTCTCAGACCAAGGCAGCCCCGTAAGGGGTTTTTTTCTAGAAAAAAAATCCTTATACCTCCCACTATATGACAACAAAAATATTTTCCTCAAATAAAACCACTTTGAGAAAGGAATTTAATCACCATACCTCTAAATTTACCTCAATTATGATAACCTTCTTTTGCATGATCTTTCCAAACCTGTCTTTACAAAAATAGTTTTCCTTTTGTTTGTCCTTTCAAAATCTGGTTAGCAATTCTCTTTTTCCTTTCTTGATTAAATATAAAATCAACCACTTTAAAAATACTTAACAAAAACATACACAATAAAGCTTAAAATAACTCCTTATATCCCCCTTTTTGAAACTCACAATGTAAATCTTTATTAACAACTAAAACCCTTATATCTCCTTTTAATAATTTTTAAAAATGAAACCATATAATAACATCATAACCCTTATATATCCCCTTTATTTAATATGCAAAAAATATATAATTCTACACTAGCACCATGACCCTTATTTCTCCCTTTATTAAATTTTATAAAATAAAACTTTAAATACCTTTCACAATCGCGACAGGATTCGATCCCCTATCCTCTAGAGGTGTAGCACCCTCACAAGTACTCATGACTAGCTGTGCTACCACAACAGGTGAAACCAAAAAGGGATGCATGAATATTTGACTCCTTATAGCTCTGTTTCAACTTCTTCAGCAAAACAACATCGAAGATATTCGACCCTCTAACCTCCTGCATAACAGCGCTCCATGCAAGCTAGACAACCAGTTGGGCTATCCCAGTAGGTGAAACCAAAGAAGCACGAATAATGTTTATCCTTGTATTTCATTGCTACTAATTTTTTACTGCTCTTCTCCTATGTTTGTCACTCACACTCACCATGATGGATCCATCGATTATCGCACATCACAAAGGTGAAATAACACCTCATATTTATACATTTCTCATTGTCTTCAATTTAGTCAAGGAGGTCGGCTCTAAATATTTTCTTTCAACTTTATATCTTCTCCAAAGATGTCAACGCATTTTATTTTTCAAACACTTTAGGTTATAATATTTAAATCTATGATTTAATATTATAATATTCAACTTTTAAACTCATATATTTAAATCCTTTGATTTAAATATGTCAAACCTTTATCCCAACATTTGTCCTTATCTTTATAATATTTCAAGCCTTTGTCCAAAATTTTGTCCTTTTTATAATATTTAAATTTGATATTTAAATATTATAATATATTTGCCTTACTTTGAAATATACTTTCTTTGCTTCTCTTGAAATATATCTTTGCCTTGGATGATTTTTCGTTGTTTGCTATTTATCCAGTCCATCTCTGACATTATTGATATATTATCCAACCTTATAAACTTATCATCCTTGAAGAATATTTCTGCCTTGAATACCATGCACCTTTGACATCAATGACAACTCAATATTTCTAACAATTTCCTTGGCTTTGTCCTAATTTTCAAGTCTCAGATTACTTCTTCTAGGGTATTTTTTGCCATCTTGCTCAATTTTGATCTCCTACTTTAGTTTTTTTTTTACTTTGCTCCATAACCCACTTCATAAATTTTTGGTAATAGGATCAGACTATCAATAATCCTTTGTTACAAAATAGTGAATTCCTAAAGTTTCCTATTGTATTGTCATTACTTATACCATTAAACTTAGGAATTACAACCTTATTTAGGTCCTTGGACAACTCCTCACTCACTTTGTCCTTGCTAGAACTAATTCCTATAGGCTCATTAGGCATCCCATCTATCCTACCTTCAGTTTCCTTTTCTTTGGTTAAGTTCTCCATTACTCACCATTGTTGGACTATTAACATTTGTTGTTGGACCATGTGTGTTTTTTTGTTGGGTCATTTCCTCTTTTAGTTATTCCAAAAGAGTTTGAAATTAATTGCACTACCTATGCCTAATTTCCTTCCTCCTTTCTAGGCTCATTTGAAGGAGGTGCATGCACTTGTTTCATCTTTCTTTCCTTTTGAGGACCTTTCTCTTTGATTTCTTATTTGTGGTCCTTTTATATTTTGTTTGAAAATGGTTTCCTCTTTCCCATCTCCCGTGAAATCCTTGAAAGTTTCATCTTGCAACCTATGTGCCATAAGACCTTTTCCAAATTTAAATTTGTTCAACAAATGTTTTAATTAGAGTCCTACAACTTAAGATATCTTCTGCTCTGATACCATATGTAACAACCCAAGTCTTCTCACCTGGTTGTACCATAAAAGTAAGTCAAGCATTTCCTTAGGGTAATTTTTTTCAAACAATATTTTTTTTTTTAAGAGTGCTTTCAGATTCATAGCACATTTATTTTTCCAATAAATAAATAGTATTATCTTGAATTAGTACAGGCATATAAAACCACTCTTGGGTTCTATACTAATGGAAGCAACCACCCAAGTGGACGAGATTGGCCAAATCCTGTAGAGGTGCCATTCTGTGGAATCGACTTGTCTTATTTATCTGCATCTAGTTTTTGCATGTAGGTCGATCCATGGGTGGGGTTATCCTCTAGGACATATAACACCTAGAGGGGGATGCTTTCTTTCCCCATCCCTTGCATTGGTGAACCCACAACCTAGTTAGCTGATTGAGAATCCATGACCTAATCATTCAATTTATTCAAGCTTATATGCAAGTGATCAGCGTACATATGCCTCAATGACTAACTAATTATCCCCTACCCAAATTCAGTTAGTGCCATGTCAATATCATGGCCTTGGATTTCATCACTCATACCCATTGTGACTCATGATCGTTTATCCTATACCAAACGTCATGGTTGAACTAGCTAAGTCAAATGAACATGGGAATTATCACAGTACTACCCAGATAGCAACCTAGAAATGGCATCCCATACCACCCCTCGTTACTAGAATTGATCGAGTCTTTTAACCAGACCAATTCTATCATACTACAATTGCTCCAAGACTTGATCTATGTAGTATCTACACCTTAGCATCATTGGGTATATCAATATCTTACTCATCTTTCTTGATGAATAAGGTCAGTATTCTTACCATAGTAAGGTTAAATTTACTATTTAATCTTAAGACTTGTTGTGTGTATACCCGCACATCAAGTAGTTTTCTCATCCTTACCAAGGAGTTAGACCAATAATTTAGTTGTAATTATAGCTAGCATTCATCACGAAGACTTTAGATAGGATCCAATAAAATAATTCACATAATTTATTCCATACCTTCGGGTATCCTTTTTCATTACCTATATATCATATCTTATATTCCTTAGCTAGGAGTTCATATCCTCATAAAAATCATCATTGTGGTAATTATTCATACTATCTAACTATTCCAGTGTCACCCAAATTCTAGGTTTATGGGATTGAAAGTCTCATGGCCAAATTATTTCAATATTCCAATAACACTTGTCAGAATATCTGGTTCATCCTCTTCGATGAATAATTTTATATTCTATCTAATATAATCCATAGTAGGATTTAGTTTTCTAGTTGTAAAGTTGATTCTAGTTTGTAAGATCATTCCAAGGATTACAAATTCAATGGATTACATAAATCACTATTATCCAAGCTCTACTAGACCTATCAACATTATAAGGTCTAACTCTTAATTAATTCTCATTAGTTTTACTATATCAAATATTTCAAAAAATATTAGACGCATCAAATATAATATCATTACAATACTATGAACATATATATGTAAGAGTACATTCTATACTATAAATAATTTAAAGTAGCATCATTATTCGACATGGTCTAAATGCTAAACCACCCAACTAAGACATTATTCCATAAACCACCTTAGCAATCCACATGCAAGGTTCATAAATAATCATTTATCAATTGTCTTTGACTAATGAATTATAATACAAGTGCATATTACATCCAATATAGTGTAAACATTAAATTATCATTTTATTTACATCTTAAGTGTGAAGCTCAAGGAGGATTTACTTTCCAAACCCTTCATTCATTACATTCACTACCTTGGAATTTACATAGAAAATAATAAACAATAGCCAAATTTACTCTTGTTCCCGGAAGCTATTGTTTTTTTAAATGATTAAGAATTGCCATATAAATTTAACATACTCCCTTATATATTTCAGCCAAGGGTTCCAATATTATAAGGTTTATATGACGGAAAAAAAATAAGGTTGTCAAATATTAATCATTGAAAGTTTTGTTGATGTAGGTCTGATCTTGTATTCAAACGACATAATTTTCATTAAACTCTATCTTCAATAATGTGTCAATAGTCTGAATAATTTTATTATTATTTTATATTATCAAATAAGACTGACCTAAGGACGAATCTCTCATTTCTAGTTCCAAATCTATTCACATGGAAAATGGTTCTAGCATAAAGGATATATACGTTTATCACAATTACAACAACACATATCATAATAGCATCATCCCATTCAAAGACAGCAATTGGAACCTACTCTTAAATAAAAGAGACTTACAGGGAGTTGCAATCATTTGTTAAATCAAATTCACTTTAAATCTATTCTCATTAAACAATTACCACATCAAGCGTGTTTTTCTCAACACATTCTTTCTCATTTATATTATCTTGTGGCTATGTTATTCAATCGAAGTCTCTTAAAACTCACATAAAAAATAGCATGGACACACTCCATGAGCTATTTGAAATTTGTACATGCATACTTCATAATACACATAAAGAGATTACACCATTAAAGGAAACTAAGTTTCTTTTGAAAGAATAGAATTCAATTATATATATATATATGGTTGTTTCATTTACACTTCCAACTTTCCAATATTTTCTAGATTATAGAAAATACATTAACTTCTATAACTTTCGCCTTTAATCTAGCCAGCTAGCCTTGTTTTAGAATTACACTGGCCACAATAGATAAATATCTTCCTCAGAACTTGTTTTAATTTGAAAAAGGAGATCTTTAAGTTCCCTATGCTTGCTCTGGCATACTCATCCTCTTCTGAAGAAGTATCATGGTTTCCAAAATGAAGAAATTATATGCTCTTATTGCAAGCTGCTACCCACTATTACTAGAGTAACCAACAACAAAAATTGTAGAGAGAGAGGGATGAGAATCAGTTTTTCCATGCATGCAACACTAATTAATGCATCTATTAATATGCTTCAAATATGCACAACCGTACAACAATCGCCAAACATAACTTCCTATTGTTGTTTTTAAATATTTTCACTGCCCATCATTGTTCCCCAGGAACTACTAGTTATTTCAATGGAATTGTGTATCTCAAAAGCTTCTTTCCCTATCATGACAAGATTTCATAATAGCAGAAAGAAATCATACAGTTTTATCATGGTAAAGTAGTTTCCATTAAGAGTAAAGAGACTCTAAATTGTGCATCCAAGGTTTTTTTTTTCAATTTCATAACAGGCCTTCATGGTGGTACAACAAGTCATACAGGAATTCACACAAAGAACACATCATTCTCAGAATAACTTTATCAACAAAATAAACATCCCAAGATACATTTTTTTTATTTCAAACAAGTTCTCTTTTTCCATTGCAAAACTAACTTCATTACCAGTTTCGTACTATATACATATACAAAACTCATGCAGTGTATCATTTCCAGTTTTTCATTCAACACTAGAACAACAAATGCAGTGTATCAATTCCATATTTCCATTCAACACTAATACCAAGAATTAATATTTTATTTCAAACACATTCAAAGATACATAAGCAACGTTCCAACCTGTAAATTGTTGTAGGTTCTGTTCCAATATGCAATCTTCTATTTTATTTTGCCCAAAATTTTTCAACTAATGCCCATTTCTCGAATGCAGAATAAAGTTGTTCTTTTTCCCTTTTTTTTACCCTTCTCGACTCGTGCAGAAATAAATATTTTACTATGCTTAACCATCTCTCTTCAATCCCCTATAGAAACATAAGTTCATTCCTTTTTACAATCATTACTACCACTAATAACTTAAATATTACCCATCATCATTCTCCCACTATCTTACTTATATATAAGTCATTGCGATGGAGGCTATGTTCCATATGTTTGTTTAATATTTATACATATATGCTTCACTTATAATATATTTTAATTTATCAATTTAACCAAAGCAATTTTCTTTTCTCAATGAAAAAAATAAATTTATTATTAAATACACACAAGCAATTTTTACCTTGTCAATCACTCGATGAAGGTAGGCTCCTATGCCTTTGGCATTTTCATTTCCATCCTTCAATATATGGATACTTGTATCGAGCAACCCACCAATATTCTACACAAACCACGTAAAATATATTTCATTTCTAATGCATCTACATGACACTCACCCACGTCAGCTTCCATGTACTCACAAAACCGAATCATAACTTCCCCCAACTTACCATTTTTTTGTTGACTTCTCTTGCCTATCAAAGAAATATTCGTAGTCCTACGTACATAAAACCATTAGCAATACCATATTCTGAAGAAAAAGGTAATATTAAATCATCAATTAGTTTGCTATCAAATGGGCATGCGAGGAGGGTCGTTACAGTTTGGATGTAATACCTGGTGGGTAAAAGTAAACACAATTTATTGACATTAATTTTATTGTTAACATGTGAGTGATCTAACAATAAGTCCCTCAAATTGAAGTCAAATCATATCAATTTGTAATAAAAAATTGTTAAGTGGTAGGTGCTATAATGTAAATTTCCAATATATATTTTATTTAGTTTTATTATAATTGCATATTTATATGTATTTTTATTTATATCAATTTTTGTGCCAACAAAGTCATTAACACAACTTTGAAGGCCTCAAATGGATTAAATCATATCAATTTACAATGAAATTTGTGTAAATATAGGTAATAGAATGAAAATTATAACCATATAAATTTTATTTAGTTTTATTATAGTTATATGTTTTTCACTTATTAATTATTGAAGTTATTTTTTAAAGAAAAACAAGGTATTACTTTAGGCAAGTGCAATAATTTTAAAAATATGTAAAAACTATAAATTGTATCCTTGACCTAGATGTAGTGAGAATTGGTGGGTGCATGCAACTTGGATGCAGTTCTTTACCCTCGCATGCAGGCTTAAGAGCCTACATTGTCTAGTTTCAAGGATTATTTCATACATGCATTGTGAGCTTTTGGTTAAAAATTTCATTGTGGTGTAAAGTTTTTCAGTTATAAAGGAAGGTACTATTGAGATTCATCCTTTGTGTGTGTGTGGTTTTCTCTCTTTTTGATGGTAGCCTCTTCAGGGGGATTGCCACCACCTTTTTGAGATGTGGTGTAGAACAAAAGTACTAAAGGAGAAACTAAGAGCTCGTCGAGAGGTATTAAGCATGCAGCTATTAAAGAAGAGAAAAAGACAAGAGATCACACAACCCTTAACCCTCAATAAATACCTAGAAAAAACTATTAAATTATCATGATTCGATGTAAAACCAAAATCCTTTCAACAATAAATTTCCTATTTATCAGAGCAAGCATTAATTTGTCGCTTCATAGGTTTTTGGTTGATTGAGAAACATCTGCAAAATTGGATAAGGAAATTCTAGAAAGCAAATGGAGATGTAGAGCCAAAATTTTATCCTAAAGGCTTCTTCATAGTCCTTTTAAATTTCTTGGAGGATAAGAAGAGGATTTAAGATTGGGTCCCTTACTTCATGGCAAGGGCAAGTCTTTTTATGTGAAACTGGACCGTAGGTTTTGATTCCAATAAATAAAATCCAGCCAAATCATTGGTCTAGGTGTGGTTGCATGCTCTTCCTATAGAATTTTGGAATGAGGAAACCTTGATAGGAATTGGATTCACAATTGGAGAACATGTAGAAATTTTCAAAGCAACTAAAGAGACTCATGTAATTACCTTTACCTATATTTATCTCCATAAAAACCTATCACACCCTTTTTCAAAGGTAATTATTCTAAGTGCATGGGATTATGAATAGACCCAAGACCTAGATTATGAGAATGTGCCCTTTCGATGTAAATTTTTCCATGCTCATGGTCATATCTTGCAAAATTGTCCTACCCTTAATAAAAAAATGGAGGAGGTAGAGGAAAAGAAGTATCCAATAGGGAAGAAGGAAGAGTGGCAATCTCCAAAATTGGAAAACAAAAAGGATAAATAGGTGTGGTAGAAGAAAGGGGAAAAAAAAATCAACAAACAAACAAATTTGTAGTTTTGCAAAGATAAATCAAGAGATGGAGGAATCCATGAATATCCCCTGAGAGGAATGTGAACATACAAATAAGTAAGGGATTAAGGAGGAAAACACAATAGAAATTCTTGTCGAGTAGTCAATGAAAGATCCTAAAAATCCATAGTAAGGGGATTTAATCCAAAGGAAACCCTAGATAAGGTTGAGCTATGAAGATACTCCAATGGATGGTAATGAGCCTATTCAATGAGAAGAGATTTTGGGTGAAATATCCTTGGACCCTCTCTTGAAAGGGCTTTGTCAACTAGAAAAGGAATAGGTTGACCAAACCCTGCTACAATAAAGACCTATTCCTAAAAATGTGGTAATCTCTACCTCAAATCCCTCTTTAATTCCTAATGTAGATGATCTTTCTATTATCCCTTTCAATTATAGCATCTCGTAGACCTTGAATCTTGAAGGAAAAAAAAGAGGACAGTGCAGAAGAGAAGAGGAGGAAAAAATCATAAGACTTTGGGAACCTCTCCCGTAGTGCTCTATGTTTGGGACTAAATTCTAATCACATACCAAAAGGAATATAGATAAATTAATTTAGTTAAGGAAATGAAGAAAACCTTTGATAAAGCTCATGGAAGACATAGGGAAGATCCTCATGGATTTTGAAATGGTGGTTCCCCTAAGTACAGATATTTTGGTAGAAAAATCCTTCACAAGTGTTTCACAATGAAGATCCTCTCCTTGAATATACGTGGGTTACACTCTCTAAGAAAATATAGAGTCCTTAAGTGAAGGATAGGCTTGGAGGGCCCTAACATAATTCTTCTTCAAGAAATAAATCTGAATCTAGAAGAGATGACTCATAAAATTGATTAAATTTAGAAAGGAGTAGAAGGTATGGTAAACTCAACTAAGGGACAGGCAGGGGGTTTGGCAGTTCTATGGAATCCTAGAAAGTGTATGCTGGTGGAATCTTGGTGGATTTTTATTAAGTTCATATTGGTCTCTTCCTCCTCCAGGTTTGGGTCATGAACATTTATGGTCCTATTGATGCCCATTGCAAATTAGAGTACTGGAAAAATATTCTCTTTTCTCATGACCAATCTAGAAAAAAAATTGGATTTTTGGAGGAGATTTCAATGTTATTTTGAACCTTAGTGAAAATAAGGAGGGTAAGGAAACTAGACAGAAGTAGCGAAGACTTTGACTCTTTCATCTCTAGCTTCAACTTAACTGATGTTGTCCCAAAAGATGGGTAGTACACTTGGAATAATAGATGGGTTGGGAATACCTTTAAAGGTGAGAAATTGGATAGATTCCTTATTACTGAGAGTTACCTTGAGGTATCTTTTATCACTGAGTCATTTATCTTACCAGGCTCTTTCTCAGACCATTGGCCCATTTCCATAAGTTTGAATATTTTAACTCGCCTAAGATGGTCTCCCTTTATATTAGAAAGCATATGGCTTCTTCACCCTGATTTGGAAGAGAAAGGATCTAGTCGAGATAAGGAAATCCAAATTGGACACTAATATATATCTTCAAGAAAAAAGACTCAATTTTATCAAGAGGAAAATAAGGATCTCAAATAAGGAAGTCTTTGGGGATATTTTCAAATAAAGAGAAACTTTGGACAAGGATTCCACTCTTCTTCAATGATGAATGGAGTCCCAAGGGCTTAATGAGACCCTTATTAGCTATGAGAATGACCTCAGTAGATGAGTGGATGACCAGAATTTAAAGAAAGAACTTTTTTGAAAAGAAAAACCAAGAATTAACTGGTTGAACAAAGGAGATAAAAACTTTATCAACCACTATCCAACATAGAATTTGAACAAAATTTCCAAATTGACTAACCTTGAGGGTGAGATCACCAAGGACTCTCAATATATTGGTCTTTTTACAAAGAAATATTTTAGATGTCTCCTAACTGAACCAATGATAGAAAGAGTACAAGCAAGAGAAAGAGTCTTGTCTATTATTCCCTCGATGAGCACCCAAGAGAAAAATGAAAGTCTTATTAAGATTATTAGTCTGTAAGAGGTGGAAGATGTTGTTATTAGCTTAAAGAAATGGAAATATCCTAGGCTTGATGGTTTTCCCATAAAATTCTACTAGCACTATTGGGATATCATTAAGAATGATATCCATCAGGTGGTGGGGAAGGCTTGTAACTCTAAGCAAATTTTAAGAACCCTAAACTCCACTTTCTTGAATCTAATCCTTAAGACCCATCAAGCTACTCATATGGATAACTTTAAACCCATATCCATGTGTAAAAATTCTTACAAATTATCACTAAAGTCATGGCTAATGGACTCAAGAAGACTCTAGACTCAATCATTACTTGGGGGCAGGGAGGATGTGTGCATGGCAGAAAAATCCTGGACAAGATCCTCATTGCTCAAGAAACTGTCCACTCCATGAAGAATAGGAGATCTAGGGAGATTCTTATTAAGTTATACATGGCTAAATATTGTGTCATAATCCCATCTTGAAAGGAATTTTGAATTAATAAATGATTACTTGATGCCTAGTTTTATTGCATTTAGATGATATTGCGATGTTTATATTAATCTATCCTTGAGGAATATGGTACTGTTGATGTATTATCAATGTAGAAGACTAGGTGAATCCATGCGTAGAATAGGTAGAATCAACCACCATGAATGGAGTACTTTAAAAGGGAAATGATGAATATGACAGTTCAGGGTAACATGAATTTCTACCCTCATATAGATGCATGCATTTGATTGCTCGCTTCTAATTTACATATGTGTTGTATGCAAAAAGGTTGGATAAAGAACACCTTCAAAAAGGACTAATGGATATAGAGGGTCCATTAACCCTTAGTCCACTTAAATACCATACTAATGTTTGATATTAGTATAGGTATTTTATTTAAATAAAAATGTGTAGACACCAAAATCTAGCATAATAAACACTAGTTATTTTATCATAATTAATTAGTACATTTTATATTAATTAAAGCTAATTAATATTAAATAAGCATTCAATAACCTAAGTATTTATTAATTTATTTATTTATTTATTAAGTAACTAGATAATTAATGTCTAGGTTGCACAACCATTCACTCTTCCTCAATGGGAGCGTTCACCCATCCCTCACCCATTTGCCATGTCATCCACTTAACTTGTAATTCCACCTCACATCCCCTCAATCCAATAATGCATAATTTAAAATTCTTATCCAAATATGAACTCCAGTCACTAGCAGTTATACCTCCATCCACGCAAGGAAGATTTCTCATGCACACTTAGTTGACAAGCTATGCACACTTAGTTGACAAGATATGCACAACATGCACTTTCACTTAAACATGCATATTTAAATTATATAAGCATATTTAATTTAAATATAAAAAGAAAATCAAACATGCATATTTAAATTAAAAAATATTTTTAATTTAAATATAAATAGCAAATCAAACATGCATATTTATATAATTAACTGCCACTTAAATGCACATCCACTTAACTGCCCATGCACATTGGATGAAATTTATAAGAAAATCTTATCCACGTGCAATCCCATAATTAAATCAATGCAAGGAGAAAATATCCCAGTTACATGCACTTAAATGGCTAAGCCACCTCCTTATCCTTTCGCTCCTATAAAATTATAAATAAGACCTCACCTCCTTCCTCGAGAATGAGGATGGAAAATACAATGAAGCCTTGATAAAACTCCAAGCAATCACAACATCTGAATCACGAGTTTCTATCATTTCATCATCCCTACCCCATGTAGAATCTCGAACATGAGTTTCCATAGGCCTGGGTTAGCTCTCGAACAAGTTTTTGGATGCCACAAATCATGATTGTCTATCCCTGTATGGTCTCGGTCCACGATTGTCAAACCCTTGAACATTCGATCCCCAGCCCACGTAGAAGTCTTCCAACATAGCATGGATCGATCATGATGTAGCCAAACACAATGTAACAATAACAACAACATCAACAATAGCAATAGCAGCCCACATAAGGTAAAAATCAAAGCTCTATTTTATTTCACTTCCTTCCTACATGTTCCTGCTTTTATATGTCTTGAATAGGCTTTTATACTTTATTGAAATTAGGCCTCACTTAGGGAGACCCGATAAATATTACTAATCTATTGCATTATCACTTTGTGCATAGGTTTACAGGAGCAAACCAAGGTAGAACTTAAGCCAAACAATGACCAGAAGTTACATGAGTCTACCGATCAAACTTTTCAGAGCCATAGCAGTTCACACAGCATAACCATCTACATCTAGATGATCAATCATTTTACCCTATATGATCACCATCCAAACCATAATATATCATAAATGTGATATCTGTAAGCATGCATCGCAACATAAAATCATTGTACATGGTCCCAAATACATTCTACAAAGCAACAATCACCATAAAATCTACCCAAACACTTGTAGCGCAAGAGTATTGAAGCACCATTTTACTTACATAAGGGAATCGATCCCTTCATTTATTGTAAATCCCTGCACGGGTAGATATTGTAATGAAAAGGGCACAAAGGTATATTTCATAAGTTAATATTAATATTTACTGCTTTTATTTCATTTATCACACATGGTGCGTACTTTTATTGTCTACAAGATGGCGATCACAGTGGGGCTATACCTCTTATTTTGATTTGCATATAATATAAGTTTGTTGTTCTTTTACATTACATTTCTGATTTTGCTATCATATTTTATAGGTTTCTAATAATTTTCATGTTTCAAGTTTCAAATAGACCATAGAAATAGAATCGTCCATCCTTCGATGTTCTTACACTACAACCATCTACCCCTGGACAGTCTCAGACAAAAACCATTTGATCTTAAACGAGCATAGTACACAACCACCACCTACCTCTGGTCTTCAACATAGTGCAGGATTACAGGTAGGGACAATTGATTTCTTTCTATTCTGAGTCAAATTTAATCATAGTTGTAGGTATATTTACTTAGAATTTTTATTTCTTTGTTTTAGGTTAGATAGCCATTTCTTTCCTTGCTTTAGAAATGCATAGCATGCTAGGATAATTGCTTTTTTGCAATAAGTATAGTTGCATTTGTGTGAAATAACAAAATAAAATTATTCTAGAGTTACTTTTACGTTAAATACAGTTGCATTAGGTATTTAAAATGAGATCACATTTAAGGGGTACAAACAAAACCTAAAAATATAAGAATTCATTCACACACTACACGGTTCTTGGTAAACATTGATGAGTTGGAATTCATCACCAACCGTCGATCAAGAGCAGTGATAATGGAATTCATCTCCGTTCATTGGCTCACCCCTAGCAACCATAGCAACCCCCACAAGTGGTTTCCTAGCCTTCATCACCAGTAAATACCTCACTTTTGAAGATATTTTAGAGTGGGTTAGGTTAGACACCCATTTCCATAGGGTTTAATAATTTGTGAACCCGTAGCTATCATTTTTATCCAAGCACACCTGAGTGCGAAGGAAAAATCGTATTTCAATTGGTACCAAGACCTAAACAACACGACCTCTTTCAAGAGGATAATTTATCTCCTTAGGCTCCCATCAACTACATCTATCTATAGGAATCCATATTCAACCATTGTTGTACCATTTTTCATCAGAAAGGTGGGAATCAACACACCCAGTTAGTTTGCATTCTATCATTTTACTCGTAGTCCTAGCTTAAGCTATACCAAAACACACAAAACCTCAAAAAATAAAAAAATAGCTCAAAACCATAAAAACAATCCAAAAATACATCAAAATAAAAATGATTTTGACAATCTCATAAACACATCAACATAAATAGTGATGCATTAAAATGAAGAACATCAAAAACTTTATTTGTTTGCTTTATTTGTTTGTGTAGATTAGAAAAGGCCACACACCATCACCATCAACCCTCAAGCCCAAATTCCATCCATTACCTTCTTAGCTTATGGTCTTCACTCGAAGCCAAGTTCAATCCCAATTTTTAGCCCAAGCCATTGCCCAAGCCACCATGGACCATTCTGGTCAGGCTTACCTTCCATCCACCACTCATGCCTAGCAAGAGGTAACCTCGCAACCACCCTAAGATAGTTTTTACAGCTACACCCATCATATCACCACCAATCCACTTGGGCTACACCCCTCAAGCATAATCTCCAGCTACATTCCCACAACCATCTTTGAATCCACTGGTACAATAACATATATATCCTCAAGTTGTGTCATCCATATTTATGTTAGTGACACATGATCCCTTCATGACATGTTTACTTCACCCACTTCATCTCATCGATACCAACTGCCATCATAGGGGTTGAACCCCCACCTTCCATGTCTATATAGGACAACTTCTTTGCATAGTCTCCATCATGGGCCACCCTACCACCTATAATAAAGGCATTAATGCCTCTCCAACCGCAATCAAATCTACCTCAACCACCTACCAACTACCACCAAACTTCATCAACATCCATCCCACAAACACCAGATCCCAAGGCTTACAACCAACCCCCCTCACACCACAATAACAAAAACCACCTCAACAACACTAGAAGCCACCTCCACCTAGCCTAGAACATATATTAGCTTGGCTAACCAACATTGAGCTATAATTGAGTCACAAAAACAATGATCTACAACAAATCTTAAATCGACTCATGAACATTGAGCTAAAATTGAGTCATCAACAACCTCATCAACCTCCACCTTGATAACCTCATCAATTTCAACATCCACTCTCACAACCCATAAACCATGCCTCTCCATCTTCGACATAACTTCCAAATCACCTACAATCTAAAAAATTCCCCAAGCATCCTACTAACCTCCCTCATAATTTTACACCACTTTTTGAGCCTTGATCATATTTCAAAGACTTTTTGAAGCATAGGCAATGTCATTGCTAGAAGTAATACCAGAAGATCCCACCAAGACTAAACTCAAATCCTACAAAGAGCATCACCATTGTGTCTACCATAGGTGACAGGGTCATGATATCAATGATTGTATTACATTCAAGCACCTAGTCCAAGATCTTATCAGAGCGGGGGCCATTACCATAAATAATCCAATTGCCTTGAGTAATCAAAGCCTTGACATTCTCCATAATCCCTTGCCATAACAAGATACATCAACTTCCATCACTCCTCACAATAAAATCAATCACATCACATAAAGCACAATGCACAATGGGGATGCTCACAATTTTACATATTTCCCATAAAAAACATCACAAAAATAAAATAATCTAGGGATGTTTAAGGTATCGCACCTTCCCCATAGTCACCAAACATAAAATAACTTGGGGGATACGCAAGGTATCGCACCTTCCCCACCAATCACATTAATTTTGATACAAAGCAATTTGGAGGTGCTCAAGGTATCACACCTTCCCCACAGTCAAAATTTAAAAATAAAAACACATTAGAAAATTTCAAAAAATACAAAAACATCAAAAAAAATTCAAAAAAAAAAAAATTGAAACATCACAAAATCATTTAAAATAAAATAAAAATAAAAATCATAAAAAACAACAAGCAATACATTTTTATACCACTACAAAAGTGTGTTGTATTCATGCATTGTATTATTTACTTTGATCATAATTCGATCCATGATTTAAACTATTTTCCAAGCTTGATTTTATCACATTAATCAAGGGCATCTTCCTTATGGTATGTGTCTCTCATCATCCATCATTACATACATTTGCGCTACATTCATAACACCACATCATTATCCATTCACAATACACAGATGATATCTTGTCTTTTGTAAGTCTTTGGTTTGGAAAATATTTAGGTTATTTCGGTTATTCAACCATACTTAGTGTCTCCTTTAGCCTACATTGAGCATCATTAAATATTTAAATGTTACAAGTCTTCCTGGTGACCTTAAGTTTTCTCCCAGGACCACACACATGTATCATATATTAACAAAATTTTGGTTCCTAAGAAAGATGAATTCATGATTCACTATCACTATATAGAAAATGGTTTCTCTTGCTCATCATATCATGCACATGGTCTAAATCCTAATAATTGACAAAATAATGAGCTCCTCCTTCAAAAAACAATTCCCTTGCTCTTTTACAAAATGAGCAAGTATCCCAAAAGAGTCTCAAAAGGCAATAAAATCCCCTTGTTGTTCCACAAAACGAGCAAACCCCCAAAAGTAAAAAAATCCCCTTGCTCTTACACAAAATGAGCAAGCCCCCAAAAGCAAATAAATACCTTGCTCTTCCAAAAAATGAGCAAGTATCCAAAAAAATAATATAAAATAAAATGGTGAAGAGATTGAATCCCTAGAATTCTCAGGTCCTTGGATCATGGGATTAACCACCGTCGAGGCTATAGAAACTTGATTGGAAATGGATTATACCTTGCATGGTGACACATATATTACATTAGCAACCTTATTTTGTGCAGAACTATGTACACTCATGGATGAGCTAGCTTATTGGTATAAGTTACAAATGATAGTCCAACCTCACCCAAAATTAGAAATGAACAACCAACGCAAACACATTGGTCTTTGAGAAAATTGAATAACCTGGCTAGTCTTAGTATCTTTTGGACCATATATGATTAGTACATGAGTTTCATCGATGTCACTAGGGTTTTTGAGCATCATGAAAGAACTTTCAAAATCTTCATCCCTAGGACACACAATAATACAAGTCATGTCATATTGATCTTCACAATAGCATAATTATTGCAACAACCACATTACATCACATCCACTCAAATTCATTTTATATGAAATTCAATACCATTGGATTGACATCCTTGATTGAGTGATTGAATTCATGACTAATGATTCATGTCTAATATTTCTTCGAAATATAATCAAAATTACATCCATCACACATTGCATACATTCATCGCATCAATAATCAAATAACATATTGCATCAAATCATCCACATATAATAAACACATCACATGAAAAATATATATTTTATTTATATATATATATATATATATATATATATATATATATCATAGGCAATAAAATACATAATAATTCTCACCCATTGGCTACATATGTATAATGTCTCAGGCTCGTCATCATCACCAAAACATATAAAAAGTAACATCACATTAATCAAATTTAATACAAAGTGGGGATATTTTACGTATCGTACTTTTTCCATCAATCTAGAAAAATACTCTATCACACAAGCAATAAACCAACCTAGGGATGTTCAAGGTATCACACCTTCCCCATTGATCACATCAAACATCAATTAACCCACCTGGAGGATAATCAATGTATCACACCTTCCCCATCAGTTACATCAAATATTCAATCAACTCACTTGAGATAAAATCAAGGTATCACACTTTCCCATCAAACAATCAATCAAACAACCATCAACAACCTAGGGATGTTTAAGGTATCACACCTTCCCCATCGATCACATAAAACATTCAATCAACGTACTTGGTGGTGTTCAAGGTATCACACCTTCTTCAACAATTAAATCAAGAAATTAACCAACTCGAGGATGCTTACAGTATCGTACCTTACCCCCAATAAATCAAAAGTGCAAATAATCAAGCACCACCTCGGGATGTCCACCTATCACACATTCCCCAATAAAAAAATCAATCAATAGGGAGCACTCAACACTACACCAAAAAAGGGCTTTAACAATAGCTAAATTAAGGTAGTTTTTTACTGACCTCCCTAATAGACCCTAAGAGGGTGGTTATAAACCACCCTCTTAGGATCACTCTAAGAGGGCGGTTATAAACCACCCTCTTAGGACTAAGACAATGGTTACAAACTACCATCTTCGAGTTCCCCTAAGAAGGTGGTTATAAACTACCCTCTTCTCCCTAAGATGGTGGTTATAAATTACCCTCTTATCCCTAATATGGTGGTTATAAACCGTCATCTTAGGTCATCCTAAGAAGGTGTTTTATAACCACCATATTAGGGATAAGAGGGTGGTTTATAACCACCTTCTTATGAAAGAATTAAAAATTAGAAAAATTAAAAGACAACGGTTATAAACCACCATCTAGAAGAATTAAAAATAAAATAATTAAAAGACGACCATTATAAACCATTGTCTTAAAAGAAATGAATTAAAATATGGTGGTTATAAACCATCTTAAAATATTTAAACAAAAAATTAAAAATGATATATTCTTCTCATCGATCACAGCTATTAGACCCTTCCCTGTCCTTTCCAAAATATTCTAGCTATTAAACCTAAACATGTGTCATCCCTCACCCATATTGGTTCGTACGAGTGAACAACCAACAACTTTTCTCCCTCCCTCATCCCTCACCCATCCTGGTTTGTGCAAGTGAACAACCAACAACTTTTCTCCCTACCTCCACTCTCAAGGTAAGGGAAATTTTTTGAGAAGGTGAGGTCCACCCAAATACCCTTTGGATATGTGTGGATCCTCAATGACAAGATGTCAAGATCCAATACATACTAGGTAGCAGTTGCCTACAAGCTTTGGACTATCTACAAGCTCTGGGTTGCCTCCTCATGCATTTTTGACTTGTTTAGAACAATTTTCACCACTATTGCCACTTTCTTCCCTAAATCGTACATATCAAGTATATGTAAGGGTCAATGGGTAATTGAATGCGTGAAACTATACAACTACAACCTTTAGTTATTTAAAAAATATTATCATTGTGTAATTGTATTTTCTTTTTCATCCAAACGCTCACAGGTTTAGTTATCATACTATTTTCTCTTGTTTGGTTTCATAATGGGGTGGGTTCTATTCAAAGCCGCACAATATGCGTATGAAAAGACTTTGTAGATTTCTTCACCATTATGGAATAAAATTCTACTAGGGGATATTGATAGATTCAAAGTAGTTTACCTATTGTACTTTATCCTACCATAGACTTTCATGTTGTTGGTTGGGGTTTTTCCTAAAATTTCTTGTGACACCTACTACTTTATCCCTGGTTCTTCACTTCATTGAATAAAATGATGAGATATGAGGACCGAAGCAGAATTTGAAGGTACAGAATGGGGCATGAAGATGAATTAAATATTGGAAGAGATGAGGTTAGTGAATTTTACATTATTTATGGTATTTATTGTAACTTTTGCAAACCCATGTCCTTTTAGGGTTTGGAATTTTTTAGTTTGTAAATTTTAAACCCTAGATTACCTTAATCCTACCAAGAAACAAAGATTAAAACCCTAGGGTGATTGTATGATCTAAAATTTAAACCTTAGGGCTTAAATTTTGTGAACCCATGTCTTGAAACCCTAGTGTCTCCCATTTCTCCCTCTGAACCACTTTCTATTTTGTTTCTTGTTTCTCATTTCTCAATTCTAGGAACATAGTGCAAGAGATTAAAATTGAAGAAAGTATGTTTGTTGATATTTTTGACCAAATATTACCTTGGTTTTGTCTGGTGTAACTTTGAATACAATAATTTTTACGACATTAGTCACAAAAAACTAATATCGTAATTACCCCTTGTCCTAGCAATATTAAGGAGATTATAAATCTACCCCTTGGGAATATCCATAAAAGAAAAAATAAATTCGTGTCCATTGGCATATGCTACAATTATGACTCCTTAGTGCCCCTACTTGTAGATCTATGACCATCTCTCAAATTATTTTTAATCAAGATTTTTAATAGATCTAGGTAAAGGAACATCCTCAAAGTGACATTGGACAAGCATCATCCATAGTAAATATACCTATCATCCCTTAATATTTCACATCGCCTTCTTTAATCGGTATTTTGGTCTTTCATATGTTTTTGTTTCCTTCCATTTTTGTCATTATTTCTATAATCAAATTGTAAAATAAAACTAAGGCTTGATTCCTCCACTAATAAAGTCTATCATTTTAGGTGAGATTCAGAATAGCCTTGCATAGTGATCACCAATTTTACCTATTTTTCTCATAGGCTTAATATTTTATAGGTACAAAATTAAAGTGCCATAAAACAATAAATGACCCATGCAAAAAATTGCACTTGTATGAGGGAAACATTGCACTAGTATGGTGCATCTATCTATGCAAAGAAATCAGGTTTACACTTTTTGTTCTATCTCTATTTCAACCTCTAATCTATAAGATTGTAAGTTGTTTTATTATTTTATAACTATTGGTCAGTTTTACTCATCTTATGCAAAAACACTTAATTTTGTATTTTATGATTGCAAATTGATTAACTCATTGGTATGAGTCATAGATTATGGCATTAGAGTTATGATTGAAAGGCTATTCATTAATTTTATAAGAATATTCTCTTTGATTTGAGTGTTTGTGATTGACTCTTATGCCTTGCATATGTTTTGTAAAGGAGATAATGGTTTGGTAACTATATTTGAGGACATAATATAGTTCATCTTGTTGCACTTAAGCATGAAATTAATATGAATATAGCTTTCACTATAGTATAGTTTATTTGTATGTATGCATTTCTAAATTATTGCTTGAATAAAGGATGTGTTGCCACTCGTTTTGTAATCATTCAAATGAAGAATCACATAGTATAGAAATTGTGTGTTACATTCTTATTTTTACCTAAATCTTACACTAATCATCCAATATTTCATTTGAGATAGGAACTAGATTTGAAAATCCTAGGTGTATGTTCAATTAACTCACAAAATTATATCATTAGGACTCACATAAGTGTCCGCTAAACTTTGAGTATGGTCCAGTGCAAAATAGGATTCTCACATTAATGATATATCCAATTTTTTGTGATCATGGCAAGAAACTATGTAATTTGTTATTATACATTAGAATAAAAGCATGGTTTTTTGACATACTTTAGTAAAAACTGGTTTTGTTGTTGATAGGTCACTTGTATAACTCTAAAATCCTTAAAATAAGGCTAAATTAAAAAAAAATTATAACAAAATTTTTTGAATGATAATGTAAGTTTCAAATATAATATTATTTTCTATTCTATTATAATTTTATATTTACATATCTATATTTATATAATATTTCATGTTTGTAGTGTCATTAACACAATTTTGGAGGTATCACATGGGCTAAATCATATCACTTTACAATGAAATTTGTGTAAAAATAGGTATTGGGAGGTACATTCTATGCATACAATTTTATTTTAGTTCATTATTGTCACAAGTTTTTTATTTATTAATTTATAAAAATTTTGTCTGAAAGAAAAAGTAAACTCTTATCTTTAGGTAAGTATAGAAATTTTTTAAAACACATAAAAGTATAAAAAATATTCAATTTCTCTAGATCTATTTATCTACATTCATTCTTTATAAAAATTGTAAATAAAAGGACGTTTGCTGCACCAACATATCTACGAAATAATTTCTCTAGAATTTTATACTTAGATTTAAAAATAAATTAGAATAAAATATTTTTTCTTCTAAAAGAAGTCCTAATTTTGTATTAATTAAATAGAAAATTAGATTCTTCAGATGCCCCTCAAACATTACTTCAAAACCCTAATAGTTACCTACAAATCATATTGCTCTATTCACATTTACATATAGTGTAGGATCATCACTACCTCCTTCATTAGGCTTGCTCAAAACCTTGGATCATAAGAATCTATCACTAGTGTTGTGGGATCCTTCACTCTAGAATATGCCTATAAAGGTAAATAATAGATGTGATTTCTTAGGTCCCAACATTATCAGAATACCAATTTAATATACAAAACCTATAAATATAAAAGTTAAATGCAATTTCTTATATTTGAGCTTGGCTAGGAGACCTATTTCACATATGAAACCACCTTACTGAGGAACATGGGGTGTTTACACTTCATGCTATATATGTTTTTCATATATGTTAACTCCTTATGTATCAACCTTGTGATAAATCTCATTCGTAAATCGAGCCTTGCTAGTCCTCCTGTGACTATATCACACTATATACATTCATCAAATTTAGTCTAGTATCATCAAACCTCTAAAATCTGCCATCAAAAGAAAAAGAGAATTTTGTTAAAATATGTCACCAAGTAAAGTCTTCGGCTCTAGTATTTCAAATAAAATAACCAATGACAATGCTTTGAGTGTCAGGTTAATGAAACATATCAAATTAATACCTATGCATGTAAAATATAACCAAGTGATGGAACATACTAGCCATAAGTACTTTTCACCTAAAACAAACAATGATAATGCAACCAATAGTCAGTGTTTTTCTTCACATTAAGGCCAACCTTGCACAATAATAAATATGGCAACTAAGCATAAAAGTAGAATATAGTAAAAAATTTCATACCATATGGTACAATTCCAAGAGTGTATTTATTGCATATTTCCAATTAGATATCTCCAACAAACCATTTACGACCTACACCATCATAAACTATATATTCAATTAATAGAAAAATAAAAATATTAAAACTTAGATCATAAGTCTGACCAATTAGCAATAAGCACTAGTGTTATCCATTAAAAGTGGTGCTCTATCAATAAATTCCAATGGCCATGTGGTATTCTTGCAACTCTATTTTATGTCACAACATGCAATAGACAATGTTGAGAGTGTTAATGAGATATCATTTACACTAGCAAGAAATATTATTGCTATCACTGTAATAAAAGAAACACAAAACACAGTGTTGTAATTTTGATTTTGTTTGTTTTACATTTAGGAATTTGTTTGGGAGGAAATATTATCCAGTACATTGGGAACTCTTTTGGCATCAATGTTTCCACTAGGAAAATACAACACCATGTAGTACCAAAATTGAATCCAACAACATAGAAGTGGCATAATTGTGGCATTTCCATAGTTGTGATAAGTTGATAGTGGTCTCTCTTATTCATTATACTAGTTATCCAATGATGCTACCTATGTCCATAGTTCACTAGATCTAAATTAGCTCAAACTTGACAAGGTGAAATGACAAAGTTGATTTAGTAGTTAGCAAATTTAGCTCCAAAACTCAAAGAGATGCTCAACAAAGATACAGACTAAGTTTCCTCAATCCAGGCTAGTTTTTGCCAAGTCTTTAATAGTTGTCTTCTTTTATGGGTGAATGAATTCTATATGATAAATTTATAAGATACTAATATGTTGATGTTCAAAATTTCTAATCATTTAGACATGCATCATGCATAAATGCCTTGTTATGTTATATTATAATTCAATTCCTAGTAGCAGTATTGTAACACAATGAAGTGTGCATCATGTTGGTGTTATGAGTTGTGTTAAAACATGATAAATTATGTGGACCTAAAACACAAATGTAGGCTACAAGCAATTTATTTTCTTCCTTAATGAAGAGTTGACTAAGCTGCCTAGGCCTTTTCGAGGCAAGTATATTTCATATTAATTCATAGGATTTTGAACAAAGGCTTCATGGAACTAGTCAAACAAGGTACTAAATCCTCCACCAGCAGCCACCTCCACCTAGCCTAGAACATATCTTAGCTTGGCTAACCAACATTGAGCTATAATTAAGTCACCAAAACAATGATCTACAAATAATCTTAAATTGACTCACAAACATTGAGCTACACATTAGTCATCAACAACCTCATCAACCTCCACCTTGGTAAACTCATCAATTTCAACATCCACTCTCACAACCCACAAACCATGCTACTCCATATTCGACATAACTTCCAAATCACCTATAATCCAAAAAATGCCCCAAGCATCCTACTAACCTCCCTCGTAATTTTACACCACTTTTTGAGCCTTGATCAAATTTTAAAGACTTTTTGAAGCATAGGCAATGTCATTTCTAGAAGTAAGACTAGAAAATCTCAACAGGCCTAAACTCAAATCCTACAAAAAGCAATACATTTGTTTCTACCATAGGTGATAGGGTCATGATATCAATGATTGTGTTACATTCAAGTACCTATTCCAATATCTTATCGAAGTGAGGGCCATTACCATATATAATCCACTTGCCTTGACCAATCAAAGCCTTGACATTCTCCATAATCCCTTTCCATAACAAGATATATCAACTTCCATCACTCCTCACAATCAAATCAATCACATCACATAAAACACAATGCACAATACAATTTTACATCTTCCCCATCAGCCACATCAAAAAATAAAATAATCTGGGGATGTTTAAGGTATCACACCTTCCCCATAGTCACAAAACATAAAATAACTTGGGGGATACACAAGGTGTCACACCTTCCCCACCAATCACATTAATTCTGACACAAAGTAATTTGGAGGTGCTCAAGGTATCACACCTTCCCCACAGTCAAAATTTAAAAATAAAAAAACATAAGAAATTTTCAAAAAATACAAAAACATCAAAAAAAATTCAAAAATTAAAAAAAAAAAATGAAACATCACAAAATCATTTAAAATAAAAATAAAAATAAAAATCATCAAAAACAACAAGCAATACATTTTTATACCACTACAAAATCATGTTGTATTCATGCATTGTATTATTTAATTTGATCATCATTCGATCCATGCTTTACACTATTTTCTAAGCTTTATTTTGTCACATTAATCAAGGGTGTATTCCTTATGGTATGTGTCTTATATAATCCATCGTTACATACATTTATGCTACATTCATAACACAACACATCATCATCCATTCACAATAAACAAATGATATATTGTCTTTTGTAAGTCTTTGGTTTGTAAAATATTTAGGTTCTTTCTGTTATTCAACCATACTTAGTGACTTTTTTAGCCTACATTGAACATCATTAAGTCTTTAAATGCTACAAGTCTTCCTGGTGACCTTAATTTTTCTTCCAGGACCACACACATGTAACATATATTAACAAAAATTTGGTTCCTAGGAAAGATGAATTCATGAGTCACTATCACTATAGATAAAATGATTTCCCTTGCTCATCCTATCATGCACATGGTCTAAATCCTAAGAATTGACAAAATAAAAATCTCCTCTGTCAAAAACAAAATTCTCTTGCTCTTCCACAAAATGAGCAAGTATCCAAAAAAGTCTCAAAAAGCAATAAAATCCCCTTTTTGTTCCACAAAATGAGCAAACCCCCAAAAGCAAAAAAATCCCCTTGCTCTTTCACAAAACGAGCAAGCCTCCAAAAGTAAATAAATCCCTTGCTCTTCCACAAAATGAGCAAGTATCCAAAAAAATAATAGAAAATAAAAGGGTGAAGAGATTGAATCCCTTGAATTCTCAGGTCCTTAGATCATGGTATTAACCTCCATCGGGGCTATAGACGCCTGATTGGAAATGGAGTATACCTTGCATGGTGACACGTCTATCACATTAGTGACCTTATTTTGTACAAACCTATGTACACTCATGGATGAGGTAGCTTATTGGTATAAGTTACAAATGATGAGTCCAACCTCACCCAAAATTGAAAATGAACAATCATTGCACACACATTGGTCTTTGAGAAACTTGAATAACATGGCTAGTCTTAGTATCTTTTAGAACCTATATTATCAGTACATGAGTTTGATCAATGTCACTAGGGTTTTTGAGCATCATGAAAGCACTTTCAAAATATTCATCCCTAGGAAACACAACAATACAATTCATGTCATATTAATCTTCACAATAGCATAATTATTACAATAACCACATTACATCACATCCACTCATATTCATTTTATATGAAATTAAATACCATTGGATTGACACCCTTGATTAAGTGATTGAATTCATGACTAATGATTCATGTCTAAGCTTTCTTCGAAATATAATCAATAACATATGCATACAATAATTGCATCCATCACACATTGCATACATTCATCACATCAATAATCTTATAACAAATTACATCAACTCATCCACACATAATAAACACATCACATGAATAAAATATGAATTATATATATAGGCAATAAAATACATAATGAGTCTCACCCATTGGCTACATATGTATGATCTCTCAGGCTCGTCATCATCACCAAAACATATACAAAGCAACATCACATTAATCAAACATAATGCAAAGTGGGGATATTTTAGGTATCGTACTTTTACCACCAATCTATAAAAAGACTCTATCACACAAGAAATCAACCAACCTAGGGATGTTCAAGGTATCACACCTTCTGCATTGATCACATCAAACATCAATCAACCCACCTGGAGGATAATCAAGGTATCACACCTTCCCCATTAGTCACATCAAACATTCAATCAACCCACTTGAGATATCATCAAGGTATCACACTTTCCCATCAAACAATCAATTAAAAAACCATCAACAACCTAGGGATTTTTAAGGTATCACACCTTCCCCATAGGTCACATCAAACATTAAATCAATGCACTTGGGGGTGTTCAAGGTATCACACCTTCTTCAATAATTACATCAATCAATTAACCAACTCGAGGATGCTTACAGTATCATACCTTGCCCCCAAATCAATCAAAAGTGTAAATAATCAAGAACCACCTCGATATGTCCATCTATCACACATTCCCTAATAAAATAATCAATCAATAGGGGGCACTCAACACTACACCAAAAAATGGCTTTAATGATAGTTTAATTAAGGCAGTTTTTTACTGACCTCCCTAATAGACCCTAAGAGGGCGGTTATAAACCACCCTCTTAGGACCATTCTAAGAGGGTGGTTATAAACCACCCTCTTAGGACTAAGACGATGGTTATAAACCACCATCTTTGGGTTCCCCTAAGAAGGTGGTTATAAACCACCCTCTTATCCCTATGATGGTGGTTATAAACCACCCTCTTAGGTCACCCTAAGATGGTGGTTATAAACCGCCATCTTAGGGTGACCTAAGAGGGTGGTTTATAACCACCCTCTTATGAAAGAATTAAAAATTAGAAGAATTAAAAGACAACGGTTATAAACCACCATATTAGAAGAATTAAAAATAAAATAATTAAAATACGATGGTTATAAACCATTGTCTTAAAATAAATGAATTAAAATATGGTGGTTATAAACCGTCATCTTAAAATATTTAAAAAAAAAATTAAAAATGATATATTCTTCTCACCGATCATAGCTGTCCTTTCCAAAATATTCCAGCTATTAACCCTAAACGTGTGTCATTCCCTCACCCATCCTAGTTCGTGTGGGTGAACAACCAACAACTTTTCTCCCTCCCTCATCCCTCGCCCATCCTAGTTTGTGCGGGTGAACAACCAAAAACTTTTCTCCCTCCCTCCACTCTCAAGGCAAGGGTTCATTTTTGAGTGGGTGAGGCCCACCCAAATACCCTTTGGATATGTGTGGATCCTCAACGACGAGATGTCAAGACCCAATACAAACTAGGTAGCGGTTGCCTACAAGCTTTGGGCTACCAAAGCTCTGTTGCCTCCCCATGCATTGTTGACTTGTTTAGAAAAATCCCCACCACTATTGCCACTTCCTCCCCTAAATCGTATATATCTTGTTTAGTTTCATAAGGGGGTGGGTTCTATTCAAAGCCGCACAATATACATAGGAAGAAGACTTTGTAGATTTCTTCACCATTGTGGGATGCGATTCTGCTGGGGGATGTTGAGAGAGCCAAAGTAGTTTACCTATTGTACTTTATCCTGCTATAGACTTTCATGTTGTTGGTTGGGGTTTGCCCTAAAATTTCTTGTGACACCTACTACTTTACCCCTGGTTCTTCACTTCATTGAATAAAATGGTGAGAGATGAGGACCGAAGCAAAAGTCGAAGGTACATAATGGGGCATGAAGATGAATTAAATATTGGAAGAGATGAGGTCAGTGAATTTTGCATTATTTCTGGTATTTATTATAACTTTTGCAAACCCATGTCCTTTTAGGGTTTGGAATTTTTTAGTTTGTAAATTTTAAACCCTAGATTACCTTAATCCTACCAAGAAACAAATATTAAAACCCTAGGGTGATTGTATGATCTAAAATTTAAACCTTAGGGCTTAACTTTTGTGAACCCATGTCTTGAAACCTTGGTGTCTCCCATTTCTCCCTTTGAACCACTTTCTATTTTATTTCTTGTTTCTCATTTCTCAATTCTAGGAACATAGTGCAAGAGATTAAAATTGAAGAAAGTATATTTGTTGATATTTTTGACCAGAGCTTGCCTTGGCCTTGTCTAGTGTAACCTTGAATACAATAATTTTTATGGCATTAGTCACAAAAAACTAATGTCGTAACTACCCCTTGTCCTAGAAATCTTAAGGAGATTATAAAACTACCCCTTGGGGATAGCCAAAAAAGAAAAAATAAATTCTTGTCCATTGGTATATGCTACTATTGTGACTCCTTAGTGCTCCTACTTGTAGATCTATGACCATCTCTCAAATTATTTTTAATCAAGATTTTTAATAGATCTAGGTCAAGGAACATCCTCAAAGAGACATTGGACAAGCATCATCCATAGTAAATATGCCTCTCATCCCTTAACATTTCACATCCCCTTCTTTAATCAGCATTTTGGTCTTTCGTATGTTTTTGTTTCCTTCCATTTTTGTCATTATTTCTATAATCAAATTGTAAAAGGAAACTAAGGCTTGATCCCTCCACCAAGCAAGTCTATCATTTTGGGTGAGATTCAGAAAAGCCTTGCATAGTGATCACCAATTTTATCTATTTTTCTCATAGGCTTAATATTTTATAGGTACAAGATGAAAGTGCCATAAAACTATAAATGACCCATGCAAAATATTGCACTTGTATGAGGGGAAAAATTGCACTAGTATGGTGCATCTATCTATGCAAAGAAATTAGGTTTACACTTTTTGTTCTATCTCTATTTCAGCCTCTGATCTATAAGATTGTAAGTTGTTTTATTATTTTATAACCGTTGGTCAGTTTTACTCATCTTATGCAAAAACACTCAATTTTGCATTTTATGATTGCAAATTGATTAACTCATAGGTATGAGTCATAAATTATAGCATTAGAGTTATGATTGAAAGGCTATTCATTAATTTCATAAGGATAATCTCTTTGATTTGAGTGTTTGTGATTGATTCTTATGCCTTGCATAAGTTTTGTAAAGGAGATAACGGTTTTGTAACTATAATTGGGGACATAATCTAGTTCATCTTGTTGCACTTAAGCATGAAATGAATATGAATATAGCTTTCACTATAGGATAGTTTCTTTGTATGTATGCATCACTAAATTATTGCTTGAATAAAGGATGTGTTACCACTTGTTTTGTAATCATTCAAATGAAGAATCACATAGTATAGAAATTGTGTGTTGCATTCTTATTTTTACCTGAATCTTACACTAATCATCCAATATTTCATTTAGGATAGGAACTAGATTTGAAAACCCTAGGTGTATGTTCAATTAACTCACAAAATTATATCCTTAGGACTCACAAAAATATCCCCTAAACTTTGAGTATGGTCCAGTGCAAAATAGGATTCTCGCATTAATGATCTATCCAATTTTTTGTGATCATGGCAAGAAACTGTGTAATTTGTTATTATACAATAGAATAAATGCATGGTTTTTTGACATACTTTAGTAACAACTGGTTTTGTTGTTGATAGGTCACTTGTATAACTCTAAAATCCTCAAAATAAGGCTAAATCAAATTGTTTTTATAACAAAATTTGTTGAATGATAGATATTGGAATGTAAGTTTCAAATATAAGATTATTTTCTATTCTATTCTAATTTTATATTTACATATCTATATTTATATAAAATTTCATGTTTGTAGTGTCATTAACACAATTTTGGAGGTATCACATGGGCTAAATCATATCACTTTACAATGAAATTTGTGTAAACATAGGTACTGGGAGGTAGATTCTATGCATACAAATTTCATTTAGTTTATTATTGTCACATGTTTTTTATTTATTGATTATTAAAGGTTTGTTTGAAAGAAAAAGTAAACTCTTATCTTTAGGTAAGTATAGAAATTTTTAAAACACATAAAAGTATTAAAAATATTCAATTTCTCTAGATCTATTTATCTACCTTCATTCTTTATAAAAATTGTAAATAAAAGGATGTTTGTTGCACCAACATATCTACGGAATAATTTATCTAAAATTTTATACTTAGATTTAAAAATAAATTAGAATAAAATATTTTTTCTTCGAAAAGAAGTCCTAATTTTGTATTAAGTAAATAGAAAATTACATTCTTCAGATGCCTCTCTAACATTACTTCAAAACCCTAATAGTGACCTAAAAATCAGATTGCTCTGTTCATATTTACATAGAGTGTAGGATCATCACTACCTCCTTCATTAGGCTTGCTCAAAACCCTGGATCGTAAGAATCTGTCACTAGTGTTGTGGGCTTCTTCACTCTAGAATATGCCTATAAAGGTAAATAATAGATATGATTTCTTAGGTCCCAACATAACCAGCATGCCAATTTGACATACAAAACCTATAAAGGTAAAAGGTAAATGCAATTTCTTAGGTCTCAGCTTGGCCAGGAGACCTATTTCACATATGAAACCACCTTACTGAGGAACATGGGGTGTTTACACTTCATGTTATATATGTTTTTCATATTTGTTAACTCCTTATGTCTCAACCTTGTGATAAAGCTCATTCATAAATCGAGCCTTGCTAGTCCTCCTGTGACTGTATCACACTACATACATTCATCAAATTTAGTCTAATATCATCAAACCTCTAAAAGCTACCATCAAAATAAAAAGAGAATTTTGTTAAAATATGTCACCAAATAAAGTCTTCGGCTCTAGTATTTCAAACAAAATAACCAATGACAATGCTTTTGAGTGATAGGTTAATGAAAAATTCTATACATACATCAAATTAATACCTATGCATGTAAAAGATAACCAAGTGATGGCACATACTAGCCAAAAGTATTTTTCACCTAAAACAAACAATGATAATGCAACCAATAGTCGGTGTTTTTCTTCACATTAAGGCCAACCTTGCACAATATTAAATATAGCAACTAAGCATAAAAGGAGAATGTAGTAAAAAATTTCATACCAGCTGGTACAATTCCAAGAGGTATATTTATTGCATATTCCCAATCAGATCTCTCCAACAAACCATTTATGACCTACACCATCATACACTATATATTCAATTAATAGAAAAATAAAAATATTAAAACTTAGATCATAAGTCTGACCAATTGGCAATAAGCACTAGTGTTATCCATTAAAAGTGGTGCTCTATCAATAAAGTCCAGTGGCCATGTGGCATTCTTGCAACTCTATTTTATGTCACAACATGCAATAGACAATGTTGAGAGTGTCAAAGAGATATCATTTACACTAGCAAGAAATATTATTACTATCAACGTAATAAAAGAAACACAAAATATAGTGTCGTAATTTTGAGTTTGTTTATTTTACATTTAGAAATTGGTTTGGGAGGAAATATTATCCAGTACATTGGGAATTCTTTTGGCATCAATGTTTCCACTAGGAAAACACAACACCAGGTAGTACCAAAATTGAATCCAACAACATAGAAGTGGCATAATTGTGGCATTTCCATAGTTGTGATAAGTTGATAGTGGTCTCTCTTATTCATGATACTAGTTATCCAATGATGCTACCTATGACCATAGTTCACTAGATCAGACTTAGCTCAAACTTGACAAGGTGAAATGACAAAGTTGATTTAGTACTCAGCAAATTTGGCACCAAAACTCAAAGAGATGCTCAACAAAGACACAGACTGAGTTTCCTCAATCCAGGCCAGTTTTTTCCGAGTCTTTGAGAGTTGTCTTCTTTGATGGGTGAATGAATTCTCTATGATAAATTTATAAGAGACTAATATGTTGATGTTCAAACTTTCTAATCATTTAGCCATGCATGTGTATAAATGCCTTGTTATGTTCTGTTATAATTCAATGCCTAGTAGCATAAGTTGATGGAGTATGGTATTGTAACACAATGAAGTGTGCATCATGTTGGTGTTATGAGTTGTGTTGAAACATGATAAATTATGTGGACCTAAAACACAAAGGTAGGCTACAAGCAATTTGTTTTCTTCCTTCATGAAGAGTCGACTAAGCTGCCTAGGCATTTTCGAGGCAAGTATATTTCATGTTAATTCATAGGATTGTGAACAAAGGCTTCATGGAACTAGTCAAACAAGGCACTAAATCCTTATTAAGCAAGGTAATGGCCAAGGCCAAGAACCCTAATACCTACAACTTGTGGGTCAAATTTTGAGCCGACAAGCTCTAAGGATTCAACAACCTGAACATTGTGCCAGTTGTAAGCAGACAAATTGACACGTTTACATAAATGCATGTTTGAGCATATGAATGTATATGCACAAATGTGTGCACATGAAATATTTGTAATAATGTGCATATGGCAAAGTGTTTGTCATAATGTAATATAATGGGTTATTTTTAATTTTTTATGTAAATAGGTAGTTCAAAGGTGGTTAGGTAATTGCCAACTACATACTTGTCCCATTATATCTATAAGTACACATCTATGTGAGAGATGTAGGAGTGCTTGTTGTCATCGATCGAACTGTATTGTTGGCCAAAATTATTTTTTGGTAGATTGTTCATCGAAGTATGTTGTATTGTAGATAGTTCTTGTGTAGGATACATGCAATGTGTAGAGTATCCATTTGTTTTTGTAAGTTATTCCCATTGTGTATGTTTGTTCATATAAGTGGTAATAGAATTATATTCAAGTGTGTTGTATTCCATTTCTACATAAATAGCCCTCATTGCAGTGCATGTGGGAACTCTCCCTCCCCTCCATCCCAATGGTATGCTTGAGAGCTTACCAAATATCCTGAATGCAAAACAGTGTCAATAGGGAGTGATAGACTACTACCTTGCAGTTTTAGATTAGTGCCCATTTGTTGTCCTTTTTGATAGTTAAAACCTATAATATATGTGAATTCCTCATCCAAATGAAGTCTAGAAGAAGGATTGAGATTCCTTTTGACCCTCTATGGTCTCAAATATTTTTTGGTGGATCAGTACTAAAATTTGAGAGTTTGGTTCTGGATTACCCACACTTTGTCAAGAGTAATGTTTTTAAGTGGAGTTTAGTCAACATCCAACACTCACGGAGAAGTGGAATAGAGAGTTCACATATCAGAGGTAATGAGGCTGTCAAATATGTACAACATAGTTGTTGGTGATAGAAAATATGCAAAACATAAAATTGGGAAACATCCACTAGCATAGTCCCAACCAAAAAAAAAATAAATCAGTCTACATATGTCATCAAAAAGGTAGTTAAAGAAAATTCTTAGATTATAGAAGTGAGTTGTATAGTAATTCGTAGAGAGAGGTATAAATGATTAGATAGACAAAAATGAAGCATAAGTCATACCAATTGGCTTGGGCCCTTTCTGCCCATTCAGAAAAATTGATGGTAAAATTTCACATTTTTTGTGATTCAAGGTATCAAAATGCAGACATTAAAAAGATAAAGAGTTGATGGGGATAAGTACAACTTGAAGAGAAACAACTAGAATAATGGTTAAAATTGATAATTTAGAATGTAGAGGTAAGGCACATATTTAACATCACAATTCAAGTTCAACAAAGGAACTTTTGGAAAGAAGGCACACACACACACACATATATATATATATATATATATATATATATATATATATATATATATATATATATATATATATATATTTTTTATATATATATTATATGTATATATATATATATATATATATATATATACTATATATATATTATATATACATTATATTATATATATATATATATATATATATATATATATATATATATATATATATATATACTGTATATATATATATGTATTATATATATATATATATATACATTATATATATATATATATACTTATATATATATATATATATATCTTATATGTATATATATATTTATTATATGTATATATATATTATGTATATCTATATATATATATATGTATATCTATATATATATTAGATATACGTATATATATATAGTATACTATATATATACTATATATATATATATATATATATATACTATATATATATATATATAGATATACATATATATATACATAGTATACTATATATATATATATATAACATATATATACATATATATATACATATATATATACATATATACTATATATATACTATATACTATAAACTATATATATATATATATATATAAATAAAAAAAAAAAAAATGTGTATATCTATTATATATGAAAAAAAAAATATATATATTAAATATATTATAAAAATATATGTATATCTATATATATGATATATATATATATATATATATATATATATAATAGAGACTTGAACATTTAACAGAAGAAAGAATTAAAACTCCATGGAATAGTAATCAAGAAATATGTAAGGAACATTAAGGGAAAAACACATGGGCATGAAAACCCTGCATAGAAGAAATAATAGAATAGAGAATATCATGTGCAACCGCTAATGATAAATTATAGATATAACCCAGGAAACAATGTTGAGTGTAATGCAACCTTTCACATGATCAATCAAGGGATAGGTTCACAAATAGGATGAAAAACTACATAATGTACATGCCAAGTAAATTCATACACTAAAAAGGAAAAAAATATGTTAAGAGAGAGAATTGGGTGCACTATAGTCATTTTCTAATGTAGTTTTGTTTACTTAAGTACATGGATAAATCAATGGGATGTTAGAATATAGTAATTGTACACTTAAAGTGGGACTTTGTAAAAATCCACATTCTGATACAATGAGTCCAACAAAAAAACTTTCTTAACTAGGAAAACAACATAAACACTTCATTAATCAAATCGCATTATCTCAACCAATTATATTCCTCAACTTTCAAGGAGGAGACCTATGTTCAAATCTTGCCAAGCGATATATGCATATTTATCAAGTTGTTGTAATACCACTATGTGGTCATAATTAATATAGGTGGGGCCTACTTCAATACCATATAACCCTTAAAAAATATGAACACTTCATAAATGCAATTTTGGTGAAATTTCCTAGAAAATCACAACATAGAATTGCCTTGAGAAGAAATCTACCTATCAATAATCTTCAATCATCCTCTAGGAATCCAAAGTCCTATATCTCTAGTGTGCAACCACCCATCCTTGTCCAGTATCTCCTGCCTAGTTTATCATATTCATGATATCATAAAATCAATAATATTTATTAGAACTACAACCTGATATTGTTTTTCTAGTTATAATCTAAGTTAAATTATGGGTTATGCACACATCAAATATTCCTGACTAAAATAAATAAAGATATCAACAATACTAAATAATTGTTTTTCCAGCTGTAATCTATGAATGATAAAATTACTTGTAATAAACTAAAACTACTAAAGGGGATTGGAAAAATATTAAGCTATGTTTCAATAAGGCAAAAAACTTAGAAAGATATCAAATTATAAATATGGTAGTCTTTAAAATGTTGAAAAGTAGAATAGACATTTTAATGTAAAAATTATTGAAACCAGAGATGCAGATTTATTTTTTGAGAAAAAAAATTTAAAATTTGCATATCTATTGCCTTTCCACTAGTTTGTGCATATTTATTGAGCTCAAGAAAGCAAAAAAGAGGACATTTTCTCATGTTTTCTTGTTTTCCCTTTGCTAAAATCTTAAAAACAAATGTTTACTTTGTTATTGTAGTTGACCACCAAAAGAAAAGGAGGGAAAAATAAAATCTAGAATAAGATTGTTGCTTTTTGTTCTCATAATAATGAATCTCATATGTTGGATAGGGGGAATAACAACTCTATTGGGACAGATGGAGATAAATTTAACCATGGCTCTTTCTTTTGTTCTTAAACTAGTTCTTTTCTTTCAACTAATTTTTCTAGTTTTTGTTTAGCTGAGGGTTATTCCTTTTATTTTGCAACAACTTCTATTTTTTTTCTTAGAAGAGTCAATTGAAAAAAAAGAACTGGTTTCGAAACAAACATGTACTGGGTTATGCAAATGAGTTTTTTTGCAAAACTCATTGGAATGACAAATATGCATCGAACACATGCTCTACCATTGATGAGGGTCCAATTACTGAATATGTTCAAGATGACATCATTGGAATGTTCAATGACACATACAAATTTTTCAATGACAATTTCTCAAAGAGTGGATAAGAACTGTGATATAATGATGTTGAGTTCCAATTGTTTTTGTTCTATTTTTAGAAAATACTAGTAGATAATTAATGGGCAACCAAGCTAGGGGTGAGGTGATTAGGTATCCTGAGTATGAGGTTGGCCAGTCAGATACAAGAAGGTAAATTGGTAAAAAAAAAGAATATTGTAGACACCTAAAAGTCGCACATGGTCGCAAATTCATCCTTCATAATTAATTAAGTCACAAACCTTACAAAATTGTACTAATTAATCCTAAAAAACCTTGTTTTCACAAAAGGGCTATCCTTAAGACCCTTAGGCCACCTAAGCCCTTTCCTACACCTAACCTAGATCCCCATGCGACCACCCTTAAAAGTCTAACCATGGTAATTCTAACCTTGTTTTAAAAAGTATCTTTATGATAAAGTGCACTTTATCACTTAAATACATGATTAGTTAGGATTAATCAATATTAACACTAATATTATCCTCACACATGTGTGCACCCATGACTTTCTTAATATATTTAAAATATGCTTAAGTTAACCATAACCTAACCTAGGATCTACCTAATTAGGGTTAACCTCAACCCTTGCTCACACATGTGTGCACCTAGATATTTCCAGATATTTAGGAGATCCTCTTAGGGTATGTGGGAGGATGAGTCACCTTCCACCTTACCATTTAATATTACCATGGTAAGGATCTAACCCAAGATTCATGCCACCTCATAGGGGACACCTCACCCCCCAAAGCTCTCCAAAATCTATAAATAGGAGTATTTTCCCTCACAAATGCATCCATCTCTTTCAACATAAGAAAACTATACCAAAATTACATCAACCAAGCATCCATAAAATCACCATGACAACTACACCACTTGTACCCTCTTGTCTCCCATTTTGATAGATCTCGATAAGTATAGGAGCACATCTAATGTCGACCAAAAGCTACTACATCCATAGGACAACATCATCTTCTGACAGATCCAAAAAACACTATAACAATAATGATTTTTAGGTACACATCGATTCAATATGGTCACTAGGTAGGGTGTGAATCTAGACATAGTGCACTTTTAGCTGATAAAAAGTTACAAAACCCTCCCTGCAGGTATACTTTACTATTTTTATCATTTTCAATCAATTTCAACAACTTTTATCATGCATTATGCTGCTTTAATCAACATTTTTTTTCTTTATTACTATGGTATCTGATCCATGACAAATCTCTAAATGCACTAACCCCATTTGTAGGTCAAACAAGTTTAGAGGATGGTTTGACTAACTATGGCACACATGCACTAGGCTCACACCCCTTGAGGATCATCAAAAGATCAATCCAAGATGTAGTCAACAGTTTCATTGACACAAAAGGGATACTCACCATGTTGAGCCCTATTTTGTAGCCTTCTAAGGTAGATTTGTGAAAAGGACATTCTATAACCCCTTTTTGAATATAATACAATTTTATGGACTTTACATCTATTTTCCCCTGAGTTCATTCTGGCACACCCGGTGGAACCCCCACTTGTTTTATTTCTTATTAGTTATCTCATTTTAGTGATTATCTAATTTTAACTATTTTTTGTGTTACAAGTGCTCCAAAAACTACCCAAAACTTCACAAAACCTTGGAAACTTTGTTCATACCCAAGACAACTATTCTTTTAGTCTATGAATTTTAGTCACTAGGTAGGGTGCAACCCAATCTAGTTGTTAGGTACCCTACGACCCAACCAAAAGCTCATGAAAATGGTGTAGAAGCTACTTCTGATACATCCCATAACAATCACAGTGTTGTAGGTACGTCTGGGGGATTGATTTTCCCTTGTATGGGATTACTACCCCCCTCACAAAAAGATGGCAATTGCAGCTACAAACAACCTAAAAATACTGGCATCATAAAAAGGTATAATCAACCCTTATTTGTGCATCAGAAGCCCTTACAAAATTTGGCACTACACCACCTTGTAAGATTATTTGTAGCAATATTTAGTACTGCACCACCATTTTTAACATCTTGAATCTCTTGACCTCTCACAAAACTCGGCATCATACCACCTTGTAAGTATGATTGCAATATTAGGCACCATGTCACTTTTGCAATATGGATACCATTTTTTGTTTAGCATAACTTTATATCATGTTGTTTTACTAACATCTAAATTTTTCTAGCCTTATTATAAAATTTGGCACCACGCCATCTTGTAAGATTATTTGCAAAACTCGGCACCACACCACCTTTGCAAAATTTCTAGATCTTGGATCCTTGCAATATTTGGTACTACACCGCCTTTGCAAAATTGTTTTTACGTCATGTTTAGCTTGTTTAGACACTTATTCTATCCATAGGTAATTTACTAATTTTTGTGATTGTAGGTACCTATCTATAGTAAGATTCACTATCCTAAAACTCAGATCTAGTATGAAAGTGTACTTTTATCATATTTTCTAGGTAGGGTGTGACCCAATTCAGTTTCTAGGTACCCAACGATTGAAACAAAAGTGCAATTAAATCTCCAAAATCCACCCAAAAGGACTTACAAGAGCTATATATACAAGCAAACTTTGTAAAACCCACATGTTTGGTTTAGAAACAGCAAAAATTTGAAGGGATTGTAGATCATTTTGTTTATACTTTGTGAATATATCTGGTGTTATAAAACCCACTACGCATAGTTTATTACACTTACTTTTAGTTTGCAAAGTGCATTTCATTTTTAAAAACAAAAGAAAATTTGAAGGAAAAAGTTACATTTTCCTTTGTTGTATTTCTTTTCTTTCTCAAAAAGGCATTTCACTTTTTAAAATGTATTTCCTATTTTCCTATATTAGAATTCACACACTTCATGTTCAGCTTAAACAATGGTAAGATTATATTTCATCACCAATACCCACTCAAGACTGGTGATGTTGGATTTCATTTCCTTCCACCATCTTGTCCCCTACATGCCTTAGTTGCCCCCATGAGTTATTTTTTGGACTTCATCACTAGGAAATCCCCTACTCTTGAAATATCCTCAAGGTAGGTTAGGATTAGATGCCCCTACTCATAGGGCTTCATTATAATCAGTGAGTGTGTAACTGTCATTCTTGACTAAGCCTTCTCGAGCGTGAAGTGAAAGCATGGGTATGCCAGTAGTAGTTCTTACATAGTGTCACCTCTTTTTATAAGGGATTTTACATTTTGGTGCATTTTATCTCCTTATGTTATACCTCGATCCATCACCTTCATTTAGATACTATTTCGCTTGGTTTGCATACAGTTATCTCTTGCATGCCTTTGGGCATAATAGAAGATTATCTGCAAGACACACCTCTTCTTCTAGTGTACATCCTCTTTTATTTCAGTTTTGGGGAAATTCTAACATCAAAACACACTTTACAAAATTTTAGTTTGTACATCTTTGTTTCTTATTTTTGATCGGATTTCTCTCATAAAACACACAAAAATTGGTTACAAAACTCACTAAAATAGGTTCCAAAACCCATAAAAAAGATTCTCACATCACTAGACACAACTCAAGCACTCTTAAATCTTTATTAGGAGTTTTAGGTACATTCACTAGGTACCCAGCAACCCAATTTAGTCGCACCCTACCCAAAAACCCAAATTTTTCTTTTATATAAAGGTTTGGTTACCTCTAGAATAGCATCTTGGTCATTTTCCCACCTTATATTTGGCAGAAAAGTAGTTTTATTCCAGTATATTACCTTATGATCAATTTCCTTACCTAGGGCCAAATATCACACACACATTCCTAAATATGGAATATTTGCTTATGCCACTCCCCTCATAAACCATTTTACCAACCCATCTAGAGGATAACACCTCTACCCATTCTCATCATTCATCCATGTCTTCTCAATCCAATGATGGTACTTTACCTATCTCTCCTCATCCATGCAACCCAGAGCCATAGATTTTATATCCTTCTGATGATGACCTTCTATCAGATTCTTCCCATAAAGGCTAGATAAATCCACCTACTACTTTTCATATCGGTAATAAACATTCATCCATCCCTCCCCATGCTAGAATTAGGATCCCATCCCTTCCTTCACATTATTTAAGCCTACCTCATAGGTCAAGAAATGGAATTTCATCCTATGGTCGATATCTTAGGTGTCAGGCTTGTTGCATGGTTCTTCCCAAAATATCTCCAAGAAAAGCATTCTATCACCTCCACACCCATCTTCATCACATCATTGTCACTCTTCCCAACCATCACCTTCTCCTCATCTTCTTTCTTCATCTTGGTCTTCATCCTACATCACTCATCCAGTGCCCATCCCATCGCAATATCATTATCCTATATTTTCACCTTCTTCCTCACACTCATCTTCATATTCACTCCTGTATCTATCACCCACCACCATGATAAGAACCCCTTCTCATCCCACTTTTATACCACCATCTCTAATGTTACCTTCTTCCATGGATTTACAATCCATCATCTTGACAATCTTGAATTACACCTAAGCAACTACAAATATCATGGATCCACTCAGCACTCATTCATGACATATTATTTTATGCTCCCACTTCCACTGATCCCTCCTCCTCACAAATGATATCCTCTACACTCTAGGTAGGCACCTCTTCCACCCCTACCTAGTCCACCTTTCACTCCACCACCACATCTAGTTTGTTTTATGAATTATGCGTCAGCTCTCTATGAGCCCTTATCCCATACTTTCCAATGATTAGATTAGGAAGGGCTTCTAGTTTTATCTGAGATCAATATACAAAGTGTAAAACCAAAGGGATCCAATGAACACCGCTTCTATTCTTATCATCACTAGCAAGGATATGATATCAACACTTATCACATTTTTGAATACCTAGTTCATAACATGATGGAGGAGGAGAACTTGCAACACATGCATCACTCTCCCTCTTCCATTGATCATCAAGGCACATCCCTAGATTCATCGTTCTACACCATACCACCACCAACACACATTAGCACTTCTATAACACCCCAAAATAATGAAACAAGAAAACACACAAACAAAGAAAAGTTTACATATATATTTTTGACTAAGGAGAAGGATTCATAAATCCTCAACCAACCTTAGACCAAATTAATGTTTGACATCCCCTAAGTTTCTCAAGAACTATACCACACAAGATTCCCTTCATGCAAGTCCCATCTATGTAAGCCTATCTTATATTATGCACATAAGTCCATCCCTCTCATCAGTCTTGATGAGCTAGACTTACCACCTCCAATCGTTAGAAGGTGTACATGCATCTCCATATCCACACAAGTCGTTATGTGTGGGTATGCTACGTGTACTATGAGCTAAGCTATCAATCTTGTCCACTGACAAGCTATCTTAACTCTGGTACAATCTTCCAAACCTAGTTACCAATCTCCCTAAGGGGGTCTCAAGCCCTTAGGTAACCTCTAAGTTCACCTAGAACTTACTAATGTTCCTTTCTTTTTAACATCACAAGAGCATAAAAATCTAGATACTAAATCTAACAAAAATGAACTATCAACAAGCAAGAATAATCAAGCGCAAAGAACAATCAACAATTAAACATACATTAAAATAATTAAATGCAGGAAACTAAATAAAGAGATACTAAATATAGCAGTTGCAATGTTCATTTAGATACATAAGTAAGTATGGTACACCCCATACTTTCCACAATACTTTACATCCATTTTATCGGGGAAATCTCCCCACAATCTAATCTATTGCATAAATAACAAGATGTAAGGTAGAGAGAAAACTTGTCAATTAGTCCATCTCATGACTTTGGCCTTCCCGCACTTCCATCGATCAAGTGAGGATAGTAGGGGATCAGGACACTCATGGATCCAGATAGACATGCTTCTAAATGCACTTACTTATTTCATTGCCAAATTGTAACTATACAAATAACCCAAGCAATTCAACTTACTAATGCATAGTACTTATCATAGAAACTACCCTTTCCATTTTCCCTCTCACTCAACTTGAGAGAAATCAATCAACCATGCATTAGCTCATGTGCTCTATTTGCAATAAATGAACTACCCTTCTCAACAATTAAAGTCCCATACCCTTAATTGCTAAGTAAACTGGGTTCACACAATCCGTCACTTAAAGCAACTACTATAATTCCCAATAAACCTTTTTCTTCATTTCGTAATGTAAGGTCCCATACCCTTAAATCACAAAACAAACCATTATTCCATTTCATTTCATAACATAAGGTCCCATACCCTTAAATTACAAAATAACCATCATTCTATTTTATTTCATAACATAAGGTCCCATACCCTTAAATTACAAAATAACCATCATTCTATTTTATTTCATAACATAAGGTCCCATATCCTTAAATTACAAAATAACAATTTTTCCATTTTATTTCATAACATAAGGTCCCATACCCTTAAATTACAAAATAACCATTATTCCATTTTATTTCATAACATAAGGTCCCATACCCTTAAATTACAAAATAACCATTTTTCATTTTATTTCATAACATAAGGTCCCATACCCTTAAATTATAAAACAACCATCATTCTATTTTATTTCATAACATAAGGTTTCATACCCTTAAATTACAAAATAACCATTTTTCCATTTTATTTCATAACATAAGGTCCCATACCCTTAAATTATAAAACAACCATCATTCTATTTTATTTCATAACATAAGGTCCCATACCCTTAAATTATAAAATAACCATCATTCTATTTCATTTCATTAAATCTACCATTTTAGATAATAAATATTAATTAAAGCTTCTTCCAACAACAACGAACTAAGGAAGGGAACAACGTCCAACAGATAGACTAGCACCATACATTGCGAGGTAAGACACAAGGTGGACCAAGGGTCGATCGAAAGGCTTCCACCCCAACAACTCAAGGGTGGATGGTGCTCACGTACCCATGGTGCCAATAGTTGTCATGACTCGGGTGGGTCATCCTCAATGCCAATGACACTCGAGGGAACTTCCAAACCTGACTACGATTGCAAAGGAAGGGCTACCACCCATAATCCCAAACCAATAACCAACAAAAATGGAAAAAAATGATGACAATAGCATCATCAATCATAGAGAAGAACATAAACCAAACTACCAATGGAAATGGCTAACCATGACACCATCACATCTTTGAGTAGAGAAAAGGCACAATCCATACTACCAATGGTAGAGGCCATTATAAAGATGCCATCACATCTCTAAGCAAGAGGAAGAAAAATAGGCTATACTACCAATGGTAGAGGCCATTATAATGATGCCATTGCATCTCTAAAAAAGAGGAATAAATACAGGCCATACTACCAATTTTAGAGGCCATTATAATGATGCTATTGCATCTCTAAACAAAGAAAAACATAGGCTATACTACCAATGATAGATGCCATTATAATGATGCCATCATCTCTAAGCAAGAGGAAGAAACATAGGCCATACTACCAATGATAGAGGCCATTATAATGATGCCATCATGTCTCTAAACAAAGATAAACATATGCCATACTACCAATGGTAGAGGCCATTATAATGATGCCATCGTATCTCTAAGCAAGAGAAAGAAACATAGGCCATACTACCAATGGTAGAGGCCATTATAATGATGCCATTGCATCTCTAAACAAAGAGAAACACAGGCCATACTACCAATGGTAGAGGCCATTATAATGATGCCATCACATCTCTAAGCAAGAGGAAGAAACATAGGCCATACTACCAATGGTAGAGGCCATTATAATGATACCATCGTATCTCTAAAAAAGAGAAACGCATGACATACTACTAATGATAGAGGCCATTATAATGGCATCATCACTTCTCTAAGGAATAGGAAGAAACACAAGCCATACAATTTTAAGACGTAACCAACCTAGCTCACCCATAGTAGCTAGATTGCCTACACTATTTGGGTGGACATACATCATCCATTGCTCCTTCGCTCATGATCGCTATTCTCACCATCTCATACTCCCTTTTGCTCTTTATGCTCCTTCGCTCACTATGTGATTCTCCCCACCTCATGCTCCCTTTTACTCTCCCTATCCTCATTTTTTCCTCCATACGCGTCTTCTCTTCCTCCTTGGTCTACGTCCCCGCCTACCCACCATTACTTCCTTGACCACCTTCGATAGGTGGTAGGGTGGACATACCTCTCCCCCTCTTCCCAAGGTGATCATCATTAAGAGCTTTCCCTTCATGTCAGGGGAACTTCATGCATCTAACCCAATCAAGTTTTCAAAGGGCAACTCGACTCCTTCTACCAAATGTCATCTTGTCGCATTTACGCCTTAGGGGTCGATCGTCGAGTGGGCAGCGGCTTCCCTAACATGCCATGGCAAAGACCTTACCTTGGAGTTTAAAGAATTGTGTTATATTCCCTATTTTATTTTAGGATAGGTTCTCCATTGTTGGATGGAGTAATCGTTCGATAAAATGATCATCTCTTTGCCTCTTTAGATGCTAATGTTATTAAATAAATCAACCATTTAATTAAACATTATATTTTTGCCTTTTAAAATAAATTAACCATTTATTTAAACAATATCTTTTGCCTTTTTAAATAAATCAACCATTTATTTAAACAATATCTTTTTACCTTTTTAAATAAATCAACCATTTATTTAAACAATATCTTTTTGCCTTTTTAAATAAATCAACCATTTATTTAAACAATATATTTTTCCTTTTTAAATAAATCAACCATTTATTTAAACAATATTTTTTTGCCTTTTTAAATAAATCAACCATTTAATTAAACAATGCACATATGAAGTTGTGAAGGCAAACCATCTACTCCATGCTCACCAGTTATCAAGGTTAATAATGTTGAAGTAAAAGATAATCATGCAAGTGCATCAAACAAAGAGGGAGTCTTTCCATCAATCTAATCACCTGTCTCAGCCTCTAGAACTTACGATAGCTACTAGGTCATCAGTCTGGGGCTCAAGGTGGTTAGATATTGATGATTATCCCTTAACCGAATGCATGCCTATATGAAGGTATCTATCCGTGTTACCTTCGAGTTGCCTTATCATCATTTCCCCTTCCTCAAGTACTCTCATCTCCGGTGGATGACTCAATTTCCTCCACTCATGAGTGCACCTGATCCTACACATTGGCAATTCATTAGCAATATCATATCCTTCATTATCTACTCATTATTGTGAGGTTGCTTAATTGCACAAAATCATGTATTAGCCACATTTGTTAATACATTATTTTTCTATGTTCAAAGGTCCATCTGGGAGGGTCATGACATCCTCCCCCACTAGGACTAACACCGTCCCCAATGTTTCTTAGTTTCAAACAGCATACAAAATCAATCAGTTTGTTACAAAATCTTAAAGTTCATCAAAAAAGAAAGGAAAGTGTTTCCGCATATCCACCACTTTCTCCCACGTGGCATTTCTTTCTTAGAAATGGTCCCACTAGACCTTACATTGCTCAAGGGTCCGATTCTGCATAGTCTTAGAGTGGAATTCAAGGATCCTTATTGGCATTACTTTGATTGCCTTCGGATTTGCCATCTGCAAGTTAGAGACATCCCACACATGTTCAGGGTCAGCAATATATTTTCTAAGCAAAGATATGTGGAATGTGTCATGGATTTTTGACAAGTTAGGAGGTAAGGCGAGTCGGTATGCAATCGAGCTAATCTTTTCAATGATCTCAAAGGGCCCTATAAATCGTGGATCTAATTTTGTGGACTTGATCACACTTTTCATTGGTTTGACCCTTAGGAACACTTTATCTCCCACTGAGTATTCTTTGGGAGTCCTCTTTAAATCGGCATAGCTCTTTTACCTATCAGCGATCTCCTTGAGCCTTTGCCTGATTACCTTGATTTGCTCTTCCATTTCCTTGACCATTTCTGGTCTAATCACCACTCTATCCTTTGGGTTATCCCATGACAGTGGTGTTCTACACCTCCGCCCATACAATGCATCAAAAGGTGCCATCCCTAAAGAGGAATGATATCCATTATTGTAGGAAAATTCCACCAACGACAAATAGTCTTCCCACCGAGACTTATGGTCCATGCAATACATGTAGAGCATATCTTCCAGAACTTGGTTTACCCGCTCCGTCTGACCATCTGTTTCAGGGTGGTATGTTGAACTCATGTGCAACTTTGTGCCTATTGCCTAATGTAGGGCTCTCCAAAATTTTGAAGTAAACTTGGAATCCCTATCCGATATAATTACCTCCGGGAACCCATGCAATTGGAACACTTCCCTAACAAACCTATTAGCCACCACTTGAGCATCATCCTTGGTGCTTCCAAGTATGAAGTGTGTGACCTTGGTCAATTTTTCAACTACAAAAAATATTACATCATGTTGGTACTTGGTCTTAGGCAAGCCTACAATAAAATCCATCGATATGACCTACCATTTTTGAGTAGGTATATTATGGGGGTACAAATATCTTATGGGATGCTTGTGTTCTACCTTGAACTTTTGGCATTTAAGGCATCGGGCCACAAAATCTGTAATGTCCCTCTTCATCCCCACCTAGAAAAATGTCCTTTTTAGATTTTCTCTCATTTTTACCCCTTCGAGGTGAGCCATATAAGGAGATCTATGGGCTTCTTGCATCACTATATTCCTTAAATCCCCTAATTTTGGTATGATGATTCTTCCTTTGTAGCATAAAAGGTCATCGATTACCCTAAACTCCTTATTGCTCTTTGGGTCTTCTCTTAACTTGGCTCAAATTTCTTGACAATATTCGTCCTGATATTGCTCTTTTCTTACTTGGTCCATGAGCTTTATGTGGCTCCTGGTTATGGCTACTATGTGTCTCCTCCTACTTAAGGCATCTACAACCTTATTTTATTTTCCTTTAATATACTCAATTTCAAAATTGTACTCAGTGAGGAACTCGACCCACCTTCTCTACCTTGCGTTGAGTATTGGTTGAGTAAATATGTACTTCAAACTCAGATGATCTAATTTTAACTCGAAGGATCTTCCTACCAGATAATGGCACCAGATCTTCAAAGTGTGAACTACAACGACTAGCTCTAAATCATGAGTAGCGTAGTTAACCTCATGCTTCTTAAGCTTCCTTGAAGTATAAGCTACTATTGACTCTCCTTGCATGAGCACTCCCCCTAGTCCTTCCAATGATGCATTAGTGCATACTGTAAAGTCTCCTTGAGGGTCTGGAATCTTCATTATGGGTGCAGTAGTAAGATTTTTCTTTAACATAGTGAAGGTAGCCTCACACTTCTCCATCCATTTGAATTCCTTCCCTTTCTTCTGGAGATTAGTTATTATCGAGGTGATTTTTGAGAAATCCTTTATGTGACACCGGTAATAGCTCATTAGCCCCATGAAGCTTCTTACCTCAGTAAAATTTGTAGGGGGTGGCCAATTTATCATGGCCTCTATTTTCTCTAGATCCACCATGATCCCTTCGACCGATATGATATGCCCCAAATAGCGCACCTCCAAAACATAGAAATCGCTCTTGGCTAGATTCCCGTAGAGTTGATTTTCCCTCAATAATTCCAACATGATATTGAGATGGTTATCATGCTCTTCCTTGTTCCAGGAGTATATTAGGATGTCATCAAGAAATACAAGGACAAACTGGTCCAAATACCTTCTGAACACACTGTTCATTAAATTCATGAAGGCAACGAGAGCATTCATCAACCCGAAAGGTAGGATAGTGAACTCGTAATGCCCATACCTTATCTTAAATGTCATTTTGTGAGTGTCTTCCTCCCAAATCCTCATCTGGTGATACCCTGAACTTAGGTCTATCTTGGTAAATATCATGGCATCTCTTAGTTGGTCGAATAAATCCTTGATCCTGGGTAGGGGTACCAGTTCTTGATTGTAGCTTTATTCAACATCCTATAGTCAATACACAATATTAGAGATCCATCCTTATTTTTCATAAATAAAATGGGTGCACCCCATGGTGACACACTTGGTTTTATCAACCCCTTTTCCAGTAACCCTTGTAGTTGTACCTTCAACTCATGCATCTCAATAGGTGACATCCTATATGGATATCGGTGGATGGGTTCCACTCTTGGTATAAGATCGATAGTGAAATCAAATTCTCACACAGGAGGGAGCCCTGGTAGTTCCTTTGGAAATACATCCTAAAATTCCTATAGAATTGTGTCTCAATCACCTCTTCCTTCTGATCTCTTTCAACTTCACTCATATTTACAACATAAACAATCCCTCCTTTCTTGAGGGCTTTCTTCAACTGCATAGCTGACAACATCTGGGGTTTGAATGTCCCCTGCTTGCTATAAATTCATAGCCTCTCTTTATTTCCCTCAGAATATTCAATCCATCTATCTCAAAAATTGATTACAACTTGATGGGCCTATAGCCAATCCATTCCTAGGACCACATCAAAGGCATGAAGTGGGGTCACGTATAAGCAACCTTCCATGGTTCCATTGTCTAAATTAATTTCCATCATTGGGAAACATTGGTTTACATAGTAGGTCTATCTAGATCCATACTCAACCTTCCATCCATGAGCCAAATACCCTGGCCTTTCCGACATATCTTTGGCTAATTTGCAAGAAATGAAACTATCAGTGGCTCCACTATCTATTAAGATATCTACTTTCTTATCAAAAATCTTACCTTTGATGATTAATGAGGTGGCTTGCCCCTCTAGCTTCTTATTCCCAGTTGCAGTGTATATCTTATGCATTGGTTCCTTCCCTTTGTTGTTGGGTGTGCTTGTCCCTGGTTGATACGAGCATTGATTAGCATAGTGCACCCCTTTACAATGGTAACATCCATCCTTGGGCCCTTGTCTCTTTTTTTATTTCTGCTCCTCATCCTTAATCATCGGTACTAGAGCTGATGGCTTCTACGAGGGAGGTTTAGCATTATTAGGTTTGTTGCCTTTCTTAAAAGTTCTTCTTGAATTTATTTTGGCTTCCATTGAATTTCTTCTCTGGATTTTAGGGGTTCTTAGCCTTTCATTCTTGCTCTACCTCCCATTTTACAACCCCATTGCTATTCCTCTTCTTTAGTTCCTAATATTCCTGCTCGATCAAGTTTTCATACTTATAGCAAAAATGTGATTCTGCTTTCTTTACCAAATCATAAGCCTTTTGTAATGACTTAGGTTCCTGCATCTCCATTTCATGCTTTATCCTAGATTGCAATCCATGAGTAAACTTATGAATCCATATTTTCTCATTATAGGCAGGTACATACTTCAATAACTTTACTAGCTTCCTGTAGTATACCTCCACTAAGTTAGTCCCTTGCCTTAAGTTGGCAAACTCCTCGAACTTTAAAGCATAGAAGTGCTTCGTGAGGAATCTCTTCTTGAATATGACTATGAATTCCTTCCATGGAATGTCTACTGGTTCAATATTGGTTTCCTCGTAGTAAGTCTCCCACCAATCCAAGGCAGCTCCTTCAAGGTAAATAGTAGCCCAAACCATTTGGGTACCCGAAGAATACCCCTTTACTATGAAGAAGACTTCCAGCTCTCTTAGCCAAGCTTCAAGTGTATCTCCCTCCCCTTCTCCATAAAACTTGGAGATACAGACATTCTTTAGGTCTCTTACCGTATCTTTTTCTAAGAGGTTTCTTGCTTGCTTTTGCTCCTCCATCAACCCCTCAACTTGGTTGACCTCTAAGTCTCTAGCCTACGAATTTTGATTTGCCATAGTTTCTAGCACTTGTCTTAACTGATCTTGTAACTTTGCAACTATAGTAGTAAGCTCCTCTATTCCCACATTGGGAACCTCTGGATCCTCATTCTGGATCTCCTCTTCAACATTACTTTGTCGAGTTTGTCTAGGTGGAGGTCTTTCCATCCTGGTCTTGGGTGGCATCTTGATCTGGTTTCCACCCAAAAAAAGAGTTAGATTACAACTTTCTCTTAACTGATTTACTAACTTGACCACAATATAGAGTCCTTATTTCGCTATTCATTAGAGATCTAACTAGGATGAGGTTCCAAGGTTAGGATATATCGCTAATACCAAAGCCCATACTAAGGTATCATATTATCCATCCCTTTTTTTTGAATCAATTCCTTTAGATCCTAAACAAGCAGAGACTCTAGGTTACTCCAACTTTTAGCTTATTCCTAAGCAAGCCTCTATTGGAGATCCTTGAATCTCTTCTATAGCACATAAGAAGCTCTATACCCTCGAACCTAGAGCTCTGATACCAAATGTAACACCCCAAAATCATGAAACAAGAAAACACACAAAAAAAAAAAAGTTTACATATATATTTTTTTTGACTAAGGAGAAGGATTCATAAATCCTCAACCAACCTTAGACCAACTTAATGTTTGACATCCCCTAAGTTTTTCAAGAACTATACCACACAAGATTCCCTTCATGCAAGTCCCGTCTATGTAATCCTATATTATGTTATGCATATAAGTCCATCCCTCTCATTAGTCTTGATGAGCTAGACTTACCACCTCCAATCGTTAGAAGGTGTACACACATCTCCATATCCACACAAGTCATTATGTGTGGGCATGCTACGTGTACTATGAGCTAAGCTATCAATCTTGTCCACTGACAAGCTATCTTAACTCTAGTACAATCTTCCAAACCTAGTTACCAATCTCCCTAAGGGGGTCTCAAGCTGATGCCAGGAGCATCCGGCGGCAAAAGAACAATCACAGAAAGGCTCTGAAAAATAGGGGGAAAGCTTAAGTTCAGCAAAAATTTGTTTTTTTTCCCAAGGCAAAAGTTGGGGAAAATGGGTCGCGAAATCGTGACCCCAAGAGCTGCAGAGTAGCGAGGGGAGTTTTCATCGCGATATTGCGACGTCTTTGGGAAAGAAGAGTGGAGCAGCTGTGTTGTCGTGATATCGCGACGTCGCAATATCACGACATCGTGATATCGCGACGGTATTTTAAATTCGAGGCGAAGGAGAAGTCCCATTGTGATATCGTGATGGGTCGCGATATCGCGACCTGTCGCGGTATCGTGACCTATCGCGGTATCGCGACCAGTGGGAGGTTGCCACGTGGCGTGGTAACAAAGACAGTTAATACAAAGCAAAGTCGGCAAAGGCAATGGCGAGAGGAGAAGTCCCATCGCGATATCGCGACGGGTCATGATATCGTGACCTATCACGGTATCGCGGCCAGTGGAAGGTTGCCACATGGCGTGGTCTTGAGGCAGTTAGAACAGGTAAGTTTCGACAAGACAAGGCGAGCAAAGGTGAAGACAAAGGGCAAAAATGGTCGCGATATCGTGACCATTTCTCGCGGTAGTTGGCAGAGGCGAAAATGGTCGCGATATCATGACCATTTCTCGTAGAAGGGGGTGAAGGCAAAAGGGGGTCGTGAAATCACGACATGTCACGAAATCGTGACCCCAGAGAGCTATGATAGAGGGAGGCACTTTTGGTCACGATATCATGACATGTCGCGATTTCGCGACCTGTCGCGATATCGCGGCTATTTTGAATACAGACCGGAGTTTGTACGTGGACGGCCAAGCAGGCCAAAATTGACATGTGGATGCCACGTGTGTTTGAAGTAGCGCAACCAGTGGGGGTGAGGTCAGAATTGACACGCGAAAGCATATGTGTATTTAACAAATATGAAGGACACGTATTCCAGTTTAGAGAGGACGGCCGCGTGTATTCAACGGGGAATAACCATCGCATTGAATTATTCTGACAAGGCGTCAGTTGCAGGCCTGGGACAGTATGGGAGAGACGGCGGTTGCAGGTCGAGGGAGACCATGAATGCAAGTAGCAGTGCAGATCGGGCAGTTGCCCATTGATGACAGAAATATTTGAAAACTTGGAGAGGGGGAAATTGAAATTTGAATTTTTGTTAGGCGGGGGCATTAATGGCCTAGAGGACCGGGACCTCGTTAAAAAATAGGAATTTTTGAATTAGTTTGGGGGAGGGCGGACGGGAAGAACAGGGGAGAGTCAGAGTGGAGAAAAGAAGACCAGGCTGAGAGTAGCCTTTGTAAAAGCCTGCGGGCAGTTAGTTTTTTTTTACGAATGTAATTACTTTTCGAAGAAGATTTTAATGGAAATGGAAAATTTGTGATGGCATTATCTTTCCTGTCCTCGTAAGTGGTATCAGGGCAGTGGTTCCTGGGTTGAGACTCAGTATTTATCTTTCCCATCACCATCAGTTGTATCAGAGCAGTGGTTCCTGAGCGTACAGCAGACCGTCAAAGGAGAGGCAGTTGTACCAGGACCTATGGGAGGGCTTGATATCAGGTGAAGATGCCTCCGAGAAGAAACCCCATGGGTGGAAGAGGCATGGCAGCAGAATATTTTTGGGCATTGCAGCGGCAAGTCCAGGCCCTGCAAGAAGAACTGCATAGATGACATGAGCCGAGAAGAGATGCAGACAGTGAAGATGAAATTGATGAAGAGGAGAATCAGTTTGAAGAAGAGGAAGAAGATGTAGATCCGACACAAGCTAGACTTTACAAGGCCATATCTCAGATCGAGAAAAGGCCAAAGTTAGAAGTATCTACGTATTTCGGGAACTTGAATCCGGAGGAATTAATAGATTGGATAAATGATTTAGAAGAGTATTTCGAATATGAGGAGGTTGAAGACCCTAACCGGGTCAGATTTGCTAAGACCCGACTGAAGGGTCATGCTAGCATATGGTGGAAGGGAGTACAGCTGGAGCGGAACCGAAGAGGAAAAGAGCGGATAACAAGATGGGACAGAATGGTGGAGAAATTAAAAAGACAATTCATCCCCATAGATTATGAACTAGACCTGCTACGTAAAATGCAGAGTTTGAGGCAAATGAACAAAACGGTTCAAGAATACACGGAGGAATTTTACAAAATCTCCATCAGAATCGGGCACTTAGAAGCAAGCAAGGAAAAAGTGGCCCATTACATTAATGGGTTGAGACCCAGTGTTCAGGAGGAGTTGAGCTTGGTTCGGGTAAGCACCATTGAAGATGCTTACCAATTTGCTTTAAAGGTGGAAGAAAAATTGAACCGAAAGTTTGAGAGCAAGCAAAGAGTAAAAGGACCAGGAGGAAAGAACGGTGGAAAGAAAGAAGGAAAGGAAGAGAAGAAAGAAGAGGAGAGCAGCAGCCGGGATCAGAAAGAAGATGAAGAATCCAAACCGCAAGTTTAGAATGATGGCTACCCGAGAGGAAGAGGTAGATCTGGACGCGGGTATGGAAGAGGAGTGTTTCGTGGAACATGTTTCCATTGTGGTGAAGAAGGACATCGGGCATTTGAGTGTCCACAACACCGAGAAAGGACAAACAAGAGGCCAGTGGGTCCTGCCAGAGCAGTTGTGGCAGTTGAAGATGTTGATTTAGAACATTCTAAAGAAGCTGAAAAGGGAGAAGCAATGATTGTAATGAGGACCATGCTGGTGGAGGAAGAAAAATCTGAACAGAGGAGAAGCCTGTTTCACACCCGATGCAAAAGTGTAGGCAAAGTTTGTAATGTCATTATAGACAATAGGAGTACAGACAACTTAGTTTTCAAGGAGATGGTTACTAAGTTGTATCTGGAGAGAAGGAGGCACCCGCATCCATACCGGATTGCGTGGTTGCAGAAGGACCACATAGCATGGGTCCGGGAACAGTGTTTAGTCATGTTCAATATTGGGAGATACCAGGATGAAGTCCTGTGTGATGTTTTCCCCATGGATGCTTGTCATTTGCTGTTAGTGAGGCCATGGCAGTTTGATCATAGTGTCGTGCATGATGGTCGTGCAAATACCTACTCCTTGATGAAATATGGAGTGCGGCATAAGTTGAAGCCGTTGTAGACAGTAGATGAGAAGGTGTGCAGTAATGCCAAAAAATTTCTGGTAGAGGGCAAAAAATTTTCTTGTCGGGAAACAAAATTTGAGCAGGTTGTAGAGGTTGATGAGTGTTCGGAGATATTGCAAAGGACGCAGACCGAACAGCTTAGAATTTAAGGTCACTTCTCCATTTACCCCGGATTTCTGATGCAGGAGCATCCGACGGTAAAAGAACAATCACAGAAAGGCTCTGAAAAATAATGGGAAAACTTAAGTTTAGCAAAAATTTGTTTTTTTTCCCAAGGCAAAAGTTGGGGAAAAGGGGTCACGAAATCGTGACCCCAAGAGCTGCAGAGTAGCGAGGGGAGTTTTCGTCGTGATATCGCGACGTCTTTGGGAAAGCAGAGTGGAGCGGCTGTGTTGTCGCAATATCGCGACGTCGCGATATCGTGACGGTATTTTAAATCCGAGGTGAAGGAGAAGTCTTGTCGCGATATCGCGACGGGTCGCGATATCACGACCTGTCGCGATATCGCGACCAGTGGGAGGTTGCCACGTGGCATGGTAACAAAGACAGTTAATACAAAGCAAAGTCGGCAAAGGCAATGGCGAGAGGAGAAGTCCCATCGTGATATCGCGACGGGTCGCGATATCACGACCTATCACGGTATCGTGGCCAGTGGAAGGTTGCCATGTGGCGTGGTCTTGAGGCAGTTAGAACAGGTAAGTTTCGGCAAGACAAGGCGAACAAAGGTGAAGACAAAGGGCAGAAATGGTCGTGATATCGCGACCATTTCTCGCGGTAGTTGGCAGAGGCAAAAATGGTCGCGATATCGCGACCATTTCTTGTAGAAGGGGGCGAAGGCAAAAGGGGGTCACGAAATCGCGACATGTCGTGATTTCGTGACATGTCACGAAATCACGACCCCAGAGAGCTATGGCAGAGGGAGGTGCTTTTGGTCGCGATATCGCGACATGTCACGATTTCACGACCTGTCGCGATATCGCAGCTATTTTGAATACAGACCGTAGTTTGTACGTGGACAGCCAGGCAGGCCAAAATTGACACGTGGCTGCCACATGTGTTTGAAGTAGTGCAACCAGTGGGGGTGAGGTCGGAATTGACACGCGGAAGCATATGTGTATTTAACAAAGATGAAGGACACGTATTCCAGTTTAGAGAGGACGACCACGTGTATTCAATGGGGAATAACCATCGCATTGAATTATTCTGACAAGGCGTCAGTTGCAGGCCTGGGACAGTATGGGAGAGATGGCGGTTGCAGGTCGAGGGAGACCACGAATGCAAGCAGCAGTGCAGATTGGGCAGTTGCCCATTGATGACAGAAAGATTTGAAAACTCGGAGAGGGGGAAATTGAAATTTGAATTCTTGTTAGGCGGGGGCATTAATGGCCTAGAGGACCGGGACCTCATTAAAAAATGAGAATTTTTGAATTAGTCAGGGGGAGGGCGGACGGGAAGAACAGGGGAGAGTCAGAGTGGAGAAAAGAAGACCAGGCTGAGAGTAGCCATTGTAAAAGCCTACGGGCAGTTAGTTTTTTTTTTGACGAATGTAATTACTTTCCGAAGAAGATTTTAATGGAAATGGAAAATTTGTGATGGTATTATCTTTCCCGTCCCCGTCAGTGGTATCAGGGCAGTGGTTCCTGGGTTGAGACTCAGTATTTATCTTTCCCGTCCCCGTCACAGGCCCTTAGGTAACCTCTAAGTTCACCTAGAACTTACTAATGTTCCTTTATTTTTAACATCATAAGAGCATAAAAATCTAGATACTAAATCTAGCAAAAATTAACTATCAACAAGTAAGAATAATCAAGCGCAAAGAACAATCAACAATTAAACATACATTAAAATATTTAAATTTAGGATACTAAATATAGCAGTTGCAATGTTCATTTAGATACATAAGTAAGTATGGTACACCCCATACTTTCCATGGTATTTTACATCCATTTTATCGGAGAAATATCCCCACAATCTAATCTATTGCATAAATAACAAGATGTAAGGTAGAGAGCAAACTTGTCAATTAGTCCATCTCATGACATTGGCCTTCCCGCACTTCCATCGATCAAGTGACAATAGTAGGGGATCAAGACACTCATGGATCCGGATAGACATGCTTCTAAATGCACTTACTTATTTCATTGCCAAATTGCGACTATACAAATAACCCAAGCAATTCAACTTACTAATGCATAGTACTTATCATATAAACTACTCTTTCCATTTTCCCTCTCACTCAACTTGAGAGAATAATTCAACCATGCATAAGGTCATGTGCTCTATTTGTAATAAATGAACTACCATTCTCAACAATTAAATTCCCATACCCTTAATTTCTAAGTAAACTAGGTTCACACAATCCGTTACTTAAAGCAACTACTATAATTCCCAATAAACATTTTTCTTCATTTCATAACGTAAGGTCCCATACCCTTAAATCACAAAACAAACCATTATTCCATTTCATTTCATAACATAAGGTCACATACCCTTAAATTACAAAATAACCATCATTTTATCTTATTTCATAACATAAGGTCCCATACCCTTAAATTACAAAATAATCATCATTCTATTTTATTTCATAACATAAGGTCCCATACCCTTAAATTACAAAATAACCATTTTTCCATTTTATTTCATAACATAAGGTCCCATACCCTTAAATTACAAAATAACCATTTTTCCATTTTATTTCATAACATAAGGTCCCATACCCTTAAATTACAAAATAATCATTTTTCCATTTTATTTCATAACATAAGGTCCCATACCATTAAATTACAAAATAACCATTTTTCTATTTTATTTCAAAACATAAGGTCCCATACCTTTAAATTACAAAATAACCATCTCTCAATTTTATTTCATAACATAAGGTCCCATACCCTGAAATTATAAAAAAACCATCATTCTATTTTATTTCATAACATAAGGTCCCATACCCTTAAATTATAAAATAACCATTTTTCCATTTTATTTCATAACATAAGGTCGCATACCCTTAAATTATAAAACAACCATAATTCTATTTTATTTCATAACATAAGGTCCCATACCCTTAAATTACAAAATAACCATTTTTCCATTTTATTTTATAACATACGGTTTCATACCATTAAATTATAAAACAACCATCATTCTATTTTATTTAATAACATAAGGTCCCATACCCTTAAATTATAAAATAACCATCATTCTATTTTATTTCATTAAATCTACCATTTTAGATAATAAATATTAATTAAAGCTTCTTCCAACAACAACAAACTAAGAAAGGGAACATTGTCCAACAGATAGACTAACGCCATACATTTTGAGGTAAGACACAAGTTGGACCAAGGATCGACCGAAAGGCTTCCGCTCCAACAGCTAAAGGGTAGATGGTGCTCACGTACCTATGGTGCCAAAAGTTTTTGCAACTCGGGTGAGTCATCCTTAGTGTCAATGACACTCGAGGGAATATCCAAACCCGACTATGATTGCAAAGGAAGGGCTACCATCCATTATCCCAAACCAACAGCCAAAGGAAATGGAAAAATAATGATGACAATAACATCATCGATCACAGAGAAGAACAAAACCAAACTGGCAATGGAAATGGCTAACCATGATGCCATCACGTCTTTGAGCATAAAAAAGGCACAGGCAATGCTACCAATGGCATAGGCCATTATAATGATGCCATCGTGTCTCTAAGCAAGAGGAAGAAACACACACCATACTACCAATGGTAGAGGCCATTATAATGATGTCATCACGTCTCTAAGCAAGAGGAAGAAACACAGTCCATACTACCAATGATAGAGGCCATTATAATGATACCTTCACGTCTCTAAACAAATAGAAACACAGGCTATACTACCAATGGTAGAGGCCATTATAACAACATCATCGCATAACTAAGCAAGAGGAAGAAACACAGGTCATACTACCAAAAGTATAGGTCATTATAATGATTCCATCATGTCTCTAAACAAATAGAAATACATGCCATATTGCCAATGACAGACGCCATTATAATGATGTCATCGCATCTCTAAGCAAGAGCAAGAAACATAGGCTATCCTACCAATGATAGAGGCCATTATAATGACATCATCGTATCTCTAAACAAAGAGAAACACAGACCATGCTTCCAATGGCAGAGACCATTATAATGATGCCATCACATCTCTAAGCAAGATGAAGAAACACAAGCCATGGTACTAATGGTAGATGTCATTATAATGACATCATCATGTCTCTAAACAAAGAGAAACATGGGTCATACTACCAACGGTAGAGGCCATTATAACGATGTCATCGTATCTCTAAGAAATAGGAAGAAAAATGCCATAATTTTAATGGTAGAGGCCATTATAATGATGCCATCACGTCTCTAAGCAAGAGGAAGAAACACAGGCCATACTACCAATGGCAGATGCCATTATAATGATGTCATTTCATCTCTAATTAAGAGGAAGAAACATAGGCCATACAATTTTAAGACATAACCAACCTATCTTGCCTGTAGGAGCTAGATCACTTGCACTATTTGGGTAGACATCCATCATCCATTGCTCCTTCACTCATGATCGCTATTCTCACCACCTCATGCTCCCTTTTTCTCTCTATGCTCCTTCACTCACTATGATATTATCCCCACCACATGCTCTCTTTTGCTCTCTTTGTCCTCATTTTTCCCTCCATACGCATCTTCTCTTCCTCATCGATCTGCGTCCCCACCTACCCACCATTACTTCCTTGACCACATTCAAAAAGCGGTAGGATGAACATACTTCTCCCCCTCTTCCTAAGGTGATTCTAATTAAGATATTTCCCTTCATGTCAGGGGGAACTTCGTGCATCTGATCCAATCAGATTTTCAAAGGGCAACTCGGCTCCTTCTATCGAATGTCATATTGTCCCATTTATTCCTTAGGGGTCGATCGTCGGGTGGGTGGTGGATTCTCTAACAGACCATGGCAAAGACCTTATATTGGAGTTTCAATAATTGTGTTATATTCCCTATTTTATTTCAGGATAGGTTCTCCATTGTTGGATGGGGTAATCGTTCGATAAAACAATCATATCTTTACCTCTTTAGATGCTAATGTTATTAAATAAATCAACCATTTAATTAAACATTATATTTTTACCTTTTTAAATAAATCAACCATTTATTTAAACAATATATTTACCTTTTTTAAATAAATCAACCATTCATTTCAACAATATCTTTTTTGCCTTTTTAAATAAATCAATCGTTTATTTAAACAATATATTTTTGCCTTTTTAAATAAATCAACCATTTATTTAAACAATATATTTTTGCCTTTTTAAATAAATCAACCATTTATTTAAATAATATCTTTTTAACCTTTTTAAATAAATCAATCATTTAATAAAACAATACACATATGAAGTTGTGAAGGCAAACTATCTACTCCATTCTCACTAGTTATCAAGGTTAATAATGCTGAAGTAAAATACAATCATGCAAGTGCATCAAACAAAGAGGTAGTCTTTCCATCAATATAATCACTTGTCTCAGCCTCTAAAACTTATGATAGCTACTAGGTCATCAATCTGGGGCTCTAGGTGGTTATATATTGACGATTATCCCTTAACTAAATGCATGCCTATATGAAGGTATCTATTTGTGTTACCTTCGAGTTGCCTTATCATCATTTCCCCTTCCTCAAGTACTCTCATCTCCGATGGATGACTCAATTTCCTCCACTCATGAGTGCACCTGATCCTACACATTGGCAATTCATTAGCAGTATCATATCCTTCATTATCTACTCATTATTGTGAGGTTGCTTAATTGCACAAAATCATGTATTAGCCACATTTGTTAATACATTATTTTTCTATGTTCAAAGGTCCATCTGGGAGGGTCATGAAAACTTCATCATCTTCGTCTAGATCTCACTACGTTCATCAGGTCCATGATTGTATATCTTATCAAGATAGTAGCTATGTTGACCTTACGGCTAGCCTTTCATGGTCTTTGCAACAACATCCTCCACCCACCTAGCATGTTCACATGCTTTATGGAGATTACCATCTTTTATTTTTTCTTTTTTTAGCTTGTATATCCCTTCATCCTTCATCTTCATCTCTCCACTTTCATCCTTTTTGTACATATTGATGGATAAGTATTTTCATTCTCTTCCATCCCCTCTTTCACGCTAGGGGGGTTTCATCTCCCTCTACCCATGTGCCCTAAAACTAGGGGAAGTTTTTATCTATTCATCCCCTTCGTCTTTCACCCTGTACATATTACTTTCAACTTATTTTATTTTTACTTTCCTCTTTCCCTCATCCTCTCCTTTTTTCTAGAATCATATCAATGTTGTATGGTCGCACTGTGAATGGCTACATACCTTTGACTTGGTTTGATCTTCCCTTCTTTTCTTTTCTTCCCCTCTTATCATTCTATGTCACTATTGTATGGTTATGCTTCAAGCAGCTACATACTTTTTACTTGGTTTGATCCTCTTTTCTTCTCTTCTCCTCTTCTTTTCTCATTATATATCACTATTGTATGGTCATGCTACAAGCAGCTACATATTTTGATTTAATTTGGGCTTCTTTTCTTATTTTACCATTTGTTTCTTTTGTCATATTCTCTCATATTCTTCCCTCTTTTCTCTCCTTCTCTCTCTGCTTTCTCCTATTTTCCCTTTTCTATCACCTGCCCAATCATCAAGGCTTCCCATTCACACTTTTCATTTATCTCATCATCCTCACAACACTCTTGCACACATATCCGCATGCATTTCTTATAATTATTACAACCTTACATCGACATCTCTTTAATTTTCTTGTGCATTCTTCCCCATTTGTTCACTTAGGTCCAGTACATTGGATAGCATATGGGGATACACCACTATGTGTTAATTTCTTGCACTTTCTTTATGTCTCTCACAAACACAAAAGTCTTTACAAAAATATTAAATCATTTGAGAAATATTTTTGCATTCATTCCAAGGAAATCTACTACCTTTGGCTTACTCACATCACTCTTTCATACATATTCACACATATCACTCATGGTTGCTACTACCACACATTGAAATTATCTTCATTGTATTTCTACATACGCCTACATGATCATGTCCAATACACGAACATTATATCAGGATACACTATCATAGCATTCACTTATTTCAATTACGTTGGGTCTTTCACACACATGTTGGTCACATACTACCATGCATTTTAGGTATTTTTTTATGTTAGATCCTCTTGTACATATCATAGTATCTACAGCGTTCGTCATCATATCCACATATTTCTTGTGCATAGACCATTCATTGCTTGTATATGGAATCACTTGGAGGAGTTAAAACTGCATTTGTTAGCATGACTATCGTGGTGTTCGATCATGTTTTTAGTTGCATGACAATGAAAATATTCTATGTTTCTAAACCACTCATAGTTATTCTAATAAATTTGTATCAAATGTCATGAATTTCTTCAAGATTTTAAGGCTATCCCTAGTTGAATTCGGGTCATTCATGGACCACTCATATTTTACATCTTAGGCAAATTTTGATTCTAGGAAGGACAACACCTTGCGTAAGCCTCATCATTTAGTGAATGGTTTTCCTTGCTCATCCTATAATTTGCATGATAAAAATAAACTTGGGGATAAACAAAGGGACAAGCATAAGTAAAATAGAAAACAAGGTAGAAAACAAAAGACAACGCCCAATAAAAGAACACTACAGAAAAATAACACCAAAAAAAAAGAGAATCAAAATGAAAAGGGACAAAAATAAAAGGTAAAGCCTCCAAGAGTACTACCAAAATGCTTGAATTCCTTTGGTCCTTAGGTCTAAAATAACATTACGAGGTAATTTTAATCACCAACAATAGGCTCTAAGAGCCTGCCTACCAGTGAAATAGTCTTACAAGTAGCGACACATATGTTGCATTGGCGACCTTCTCTTGTACAAATCATTGCATTCTTGTGGATGAGCTAGCTACTTTGGCTAATTTTTAAATGGTTAGTCCAACCTTCCTCGAAATGGATAAATGAATATCATGTATACACATAGGTCCATGATAGACTTAGATTGATTTAGGCTAGTCTAAATATCTATAGGATATTGCGTGACTATTAGACGAGTTTGATTGTTCACACTATGTTGTTTGAGTGTCTAAAAACTCTTTAAAAATATGTCATACTTCATAATCAGGGATAAACAACATCACCACTACCTATGCTTATAAAAAATATCTCTTCATTATGGTTACATATCATACTTAGATACATTTTGTTAATGTATTTCTTATACATGCACATCAGTTCATGCACTTCATACCTATCCTTTGCATATATGGGTTACTATTTCACAACCCCATTTGTTTGTTGTTGGTCTTGCAACACAAAGTGAGATAATTCAAATGCAATGAGGACAACTAATCACTTGATACATTCTCATATTTCACATATACACACATTTTGCTATCTTCTATTGGCACACATTCATCTGTGCATCTTCATGAAAATTTTTGGGTTCATCATACCTAACATTTATCTTGCATCAAATCACATCATACATAATCATTTGTGTTTCACATCACATACACACATTATTTATATCATTCCTATCCATCAAAATAAATGTATATATCACATACATAATTCGTATTCATCACATTATACACATTGAACACAATCTATAATCATAACACAATCATCATTATATATATCAAAAATATGTGTATACTATACATAATCTCATCTCTCATAGGCAACACCGATCATACATCACCACATTGGGCTATCATCTACAAAATCAATGGCACTCTCACCACATCAATATAACATAAAATAATATAATACTATAGGCTACCTCAGTTTTGCACCTCATCATGTATCTTTCAACTCCCCTCTCGTGGAGTAGGAGGCTCCTCTACTCTCCTTGATTCGCCTCAGCCGATGTGGTTGGGACTGATCCCACTCACCTGTGGTCATCTCTCTTATTTCCTACTCCTAATCTGGTGGGATCATGACCCCAAATTTGAATGCTCTAGGATGCTAAGCCCATGGGCCACCAAATGTACCTCTAACCAGTGCACCTTCTTCCCCTCTTGTAATAATAACCCCTCCGTGTGCTCCTTAGCCTAACATATCACAACCATCTTGGTCATCATCACCTCTCTCTAGGTCCTCTCTCAAGTGGCCTCTTCCTATAGTCATGCTACCATGGCCGTCCACTATGCCCTCTCCTGAGCCACCTCCTCTCGTAGTTGAGCTACCTCAATTTCCATGGCCTCCCTCTAATCTTGATCCCATATGACCTCCTCTTATAATAGCCCCACGCTGGCCTCCATAGTATCCATATACCCTCTATCATGGACCATCTCTCTCTCTCAACCTCTAGGCATACCCTCACTACATCATCCATCTCTCCTATCAAGGTGGCCTTCTCCTACATCCAAACCATCTCTAACTAGGCCAACTCACTCTCCACTTGTTGCACCCTATCTCATAGCATATCATTATATTCATAGGCATTCATTATATTGTGTAGATAGATAGATAAGTTTATCTTACCTAGGGAAAGTGGACCACACATCTCTGGGCCAATTATCAGATCCTATCATATCCCTACAGGGGTATCACCTCTCTCCAATCATTGTCGCACTCATTGTAGCACCTCTCCATCTAACTCCTCCTCACTTTCTCCATCTTCTCCATCACCAGGATCTATCGTTGTCTGATGAGAACTACTATATCCCATACCTCCTGTATTATTTTTTCCCATAGCATCTTTTTGTGGTCTACTCACCCCTATAATAGGATATCCTTTAGGGCTATCTCCTCCATCCTCAATATCCCCTCCAATTCATTCTAAGTTACCACCTAGCCCAACTAATATGACCTTTGTGTATATGTCTATCACACCTACACCTAGCTTATAGATTTGAGTCATCCACCATGCATCATACCTTGGTATGGTCTCTACATAATCCATATTGAGGATATCCATATCTATATCTATAGCCAGATCTAGGGGTGCCACTACTGGTATTCACCTAGGCTCTCTCTTCACCTGCCCAATCATGATAGGCGCCTCTAGTACCTCCTATCGTAAATAAAATTATCGTAACACATGACTGAATGAGAAGCACTCTACCTGAGTTACCTCCCATCCAACCACCCATCGATCCTATCTCACTTGTATCATCTCATGACCTACCTTATCTCAATCAGGTGCTCCCCTCTATGATTACCAACAAATCTGCTTTGACCACAACTGGCTGAATGCATCTCTATAATATAGGCCCTGCCCCTCATGTGGTCTGTGTAGTCACTCCTCCATATTCATACGCCATTACAGTGCATAAGGTACATCTATCTCCATAAACTCATTTTCTCTATAGGGTAACCCCTTAGGTCACTCCACTACAATGTGCTCCCATCCCCACACTTGGAGGAGAACATCCACCTCCATCATCCTTCACCCATCCTACCCCACTTCGTGTAGCTCCCTATAGGTCTACATCAACAACACTAACACCCATGCATATCGATGACCATGGTCCACCATGTCATATAACACACCCATCAACCTCCATAAGAATCAATATCCTGACACATCTAGCATCACATGGTTGGCTATCAAGATCATGGCCACCAAGTACCTCATGGTGATCCTCCCTCATGCCAGCACTCCTTGTAATACACTCTGCCACTAGATACTCTCACCTCCTTCCATTTATCACCCAACAATCACTGCAACATCATCTCTTACTGCTTACGCCCTATGGTGATCATAGTAAAACCTTCCAAAGGTACCCTATATATCCTGTACACATCCTCCAATGTAATCATCATCTTCCCTGTCATTAGAGGGAAGGTGTTACGATCAATATCCCAACGCTCACATTATACCTCCACATAAGCATGATCACAATGTATCACCTTCATCTAATACACTCCATGTAACCCCACATTCCACACCCAATGTAGGTCTACATCCCTTATGTTCTCCCTCAGGCCCTCTAATACTAGATGAAATCGATGCCTAAGATCAATATCCACTAGCGTCTATTTCACACACACATATTTTCGTCAGTCAAAATAACAAAAATTGGATAAAATAAACACTCAATTCATGCATACAACCATGCACTCTATGCCCCCTAAGAATATTTTAAAAAACACATATTTTTCCCGATCACGGGATATCCTATGACCCAATCTGGTCGCTAGGTACCCCACGACTGGAGAACTATGAGTATTTCCAGATACCCATTTTCCCATTTTGCAACCCCATGGCAAAAAATTAAAAACAACACTCCCACATATGTCAAACACACTCTCACACATGCACACTATAAAATGTGCCACATCACACATGGGCAAACAAATGGTATTTCTAGATATCCATTTGGCTCATTTGTCAATCCATCACAAAATTTCATACAAAATTCATTCTAACACATCTCACACACATTCACGCAAGCACATCGTAAAATTTACATCACACACAAGCAAACAAATGGTATTTTTGGATACCCATTTGGCTCATTTGCCCATCCATGACAAAATTTCACGTAAAATGACTTGAAATCACACTCATAACGTGCACATCAAAAAATGTACCACATCATGCAAATAAAAAAAAGGTGTTTTTGGATACCCATTTGGCTAATTTGCTCATACATAACAACAATTTTCCCCACAACTTACAAACATATAAAAAATATAAAAATATATTTACATACAGGCTTCTCGAACAACGTGCATTTTCAAACACAATAATAAAAAAACAAATAAAATACACAACATACGCTGCACACATGCACAACCATTGATGCAATTTCACCTTCACATGCATCCAATCTTACATCTACACTTTCATCTCATTTTCGTGCATCTATAAAAAGGCCCTAGGGTTCTTTTTAAATTTTCAAAATTCAAACTCTACGGTATTGAAATCCACTTACTCGTACCCCTCGCTCACCACATTGTCTAGCTTGATTTGTCATCTTGTCCCTCACATCATAATTTTGGTAGCACTCTGTATCACTTTCTACTACTCCCCCTTCACTCACACTGCTCTCTGGAAATTCATAGGTGCACAAATGACACGCCCCACCAAGCGATTGAATATTTTATACTTTAACTTTTGGTCGCTAGGTACCCAACAACCCATTTCAATCGCTAGGTACCCTATGACCGAAACCAAACTCCACTAAAATCTACCTCAAGGTCTCCCAAATGATTTTTCACTTGTCTAGCATACCCTTGCTGCAAAATTCTTCCATTTTCATCTCATTTCACTAATTTTTTCCTTCCTCAACCCATTTGTCTTAATTAAGGCAACAAGATGCTTAATTTGAGTAAGGAATGTACCAGGTGCATATTATACACCATGGCACTACTAGTATATTGTACAAAGTTATTTTCTTTTGTTTTCTTTTTCTTTTATAGAGGTTATGTGTGACCTTGATATATTATTTCCCATAGTTTTGCAATATGTACAAAAAAAGATGAAGAAAGACACCATAGGCAGTTGAGGTTGTCATAACAAATTGGGAGTCAGTGACAGAGGCCTCGTACGCTAGTAAGGAATTTAAATTTTATAGTGTTGTTCAATAATGGTTGATCTAGGCATGTTATAATTGATAATGGTTTTATCATCGACTATGGTGTATTGTAGTCGGTGAGGCAAAGGAACAAACAAAAAATCTCACCAATCCATCATGTACACTTGCAGTCGAAAAGGATATGATCGACTGGAACATGAAATGGTATTCTATCATACTCGTCCATTATATGTGATAAACATATCTATATTGTTTTATCACATGACTTATCCCCATGTCTCTCCAACTATATATCTTGCAAAAGAAGAGCCAACAAAATGTGGAAACTCCACTACCAAGGGCAATTGTGTGGATAAAGGCTCATAAAAAGAAGGATGGGGCTCATGTTTCACCAAAATTTGTAAAGACAATCCTAAGTGATATTCAATTGAAAATAGCAATGCGTTGAACTTCAAACCATTATTATATCGATTGTTTTTAACATTTTACCAATAAACTATGCATGTGATTTTACCATTAAAAATAGAAAATGTAATATCATCTACGAGCTCCATAAATAAATATATTAAGGATGATGTCCTCACCAAGTTTTTAGGACTTGAAATACTAGGTCAGGTTTGAGGTGTCGACAAAATATTATCGCCAACTGCTTTGTTTTTTGGCGAGGATTACATACATAAGTTGCACCAGATGCAAGAGCATACAGTAGATAAAGAGCAACAATGGGAAGAGAAGCTTGCAAAGAAGGAAAAATGGATGGAAGAGAAGCTTGCAAAGAAAGAGAAAAATATTGAAGATATTTTGACATGGATTTCATAGATAGAGGTGTTTGTTAGCTATGAAATTGATGTTTCATGTTTCATGAAGGAAAAATGTTTGCATAGATGGATATTTATCTATTTGATGGAAGTCTTAGGATACCCTTACATCTATGATGGTTGGGATGGGTAGGGATGTTTAGACATGTGCCCATTATATGGAGGGCTGAGTTTGTCCATTCACCTATATATGTAAATAAGAAATGCACTTGAAATAATAATTTTCCATTTACATATATAATCAAGAACAATGGCAAAAGTGTTTCTAGTATCTTTGAAAATTAAGAACCTTAAAACCCAAAGTTTTGGTTTGGTTGATATGTTACTAGGTCCTGGTGGTTAAATCTAAACTCAATAAAACTTACATCTCTCTCTTTGTGGAAAGTAACTGGCATATCTTGAAATTATGCATTGTTTGTGGAAAAAAATAATGTATATGGTATGCTTCTTGAAATTATGCATTGTTTCTGGAAAAGAATAATAGATTTCCTTTGGAAGGTAATATTCATAGAAAATTTTTATAAAGACACTTGTACACTTTGCTTGCATGGATTGAATTTATTTTTAAGAAGATCTTGGCCATAAATATTAGCACAAAAATTATTTATTTTCAAAAATATGTAGATCCAAAGGCTCATATGTTAGTTTTTTTCCCTTCCTAGAATATAATTTTCCTCCTATCCCTATGGCTCATTTGATGTACATGCTTTAACTTTTATTTGATGTATTATAGCTATATGAGTTTGTATGGCATAAATATGGAAGGGTGATTTACCTCTAACAAGTTGCCAATGTTGACTACTAGAGAATAAGGAATTGGTTGAAAAACCACCTATTTGTTGTCCTTATAGATGTGTAATCTTTCAACTTCGTTGTCCTGTAGCAACAGTGTAATGCTAGATCCATTTGCATGTGGGTTGAGGCCTAGAACAATATCAGGCCTCAAACATGGTGGATAGTAATTTATCAGCATATTTTGATAGGTATTTCCAAAAGAATGCTCAAAATAGTTAGTCTTCAAGCGTGGAGTCTCAATAATTAAATTCAACAACTTAAGAGGAAGATTCTTAATTTTTGAATTGTATTTATCCAGGATTTCCCTGCAAAATTCACAAAGAGTATTAATAATATCGTATTGGTATGAATGTGTAGAAATTCAAATCTCATTTCATATATTAGTCATTGAATATATTTTATAATGAAACAAGCAAGCAACTATGAGGAAGATTATTAGATATGAATAATGATAGATGTTATTTCCTGATATCCCAATTTATCATGAACTTTGTCAAAGGGTTGGAATCTAAGGTGCAAAAATTTGAATAAGATATCTAAGGCAAAGTATAATCTCGTATGCCCACTAGTTTTGATGGGTAGGTTGGGATGTAAAATACCCACCTTTACCTTTACCTTTTAACGAAACCTGTAAGGTGAATAATAATATTCCCAACACAGACCAGCCAAGATATTACATTGAGTGTATTAATTCCAAAAAGTTTGGTTATTGTTAAGCTACAAGCTTACTGTAGTGGTAAAGTTTTTAGTTTTTCATTTATGAGATCCAAGTTCAAACCCCACTTGGTACGAGAGCAGCAGGACCCCTCATAAAAACTTGTGTAAAATTATATTTTTTAGCTTATTAAAAAACAAAAATTTTGGCTATTTTTTAACTATTTTGGTCATTTATTGAATTTGTCTTTTGTATCCAAAGATGAACAAAAGATCCATTGTCATACCATTGAGAAATATTGACTTTGACGTACAAGAATTACATCAATGGGGCTAGTCACAAGAATTTTTTTATCTTATTAAAAAAAATTGGCTATTGTTTAACTATTTTGGTCATCTATTGAATTTATCATTTGTATCCAAATTCTGGCTGAGTATAAGGGTTATATATTATCTCATAGGACTTTATTATGATAGCTATCATCTTGCCAAGGACATTTTCGATTTATACAATAAGTGTTCCATTTTTTATTTTTCTCTTCTCCAAAGGAAACCTTCAGCCATTATTCCTTACAAATTGAATTGCTTTCTTAATTTTTGTATAATTCATATAATCTCAACCTTTTTTTTCTCTTCCTCCCCTTCTCTTTCTTGCAAATATATTACATTTACTTGGGTATATATCCTAAATCTGTGATACTGAGAAGAAGAAACAAGAACCACAAAAGAACAACAAAGCAACCTGAAGGGAAGAAGTAGGTTTGGGAAGTTAAAAGCACACATTTGCATACATATTTTAAAAAAATATAACCATTAAAGAAATATGCTTAAACTATTTTTTACTTTGTTTTAGTTGTATTTTAGATATACGTTGTGGCTATGGCTAAGAGTTCCATTAGACATAAATTGTAGCTATAGCTATAAATGTGTTTCACCAAAGAAAGGTCAATCTTAATCTAAAATCTCAAATGTATACCCTTAGTGCCACACTCTTTAGAAGCCAGTGACAAACTGCTTCAAATTTCTTTGTTAGGAAGAGCTTTACCTTTACTTTTCCCCTCCTTACAGGTGTAAATACACATATTTTATTCTATAAATATATTATTTTGTCTAAAAATGGATTTATGGTTTATTTTGGGACATTATTATTTTTTTTTTCATCAAGATTAGTTGCCCTATTTCTTTTTAACCAAATTGGTATATGGAGTCGCATTTCCATTTAATACTTTTTCTTATCTTGAATACGATAAGAAACAATGTTTCTACAAAGAAACTAGATGTGTACGTTAGAAATATGTAGCATTTGTTCAAACAAATATTTGCTTCATCTTGTGTTTAAAAATAAAAATATAACCTTTAGATACACAGACGGTGAGAAATTGTCACTATAGTCTAACATATTTTCTTATCCTCTAGAAAAAAAAAATCCTGCAAAGCAAAGTAAAACTTGCAACTCAAACTGGATTCAATATTTGGTTTTTGCTGATATTATTTTTGCTAATGATATGAATAATTATCCATATTGTCAAAAACTGCTGAGAGGGTATCCTCTTCCTCTCCTCAAGCCTTGTTTCTCCCATATTAGTGATGAAAGTAATAGGGAGTCCCAAATTTAATCCCCTTCCCCTCTATTAAAACATACAACCAAGAAGTTCTTGGTTCTTTGGAAATATAAGGATTAGAGGATCCTTTCTTGGAATATCTAAAACCCTCAATAGATTTAAAATAAGATATAATTTTTATAGGTTTGAGGTATACATCAATTGGTTCCTCCAAATCCCGTAAGGGGGGTGGAGGTCCAAGGTTCAAATCTTAGCCTTATCATATTGAATGCATGTCCTTTTTCTAGTGCCTTCAGTGGTGTAAAAGGATTAAAATGATCATGGCATGGTGGTTATAGGGATGAACTATATGAAGATCTGTGTGGCGATTTTTGGGGTGAACAACATAAAATACTATGGCAGCTATAAAAATTCAGACAGCCTACCCTAATAAAAAATATATATATAATTTTTATCCAAATTTTTTTTTACTAAATGAAAAAACTTTGTGTTGAAGCTATTGATGGAACTTTGTGTCTTTAGCTTTCAAATGAGAAACTTGAAAAGAGTAGAAATGAATGTAATGGACTCATTAGGTCTATTAAGTAGCATCTATTGCATATCATGTGTGAAATTTTTGATAAAAATACAAGATACATGATAATCAATGTTATTCAGTTGGTGTAAATTTCTTGTTCTCTAATGACACACTAGCTTGAATGGATGTGTGATGAAATGTAACTTCTCTTTTATATTTAATATTATATTATACTTGCTTAGGGATATGTCATATTCCCTTCCCTATTGAAAAATGATTTACCTCCAAAGCATTGATGAAAATCATTGTGTTGATGACTCCTTTGCTTCTATGTCATACTTTTTTGGCCTGATTGTTACGGAAAAAATAGTGTGTATGTTACAAAATTTATTAAACATGTCTATTTGAGATACAATTAATTATTAACAATTGTTTTTTGGTTTGCTTGAGTACTGATGCCAATTTTAACTTATTATTTTAATACACAAAATGTAGTTAACTCTTATATTATTTTGGTAGAAATTGAATCGTAATATTTCTTGGATACTTGTGATAATTTTTGAGGATGATGTTATGAAAATTTTAATCAATATGATAGACTACAAGTAAAATTGCATCTAAATTTTGTGTTTCCTTCTTAATACCATCAACTTCAACTTCTATGAAATTGGGTTATTATCTACTTTCCAACACATAATCAATCTACTTACTAGCAATAATCACTTTGTTGTGTCTCTCTCAAATATGGTTTAAATTGGATAGTTTTCAAATACCTAGATATAGTTGATGCTTTCATATTTTAACCATACTGCAAGTGATTATATAGTTTTGATTTTAATGTTTGGTGCTATCATTGGCATTGACTATTATATTTTTAGAATTATAATTTATACTTGACATAGGTTCAATGCTTGAATTCAACTTACTTGTAGCAATATCATTTTAGAAAATGTCATTTTGAATATAGTATATTGAATATGAAGGTTGAATATTTAACCTTTGAATACACTTATATTCAAATTTTATTTTATAGAATCTCACTTTTTATATTTTTGCTTTATCTTCCTTTGTATGGACTTGCCTCGTTAATAGGTAATTGAATGACATCTATAAACTCTTATCACTTGAGTAGACTTCACCCAATGTCTTCTTTGCACTATGATCTTCTAGTTGCTTGACATCCTTTAATGTTCTAGTATAATTGATTGAAATGAACTATATACAACCTACACACTAGCCACAATATTAATTCAAGTGAATGACACCAAAATAATTACCATGAGATAAGGATTTACTGCAAGGCAATAAAACAAGTAATTGCATTTACAATTAAGAGATGTACATGCATTATACTCACCCAGTTACTAGTGAATGGATTTGGCCTTCTTCTTGATTAGTAATACCTCTTATGGACTTAAATAAATGGCCTTAAGCTCTAGATAAATTTTCTTAAAGAATGGCCATTTTATTCTAGTAGTGAAATTAAATGAACTCTCAAAATATTATTTCAAAGTTTTTATTTTTTTCTCCTAGAGGTCTAAGATGATGGTTTTTAGTCGATGTCTTATACCCCTAAGATAATGGTTACAAACTATCATCGTAGGGGTCTAATACGGTGGCTAAAAACTATTATCTTAGAGGTCTAAGACCATGGCTAAAAATCGTCATCTTACAGACCTAAGACGTTAATTTTTAACCATCGTCTTAGACCCCTACGATAGCGACATGTAACCACCATCTTAGGGGTATAATATGGTGGTGGAAAACCATCATATTAGGGTCCTAATATGGTGGTTAAGAACCGCCCTATTAGGTTCCAATACGGTGGTTAAAAATCCTCGTCTTAGAACCTAAGAGGGTGATTTTTTGAGGTGGTGTTTAACTTTCGTTGTATATCATGGACTTTTTACAATGTCCTCAAAGACGATAATTTTAAAACCACCCTTAAATATCTTTAAGGGCAATTGATAACCATTTTTAAAGACCTTTTTTGGTGTATTGTAAGGTACCACACCTGCCCCATCAATCAATTATCAACCAAATTAGGGATTTTCAAGGTATCACACCTTCCCCATTGATCACATAAAACAATCATCAACCAACCTGAGGATAATTAATGTATCATGCCTTCTCAATTGGCCACATCAAACAATCATCAACCAACTTGGGGATAATTAACACATCACACCTTCTCCATTGGTCAGATAAAACAACCATTAACCAACTTGGGGATGTTCAAGGTATCACACATTCCCTATAAATCACATCAAACAATCATCAAAAACTAGGGGATGTTCAAGATATCATACCTTCCCCGCCAATCAATTGAATCAAATTACATTTAATCAATCAACCAATGATTCAACAACCTAGGGGTAAGCAAGATATCACATATTTCCTATCTGTTACATCAAATCGTAATCAACCAATTAGGGTGTTCAAGGTATCATACCTTCCCCAACCATCCATCCAACAAATAAATAATTTGGGAGTGTTTAAGGTATCACACCTTCCCCATAATTCGATCCAACCATCAAACCACTTGGGGGTGTTCCAGATGTCACACCTTCCCCATCGATCAATCAAAAAAATAATCATCAAACAACTTGGGGATGTTTCAAGTATCGCACCTTCCCCACCAATTAAGAAAAAGGTCTAATCAATCACACACTTTGCCCTACCATATAATTTAGCGGCGAAGAAGGGGTCAATTTAACAATAGCCTCTCTTGGCTACTCATAAATCTTCTTCCAACATGCACATATAAAACAACATAAATTTTACCTGCATGATCAGAGTGCACAATAAAAAAATAGTAATACATAGAATACTATTGTTTTTCTTAATATATATTTTTTTAACATCCACAATAACACATTACAATAGTGGCCATAGTTACCACAACATCCTAATTGTTCTTCCAAAGTAATTCCAAGGCAGCCATAATTACCACACATTTGCAAGCACTATGTAGAGTACCAATCTCCTTTCATTCGAGGGTTTACATCTCAAACCTCCTACAATCACTACACATAGTGTCAATTCCTCCTTTAAGGTTTTTCATAGCAAACCTCCTACAAGCACTACATCGAGTGCCAAATTACTTCCTTCGAGGTTTCATAGAAGAAACCTCCTGCAAGCACTGCACAGAGTGCCAATTACTCTGGAGCCCCATGCTCCACATTAGCTTCTTATTTATATACATAAATAGAAATTATCCAACTGTATGCTTATCTGGTCTTGGATGCTTATCCTTATCCAACCTTCCAAAAAAAACTCCAACTATTTTTTTATTTTCTTGGTTGGCTCATGCCAGCTAGATGCTCCCACATAATACTCACCAAGTAGCAAGAAAAATGTGAGCTTCTGCTCAAAGAGCTTGACCCCAACAATATTCTAGAGCTCAACCCCAATAATCTTCTAGCTTTGATACCAAAATGATGCAATGGCAGAGAGGGGGTAAATTTAACAACAACCTCTCTTAGCTGCTCAAACGTCTTCTTGCCAACATGCACACAAATAACAACATAAATCTGATCTGCATGATCAGAGTACACAATAAAAAAAATAGTAATACATAGAACACTATTTTTTTCTTAATATATATATTTTTAACATCCACAATAACACATTACAATAGTGGCCACAGTTGCCACAACATCTTAATTGCTCTTCTAAAGCAATTCCATGGCAGCCATAATTGCCACACATCTGCAAGCACTTTGTAGAGTACCAATTTCCTTATTTCATCCGATATTTTACATCTCAAACTTCCTGCAAGAACTACACATAGTGCCAATTCCTCCTTCAAGGTTTTCCATAAAAAACCTCCTACAATCACTGCATCGAGTTCCAAATTCCTTCCTCTAAGGTTTCATAGAAGAAACCTCCTGCAAGCACTGCACAGAGTGCCAATTACTCTAGAGCCCCTTGCTCCCCCTCCATGCTCCACATTAGCTTCTTATTTATAAACATAAAAAGCAATTATCCAACTGTATGCTTATCTGGTCTTGGATGTTTATCCTTATCCAACCTTCCAAAAAAACACTCCAACTATTTTTTTATTTTCTTGGTTGGCTCATGCCAAATGGATGCTCTAATACCAACTAACGTAGAGAAATGTGGATAGAACAAATTTCCAGAAAAAAAAAAAGTAGTACTCACACGACACTATTAAATATTTTTCTTTTAATAAAAAAGAAACATTGACGTGCACAAATTTACTCTAAAACTCCAAAAACATATATTTATTTATTTATTTATTATTTATTTCATCCATCTGTAGTAGTTTTATTTTTTACATAGCAATGGCTTATATAAGCTAGCAAATCAATTATTTCCCTCCAATGCTTTCGATCCTTTGGAAACTTCCCTAACTACCATTTCCCAACTTTAGCTACTTTGTGCCCTTTGCCTTATATTCAATAAATCAATTACCAGGTTCAATAGGTTGTGTCCTTTTGTCAAAGGTTACGCCCTTTACCTCACATTCACATTTCATCAACACATCAACAACCAGATTCAAAATGTTGTATCCTTTTGTCAAAGGTTGTGCCCTTTGATTCACCATTCCAAAAGTCATATTCTAGGTCAAAAAGGATCCAAAGGAACCAAACTTGTTTGGTCATATTTAATTCAAAATGCCCTAAAGGAACTAAACCCCTTTGGTCAACATTTTCCAATTCAATTCAAAATGCTCCAAAGGCATCAAACTCCTTTGGTCACATTTCAATTTAGTTCAAAAATGCTCTAAAGGAACCAAACCCCTTTGGTCACATTTTAGTTTAAAAGGCTCCAAAGGCACTAAACCCCTTTGGTCAATATTTTTCAATTAAACTCAAAAGGCTCCAAAGGCATCAAACTTCTTTGGTCACATTTCAATTTAGTTTAAAAGGCTCCAAATGAAACAACCCCTTTGGTCAACATCTACAATAGCTTTTTATTTTCTATAATATCTTAGTATTTACTTTCCTATCCTATATTAGCTTTAGCCTAGGGTTTTCTTTCTTGTCCTAGATCAGCTACACTAAATCCCTAAGTGAGCCTTATACTCAATAATCTACTTTAGACACCTAGTAGTTGCAATGACTAGTTATCCATGCAATCGTGTAGGACGAGTTGCTTACCATAAGGGCACTCATTGCGATAATAATAGAATAACTTTACTTTCATGTTCATAGACTAGCTTAGCTTAGCAGCCCCATTCTTCTAGGGTAATAGTAGATATATTTAGTTTCATGCAATTTCTTACTTTCATAGATTAGATTTCCTTTCTTTTTTTCAATTCGCTAACCTCAATCTTTGAGTGAACCTCATACCTAGTGATCCACTCTAATCCCCTGGTGGTTGCAGTGACTAGTTATCCATGCAATCGGATAGGATGGGTGGATTACCATCAGGATACTTATTTCAAAAATAAAATAAAAATAGTCACGAACAAACACACACAAACAACCTCATCAACAACACAATTAACAATATGCATGCAACCATGAAAGTAACTACAAGCCATAAAATACATAATTGGGTTCATTTTAATCCACAACGAGAATGTGAAAGGGTAACTTATGTTATTGACCAGTCCTACACTCCATCCATCCTCCATAAAAAAAACACAACATTAAAAACAAACTAAAACCACCACAAACCACACTTCATCCATCCATTCCATGTCCAATCTCATTGAGGTTAATCGCCTCATCGCCATCATTCATTCTATCCTCTGCCAACTCACCACTTGAGGGGGTAAAAAATACCAATAATATTTCACCTCAAATAAGGTTAATACACAAACACCCATTTTTGGACTCAATGTCTATCCAAGAACCTTGTCTACGACTAATTATAAACCCTACTCTATTGGGTCTAAATACAAATACTTTAATCAAATCCACATGGCAACACATTGAATCAAGACCAGTAAGGGTTCACAAGCCTTTTGTTGTAGTGGTGGTGGCAAATACATCATCCACAAGAACAAAGAGATTATGGCATTGGGAGAACACTTACCATTTGATCAATCTGTTTAGTCAAAACCAAAACGCTCATCAGTTTGTTAATGACAAAATTCAAAGGTATTTGTTGCCTCTATCACTGGGGCATCCTACGTTGCTCTTGACTTGGGGTAACTAAACATTAACTCCTCAAACACAAATACCACATCTATCAGTCATGCATCCATCAACAACAAGTGTCATTTATTTTTTAACCGTATTGTATTTCACACAACACGATACAAAAGGAGACATCTGTAGACACCAAAATCTAGCATAATAAACACTAATTAGTTAATCATAAATAATTAGTACATTTAATATTAATTAAAGCTAATGAGTATTAAATAAATATTCAATCACCTATGCATTAATTAATTAATTAAGTAATTAAATAATTAATGCCTAGGTTGCACAACCATTCATCCTTCCTCAATGAGTTCATCCATCCCTCACCCATTTGCCATGTCATCCATTTAACTTGTCATTCCACCTCACATCCCCTCAATACAATAATGTGCAATTAAAAATCCCTATCCAAATATGAACTCCAATCATGGCAGTTACACCTCCATCAAAGCAAGAAAGATTTCGCATGCACACTTAGTTGACAAGATATGCATAACATGCACTTTTACTTAAACATGCATATTTAAATTAAATAAACATATTTAATTTAAATACAAAAGCAAATCAAACATTCATATTTAAATTAAATAAACATATTTAATTTAAATACAAAAGCAAATCAAACATGCATATTTAAATTAAATAAACATATTTAATTTAAATATAAAAAGCAAATCAAACATGCATATTTAAATTAAATAAACATGTTTAAGTTAAATATAAAAAGCAAATCAAACATGCATATTTAAATTAATAAACATATTTAAGTTAAATATAAAAAGCAAATCAAACATGCATATTTAAATTAAATAATCATATTTAATTTAATTATAAAAAGTAAATCAAATATGCATATTTAAATTAAATAAGTATATCTAATTTAAATATAAAAAATAAATCAAGCATGCATATTTAAATTAAATAAATATATTTAATTTAAAATTAAAAAAGCAAATCAAACATGCATATTTAAATTAAATAAACATATTTATTTTAAATATAAAAATCAAATCAATTATGTACATCCACTTAACTGCCCATCCACATTGGATGAAATTTAAAATAAAATCTTATTCGCCTGCAATCCTATAATTAAATCAATGCAACGAGAAAAGTTATCAGTTACCAATTATTAACTGGTTGAGCCACCTCCTTATCCTTTCCTTCCAAAAAATTTATAAATAAGACCTCCATAGTTAAATCAGTGCAAGGAGAAAAATTACCAGTTATGAGTTATATGCACTTAACTGGTCGAGCCACCTCCTTATCCTTTCCCTCCCAAAAAAATATAAATAAGACCTCACCTCCTTCTGGAGCATGAGGATGGAAAATACAATGAAGCCTTGATGAAACTCCAAGCAATTTATATCATTTTTTCATCCCCGCCCTATGCAGAATCTTGATCATGAGTTTTCGTAGTCTTGAGTCAATTCTTGGACAAGTTTTGGATGCCACAAATCGTGACCATCCGACCTTAGACAGTCTCGACCCGCAGTCATCAGACCCTCAGAGAATCGACCCCCAACCCGCATAGAAGCCTCTCGATGCAGCACGGATCGATCATGACGTAGCCAAACACAACATAACAACAACAACGACATCAACAACAGTAACAGCAACCCATATAAGGTAAAAATCAAAGCTCTATTTTATTTCACTTCCTACATGTTCTTGCTTTTCTATTGCTTGCATAGGTTTTTATACTTCATTAAAACCGGGCCTCACTTAGAGAGACCCGAAAAATATTATGAATCTATTACATTATCGCTTTTTGGAAAAGTTTACAAGAGTGAACCAGGGTAGAACCTGATCCAAAAAATGACTAAAAGTCTCACAAATCCATTGATCAGATGTCTCGTAACTGTAATAGTTCACGTAGTGCGATCGTTTGCATCTATATGATCGACAATCGCGATCGTTTGACCCCAGACGGTCGCCATCCAAATTGTAGTCTATCATAAATCCAATATCCATAAGCATGCATCCCAAGATGAAAGCATTATACACAGCCCTATATGCATTCTACAAAGTAGGGGTCACCACAAACTCCACCTAAACACTTGTTGTAGCACAAGAGTACTGAAGTACTATTTTAATTACATAAGGGAATTGATTCCTTCATTTATTGTAAACCCTTGCACCGATAGGAATTGTAACGAAAAGGACACAAAAACATATTTCATAAGTTAATATCAATATTTACTACTTTTATTTCATTTGTCATACATGGTGCATACTTTTATCGTCTACAAAAGGAATGGTTTGTTTTAAATAATAAAAGATTTTTATTTAAATAGAAATGAATTCTTTGTTTTAAATAATAAGGGATTTTTATTTAAATAGAAAGGAATGCTTTGTTTGAAATAATAAGGTTTTTTTATTTAAATGGAGAGGAATGCTTTGTTTCAAATAATAACGGATTTTTATTTAAATGGAAAGGAATGCTTTGTTTCAAATAATAAAGGATTTTTTTTTTTATAAGTAACGTTTTATATACAAGGGGTTTTTTAAAGGGTCCCAAAACCTTATTACAGTAAGAACCTGAGAGGATAGCAAACCAAAAACCCTGTCAGACTAGACCAGGGGTGAGCATTACAAAAGTCAGCGGGATCCGGGATCCTGAAAGGAGCACACCAAAATGCCTATCTCAGGGACAGGACATGCCCAACCAAGATGAGAAAAGGGATCAGATCGGGAAACCTTGTCACCTAGTGGAAAAAACTGGGAAAATTCACAATTGCAAACCTGATGCACAGACTGGACACCTTGCCACCAGAACACCACCACCCCCTCCACCCTGGGGAGGGGAGCCCCCCTGGGATGGGGGGGGAGGGCTAGTCATCGCCATCAGACCCGGCCTTGAGCCTGCGTTGGATCACCTTGAAGATGCGGATCGAGGTCGATGTCACGTTGGCAGCCGACGTGAGGGAATTGATCGCCATATCCAACAGAATACGAAGGGGGAAAGGCCCCAAATCATCCTCAGATTTTGAGATGATCTCGGGGGTGCCTTTGGGCTCGATCTTCGGCTTCTTGAGATGGCTGGAAGATCGGCTCCCGTTGGGACCGTCGGGCCCGCCAGGGGTCTGGGTCCCAGGGATCGAGGTCGGGGGTGTCAGAAGGGTTACTGCTATTTCCAGGGGCATGAGCCGACACCCATCGCTTCGAAGTGGGCCTGCACTTCTTGGGGGGGAGAGATGTCAGCTTCACTTGGGCTATCCTCTTTGGCCTTAAGCTCAGAGTTAGAAGAGGTCAGAGACCTGGTGGGGGGGTTGGAGGAGAGGGGAAGGATGCATTGGGTGGGGGGCTGGTTGGCGAGGGTGTGTCGATAAAGGATAGCCATGAGGCCTTGATGGGGAGGGTGGGAGTGGGCTTTCTGGGCCCTCTCGATCGAGATGGTGAGAGAGTAAAGTAGGTAGCGGGGGGTGCACAGGAGGATGGCCCCTTGGAGGTGGTTAACAAAACTGAGGTGGAAGCTGCAGAGCTTCTACTCTGGATCATCGCACGTCATGAACTGCATGATGGGTATGAGGGCTTCGTCATAGGGCTTAGGCATTTGCTTCCTGTAAAGGGCGGTCTTGTCCCAGCTATGCTCTGGGAAATGGGCTAGCTCCTCCTCCCAGTTGTGTCTATCACGGTGGATGTATTTCCCCTTATCTTCATGGTGGAGCTCAGTGACATCGAACAGGAGCTCCTTGGTCACTTTGAAGTGGACACCTTTCATGACCACCTCGCCACCATCCCAGGTGTCAAGGAACACCTACATAATATCGTCATCTGGACCAGCAAACTTTTGGAGGAAAGGTGTGAGGGACCTGGCATCCATGAAAACTTTGGCAGAGTCGGAGAGGACGAGGGAGGAGGGCTCAATGTAGGGGGGTTTGGAGGTAGCCATGGAGACAAATACCAGTAGCAGAGGGGAGAGGTGGAGGAAATAAGATGTCGAAGAGTACGCTAGCAGAAGGCAAACACTAGGAAAAGGGATAGGAGATGGAAAAGTCATGCGTGCTAGGAGGGGATGAAATAGCTGAAGGGGGATTTGAAGGGTCGTGAAGCTGTCGTAAGCAAATGGACACTACGACATAAAATACAGGCAGCACACATGAAAGGTGGTGGATAAGATAAATGGGAAGGCAAGCATGGTGGTTGATAGGGCATAGAGGAAGAGACAACCCAATGGGATAGGTCCAGGTGGACGATGAGCACAGGGCACTACAAAGAGAAGGGTGGCAGAATCAATGAGCTAAGGTGGCACCTGATCAGACTCGATGGGGTTGGGAAGGCCAATAGAGAGACGGTGGGGTTGGGGAGGGCCTACCTTGGCACTGAGGTGGCTGCTACAGAGAGGACCAATGAGGATGGTGGCCTTGGGAAGCCACGAGCACAAGTCAACGCCCGTCAGAGAATCAACACTGGTTCAGGGACTTCGTGCTAGTGTGGCACTACTACCAAGCAGGCTATACCTTTGTGCTAACATCATAGTTTGGAGATCGATCTTGGGATGTTGCCTCTCAAAGGGTATCTAGGAAATCATCACGCCAGATACGAAGATCTACTGATGTCACTATTGTGTTGGCCATCAGGTCAACGAGCTTGTTGCCTTCTTGAAATACATGGTAGATGGACACCTGGGGGAGCCCCTGGAGGATGGCCTGGGCTTCTTGGATGATGTTAAAAATGTGCCACGACAGCTCTCTTTGCTTGGTCACTGCATTGATGGTGTTGAGGGAGTCACCCTCGATGATCACCCTTTCGAGGGACTCCTAGAGAAATCTGAGCCCGCGGAGGAGGGCCGAAGCTTTCGTGAAGTTGTTGGTTTGGGTGCCCAAGGGCTTCACGTAAGAAAGGATCAAGTGGCCTGAGTGGTCCCGGATGACGTCGCCCGCACCCGAGGGGCTAGGATTCCCTTTGGATGCCCCATCAAAGTTCAACTTAACCCACCTGGGGGGCCGACCATCTAGCTGAGGCTCTCAAGGGGGGGAGGGGGATGGGGGGAAGCGACTGCACCCCAAGGGAGCTAAGGAGGGTTAACTCACTAGCATTTTAGGGGGGTAGAGCAGGGGAAGGGAGTGGGAGTTCTCGAATGCGAAGGTGAGCGCTTTAACTACCATCGCTCGGGGAGCTCGGGACAGGGAGGAAAAGGCTCTATCATTGCGCTCGAGCCAGAGCTACCACAGTAGGTGGGGGAGGTAGAAGGCCCAGAGGGAGCGAAGGGTGGGATGGGAGAAGGGATTGGGCCACTGAATGAGGAGGTCCGGGATGGAATCGAGAGGGGCCCACTGGATGGATAACTGAGCGAGGAGATGCCCAAGGGCCTCAGAGGAGAAAGGGCATCTGAAGAAGATATGGGAAACTGACTCCCAGTCCTTGCAGCATAGGTAGCATCTATTTGGGATAGGGAAGCCCCTTTTCGCCAGGTTATCGATGGTGAGGATCTTGTTGTGGGTGGCAGTCCAGATGAAGAAGCTGATCTTGGGGATCAAGTTTTTGGGCCACACCTGCTTGACAGGGAAGTGACCTTCATGGGGGTCTCTAAGGAGGCCATAGGTAGACTTGATCAAGAAAGAGTCACTACTGGTACCTTGCTAGATGCATCTGTCCTCGTTCACCCCTGAAGGGATGATAGTCGTATGGAGCAAGTTCGATAGGCTGCCTGACTGACAGGGGAATCAGGGCATATTGATGGGAGCCTAGCCTGCTCTTCCCTAACCCTTGATGATGTAGTCTGCTACCTTGGGACCTCTAGATGCCTCCAAGTGTTGTCTCAAGCCTAGAAGGTCGGGGTCTGTGCTCAGGGCCTCATCCCAAAGCCATCTATCATTCCAAAAATCAATGTTGGCACCATCATCGAGGATCCACCTGGTCCCTTTCCTGATGAGGTCTTTGGTGGGGATCAGGGATTTCCAGAAGGCAGATCCATCCTGGGTCTAGTGGTGGCTGAGGAAGGGGTGATTCTAGAGGTATTTTATTTTTATGATGGTCACCCATTCGGCTGAGAAGTTGGTGAAAACCTTCTAGGTATGCTTAGACAAGAGGGCCTTGTTCATTAGGGGGACCAGGCGGAAGCCTAATCTACCTTCAATTCTGGGGTGGCAGACCAGGGGCCAAGCAACCAGTGGGATCCTGCTCTTCTCTTCACTTCTAGACCACAAGAAACACTTCTGGATCTGTTCAAGGCGAGCGCTGATCGAGGCCGGGATCCTGAAGATGGACATGAAATAAACTGGGATGCTCTGGAGGCAGGCGGATGTGAGAGTTGCTTTGCCCACCTGGGAAAGGAGATGACCTTTCCAGGAGGCCAGCTTTCTCTAAACTCTTTCAACCAGGGTGCTCCATAGGGCCTTGGAAGGGAAACCCACGAACAAGGGGAGTCCTAGGTAGGTGGAGGGGAGGGTGTCGGGGGAGCATCCCAGGATCCGAGCTATCATCGCCTACCTAGCCGAGGGAGTGTGGATGAAGTAAATTTTGCTCTTTCGAAGGTTGATTTTTTGTCCTACTGCTTCCTCGTAGAGATGGAGGATCTGATTGATGACTTTGGCTTGGGCTACCGACGTAGAAGTGGCAAGAATGGTGTCATCCACAAATTGGTGGTGGGACACCGGGCCAGCCCTGAAGTAGGTCGGATACCAGAGATGAGACCGCTATTGGTTGTGCTTGAGAAAGTGCGACCCAAGGCTTCTGCTAGGATGATGAAGAGGATGGGGGATAGGGGGTCACCCTGACGGAGCCCTCTGGCGCTGGGGAAGAAGCCGATCGGGGAACCATTGACCAAGATGGAGAACCAAGGGGATGACACACAGTGGAGGATGAGCCCAACCCAGGAGGGATGGAAGCCAAACTTGAGGAGGACCTTGGCGAGGAACTCCCAACTAACTCGATCAAAAGCTTTGTTCATGTCTAGCTTGAGGAGAAAGGTTGGTCTCTTGGCCAGGGTGGCAGAATGGAGGACCTCATGGATTAAGATTATCCCATCTGTGATCACTCTCCCTTTGACAGAGCTTCCCTAGGAGGGGGCAATGATCAGGGGGAGGATGTCTTTGAGCCTGTTTGCAAGGGATTTGGTGAGGATCTTGTAAAGGACATTGCAGAGGCTGATGGGGTGGAAGTCAGGAAGGGACTTGGCCATCGGGGACTTGGGGATCAGGGCAATGAAAGTGGAATTGATACCTCTCAGGATGGATCTGGTGCTCTGGAGGTCACGAATGATAGCGCACACCTCGTGGCCTAACAGGTCCCAGAAGGTTTGGAAAAAGTGAGGGGGGAAGCCATCCGGGCCCGGGGCAGCGTCTGCTTTCATGGAGAAAAGGGCCGCTCTTATATCCTTATCAGTGAGAGGGCTGAGAAGCACCTCATTGGCCTGGGGGAGATGGAAGGAGGGATGTTATCAAGGAGGGTCACAGCCACCTGGGAGGCAGGGAGGGACTCGGTGCCAAGGAGCTCCTGGTAGAAACTGGTGGCCTCCATTCTGATTTCTTCCTCATCTCTCGTTGTTCTGCCATCACTGCAGATGAGCTCAGGGATGTTGTTGGTGCTCTAGTTTTGGAGGGTGGAAGTGTGGAAGAATTTGGTGTTGGTGTCTCCCTCCTTGAGCCAGAGGGCTCTAGACTTTTGCCTCCAAAAGGTCTCCTCATGGGCTAAGACATTGTGATAAGCAACAAGGATCCTTAATTCCTCCTCCCTCCAGCCAGGTTCTGCCACTCCCTCCTGGACTCTGTCCTATAGGTCTTGCAACTTTTTCCTCAGGATCTCCTTGCTCTCGAAGATGTTCCCGAACACCTCTCTGTTCCAGACCTTGAGGTTCTCTTTGAGCGCCTTTAGTTTTTGGTAGAGTTGACAAGCGGGGAACCCCGAGGTGGGGAGGCTCCACCATCTTCCCACTTGCTCTTTGAAGTCGGGGTGGTGGAACCACATAGACTCAAACCAAAATGGGCATTTGTGGGGAGGGTGCCTACCAGCTTCAAAGAGGAGGGGGTTGTGGTCCGACGCTACTCTAGGAAGGGCCAAGAGGGTGGCATCGACAAATAGGGGAATGGCCTCCCTGGATAGGAAGACCCTATCGAGCTTGACCTGGATGAGGTTGGCCCCTGCTCGTCTATTGCTCTAGGTGAACTTGGCCCCCTTCAAGAGGACGTCCATGAGCTCATTGTCATCAGTGAAGTCACCAAAATCCTTCATGCTTCTAGATTTTAGGTCTGATCTCCAACATTTGTCAGAGGAGAAGAAGGGGTTGTTGAAGTCGCCTGCCAGGATCCATGGGAGGGGGGAAAATGCTTCTCTCATGAGGTTGACCTCACCCCACAGGGAGGCTCTGTCGATCGGGGAGTTGGGAGCGTAGATGTTGGAGAGGATCCAGGTATACCTGGACTCCAGACTGTGGAACATAATGTTGATGATTCTGGGGGAGGACGAGATCAGTCTACCTTCGACCGTGCTTGGGTCCCATAGGCACATTAGTCCCCCTACGGTGCCGAGGGCCGGGGTAGAGAGGGATTCACCGTTATGCCAGATTGCCTTGGCGACTTTGGGGGAGGAGGATTCATCCAGCTTAGTTTCCTGGAGGAGAAGAATCATGGGTTTATGGTCCCTATGCAACTAGGCTAGGGCGCATCTCGTGGGGGCTCCATTGAGCCCTCTAGCATTCCAGGTGATGATCTTCATCTGACACCTTTGGGGGGTCGCTTGCCTCCCTTCCCCTACTGGGCGGGAGGTTTGGGTCTAACGACTTCATCTGGTGGGAAGCTGAGGGCTTCACCTAGGAGGGTCATCTAGAGGTCATTGGCGATCTCATCCTCTACTTTCTTGATGCGCTATTCACCAAGCATAGGCCAACCTCTTTTCTTCTTGTTATCAAAGTTTGTTGTAAAAGTTTTCTTGTGAGTCTATTTGGGACTAAAACCTTCGAGGGTAGACTGGGAGAAGTTTGGGCTACCATCGTCATCTCCTTCTGATGCCTCAAAACCAGCTTTAGAGAGGGCTTGGGAAGGGAGGGATAGGTTCAGGGGGGCAAGGGAACCGTAGAAGGCGAGGGATCAATAGGGGGGAAGGTGGGGGAGGTTTCGGGAGGCTTTTCGGGGCTAGAACCCCCTCACGAGGGGAGGGGGGCTCCCGATCAGGAAGGTTTCTTGGGGAAGAGGAGAAGCTGGGGGCCTGCAGGCTACTAGGGGCGATGCTCGGGGCCTCATGGAGATGAGGAGGAAACCTCTGGGGTGGGTTCAGGGGAGGTGCATACCTGGTATAGTTCGTTCATCAGGGTGGGATCCGCCTGTTGCTTTCCTTTGTCTGTTGGGACGACCATCTTGCCATGCCACTCCTGGGAATGGTGGCCCTGGGGGGTCGCCTACCTTGGGGGGGCATGGGAAGGGCCCCTATCATGATACGGTGCCTTTGAGGGAGGATCCTCAATGCCTAGAGCTTCAGGCTTCTTGGAAAGGGGGCATTGATTGGGGAGGTGTCCCTACGAGTTGCAGAGGGAGCAGAAGGCTGGCTTGTTTTTATAAACAAGGGTTTGGCACCAAAAATATGGCCCTGATGAGATGGTAACCGAGGAGGGGAGCTCCGATTCCAGATTTGTAGCAACGCATATCCTGGCATGAACCATGCGGGATCCCACCTTGGTGGCCGAGTCGAAAGCCACAAGATCTCCAACGACCTGGGCGATGAGTCTGAGGACACCCTCCTACCAGAGATGGAAGGGGAGATCGAGAAGCCTGACCCAGATCGGGGCGACATTGATGCTCTGCGTGTTGGGGTTGAAATCGGTGGCCCAGCACCAGAGGAATAGGCTTCTGTGACCCAGGAACCAGGGCCCGCCCGTGAGTATCTTGCTAGTGTCCTCCTTGTTGTTCAACTTGATGAGGAAGAACCCCTTGGATAGGGCAACGATCTGCATGTTGCCTGAGGTTTTCCACTTGGAAAAAGCCCACCGATGAATGGTCTCCATGTCAGGGCGGCCCCCAATGAATTTCCCAACCAGGGAGAAGGAGGAGGCTAAAACGAAGGATGAGAACACTTCATCCTTGATTGAGATGTGGGTCCCCATAAGGGAGAGCCCCGAGGATGGGGCTTGGGGGTAGCTGGACTCGCCCACCAAGACCTGGATGAAAGAGGGTTTGTTGAAACCCTCAGAGGCAGGCTTCTCTAAAACTTTGTCGAGGGGCTCCTTGTCCGGAGAGGGGCCCCCAGGAACGCCTAAGCTTCCATTGGATCCTGGGCTTGCATACGGTCGGGGATCTACGCTAGGCCCCACCTGGCCCGTGTTCAGGCCTAGGCTAGCCACAGCTCCAAATCCCACTGGAACAGATCCTACTACTCCAGATCCCGCTGCAACCCTTGTTGCAGTCCCTGATCCCTCTCCTGCTCTCGATGTTGCTCTCGTTGTTACTCCCATTGTTGCTCTCGCCATATTCCAATATATTATCCAAATAATAAAGGATTTTTATTTAAATAGAAAGGAATATTTTGTTCTAGATAATAAAGAATTTTTATTTAAATAGAAAGGAATGTTTTGTTTTAAAAATAAAATACTTTAATTAAAATGGAAGAGAATGATTATAAAGAACTCTTATTTTAAAATAATAATGAAAGGATGACAATTGAGATAGAATATTTGGAAAAGAAATAATTGTTTTAAAAATTCAAAATTTCTCTTTTTGGGTCGCTTGGGTAAGCTTGAAATAACTATTATTAGATAGCATTTATATCAAAATGGGGACTTTGGGGAAGAGGGGTAGATGGGTCCTCCTTGTCAAAAGGGTCGAGGTAAGAAGAAAGGGAGGATCACGACACAAAATTGAAATCAAAGCAAGGATTCAACGAACGTAAGAAAATTTTGAAAGAAGGATTTCTACCATGAGTAAAAAAGTTTGATAGCTTATTTGCTCATTTTAGAGTGTTCGATGGTTGTTTATAGAACTGTTTAAAACATTGAAAGAATCCCTTTATTTTTACTTGAAATCCTCTTAAACTCTATAATTAGATTCTTTATTTTTTGGTAGCACATAGACCTATTAATATTAATCTTGTTAGGATGCCTTCAATGAATGTTTATCTTGAAATCTTGTTAAACCTCCCTTGTTCGATAGTTTTAAGGATGTCTCATGGCTAGTTATATTCAATGACTACCATACCTCCTTTAGTGTCTAAGCGAGAGGGGAACATTTGTTGAGTTTATTTGAACACCTCCCCGAACTGTCTCTTTTGTTCTTCTCTCAGAAGCTTGGACGTCGGGTTGAAAGCTCTATCTTGATGCTACATTCAACCTTGGTCTAGATCATAGAAAAACCTGCCTAAACCCCCTTCTAATCCATCTCATACTCGTTGAATGCCTTCTTACCCTATAACCTTGTTGAATCTCTCTGTGTTTGCCATCATCTGGTTGCAATGGGAGTGAGATCCAATTTTTGCCACTCTCCCTTACTTTTCTAAGGTTAGACCTTAGATATAAGTGTGATTCGTCACCTTGACATTGCTCGTAGCACCATGACATGGTGAAACCATGCTCAGGGGAGCATGGAAACCAGAAGGTCACTTTGGCCTTCTTTATCTTTATCCCACGTCAGCGATATGGGGGTATCCATGCCCTTTTATTGAGGTTTTCATCCCTAGGTTGGATGACCACCACTCAGTGCCAAGGGGACCACCGAGCGAGGGCCACCCTATGCCAATTGTGGGCACTGAGTCGGATGCATGGTTGTGTTATGTTGCTTACTTCTTTTGATCACCTATGTTATGTGGGCTTCACCCTGTATTGCCATGTGGTAGAGTTGTATGTTGGTTTGACCACTTATTCATAGTTGTTGACCATCCAAGTTGGTCGATGTAAATCAGGAATACCCCTTTTTGTTGGTAAAATTGAATGAATGTTTTAAGGAGATTACAATGTTTGCTTCAAATGAATGTTTTAAAGAAATTAAAAAGTTTGATTCCAATGAATGTTTTAAGGAAAATATAATGTGTGAATGAAAGGATTTTTTAAAGAAGTTATAATGTTTAATTGAAAGAATGTTTTAAAGAAGTTATAATGCTTAATTGAAAGAATGTTTTAAAGAAGTTATAATCTTTAATTGAAAGAATGTTTTAAAGAAGTTACAATGTTTGAATTAGAGGAATGTTGGTAAAAAGGTTTAATGTTTTTATGAGTTAAATAAATAGGTTATTATTGTTAAGTATTTAATTAATTAGGGTTATGGGGCCCTGATTAGTTAAAGAAAAGGCTTGTTAAGTATTTAATTAATTAGGGTTATGGGGTCTTGATTGATTAAAAAATTCCTTGTTAAGTATTTAATTAATTAGGGTTATGGGACCTTAATTAGTTAAAGAAATGGTTTGTTAAGTATTTAATTAATTAGGGTTATGGGGCCTTAATTAGTTAAAGAAATGGCTTGTTAAGTATTTAATTAATTAGGATTATGGGGTCTTAATTAGTTAAAGAAATGACTTGTTAAGTATTTAATTAATTAGGGTTATGCGGCCTTGGTTATTTAAAGAAATAGTTTTATATGTTAGAGCATGAACCTTTGGTTGATAAAAGGGTGGTATCTTGAATAACCCATGCTTGATAGATGACTTTCCATCTGATGTTTGAGTGGATTATTTATGAATAAATGCATTTAGTAGTTTGCATAGTTGCAATTTGACCTCTAAATTATAAATGCACTTATTTAATGAATCATTTAGTAGATGCATTAGTTGCATGCTTCATAGGATCCATGACTTGTCATGATCCCTTACCACCATCAATTGAGTGATGGGCAAGTGAGAAGGACCAAGGAGGACACTCAAATCCATGACATTTACCTTTGATTTATGTTGTAATAAAGACTTGATGTGGAAACCTATTAAGGGGTAGACTCTAGTTGATTAATCTCTTATTGGTACATTTATGTAATACTTTAATATTTTAAAGTATGGAAGTGTTTCCACCATACTTAGGCTATGTAATGATTTGGAAAATAAATGAAAGATGTACCTCTTATTTATAAAGCATATTGATGTTGTAACTTCATAAACTAATCTAACTTGTTATTGTTTTTGTTAAATTAGATGTCTTGTTTAAATATCCTCTTTATGTTCTATAGATAGTATTCCATGCTTGAGCTAAGTAAATAAGTTTAATAATTATATCCTTCTAAAGAAAGAATGATTAGAGGATCTTATGATTTATTGTAGATAGATAATTAGAATAGATAACTAAATGTGATAGAAGTAGAGAAAGAAACCTAAGGTATTATGGGATCCCTTAGGAAGGAACTTCGGATAAACTTGATTCAAAGACCTTCAAGAAACTAGACTAAGTAGATTTAAATTAACTTGGCTATCTATGAAGGAACAAGTTAGCTCATTGCAAATATGAGACTGATGGCTTGTTTGCAGTATGTGTAATATACCTACATAAATAGACTTTTGTATGGTATAGAGATGGACATATCCTTTGACTTATAGAAGAAGATAAGATAGCTTATCGCAGGGATGATACTGATAGCTTATTCACAATATGCATAGTATACCTACACAGACACACTTGTGTATGGTATAGAGATGGACATATAGGTAGGAAGGGAATGTTGGCTCATTATGAATATGAGACAAATATTAGACTAGCCTAGATAACTTCGTAGTAATACATATACTTGTTAGGGATATGTAAATCCCTCTCGGGTGTATGTTGGTAAAACAAATCTTAGTTTAGCGTAAATTTTTGAGTTGTTACATTATGATTAGGTTATTCAAATATTCCTCTTAAAAATCTTGGAAAGCTTTGTCATTTGTCATGAGTGGATTGAGTGGGTGAAAGCGTGCATCTCCTCAATCATAGTGGTAACCTTGGTGAATGGTTCTCCTACTAGGTTATTTTCTCCATCCAGAGGCTTAATACAAGGGAATCCTCCTTCTTCTTACCTCATTATTATTTTTGTAGAAGGTCTAGGGATATTGATCTAAAAATATAAGATCTATGGTCACTTAAATGGTTTTTATGTGGGTAAGGATGAGCAGAATATTTCCCACCTCCAGTTTGTGGATGCCTCTTTGCTTATATGTGAAGCCACTCTCAAGGAGGCACAAAGATTTAAAAGGATTTTGGAGGACTATTTGTCCACATTTGGAGGGTCAATCAATATGATGAAGTCGAAGGTGTTTTTATTCAACACTCTTATTTGTGTCTAAGCAAATATTTCCAAATTTCTCAGCTTTGAGATGTCTTCTCTTCCTTTCAAGTACTTGGGTTTTCCTTTGACTGACTCTAATCCTAAAAGATTGGATTGGAGTGAAATCATATCTAAATTTAGAGAGATTTTGTAGGGATGGACTTTCAAATTACTTTCCTCGACTGGCAGATTAACCCTTCTCCCTTCTCAAGTCTATTCTCCAAGCTCTTCAGGTCTACTTCTATACTTTATTATTTTCTACAAAGATTTTAAAATATCTCCAAAAACTTTGAAATAAGATAGCCTCTTTAGGTCCCTCTTTAGAAATAATATAACCTCTTGTTGCATGGAAATATATTTACAAACCTCTCTAGGAGGGGGGCATTGGAATAAAATATCTTCAAATATTCAACAAAGCCCTAAGGATACATTTAATAAAAGGTAATTCCTTGATTAAGGTGAAGGATACATTTGAATAGGAGGGTTGGAGCCAATTCAAGGACTACATTCAGGGCCATCCCATTCTCCATGAAAATAGTAGGGCAGTTCTTCGTTTCTAGAAATAACCTCAGTCTTGGGTCTTGGCCTGGTCAAATCAAGGAAGCTAATCAATGAAAATTTTGAGGAATCATATCTAGTAGGAAGATTTTCTACTGCAAAGGGTCCAAACTTGTTAAGCTGGGGGAGAAGCGAAGATGGTAACTTTACTACCAAGAAAGCTTATAATTTTCTTATGGAGGTAAAACTTCAATAGGGATAGGAATCGAATATGGCAAAGAATATGGAGGAAAGGTGTTTGGCCCAAGATCTTAATTTTTGTTTGTCTGGTGGTGCAATACAAAATCTTAACTACAAATAACTTGATGAAGAGAGGCTACTATGGCTCCTTTAGATGCCCAAATTGTGAATCTAATATTGAAACCATTAACCATATCTTCATCTCTTGCTCCTTTGCTCCTTCATAATTTTCAAATAATAAGGGATCTGATTTGAAAGTGGGTTGGTTGGAACTCTAATCCTAACTATACCAGCACCATATGGGAGTGGACCCCTGCTTACATTATTTGGTCAATTTGGTTACGAAGAAATTAAATAATTTTTAGGGAGGAAAGAATCCCCCGATTAAAACCTGGATTTATGTTCAAAGAGTGGTGGCTAGATCCATTTTGGTCAAGTAGTGGGAGGATTGGGATAAGCCCCTGGATAACATTCTTAGAGATATCAAGAATCAATGGATAGGCCAAAATTTAGATGACAAAAACATTTGGTGCCCAATCAATAAAAATAAAAACTCTAAGAATCATACACAAATCAGCTGGCAACCTCCCCATAAAGGGTTTATCAAGTTCAACTTTGATGGTGCATCCTGGGGGAACCCAGGTAAAGCTGGCGGGGGTAGCATTTTTGTGATGACCACGGAAATATGAGAGGTTTTCTTTTCTTTAGACTTGAATATACCACTAACAATCATGTTGAGGCACAGGCCCTCCTTGAAGGGTTGATGTGGGCCCTTAAAAATAATTGGTAAAATATTTATGTTAAATGGGATTTCCAATTCATCATCAACTAATTAAAAGACCAAAAATGGTCTTCCTCACTCTCTAACTGGAGGTTGGGGGATATTATTCATATTATAAAAAAACTTTGACACTCATTTAAGTCCTTATAGTACTTTCATCTACAAAGATCTGCAAACAAGGTGACTGATGCTATTGCTAATTGGAGAGTGGATAGAGGTCTAAGAGAAATCACCTAGATCAACCACTTTGTTGACATGGATGCTCCTGAGGGCACCAAGCATAGAATTATATTTCTAATCAATAAATATAATGAGGGTTCTACTAGCGCTAGTCATGGTGAAAGCAAACTGGAGAAAGCCTTCTGATTGTTGCAATCTACATGAGCTTTGAGTAATTTATTTTTTGTCGACCTTTTCTGGTTTGTACATGTGTGGCTTGTTGGATGATTTACTTTGGGCTAGGCATGCTCTTTGAGTGTGTCGAAAGGGGTAGGCTAGGTGCGAGCCCTAGGTGATTTTGGTAGAATAGATACCCTTGCCTTCTTGGGACTTACCCAAAAGGGGTGTTTTCCATAAACATATATATATATATATATATATATATATATATATATATATATATATATATATATATATATATATATATATATATATCGTATCCTTATCCTAGATCTATATGTATAGTTTTGTTTTATGCAAGAATTACAAAAATTGATTGATGTTTGATGTCATATAAAATCATAACAATTAATCAAAAAAAATTATATTCCTTAAGTATAAAATGAATCATAATTGAGATATTAACAATAATATTATAAAAAATGTATTTTCCCCTAGATCTATTAATCTAAAATGTATTTTCATAGAATATTTGTTAAATACTCATGTTTGAATCACACTCAATTTGTCCAAATAAGGACAACCTTCACTAAAATACATAATTTAATATATTTATATATTTCTTTTTTGAAACAAAAATTATATTTTACTTCATTTACAATGTTTTTTCAATTTACATCTTTCTCTAATTCTCAACAAAAGTACCGCTTATTCCTTGGTTAAGCTCGTTTTTTTAATTTTAATTAATGGTGTCATATAATAGACTAAAACTATGCTAGATCACATATAAAAAATATATTATAATGTAGTTTTTATGAGTTGTAGCCTTCGACAAATGATTATAAATTTACCTTTTCAACCTACCAAATAAGATGTCATTCTATTCAAATCCAAGTCTCATAACTCCTTCATTCCTTTATAATACAAAGGAATACCCAAAGCATATCTATAGTAGTTTTTCATCTTTAAACCCTATAATCTCCACAATAATCTATTACAAATCTAGGGCATTGATAAAATCTTGGATTTTGCAATATTGTCTAATATCCATGAGCTTCCTCATAGCATATTGATTTAAACTCCATGGCCCCACTGATTGAGGGATGTATTTTTTTTAATAGGTTGAAAAGTTGGGATCATATCAAGGCCACCCTTCCCCTGAATTGAATTTGGATCTCCATTAGGAAATTCCAATGCCTTTTGCCATTAGAGTGTCCTTGTCAAGACAAATGGGTCATTACTTAAAACCAAAATATTTTTTAATTATCCTTTCATAAATCTCTCCCTAATGCCTCAAAAATATAATAAATAAAGAGATAGTGGGTTACCCTAGGAAAATCCATACGAATATTCAAGTATTTAGGATGATTCATTTATCAAAATAAAATATTTTGAAGTGTTATAATAACATTTAATCCATTCAATCCAACTTTTACAAGAACCAATTTTTTTAAGAACACCATGTAAAAAACTTCGTTAAACCCTATCATATGCTTTATTCATATCTAATTTTAGAAGCACATCTAGTTTTTCCATAGAATAAAATATAATTTATGGCTTCTTGTGGAATAATTAAGCCATCAACAATTTACTTGTCATCAATAAAACAACTTTATTCTTCCTAAATAAGACAATCTAAAATACATTAAATCTTATTATTATTATTATTATTTTTTTTTTTGGTATATAGAAGCAATGGTTACAATCACGATTTTTAGTAACTACCAGCACAGTTGGTAGGGTTCAAACTATCTACGAAGGCTCCCAGGACTTCCACCGTCTCGGTACATGGTAACCCGGCGTGAGATGGGGACCGCCGGACGCACAGGGGTTGCACCGTCGTCATCAATCTGGCGCACCACTCAGAGGAATCGGATCTGGGCTACTGTCTGTGCATGGGCAAGCCCGTGGGATTGGAACCTAGGTCTCCTAAATATTTTATTTTACTTTTCTTGAGAACCAATACAATAAATATGACATTGATTTAACTTCTTGCAGTCTTATTTTCCTAGGGCTCTTCAACTTTAACTAAAATATCTCTCTTTAACAAATCCCAAAAAAAATTGAGTAAAATTTACACTAAATCCATCAAAATAAATCTTCTTCATCAAGCATTTATTTCATATTTTTCAATCATTAATAAAATATTTTGTAAAAGTTTTCTTTAAACCTTCTATTATCCAACACTATATAGTCCTTAGGATTTCATTCAAAGACCCAAGTTCAAACTCCGAAACCTCTCATAAGTGTAAACATATAAAGAATAAAATGGCATTAGCTCAACTGGTTAGATTCTTCAACATTTAAGGAGAAGACCAAGATTTGAGTATTGCCAAGTAATACATGGATAATATCCAGGTTTTGTTGTAATACATGTGGTAGTGATGTAATACAGGTGGTCCCAGAGGGACAGGCCGGTTCGTTTCGGGCTTTGGCTCTTCTTCGGGAAGTCTAAGGTTCAAACCGTTGTGTGGGCGAGTGTGTGAGGGGGTGGGTGTGTGGTGGTCGTGTTAAATTCCCTATTGATAAGCATAGCTCTTGCTTTACGAGGGGTCATGGTTTGGAGGAGCGTGTGATGTAATACAGATGGGATGGTGCTCAACCCTGTGATGTGATGTAATACAAATGGAACGTTCAAATCCCTATAATCAACTGAAAAAAAAATTAAAACTCGATGGTGCAGGAGCTATTCATTACAATTTTTCTTTTAGGGTGCTGTAGTGTTATATCTTTGAGTTCTTATCTAGAGATTTAAATTCAAACTATTACATAAAAAATCTAGACCCTTTTAAAAACCTATACTTTACATTAAAATTTTATTTCTTTTCTCGTACCAAATTAATATGTTTATGAAGCTTTCATCAAGGCATCCAAATTTAAAACGTTGAAAAAGGGTAATGATAGATAATTACTCTTGAGAAATAATTCTTCACCCCATGTGGGTAACGATGGAAAAATTTGGAAAAGCGGTTCAGCAGGCAGAATTCATGTCTTCATTTCTTCCCAGAAAGGAAGAAAATGTGAAACAATCGTTCGATTCTGCCTGTCCTATTTTGGTCCCACTTGCTGTTTGATTTACTACTTTTTGCATTACTTGGTGGTGGTGGTATTTTCTTTTTCCAGTGTTATCAATTAAAAATTAGATTATGCTTTTTTCCTAAAGCAATTTGTAGAAGGGTTTTTGACTGTCACGCACATGGCCGTGTCTTATCAATTACGAATTAGATTCTCTTGATGATTTTTTTCCCAAAGCAACTTGGAGAAGCATTTTTTGACTGTCACGCTCTGTATTTTACTTTGCGTCATGTTGCTTATGCGTACGAGAAAATTCAACCTATTATTTTTTATTATTATTTGTTTTTAATATAAAAATAGTGTTCCCACGGTTTTTCAATCTCGATTCATGTTTGTGGTTGTAGACGTATTTATTTTATGGTTTTTATTACAAACATCAATCAATAAATATATATACATATATAAAATATTTTTTTATTTGGTTATTGTGAAAACGTAAAGGGTTGAGGAGTCTCTTTCAACTAAAATAAGAGTTATACTTATCAATAGAGAATTTAACACAAAACCACCACACACCCACCCCCTCACTATATTATATATATAACATATAAAATATATATATATATATATATATATATTTATTTATTTATTTATTTATTTATTTATTTATTTTAATAAGTTATATGGTTTTTTATTAAAACAAAACATTATATTGTTAAAGATATTTTCCATCTTTCTCAAACTGTTAAGTTTCCATAATCAACTTTTTTATATTAAATGTCTTTTGAGATTTATAAAATTCAACACTACGAATGACTAAAATATTTGTTGTTGAACATCTATATCTATAAATGTCTTGTCTATAACAACCTCACAATTTTGGGAACTGCAGGGTCTGGGATGTGCCACAAACAATGAAGCCGAGGCCTTTGCCATTAAATCTGCCTCCTTCTGGGCTGCCAAAAAAGGACACAGGAAGATTATTATTGAGTCTGACTCCCAAATTTTGGTCGGTGCTCTTGATTGTATGAGAAACTTTGTCTCGAAAGCTTGGAGGTTGCGGATCTTAGTTTCCCAAATCAAAGAGCTCTGGAGGGAATTAGATGATGTGATACCTGTCTATGTGAATCGAGACCTCAATAAGGCGGCCGATTTCCTTGCTAAGATGGGTGCTGAAAGGGAGGTTGAGATGCAGCTGCACAGTGACATGCCTGTGGAGGATGCAGAGATTCGACAAGGCCTTGAACGTTTTCTGAAATGATGTGCAGTGTTTTTTTGCTAAGGAAGGTTTCTGTCGCGATATCGCGACATGTCGCGATATCGCGACAGGTTGCGCCCTTTTGGCCTCTTCCGGGTTTTTGTCGCGATATCGCGACAGGTTGCGCCTTCTCGGCCTTTGACGGGTTCTTGTCGCGATTTCGCGACATGTCGCGCCATCGCGACATGTCGCGCCATCGCTGCCCTTGGGGAAGGCGCTTGGTGAATTGGTCGCGATTTCGCGATAGTTTTGGCAATTTGGTGAATTCGTCGTGATTTCGCGACACTTTTGTCGAAGGGTTGCAGGTGGGTGCTGTCGCCGCGACTTTGCGACATGTCGCGATTTCGCGACATGTCACGATTTCGCAACATGTCGCGTTTTCGTGCCTGTTGGCACCGCAGTGGGGGAGTCGGGGTTGACTGTCGCGATCTCGCGACATGTCGCGATTTCGCGACATGTCGTTTTTTCGCGCCCAGTTGACTTCTTTGCTCTGTGATGTGCTGGGCTTCCTTTGTGCTCCTTTCTTGTTGGGTTGCTTGCTGTTCTTGGTTGGGATGTGTTCTCTCCCGCTTGTAATTGTTCTTTGTATTAATTCAAGTTTTTCATTTTTTTCAAAAAAAAACAACCTCACAATTTCTTAATACCTTTTTTTAAGGTTCTTATTGGTTCCCCTAATATTTCAACATATTATTTTCATTGTTATTTTTTGTTTTTATTTGTGGGTTTAGTCTCACTTCTTGTTATTTGCTTTTGTTTTCCCATGTCAATATCCCTCTAGGTTTGTTTTCTCTTTGTTTTTGCTTCTTGTGTCTTCCTATCTTTTTTCATTTTGAGCAATACTTTCATCTTTATTAATCTCTTCAATCTTCTCATATTGCTCATAGTAAGACTTGTCATCTTTAGGTTTGCCTTGTTCAGAAGGATCTAAAGTGCAAGGAAGAACCTCAAAAGCATAATCTTCTTTATGTTGTCTTGGAAACCCTAAAGTGCAAAGATGTTCTTCTGTAGCAATTACCTTCTTATTCTATTCTACAAACCTTAAATTGTGATAGGTTTCTTCCATTCTCATTTCATTATGTTGCTCTTGAAACCTTAAAGTGCAAGGGATAGCATCTTCACCACTTTTACTTTTATTACCTAGAGATGATTCTATACTACCTAAGAAAAACGAAGATGATTAACCTGGAATAAACTTCACCTCTTTTGTCGTATTTGTTTTAGGATTTCTCTCCACATCTTCTTTTGCACATTTAATTCCTTTTGAACTTACTAAATGATACTATAGATAGCATTTCTTTGCCTTTTCTTTCAGTGGAATATCCTTGATCTAATCTAATATTATATTACTGTATGATATCCTTGCTTCGTGTTGAAGGTTATCTCATGGCTAGGATTTTTTTATCTCTTTCTTCATAGTTTTCACTTTGCAAACTCTTGCCATGTGTTCAATCTCATAACAATTATGGCAATGAAATACAATATTTTCATAATCTACTTGTTGATCCCATTCTCTTGATTTAGATTTAATCTTAATGGATTATGGAAAAGGTTTTGAAATATCCATAGCAATACATATTCAAGTATATATATCATGCTTTTAAGTAAAAGTTTGATTCATGAAGCAATAGGGGTAGTCCAAGAAGGACTACATTCAATAAAGACAAGGAAGCAACAAGCAATGCTAATAAAATTGAATCTAGCAAAAAAAATTGATAAATTAAATTGGTTACATATCAGCTTGAGCCTAATTCAAATTGGATATAGCATTCTCTATGTGAATTGGATGATGGGATGCATCAATTCAACCTCTTTCGTTGTGCTTATCAATGGTTCAGCTTCCAATTTTTTCAAGGTTTCCAGAGGTCTATGACAAGGGTGTCCTCTTCTTCCTCTCATTATTTTGGTAGAAAAAGGTTTGAGTAGACTGATTAGGGAACATAAATATGGGAAATTATTAAGGGTATCAAAATTGGTAACTCTTTGAAAGTAACCCATTTGCTCTTTGTGGATGATGTTCTACGTTTTAGAAATGGGACATTGAAGGAAGCCTCAAAGTATAACAAAGTGTTGGACCTATATTGCATAGCTATAAGAATAGAAATAATTCTATTGAAAATAAAACTAGTCTTTAATAGGTTTTAGCTAAGGCAAATAGAAGCAGTAATGAGAATTTTTGGTTTCAATCAAGTATGCTTTGATAAAGGGATAAAATATTTAGGCTTCCATCTGAAACCTAATGACTATGGGTAGCAATATTGGATTTGGTTATACACCAAAATAGAGAATAATATCAAAACTTGGTGCACTAGGTGGCTATCATTGGGGGGTTGCCTTATGTTGGTGAAATCAACTTTAGAAGACACCCTAGTCTACTAGCACTCCCTGGCTTACATTCCCATCACAATAGTAGATAAAATAAGAAAGAAGTGTTTCCAATTTCTTTGGTCAGGGAACAAATAGAAGGATGCAATGACAACATTTAAATAGAACATAATATCTAAACCAAAATTAGACAAAGGATGGGACCTCAAAAATATGCATAATTTTAAAAAATATTTAGCAACAAAAATTTTATGGAGATTAATAACTGACAATGGATTATGGTAGGAGGTAATTGAAGATAAATATTTAGGTACTTTATCCCTTGTAGATTGAATTAGACTATAGAATAAATTATTTTCAAAAGCCACAATTATTTGGAAAGCACTAGTGAGAGCTTTTTTGTTAGTTGGGAACTTCTTGGCTTAGAAAATAGGAAATAGAAAGGAAGTAAGGATAGGAAAAGATCCTTGGCTATGAAGCAAAGGAGACTGCTAGCTTCTTCAAAACATAATAAATCATCTCCATAGACAAGGAAATATGGTATTAGCACAGGTGGTATCAATAAAGAGTACTAATTTATGGAAACAATGATGGCTCACAATAGAAGAACTAACATTGGGAGGAAATGATGCACATATTTGGCATGACTATACAAAGAAATTGGAAAGAGCAAATATAAGACTAAATCAACAAAGAGACTGTCTAATATGGTCTAAGAATCCAACAAGTGGGTAGTACACAACTAGAGAAGGGTATAAGGTAAGCTTTGATAATAACAATAAGGAAAATCATTGGTGGTGGAGTAAAATATGAAAGGTAAAAGCTCCTCTAAAAACTAGAATCTTTACTTGGTTAGCTCTAGCTAAACAATCACTAACATGGTATGTTTTTCAAAGGAGGTCTTGGCAAGGACCAAGTTAGTCTGTCATATTTAGAAATTAAGAAGAAACAATGGATCATCTTTTGATTCATTACCCTTTCAAAAGAAAAGTGTGGAACTCAATTCTACCTTTGACTCAAAGGAAATGATAGTGACCTGCTAGAAATCTTTTGGATAGCATGCAATTGTGATTCAAAGAGAGAGGATTAAAGAATTATGGATGTGTCCTTTTGATAGTGGTATGGAGCTTATGGCTGGCTAGAAATGCTAGGCTATTTGAAGGTAAGGAAATTCTAATGATTTAGGTACAAATACAGATTAAATCCTTTTTTGAAAGTCTTAAAAACTCCCCAAAACCAAAACTGAGTAGACATATAGGAACACTACTAGTGGATCCTATGAAGCCATCAACCTTCTTTGATGGATCTTTCTAGGGTAGCCCAAGTAGGGGTGGGACAAGGGGAGCACTTTATTTTAAAAATAATAATAAGATCACTTTCAAGGCAGGTTAGGTGAAGGAATAAATAATATAACAAAATGGAAAGCATTGATCCTCTTGATGAGAATAGTAGTGGAGCAAGAAATTACAGCTTTATAGAATTATGGAGATTCAAAATTAGTGATAAGTTGGGTTGCACATCATGTTGAGATGAAAATTTTACTCCTCATTCCTTTCTATGAGCAAATAAAATTATTAGAACGTTCTATAACATAAATTTTATACAAGCACGTCTATAGGGAACTAAATGTATAAGCAGATGGTCTTTCAAAAGATGTTTTGAACCTTCCAACAAGCACTTGGTAGAGGGAAGAAGTGTTGAGAGGACTTAGGATTTCCTCAGAGTCCTCATTTTATTAAGTATCATATTAGAAAGGGTCATATCAGAGATCTATTATTAGCCAAAAAAAGGGTTTTAAAAGGGACCCTTGCCTTTATTTTTTAGAAAGGAAAGCTTCAAATTGTCATTTGTCTTTATAATTGAAACTTGAGTTGTTTTAGTACTCAGGTAAGAGTCATTTGAGAACTATGATTGATCAGGAATTTATTCCTACTTTCCACATGCCAGTCCTCTTATTAGGATTTTTTTTCTAGATTGTAAGCTGACTATAACATATTACAACAGGGAGGCCAATACTCCTCTCAATTCATAAATTCTTGAAGGTACTTCATACCCATAGTATTGTAATTTTTTTCAAACTCATAAATAAAAATTATAGATTTTTTCTGAGGAAAAAAATAGCATACTTTCACTCATTAGTATGTAGTCCTTCCTTGATGAATTCCTCTAGGGTATTTCCAATATTGTTCAAAAAATCCTTATTTATATGATGATATGGAAGTTAAAAAATCCTAACCCATACAGGAATATTCTTAATAATTTTAATCTCAATAGAAAAAATTTCATTCCATGGTCTCAAATAAAGTGCATCTCTTCCCCTAAACCATGGGCTGCCAACCATTATTTTATGCCTAAATTCTAAACTAGAAATGAAGATGAGAAAAAATATTTAGGAAGAAAAGTTATTGAGTAATTTGAATTCAATCCCCACTTCCACTTGATCCATTTTTGAAACCCTGGACATGATATATGGAACTTACACATTAACCCTCTACTTTTAATAACCATTATATTATGCTCAATCTTCTCATCTTTGATACTCACTTTTGGTGTAACATCTGCTAGATGGATCGAACTTACCATGTATTTGCCATTTTGCTTATCTCCAACTTGGGCCTCCATATTTCTAAGGTATCCTAGCTTCCCATTTATATTTTCAAATATGACTTTCCTTTCATACTAGCTAATGGGGCTTCTTGGTTCTGAATCCACCTAGGTGAATGAGATGCACCCTTAAGACCTCGGGAAAGAGATTGGATGTCTCAAAAATAGGTGTCTCTAAGTCAACCTTAGAAGAAGGTTGATTCCTATGCCTAGCTAATCTAACTAAATGGGAGGTTGTAGACTAGATTAATAAATGCAAAGGGTTATAAAGACAAGCTAAAAGTGGTAAAATTTTGAAAACATAAAGAGATATAGTGTAGAGAGTCTTGCAATCTAAATTTAAATTAAACCACCTAACAAAACAACCTACTTTCCTTATGCATTCAAAACATTAATCATTAAGAAATTTGAGTGATTCTAAGTCATTCCAAAACTATAATGGTAAATCTAGGTAGAAATCTAAAATGCAGAATAACTGTAGCAAAATTACCCGTTCCTAGCTTTAATAGAAAATATTTAGCTACTTAATAAGACATACATACATATTTTAAACAAGAAATTAGCAGGAGTCCAGACAACAATCCAATATTCATTCAAGAAGGTGTATAACCTCAATAAATACAATTATACCATTTGTAAACACCAAAGAGTTGAACATTAGAACGTATTGCATTCTAGTATGTATAGAGATTTACAACGTATTCAGTTATCTAAGAAAGATTCTTGTCAAAGAATATTGCAAGTTTCAAAATAGACATAAAGAGTGGCTATCACATTTAGTTTAGCTATGCTTAACTTCTTCATGTATTCTCTACTGATGTGAATGATGCAAATTTCATCTTCAGATTGGTTTGTGTGTTGCACCATCGGATTATAACCATCAGATGACAATCCACTCCTTTCTATTATGCATAGCTAGCTGAGTAGGGGTAGGTGTGTGATGTGGATGGATTCAACCATTGAGATCTTCTAACAATGATAATTCCTAGTGATTTATAGGCACGCACACACCTAGTGATGTGGAAATATTATAGATTATGTATGTAGAGATTGGTATTATGAAGGTATTGCTTATCATCATGTACTGGGTATAGTTTCTTTCTCCTTGTTAAGTATCAAATGATGATTCCACTCTTGATGGTCATTATTTGAAGAGTTTGATATCTATGTTTGCTCATGTATGTTACTAGACGTCAGGAGTCCATTTGATCCTTTTTTGCTTTGTTATCGGGTTACATGACTTGGCCTTATTTTGCATCCAAAATTGCATTTGGTTTGTTGGATATTTGAGCTTCTAATGATGACATAATCACCTTCTAAAATCTAACACTTTTGGAAGCTAGCAAGTTGTAGCATTGGATGTAGGATACCAGGCTTAATACCTTGGGATATTTTTTGGCTAGCATTATTTTATACCATGTCGAACATTTTATGCCCTCTAGTTGGCATCAACATTGTGGTTCATTCGATAAGCTTTATTTTCTTACCTTCAATGCTTGGATACTGGATGCTAACTCTTGTGCCTTTGCTTTTGCTTCTTTTGAAGAATGTTAGATGTCAAAATTTTGTTGTCCTATTTCTAACATCAACCTCTTAAAATTTTGGTTAACTTCCTATACTTAGCCAAATCTACTTTGTTATACTTGGTTGAATATCAAGTTTTCATGCCTTAACATCAAAATGGTATCCAACAATAATTTTCTTGTTGCTTGGTCATTTGCTTTGCATCCAATCTGCCCTTCAACTTGTTGTAATCTTCTTCAATATTCTGGGTTGCTCTACACCATTCTTAAATTTGCTTTGGTAACCTCCTCTAGTGCCCTTCTAATTACCTTCTAAATTATTACATGCTCATTTCTGTATTTTTGTTTTAGCAAAATAACTACATGATCTAAACTATACCACATAGTGGATGTAGGTGATAAAATTCTCCTACAGGGCTCGCTCTTGGATTGCACTCCCTCTTGGCTTACACTCACTCCTGGCTCACACTCTCTCCTATCTCACACTTGCTCCTGACTTGCACTTCTTGGCACACAATCACCTCCATATTTTTTTTTCCTTATTTTTCTTCACTTCAGCAATTTTTGAAAGTAATTTTTACATGCATTCATGGTAAGGGTTTGAAGCATTGATGCACTCTAGATGAACCTACCACTCTTTTGTCATGACTAAATCCTAGCTTGATTTGAACAACATTTAAAATGTTAAGATAAAGCACGAGTTTTATGAGGGGTCCTGATCCCCTCATACCAAGGTTTGAACTTGGATCTCCTAGATGAAAACCCAAGAACTTACCACTACACTATCCCCTGTGGGACTAAGCATCAATCAAAATATTATAGAAGGTCAATTTATATTTTTTTCATAAATAATATTTAAGTTGTATTTTTATCATTTTTAAACCGATACTTATTCTATAGTATCTTTATCAAAATTCTTATTAACAATTATCTTTTAGAATATGAATGTTGATAAAAATAATATTAATACCATCATTAAATAACCTATCTATCACTTTAATTTTTCATAAATATGTTAATATTTTAAAATTATTATCTCTATTGATGGACATAAAAAGTGATGTTATTTTAAATTTAATTTCATATTGATTTAATTTTAGGACATTAATAATATTTTATAAATTTTTCTCAATTGACTTATATATATATATCCCTATGAAAAGTGTCTTAGCCTGTGCATACTTGTCTGCAGGTCGCATATCTATTTTCTAAGCATTAAAAATAGTTTTTATATTTTGCTCAATTAATTAAGTGTCCAAAATCTTTCAATAATATGATAATATTAACTTCAATTCTATGACCTCGCTAACCAAAGGAAATCTCAAAAAATTATCATCAATATGTAGGAGATTAAATTCAATGGATATATTCATCATAACATGGATGCCATTATTTTTACATTGCAAATGTGCATTTTATAGAGCTCTTTCCAATGTCTTAGTAAGAATAATGAAGAGACTAGGAGATAGTAATTCAACCTAGTAGAGTCTACAAGATGATTCAAAATATTTAGTGATTAGGGGATCCATTAGTAAAAAAATAAAACATTTTAAAGTGTCATAACATCTAATTCATTATCAAATGACATTAGCTAAACTGATGAGATTCTTCAACTTTCAAGGAGAAGACCAAAGTTTAAATCTTGCCAAGAGATATATACATAATTCTTGAGTTTTTGTAATACCGCTATGTGGTCATGATGTAATATATGTGGAGCCCATTTCAATCCCATGTAAACAATTTCAAAAAAAACCTCTCATCTATTCACACTAGTGTTTTATCAAAACCAAATAATCTAAGAATATCATGTAGAAAATTGAAGAAAACCATTTAACATAACTTGTTCATAGCTAATTTTACAATCATAAGGTGCTTTCAAGAATAGGATCCCCATAAAGGGGGGTCTTAAGTGGACTCAAACTACCAAAAATCACTTAGTTATTTTAGGTTAGAGGGATGATTCAAGTCACTTGGATTTTGAATTTGAATATGTTTAAAGAAGATGAAATACAACATTTTCAATATAGTTTCTAGATATAAAACAATTGTTTATGACCTTTAGGTTGAGTATAGTATTTTGAAACAATATAAAATATAATGTGTTATTTAAAGAAGTATATGTGTGTGTACATGGATGATCTAAGAAATACAAGGGTTGCTCAAGTCCTCAAGAATGATGATACTACAACATTTTCAGTTTATAGGCCTTGGTCTGCATTTGAACTTTGGATCACACAAGCTAAAACCATCAATACCTATAACACCAAACTTTCTCATGACACAAATGCCATTTATGACATCATGATCTCTATGATACCAACCTTTCCTTGGTACTAATTCTTGAGGTTCCTATTTAATAGAGATACTTATGGTGTCATTGCCACATGTAACCACTAGATGTTAAATTGCATGGAAGACATTTTTTCTAATAGTTAGTGACACAATTGTGACCATCTAGTCTTACTACTTGGCATCTTATGGACCAAGGAAAACTTCAAAAAAAGGATAGGTAGATAGTTTTATAACTATTATTGAAACTATTTATTTGTTAGTTGGGGGTCAAATCACTTCATATCCTAACTAATTTATAACTATTGTACATTTATATATAGTCTAGGAATATTATAAATAATTTATTCCTCTATGTTATCTCTTTGCACACACCTTTCACCCCTTACCTTTTACAAATCCTTTCTATTCTTGTAGCTATCAAGTTTTTATTTTTCTACTTGTTTCACTACATAGGAATACAATGTATATGTGTCCAATGGACCATACATCCTATGTATTAAACATTTGTATTGTTATAATTTCTACTTTATGAACCTTGTATTATGCAATATATTTATATTTTTATTATATGAGAATAAAGCATAACTATTTTGAAGGTGATTCTATTGTGCTTAATTCTACTACATATCTCTAAAACATAATTTATCTTCTACCATACTTTGGTTTAGGAAGATGTCCTCTACATCACCATATCTTAGGCCCTATGATCTAGACTAAGTAGTATCAAAGTGAATATCTCAAAATTATACTATCTTACTTTTATTTTTCTATGGTGGTTCTTCCCAAGAACAAAGCCTCCATTATGTTTCATTTCTAGATATTCACTCAAACATATTCATGCTACCAAAAATGTATGGCAGTAGGTTTTATAATTTGATTACGCTAAAGAATGACACATTCATATAGAAATATCTAATATGAAAAAATCAACTTCTATAGAAACAAAGCCTCTAAATGTTAATAATATTATTTGAGATGCCCTATAGGAACAGAGGGATACATTGTTCAAGTAGTTTTAGGATCTCATGATCAACATGGTAGCACCATTCAATACTATGAACCTTACATAATTTCATAGACATAGTCTGCTTAATGTGTAGATCAACATTAATTGTTGAGGTATATTACATTATTTTGTACATGCTAATGTACCCCCATGGTACCTTTATGGTACAATTGTAAATATGTAATAGACTAGGGTTGATTATATAGTTTAGATGAGTGTTTTATATTTCCTCTTCATGTAAGTGTCAATGTGAAAAAATGAACAAGTGTTATGTATGAGTGAAATGTGCAAGAAATGCACAAGTGTCATGTAAGTTAGAGTGCAAGTACTGATTGATAGAATGTGCACAAGTGTCATGTATGTAAATGTGTAAATATGTAATGTGAGGATGTACACAAGTTCTTATATTAGAAGTGTGTGTAGAAGTGTATGAATTATGTATATGTGTGCAATTTTCATAGAGTCAAGTGTGCATGTAAGAAGAAAGTGAAGAGTCTAGTATGCAAGTGACAAGATAATATGGGACTTGTTATATGAAGAGAAATATTCAAATATGTGAAGATTCACATTACCATGGCTATATTATAGAGATAATACTCCATGAGAATGTAATCTAAATATTAGATTACAGAGTTGTAACAAGAAGAAAATGAATAAAGCTTGTATACATATTTTGAGCAATTAATATTGTAAATTTTCTTCATGCATAGTTCATGAATGACTTAGGCCATTTACATTCATATTTTATTATATAAATGAATGCTATTTGCTTTATTATATAGGTCTTGATATACATATTAATTTACTCATATATTATTCTACTCATCATATTATTATTTTGGCCTTTAATAAAGTGGTTATATTATATTAGGACCTATGATATTTGGTGGTAGTAAGGCTTAAAAATACAAAAATGGTATCAGAGCTACCACCTAAATCTATCCATTTTGACCAAGTTCATTAAGCCATCATTATTAATATTTAACTTTGTCCACTTTCGATAAAGTTAATTTAGAGCATCCAGTTTGAAGGCAGTGTAGACTAGGACTCTATTTTTAAAGGTTTGATTGAGTAGAGATTGAGGGTACAAGAAATAGTCACCCTAATTTGGTTGCTAGGGTCTTTTCACTTGGTTTAAGGAAAACCAAATAATATTAGGACTTATCTATATTGATAGAAAGGGCCAACTTAGAAAAAACGTTGGTCAATTTTTTAATGGAAGTCTACTCAAAAGAAAATTTGAATATTGAATATTGAGGAAGAACCAACTCAGAAGAAATTTGTTCATTTGGGGACATTCGGAATCACCCTGACATTGATATCAGGTTCTCTAATAAGGAGTAGAATCATATTGGGTTCTTAGGTGCAACCTAAGACATAAAAAAAATTAGATTGATAGAAGAGCAATATTACTATGAGGATAAAGAAGCATTCAAAGGTTCCAAGAATTGAAAAGCATTCAAGCTCCTTATAGAGATAGAGAAGCAGAGCATAAATAAGTAAGTACAGATATTTGAAGTAGCAGATAACAATATATGAAAATAAAGGAATATCAAAATTAAAATAAATATAGAGCAAAGATAAGGTCAAGAGGCATGTCTTGAAAAAATACCCAAGAGGCTTGTATTGAAGAAAAGGCCCAAGAGATCTGCATTAAAATAAAAAGTTCCAAAAGGTCTACATTGAAGTAAAAAGACCCAATAGGCCTTCATAGTAAAAGAGGCTTGAGAGGTTTGCATAGTAAAAGAGGCCCAAGGGGTTGCATAGTAGAAGAGGCCCAAGAGGCCTGCATTGAAGAAAAATGACCAAGAGGCCTACATTGAAGAAAAGAGGACCAAGAGACCTACATAGTAGAAGATATCCAAGAGGCCTACACCATAGAAGAGGCTCAATAAGCCTACATAAGAGAAGATTCACAAAAAACCTACATGAAAGCTCATGTAAGGTATTTGTAGAATCATTTACATGAAGTCAAAGAAATAACTAGAGCTATAGAAGGCATATAGAGCCAAAGAAAGCATATATATCCAAAGAAAGCATATAATTCTAGAGAAAGCACATAGATCTAGACAAAGCACATATGGCCAAATAAAGTATTCTAATCCATAGAAAACACACTTAAGAGAAAGGATATGATGCTTAAAGAAGATTTTTTTAAGATAATATAAGTTGTTGGAGAGCCAAATCTCCATAACATGATTTAAGTATAGAACATAAACAAAGAATGTGCTAGTCACGAGTTGCTTAAGGAGGATATGAACCAAAGCAAAATAGTTACAAGTTGCCTGAACTAGGGCGAACCAGCCATGAACCTCCTAAGGAAGAGGTGAACCAGGAAAAATCAGCATAAGTTGCCTGAGATATAGGTGAACCAAGATGGACCAGTTTCCTAAGAAAGAGGTATACCAGGGCAAATTGATATAAGTCACCCGAGATAGAGGTAAACCAAGACAAACTAGTTTCCTACGAAATAGGTAAATCTGAGTGAATTACTTGAGGAAGAGTAGTCCAATCACTTGAGGGAGAGCAATCTAGACACAGGGTGAATCACTTGAGGAAGAATTGTTTGAACATCAAGCAGATCATTTGAGAAAGAGAAAACTAGACGAGAGCTTCCAGTAGATAAACAACAAGGTGCACAAACCTTTGAAAGGAGGACAATGCAAAAGGTTCAACTTTGAAGAAAAGTACAATCAAACAACATTTCATAGAAGAAATACAATAATATGAGGAACATTAGATCTTCTAATGCCAAATATTTCACTATAGCAAGGATAAAATATTGATAGCGACAGTCATCAACTATATTTTTGCGAACTCCATAACAAGTAACATATGAACATTACATATGATGCTTATTTTTTGAGGGAGTAGATAAAGTTAGAATAACATTCAAAATTTAAAGTGCTAAAGATTATAAAATACGGAGTAATAAGTGATATTTAAAATTTATGGTTATTTGAGTGTTTTAATATTTGAAATAGTTGAAAATTTAAAAGTAAAGGAGTTATAAGGAGCTAAGGTTATTAAATTTTCTATTTTGAAGATTTAAGTCTATTTGAAAATTTTAAAAGTTATTTGAAGATTTGAAAGCTTTAAAAACTTAATATTTTTGAAATATGAAATTTTTAAAATATTTGGAGTTCTAAAATTTGAAATTTTACAAATTTAATTAGGGATTTAAAAGGTCTTCTACATCAAAGGATTAAAAGTTTAGAATTTGCAAATTTCATATTTGAGGTATTTTTTTACTTGGGAGTTATAAGATTTACTACTTCGAAGGATCATTGAATTGATTCATATCATGGAAGACATTATTAAAAATACATTCAATAAAGATAATGAAAAATGGTGAATAAGTTAAAGTTTTACTTTGAAAACTTGATAGATGATCTTGATAAAAAGAAGATGATATCAAAATCACTTAGCAATACACTTGAGAACACAAAGTTAGATCTTGTTGATAGTTTATCAAAAATAAATTCTATCACAAAATCTATAACTATTCATAATGTCATAGATTGCAAAAACATACAAATCATTTATAAGGAAAATAAAGGAAGAATGATCTTAGTTGTACATAAATGGTTATTTATTTTCTTAAGAAAACAAAAGAACTTGAAAAAGTATGAAGAAAGCAAAAATCAAAGAAAGAACATTACATTAAATTAAAATTTAATTATTGCAATAGAATTGGACATGAAAAAGGTGATTGTTGGAATATTTATCCATGCAAATTTTGTGGAAGAAAATCTCATTCTCCAACATTTTGTTGGTACAAAAGAAAATATTATGGAAGATTTGAAAGGATGCTATTATTTAGATTAGACAATTTTCTTCAAAAACTTATTTTTGAAGCAACTTCTAACAATAGAGCAAAGTGTTCTATTTTTAAAATACAAGACAAAATTGAAGGTAAAACATTTAATGATAAAAAGTTTTTTTTTATTTGTAACTTCCTGTAAATAGCATATCCGCAACATGTGAAGGGAGAGAATTGAACCTGGGACCTCTCGGTTTCAACTGGAGAGTTTTAACTACCCACTTGCTTGAAAAACAAGAAAAAGAAAATTGGATCAAATATGGTCCAAATTTTTATTGCAAAGTTACCATGAATGAACCACGTATATCAAAGGTTGAATAAGAAACCCAAGTGATTCAAGATCCAAATCATAAAGATACAAAGACTGAAAATCTAAATAATGAATATGAAAAAGAACTCATAGCTAAACTCAAAGAAGTTGAAGAAAAATCTCAACTAGAGTTTCATGAACAATGCAAGGTCAATTAAATATTGAAGATAAATATGAAGACCAAATTTGAATATTAAAGTCTTCAATAACCAAATAATGTAATACAAGGGGGTTTTGAGGTATATTACATTATTTGATACATTTTAATGTACCCCCATGGCACCTTCATGGTACAATTGTAAATATGTAATAGATTAGTGTTGATTATATAGTTTAAATGAGTGTTTTATATATCTCATTCATGTAAGTGTCAATGTGCATAAAATGCACAAGTGTCATGTAAGAGTGCAATGTGCAGAAAATGCATAAGTGTATTGTAAGTTAGAGTGCAAGTATTGATTGGAAGAATGTGCATAAGTGTCATGTATGTAAATGTGCAAATATGTAATATGAGGATGTGCACAAGTGTTTTAGATTTAGAGTGTGTGTAAGATTCATGTAGATGTGTGCAAGTGTCATAGAGTCTAGTGTGCAGGTAAGAAGAAAGTGAAAAGTCTAGTATGCAAGTGGCAAGATAATAATCCAAAGGTCATTGGACTTGTCATATGAAGAGCAATAGTCAAATATGTGAAGAGTCACATTATTATTACTATATTATGGAGATAATACTCCATGATAATAGAATCTAAATATCAGATTATATAGTTGTAACAGGAAGGAAATGAATAAAGCTTGTATATATATTGAGCAATTAATGTTATAAGTTTTTTTCATGCATAGTTCATGAATGACTTAGTCCATTTACATTCATATTTGATTATATAAATGAATTTTATTTGCTTTATTATATAGGCCTTGATATACATATTAATTTGCTCATATATTATTCTACTCATCATATTATTATTTTGACCTTTATTATTGTGGCTATTTTATATTGGGACCAATGATATTTTGTGGTAGTAAGGCTTAAAAATACAACATTAACATCTCGGTCTTCTAAGGTCAAATAAATGTTAAAGAGATTGATACCTACTTCTAACACCTAAAAACATTCTTCAATACCAATTGCTTCTATAGCACTGATAGAATTGCCTTCATAGCCTTGAAGATATTAAAATAATTCACTTTTTGATGGGAAGCCACTAGTAATTGACTCATAGATGGTGGAAAACTCATCAATACTTGGACAACATTCATCAAACTACTTGTTGAGTGGTATTTTCACCCAGTTGTGAAAGTACAAATCTCCTTTAGGATTTGGGTTTCAAATCCTCTCTTGCAAAGAAGTCAAACAAACAACTTCTCCAAGGTCTCCGCTGTATTAGCATTTGCAACTGTGTATTGGTAATCTCAAATGAAGATAATCAATTTAAATGCTTGGAACACCTTAGTGATTGCAAGTAACTATAAACAAGGGGCAAATGCTAATACAGTGGAGACCTTGGAGAAGTTGTTTGTTTGACTTCTTTGCAAGAGGGGATTTGGAACCTTAATCCTAAAGGAGAGTTGTACTTTCACAAGTGGGTGAAAATACCACTCAACAAATTGGCACTAGGAGGAGGGCCGAATTAGTTTATTTCATTGTCCTATTACTTTTTGATTGTTCATACAGGAATAAGATGTTTGCAATAGGGTGTTTTTATTGTGCATTGTTTTAGAATATTGTTTTGTCATGGTCCCTTCGTTTATTCATGACTAACAAATTGATTTTGGAAGTTATTCTATGAATTTCACTAATTAAAAGATTTTCTTTGTCTCACAGGTTGTCTTTGAGGTATTGAGAGTTTTGTTAGGTTTTGCAGGGTAGTTTCATTTACAAGTTGGACCCACCGCACCGCATCGCAACTAGGTCCAAAACAACCGAGGAAACCATATTCCAAAGCCTCCCAATCATTCATAGGAATCCAAGGAGTAAAACTGAACAAATTGTGGTCTCATCAGATATTCTTGTTACAGAAGATCCTTCTGTTTCAGGCGCATCTAGCAGACTTGCACCGGTGGTGTCATTTGCCACTAGTGTACCAATTATCAGTACCATTTCCACAATTCTTGTAGGGTTATCATCATCGATTTTGAATCAAATGGCCCAACCTCCACCACCTCCTTGGTACGAAGCCAATAACATTCCTTTGAATATTGCAGGGGATATTCACGAGATCCCTAAGAATATAGAGAGATTTTTTCCCAAATATAAATCGGATGGCCCAAGGACCGCAGAGGAACATATTCAGGCCTATAGGGATGTTTTGATAAGATTACAATTTCAACATGAGGATATGGCTTGTAGACTCTTCCCCATGATTTTTCTTACCTACTGGTTCCATTATGTCATGGACGCAAATGGAGGATGCTTTTGTCAACCAATTTAGGTCACAATTAGATCCCACAATCATCTATAATCAGTTCATTACATGCAAAATAGGCCAGGGTGACACAATATGAACTTTTAATTAGAGATTTCAGAAGTGTTATAATAGAGCAATTCGGCATTTTGCCATTGATCCTGCAGTAGCTTTGCAAATATATTTTGGGGCATTGAATCCCATGACGGCAATGTTTGCAAGGTGAAATCCTCAAGTTACCACGCTTGCTCTAGCCTACAATGAAGCTATGACCATTGAACAACAAATGACACCACAGGGTTATGGGTTTTCCCAGATGCCTATGGTAGGACAATATGGTCCATATGGTCAAGCTCCTATGATGAATCAGATCATGGCCCCACAAATATCAGGCATAAATGCTTTGCCTTATCAACAGCCGTATTCATCAACACCCTCTTACGCACCCATTCCAATTCAACCAATCACATACATTCCCCCCATTCCTTCATTTTTACAAAATAGTCAGCAGACTATGCAGGGATCTAGTCCGGTTAATTCTCAGGCTATAGTTCCTTTCCCCAATCCAATTTCGATTCAAAGTGTGAATCCCTATGCAAATCAAGTGGCTCAAAATCCAACTCAAATGTTAAGTCAAGATCTCACCAATTATGCAAATCCTATTGGAACTAGCAATAACATACCTCAACCAAAAGAGATTTATTCAGAGGTTGAAGAACTCAAAAATATGGTTCACAAATTGAGTAATGATTTGGTTCAAAAACAGAAGTATGAATCCCATGCCCCTCACCCAAATCAAAATTTCAACAATAGAGGGATACAGTGGAATGCGAAGCCAAACAATGGGGGTGTGCCTTCCCCTATTGCTAATCAGATAGATACTTTTGTAGGACCAAGTCACTCTAGTTCCATTCTTAATATTTTTGATTTTGCGTGGGAAAGCAGGTGTAGATTGCATAATACAAAGATGCATAATGAAAGGAATTGTCTCGAAATAGCTAGATATACCCATTGTCTCCAAGCTCAAGTGGATGATTTGGAACTTGTGCCAAATGAGGGTCCACCCCAACATCATCAAGGAGAGGACAAAGTTTTGGTGGTGGAAACTCTATATCGTCAAGAGAGTGAGAATGAGGAAGGTGAAGATGAATGGGATGAGAAACATGCGAATGAATCAGAAGATGAAGAAGAGGTACTTGAATGTCACGACTTGAACTTGGAGGATGATTACTATGATTCATGGAAGAAATGGGAAGAACATTATCAATCTAAATCTTCTAATAAACTTGTTGCGCCAATTAATATGCAGGATAACTCAATTGCTTCCTCACATGAGGATACTGTAAATCCTGTACAATTTGAGAAAGTTTTGGAAGAGGAATTAGAATCTCATCAAATTTTGGAACATGATAAGGATTCTACAACCATGAATCAAAAAAGAGAGTCCCTTGCTTTAGATTATTTTGGAGGAAAAGAAATGGAAAATCTTGATCCAATTACTTGTGCTACAATGATTACTCCATTTCAAAATGAGAAAATTACAAAACCTAAATCATTTGGGTTTGATATCATTGATGATCCAATTGAAAATCTCACGTTACCCAAAACAACCCAAGTGATTGATCACGGAAATGTGTTAGTTAACCCACCCCTAGATAGACAAGACTTATGGTTTGAAAGGGATGGACGTATTTTTGATTGGGTACCTAAGTTTGGTGCCTTTGATAAACAAGTCGTGGAGAAAGAGAAAGTGCTACAGGATGATGAATGTCATGAGAGAAAAGAGGAATTTTCAAATCCTCTTCAAGTAAGGTCAAACGAAAGCGGGCAAAAGGTAAAATCTCACCGTTTTGGTTTCACCATGCAAAATTCGAATGAAGGTTTGCCTAATGAATGGTTTGATTCAAATATTATTAATGTTATGGATTTATTGAATGAAAATGAAAGCTTATTTCTACACCATGAATCAAAGTGCGGAATGGATATCTTAAAGAATAGACATAAAAGAATTGATCATCAATCATTATCTAATCAATTTGAAAACTTGAAGCTCCACCATAGGATTATTAATGAAACTAAATCAAATTGGTATGGTGAGAGGGGCAAGTGGAGGTTTGGTTCTTTGTTTGGTTTGATCTTGTTTCTATTGGATTCCTACAAAACTTGGTATGCGTATCACGTCATATGTCTTTTAAAGAATTCTAATCAGGTTTGGGATCCGGGAAAATGATAATCCAAACTTTTTGTACATTTGTATATACTTTTTGTTTTCGTGTTTTGGTTTCGGAATGGATCTCATTTTGGTTTTAAGTTTTGTGTGTTGGTCCTTTGGACATTTTTGGTTTGTCAACTTAGGTCCTTATGAATGTTGACTAAGACTTGGAGAATATGAAACATCGGAATTGTATTGCGGAAAGCTCCACGAATATTGCAAACACATTAAATAATATCGTTTGGAACTTGTGATGCATGAAGTTGTCAGTTTTTCACATTATGGTAAAGTAGGTGATATATATACTCCATCCACATTTCAAAAGGAGCAATGCATTCATATCTCATATTACATTCCACATTGCATATACATTTCATCTCAGTTGCATCTCCGTCTCATGTACAATCATTGAAAAGGTGTTGAATCCTCTTAGGGTTATTACATAACATATATATTAAAAGGATCCTATAGTTGGGAACTGATGCCTGGGCTATCTTGAACCAAGCATGTTCTACGCATATTAAAGAGAATCTTGAGCAAAATGGTCAAAACCATACTTGGAAGAAAAGGTGAGGCGAAAGGAATATTTCGTGTCTGTCCTATCATGCAACATAATCCTTAAAATAGTGGTTTTTACCACTCCCATAATGCTTAAAGCCTAAAATCGGAGTAGTAAGGATAGGGTTAAATCCTCATCGAACTTAGGTTGAGGATCAATTCCCCAAAGCTCTGATTTGACCTTCATGGAGTAGTAAGGATAGGGTCTAATTCTCATCTCACTTAGGTTGAGAATCTGATTCCCCAAGGCTTTTATTTTGCCCATTCAAGAACTTGAAATTCCAAAGCAAATATTTTTCATTTCTTTATTAATATTGGATTGGAAGGATTGTACTACATGTCCCTTGCAAGGATGGGTAGTCATCCCCAAGGTCCAAGAAATCAAAAGTAAAGCCAAATATTGGATTATGGGGTTGATCTCCACCGGGGCTATAGACGCCTGGCTGGCAGTGGATTATGCTCATGCGTGGCAACATGTCTTGTCTAAAAGCAAGACCACTGACTACTCAAACAGACAGGCTATCTTGATAGTTTCATCCATAACAGGTTAAATCATTTTGTTTAAGATGAGGTAATGAACTCTAGATCAAAGTAGTAAGGATGGGGTTAAATTCCCATCTCGCTTAGGTTGGGAATCCTATTCTCCAAAGCTCTGATTTCACTTACACTTGCACATGGGTTCAAGATGGTAGTGACACATAACCAACTTTGGGATCTAATAAATTAATTTAGTATACACATATTTGGTCCTAAGAGGGTTTGACAGTTTGGATATGTTTGTTCATGATACTAGAAGGTTTGAGCCTTTGCAAAGTAGGTTGTTATATCTCTAACATAGTTGTCATACGTCAAATCCTGCACAAATCATTCATAGCCTTGCATACGAATCATAAGTGAAACTGACAATGGAATGTTGATCAATTTCAAATGATAGGGAATGAAGAACATTGCACACACCGAGCTGATGCTTAATAATTCTAATGCTTCATGTATTTCTCATCTAGTTTCATTCTTGGGATATTTTCTGGCGCTTGTATTTGAGTCTGTGTTTTCAGGTTAAGTTCTCACCGAAATGCTCAGGAGCATTTCCCGAGGAAGTCGCCATTTGTTGTGGTTGCTCCACAATGTACCCCAAAATTGGGGACCCACCTTTTTTGCATGTGTTCCAAGAAGACCGAAGTGGCCCATAGGCTAAAGATCAAGGAAAAAAAGCAAAATACCACAAGGAGAAAAAGTGTCGCGATATTGCGACATGTTGCACCGTCGCGGCCAAAATAGAAAAGGTGTCGCAATATCGCGACATGTTGCACCGTTGCAGCCAAAATAGAAAAAGTGTCACGATATCGCGACATGTTACATCGTCACGGCCAAAATAGAAAAAGTGTCGCGATATCGCGACATGTTGCACCTTCATGGCCAAAATAGAAAAAGTGTCACGATATCGCGACATGTTGCACCGTTGCGGCCAAAATAGAAAAGGTGTTGCGATATCGCGACATGTTGCACCATCACGGCCAAAATAGAAAAAGTGTCACGATATCACGACATATTGCTTGGTCATGGTCAGAGGAGAAAAAGTGTCGCGATATCGTGACATGTTGCATTTTCGCGACCAAACAAGACAAGAAAGAAAAAGAAGAGAAAAGTGTCACGATATCGCGACATGTTGCATTTTTGCGATCGTACAGGAAAAAGTGTCGCGATATCGCGACATGTTGCATTTTCACGACAAAACAAGAAAAGAAAGAAGAAGAAAGAAAAGTGTCGCGATATCGCGACATGTTGCATTTTCAAGACAAAACAAGAAAAGAAAGAAGAAGAAAGAAAAGTGTCACGATATCGCGACATGTTGCATTTTCGCGATCGTACAGGAAGAAGTGTCGCGATATCGCGACATGTTGCGTTTTCGCGATTCAAAGCAAAGAGAAGGAGCTAGAAAGGAAAAGTGTCGCGATATCGCGACATGTTGCATTTTCGCGATTCAAAGCAAAGAGAAGGAGCTAGAAAGGAAAAGTGTCGCGATATCGCGACATGTTGCATTTTTGCGGACGTACAGGAAGAAGTGTTGTGATATCGTGACATGTTGCATTTTTGCGATTCAAAGCAAAGAGAAGGAGCTAGGAAGGAAAAGTGTCGTGATATCGCGACATGTTGCGTTTTCGCGACCAAACAAGACAAGAAAGAACAAGAAAATAAAAGTGTCACGATATCACGACATGTTGCGTTTTCACAATCCAAAGCAAAGAGAAAGAGCTAGAAAGAAAAGTTTCACGATATCGCAACATGTTGCGTTTTCGCGATCGTACAGAAAAAGTGTCGCGATATCGCGACATGTTGCATTTTCACTGCCAAACAAGAAAAGGTGTCGCGATATCGCGACATGTTGCATTTTCACGATTCAAAGCATAGAGAGAGGCAAAAGAGAAAAAGTGTCGCGATATCGTGACATATTGTACTGTCATGGCCAAAATGGAAAAGTGTCGCGATATCGCGACATGTTGCACTATCGCGGCAAAAAGGGAAAAAGTGTCGCGATATTGCGACATGTTGCATTTTCACGATTCAAAAGCAATAAAATATGGAAGGGGCTAAAAGTATCGTGATATCGCGACATGTTACATTTTCGCAGCTAAAAGCAACAAAATACAGAAGGAGCCAAAAGTGTCGCAATATCGCGACATGTTACATTTTCGCGATTCAAAAGGGGCAACCAAGCAGAGAAACAAGAAGTGTCGCAATATCGCGACATGTTCCAGTTTCGCCAAGGTAACGGACCTGCATCAACGTGGACATAAGGACAAAATCTAGTGAATAAGACAAAGCGTTACATGATCATTTAAGATGGTCGTTACACACGGAGGGAAACGGATGCAAGCCCATGTGGAGAAACGTAGCGAAAGGCCACAAAATGGAAGCCAGAGCACACGCAGTCAGGGAAGGTGAAACGAGCAGTCATCAAAAAATGAAACGAATCGTCATGGAAGGAGAAGGAATTTTTTCAAAAGTTTAAATACACCATTCAAAGAGGCTAGAAGGGGGTCAGAAACCGCTACAAGCAGAGTTGCAGAGCTGAAGGCGAGGAAGCCATTCTAGACCTGTTTGAGTTGTTTCGCTTCCACAGACTGGTTTGGAAAAACCAGAGATTCTGCTATTGTAAAATGACATGTTTTTAATGCAGAAGTGTTCAGAAATTTGCATCTTGTGGGCAAGAAAGAAGGAGATATTCTTTGCATGCTATGGATTTAATGTTTATTCTTTCATTTTTTAGATTTCGAATTTATAGATAATGTTAAATGCCATCTTTTTGGGTTACATTAGACGAATATTTGAAATCTGAAATGTTATTTCGTACCCTAGGAACCAGCACTTAGTCTATGGGGATTGTGCATGTTTTGCAAGTCTAATAGGTTAGGTTGCATGCGTGGAGACCTCACATCTTCGGTTTTGTCGGAATAGGATAGCATCATACTTAGTGCATTTTTATTTTCAGTTTGTTTTTTGCATTGCATTTTCATTATCTGCATTTTATTTTCTTCAGAAAGTTTAACTTATTTAAAATAAACATTTAAAAATTTATAAAATCCAAAAAATCAATGAACAATCACTAAAGTTTCATGGTGAAATAAAACACCATTGCCCCTTGTTTACAGTTACTTGCAATCACTAAGGTGTTCCAAGCATTTAAATTGATTATCTTCATTTGAGATTACGAATACACAGTTGCAAATGTTAATACAGCGGAGACCTTGGAGAAGTTGTTTGTTTGACTTCTTTGCAAGAGGGGATTTGGAACCCAAATCCTAAAGGAGAGTTGTACTTTCACAACTGGGTGAAAATACCACTCAACACTACTTATTGCTCATATTATCCATTACATTATTTTGAGGACAAGCACATGTGTTTCCAATAGTTACACCAATGCAAAGATAAATATGCCCAACAATACATTGATAAGTTCAATGACCTTCTCAATAACCTTTATATTGATAATGACGAGAAGCATAAAGTCCTCAAATTCATTAGTGGACTTTATTATCATAATTACAATGAATAGTCGCATAATGGTATTTTTTACATAGTAAAATATGCTTAAGATGGTTTGAAAATGAGATCTTTTTGAGACTTATTATTTGCCCCCTCTTAAAGATGTTATTGGTCTTATAACAACACAAGTCCCTCGTAAACTTGTCATACTACCTCTTAATACATTTGATTCACTTGAACAAATGTTGTAGTGTTATAGACTATTGAAATAATTTTACAACCATCCCTTGCATTATATTTATTATTGAAAATCCCATGTACTTAAATATTTAAATTATTATACTTGGACTACCAAGCCACCAATTATGGGGTTTCAACTTGATGCTTTTATACTGCTATTTTTTGTTTTCAATCTAATGAATTTTTTATTTTTTTTCTTCTTTTTTTCCCCTTGTTTTCTTTCTATTTCTTTCTATTTAAAAGAGACATTCACATCTAATCTATCATCATTCCAATCTTGATAAAATTTAGTTTTTACAAGAATGTTGGTAATCTCTTGAAGTAGGTGGACCATCTTGTAGTATATGTCATCATGAAATAGAATATTGTTGTAAAATACCACTATGAGAATAATATCACAAATAGTATATATAACAAACAAGGTCTTCAAGTCCAAATATGAAATATTACCAAACATGTAAGCACACATGTCATTTCTTGTATTGACTGTTACCAACAACGTAGCTATAAAATCACCTTCACCTTATAAATTATCTAAACCTTTATAAGACAAAGGAATACCCAAGACATGTTTATAGCTATTTTCCATCTTTAACCCTAAAGTATCCATAATAATCTATTGCAAATCTAGGATACTAATAAGATCTTTGATTTTGTAGTATTGGCTAACATCTATTAGCCTTCTTATAGCATATTAATTTAAACTGCATGGCCTCACTCATTGAGAGATGACCTAAAAAAAGTACTATCAACAAGCTAGAGATGAGATTCAAATGAACCATTACTTAAATTAAAAATACTTTTGAGTTTTTCTTCCTTATTTTCCTTTGATAAATCTTTTCCCAATGCCTCGAAAAAATATAATAATTAAGGAAATAATGGGTCACCCTAACAAAATGCATACGATGATTCTAGGTATCTAAGAGGATCTATTGATCAAAATAAAATATTTTGAAGTGTCATAGCAACATTTAATTCATTCAATCCAACCTTTATCAAAACCAAATTTTCTAAGAATACCATGTAGAAAACTCCATTAAACCTTATCATATGCTTTATTCATATCTATTATGAATGAAATATAATATATGACCTCCTATGGGATTATTAAAACATCAAGAATATGCATGCCATCAATAAAATGACCTTGTTCTTCATAAATAGCACAATCTAGTATGCATTTCAATCTATTTGTCATATTTTAAAATTATCTTATAAATTATTTTAAAAAAAAAAAATGTTCCTGGGAAGACAGCACAACGGTTCGGGCCTTGGCTCTTCTTCAGGAGTCCAAGGTTCAAACCGCGGCATGGGCTAGTGTGTAAGGGGGTGGGTGTGTGGTGGTTGTATGTTAAATTCCTTATTGATAAGCATAGCTCTCAACTTTACAGGGGTCATGGTGGGGAGGAGACTATTCAACCGTGTGTGGTTGGTCGTAGGGTTTTTCACATTAACCAAATCAAAAAATATATATAAATATTTTATTTTACTTTTTTTATATAATTATTATTGAGTAAATACTTCTTATACATATACATATCCGTCGTGGGGATTAAACCTTGGTCACATCACCGATAATGCAAGTGGCATCCTTGTCGGTAGACCACATCATTTTTTTAAAAACCAATACAATAAAGATGACATTAATTTACTTTCTTTTTTATGACATTAATTTACTTTTTATTACCATAAATTTAATTTCTTGTAATATTATAATCAAAATATCTCTTTAATGCACCTGAGGTGTAGCGCAACGGTTCGGGCTTTGGTTCTTCTTCTAGAGGTCCAAGGTTCAAACTGTGGCGTCCACGAGTGTGTGACGGGGTGGGTGTGTGGTGGCTTTGTGTTAAATTCTCTATTGATAAATATAGCTCTCGGGTTTATGAGGTGTCATGGTTAGGAGGAGACTGCTCAGCCCTGTACGCACGCCATAGGGGTTTCTCACAATAACCAAATCTAAAAATAAATAAATAAATATCTCTTTAATAAAATCCGTGTGATGTGGTCTACCGCAAGGACGCCACTTGCATAATCGGTGATGTAACCCGGGTTCAATCTCCACAACGGATGTGTATAAGAAGTTTTACTCAAAAAAAAAAAATATGGTTGGGCTTTAACTCTTCTTCGGGAGGTCCAAGGTTCAAACCGTGGGGTGGGTGAGTGTGTGAGGGGGTGGGTGTGTGTCTCCCTGGTGGAGTTGTTGTAACAAGTTGAAGAATTCCTAATCAAAACCCCCATCTTTTAATATTACCAATATATATATATTCATCAAACTTTTATTTTATATATAAATCTCAAAAAAATTGTATAAAATTTACAATAAATCCATCAAACTTTTATTATATATATAATAATTAATAAAATATTTTATAAAAAATTATTTTTGACATTTTTATATTATACAAAAAATCTTAAAGTAATTAATTACAATATTCAACTTTAACACTATTCAAATATCAAATTTGGTTGGAGCAGGTTGTTCAATTTTTAATTTTCAAATTCTTCTTTTTGAAGGGTTTTTAATGTGTTATGTTTGAGCAGGATTGTAATTTCAAATTTTATTTTAAAGTTTACCGCTCTTGTTTCTCTATTGGTTGGTCTTGCTCACAAGCGGATTGCTAAATCCGCTTGTATGGTGGTTGCTTTGCTCAAGATAATGTAAGTTGTGAATTATGCTCTTGTGTAAAATTTACAATAAATCCATCAAACTTTTATTATATATATAATAATTAATAAAATATTTTATAAAAATTTATTTCTGACATTTTTATATTATACAAAATATCTTTAAATTAATTAATTACAATATTCAACTTTAACACTATTCAAATATCACATTTGGTTGGAGTTGGATGTTCAATTTTTTATTTTCAAATTCTTCTTTCTGAAGGGTTTTAATGTGTTGTTATGTTTGAGCAGGATTGTAATTTCAAATTTTATTTTAAAGTTTGCTGTTCTTGTTTCTCTATTGGTTGGTCTCGCTCACACTCTTATTGCCAAATCCTTTTGTGTGGTGGTTGCTTTACTCGAGATAGAGTTGATGTAAGTTGTGAATTATGCTCTTGTGGAACTGATATAAATGATTGTGAGATACTTTTAAAGCCCTTCTATTAAACTTGGTAAAATATAAATATAAAATATATAAAAATAAATATATATATATATATATATATACTTGAGTCCGAGATGTATTTACTACATTTTTTTCGTCGTGAAAATTCAAAACCTGCGTTCGTTTTATTTATTTTTAATCTAGATCAATGTTCGTTTTATTTATTTTTAATCTAGATCAATGTATGCAGACGTATTTATTTTGCTTTTTATGTCCATGTTTTTAATAAGTTTTAAATGGTTTTTATTAGAAGCATTAACGTCAAAATATTATATGAGGTCAATTTATGTTTTTTTTTTAAATACATTTAAGTTGTATTTTAATTAAAGTTTGTTTTTAACTGGTATTTACTTTACGTTATATTCAATAAAATTGTTTTTAACAATTATTTTTTAAAAATAAATTTTGATCAAAAAATAGTTTATTTACTGTTTTGACTATTTTAAATATATTAATATTTTTAAATTAGTATTAGTATTTTTATTTTTATTTATTTTTTATTTTAAAAAATGGTATTTTTATTAATAAATGGTGGACATAAAATCTGATTTCATATTCATTTATTTTAGGATATTAATAATATTTTATAGTTAGGTCCAAGGTGTAGATCAATTGGTTTCCCCAAACCCCGTAAGGGACGTGGAGATTCAAGGTTTAAATCTCGGGCCTCGTCGGACTGAACGTTTTTCCCCTTCCTGTTGCTTTCAGCGGCGTAAAAGGTTTAAAATGATCTTGGCATGGTGGTTATAGACTGCGCGAAGATCTGTGTGATGGCTTCCGGAGTGGACAACGCAAAATACTGTGGCGGTCATAAAAAGTCGAACAGCATGCCCGGATTCGTGGCAACTACGGACAGTAAATATTGTAATGTTCCAGTTAATGATATAATATAATCTAGCTTTTTTTTTCAATAAAATAAATATTAATAATAATATTTTATAGTTTTTTCAATTATTTTATATATTTTTTTAATGATAATCTTAATCTTTATGAGAAGTGGCTTAGCTTATGCATAGTTGTTTTGTAGGTTTCATATCTATTTTCTAAGCATTAAAAGTATTTTGTAAATTTTGCTCAATTAATTGAGTGTCCAAAATCTTTCAATATTACAATAATATTAATTTTAATTCCATGGCCTCCCATCATTAAAAACTTTCATCAATAGGTTGGACATGAAATTCAATAAGAATAATCATCATATATCTTTATTTTTACATTCTTGTTTTGCATTTTATAGAGCTCTTTCCAATGTCTTAATAAGAATAATGAAGAGACAACAAGATAGTGAGTCAACCTAGTAAAGTCTACAAGATGATTCAAATGTCTAGTGCTTAGGGGATCATTAATAAAAATAAAATATTTTAAAGTGTTTTAACATCTAATGCATTATCAAATGATATTAGCTAAACGAGTTAGGTTCTTCAACTCTCAAAAAGGAGACCCAAGTTCAAATCTTGCCAAGAGATACATAATTCTTGAGTGTTTTTACTACCACTATGTGGTCATGATGTAATATAGGTGGGGCCTATTTCAATCACATGTAAATAGTTAAAAATATATATTTACTTTATCCACACCAACCTTCATCAAAACCAAACATTCTAAGAATATCATGTAGAAAACCATATAATATAACTCGTTCATATCCAATTTTACAAGCATAAGGTGATTGTAAGAAGATGATCCCCATAGAAGACATTTTATTTTTCAATAATTAGGGACATGACTGTAACCATCTAGTCTTACTACTTGGTATATTATGGACCAGTGACAACTTTAGAAAAGAATAGGTAGACAGTTCTATAACTATCATTGAAACCATTTCTTCGTTAGTTGAGAGTCTGTAGACATAGAAAATTGACCCACTCAAGTGAGTCATTTTCCTTAGAGTCCTTTAGGAGGCCCTCAAACTTTCTAGGATCAAGTTCGAACCCTTTGTCTTGTGTTTTTTCCTTACCTTTTTAACCTTGATCGAATACGCGCCTAGTAAACTGTGGGGTGTAGATTAGGTAAATTTAGGATTTTCATACGAAAAAATAAATTTTAGAGCGACCATTTAGGGCGTTGGCTCAATCAAGGTTAAATATTTATTTTGCCCAACTTTTTTGAAGAGAAAACCCTAGAGCAAAATGTGCAAAGCACCACAAGAAAACAATGAAGAGAAGCTCAAGAACTAACTACATTAATGAGTGGAATAGCCTTACTTTTTTAAGCAAGTGAGAACAATATGAGCCATCAAATCATAACAAACTAAATAGATCTCAGCCATACACAACTAAAGACCAAAAAAGAAAGAAAATATGCTAAAAGGAAAAATATCCTAGTATATACTTAAGCTAAACTCTAACACCCCCCTTAAGTGATACTAGGAGGTAGTGGAAAACAAACAAAGCCAAAACAAGTGGTATATCCACAGATATGAGTCCCAACAACAAGACCTAATCAGGTACTCATGTATAATATGACCAGAAAACTCTATTGGAAAGATGATTGAAAAACCACATGGAGAAAAACCATCTGCTAGTAGAGAAAGAAGAAGAAGATAGAATAAGTAGAATGAGGATGGAGAGGAAGATGTCCTTATCAACACCCCCCAAGGATAACTTTCGTTACCCTAAGCAACCCACGCAACTTAATGTAGCAAGGTGAAGCAAAAGGTTTAGTGAATATGTATGTAATCTGTTGCTAAGTCGAAATGTACTCCAAGCTGAGGACTCCATCCTAAATGTGTTGTCGAATGAAGTGCATGTGGACCTCAATGTGCTTGGTACACTGATGCTCAATAGAATTGCAAGAAATATGAATGGTACTCTGGTTATCACACCAAAGTACTGTAGGTTGATCCTAGGAGACACTAAACTCTACCAATAATTTATAAATCCAAAGAGCCTCTTGACTGGTTGTAACAGTTGCCCTATACTCTACCTCTATAGATGATAATTCAATAACCTGTTGCTTCTTGCATGATCAAGAAATAGGAGAACCAAGACAAAAATATAGCCAAAGGTATAACATCTATCATTAATTGAACCCCCCAATATGAATCAGTGTATCCCACCAACTCTGTAGAACCTCTACCATAGAGCAAACCAAAGTGTGTAGTGCCTCGCAAATATCAAAGAATCCGCTTGGTTGCTTGCCAATGACTATTATTAGGGGCCTAGGAAAATTGAGAGATCAAACCAACAACATAGGAAATATTAGGGCGAGTATGAGTGAGATACAAAAGACTCCCTACTAACTATCTATACATAGTAGCATCACAAAGAGGTGAAGTGTAGGAGGAAGTCAAAGTAACCCCATACTAGAATGGCATAGATGATGACTTGCAATCAGACATCTTGAACTACTGAAGAAGATCCAGTGTATACTTCTACTGATGTAATGAAATCCTTGAATCTATTTGAGTGATCTAAAATCCAAGGAAGTAATGAGCCAATCCCAAATCAACCATCTCAAATCTCTCAAAAAAATAGCGCTAAACAGTCTAAATGTGAGAAGTGGAGCTACCAGTGACAAGAAAATCATCAACATAGAAAACAAGAATGGTGATGTCCTCTTCATATCACCAAATATAAATTGTAGCATCAGAATCACAATGAACAAATCCAGTGGAGAGAAGGAAGGAATACATATTCTTATACCAAGCCTAAGGAGCTTGTTTGAGACCATAGAGTGACCTCTTTAGTCTACAAAAAAGGGAAGAATCCTAAACAAAACTAGCAGGCTGCTCCATATATATTTCTTCCTACAAGTCTCCATGCAAGAATGCACTCTTCACATCCATATAAAAAAAACCATGCTTGGGATGTAGCAAGTGCAAGTACAAGCTTAACAGAATCCATCTTGGTGATAGGAGCAAAAGGTGTCAAAGTAATCAACACCCTCAACTTGTGAGAAATCCTTAGATACCAAGCAGATTTTGTACTTGTCAATGGACCCATCTACTGCATACTTGGTTCTGTAAACCCACTTACAACGAACCAACTTTCATCCCTAAGGAAGAGAAAAAAAATTCCAAGTGTGATTCTTTATCAAAGAAGACTACTCAACTACCATGGCATCATCCCACTCCTGTATCCCATGAGCCTGTAAAAAAGATAAAAATTGACTAATAAACAAGGCCAGTACTCGAGGAATGAGCATGTCTAGAAGGTGGAAGATCTTTGATGAAAGGTGTTGCCTCTTCAACTGTGGTGTGGGCCCATCTAGGCATGGTGGTAGGAACAATGGTAGCTGGAGTAGGAATAGTGGCAGCTGGTGTAGGATCCTCAATAGTAGGCTCTATATCAAAATGATCCTTAATCATATCAAAAAAGGAAGGATCATGAGAATCATCGAGTGTAAAATACAAATAATAATGTGGACTAGGATCATGAGGAAGAAGGTGCTTATCAAACTGAATATGTGTGTGGAAAAGGACATCATGTGTATCAGGATCAAGAAGTGTATAAGCCTTCATATCCTTGCAATAGCCAGCAAAAACAAGTTGCTTTCTCTTCCTATCCAAAGTCTTTTTTTTATTTGAAATATGGTCCCAAGCATGACTCCCAAAGACTCAAAAAAATGAGACATCGGGCTTGGAGACAGACTAAGCCTCCTTTGGAGTCACATGATCAAGAACTTTGTGAGGTTTGCAATTTTTAATGTAATTTGCACAATTAACTGCCTCGGCCCAAAAAATAGGGGGTAAATCCCTAGAGTGCATCATGCAATTAGCCATCTCCTTCAAAGTTTGGTTCTTCCTCTCAACCACACCATTCTACTATGGTGTGTATGGGATAGAATTTTTATGAACAATGCCATGTGTAGCAAGGAAGTCTAAAAATTATTTCCCTTCCCAGAGGTGCAAATTTGATAGATAGAGAGGAGATTGATGGAAATGTTTGGAACATAAAGGGCATCATTGATACGACCACCGTCAATCAAAATATCATCTTTCCCTTTAATAGGAATGAAATATGAATCTCCAACTTCAATTTTAGAGGTAGAACTCAAACAAAGAGAGACAAAGGACTCCTTAGTAGATGACATATGATGTGTAGCACCAGAATCCAAAACCCAATTGTGTGAATACTTAGTGGATCTTCCTTGGATATTCAAAGCACTACCATGTTCTTTGGAAACGTTAATTTTATGTTTCTTCGTGGCATCTTCTAAGTCTTGCAACTTCTTCCAACATTTGGTTCCAACATGACCACTCTTTTCACAATAGGTACAAGTGTTGGAGACTTATCCTTTTTCTTGGAACTTTTTAGGTTTATATTATTTAGGACTTGATTGTGAAGGAGATGAAGTGGTTTTAATCTCAGGTTTAAACTCACCTTTACCTTTAGAGTTGGATGCTACTAAGGCCTTATATGAAGAGGTAGAAGACTCAAGAGTGGAAAGCTTCATTTCTTCCTGAGTAAGTCTATCACAAAACTCTTCCAAAGAGGAAAATGTGAATTGGTCACCAAGAGCATCCATGGTGGAGAGAAAAGTGGAGGTAAATATTTGAAAGGGCCCCCTTAGTTTTGCCAAAATGTGATACACACATTCCTCTTCAGTTTTCTTTTTGCCACTTCCCTTCAATTGTGTCAAGAGTTCTTTGAATTTTGTGAGATAGTCAACAATGGTGGGGAAATCATCAGGAGACAAGGTTGTGAGTTTTGCATCAAGTTGCATGGATCTTATGTGATCAGTTTTTCCAAACAATTTCTCTAATTTGTCCCAACTCTCAAAAGGATTTGTACATCCTTCTAAGTGAAACCATAAACTTTCACTTACATTCATGTAGATTAGACCCATTGCTTCATACATTTTTCCCTTATGAACAAAATTTTCAATCTTTTGTGAATTCAAGTTGTATTTCTTCAAATAGGTGAGATAATCATTTTTGTGCAATTAGATTGAGCATACATGGTCTCCATGTATGGTAATTATATGGTGTGGGTGGTTTCATTGTTGTTGTAGGATTCATATTGCAAATATTAAGAGAGCCAAACAACATAAATGATGCAAAAATCCGCAGCTACAATCAAACCCTCCACCCAAAAATTTTATTACCTTCTTTACAAAGAAATTACCCCCACTAAAAATACCTTTATAATTTATGCTTACAACCAATTTTACTAAAAAAATCTCAGAATCTACTCCACAATGAAAAATGCAATAAAAACGGAAAGAAATACCCCCCACCAAAAAAGCAAAAAAATTAAATTGAATACACTACATCAAGGTCGTTGGTTTGCAGTTCAAAAAACTATAGTTTTCTAAAAAACATATAAACCAAACTATAGATCTAATTACACCAATGCGAAGATCTCAAAAAATCAGTCAATATCAAAAAACATTGACCAAAAACTGATTTTGAAATAGGGATAAACGTCCTCTAGAAGTTGATTCTCCAAAAAACTATAGGGTCGTGGGTTTGCAATGAAAAAGCCACGACTTGAGTCTGAAAAGAGGGATCTGTAGCAAAGGTTTGGAACCACTTTTTGGTCACCAAGATCCCTAATAAAAAGAGATGAGGTGAGAGCATACGATGGCCAAAAATTAAAAAGTGAGATCCATACTTTCACAATATTGAAGCTTGTTGAAGTCGATCTTGAGCAGTTAGAAGCATATTTGATCAATGTGGAAGGTTCTTTCAATATCTTCAAACTTGTAAAAAAAATTAGAAACTTACTTGAATGCTTGCAAAAAATATATATCTGGCTCTTATACCATGAAGAGAAAACCCTATAGCAAGATTTGCAAATCACCACAAGAAAATAATGAAGAGAAGCTCAAGAACTAATTACATTTTTTAGTGGAATAGCCTTGCTTAAATAAGCAAGTGAGAACAATATGAGCCATTGGATCATAAAAAAATAAATAGATCTCATCCATACACAACTAGAGACCAAAAAATAAATAAAATATGCTTAGGAAAAATATCTTAGTAGATACTTAAGCTAACTCTAACATTTTTCCCTCCAATTCCTCTATAAATACAGGGTTAGATTTCCCTTTTTCAACTAGAAGCGACATAAGTGAGCAATTGAAATCTCCATGCAATCTTAAGTACCTTCTTGCGCAATCTCTCTTTGGTTATCTTGGTGTTTTTATGGTTTGCTACTGGTGTGTTCCTTATGATTTGCTAATGGAGGAAGCCTTGATGACAATTTGCCTTCTTGAACGAGAGGTCTTCCACCTTTGCTCTTACTTATTGCACAAGATTACCAAGTCATTTCTTTGCATTTATTAGTTTCATAATTACATTATTATCCTATTTGTATTATATTTCTATTTAGGTTTTAGGTTTTAAAACCCTCTATGTGAATTTGCACCTCATCTGCTATAGGTTTCGAATTCGACAAAAATCTTGTTTTCACCAGTGGGGGCATTCTGCACCCATTTCTTATCTGTTATCAAATCTACGCTTGGTAATTTACAAGGAATGGATTTGATCTAGGTGGACTTTGGGGTGACTGTTCACCCCCAAATCCTAGGGTTTTGGTTTGCGTTCCTATTGTGATCTATTGCATTTATGTTTATGTTTCTATTCTATTTTATCTTCCAGTATTCTATTTTACGTACATTTTTATATCATATTAGCTTGGGGGCAACCATTTATTTCCAAACACTAGGTTTCTAAGATTGCATTCTACTTCAAGTTTTGTGGCTATTTTCATTTTGCATTTATTGTTTCATGCTTGCATATCTCACTATGTTTATTCCAAAGTTCAAAGCTCATTCTATTTTCAAAAGGTTAGCCCCAAGCATAGTTATATAGCGACCTAAGTAGGCCCCATAACACTGATCATTATTTTCTAAGGTTTTGTAAAGTTGTTTTGCAGTTTGAATCTATTGGATATTTTTGAAGCAATAAAAATTTTGAATCAAACATTGAATAAGGTAAGAGCCCTAAGTAAGGCTATCAGGTTGTCTATTGTTGTCTTTGTTATTTTTGTTCAAAACCTAGATTTTAAGTAAAGGAAAAATATTTGATTGAATTCCTAGGAATTTGAAAGAATAACATAATATAGTGTGCATATTAGGGTTTAGTAATTTTTTGTGCATTTGTGCCCTTGCTCAAAGAAAATATTTTTTATTTTTTGCAACCTAGGGTTAGAAATCATCGAATATAAAAATCATATTAGGATTAGTTATTGTCTTCTTGCATCTTGTGTGTCTTGCATCCTTTTCTTTAATTTTCATAGTTTAGTTTAGAAAGGCCAAACAATAGGTGTTTTTTTAACTAACACATCAAAAATTTCCACCCCAAACATTGAGTGAGTCTTAAAACCATTTCTAGTGAACCCTTTTCCCTTGTACCATGTGTAGAGATTATAACAGTCACTATGGTCACCTCAACTCCCAACAAATCTAGTCAATAATCGTACACGGTGCACAATTTTCCCCCTCTACATATTGGATGAACCCAACATGAAACATGTATTAGTGGCCAAATTAGGAAGTCTTTTCCTTTTGAAAACTTTAGACAAGACCACTAATTATGTTTGCTTAGAATTATAAGAACATTAAAAATATTTTTAATCTTTTTTTTATTGGTTGAAGAAGGGGTTTTGAAAGGCTCCTCGAACCTTTTACAAATGGACTACAACAAAAGAGACTATCTCCTAGAGAAAAACATGAAATAACTAAAATAGAAAGACAACCTCCATAGTACCATCTAAAAATGAGATCTAAAGTTTGAAAAAAAATCCTGCCTAAACAGGGAAAACTATCTTGCAAAAAAAATGAGACTAGCAACTAGAAATAGAAAGGGCCACCTGGCCCCTACTGAAACAAAGCAAAAAATTCAAATTTGAACCAGCATTCCTACTCAAAAAATGAATCAAATTTTCCCTCTTGGAAGAAGCACCATGAACCTGAAAGGTCCTAGGAAGACCTTCCATGTCGAAGATCCATCGGACTGGAGTAGGAAGGGCTAGGAAATTAAAATGGGGGTCCCTCACTCCCCTTGGGTCTTCCAAAATAAATTAAATCCCCAATAAACAAGGAAAGCCTGCATAGAGGTGTTCTAAATGCCTGGTCTATAAAATGGATTAGTAACATGAGGAGATCTTCATAGGCCAAGAATATCACTATAAAGGATACGGGATGCACAGATTGAAGGTAATAAAAACTAGAGAATCAAACCACCATAGTGCCTCAACATTGGAAGTGATGATCTAACACATGGATTACCTCAAGGAGTCCATATTTTATAGCAAGCAAGCACACACGAGATCCCCCTCCAAAGATAAAAAATAATCTATAGAAAAATCTCATCAAATAGTCACCAACACCAAATCAATGCCCAACTCCACCAACTGTTCACTTAGGAAGAAATCCTCATAAACCATCTACTGCAGCTATACGATAAAGTACAATATCCCATACCAAGACCATAAAAATAGATTGCATAGAAGGGTTCCACCAGATAACCCTAAAACAAAAAAACATGAGGTCTTCTGAAATATAATAGAAGATCCCAAACCTACCACTAAAATCCTAACCTAGAAGCAACCATGAGGTCCACTCAGCTATACATGCTAAAATTATGGTCCTCCTCTCAAAGACAAAGAAAAATACAAAAAAGGAAACCTTGGATTGCAAACACTTTGGGCAAATAGGATGTTGAACCCTCTTTCTGAAGCCTAGCTTAGGAGGAGAAAGGAAGAAGCCACCATTGTGGATAGCGTTGAACCATGAGGTCCCTCCTAAAATACTAGAAAAACCTTGTAGGGAAAGACTCCACAGCACCACCTCCCAAGATGAGCTATTGAAAGCCAACCAACACCAAAGGGTGCTAGGGAAATAATCTCTAAGTCAATCCAGCTAGGAAACAACATTCACATCTAAAATAGGAAAATCATTCTTGGGAGGACCCAAGAAGACCCTGTAAAGGTCCTGGAAATGCATTTGGTACCAAGAAGATCCTAGGAAAACCTTCTTGTCCGAATATCCATAGGATTGGAGCAGGGGGAGTAGGCAAATTGAAATGGGGACCTCCCACCCAAAGCAAGAGGCCTTTCGATCCTCCCATGATTTGATCTTTTGTGTGTGTATTTGTTATTTTTCTCCTCAATCCCTTTCGCTTCTCCTAATGGATCCTTTCCTTAGGAGTTAGTGAAGGCATTTGTAATTTGATCAAATTCCCCAAGAAGATGATCAGATTGATAGAGAGAACCCTAGCCTTGATGTAGAAGAGCAAGAAATTTTTGAAACTAATACAAACTATGATCCCTATGAGGGGCCTAATGGTGGCTTCACTTTCACATCATTTAATCATATTTGGGGTTTCATAAAATGCCATAAGGAGACTTTGATCAAAGCTATGAAGCAGGAAGCTCAGCTCGAAAGGGGTGAGATTCCTCCTCTGCCAACCATCTCTCCTAGAAATGTTCATGATAACCCTTTGTTTTAATCCTCTCATCATGGTAATCCTATTCATAAACTAACTTATGCCACTATTGTAACCACCAATGTCATAAGACTTTTGTATGTTCCTCTAACTAGTAGCGGCACTCAAAATTATGATCAATTTCATCCTCATTCTATCAATCTCAATATTTTTGCTTTGGTTCCACCAACTGTTAGTCATCCTTTCCAACAAGATACCACATATCATAACCCATACCATAATAGTGTCAATACCTCAAACATAGGCCAAGTCCTCTTTCAACAACCTACCTACGCCCCTCCCTTATAACCTATGGGCATTGCACAACAACAATCCCGAGATGCAAAGTTTAACTAATGTGGTTAAATAACTGGTTTCAAGAGTGGATATGATTTGACCCTCTAGTTTCACCTACAACTACAAGGAAATGTGCAACCAGCCTTTAGACCCTATCATTACCTCTAGGTCTTATCCTAAACATTTTCCAATGCCAATTTTGCCTATCTATAAGGGAATGAAAGATCCAATTGAACACCTAAGAATTTTTAGGATGACATATCATGATATCATATATGATGACATGTTGTTACTAAAGATGTTCCCTAAGAGTCTTGGTGACATGGCATTAGAGTGGTATTATCAGTTACCCAATCATCTCTAAGGAATTTTGAAGAGACAACAGAATTGTTTGTTCAACAATTTGGGGCTTATGTTGAAAAGAATGTGACTATGAAAGATGTTTACATGTTGAAACAAGGTAAAGAGGATTTTTTTTAGAATTTCTAGCTCGTTGGAGGATTCTAGTTGGATGGTCAAGATACACTTTACCTCCTTGAGACATGTTTGAGATATTTATTGGAAAGAACAAATATCTTATGAATTGGAAACAACAACCATCACATATTTTTATCAAGCAATAGACCTAACAAGAAGGGTAGATCAAGTCCTCATTAGAAGAAATAAGCTTAAAGTAAAGGAAGATAGGACCACTAAAATGCAGTATAAGAACAAGCATGTGGTAGGTGATGGGCTAATGGATAGTAGGCCTATTAACAGTGTTGTTAATACCCTAAAAAAGATGATTTTTAGCCAACCTCAAAAACCTCCACAAATAAATTTCACAAGACTCAACATACCTATGACAGTGGTCCTAAAACAACTTTTGGAAGCTAACATGATTAAGTTACCTCCCATAAGGTAACCTGATACCACAACTAATTGGTATAAATTTGGTCAACACTATGAGTATCATAGAGTGGAGGGACACTTGAAAAACTCATGTAAGAGGTTGAAACATGTGGTTCAAGACCTCATTGATGCAGGATGCCATGTTATAGAAGTCTCTTAATCCAATCCTCCAAAAAACAATCAATATCCGACACAAAAAGCATCCACAACTAATCAAGACATGGAAATTTTCTAGGATCCCCTACCTAAGCATGGGCAACAAGCAACTAATAAAGTGTCATATTAAAATTTATCTCCTCCCTATGATAATATGGTTGGTATGATATTAACAACTATGAGGCAACAAACATGAATGTAACTGAATCAACATTCTCAACAGGATATGAGTTCTTCATCCAACCCATCTTCAAAACCTCCTTTAGTTTTGACGAATGCCTATAAAAGGAGCACAAGATTAGAAAACCCACCTTTAGTGTTAAAAGCTCAACCTAGAGTCTCCTTTGACATTCAACAATAATTAGCTAGTACCCTAGCCAAGATCTCTATCTTAAAGCTTTTGCAAACTTCTCTTATCCATAAGGAAGCTTTGTTGGAGCTTCTAAGACATCAAACTGTCCCTCTAGACATTTCCCCTGGTGTTGTAGTTAATGTTGTGGGATCTCTTGGGATACATTACCTCACATTTTTGTATGACAATGTGATTTCCTTAGACTGGCAAGTTGATTCTTCCCTCTACATTACAACATTTATCGAGGAAACATTTGTCAAGCGAATATTTATTGATAATGATTCTTCTGTTAATTTATGCACTTATCAAATTTTCTAAAAATTTAGATTAAAAGAGAAAGACTTAACCAAATCTGACATCATCATCAAAACTTTCAATAATGAGTCCCAAGAAGCCTGTGGTATTGTATCCCTCCCCTTTAGGGTCAAACCTAATATTTTAGATGCCTTGTTCTATATCGTACCTTTCCCTGCATCTTTTAATCTTCTCCTTAGGAATACTTGGGTTCATGCGATGAGGATTGTCCCTTCTACCTTTCATCAATATTTGAAGTTTGAATTTAAGAATCAACTTGTCACCATTCTGGGTGACCCTCATCCATTTGAATATTGTTCGATGGTTGAGCAATCTCAATATAGTCTCAATTTATGCCCATCAGTTTCCTCATCTCACATAACTAAATAATTTAAAAATTTAAAAGTGAGTGAGGAACCAAAAATCAATGTTTCATCATGGGATCAATTCAATATGTTTCTTCAAGAGCCTCTTCTGGATCTTGCCAAGCTACCACCTTCACCAAGGACTATGGGTTTACCCCATAAGAAGGGTGAAGTTGTACACATTGGCACATGTACCTTTATCTTTGCAAATACAACCTTTGAAGAAAATATCCGTGATAGCAACCTTTACCCTGTAGAGTGTTCTTTTACCCATTTTTACCTATCCAATGATTATCCACTCCCTAAACAAATCCTATCTAGCATGGGATATGTCGAAAAAGGATTGGTGCCAGGATAGAAGGGCATTCAAGAGCCTTTGGATGTTAAGATCTGGCCTGAGGGATGTGGAATAGGCTACATACCCAATAAATTCAACCTTTACCCTTTGATGATGATGCTTATCTTACTACTTATATTGAATATTTTGCTCATCGAAGATTGAAGTGGAGTGATGAGAACAAGGGACTGCCTTATCCCTCTGATATTCAATTTTATAATGAGGTAACTTCAATGCATCCTAAGTCGGTCTCAATCCCAAGGGAGTTTGCTGAAGGTGATACTCTTTATGAATTAGATCATGAGGTCATCCTTCAAAATAGCTTTTCCTTTAATAGGATAGTCCCTTGTGCTACGCAATATGAGTCTTCTAATTCTCAAGTGAACTTTGGTTCCATGTCTCCTAAGGACCTTGAGCATCTAGGAGTGGATCCTACTCCACCTCCTCTTGAGGATGAGTCTAGAATTCTCATCGAGAAGACCATAGATGTGAACATAGATTTTGTAGAGAATCCTAGAATACTTAAGCTAGGTAAATCCTTGTGCATGGATGAGCAAGAGCAACTGACCAATTTGTTGAAAGAATTTCATGATATTTTTTCTTGGTCATATGCTAACATGCCAGGGCTCGATCCATCCCTCATTATTCATCATTTGGTAGTTTTCATTAGTGCTAATCCTGTTAAGCAGAAACTTAGGAAGATGCATTCTAAGGTTGCCCTTTTGATCAAGGAGGAGCTCCAACAACTTTGTGACATCGATTTTATAAAAGCTATAAACTATTTGGATTGGACCTCTAACATTGTTCTTGTGGCTAGGAAGATAGGTACAATCAAAATATATACTGAATTTAGGGATATTAACTTAATATGTCCCAAGGATGATTTTTCTCTCCCTAATATAGACCATATCATAGATTTCACCACCAAATATGGTATACTTTCTCTCATGGATGGTTTCTTGGGATACAATCAAATCATGGTTGTCCCTGAGGCCCAGGACAAGATGACTTTCATCACACCATGGGAAATATTTTATTATAAATTTATAACTTTTGGCTTAAACAATGCTAGTGCCACCTCTTAGCGGGTTATGACTTATATTTTTCATGGCACGATGCATGATATTTTACAGGATTATGTGGACGATCTTCTGGGTCATTCCACACATTGATAAAATTATGTTCATGATCTAAGATAAATTTTTGAAAGGCTTTGACAGTTTAGGGTTTGTTTTAAGCCCACTAAGTGTATTTTTGGAGTCACATCTATCAAGTTTTTAGGCTTCATCGTCTCTAGCTGAGGTATCAATGTGGACCCCACTAAGATAGTGGCTAATACTGACATACCTCCTCTCCATACCTTAATCGAGTTGTGTATCTTGCAAGGTAAAATTCAAGCTATTAATTTTTTTATATCTCAATTAATCGATAAATGGTAGCCCTTTCTTAAGCTCCTTAAGAAATATATCATCTTCCAATGGGATTCCAAATGTCAAAAATCTTTTGATGATATTAAAACTTATCTCATTTCCCCACCTATCTTAGTTCTTCATGTGCCTGGTAAGCATTTTATGCTTTACATAGTAGCTACAACTCATGCTTTGGGAGCTATGTTGTCTCAACATGATGATTAAAATAAATATTAATATATCTACTATTTCAGGAGAACCTTGGTTAGTTATGAAACCAGGTAGACTCCCTTAGAGAAGCTTTGTCTTGCCATAGTGTTTACTTCTAAAAAATTAAGACACTACATGCTCAGCCATAAGATATTGGTTGTTGTAAAGTTTAACCCTTTGCACTACTTAAATTCTAAGCCCCACCTTTTAGGTCGAGCCACTAAATGGGTTCTCACCCTTAGTGATTTTGAACTCACCTTCATAGGTCAGAAATGTATCAAGGGTTAGGTGATTGTTGATTAGTTAGTCGTCGCTCCCCTAGAAGATGCCCATCCCATAGTTGTCGAGTTTCTCAATGAGTGCTTTAGTGTAGAAGTCGAAGAGCCAGAGTCTTGGGCTTTTTTTTTTTATGGAGCTTTATGCTTAAAGGGTATTGGTTCTGGAATCATTCTGGTTACCCCACAAAAATTACTCATCCTCCTTTCCTTAAAGCTTTATTTCTCTTACACAAACAACATTGTTGAGTATGAAGCTTTTATCCTTGGCCTTAGAGTAGTCCTAGCCTTGTAGGTTAGAGTCCTTTCAATATTTGGTGACTCTCAACTTGTGATCAATCAAATCAATGATGTTTATAAGACTCAATATTATAAACTCAAACCTTATAAGGAGATTATCACCAAGCTTTTATCCATGTTCAATTGTGTAACCATAGATTTTATCCTTAGATCCTCCAACCACCATGTGGATGCCATGGCTGCTACTACATCCTTGTTTCCCTTGGAGTTGAAAGATGATCAAGTATCTATTATCATCAGACAACTTCAAGATCCTGCATCGCTTAGTTCTAGTCTTATTTCATTATATATTTCGACCATCGAAACTTCCCCATATGAGCCATGGTACACCACCTTCTTTAATTTCCTTAAATATGGTTTGATACCTGATGGTTTAGATCACAATAAACATAATATCTTATGCAAGAGAGCATATTGATTTATTATAGTTGGAAATACTTTGTATCAACATTCTTTTGAAGGTATCCTCTTACAATTCCTTAACTTCGGTGAAGACTAACTAGATATTAGTGAAGCTCATGAAGGTTCATGGGGAGGTCATTTCAATGGTAATTCTATTGCCAAGAAGCTCTTTCGAATGGGGTATTATTGGTCTTCCATGGAGAAATATGCATGTGACCATGTTCAATGTTGCAACAAGTGTTAATGCCATGACAACCTTGTCCATGCTCCTTCTCAAAACCTTCAAGTTATTTCTTCTCCTTGGCCATTTTCCATGTGGATATTGGACATCATAGGGAATATTAACCCAACATCATATGATGGTCATAAGTTTATAATAACAATGATTGATTACTTCACTAAATGGGTCAAAGCCATACCCCTAGCCACGGTGATTGGATCTCAAGTTTCCAAATTCATTTTCAAATAGATCCTCTATAGGTTTGGGATTCCTTCGATGATTATTTTTTATAATGGAACTCCTTTCAAGAATAAGGATGTTTATAAATTATATGCTAAGTACAAGATTTAGTACAAGTGGTCAACTTTGTATTACCCTCAAGTAATGGACAAGCCGAAGCATCCAAGTCTTTGATCAATATTTTAAAGAAGTTGGTTTGTAAGACCATTTGAGACTAGCATATCCAATTTTATCCTAATTTGTAGGCCTATTGTACTAGCATGCATTCTACCATAGGTGCTTCTTTGTATATCTTGGTCCATGGAACTAAGGTAGTATTTTCATTCAAGCTGGAGGTTCTTTCATTGTGCATCTTGCTGCAAGATGCCTTGATCTGTGATGAGTATCGCTTAGGTCATTTACACCAATTGGAGCTATTGAATGAAAAATACATTCATGCCTTAGATCATTTGTGATCCTATCAAGATAGTCTCAAGCGATCTTATTCTAAGGAAGTTTACAATCATTCTTTCTAGGTTGAGGACCTTGTCCTCAAGGTAAACCAAAAGAACACCAATGCTCGTTCAGATATTAAAGGTAAGTTTCAGCCCAATTGGTTAAGGCCCTTTGTCATAATGACCAATTTTGGCTCAAGTGCCTATCGTATAGCTTCTTTAGATGGTAGAGAACTTAAATAACCAATAAACATAATGCATCTAAAAATATATTATGCATGATCCACCATCATCATTCATCTCATCTTGCATTTATATTAGCTTCATACTGCATTTTTTTTGCCTACTCATACTACATGATTGCCTATCATCCTTTGCATTATTTTCTTGACATTCTATCCCACTTGCATATCTACTTGTCATGTCTTTGTATTGTTGATTGCTCATACTTCCAAGACTGCTTGATCATATATATTTTGGGGGATTAAGCAAAAATAGCAAGTGATGACACCTAGTTAGGTCATAGCTCACATGCATTGCACTTTCACTAGGGCTCTTATGCTTAGTGAATTTCCCAACCTAGGGTTCATATCCATGCATTTCTCATCACTTTTTCTCTTGTATTTCTTGACCTTGAAAGTTTAAAATGATCATCAATTCCTCTCCAAGTCAAGGAATATAGTCCTCTTCTTGGTATATCCTTATCCTTTGCATATTTCTTCCTTCCTTTCATCAAGACAAGGATATACATCCCTTATTTAATCTTTTCATCTTTGTTTTTGCTCACACTTTTCCTTCTTAGTCTTTTAGTAGTTACGGGGTCCTCGTGGGATAGGGTATATACTTCATGAATATCATTTATGATGTTCATATGGCCACTAACTATCTCATGTGCACCTCTTAGCTCTTGAAATTTAATGAAGGATACATACACACTTTTAATTTCCTTTTGCTCCTCTCTTCCTCTCGCTTTCTTTATTTCTAACAAGTGCACACACTTACACTATTTTTGACCATCCACATTCATGCACACACCACAACTCTATCGGGTAGTACTTTCTTTGGTAATCATATGCACATAGCACTCCCCATACATGATAGCTTCATGGCCATACATGAGGGGCAGCCTCCATCTTGTTAATTTGTGAGCATACATCCTAGCAATAATTTTCTCTTCTCTTTTGCCATCTTAGCGAACACTACACCCATAGTGGGTATCGCTCCACTTGTCCATATTCTTTGACCATAGCACCCTTTCAATATAGCTTCATGGCCACATGCAATGGGAAACCTCCATCTCATTCATTTGCAAGCATAAATCCTTGCAGGGTTTCATTCCTTGTCTCTTCTTTACTCTCTCTTTATTTGGCCTTTTGGAGCTTTTTTTTCTTCTTCTTCCTCGTTGTTTATCTTTATTCTTCTTTTCGATTTCTTCCTCTTTTATTTTTCTTTCCATCCATTCATCCGTGCATTTTACATTTATTTTAGGTTGCATTTAGATATTGTATTTAGTTAGCTTCATTCATTCATCCATTATGCATTGCATTCATTATGTTTGTAATCATCATCCATAACACAATCATTTAAAAAACTTAAATACTAAAATTACACACATTTTCACACTATAAAATTAATATAATAAAACTCAACATAATATTAATTGATTAGTATATAATACATGATAGCTAGATCAGTATTCCATATTATAAACCTGGCACACTCAACCCCTCCCTACGGATGCATGCCATAATTTAAAATTGGTATGTCACCCCGATCCTAGCCCTAGCCCTAGCTCTGTGAGATCCTCTACTTTATCTGTTGGAGGTGGCCCTGGTGGGGGTATGTTCATATATTAAGTAGTTTTCATGATCTTAATCATGATTGGCTTTAGAACTAAAGGGAAGCTGGTGGAGGTACTCTCTGCACTATCAAAATTACCTAGAAGTATAATGTCTGGTAAAAGGTCTCCCTCCACAATGCTACCTCTCACCTTTCCTTTGCCCTCTACAGTTGTTCATGTAGAAGGTGAATCCCCTCACCTGTCTGGTTGCTCATCATAACAACCATTTCCTCAACCCAGACCCATTGATGCTCCTACTCTAGTTGACCCATCTCTCCTTTGAGGTGGCTTGCATTGGCCCTTGCCATGTCCCTCTCTATTGTGACCTGGCCCAGCTATGCATGGAGAGTGTCTATCTCTCCTTGTATAGTAGCCACTCTATTTGGTAATCTCTTTGCCACCCTCATTGGATCCCCCTAACCCATGCCTCTACTAGGTCCCTACCTATGTTGCTAAGGGGGCACCCCCAACAACTCTCTTTATCCCTACTCTGAAGAGAGTGATGGTGGTCCTTATGGTCGTCTTCGCCTCTATCCTGACCTATACCCTATTCTACCTTAGATTCTATGGCATGTGATCTCATAACTTTTTTGTGCATCAATTCACCTCTCAAAGTGCTACCTACATCGTTCTATCCATCACTTGGTGCCTCCACACTACCAGTAGTGGGGAGATCCTTAGTGGCATAATATCCCTATACCATCTCTTGTATCTGAGGGCTACCCCAATATCATCTACTCTAGGATTGACATAGAGGAGATTGTCCATATCCTCCTCTGCAAACCTCACCACATCAAGATCACCTTCAACCCCTAATGGATCCCTCCTCACCTACTTGTACCAATAGTCACCTAGATTCGGTATCTCCCAAAAATACCAAACTAGCATTATACCTGATCAAACCAGTAAAGCTTCAGCTCACCTTTCTCTATGGTGACCCATTAGATCCTCTTGAATCAAGCCAGATACACTGCATCCTCATCCCATCCTATATGTAGATACCATGATCACCATATAATTTGGTGATCTCGTAGCTCATTTATGACACTTCTCCCTAGTGGTAGAATCCTTGTGTATGACCTTTGTGTACACTCCAAGTCGTATGACCATCTATACCTATTTGCTCCTCTAGGTCAATAAATGGCCCTAACAGTTCATCTAGACTCCTAATGGCTAGCGCTCCCAACACCACACCCATAGAAAAGTTGTGCATGCCAATCCTATATATCGTTTATACATGTATTGTACAACATTCTATATAAACTGACTAGCATGTATGGACCCCATATGAACTGCACCTTTTGATCTCACTTATCTACCACCACCCCCACTAGTTCCCATAGTAGATGTTATTAACTCATGTATCACACTAACAATCCCATCACCACTTTTCAAAGTATGCTTTTCAGTACCCCAACCCCATGTCATTATGGTATATCATCGACATGGAATCCGCTCTTGCATATCTCATGTGATGGGTCCCCTTTCAATCTATGTGTTGTCTTCTATGGAACTTATGCCTTGTAAACCATCCTCCTCTTAATAGGGATACTCAAGATCCACCACACATCCTATAGTGTGATAGGCATATCTTTCATTGGTAACCTAGAATGTGGACAACTCCGAGTACCACCTCTCTACCAATGTTGTCAATAGGACTTTTTTAGCCTCCACCTAGGGCATTTTTGCTAACTGTAAAAGCCCCACAGTCCCTAGTGTTAGTCTCTCTACTGGTATGAGCTCCTGGAGTACCCCCTAAAGTACATCATGCTACAATCAAAAAAACAACAAAAATTCTCATTAATAATCACATAAACACATAAATAATCTTGCTAACCAATTTTCACCTAAAAAGCACCTTTTTTCTCTTTTCTTTTTTGTTTTTTTTGAAATTGTGCCCTGTGTCCTCTAGGGTGCAGATTCGTGAATTTTTTCCTATATGATTGTTGGTCCAAAATCTGCCACAGGAAAGGATTTTATAATTGCACCCTAGACCTGGCCAACATTGAAAGGCTGGAAGCAAGAAATGGCTCCCAGACCAATCTCCAGAGTGGGCTGGTTCCCTTTACTATTCCAAATTTCTGTTTGAAGATAAGGGTTGCTGGAAAGAAATTAAAAGTTGCAGAAAGAAATGAAATATGGCCACAGGCCGGAGTTATGGGATCAGAAGAACAACAGCAGAAAACTTAAAGTGCGGCAACAGCAAGCAACAGAATATAATGACTCAACTCCCACACAACTGTATGCAGAAAATCTCTCCAAGACTACACTCCAAGAATCATATCCTTATAAGCAATATTCAAATCCAATATGCAGAATTTGAATGTAACAGCACTCAAGGAATATAAATTTGATTAGAAATGCAACGAACAGAAAAGACAATCACCCAAACAACTGCTTGAAAAATCCGAAGCCAATAATTTATTCTTGCAAAGGCACTTCCAGTTTTTAGCAAAACTTCCAACCTTTTGAAATGCGAATTACATTGGTTTTTATAGAGGTCCGTCCTCTTTGCAGCATTAAATAATTAAAACCAACTTCCTCGTGATCTACAATAATATCTTGAAAATCAGGAACACGACCCCTTAATAGCGGCCTCGAGGAAACAAAAATTAAATGCCATGAAACGTTCGCGGTCCTTTATTAAATACGATTCTTCGAACATGTGCATGAAAACCGTTGAATTAATCCACGAACCGCAGCTTTGAACCAATAAATCTTTTAATTTTGGTGGCCTGGGCGCTTTTCGTCCTTAACCGCATCGGAAATCCGCAAAATATTTAATTCGGGTTAATATTAAATCATCGAAAATCGAAAAAACCCTTTCGGCCGTTCATATTGCACTTGGCGGGAAAACTGCGCAGGTCGCGAAAATGCGACGGGTCGCGAAATCGCGACGTCTTATCATTCAGGACGCTTTGACCACCGTTGACCCGCGAAAATGGAACATGTAGCGATTTCGCTACATGTTTCCGCCGGTTGGCTCCTCCCTGCGCTCTGCCCCGCGAAATCGGAACATGTCGCGATTTCGCTACATGTTTCCATCGCCGTACCAATCGCCTTTTTCGGTCGCGATTCGCTGACATGTCAGCGACGCGCTGCAAGTTTGCACTTTTTGCCTTCGACGCTCACCGGGTCGCGATTCGCTGACATGTCAGTGAATCGCTGCATGTTTTCAACTTAATGCTTTTTCTGCCCGCCGACCCGCGATTTCGGAACACGTCGCGATATCGCGACGGTTCCGCCAACCTGCCTGCGTTGACTGCGTTGACCGCGATTCTGCAACATGTCAGCGCGTCGCTGCAATTTTCAGACTTAGTCATTTTTTGCTCATTTTTTCTCCTTTTTTCGCCCAAGCTGCATCAATCAAAGGTCAGATCCCCAACAATACATCAATGCATTCATCAATGAGAATCAATGTGGCAAAAATGCCAACAATGATATAGGGTACGAATTCATGAATTTGTACCTTGTATGGTATAGGACACATATTTGACAACTGCTTGGGCTAACCAGATCCGTGGGCGATCGTTGGATCCACGTTCAGGTATGTGCATGACGTCTTTGCAAGAAAATAAAAAATTAACCAAAAATGCTAAAAATTCAACCAAAAAATATGCTAATCCTAATTGCAAGCTAATATTATGGTTTTAACCCATGCCCGATCTACTATTGCATCAGCCTTACCCCTTGCAGCTACAACTCGATGTGTGGGAAGCACCATTCTCTCTTTTTCTTTAGCCCCCTTTCCTACTTTGCTATGTGGTGAAAATAAATTAGGGTTTTTGCCTCCCTTTTTGCTTTTATTCTTGTTTTTTCTCTTTTTCTCTATCCTCTTTCTTCTTTTTGGCACGTTTTCTATTTTTCTTCCTTATTTTTTGCTCTTTTCTTCTGAGTTTTTCATTTCGATTTTTGTTAGGTATTTTGCATTCCTTTTGAAACTCGAGGGGGCACCCTAGCTTGAGAGGTATTAATGTCCCTAATACCTCAATTTATGTGTAAAATTTTAGAAGTGTGTAGAATGAAACTATTTTGCACCACCCCTTTCTTCTAAACTAGCTACCCCTTTTTCTTTTGCGTTCATCACCCATAGGTGTCTACATCTTTCTTTGATGCATTTATTAGGCTATAAATGCATCAAAGAAGGAGAAAAATGTAGATATGGAAAATTGACCCACTCAAGTGAGTCATTTTCCTTAGAGTCCTTTAGGAGGCCCTCAAACTTGATAGGAGCAAGTTTGGCCCCTTTGTCTTGTATTTTTGCCTTACCTTTTTAACCTTGACCGAATCCACACTCGGTAAAGTTTAGGGTACGAATTCTACAAATTTAGGGTTTCATGAGGAAAACCTAAATTTTAGACCAACCCTTTAGAGCGTTAACTCAATCAAGGTTAAATATTTGTTTTGCCTGCCTTTTGACCCTCCAATTCCTCTATAAATATAGGATTGGATTTCTCTTTTGTAAGTAGAAGCGACACAAGTGAGCAATTGAAATTTTCATGCAATCTTAAGTACCTTCTTGTGCAATCTCTCTTTGGTGCTCTTGGTATTTTTAAGGTTTTCTACTGGTGTGTTCCTTGTGATTTGCTAGTGGAGAAAACCTTAACGATATTTTTTCTTATTGAAGGAGGAGAGGTCTTCCACATTTGCTCTTGCTTCTCCCACAAGATCACCAGGTCATTTCTTTGCATTTATTAGTTTCATAATTATATTATTGTCCTATTTGTATTGTATTTCTATTTATGTTTTGGGTTCTAAAACCCTCTTTGTGAATATGTGCCCCGTTTGCTACAAGGCATGGATTCGATGAAAAAAATATTTTTTCCTATAGGGGAATTTTACACCCATTTCTCATTTGGTACCAAATTTATGCTCGATAATTTATAGGGTACATATTCGTTCTAGGTAGACTTTGGGGTGATTGTTCACCCCAAAACCCTAAGGTTTTAGTATGTGTTCCTATTGTGATTTGTTATGTTTCTATTTTTATTTTGTTCTATCTTCCAGCATTCTGTTTTACCTACATTTTATATCGTATTAGCTTGGGGGAAACCATTTGTCCCCAAACCCTAGGTTTTTAAGATTGCATTCTAGTTCAAGATTTGTGGCCATTTTTGTTTTACATTTATTTTTTCATGCTTGCATATCTCACTGCGTTTATTCCTGATAGTTTTTATAGTATTCAATCTAATCAAGAAACACAATTACTAAATAAATAATAATAAGGTACAAGAACTACATGAGAATAAGCATAACTTGATATTGTTTGAAATAACTTGTACAATGAAAGATGGAGCTAAGAGTCCATAATATAGATTTTACAAATGACCTTTGGTCTTCCTCACAATGACCTATGGTCTACCTCAAAATATACTAACTTAAATAAAAAATAATGTAATATATTCTAAAACTCCCTTGTGTTACATTATTTAGGAAGAACTTCTCTTGATCTACATAGATGATATTTGAATATCTGAAACTTGTTTAGATCCAGAGCTTTTATCAATATAGTTGTCAACAATTTTTCTATAGGAATATGCTTCATATTGATATGATGATTCTAAAAATGATCTCTAATGAAATGATATTGTGCTTCAATATGTTTAGTTTGTTCATGTACAATTGAATTTTTTTGATCATATTGAGTACTTCTTAATTATCACAGTGTATGAGAGTTGGAGTTTGTTTGATTCCCATGTCAAATAATATATATGGTAACCACAAATCTTCACAAGTTGTATCTTTTGCTGCACATTATTCTACTTCAATAGATGATTGTGCTAATGTATGTTGTTTCTTACTATGCTAAGACATTGGACCTAATTCAAGAAAAAAAAAATGTACCCTGAAGTAAACTTTCTATCATCAATAGAACTAGCATAATCACAATCTGAATAACCTTGTAGGGAAAAATATTTAACATTCTTCATATAATTTAGTCCATAATTTGTAGTGTTCTTGACATATTGTAGTATAAGTATTCTTTTTGTAGCCTTCCAATGACTCCCTCTTCGCTCTTGCATGAATATTAAAAGATAATTTATGATAAAAACTAGATCAGGTCGAGTATTTGTCAACTACAAAAGACTCCCAATTAACTGAAGGTACCTTGTAGCTGAAACTAAAGGTGTTTCATCATTTTTTGATAATTGAAGTCCTTGTTCCATAGGTGTATCTTTAGGTTTACAATAATTCACTTTATATTTCTCAAGTAGAGCTTTTGCATATTTTGATTATGTAATTGTAATATTGTCTTCATTTTGATGAATATCTAGACCAAGATAATAATTCATTAGTCCTAAATATGTCATTTCAAATGCCTTCTCAAGATCCTTTTTTATCTCAATTATTAGTTTTCCAAAGCTTCCTCACTATATCATCAACATACACTATAAGAATTAATATATCATTTTAAACTTTCTTTGTATATAGATTGTTGGACATTTTGAGTCCATAAGAGTTGTCATTGATGTCAAGATAGAAAGATGGTATTGTTGATTTATGTCAAAACATGAAGTTGTCATTGATGCCAAGAAGTGAATCACCACTGATGCTGAATGGTTGAAAGGTGCAAGTGAAAAGTGTTGGCAATTTTGGGTACTTTGGGTACATTGCCTTTGCTCAAGTGTATAAGTTGTCATTGATGTCAAGAAGCTTTTGAAGGAATTTGATTTGATGTCAAATAATTTGTTTTGATGAAGGTTACGACATGACAGTTTCAAAGGACTTTTGCAAACCCCATGTTGACAGAGAAAAAGGCAAGTGGAAAAACTGTCGCGATTTCGCGACATGTTGGCAGACAAAAAGGCAAGTGAAAAACTGTCACGATTTCACGACAAGTTCGAAGAAAGAGAACAAGTTGGAAAAGTGTCACGATTTCGCGACATGTCGCATTTTCGTGACTCGAAAAGTGCAGGAAGGCAAAGAAGGAAAAGTGTCACGATTTCGCGACATATTGCAAAGAAGGTTGTACGGACGAAAAAGTGTCACGATTTCGCGACATATTGCAAGGAAGGTTGTACGGAAGAAAAAGTGTCACGATTTCGCGACATAATGCAGGAGAGAGAGTCCGATAGAAAAAGTGTCACGATATCACGACATGTCGGGTTTTCACGACCCGAAGAACAGAAAAGAGCTAAGGAGGAAAAGTGTCGCGATATCGCGACATGTCGCATTTTCGCGACTTAAGCAGGAGAGAGAAAACAAGTCAGAAGACAAAGTGGAAGCAAGATAAACTGTCACGATTTCGCGACATGCTGCAAAAGTCAAAGTGAGAACTATCACGATTTCGTGACATGCTGTAGAACTCGAAGTGAGAACTGTCACGATTTCGTGACATGCAGCAAAGGGAAGAGTTTGAAATGAGAACTATCGTGATTTCACGACGGGTTGCAAAGAAAGCATACAAAAGCTGAAAGCGTCACGATTTTGCGATGGGTTGCAAAGAAAGCGTACGGATGCAGAAAGTGTCACGATTTCGTGATAGGTTGAAGAGAAAGCGTACAGATGCAAAAAGTGTCACGATTTCGTGATAGGCAAAAAAGAAAGCACACGGATGCATAAAGTGTCACGATTTCATGACAGATTGAGATGGCAGTATACGGTTGGAGAAAGTGTCACGATTTCATGACAAAAGCAGAAAGGAGGTCGACGAAGGGAGAAGTGTCACGATATCGTGACAAAAGCAAAGTTGATGCTGATAAAGACAGAAGTGTCACGATATCACGACAAGAGCTTAGTTGAAGTCGACAAAGGCTGAAGTGTCACGATATCATGATAAAAGCCAAAAGAAAGTGTACGGTTGCAAAGGTGTCACGATATCGCGACATGTTGTAGTTTCACGACAAAAGCTACAGAAGAGTTACAGAGGCAGTTGAAGCCGACAAAGTTAAATGTGAGCCGACAAAGTTTAGGGTTGTGTAGCCGACTAAAGATCAGGGTTACAGCCGACTAAGATTAAGGTTTTGATCTTGAAAGTGTTATTATAAAAGGCAGGCTATTTTGAAGAGTTGTGTGCATCATTTTTGCGACGTTCGTAGATAGAGCGTAGAGTGAGAAGTTCGATCACCGAGAGCAGAGTGCGAAATTCGATCGAAGTGTGCAGAGTGAGCGAAGAGTCATGGTGAATTGTTCTAAGTGCCGCTGTGATAGCACAGAGAGTGCAAAGGTTGAAGTTCGACCAAGTGCGGTTGTGATTGCACAAAGAGAGCAGAGGGCGTAGAGAGCACAAAGGGCAAAGACGAACGCGGAGTGCTACTGTATGAGGACAGAGGTGCATTGGTTCTATGAGAAGAACCTGAGGACAGTTGGCAAGTCTTTGAGAAGGCTTGTATGCAGAGGATTGATTTGTTCAAGAGTTGGACAGATCTGACAGACAGAGGAAGACTTGTACTAGACCGATCGACTCGTGTTTGGTACAGGTTGTTGAGTTGCTGTGGACATGATCATAGAAGGCAGAGGTCTCTTAGGCTAAGCATTGAGGACAGGAGGTCTTCGATGGAAAGGAATTCCACGTGCTCGGCAAGAGGTAGAGGCAGTTGATCTTCCGAGGGATCATTTCCAGAGCGAGAGGGGAAGGTATCTCCTTTGAGCAGAGGCTCATAAATTTAGATTGGGGAAGGTATCTCCTTTGAGCAGAGGCTCATAAATTCTGATTGGGGGAAGGTATCTCCTTTGGGTCGAGGCTCATAAACATTGTAATTGGGAAGGATTCCCAAAGAACTTTGAGATAACTTTTAGAGAAAATTTTTGTGGACGTAGCCCAGCCATTCTGGGTGAACCACGTTAAAAATGGGTCTTCAATGTGTGATGCTTTCTGTCTTGATTAATGTTGTGTTGATGCCACTGCTATCTAAAGTTAAAATTATTAATTGGTTAAGTCTTATACTGTTCACCCCCCCTCTCAGTATAAGTCCACGTTCTTCAATTGGTATCAGAGCCGGTCTCTCCAGAAAGAGCCTAACGACTTGGAGAAGGATCTATCAGAGGAACATACAGATTCAAAAAGAGATGAAGAGGTTGAGTTCGATCTCAAAGGTGAATTCTTCTTGGCTTTAAGAAAGCTTGAGAAATTTAGGGAAGAGAATTCTGTTCTCAAGCATCAATGTCAGGAAGAAGAGATAGCAAGATCAGAATTGTCTCAAAGTGTTATAGACTTCAAAATTCTAGTTGAAGAAGGGAAGAAGGTTGAACAAGTTCTGATAGAGGCTCTCAAAGGAAAGGAAGTTGATTGCGAGAAACTAGAAGAAGAGGTTATGTCTCTTAGAGTGAAGTTGGAACAGTTGGCTCTCAGACAGAATACTCCGTGTGAAAAGCAAAAGAAGGATGGTATCACCATTCATGAAATAGGGTCTTCGAGCAAGATCAATCTTCATCCCGAAGAGCGGTGGATTCCAGTTGGTCACAAGAAGAACAATCATCCAAGGCATCAAAACAAGTTACATAATACTTTCCATGGCTATTGTTTTTCCTGCAAGAAATTTGGTCACAAAGCTATGCATTGCAATAAGTCTTTGAATAGCCATAGTAAGGAAAATGTTAACTCTTTTGCACCTCTTATGAATAAAAATGTCATGTGTTACAAGTGCAAGAATTTTGGGCATATAGCAAGGATGTGCGGTTTGGATAGATCTAGCCTTGAGTTCACTAAAAAGAGAAATGAGATCAAATCTAAGTCAATGATAGTTCAAACTGCTTTTCATGCTCAAGACAAAGTAGAAAAATGGTATCTTGATAGTGGTTGTTCAAAACATATGACTGGTGAAAAGGAAAAGTTTTTGGTCTTAAAAGAAACAAATAGAGGAACAGTCAGTTTTGGAGATAACAGGTCGGCTAAAATATGTGGTAAAGGGACTCTTAGTTTGGATGGGAAATCCAAAATAGAAAATGTGCTTTATGTAGAAGGCCTAAGACATAATCTTCTAAGTGTGAGTCAACTTTGTGATCAAGGGCACATAGTATCTTTCTTTTGAGATAGATGTGAGATAAGTAAAGAAAAAAATGGAAAACTCATTGCTAGTGCTACAAGGACTCCAAACAATCTTTACATGCTAAGTGAGATAAAAAAGGAAAAGTGTTTTCTAACTCAAGAAGATGAGAGTTGGTTATGGCATAAAATATTGGGGCATTTGAGCTTTGATAATCTTGTCAATATTAGTAACAAGGAAGGAGTTAGAGACTTGCCCAAAATAAAAAGGCCCCATAACATCATTTGCGGTCCTTGTCAACATGGAAAACAGGACCGGAACCAGTTTCAAATCAAAAGGGTATACTTCTTCAAAACCATTGGATCTTATTCATACTGATTTATGTGGCCCTACCGGAACTCGGAGCATTCAGGGAGAAAGCTACTTCATGCTGTTTATAGATGATTATTCTAGAATGACTTGGGTTACTTTTCTCAAAGAAAAATCTGAAGCTTTTGAAAAATTTAAAGCTTTCAAAGAAATGATTGAAAATGAGACTGACAAGAGAATCAAATGCTTAAGATCGGATAGAGGAGGAGAGTTCACTTCAAATGAATTTGTGGAATACTGTGAGCAACAAGGAATCAAAAGAGAATATTCAGCAGCAAGAACTCCTCAACAAAATGGAGTAGTTGAAAGGAAAAACAGAACTATTGAAAATATGGCTAGAGCAATGTTAAATGAGTCAAAAATTTTAGATGGCTTTTGGAAAGAGGCAGTCAGTACAGCAGTCTACATCATCACCAGGGCCCAACTTAGAGTCAATCATCATAAAACTCCTTATGAGTTGTGGAAAGGAAGACCAGCTATAGTAAAATACTTCAAAGTGTTTGGGAGTAAGTGCTTCATCAGAAGGGAAGATCAGAATTTGGGTAAGTTTGATCCTAGGTGTGATGAGGGAATCTTTCTTGGATATTCCAGCAGAAGCAAGGCCTACAGATGCTTCAACAAAAGAACTCATACAGTTGTAGAGAGCATAAATGTAACAGTTGATGAAAATATAGGGATAAGAGAACCAGTCAAGGAACTCAGTGATGAAATTTGTCAAGAAGAATTCGGAGAGGTTTCAGATGAAGAAGAGGAAAGACAACAAGCTGCTTCCCAAAACTCCTTCACGATATGTTCAGAAACATCATCCCAAAGATTTGATCATTGGTGATCCAAATAGCATGCAAACAAGAAGAAGAGTCATTCCTTCACATGATTCTACAAATGTTTCATTATTATCTCGGATTGAGCCAAAATATTTCAGTGAAGCATGTGCAGATAAGTTTTGGGTAAAAGCAATGGATGAAGAGCTAAATCAAATAGAGAAAAGTGAAACTTGGGAATTGGTTCCAAGACCTAAGGACAAGAATGTCATTGGCACAAAATGGATATTCAGAAATAAACTCAATGAGGATGGAAAGATTGTCAGAAACAAAGCTAGGTTAGTCTGCAAAGGTTATGCTCAAGTAGAAGGTGTTGATTTCGAAGAGACGTTTGCTCCTATTGCTCGTCTTGAAGCTATCAAAATGTTTTTGGCCCTTTCAAGCTTCAAATCATTCAAGGTATATCAAATGGATGTAAAGTCAGCTTTTCTAAATGGGGTGTTGGTAGAAGAAGTCTACATAGAACAACCAGAAGGAGTGTCTCTCTCGGAACAGTCAGACTATGTGTGTAAACTAAAAAAGGCCTTGTATGGGTTAAAGCAAGCACCTAGGGCTTGGTACTCAAGACTTGACGGGTATCTTCATGAGCAAGGCTTCAAGAAAGGCATGGCAGATAGCAATTTGTATATTAAGGATGAAGATGATGATATGTTGATTATGGTTGTCTATGTTGATGATATTATTTTTGGGGGAAATAATACTCAGATGTGCAAAGTTTTTGCTAACACCATGCAGAAGGAATTTGAGATGTCTATGATTGGAGAGTCTGTCATTCTTTTTAGGTCTTCGATTGCTCAATCAAAAGATGGTATATTTCTCTCTCAAGGAAAGTATATCAAAGAAATGTTGAAGAAATTTGGGATGATGGATAGCAAACAAGTGTGTACTCCAATGATTACAGGGTGCAAGATGAGTAAAGATGATGAATCTCCAGTGGCAGATCAGAGGTTGTACAGATCTATGATTGGCAGTTTACTATATAGTACAACTACTAGACCAGATATCATGCAGGCAGTTGGGTTAGTAGCAAGATTTCAGGAAACTCCAAAAGATTCTCATGTTATAGCGAGTTAAGAGGATATTCAGATATCTGAAGGGCACTATGGACTTTGGGCTTTGGTATCCCAAAGGTGATGATTTCACCCTCACAGCTTATACAGATGCAGATTGGGCAAGCGGTATTGATGACAGGAAAAGCACTAGTGGTGGAGCATTCTTTCTGGGAAAGAGTTTGGTTTCTTGGCTAAGTAAGAAACAACATTCAGTTTCCTTATCTATAGTAGAGGTTGAATACATAGCAGCAGTGGTTGGGTGTACATAGGTTTTATGGATGAAAACCACCTTGGAGGATTTCAAAGTCAAGCATGAACAACCCATCTCCATACTTTGTGATAATACAAGTGCCATAAGTATTTCCAAAAATCCGGTAATGCACTCAAGGACAAAGCATATTTCCATCAAGTATCACTTTCTAAGGGAGAAAGTGCAAGACAAGCAGGTCAAGGTAGAGTATGTGTCTACTAAAGAGCAGATTGCAGATATCTTCACCAAACCTCTTCCAAGAGATACGTTTGAGTATCTAAGGGAGAAATTGGGAGTTGTACTCCCACCCCAAAATTAATCACCTCATCGGGAGGTGGGGGAGGGACTAAGCTAAGAGGCTCATTCTTAGTCCCGAGCCCCAAAGGTGACCCTTTGCCATTGATGACAAAGGGGGAGAGATATGAGTAAGGGGGAGAGCTTCAAAGTGAAGAGGAGAGCTTCAATTCAGGGGAGCAAAACTTCAAAGGAAGATTCTCAGTTGTTAGCACAGTTGGTTTCGAGTTTTGGCTCTTGAGAAGTGTTTTCAGTAAAGGTTTGCCATCAATGACAAAGGGGGAGATTGTTGGCAATTTTGGGTACTTTGGGTACATTGCCTTTGCTCAAGTGTATAAGTTGTCATTGATGTCAAGAAGCTTTTGAAGGAATTTGATTTGATGTCAAATAATTTGTTTTGATGAAGGTTACGGCATGACAGTTTCAAAGGACTTTTGCAAACCCCATGTTGATAGAGAAAAAGGCAAGTGGAAAAACTGTCGCGATTTCGCGACATGTTGGCAAACAAAAAGGCAAGTGAAAAACTGTCACGATTTCACGACAAGTTCAAAGAAAGAGAACAAGTTGGAAAAGTGTCACGATTTTGCGACATGTCGCATTTTCGCGACTCGAAAAGTGCAGGAAGGCAAAGAAGGAAAAGTGTCGCGATTTCGCGACATATTGCAAAGAAGGTTGTACGAACGAAAAAGTGTCACGATTTCATGACATATTGCAAGGAAGGTTGTACGAAAGAAAAAGTGTCACGATTTCGCGACATAATGCAGGAGAGAGAGTCCGATAGAAAAAGTGTCACGATATCGCGACATGTCGGGTTTTCGTGACCCGAAGAACAGAAAAGAGCTAAGGAGGAAAAGTGTCACGATATCGTGACATGTCACATTTTCGCGACTTAAGCAGGAGAGAGAAAACAAGTCAGAAGACAAAGTGGAAGCAAGATAAACTGTCGTGATTTCGCGACATGCTGCAAAAGTCAAAGTGAGAACTGTCACGATTTCATGACATGCTACAGAACTCGAAGTGAGAACTGTCACGATTTCGCGACATGCAGCAAAGGGAAGAGTTTGAAATGAGAACTGTCATGATTTCACGACGGGTTGCAAAGAAAGCATACGAAAGCTGAAAGCATCACGATTTCATGACGGGTTGCAAAGAAAGCGTACGGATGCAGAAAGTGTCACGATTTCATGACAGGTTGAAGAGAAAGCGTATGGATGCAGAAAGTGTCACGATTTCGCGACAGGCAGAAAAGAAAGCACACGGATGCAGAAAGTGTCACGATTTCATGATAGATTGAGATGGCAGCGTATGGTTGGAGAAAGTGTCATGATTTCATGACAGAAGCAGAAAGGAGGTCGACGAAGGGAGAAGTGTCGCGATATCGCGACAAAAGCAAAGTTGATGCTGATAAAGATAGAAGTGTCACGATATCGCGACAAGAGCTTAGTTGAAGTCGACAAAGGCTGAAGTGTCACGATATCATGACAAAAGCCAAAAGAAAGTGTACGGTTGCAAAGGTGTCACGATATCACGACATGTTGTAGTTTCACGACAAAAGCTACAGAAGAGTTACAGAGGCAGTTGAAGCCGACAAAGTTAAATGTGAGCCAACAAAGTTTAGGGTTGTGCAACCGACTAAAGATCAGGGTTACAACCGACTAAGATTAAGGTTTTGATCTTGAAAGTGTTATTATAAAAGGCAGGCTATTTTGAAGAGTTGTGTGCATCATTTTTGCGACGTTCGTAGATAGAGCGCAGAGTGAGAAGTTCGATCGCCGAGAGCAAAGTGCAAAATTCGATCAAAGTGTGCAGAGTGAGCGAAGAGTCATGGTGAATTGTTCTAAGTGCCGCTGTGATAGCGCAAAGAGTGCAAAGGTTGAAGTTCGACCAAGTGCGGTTGTGATTGCACAAAGAGAGCAGAGGGCATAGAGAGCACAAAGGGCAAAGACGAATGCAGAGTGCTGCTGTATGAGGACAGAGGTGCATTGGTTCTATGAGAAGAACCTGAGGATAGTTGGCAAGTCTTTGAGAAGGCTTGTATGCAGAGGATTGATTTGTTCAAGAGTTGGACAGATCTGACAGACAGAGGAAGACTTGTACTAGACCGACTGACTGTGTTTGGTACAGGTTGTTGAGCCGCTGTGGACGTGATCATAGAAGGCAGAGGTCTCTTAGGCTAAGCATTGAGGACAGGAGGTCTTCGGTGGAAAGGAGTTCCACGTGTTGGCAAGAGGTAGAGGCAGTTGATCTTCTGAGGGATCATTTCCAGAGCAGAGGGGAAGGTATCTCCTTTGAGCAGAGGCTCATAAATTTAGATTGGGGAAGGTATCTCCTTTGAGCAGAGGCTCATAAATTCTGATTGGGGGAAGGTATCTCCTTTGGGCCGAGGCTCATAAACATTGTAATTGGGAAGGATTCCCAAAGAACTTTGAGATAACTTTTAGAGAAAAGTTTTGTGGACGTAGCCCAGCCATTCTGGGTGAACCACGTTAAAAATGGGTCTTCAATGTGTGATGCTTTCTGTCTTGATTAATGTTGTGTTGATGCCACTGCTATCTAAAGTTAAAATTATTAATTGGTTAAGTCTTATATTGTTCACCCCCCTCTCAATATAAGTCCACGTTCTTCAAAAAGGCATCATAGCACACCTTGCAATATTATGAATAGCAGAGTTGAATGGTTTTTATCAAAACCAATGGTGGTAATTTTAATGGTTTTTATTAAAACCAATGATGTCAAGTTAAATGGTTTTCATTAAAACCATGTGGACAAGTTGCAAGGTTTTTCTAAAAACTAAGGATGCCCTAAACTTAGTTGCCCACAACAAATTGATCTTAATCACAAATTGATGTCCTAGGGTTTTGAGAAGTGAATATTCAAATTATTGTGGTGTTGGATATTATTTTAATATTGGAGTAATAAGGTGTATTCATGAATTATTATATGCCTTGTCTTGTTAACTAACCTTCTTGAGCTTGGCAAAGAAGTGTTTTTATTGTTGTGGCAGTTTCTTGAAGTTCCTTCATCATCAAGAAAAGGTATGAGCACATTCTTCCATAGTTGAGTTGATTGATTGGTTTTCTAAAAATAATTTTGGAGTGAAAAGGACTTGATTAGGGTTTCCTATTGAGTATGTTGAGTTAATGCTTCAAGGTTTTTTGGAATAAAGAACTGTTGTTAAAACCTTGTTTGTTAAGCATTATTGTTGAAGCCATTAGTTGTGTGAAGGACTTGAAATAGGGTTTGAAAAGAACATGAGTATCATTGCTATGTGAGGATTGTTTTATAAGCATTATTGTTGAAGTGAGTTGTGAGCAAAGAACTTGAACTAGGATTTGGAAAGATTATGAGTATCATTGTTATGTGAGATTGGTTGTTGAGTATTGTTGGAAACATTTTGAGTTGGTGTTCATATGCTTGGACTAGGGTTTGTGAGAAAGGGGTGTTTCATTGAGTGATTGGTTGAGTAGAGTTGGTTGAGCCTAGTCAAGTGGATGTGTGAAGTGATTGTTCAAGTTCCATAAAATAAACTATTATATATTCTGAATTGAGTTGATAAATTAATTGAGCATTGAGTTGAATTTGAAGCAAATTGAGTCTCTAAAAATTTTCCTTATGTTTCTAAGAGAGTGATTGAAAGTAATTGAGCATTGTGATAAGTGTAGAACATATTGAGTCTCTAAAAATTCTCTTTATGTTTCTATGAGATTGGACAAGTTATGTGTGGACTTGTTGAGCAGATTTGAGGTAAGTCTTTGAGGAGACTTGTGGACTAATTTTGTGTGAGCTTTTATGGAAGCTTATAGTACATATTTGGATAATTTCTTGAGAGGACTTCTTGAGTATATTTGAGCAAGTTCTAGAGAGGACTTGTAGAGCATATTTGAGCAAGTTCTAGAGAGGACTTGTAGAGCATATTTGAGCAAGTTCTAGAGAGGACTTGTTGAGCATATTTAAGCAAGTTCTAGAGAGGACTTGTGGAGCAAATTTGGATAAGTTCTAGAGAGAACTTGTGGATAGATTTGTGTGAGCTTTTTTGGAAGCTTACAAGGCATATTTGAGATAAGTCTTTAGAGAAGACTTGAGATCAGAGTTGATTGATTTGTTCAAACCTTGATTTAAGGTTTAGGGAAGATCTAGTAGAGTTTATTCAAGCCTTGATTTAAGGCTTATGGACAGAGATCGATGATAGATTTGTGCTATACTAAAGGACTATGTTTAGTGTAGATTTGAGAATAGATTTTGATGCAGATTTAAGGATAGGTTTGTTCTAGACCAGAGACAGATATTGAGTATATTTATGCTAGACCGAAGTACTGTGTTTAGTACAAACTTAAGATAGATATTTGAAGGTAATAGAGTACAGAGGATAGTAGTATCCAGTGGATAGAGATCCATTAGACAAGGTAGTGAGGATAGGTCTTTTGAGTGGAGACAAGAGTATTTAGTGGAGAGAGATATACAATCTAGTGTAGTGGAGGCAGTAGTCTTCTATAGGATCACCAAACAGAGTAGAGGAGAAGGAGTTCTATGGATAGAGATCCATGAACTTGATTATAGAATTGGTATCTCCTTTGGATAGAGATCCATAAATATTATAATAGGGAAAGGATTCCCAAGAGATTTATTGAGAAAATATTAGTGAAATATTTTCTCCGTGGAGTAGCCCACATTGGGTGAACCACATTAAATTGGTGTTTCTATTATGTGTGATAATTTATACATTGCTTTAGTTACTGCTATTTATATTTATATCTTTGCATTGCATAATATTGATTGGAAAGAAAATTAAAAAGTGGTCTTATACTGTTCACCCCCCCTAGTATACGCTTGTGTTCTTCAATTGGTATCAGAGTCGATTCCTTTGAAAATGGTTTAACAGCTTGAAGGAAGATCTTACAAGAATACAAATAGCAAAGAAAGGTAAAAGTAGAACCATGAGACACAAGAAGAAAAGAACACACATGGTCATGAAATAAAAGGAAGATGAATTTAATATTATTGTTTTGGGAGGAAGAATGGAAATAGATTCAAGAGATGAATCAAGCAATGGAGAAATAACCAGGTTGATAATTTTTTGTACAAGATGTAGGAATACAGGTCACCATGCAGCTTATTGTCCACAAGAAGGTGAAGAATGTTTTATTTGTGGTGAACTCGGTCATGATGCAGGTTATTGAAATGGTTTTAGTAGTAGTTAATATGAAGATGATATATTCAAAAATGAAATCCTAGAGGTTGGTTCAAGAAAGAATAACAGGAACAATCAAAATAGGTATGAATAAAAAACTCTACTTTCAGTATTAGAAGAAAATACTCCTATTGAAGACCAAATAAAAGAGAGAAATTTAGAAAAATAAAAGGAGGAAGCCACTCTTAAGGAACTTGTTAAGTTGAAAATGGAGAACATAGAATTAAAGGCTCAAATACAAAAGGATGAGAAATATAAGACAAAGCTTCTATAATATCTCTCTGACTTGAAATATAAGATTGAAGAGGCAAGAAAAGTTGAAAAAGGTATGGTTGAACAGTAAAAGGTAAAAGAGATAGAATGTGAAAGACTTATGGTTACGCTTGAAGAATTAAAAATGGAGAACTCAATATAAAGGGTTCAAGCTCAAGAAGATGAGAAATAAAAAGCAAATTTTCTATAGGAACTCACCAACTTCAAAATCAAGGTTGAAGAGGCAAGAAAAATTGAATAAGGTATGGCAAAAAAACTAAAGATAAAAGATCTAGAGTGTGAAATATTAGAGCATGAGATAGTTTCACTAAGGATGGAAGTAAAAGGCTCTAAGGCAAAACTACAAAATTTTGATGAAATCCAAAGACTTTGGATAGGATTATCAATGCACAAATGTCATCATTCACCAAAACATGATTTAGTTCTAAAGACGAACAAATGAAATAGGAAGCAGAAAAAAGAGAGTCAAGCTCAAAAACCAAAAAATAAGAAGTGTCAAAATAAGTAAGTAAAATAGAGAGTGAGACTTCTAAGGATGAGTTGGACAACAGAAAGTTCAACAAGAATAGGAACAATGCACCAGGAAGAAATATATGGAACAAAAAACCATAATAGGTTAAGAGAGACTAAGAGACCAATGAGGACAAGACAAGGAAGATTCAATAGAAGATGTTTTCATGTCATATATTTGGGTACAGGCTTCACAGTGCAGGACACAGGAAAGACAGGAATATGGGAACAGACAGCTTTTCCATGGGTATTGCTACTCATGTAATCAGTTTGATCACAAGGCAATGAATTGCAGGGTTCATGACAGAAGAGGATATGGCTTTGTTGGACATTTTGAGTCCCTAAGCTAAAAGTTGTCATTGATGTCAAAAGGACCTATGTAAGTAAGCACTATGATTTTTCTCCACAAAGAGCTTCATGAGAAGCAAAGGTTTTGATCAAAGGTTCAAGAAGGGATGCATGGCATTTGGTTCCAAAAGGAGCTTCAAGGAAAGCTTAGCAAAATGTTTTTATGAAAAGGCAAGGAAAGGTTTTATTTAAAACCATGGATGGCAGATTTGAAATGGGTTTTTCTTAAAACCCAAGTTGGCTTTTCGTTTCATCGAAAAAGGACCTCCGGTGATAAAGTTATTAAAGTTTGAAATTTAGGTTTAAATTTTAATTTTATTAAAATTTAAATTTAAATTTAAAACCTTTTAAAAGGTTTTTCCCTCCTTTCTTATTGGCGCTATCGACGTCATGAGGGAAATTTTAAAAGGGCCGATGTATTCGCATTGAAGGATGGCTTATATAAATAAGCCAAAGGTTTTTCATTTAATACACCAAGTCCAGTCGCATGATTTTCGAAAACCCAAAGTATTTTGCATCCGAATATTGCACAACGAATTTCGTGGAGTGTGACGTGGGCAGTCAAGTCATGGGTGGTCAAGTTTGGTACCTTGTGAGGAAAGTGCACACGGATTAAGGAAGAGAGTGCCCAAGGCACTCACGTGGGTAGTCTTAGCTCACGCGGCTTAGCTGCCACTTGGTAGCACGGTGGGTGGAGAGTGCACTAAGGTGCACGATGAGGAGGAACGTGAAGTGAAAACCACTTGAAGCCATTTTACAAGGTATGCCATAATTCGATCTCCGAAATTTTTGGGTGCATGAAATATTTCAAATCTTGCTAAGGTTGTGATTATCATTTTCAGGGAGATATAGGTTGAATTTTAATATTTTCATATTAAGGTTTATATTTGATTAAATTTGGGATATTGCGTAAGAAGGCTTTGTGATTATTTTTGTTAAGTGTAAAAGTGTTGAAAGGAAGGATATAAAATATCTGATTATTTTATGGTATAAGTGGTTTTTGGAGTGACAAGGTTATGCAATGTTTTGATTTATTTTATTTTATGGTACAAGTGGTTTTAGGAGTGATAAGGAAGTTGTGCATTAATTCTTAATAAGGTTTTCTAATTAAAAGCCTTGGTGAATATTATTGTGAAGTGGAGTAATGTTGATTATTTTGTGATATTCTAACCCTCTGTGAGGATTGGCAAACGAAGTAGTTGTGATTGTGGTAGATTTCCAAAGAGGCTTCTTCATCTTCAAAAAGGTATGGGCAATATTATCCATTGACTTGATTATGGTGGTTGATTATAAAATACCTTTGGAGTGAAAAGGATTGATTGTGGTTTCCTTTTCGAAAGTGATTGGTTAAATGCTTCAAGGTTTTCTGGATTGAGAGTTGTGATTAAACCTTGTTTTATAAGCATTGTTGTTGAAGCCCATTGGTTGTGCAAAGAACTTGAACTTGAGTTAGAAAAGAACATGAGTATCATTGTTATGTGAGATTTGTGGTTGAGCATTGTTGGAAATATTTTGAGTTAGTTGATACATGCTTGGACTAGGGTTTGTGAGAAAGGGTTGTTCCTTGAGGTGTTTGGTTGAGTAGAGTTGATTGAGCCTAGTCAAGTGGATGCATGTGGTTGTTCAAGTTCCATGAAACAAACTATTCTATATTCTGGATTTGAGTTGAGATTGAGATTTGAGAATAGAACATATTGAGTCTCTAACAATTCTCTTTATGCTTCTATGATATTGATTTGAGTTGAGATTGGGATTTGAGTATAGAACATATTGAGTCTCTAACAATTCTCTTTATGCTTCTATGATATTGATTTGAGTTGAGATTGGGATTTGAGTATAGAACATATTGAGTCTCTAACAATTCTCTTTATGCTTCTATGAGATTGAATTGAGATATTGATTAAGCATTGAGTATAGAACATATTGAGTCTCTAACAATTCTCTTTATGATTCTATGAGATTGGACAAGTTATGTGTGAGCTTGTTAAGCAGATTTGAGACAAGTCTTTGAGAAGGCTTGTGGACTGATTTTGAGTAAGCTTTTGTGGAAGCTTGCTATGCAGATTTGAGCAAGTCCTAGAGAGGACTTATTGAGCAGATTTGGACAAGTTCTGAGTGAGCTTGTTGAGCAGATTTGGACAAGTTTTGAGTGAGCTTGTTGAGCAGATTTGGAAAAGTTCTGAGTGAGCTTGTTGAGCAGATTTGGACAAGTTCTGAGTGAGCTTGTTGAGCATATTTGAGCAGGTTCTATGTGGACCTGTTGAGCATATTTGAGCAGGTTCTATGTGGACCTATTGAGCAGATTTGAGTAGGTTCTGTGTGGACCTATTGAGCAGATTTGAGTAGGTTCTATGTGGACCTATTGAGAAAAATTGTACTAGACTGAATGTACTATGTTTAGTGCAAGAGATTGAGCAGAGTTGTGCTAGACCGATTGAACTGTGTTTAGTATAATATTGAGACAGAGCTTTGGAGGTGATAGAGTACAGAGGATAGAGTCTCAGTGGATAGAGATCCAACAGCCAGGACAATTGAAGATAGATCTGAGTGAGGAGTCTTCAAGTGGAGAGAGATCCACCAGTCAGTGCAGCAGAGAGACAGAGTCTTCTAGAAGATCACTAGCTAGAGCAGAAGGGGAAAGAGTTCTCCTATGGAAGAGATCCATGAACTTGAGATTAGGGGATCAACATCTCCTTTGGACAGAGGTCCATAAACATTGTAATTGGGAAGGATTCCCAAAAGAGATTGATTGAGAAAATTTTAGTAAAATATTTTCTCCATGGAGTAGCCCACATTGGGTGAACCACGTAAATTGTGGTGTCTCTATTGTGTATGGTGTTTTATGCATTACTTTTATTACTGCTATCTATACACTACATAATATTGAATTGAAAGAAAAAGTAAAAAGTGGTCTTATATTGTTCACCCCCCTCTCAGTATAAGCTTGTGTTCTTCAATTGGTATTACAGAGTGGGTTCCTTCAGAAGAGTTTGATAGCTTGAAGGAAAAGTGGTCTAAGAACACAATGGATCAAAAGGATCAAAGAGATGGACCCTTCAATAATGTAGTACCAGTATTTGATGGAAGTGACTTCTTATATTGGTGTATGCTGATGAGATTTTACCTGATGGCACTTGGAAATGAAGTTTGGGATGCAGTGGAACTTGGATATGATTCAGTAGTCAATCCTCCTACAGATAAGGAAGGTAAGCTTCTAATGCATGCAAACTCAAGAGCCATGAATGCAATTATAAAAGGATTGCATAGATCAAAATCTATGAAGGTTATGGATTGTAAAACAACAAAAGAAATGTGGGAACTTCTGCATGAAATATATGAAGGAGATAAAGGAGTCAGAATGGCTAAGATCAAAAATCTCAAAGGAGAATTTGAGAACTTAAGAATGAAGGATGATGAAAACATTCGTGACTATCTCAGTAATATTGATGAACTTGTACATGAGATGAAAGGTCTGGGAATGAAGGTTGATGAATCTGATGCTTGTGATAAGATCTTGAGAACTCTTCCAAAAAGGTATAGTGAAAAGGTTTCTGCTATAGAAACATCAATTGATAGTGATTCTTTGACAAGGAATTCTTTTCTTGGCATGCTTACTACTTTTGAGATAAGAACAAAATATCCTATTCCTCTGAAAGAAGCTGCTTTCAAAGTAGACAAAAATAAAAAGGAAAGAAGATAGAATCGAGCAATGAATCATCCAGTGATGAAGAAGCAAATTATGGTAGAAGAAATAGAGGTTCCAGAAGACCCATAGATCTAAGATCTATCAAATGTTTCAATTGTGGAAAGTATGGACATTATGCAATAGAGTGCAAAGAGCCCAAGAGCAACAATGAAGAAGAAAAATAGGATCACAAATACAGGGAATCAGAAAGACATAGGTACCAAAAGAAAAGCAAGGATGGACAAAGCAGACAAGGAAATAAGTTCTTCAAGAGACAAAAGAGAAGCTACTATGCGGAAAATGCAAGTAAGTACTCAATTGATAGTGATGCTAGTTTTTCAGACAATGATAGAGATGAAGTCCTATTTATGGTTGAAGAGAAAGATCCAGTTAAGAAAAGGACTCCAGTTATTCTCAAGTGTTTTAGATGTGGTAAATTTGGACATCTTGAAGATGATTGCACTAGGGATGGTTATAGTTTTAGTGATGATGATTTTGAAGATGCACTTGATAGACCAGATGAGAATCTTCTAATGGCATTAGAAGATAAAGAAGAGTGATCCTATAGAAGACAAGCCAAAAGGAAGTAATGATATGGACAAAGGTAAAAAAATAGAGGATTATTCAGTAGAGAATGGCTATGATCTCAAGGGAGAACTTATCTATGCCCTTGACATAGTAAAGAAGGTTAGAAAGCAACACTCTAAGCTTGAAAATCAGTTTCAAGAATGTGATGAAGAAATATTATTGCTCATAGAGGATTTAGAAAAGTCAAAGGCTAAGGCAAGCAAGTTCAAGGATAAGTTAGAAGCAAATATTTTGGAATGTGAGAAGTTAGCACAAGAAGTGGCTACTCTAAAAGAATATTTAAAGGACTCCAAGATCAAGATGAAGAGTTTCACAAATAGCTCTAAGAACTTGGATAAGTTCATCTGTGGACAACAACGAACATCATGTTCAACAGGTCTTGGCTTTGGAAATGCTCAAAAGAAATAGGAAAAAGAATCTACTTCAAGTCTTGATGAAGAAGAAACTTCAGAAGAAGATACATCAGAAGAAGACAGTTTAAGTGTAAGTGGGACATCAGAGGATGAGTTGGACAACAAAGAGTTCAACAAAGAGAGGAACAATGCACAAAGAAGATACAGATGGAACAACAATCATAACAGGAGACCAATGAGGTCAAGACAAGGAGGCTTCAATGGAAGATGTTATTCATGTCACAGGTTTGGACACATGGCTTCACAGTGCAGGACTCATGAAAGATAGGTATATGGAAAAGAATAACTTTTCCAAGGATATTGCTACTCATGCAATGGCTTTGGTCACAAAGCAATGAATTGCAGGGTTCATGATAGAAGAGGATATGGCTTCACAAGGAGAAGTCCTAAGACAGTTGCACATCCAAGGAATAATAACATTAAGTGTTATAAGTGCAATAATGATGGTCACATAGCAAGATGGTGTAGAGCAAATATTCCAGAAACAGGCATGAACAGGGACATAAATATGAACAAGAACAAAAATATGAATAGGAACAGGAAGATGAACAGGAATAGAGACTCAAAAAATAATAAAGACTCAAAAAAGAAAGAGAAATAGGAACATGGATGAGAACAAGAACAGGAATAGGAACATAAGTGACGACAAGAACAGGGATGATGACTTGGAAAGGAATAGTGAGAGGATTCAGAAGACTCACAAAGAAGAGAGAAAGATAAAGGCACAGATCTATGCTTTCAAGGAGTAGAAATACTCCCACCCCAGAATTAACCACCTCATGTGGAGGTGGGGGAGGGGCTAAGCTAAGAGGCTCATTCTTAGCCCCGAGCCCCAAAGGTGACCCTTTGCCATTGATGTCAAAGGGGGAGATATTTGTGTATTGGGGAGAGATTTGATATGAGGAGAGATTTGATATTTGAGAGAGCATTGAGCCAGGGGGAGCAGAAAAGAAGGTCAAGTTTCAGTAAAATGAATATGGGTTGCCATCAATGACAAAGGGGGAGATTGTTGGACATTTTGAGTCCCTAAGCTAAAAGTTGTCATTGATGTCAAAAGGACCTATGTAAGTAAGCACTATGATTTTTCTCCACAAAGAGCTTCATGAGAAGCAAAGGTTTTGATCAAAGGTTCAAGAAGGGATGCATGGCATTTGGTTCCAAAAGGAGCTTCAAGGAAAGCTTAGCAAAATGTTTTTATGAAAAGGCAAGGAAAGGTTTTATTTAAAACCATGGATGGCAGATTTGAAATGGGTTTTTCTTAAAACCCAAGTTGGCTTTTCATTTCATCGAAAAAGGACCTCCGGTGATAAAGTTATTAAAGTTTGAAATTTAGGTTTAAATTTTAATTTTATTAAAATTTAAATTTAAATTTAAAACCTTTTAAAAGGTTTTTCCCTCCTTTCTTATTGGTGCCGCCGACGTCATGAGGGAAATTTTAAAAGGGCCGATGTATTCGCATTGAAGGATGGCTTATATAAATAAGCCAAAGGTTTTTCATTTAATACACCAAGTCCAGTCACATGATTTTTGAAAACCCAAAGTATTTTGCATCCGAATATTGCGCAACAAATTTTGTGGAGTGTGACGTGGGCAGTCAAGTCATGGGCGGTCAATTTTGGCACCTTGTGAGGAAAGTACATGTGGCTTAAGGAAGAGAGTGCCCAAGGCACTCACATGGGCAGTCTTAGCTCACGTGGCTTAGTTCTTAGCGCTAAGGCACAGACAAGGAGGAAGCGGTTCGAAACCACCCGAAGCCATTTTGAGGTATGCCATAATTTGATCGCCAAAATTTTTGGTCATGAAATATTTTGAATTTGCTAAGGTTTGTTATCATTTTCATGGAGATATAGTTGATTTAATTTTTTCATATGTAAGGTTTATTTTGATTAATGTGGGATATTGCCTAATAAGGCTTTGTGATTATTTTTTTAAGTGCAAAAGTGTTGAATGGAAGGATATAAAATATTTGAGTTATTTTATGGTATAAGTGGTTTTTGGAGTGATAAGGTGTATTGCAATGTTTTGATGTTATTTTATTTTATGGTAGAAGTGGTTTTAGGAGTTGATAAGGAAGTTGAATGCATTATATTCTTAAGTGAAGGTTTTCTAATTAAAAGCCTTGGTGAGATATTATTGTGAAGTGGAGTAATGTGTGATTATTTTGTGATCTTCTAACCCTCTCTGAGGATTGGCAAAAGAAGTAGTTATGATTGTGATAGATTTGCAAAGAGGATTCTTCATCTTCATAAAAGGTATGGGCACATTCTCCTATTGATTTGATTATGGTGGTTGATTATAAAATACCTTTGGAGTGAAAAGGATTGATTGTGGTTTCCTTTTTGAAAGTGATTGGTTAAATGCTTCAAGGTTTTCTGGATTGAGAGTTGTGATTAAACCTTGTTTTATAAGCATTGTTGTTGAAGCCAATTGGTTGTGCAAAGAACTTGAACTTGAGTTAGAAAAGAACATGAGTATCATTGTTATGTGAGATTTATGGTTGAGCATTGTTGGAAATATTTTGAGTTAGTTGATACATGCTTGGACTAGGGTTTGTGAGAAAGGGTTGTTCCTTGAGGTGTTTGGTTGAGTAGAGTTGATTGAGCCTAGTCAAGTGGATGCATGTGGTTGTTCAAGTTCCATGAAACAAACTATTCTATATTCTGGATTTGAGTTGAGATTGAGATTTGAGAATAGAACATATTGAGTCTCTAACAATTCTCTTTATGCTTCTATGAGATTGATTTGAGTTGAGATTGGGATTTGAGTATAGAACATATTGAGTCTCTAACAAATTCTCTTTATGCTTCTATGAGATTGATTTGAGTTGAGATTGGGATTTGAGTATAGAACATATTGAGTCTCTAACAATTCTCTTTATGCTTCTATGAGATTGAATTGAGATATTGATTAAGCATTGAGTATAGAACATATTGAGTCTCTAACAATTCTCTTTATGATTCTATGAGATTGGACAAGTTCTGTGTGAGCTTGTTAAGCAGATTTGAGACAAGTCTTTGAGAAGGCTTGTGGACTGATTTTGAGTAAGCTTTTGTGGAAGCTTGCTATGCAGATTTGAGCAAGTCCTAGAGAGGACTTATTGAGCATATTTGGACAAGTTCTGAGTGAGCTTGTTGAGCATATTTGGACAAGTTCTGAGTGAGCTTGTTGAGCAGATTTGGACAAGTTCTGAGTGAGCTTGTTGAGAATATTTGGACAAGTTCTAAGTGAGCTTGTTGAGCAGATTTGAGCAGGTTCTGTGTGGACCTGTTGAGCATATTTGAGCAGGTTCTATGTGGACCTATTGAGCAGATTTGAGTAGGTTCTGTGTGGACCTATTGAGCATATTTGAGTAGGTTCTGTGTGGACCTATTGAGCAGAATTGTACTAGATCGAATGTACTGTGTTTAGTGCAAGATATTGAGAAGAGTTGTGCTAGACCGACTGAACTGTGTTTAGTACAGTATTGAGATAGAGCTTTGGAGGTGATAGAGTATAGAGGATAGAGTCTCAGTGGATAGAGATCCAACAGCCAGGACAATTGAAGATAGATCTGAGTGAGGAGTCTTCAAGTGGAGAGAGATCCACCAGTCAATGCAACAGAGAGACAGAGTCTTCTAGAAGATCACTAGCCAGAGCAGAAGGGGAAAGAGTTCTCCTGTGGAAGAGATCCACGAACTTGAGATTAGGGGATCAGCATCTCCTTTGGACAGAGGTCCATAAACATTGTAATTGGGAAGGATTCCCAAAAGAGATTGATTGAGAAAATTTTAGTAAAATATTTTCTCCGTGGAGTAGCCCACATTGGGTGAACCACGTAAATTGTGGTGTCTCTATTGTGTATGGTGTTTTGTGCATTGCTTTGATTACTTCTATTTATACACTGCATAATATTGAATTGAAAGAAAAAGTAAAAAGTGATCTTATACTGTTCATCCCCCCTCTCAATATAAGCTTATGTTCTTCAGGCTTCACTAAGAGAAATCCTAAGACATTTACACCTCCAAGGAATAATAACATTGAGTGTTATAAGTGCAATAATGATGGTTACACATCAAAGTGGTGTAGAGTTTACATTCTAGAATCAAGAAAGAACAAGAACAGGAGTATGGATATGAACAAGAACATGAACATGGATATGAACAAGAACAGGAACATGGATATGAACAAGAACATGAACAAGAACCAGAATGTAGATATGGATAGCATGGACATGGAAATAAATATTCAAAGGAATCAGAAGGATCGGATAAGAAGAAAAGAGGATAAAGGTAAATAGCAGTGCTTTCTAGGAGTAGAAATACTCCCACCCCAAAATTAACCACCTCAAGAGGAGGTGGGGGAGGGGCTAAGCTAAGAGGATCATTCTTAGCCCCAAGCCCCAAAGGTGACCCTTTTCCATTGATGTCAAAATGGGAGAGATTTGAGTAAGGGAGAGAGATTTGATATTTGAGAAAAGAGGAAAGAGCATTGAGCCAGGGGGAGAAGAACAAAGGAAAGGTCAATTTTTCTATAAAAAGAAGTTGGGTTGCCATCAATGACAAAGGGGGAGATGTTGGAATTTTTGAGTCCATAATAGTTGTCATTGATGTCAATATAGAAATATGGCATTGTTGATTTATGTCAAAACATGAAGTTGTCATTGATTCCAAGAAGCGAATCACCACCGACGTTGAATGGTTAAATGGTGCAAGTGAAAATACATCATAGCACACCTCACAAAATTATGAAAGACAAATTTGAATGGTTTTTATTAAAACCAATGGTGGTGATTTTAATGGTTTTTATTAAAACCAATGATGTCAAGTTAAATGGTTTTCATTAAAACCATGTGGGCAAGTTGCAAGGTTTTTCTAAAAACTAAGGATGCCCTAAATTTTGGTTTAAAAGACCAAAGCCCATTTAATTATTAAATTATAATAATTAAATTCTTCAAAAGAATTTAATTTATTATATTTAATAAATTAAATAAGCTAAATTTTGGGCGTTTTAATAAATTTTGGGCGCATACTATAAAGCTTGAGCGTCGGGTTATTCGTGGGCAAGGTTTTCCCCTCTTCTACCGACATCACCGTGTTCTCACCCCCAATGTGAAGAAACAAAGGCACATGGTATATAAATATCATAGCCTTCTCAAAGGTTATGCATCCTCTCATCCATTGAAATAATTGATCTTCGAGCTTTTCTAAATTTCTCCTCATAAAATAGTAGTTCGTGCGAAGACTTAGGGCAGCATGAGAGAAGAAGCCAAGACGTGGCTTGTGGAAATCAAAGGGTGCAAGGGAGTGGAGGCTCCAAGGGAGCATGTGGCTCCACGTCGTTGGGAGCCAAGGTGAAAGCGCTTAAGGAGAGAAGTTCTTCGTGCAAAGCCAAAGTGGTAACATACTTTTATTTTATATTTGATTTTTGACTTAGGCTAAGGTTAGAATTAGGAGAAATAAGGAGGTAAATGGTTTGATTAGTGCCTAAGTTAAAAAGGAGTTTTGTGGGTTTTATAAAAGTTTTAGGTGAAAGTTTAATTGGTGGATAAAATCTCTTTTACCTTATAAAATGAAAGATTAGTTATTGCATTATTTATTAAAGGTTTATATTTAAAATGCAATAATAAAATAGGGAGTCATAAGTAGAAAAGTATATTTATTTTTGAAGAATAAAATTCTGAAGTGGCTTATGACAAATATGTTTGATTGAGATCAATTTGTGATGTCCTAGGGTTTTGAGAAGTGAATATTCAAATTATTGTGGTGTTGGATATTATTTTAATAGTGGAGTAATAAGTTGTATTCATGAATTATTATATGCCTTCTCTTGTTAACTAACCTTCTTGAGCTTGGCAAAGAAGTGTTTTTATTGTTGTGGCTATTTCTTGAAGTTCCTTCATCATCAAGAAAAGGTATGAGCACATTCTTCCATAGTTGAGTTGATTGATTGGTTTTCTAAAAATAATTTTGGAGTGAAAAGGACTTGATTAGGGTTTCCTATTGAGTATGTTGAGTTAATGCTTCAAGGTTTTTTGGAATAAAGAACTGCTGTTAAAACCTTGTTTGTTAAGCATTATTGTTGAAGCCATTAGTTGTGTGAAGGACTTGAAATAGGGTTTGAAAATAACATGAGCATCATTGCTATGTGAGGATTGTTTTAGAAGCATTATTGTTTAAGTGAGTTGTTGAGCAAAGAACTTGAACTAGAATTTGGAAAGATTATGAGTATCATTGTTATGTGATATTGGGTGTTGAGTATTGTTGGAAATATTTTGAGTTGGTGTTCATATGCTTGGACTAGGGTTTGTGAGAAAGGGGTGTTTCATTGAGTGATTGGTTGAGTAGATTTTGTTGAGCCTAGTCAAGTGAATGTGTGAATTGATTGTTCAAGTTCCATAAAACAAACTATTCTATATTCTAAATTGATTTGATAAATTAATTGAGCATTGAGTTGAATTTGAAGCATATTGAGTCTCTAAAAATTTTCCTTATATTTCTAAGAGAGTGATTGAAAGTAATTGAGCATTGTGATAAGTGTAGAACATATTGAGTCTCTAAAAATTCTCTTTATATTTCTATGATATTGGACAAGTTCTGTGTGGACTTGTTGAGCAGATTTGAGGCAAGTCTTTTAGGAGACTTGTGGACTAATTTTGTGTGAGCTTTTGTGGAAGCTTACAATATAGTTTTGGATAATTTCTTGAGAGGACTTATTGAGTATATTTGAGCAAGTTCTAGAGAGGACTTGTAGAGCATATTTGAGCAAGTTCTAGAGAGGACTTGTAGAGCAGATTTGAGCAAGTTCTAGAGAGGACTTGTTGAGAAGATTTAAGCAAGTTCTAGAGAGGACTTGTGGAGAAAATTTGGACAAGTTCTAGAGAGGACTTATGGATAGATTAGTGTGAAATTTTGTGGAAGCTTACAAGGCACATTTGAGACAAGTATTTTGAGAAGACTTGATAGCAGTGTTGATTAATTTTTTCAAACTTTGAGTTAAGTTTTAGGGAATATCCAGGAGATTTGATTCAAGCCTTGAGTTAAGGCTTTTGGATAGAGATCGAGGATAGATTTATGCTTGATCGAAGTACTCTATTTAGTGTATATTTGAGAACAGAGTTTGGTGCAGATTTAATGACAGGTTTGTGTCAAACCAGAGACAGAGATTGAGCAAATTTGTGCTAGACTAAAGGACTGTGTTTAGTGCATATTTGAGGACATATTTTGGTGCATATTTGAGAATAGGTTTGTGCCAGCAAAGTTTTACTATATCGAAGGACTGTGTTTAGTGCAAATTTGAGATAGAGCTTGAAGGTGATAGAGTACAGAGGATAGTAGTCTCTAGTGGATAGAGATCCATTAGACAGGGTAATGAGGATAGGTCTTTTGAGTGGGGACAAGAGTCTTTAGTGGAGAGATATCCATAAGCTAGTGCAGTGGAGGCAGTAGTATTCTAGAGGATCACTAGCCAGAGCAGAGGAGAAGGATTTCTCCTATGGATAGAGATCCACGAACTTGATTAGGGGATTGGTGTCTCCTTTGGATAAAGATCCATAAACATTGTAATAGGGAAAGTATTCCCAAGAGATTTATTGAGAAAATATTAGTGAAATATTTTCTCTATGGAGTAGCCCACATTGGGTGAACCACATTAAATTGGTGTCTCTATTGTGTGTGATGATTTATGTATTGCTTTGGTTACTGTTGTTGATATTATTATTTTTGCTTTGCATAATATTGATTGGAAAGAAAAGTAAAAAGTGGTCTTATACTATTCACCCCCTCTCAGTATAAGCTTGTGTTCTTCATAGACTTGGATTGAAAGTACTTCATTTGAAACTATGTTGTAGCAAGTGATTATAAATTTTTATATTCCATGCTCTTGGTGTTTGCTTCAGACCATATAAGGATTTTTTTAATTTTTAAACCGTATGTTCTTGACCTTTAACAAAAAATCCTTCTATTTGTGACATGTAGACTTCTTATTCTAAGTCACCATTAAGAAATGCACTTTTTACATCCATTTGATGGGATTTCCAACCCTGATGAGCTGCTAAAGAACATAATATTCTGATAGTAATCATTCTAGCTATTGGTGCAAATGTTTCTTTATATTAAATTCCCTCTATTTGAGTATATCCTTTGGCTACTAACCAAGCTTTGTATTTATCAAGTATCCCATATATCTTATACTTAATCTTGTAAACCCATTTGCAACCCACTATTTTCTTTCCTGGAGGTAATTTTACTAGATTCCATATTTTATTCTTTTGTAGTGATGAATATTCAAATTCCATAGTTGCATTCCAATGTAATTAATTTAGGGCTTGAGGTGTTGATGTTGGCTCTACTATAGTGCTTAGTAATCCTCTTTTCATTCTATTTTGACCATGAGTTTGAGATATTGTAGTAGTAATATCTGGCATTTGTTCCAAGTTTGATTATTTGAGTGTGTTTCTAAGATATATTGGTTCCTTCCTTTGAGATATTATGGAAGTTTTTGTAAATTCACTTTCTTCATCTTGGGATTATGACTCTATATCTTCATTTACCAAGTCTTCCTCTAAGAAATTTAAAATAACTTTTGCATCATTACTTTGTTTTTCAGTGTCAACCTTAATTTTTCATAAAAACTACATATTTTCTTATATATACCTTCTTTGCACTTGGATATATTATTCTATACCCTATAGATTCATCATCATAGCCAAAAAATATACCAACCATAGTTTTGTCATCTAATTTTGTCCTTTTTTTATTTTGGAATATGCATATAAGCTTTGCATCCAAAGACTCTTAGTTTTTCAATATTTGGTTTTTGTCTTGACCATGCTCCTTCTGGTGTAACATGCTTGTAATCTATTTTGTAAGTATATTATTGTTTTGACTACTTCTGTCCAATGCTGATGATCAATATGAGCTTCTTTCAACATACATCTCACCATTTCCATTATATACTTTTTTTTTAATTCCATTTTGTTGTGGTGAATATGCTATAGTGAGTTGTCTTTTAATTCCATTTTCTTCTAGAAATAGATTGAATTATTTTGATACAAATTCACCTCCTCTATCTAAATGAATAATTTTTATAGTCTTTTCATATTCTTTCTCTACTTGAAGTTTGAATTGTTTAAAATGACTAAATGCTTCTAATTTGTACTTCATGAAGTACACCCACATCTTTCTGGTATGATCATCATTAAATAGTTAAAAATACGTATACTCCAATACTAGTAACATTCATTGGACCACATAAATTTGTATATATTAGTTCTAATGGTTGTTGAGACCTATCTGGAATAAGTTCAAAAAGAATTCTATGTTGTTTGGACAAATAATAGATTCCAAATATAGATTTGGTATCCCTTCAACCATTTGATATTTGACCATTTTATTTATAGATGATACACTGGTATATCCTAAATGCTTATGCTATATATTTTATGTCTTAACTAAAAAATCCAAATGTGTAGTAGTATCCAGAACAAATAGACTACCTTTATAGGAGCTTGAAGCTATATTTTCCCCTTGTTTGAGAATATGATATTGTTTTCTTCCATTGATAACTTTAAATTCTAGTGTCATATTTTGACCCGTGAGTTGATAAACTAAAATAATATTGGTAGTCAATCCAAGAACATATTACACATTGTTAATTATCCATTTTCCATTTATTAGATTGACTAGAAAATTTCCTATCTCTTTTACTTCATAAGTTTTAGTATCTGCTATAGCAATCGATTTATCATTTTTTCTTGTAAAGAATCAAACCATTGTTTATTTCCAGTCATATATCTGATTGATCTTAAATCTATGTACCAATAATCTATATCTGTAAATATTTCAATTTTCTAGTTTGTATGAAGTTGACTACCTTATGACTCCCTAGTTATAAATGATCAAATATTGATTTTTGATCAAACTTCAAGTTCTATGTTTTGAGGAGTGCCTTGTAACTCCTTAATTTCAATAATATGGTTTCTAAATTTCAAGAACCTATGTTGGTGATGAATTCCTTATAACTCCCCAATTAGAAATTTAGAAAACAAGGATATTTGCAAATTCAATATTTCAATTTTTATGTAGAAGTCCTTATTCCTCCAAGTTAAAATTGTTTGCAACTTCTATGCTTGAATTTCAAATAAAGAAATTTCAAAAATCTTTCAAATTAAATTCTCCTTACTTTAAAAGTCTTTCAAATAATTCAATAAATCATCTAAATTTATAATTCATCAATTCATTACTTTATACCTCCATTCATTTAATTAATCTCAAGCATAATAGATTAACTAAGTTTAACCTTAGTATTTATATTCTTTATACCTTCTTAACATATATGAAAAGCAAATTAATTTTGAATATTCTATGTACCTCTTTGAATAGGGTGTGCTACGTATTTGTTTTGCTTCTCTTGGGACTTCTTTACTTTGCAACTTGCACTCTATTTTAGGCATTTTCCATTTTTTAGACTTCAATGCAAAATAATTTCTTTTTTTCTCATTGTATTTAATATTCCTTCTTATGTATGGCACTCCCTGAGACTTTGACTATCCTCCTCGTGTTGGTTGGCTTCTTTGACCATCAAATGTGTTGTGCTCCACTCACAAATATACTTGTATGACTTGTCCTTCATGCACTTATGGATGCAAGAAGATGTTTGACTTCCCTTATGTTAGTTGGAGTTACCTTCTGCACTATGACACTTGGAAACTTAACTCTTCACTCCTCTATAAATATATTTTGTCCTTCCAAGTGGTGGTGCTTCTCCTCTATGTAACATATTTTCTTCTTCACTTGGTAACACATTACTTCTCCTCTACACTTGGAAATAACTTCAATTATTTACGACAACGTTCCTACTCTTCGATTTATCTATACTCAACATCTTCTTTCCAATGTAACAGTAAATAACTTGGAATGGTGTTTGGATTTCTCTCAATGGATCATAGATTTTTGGTGTGCTCCTCTTCTTTATAATGATGCTTGCTCTTGGATTTGGTGGCTCCTTGGATTCTAGCACTCAATGTCTCAACTTCTTTTGAGTAACATTTTCTTTTATTGTGCTTAATCTTTCTTACAATGATGTTCTATCTTCCTCTCTATCCAAAAACGGTGGCTCTTCTTCACTATGGTGGCTCCTCCTTCAATATGGTGGTACTTTCACTTGTGCTTGGTAGTTCTTCAAATGTTTGAACCTTGGTGACTTTTGCTCTTACACAATGGCTCTTCTTTGGTGGTTTCTCTTCCACGGTGGCTCCTCCTCATTAGCTTCTATTCTACAATGACTACTTTTTGGCTCTATGTTTGATGACTTCTTCTTTGGTAACTCTACCTAGATAACCAAGCTTCTTAACTTTTGTTAAAAAAAAAATTATTTTGGATGGTATATTACCTCCAAGATTTGCTATAAAAGATAGTAAGAATTTGATATTTTTTCTTCACTTTGTCTCTTTCCTTATATCCTATCTACCTTCTCCTTTTTGTTGTAGATTTTAATCCGTTGTGAATGCTATCTTCTTCAACTTTGAAGACATAAACTTGAGACCTTCCTTTTTTTGTTTTAGAAACTCGAATATGGTTCTTTCAAAAACTTAATAATACTAGGATAAAATACTTTTATAACATCAATTTTCAAATATTTTTGGCCTCCTTTGTAGCTAGCTTTCTTGGTGATTTGATTCACATTTTTACTACCTTGAATTTGTAAATTTTGTAGCTTCAATTCCTTTTGCTTTTCTACCCCAAAAACATTAATTTTGTAGCTCACTTTTTACTTTTTCTTTCCCAATCAATATTATGCAATGTATCAATAGCAATATCAACAACAGTAATCAAAGCAATGCACAAATCACCACACACAATAGAGACACCAATTTAACGTGGTTCACCCAATGTGGGCTACTCCACGGAGAAAATATTTCACTAAAATTTTCTCAACAAATCTCTTGGGAAACCTTTCCCTATTACAATGTTTATGGACCTCTGTCCAAAGGAGACACCAATCCCCTAATCAAGTTCATGGATCTCTATCCACAGGAGACACCAATCTCCTTAGCTGGTTTGTGGATCTCTATCCATAGGAGAACTCCTTTCTCCTCTGCTCTGGATGGTGATCTTCTAGAAGAACTGCTGCCTCCACTACACTGGCTAATGGATCTCTATCCACTGAAGACTCCTACCCTCACTTAGAAGACCTATCCTCACTACCCTGGCTAATGGACCTCTATCCACTGGAGACTGTCATCCTCTATACTCTGTCACCTCCAAAGCTTGCTCTCAGCTCTATCTCAAATCTGTACTAAACATGGTCCTTCGATCTAGCACAAATTTTCTCAATCTCTATCCTCAAATCTGCACTAAACATAGTCCTTCGGTCTAGCACAAATCTGCTCAATCTCTATCTCTGGTCTGGCACAAACTTGTCTAAAATCTACACAAAATCTATCCTTAAATCTATCCTCAAGATTTAACACAAAGCTTGACTCAATCACAAATCAACTCTGCTAGATCTACTCCAAACCTTAACTCAAGGTTTGAACAAATCAATCAATCAACTCTACTCACAAGTCTTCTCAAAAGACTTATCTCAAATCTATCCTATAAGCTTCTACAAAATCTCACACTAATATGTCCACAAGTCCTCTCTAGAACTTGTCCAATCTGCTCAACAAGTCTTCACCAAGACTTACCTCAAATATTCTCAACAAGTCCTCACTAGAACTTGTCCAATCTACTCAACAAGTCTTCTCCAAGACTTACCTCAACAAGTCCTCACTAGAACTTATCCAAGTCTTCTCCAAGACTTACCTCAAATCTACTCAACAAGTCTTCACTAAAACTTACCTCAAATATGCTCAACAAGTCCTCACTAGAACTTGTCCAATCTACTCAACTCTATCACAAAAATCCTCTTCAATCACTTAAACAAGCTTCACACATAATCTTGTTTAATCTCACATAAACATATAGAGAATTGTTAGAGACTCAATATGCTTCACACTCACAAAATACTCAATCACTTTCAATCTCTTTCTCAAATCAATTTAGAATATAGAACAATTTGTTTCACATAACTTGAACTATCACTTCAACACTTCCACTTGACTAGGCTCAATCAACTCCACTCAATCAATCACTCAATGAAGCACTCCTTGCTTACAAACCCTAGTCCAAGTATATGAACACTCACTCAATTATTTCCAACAATGCTTATCAAACAATCTCACATAACAATGATACTCATGATCTTGCACAAACCCTAGTTCAAGATAGTTCACAACTTCACATAACAATGATACTCATGATCTTTCACAAACCCTAGTTCAAGATAGTTCTCAACTTCACATAACAATGATACTCATGTTCTTGCACAAACCTTAATCATGCATATGAAAGGTTCATTCAATATTTCCAACAATGCTTATCAAACAAGGTTTTTATCATCAACTCTCACTCAGAAAAACCTTTAACAATCAAACTCAACAATGCTTATCAAACAACCCTTTTCTCTCCAACTTAGCATTCACAACATCCAACAATCACTCACAAGGAAGATGTGCCCATACCTTTTGTTTGATGAAGAATTGTCCTTAAAAACCTGTCTCAATTATAACCACTCTCTTTGCCAATCACAAGGGTTAGATGTCACAAATACACCTTATCACTCCCTCTAGATTTTAATGCACTTCTAAAAGAAAAATAATCACCACTTCAAAATATTCCAAAGCATTGACAAGTTTTTCTTGATTTTTAATCAAATTATTTTATCTCCCTTTTATAAAGCAAGATCACAATAAAATTCCTTTTTCACCTTTTAACTCCACTCTCTAATTCATTTCCAAGGCATCAAAGAATTAAAATAAACTATTTTAATCCTTATACCTCCCTACTTCAAACACTGCCCTCTTAATAATATGTATGCCTCAAAACACCCTTTATTATAACATAGGCCTTGCAAAAATTAAATTAATTTTTCATACCTTAGAATTTGCACCAAAATTTTTGTGCACCACACAAACTACCTCTGCATGAATTCAAACCCAAAACCTCACTGCCAATGTTACACCCTAGCGAATGCTAGGCTTGCCATGTGGGCTACGTGCCCACTTGAAATAAAGAGCACATGATATCCATTTTATCCTTGTCTTCCAAAACACATTGAATGCAAAACCCTTCCTCTCTTCCTTGCAAAATGTGATCATGCAACTTGAACCCATGACCTAGCCTCCATGAAAGTCTTATCATTACCTTGCCTACCATCTGCACTACCCAACGTGTCATGTAGGATCTTCGCACCCACTCTTATTTCAACACCCACTTCTTTGTCTTATCCAAATTGCACAAAAAAATTTCCCTCGAAGTGCTCGAAATAATATTTGTCTTCACTTAGGCTCGGATCGCATGATCAACTTTGGGGAAATAATTTACCCCCTCTTTATATGCAATGTGATGAATATGAATGCGTCGACCCTCATTTCGATTTTGCCACCATTTTTCAAAAAGAACTTTGCATTTCGAAAATAATATTTTAATTATAATTATTTTAAATTCAAAATGAATTTAAATATTATAATTAAATATTTAAATGTCCTTTGGGCCTTTTTAAATAAAATAAAATATAATCTTCCTTAGGTTTTTAGGAAAACCTTTTGCCATTTTCACCTTAGAAAAATAACCTTATTATTTTCTTTCAACCACCATGGAACGGAGATATCTTTTCAACCCTTTTCTTTTGCCCAAATATTATAATATTGTTATCCTTCTTGCTTCTCTTTTGGGGTCTCTAGGCATATAATATTTAAATTAAATATTATATCCTTGCCTCTTAGAAAATCAACCATGAACCATTTTCTTAACATTCTTTTGACATTTGCTTCATATTCCTTTGACATCAATGACAACAAATCCTGCTCATATTTCCAACAATCTCCCCCTTTGTCATTGATGGCAACCCATTTACCTTTTATCATTTCTTTTACCTCTTTCTGTTCTTCTCCCCTGGGAAACTTCTCCCCTTGATTGAATGCTTTCCTTCTAACTCAAATCTCTCCCCCTTACTCAAATCTCTCCCCCTTTGTCATCAATGGCAAAGGGTCACCTTTGGGGCTCGGGGCTAAGAATGAAACTCTTAGCTTAGCCCCTCCCCCACCTCCTCTTGAGGTGGTTAATTCTGGGGTGGGAGTATTTCTACTCCCAGCATGCACTGATATTTACCTTTGTCCACTTTCCTCCTCATCTGATCCTTCTGATTCCTCTGACTATTCTTGTTCTTGTTTGTTTCTGGAATTTTTGCTCTACACCACTTTGTTGTATGTCCATCATTATTGCACTTATAACACTTAATGTTATTATTTCTTGGAGGTGCAAATGTCTTGGGATTTCTCCTGGTGAAACCATATCTATTCCTGTCATGAACCCTACAATTCATTGCCTTGTGCCCAAACTGATTACAAGAGTAGCAATACCCTTGAAAAAGTTACCTATTTCTGAACTTCCCATATTATTGTATTTCATGTGTCCTACACTGTGAAGCTTTGTGCCCAAACCTGTGACATGAAAAACATCATCCATTGAAACTACCTTGCCTTGACCTCATTGGTCTCTTAGTCTCTTTTACCCTATGTTGGTTCCTGTTCCATCTGTTCCTCTTTTGTGCATTGTTCCTTTCCTTGTTGAACTTTCTATTGTCCAACTCATCCTCATAAGTCTCACTCTCTCTTACACTCTCTTCTTCTAAATTTTCTTCTTCTTCAGAACTTGAGGTTGACTCCTCTCCTTGTTTCTTTTGTACCTGTTCAAAACCAAGTCCTATTTTGCTTGATGTAGGTTTTTGTGTCTTGATAATCTTATCCAAATTCTTTGAGCTTCTTCCAAACTTGTGTAACCTATCCTTAGACTCTTTTACTTCCTTCCTTAGTGAAGCTACTTCATGCTCTAACCTTTCACATTCTAAGACCTTTGCTTCTAACTTATCTTTGAACTTCCTTGTCTTAGCCATTGACTTATTTAGATCCTCTATAAGCTTTCCTTTCTCTTCATCACATTCTTGAAATTGAAGCTTAAGTTGGGAGTTTTGCTTTCTTACCTTCTTTAATGCATCAAGGGCATGAATAAGCTCTCCCTCAAGATCAACTTCTCCATTCTCTGATTCTTCCTCTATTTTTTTACCTTTGAAAATATCTTCATTCTTTTCTGACTCATATTTTATAGGATCACCTCCTTCTTCTTCTAATGCCATTAGAAGATTCTCTTCTGGTCCTTCAAGTGTATCTTCATATTCATCATCACTGAAACTGAAACCACTTCTTGTACAACTATCTTCAAGATGACCAAATTTACCACATCTAAAACACTTGAGAATTATTGGTGACCTTTTCCTAACCACTTCTTTTTCTTTTTCCAAAAATAGAACTTCATATTTATCATTATCTGAGGAACTATTATCACTATCACTTGAGTACTTACTTGCCTTGTCTGCATAGAAACTCTTCTTCTATCTTTGGAAGAACTTCTTTCCTTGCTTGCCTTGACCATCCCTACTTTTCTTTTGGTACCTATATTTTTTTGATTCCCTGTTCTTATGATCCTATTTTTCTTCATCATTGCTATTTCTAGCTTCTTGACAATCAGATGCATAGTGACCATACTTTCCATAATTGAAACATCTAACATATTTTGCATCTTTAAATCTTCTTGGATCCTTGTTCCTTCTACCATAATTTGCTTCTTCATCATTGGATAACTCATTGCTTGAATCTGAATTCTTACCCTTTGTCTTCTTAGTAGCTTTGAAGGTTGCTTCTTTCCGAAGATTAGGTTCCTCTTTTGTTCTCATCTCAAAAGTTGTAAGAATACCAAGTAATTCATCCCTTGTCAAAATATCACTATCTTTTGATTCCTCTATAGCTGAAATATTTTCACTAAACCTTCTTGGGAGTGACCTTAAAATCTTATCACAAACATCAGATTCTTGAACTTCAAGTCCAAGTCCTTGCATGGAGTTAACAACCTCATCTACATGAAGTAGATAAGCACTAATGTTTTCCTCATCCTTCATTTTTAGATCTTCAAATTATCCCTTGAGATTTCACAACTTTACCTTTTTGACCTTTTTATCTCCTTCATATATGCTTTGCAACTTATCCCAAATTTATTTTGCTGATTTGCAATGCATAACCTTTATGAACTCTGTTCTATGCAAACCTTTCAAAATTGCATTCATTGCTTTTGAATTGTAATGATGTAGAAGCTTACCATATTTATCTGTAGGTGGAGTAGTTGGTGGTGTGTATCCATTTTCAACTGCTTCCCATATTTCATTTCCAAGTGCCATCAGGTGAATCTTCATTCTCATACTCCAGAATACATAATCGCTTCCATCAAACACTGGTGCTAAATTATCTAAGGATCCACTCTTAGAATCCATTTGTGTTCTTGTAAGATTTTCCTTCAAGCTGTTAAACTCTTTCGAAGGAACCCACTCTAATACCAATTGAAGAACACAAGCTTATACTGAGAGGGGGGTGAACAGTATAAGACCACTTTTTACTTTTTCTTTCCCAATCAATATTATGCAATGTATCAATAGCAATATCAACAATAGTAATCAAAGCAATGCATAAATCACCACACACAATAGAGACACCAATTTAACATGGTTCACCCAATGTGGGCTACTCCACGAAGAAAATATTTCACTAAAATTTTCTCAACAAATCTCTTGGGAAACCTTTCCCTATTACAATGTTTATGGACCTCTATCCAAAGGAGACACCAATCCCCTAATCAATTTCATGGATCTCTATCCATAGGAGACACCAATATCCTTAGCTAGTTTATGGATCTCTATCCATAGGAGAACTCCTTTCTCCTTTGCTCTAGCTGGTGATCTTCTAGAAGAATTGTTGCCTCCACTACACTAGCTAATGGATCTCTATCCACTAAAGACTCCTACCCTCACTCAGAAGACCTATCTTCACTACCCTAGCTAATGGACCTCTATCCACTAGAGACTATCATCCTCTATACTCTATCACCTCCAAAGCTTACTCTCAGCTCTATCTCAAATCTATACTAAACATAGTCCTTCGATCTAGCATAAATTTTCTCAATATCTATCTTTGATCTGCACTAAACATAGTCCTTCGGTCTAGCATAAATCTTCTCAATATCTATCTTTGGTCTGGCATAAACCTATCCTCAAATCTGCACCAAAATCTATCCTCAAATCTATCCTCAAGCTTTAACACAAAGCTTGACTCAATCACAAATCAACTCTGCTAGATCTGCTCCAAACCTTAACTCAAGGTTTGAACAAATCAATCAATCAAATCTGCTCTCAAGTCTTCTCAAATAACTTATCTCAAATATATCATTGTAAGCTTCCACAAAATCTCACACTAATCTGTCCACAAGTCCTCTCTAGAACTTGTCCAATCTGCTCAACAAGTCTTCTCCAAGACTTACCTCAAATCTTCTCAACAAGTCCTCACTAGAACTTGTCCAATCTGCTCAACAAGTCTTCTCCAAGACTTACCTCAATTACAAGTCCTCACTAGAACTTGTCCAAAAGTAAGACTTACCTCAAATATTCTCAACAAGTCTTCACTAAGACTTACCTCAAATCTGCTCAACAAGTCCTCACTAGAACTTGTCCAATCTACTCAACTCTATCACATAAAACCTCTTCAATCACATAAACAAGTTTCACATAGAATCTTGTTTAACTCATAGAAACATATAGAGAATTGTTAGAGACTCAATATGCTTCACACTCACAACAATACTCAATCACTTTCAATCTCTTTCTCAAATCAATTTAGAATATAGAACAATTTGTTTCATAGAACTAGAACTATCACTTCAACACTTCCACTTGACTAGGCTCAATCAACTCCACTCAATCAATCACTCAATGAAACACTCCTTGCTTACAAACCCTAGTCCAAGCATATGAATCCTCACTCAATTATTTCCAACAATGCTTATCAAACAATCTCACATAACAATGATACTCATGATCTTGCACAAACCCTAGTTCAAGATAGTTCTCAACTTCACATAACAATGATACTCATGATCTTTCACAAACCCTAGTTCAAGATAGTTCTCAACTTCACATAACAATGATACTCATGATCTTGCACAAACTCTAATCATGCATATGAAGGCTCATTCAATATTTCCAACAATGCTTATCAAACAAGGTTTTTATCATCAACTCTCACTCAGAAAAACCTTTAACAATCAAACTCAACAATGCTTATCAAACAACCCCTTTTCTCTCCAACTTAGCATTCACAACATCCAACAATCACTCACAAGGAAGATGTGCCCATACCTTTTGTTTGATGAAGAATTGTCCTTAAAAACCTATCTCAATCATAACCACTCTCTTTGCCAATCACAAGGGTTAGATGTCACAAATACACCTTATTACTCCCTCTAGATTTTAATGCACTTCTAAAAGAAAAATAATCACCACTTCAAAATATTCCAAAGCATTGACAAGTTTTTCTTGATTTTTAATCAAATTATTTTATCTCCCTTTTATAAAGCAAGATCACAATAAAATTCCTTTTTCACCTTTTAACTCCACTCTCTAATTCATTTCCAAGGCATCAAAGAATTAAAATAAACTATTTTAATCCTTATACCTCCCTACTTCAAACACTGCCCTCTTAATAATATGTATACCTCAAAACACCCTTTATTATAACATAGGCCTTGCAAAAATTAAATTAATTTTTCATACCTTAGAATTTGCACCAAAATGTTTGCACACCACACAACCTGCTTCTGCACGAATTCGAACCCAAAACCTCACTGCCAACATTACGCCCTAGCGAACGCTAGGCTTGCCGCATGGGCTACACGCCCACTTGAAACAAAGAGCACACGATGTCCATTTTATCCTTGTCTTCCATGCCAAACATGTCGAATGCAAAACCCTTCCTCTCTTCCTTGCAAAACGTGATCGTGCAACTTGAACCCATGACCTAGCCTCCATGAAAGTCTTATCACTGCCTTGCCTATCATTTGCACTACCCAGCGCATCGTGTAGGATCTTCGCACCCACTCTTACTTCAACTTCCACTTCTTTGTCTTATCTGAATTGCATGAAAACTTTTCCCTCGAAGCACTTGAAATAATATTCATCTTCACTTAGGCTTGGATAGCATAATCGACTTTGGGGAAATAAATTTACCCCCTCTTTATATGCAATGTGATGAATATGAATGCGTCGGCCCTCATTTTGATTTTGCCACCATTTTTCAAAAAGAACTTTGCATTTCAAAAATAATATTTTAATTATAATTATTTTAAATTCAAAATGAATTTAAATATTATAATTAAATATTTAAATGTCCTTTGGGCCTTTTTAAATAAAATAAAATATAATCTTCCTTAGGTTTTTAGGAAAACCTTTTGCCATTTTCACCTTAGCAAAATAACCTTATTATTTTCTTTCAACCACCATGGAACGGAGATATCTTTTCAACCCTTTTCTTTTGCCCAAATATTATAATATTGTTATCCTTCTTGCTTCTCTTTTGGGGTCTCTAGGCATATAATATTTAAATTAAATATTATATCCTTGCCTCTTAGAAAATCAACCATGAACCATTTGCTTAACATTCTTTTGACATTTGCTTCATATTCCTTTGACATCAATGACAACAAATCCTGCTCATATTTCCAACACCTTTTTACTACCTCGAATTTGTAAATTTTGTAACTTCAATTCATTTTACTTTACTTCCCCAAAAACATTAATTTTGTAGCTCTAATTTCTGCCTAAATGTTTTACCTCTTAGCCTTTAACTTACTACTTGTCGTAGCTTTAATTATCCTCTAAATGTACTCTCTCAACCTCTAAAATTTTTAGCTACAAGTGCTGCCCTCTTACTGTCCAAATATATTTATAGTTTGCAGGAATTATACTCCTTCAAATTCTTCCAAATTTTGTAGTCTAAATCTCTCAAATTGCTTCTCCAAAGATCTTATTACTTCTCTTATATCTTACCGATCAAAAATAGTCTTTAACTCCTCCAATTTACTACCTTAATTTTCTATCAACCCTTCCTTTAATTGGTTGATCAATGGCACTTCAAAATCTACCCAAATGTTCTTCAATTTGCAGCTTAATATCACCTTCAACTTCTTGTCCTGTGACTCTTCAACTTTTGCTACAAAAGTCAACAATATTCTACTCCATAAATCAGCCTTCAAATCCTTTATGGTTTTCTTCAAAAAATTTCAAATCTGGTGGCCTCTTCTGTCTTCTCTCTCCTCCAATATTCTTGTCAAATTTTGACTTTAAATTTTACCTATTTTCCAGCCTCTTCCTCAAGAATTTGAATGTCTTGAGATCTTCAAAAATACTTTCCAAATTTTGGAAAACTTGTTGCCAAATACTTTTTCCTTTTTGGCTTGTTTTTGTATGGTGACAATTGTCCCAAAGGACAATTGTCCCAAATTCTTCATTTCAAGAGCTTCTCTTGCTTGCAATTATCTTCTCCAATGGCCACTTCTTCAACTTCTTTAGTAGGGATTCTCTAGCCTTCTTCTTCTTTCTCCTTCCAGATTCACTAAGAGATCTTCTTTCTTGAGTCTCCTCAATCTTTCAACCTGCAATCTGTAATTACTATCTCCCTATATCCTATCAAATCCTTTTGTAGCTCTGATACCAATGATAGTTTTTGTAGTATTCAATCTAATCAAGAAACACAAGTGCTAAAGAAAAAATAATAAGGCACGAGAACTACTTAAGAATAAGCATAACTTGATATTGCTTGAGATAATTTGTACAATGAAATATGGAGCTGAGATTCCATAATATAGATTTTACAAATGGCCTTTGGTCTTCCTCACAGTGACCTTTGGTCTACCTCAAAAGATACTTAACTTACATAACAAATAATGTAATATATTCTAATAGTTCCAAAGTTCAAAAATCATTCTATTTTTAAAAGGTCAACTAAAAGGACCTAGGGGGCTTGACTACTGCACCTCCAAGCATGGTTATATAATGGTTTAAGCAGGTCCCATAACACTGATTATTATTTTCTAGGGTTTTTTAAAGTTGTTTTGTAGGTCGAAGCTTTTGGATATTTCTAGATGTAAGAAAAATCTTGGATCAAACACAGGATAAGGTAAGTGCCTTAAGTAAGGCTATCAGGTTATATATTGTTTTTCTTTGTTATTTCTATTCAAAATCAATATTTTAATTAAAGGGAAAATATTGATTGAATTCCTAGGCATATAAAAGAATAACAACATATAGTGTACATATTAGGGTTTAGTCTTGTTTGTACATTTTACTTGTGCCCTTGCTCAAAGAAAAAAAAAATTCTTGCAACCTAGGATTAGAAATCATCGAATATATGAATCATATTAGGATTAGTTTTTGTATTCTTGCATCTTGTGTGTCTTGCATCATTTTATTTCATTTTCATAGTTTAGTTTAGAAAGGCCAAACAATAGGTGTTTGTTTAATCGACACATCAAACATTTCCACCCCAAACTTGGAGTGAGTCCTAAAACCATTCTTGGTGAACCCTTTTCCCTTGGACCAAGTGTAGAGATTATAATATCCACTATGGTCACCTCGGCTTCTAGCAGATCCAGCTGAGAATCATTAGCGGTGTGCAGTTTTTCCCCTCTACATAGTCAAACCATTTCATCTCGTAACTACTTTATAACTATTGTACATTTTTATATAGGCTAGGAATGCTATAGATTGTGTTTTTCTCTATTTCATCTCTTTCCACACATATTTCACCCCTTACCTTTTACAAATCCTTGGTATCCTTGTAGTCCTTAAGTTTTTGTATTTCTACTTCTTTCACTACATAGGAATACAATGTTTGTGTGTCCAACAGACCATACATCCCATGCATTAAACATTTGTATTGTTACCATTTCTACTATATGACCCACGTATTCTACAATATATTTACATTTTTATTATGTAAGAATAAAACCTCATTATTTTTAAGGAGAATCTATTGTGCTTCATTCTATTACATGTAGTTAAAAAATTTTGAATACATTCACAAGTCCAAAATATGGGTTAGACTTGTTAAATTCTTTGCTCGAACAGTCTTCTTGACTCATCATTATTGCAATTTTTCATTTCTAAACTAATAATGCATTGATGTTCTTTATTTTAGGGTCTAAAGGAGTACTTCTAAGCTCAAAATTTTCATCAAAAATTGTTCTTTAGAGGTTGGCTTATAGAAATTTGCAAGCTAGAATATTTTGTTGTTGACATAAGTAGGTGTTTTGAAATATTTGACAAAGTGGGGAGCACTTAAAGCAAAGAGTGTGTAAGACTAAGTACTCAAGAAAATAGCAAGCTAGAAATTTTTGTGTTGATGTCAGCATAGCTTTCCAAAAAAATTTACAAAGTGTAAAGTAAAAAGGAAAGACCTTGTCAACAACCTATTACCTTTACAAAGTTTGAAAATCAAGATAAGGAGGAGTGTGCCAAAACTCTTCCTTGTTAATGCCAACAAGGGCATTTTAAATATCCTATACAATGCAAAATTTGTGAGGCAAATGATATCCATTTTGAAAGAGGGTGAGCCAAAACATTTTGATGAATGATGTCATCCAAGATTCTAAAAGTTTTGGCATAATGAAGAGAAAGTAGGTATTACAAGGGGAATCTTGGAAAGCAAGACAAATCAAAGCAACAACCTAGACCAAAGAATTTCAACATGAGATATTAGATATGCTTCCAAAATATCTAGCATCATTGTACTTGGTAAGAAAAGCTACCTAAAAGGTAATAAATGCAACAATAATATCCCAGATTAGAAGAGCTAAGTGTAAAAGATACCCAACAACCTTAACATTTAAATCACATGGTATTTTTAGAACTAGAAAGCAACAACTACCTACGTAAAGCATTATTGGAGATCCTACTATCATAACCAACTAAGGTTGGACAAGAAGATGATAAATGTCACCAACTTAACCAAAAATTATGCTTGATCAATTTTTGGCCAAAAAAATATGCAATAGTCAATTTCATTTTAGCTCAACGAAAGCTATAAAAGAATAAACACTCATTATTGTAAAGGGTTAGATATTCAAAGTTTACTTATTTTGTAAGCTAAGTATTTCTAAGTAACTTAGAAGCAATACAAAGTTGTTTGAATTTCCTCATTCAAGGTGTATGAGAATATGTGTCATGTGTATTCGATATTTCTATTCATGTTAGTTGTTGTTTGGATTATTTTCGTTGAAACACTTGAAATATTGAACGTTATGATTTTTGATTTCATTAATGTAATGTAGCTTTAGAATTTCTATTTATATTTTAGCTAAAGTGAATTCTATTAGTGCAAGGATATTTGGCTCATTTTGGTTGGAATGCTTGGAATGTTGAATGTTGTAAATCCTAAGTAATATGTTGTATAGAGTCAGTATTATATATATATATATATATATGTTTTAGCTGGAGTGAATTCTATTAGGCTATAGGTGGTTTGGATTATTTTAGTTAGAATTATTGAAATATTAAATGTTATAGAGTATGATTACATAATACTTACTATTTAATATTTGAGGGAATATCTATTATGCTTTGCTTTTAATGACTAGTCTCTATTCATTTAATTAAAGGTCTTTGTTGTTATTTGAATTATGTCCACCATCAATCCAAATTTTATCCCTCTTTTCTATCTTTATTTTCCCCTATTTTCCTATATTTTTATTTAATTTTTAGACAACATCAAGGAGTCAGCCTTCTCCAAAGGTTGATCTCAAAGCATTTCTAGATCATCTAATCTTGATTTCGGTCTAGGGTGTACATTTCATACCTAGGTAGATTGAAGCACCAAGAGTTTTTGCTATGCCTGGTGGGACCAAATTTCATATATTCATCTCATATACAATAGTTTCATGGAGAACCACCAATGGGATGCAAACTATAATAATATCCTAATCAAAATACAAAGCCACCACATGCTTGAGAATGTGTGTCACACTTGCATCCTTGCATGGTCAATATTAAGGTGAAGATCTTGATCTCTCTGATAAATAAAATCTCCCTTTCACCTGGTGAATCCATTTTTAAGAATCTAATAATAGGCAACTCCACTAGAATATAGTAGCCTCAAAATATTATGGTCATGAAATTGAAAGCCAAGAAGTTGAAAGAACTAGTGCAATTCATTGAACTATCATCTATCCAGACACATAAGAAAGGTAAGTCACTTTCTCCTATTTGTGCTATTTTGTTAGGAACCTACTATTAAAAATAAGCAAACTCACACAAAATACTGAAACTAAGCAGAAACTTATGCAATATCACAATGCAGAAAAGTAAATGCAGAAATAAATACTCTCACAATAAGCATTGAATCGCAAGCCTCTTTGAGGGGAAAAACTACTTCAATATCTCATTCACTTGCAAAAATATACATTCGTACATGGCTTCATAGATTTTAAAGAAAATGCTTCATGCAACCCTAAACCTAAGCTCAAGAGTTGGCTTACATGCAAAATACCACTCAAAATAGAATCTTCTACCAAACATCGGTTACAATCTTAATAATGGTTACATGAAATGGCCCCACTTGTCAAAGTGCCTTCTTGAAACATACATTACAAAATATTGCAAAATATCATTATAGATAGGATCCCCATGTTGGAAGTGGTTTATTACATAAGTAAATGAGAATTACAAAATAATATTAGGTTGGGGTCCTAACATGTCCTTCTCCTTCAAAAAGCTTTGTCCTAAAATCTAGAGATGAGAAAACTGGTGTTGGAGTTGCAGGAGATACTCCTAGGTAGCATCTTCTATTTGTAGACCACACCACTAAAAAAGGACCTTAGTAATGGCTTGGTTACGCAGGGTGTGAGTATGACGATCCAACAATTGTTCAAGCTCGAGCAAGATAGAACCTTCTTCATGCAATTTAGGAAGTGTAGATTGAACCTGTATCTAAGTGACCATAATCTTCTTGAGAGAGGATACATGAAAAATAGGATGGATCTTGTATGTAGGTGGGAGGGCCAATTTGTATGCCATGGTAGCAATTCGCTGTAAAACCTGGTAGGGTCCATAGTATTTAGCAGTAAGTTTTTGGCACCTATGAAGCTAAAGGGATGATTTTTTGTACCACTATAGGTGAAGGAAAACCATATCATCCATATTAAAAATATGCTCCAAACTATGTTGATCAACTTGTTGGTGCATCAGTTTTTGGGCCACTTGCAAATTTATCTTCAATTGATGGACTTCAGTATGTTGGTTGAGTGTAGTGTCAACTGCATGGGTCTTAGAACTACTTGAAATGTAGGAGGAGGGTGTGCATGGAGGCCTACCATAAATTGCTTCAAAAGGTGTGACCTTGTTCACCATGTAATAATAAGTATTATACCACCACTCATCCAAGAGAATCCACTTTGTCCATTGTGTAGGATGCTTAGACGTAAAGCAATGAAGGTAGATCTCCAAACATTTGTTGATAATATCAGTCTAGCCATCCATTTTTGAATGGTAGGATGAACTCGTCTTGAGTTGAGTTCCTTGCAACTTAAAAAATTCTAACCATAAATTACTAGTGAATGTAGGATCATGGTCAGACACAATGGAGGTAGGCATGCCATGAAGGTGGAAGATAGAGTCAAGGAATATTTGGGCAATTATGGAGTTCATGTAATAATGGTAGAGGGAATAAAATTGAGCATACTTTGAAATATGATACACTACCACAAAATAATTGATTTACCACCTGACTTAGATAACCCTTCAATAAATTCCATTGAAATATTTGTTCAAACCTGTTTGAGAATCAAAAATGGTTGAAGAGTTCCTGGAGAATGTATTGTTTCACATTTCATTCATTGACAAGTGTCACATGTAGCCATAAAATTGTGTATGTCCTTCTTCATACCCTTCCAAGAAAAATTATGCTTTAGCCTTTCATATATTTTAAGGAACCCTGAATAGCCTATGGTGGGGGAAGCATGCATTTCCTTCATGAGAAGGTCCCTAAGGGAAGATGTGTGAGGAACCACAAGGTATTGATGGTAGCGTAAATCTTGTCCATCCCAAGTATAGCCATGATATGAGGTAGGATCTATTTGAATGGAAATAACCATAGTTTGCAAATATGAATCTTGAAGCACCACCTCACAGAGAGAATTTATCCATTGAGGAATGGGAGACAAAATGACACATAACATACAGTAAGCCTCTTATTGAGAGAGGGCACTGAACACAATGTTCTCTTTACCCTTTTTATAGGTAATATCATAATCATAAACTATAAGCTTAGAAACCCACTTCTATTTTTCAGGGTAGCAACTCGTTGCTCTAAGAAATATTTGAGACTTTGATGATCTGTTTTAATAGAAAAATGATGCCCAATGAGATAAGGTCACCAATGAGTGATTGCATGCAAAATGGCAAGCATTTCCTTGGCATAAGTGGATTTTCCTAGATTGCAACTAAAAAGTTCTTTACTAGTGAAATCCAAGGATCATCCTTTCTACATCAATCCTATGCCAATACCATTTTCTGAAGCACTGCTTTCAATTATAAAAGATTTAGAGAAATCAAGCATTGCTAAGATTAGTGTTGTTGTCATTGCATGATTTAAATCAAGGAAAGCCTATTCAGCTAGATCTGACCAAGTAAAGGAATCCTTTTTCAACATGGATATAAAGGGAGTAGCAATTTTTCCATAATTGTGAACAAATTTACAGTAATAGCCACTAAGTCCCAAAAATCTACGAAGATCCTTGAGAGTGTGAGGTTTTTGCCACTCTTGAACTGCTTGAATATTTCTAGGGTCAACTTTAACACCATATTTGGAGATGATGTGTCCCAAATATTCCACTTCATCAACCCAAAAGAACACTTGGACCATTTATCATAAATTTGATGTTGTGCCAACAGTTGTAAGGTTTGATCCACATGGATGAGGTGCTCTTCCCAAAAGCAACTATAAACTAGAATATCATCAAAGAAAACTAGAATGAATTTATGAATAAATGGATGAAAAATGTTGTTCATGAGACTTTGGAATGTGGAAGGTGCATTGGTCAAGCCAAATGGCATTAGCAAGAACTCATAATGACCCTCATGAGTACAAAATTTGGTTTTGGAAATATTTTCATCCTTGATTCGGATCTGATGGTACCAAAAATGAAGATCTAATTAAAATAAAAACATAGTCCCATGCAACTCATCCAACAATTCATCCACCACTAGAATAGAAAACTTATCCTTAATGGTGAGATTATTGAGCTCATGGAAATCAATACATAATTGCCATGAACCATATTTTTAGCGTGTCTTTGTTAGCATATGTTGTTATTACATTATATTTAGTGTTTATTATAATTTAGGCATAACTTGTTATTTGTTATAACAAGTTCTATTTCAGCCTCGGGTGGTTCCGTAACCTCCGGGCTTATTTGGGCATTCAATGTATTATTTATAATGTTCATTTCAATACAATCAGTGTTAGTTCATTTGACATGGTATCAGAGCTTGGCGAGGGTCACTATTTTGTGAGATCGAGGTCTGACAACATTGGTCGAACAGGCCGACTCGGACGCGAGGACCCTGAAGACGACCCTAAAACTTTTGGGTAGCAAAAGCGGCTGAGGGAGGTGGCTAAGATCACAGTGCGCAGCCATCGAGGTGGCCCACGTAGGTGAGAGTACCGCCGCCCTCTCGGGCAGCGTCTTCCCGAGGGAAGACATACTCCATAAGTGAGGATTTTCTTTAAAAACGTCCTCCTGGCATTCGAACCCACGCATGTGGGATAAACAGTGAATATAAAAGAAAAAAAAAACTCGCCACCCTCCGTCAATGGCGTCAACTCTGCTTGCCAAACCTGATTTTTCCTTACCTGCATGATGAGTGAAATCGCTTTCTAAAGCCAAAGCTGGAGTCAGACCGCTGATCCGACCAAGTTTGACGGATTAGTTTTTTAGTTTTGTCCTCCATTAATCACTGGCCCATGATTTTTCTTCTCTCTGGGCGTCACTGTGCGCAGAAGGAAGTGCTTTTTTTTTTTAATCTGCAAATCGAGCAGATCGGGGTCCATGCAGGTGGAGCAACTAAGATCCGTGGCGAATGTGTTTAAATTTCTTTGCATGACGAATATTTTCTCACTACTACAGCGTGTGTGAGGAGCGCACTGCTCCCAGTCCGCACTCTAGCCAGGCCATCACGAGCGTCGTCCCCTGCCACCTGAGCGATGCCACCAGAGCGTCGCTTCGCAATACGCGACTGGCGGGGCCGGCTTAAATAAAGGTTTCTACACCTTTATTCACAGTCGACGAGCCAGCGCGGCTGGTTTTCGGCTGACCTCTAGCAGCTTGAGGTCGTGGGGTCAAAACCCGTCGACCCCCCCAACAAAGAGGTAATTTTTTTTTATTTGCAAATTTTTTTATTTTGTTTCAAAGTTTTTTTTTAATAATTTCATTTTTTTGTTTTTAAAATCAATTTTAATTATTTTTTAATTGATTTTTTTAAAATGAAATTATGGTATTATTAATTAAATTTTTTGATTCAAAATTTATTTTTGCAATAAAAATAAAGGGGGAAAGTGAGTAATTGTTTGAAACAGCAAATTTGGCATTTTTTTGTAAAGGTGCATTTTTGGCAGCGCCCGACACCTAGTGGGTCATTCCTGTGGGCACTTTTATGTTGTAGGTTGCATTTTTTTCTGTTTTGCACTACTTCATTAAAATTTAAAAAAAAAAAAAAATCAAATTCACTCCCTAAGTCCCCGGAATAATTAAAACCCATCCGTGCAATTTATTGCACTGCAGCATTCGGTATTTGTGATACCTCTGGCCAACACTTACATGTAAAGCTGTCGTGATTGTGCTACTGTATCCACCGCATAATATAGCTGCCACAACGACGTCTGAGCTTGTTCTCTATAAATCATCGGGGAGAGATAAGTTTGCCCTTTTGCTATTTTTTTACTCCATCCACTACCCTAATAGTTCTTGTGTTTAGGCATAAATCCTGATGAAAGTTCTGAAATCCAAAGTGTTTAGGGGAAGTTACGCCCCATGCATGAGGATTGCAGAATTTCTATGGTAGGTGCCATCAACAAGACTATTCCCTTTCAGTACTGCTTAAGTACCACGTATCGTATGATCTCTAAAAATTACCTATAGTTTCCCTCACGTAAGGGCGGGTGATTTTTTTTATCTTTCTAAATACCTATAGTTTCCCTCACGTAAGGGCGGGTATTTTGTATGGTATAACGGTCTAGCAAAAGGTATATCGAAAGGGGGACCAATTGGTGTTATAAGGAACCTTCACCATGTCTGCAAAATTAATGACTGATTCTCATCAGTTGTTGAAAGGTCCTAATTACACACCATGGAAAAACAAGATGAAGGCCATCCTAGCAATGGATGACTTATGGGATGTTGTATCTAGAGTCACAACAAGACCTTCATCTACTGCTAGTGCTACAGCTCCATCTACTGCTCAAAAATACTTTGACAAGAAAGACAGCAAAGCAAAAGTGCTCATTTTGCTTGTTGTGTCTGATGAAGTTCAACCCCATATTGTTGACTATGAAAATAGTAAAGATGCATGGGATGCCCTTAATACTATATATGAGGGAAAGAATGATTCCACTATTCTATTTATTTAGTCTCAATTACACAGTCTCAGCATGAAGCAGTGGGATACAGTTGAATTTTTTCTTTGCAGAGTGTATGAATTGAAAGCCAAGTTGAATTCTTTGGGAGAACCAGTTGATGACAAGCTCCTTACCTCAATTGTATTGAGAGCTTTACCTGATTCTTATAGGGTGTTGATCACTTCCCTTCAAGTGTCACAATGGAAAGTTACCTTTGTAGAGTTGGTTAATATGCTTCAGGAGGAGGAGGCACGCCAACTACAGCGAGATGATTCTTCTAACACTGCCCTCTACATCAACAAGAAATGGCAGAACCAGAAGAAGGGTAATTTTTAGAAAGGAGGAAAATCACAAAAGGATTCAAAATGGAAATAGACTCAAAAACCTCAACAAAAAAAGAGATATTGCAAGATCTGTGACAAAGAAGTTCATGATACAAACAGATGTTGGCATAAGAATAAACAATCAAAACAGAAAGGTCATAACAAATCACAAAAGAACAAACAACAAGTGAATGTTGCTTTTGAAGAATCTGACATGGATTCTGAGAGGGCCCACAAATTTCTCATGACTACCATAGTGTCCAAGCAGACAGATCCTATATGGTATGTTGATTCTGGAGCCAATAAGCAAATGACTGGTGACAAATCATGGTTTGAATCTTTTGAGGCCAAAGAGGGCAAACCGATCACTATTTTTGATGATAAAACCTACAAGGTTTAGGGAGAAGGAACAGTCTCTGTCACTCTTCTTGATGGCAAGTTCCAGATTGAGAAAGTCCTCTATGTTCCAGGACTGGCAAATAACTTATTATCAGTGACACAATTTTTGGACAAAAATATGGTTGTAAATTTCAGTGTTGATGGGGCAAGAAGTGTTGTTCTATCACCAGGAGAGGTAATAACATTGCAACCACTTCATATAAGCACAACTTATTTGCCCTAGATACTATCTCTTCTCCATATGTAGCCATGATTGCTTCTACAAAGGAGGAAACTTCCCTATGGCACAAGAGATATGGACATTTGAGTTTTGGTTACTTACTTGAGTTAAGTAAGTATGAAATGGTAAAGGGTCTTCCTTCCCTTTCTACCACTTTACCAGTTTGCTCTGACTGCTTGGCAGGGAAAGCAACATAGAGTGCCTTTTGAAAGGAGCTCTACAAGAGCAAAGAAACCTCTGGAGTTGGTTCACACCGATCTGTGCGGTCCCTTCACTCCCAACAGTTGTGGGGGTAAGAGGTATTTTTAGTTATTTGTGGATGATTACTCACGAAAAATGTGGGTATTTTTTCTTCAACTGAAATCTGAAGCATTTGGCTTCTTTTAGCAATTCAAGAAATCTATTGAAAAGGAGTCAGGGACTTCTATAAATACCCTCCGCTCAGATCGAGGAGGGGAGTTCACCTCTAAATAATTCTCTGAGTTCTTGAAAGAAAATGGGATCACACGATAGTTAACTACTACTTATACTCCTCAACAAAATGGAGTTGCTGAAAGGAGGAATCGTTCCATCATGGAAATGGTTCGTTGCATGCTCATAGGAGCTAGTCTTGAGCAACTATATTGGGCAGAAGCTGTCACCATAGCAGTATATTTGTTGAATAGGGCACCCACAAAGGCCCTATAAGGAATGACTCCATAGGAAGCATGGAGTGGTAGGAAACCCTCCATTTCTCATCTACGCATTTTTGGATGTAAAGCTTTCATGCACATACCAAAAGAGAAAAGGAAGAAGCTAGATGAGAAGACATTGAAGTGTATTCTTCTTGGCTATGATGAGCACTCTAAGGGTTATTGTTTGATTGATCCCTTGACCAAGAAGATACACATTAGTAGATATGTAGTTTTTGATGAGGCTTTCACATCAGAAAACACATCATATGTATACCTAGACCTTGTGGAAACTAAGGTTGATAAATCTCCTTCATCAAAGGTTGGAGGTTCTTCTTCATCTTCTTCAACACCTCAAAAGAAGAATCCAAAGTGGTATACAAATACAATCAAATACTCTAAGCTATCCACTCCACTAGATTTGATATTTGATAGGCCTCGTACTCGTAGCATGGCTCGACAGGAGAAAGTTGCAACAGAGAATACTGGGGTTGATGATCTGTGTCAATATTTTGAAGAACTTTATGTAGATCTAGAGAGAGATACAAAAGATATGGATATTGATAATGATAAGGTGTTTATGTCTTCAATAGATGATCTTGAACCTACATCAGTGCAAGATGCTCTAGGTGAGCCTCAGTGGAAGGCCGCTATGGATGCAGAGTATAAGTCTTTGATGAAAAACAAAACTTGGAAGCTTGTCGATCTGCCACAAGGAAAGAAGCCCATTGGCTACAAATGGGTGTATAAAGTCAAGTACAAAGTAGATGGGACAATTGATAAGCATAAGGCCTATCTTGTTGCAAAGGGCTATGCTCAAAAGGAAGGCATTGACTACGAGGAAACTTTTGCACCTACTGCTCGGATGACCACAATTCAAGTTATTTGTGCTATGGCAGCATAGTTTGGGTGGAAAGTTCACCAGATGGATGTCAAAAGTGCTTTTCTGAATGGTGATCTCCAAGAAGAAGTCTACATGACTCATCCAGAAGGATTTGAAGTGGAAGGCCAACAACAAAAAGTTTGCAAATTGGTCAAATCCTTATATGGCCTGAAACAAGCTCCTCCTTGGTATATAAATATGGAAAATCACCTCCTACAGCATGGATTTAAGAGATGTTCATCAGATGCAAACCTCTATTTCAAGAAATAGGGTTCTGAGATAGTGTTGCTTGTACTCTATGTTGATGATCTGCTCATTACAGGGAGTTCAAAAACTATGATCTCTACTATCAAAAGAGACTTGTGTCAATCTTTTGAGATGTCAGATCTCGGACTTCTCCATTATTGTCTTGGTCTAGAAGTCAGCCAGAAGGAGCACTACATCAAAGTGTCTCAAAAAAAATATGCCAAGACATTGTTGGAAAAATATCGCATGACTGATTGCAAGCCAATGGCAACTCCGATGGAGACAGGAATTCAGTTATCGTGATATGATGATTCACCTCAGGTAGATGGTACTCTCTATTGATAGTTGATTGGGAGTCTCATATATCTGACCAATACTAGGCCAGATATCGTATTTGTTGTCAACTATCTTTCGAGGTTCATGCAGGAGCCTAAGACCACTCATTGGAAAGTAGCAAAACGTGTTCTTCACTATGTCCGTGGTACTTTGGAATATGGCCTAGAATACAAGAAGAACAACAAATTCTTCTTGCAAGGATACACGGACTTCGACTATGCCGGATCATTTGATGATCACAAGTCAACTTCAGGATATATTTTTCATCTTGGATCTGGTACTGTCTCTTGGCACGGCAAGAAGCAACAGGTGGTGGCATTTTATCAACAGAGGTAGAATATCGCACCGCACGTGAAGCTGTGTGCGAAGTGATATGGTTGCATCGCATTCTAACAAGTATGGATCATCCATCCAAATCTCCAATACACTTATTTTGCGACAATCAGGGTGTTTTGAACCTAGTTAATAATCGAGTCCATCATGAAAGAACAAATCACATTGACACACAATGTCATTTCATTCGAGATGAAGTTTCGAAGCATCAAATTCAGCTTTAGTACATTCCCATCGATACTCAAGTTGTAGATATTTTCACTAAGGCACTTGCACGTGTCAAATTTGAATTGTTTCGCAGCTCTCTTTGTATTGCTAAATGATGTAATCAGGGGGGATGTTCATATAGCAAGTAGTTATATCATTACCTAAATAATGTAATAAGGGGGGATGTTAGCGTATCTTTGTTAGCATATTGTTGTTATTACATTATATTTAGTGTTTATTATAATTTAGGCATAACTTGTTATTTGTTATAACAAGTTCTATTTCAGCCTCGGGTGGTTCCGTAACCTCCGGGATTATTTGGGCATTCAATGTATTATTTATAATATTCATTTCAATACAATCAGTGTTAGTTCGTTTGACACATATTTCTTTCTCACTAATAATACAAGTGAAGAGTATGGGCTATTATTGGGGTGAATGAATGACTCCAAATTTTAGCAATTCCTACACTAACTTCTCAATCTCTGAATTAAGAGCATGAGGGTATCGGTATAGCCTAATTTTAGGTGGTACACTTCTAGGGACCAATGGGATGGCATGATCATGGGAGTGACGTGGTGGCAATTCAATTGATTCAGCAAATACTGCATTATGCTTTGTCAAAACAAGTTACAAATCTTCTAGAAATTGATCCAATTTTGTATTAGGTGGTTGGATGGAAAATATTTGTGCAATGACCCAACAAGATGATTTTTTAATAACTTCTCCATATTATTGGAACTGATAATCTAAGGAGGCCCTACTTTTGAACAATGAAGAGTTTATGACTATCCATTCTATGAAAATTGCATCCATAGTTCTGCACAGTTCCATGAGATGCTGCCCAAGGTACCCAACCACTGATATCCTATCACAATTTCACATCCCCTTAATTGAAGGGTAAACATATCTTGTTTGAGCTTGTAATGCCTAATTTTCAATTTGACATTATGATATTTACCTTTACAAGGTAAGGTCCCTCCATTTGCCACCATGACCTCAAAGGAATTGCATGTGTGTATGTAACAATTGGCTTATTTGGAAATTCGATGACCAATAAAGTTATGTGTGCTTCTTGAATCAATAAGGATTGTAAGGCATTGGCCTTTGAAGAAATCCACAACTTTCATATTTTGTGGAGTAGTAATCCCTACAAGAGCATGGACCAAAATTTCTACCTGAGGTTCATGTATTTCCTCTTCATATTGATATTGTGCTTCAGTTGTGTCTTCTTCATCATCACGATGGTCATTACTGGTGGGGTCCTCTACATCTATTAGGAATAACTTCTTTTGGGTACACCTATCCCCTTGAAAAAAAACCATCATAATTATAACATAACCCTTGGGCTCGTCGAGCATCCATTTCCTCAGTGGTCAAGTGCTTTGAAGGGATATATTTATTTTCATGATTGTTGTAAACCTGGGAAGAAAAGAGGGTTTGCTTGGTTGAAATTAGATGTCCTCCTTTGAGCTATAAATTTGGATTTGGCCAACCGTGATAGGCTTATGGCCTACATCATTTTTTTGGATTAAACATCTTAATATCAGCTTGAATATCATTCCTTAAGCCATTGATGAAACAATTCATTAAAAACCCTTCATTCAACCTCTTGGTCCTATTAGCTAATTTTTCAAATTGGGCCTAGTAGTCTCAAACTATAGAATTTTGTCTCAACTTGGTCAAAGCTCCTTGGAAATCATCATACATGCTAGGGCCAAAGCAAGTAAGTAGTTGTGATTCAAAATATTCCCAAGAAGAGTCAGTAATAGTTTGGTGAAACCATTGGTACCACTACAAAGCTTCTAATTCAAGATTAAAAGAAGCCATCTTGATCCAGTAAAATTTAGGGACATTGTGGAGTTGGAAGAATTGATCAATACGACATAACCATCCCTCTACGTCTTTCCCATTGAACTTTGGAAAGTCTAGCTTAGGCATATTGAAAGTGGTATCATGGTCCAAGTGAAAACTGTCATGTTCCTTATGGGGTCCTTTTCCTCACCCTAACTGTTCAACCTTAGGGTACTCAAAAACCTAAGGATCGGTTTGAATCTTGGATTCCACCTCTAGAATTTGTTCAAGTATATCTATTTTGGAGGAAATGTACTCTTTTCTAAAATTTTGGATATCTGCCTTGATTGATTGATTGTCTTGAATAATGGATTGGAGTTGTTTTGTGATGGGGTCCAATGTTATGGCTTGTTCCATATTTTCCTGGTGTCCACGAGTACCAGCAACCATTTTGGGTTGACTACCAGTGACTTACTAAAAATGTGATTTCAAGGGTTACTATTTTTAGTATATATCTATATCTATATCTATATATATAGATATATATATATATATATATATATATATATATTTGAATTAGGTTGAAAATTTTATTTTAGGATAGGGATCGCTTCGATGATCGCTCAATCTGAGTTCTTAGTGAGGAGATATACTATCTTCTTTGACATTTTGTGATCACCTAGTAATTTCTTCAACTTGGACTTAAAAATTCACAGATGGGTCCTTGAGGATCTTTGGTGTAGAATAAGGAGCTGCTTCTAGTCCCCAAAATTTTGGGCCAAATTGACTAACCGTTGAAAAGTTATGGCCATAACAAGAAAAATAAAAAATTACCAATTTTGGGAAATCGATGCAAAATTTGACTAGGAGCTGCCAAGGACAATTTTGTCAAAAATAGAATGTAGAGTTGTTTGGTAAATTTTGGAGTCAATCTAAGCTTTGAGTGAAGAGATATCCCTATTTGAGTAAAAATTCAATGTTTTTTTTAACTCTTCGAAGATACGATTTAAAAATTGGGTATTGTGTTGACTATCTCTACCCTGTTTGTTCTGACTACTAACCACTCCTATCACTATCCTGTCTCTGTACCTGTCACATATACTATGACTACTGATATTTTTCTGACACTAACCCTAGATTATTTGTATTTTGTGGTTACTAAAATTGTTTGTTTTATTTTCGTGACTGACAACCCTATAATTTATGGTTGTTACTTGATGACTAAAATTGATTGTCTGTGACTGACCCGGCTATTACTGCCACTAAAATATTTTTGATTATCATAGACACTTTCCAGCTTTATTCAAACTATTTTGTGCATACAGTTGTTTGTTCTCATGATAGGTAAGTCTTCTCCATATGCTCATTTTTGTGGGAAAGAAAAGTATAGGTTCAACAAACATAAGGTTTTGTTTTTGCAGGTTGAATATTTTTGTTTGGACAAAACCAAGGTGCACTAGGCAAGGGAGTATGTAATACCAATAGGCCTTCTGTTATACCACAATGATGAACAATAGTGTGCTTGGACCAATATTTTAGGCCACTCCCCAAGGAGGATTCCATACATACCCTTGAGCACACTATTTGCCTCTTTGCTAGTACAGGAGGGTAATCATCTAGGATGTATCTCATGGACTATGGATAATACAAGGCTGAAAAACTTCCTATTATATAAAATTGTGTTCAAGCCTAGATGGTCTCCCAATACACCCGAAGATGCATGGGAGCTCAATTTCGTGCGTGAGTGTTGTCGGAGGCCTAGGTATTGGAGCCTGATCACCCCTCACTTCACTATATGCTTTATAGGCCATCTAGGTTAGCCAATAACGACAACTCCTTCATGATATTTTAAAACCCCCAACACAAGGTTTCTAGCCTACTCAACTATGGTAAAAAAATAACTGTATTTTTTTGCTTTTTCTAGTTTTTGCTATTTTTTAATAAAGGAAGATAGAAATAAAAATACAAGAAAATTATACTTAACGTGTGGAAATGGATGGCAAGAATTATCGTAGTTGCAGTAGAAATTAACGTTGGAAAATGCTTTGATGCCACTTGTTAGGAACCTACTATTAAAAATAATAAAACTCACAAAATATTTCAATTAAGTAGAAACTCATGCAATATCACAATATCACAATGCAGAAAAATAAATGCAAAAAATAAACATTCACAATAAGCATTAAATCATAGGCCTCTCTAAGGGGGCAACCTCCTTCAATATTTCATTCACTTGCAAAAAGATACATTTGTACATGGCTTCATAGCTTTTAAAGAAAATATTTTATGCAACCCTAACCCTAAGCTCAAGAGTTGGCTTACATGCAAAATGCCACTTGAGCTAGAATATTCTACCAAACATCGGTTACAATCTTGATAACTGTTACATGAAATGGTCCCACTTGTCTAGGTGCCTTCTTGCCACATACATTATAAAATATCATTATAGATGGGATACCCACATTGGAAGTGAGTCATTACATAAGCAAATGAGAATTACAAAATAATGTTAGGATGGGGTCCTAACATTTTTATATTCAATGTTTAACTCCACTACAAGCTATACCTCTAGTGTCACCTAGAACCATGGTTGGATAAATCTTCCCTAGCTAGAACAATGTCGTGTTCCTCAATCTTCAAGGCCTCCATGATATCCCACAAGCCACACTTAAAGCTTTGCCTTTATTTTATGGTAGTGATAAAACCACATGTGAGCATTATCAAGATATAGCTTTCTTGGCCACTATGCACAACATTATGCATGAGGATATTATGATTATATTATTAGCCTTGTCTTTCATGGGTAAGGTGTTGGCCTGGTACCATTCATTAGAGGAAGGTAGCATTAGCACATAAGTTGAAATTTTTGAACCCTTTATCCTAGAATTCAATGATGTAGGGGATTCATTTTCTCTCCTCACTCAATTTACCTCCATGCAAAGGCATCCTCGATATAATATCATGGATTTTAATATTTGGTTTAGCAAGACTTGGAGAAGAATTCCTCAAGATATAAGACCTTCTCAAGCTTAGGCCTATATCTATTATCTCCATGCTTTTGTTCCATACCTAAGTCGATGAGATTTCTCAAATCTTTCAAGCTGCTATAGCAATAGAAAATGCTCTCATCTCATTGGAAAATTACCTCCAAAAGTTATATTGTCTTACTTTTCGAAAGTTCCTCAATAACCCCAACAAGCTTCACTTTTTATCTTGTCAACCCTTTCATTGGTTGCCTTACATACACCCAAATCCTATCCTTAGAAAATCATTTTGGAAATCCTTGTACCATGCCTACCTACTCCAAAACCAAAAGAGTCTATGGAAATGTAAGAGCTTAAGGCAATAGTCAAAAATATAATAAGTAAGATCATGATAATAGAACGATAGAATGTTGAAAGGAGATATGAGAGATATTAGCAAAGAAGATATCCCTACATATCAAAAAATTAGGAGGGTTTGACTAGCAATGTTGTCAGAAGGGAATTTGTTATTATTTGTTTTTTGTTTGTGGAAAACATCCCAAAATGGATGCCACTTTCGGGTAAGACCCAAGGAGGTAGGGGTATCTCTTCCACAAAATCTGCACAAGGCTTGTACCTGGACTACCACCTTTGACACACTCAAGTAGCATGCTTACAACATCAAAAAAAACACACAAAAACACAAACTCAAACAAACAAAAAAACAACCAAAAAAACACACACACACACACACACACACACACACAAAACAATAAAAGACAACAAAAAAATAAAAAACATAAATAACAACAAAACACAAAACACACTGAAAAACACAAAAACAACATAACAAAACACAAACATATAAAAAATAATAATAGAATGATACAAAGACACAACAAACAAAAACATGAAAAACAAAAACAACAAAAACTCAAAAAAAAAACAAACAAACAAACAACAACAAAAACATAGAAAACACACACACCAAAACACAAAAAACATAAAAACACCAAAAAAAATAAACATACAAAAACAACAATAATAATTAAATAAACACTAACAAACACAAAAACACCCAAAACAAACTAAGCCATTGGAGTTATTGACTATTTAGACAAAACCCCCTAACAATCTCTATCAAGGATAGTAATGAAGAAATGCACCAAAATAGAAAATATCAAAATAAATTGCATAATCACAATAGGGATCTAAAATATCACACCAAAAAGGAAGTTACCATCCATCCATTCTACCATTGAAGCTTTGATTGTTGAGACAAAACCCTCTAACATCATCATGAATAGTATTGAATATTTTTTTTGGAGTTTGGGATCCTATCATGAAAAAAGCTTTGCACTGCTTATCATTTTAAACATAGCTTCCCGCATTGCCATAAAGAGACTAAACAAGAAGAATATCAGTCCTAATTTGTTCTGGCCACCACCTAGGATGATAACCATAGCACTTAAAAACTCCTTTTTCAAGAGCCCAATTTGCCATAGAATCTACCAGTTATTTCTATTCTCTAGGCACATGATTGAAAATAACCTCCTAAAATTTTTTTATGATTAACCTAATCTTATCTATAATCTTTTGGATTCTCTAATCCACCTTCTTAGACCTTGAAGTTTATTTTAAATAATTGATCATAACTTGAGAATCTAACTCAGAAATCACCCTTCTCTACCCTGTCTTCAGAGCCTCCTACAAACCTCTCAAAATACCCTACCCTTCAACTAAGTTATTGGATAGAATTCCTAAATTTTCTATAAAAGTAAAAATTGGAGTACCATCCTCCAATCTACCTATCCCTCCTATATTAGCTCTTTCAGTATTTCCTCTGGATGCTCCATCAATTTTTTTTAAGAATTTTTTTGGGGGAGGTTACCATTGCTGAGTTCTATCCATCATTTGGCCAGTACCTTTCTTCCTTTTGTGTTGGGCTAATCCATTTCTTATCTTTAATCGAGTCATTATTTGTTCCCATAGTTGATTTGAATTATGTGGATAAGTTAATAAATACTAGATAGTCTCTCTCACATTTTCTATGGTCTTTAGCCAAACATAGTGGATGTCCCTACTTTCTTGTTGAAATATTCACTTGTTTCGCTCCTTCCATATGTTCCAAGGAAGAATAGTCATACCTACCCAAACTATTTGGTTCACATACCAATATTTTTCTTCTTGTTTGCTCCAATATATCCATAGTTGTTCTATGGATTGTTCATTGGACCATCTTAAATTTAGAAGGGAAGTCATCTTCTTCCACAATGTTGCAGCTATGGGGCATTCTATGAACAAATGGTTAAGAGTTTCATTGTTATCCCAACACATTACACATTGAAAGGTTTCATTAATTCCTTTCTTCATAAGATGCTCCCCTGTGAGAACTCTTTTATGGAGCAGCAACCAGCTAAAAATCTGAATTTTAGCCATAACTTTTGAGCCCATATTTGCTTGAAAATATCTTGACCCTGATGGAGATTAATAGGGCTTAAGGCTAAGTAACCCTAAGCAACAGTGTACACACCATACCCTAAACTATTCCAGCCAATATAGTCCTCAAATTGTGACCATGAAGGCGATCTCATTTGAAGTATTTTGTGAATAATCTTTTTTGAGCTTTAGAAAGTTGGATTGACCAATATTCTACTGGGATCCAACATCTTCCCACCTCTACATTTCTTGTCTGATTTGTATAATATCTATAAAAATTTATCCAATTCATCCTATGCATTTTCTCCATTAAAGGCCTCAATTCTCGATGTTGGATTGACAGTGAAAGGTGTCCATCCCAAGATTCTATCCAAAAATATATCTTTTGACCATTTTAAACTATCCAAAAGAGCTTATTCTTTATCAACTTCACTTCAATTTTTAGGACCTTTAAAATTGGGGACCCTCTAGAAGGCAGTTGATGATAAATTAAGCTAGGCGGGTATTTATTTTCTGCATGCTTAGCTCTAAGATTTTTGGTCCATAAGGCATTGGGGTGGCTAATCCATCTCTAATATAATTTTATTGCCAAATCCTTATTATTCTTTACTGAAGATCTAAGACCTAAACCCCCTTTATGAGTAGGCATACATAGATTATTCCACCTTACTAGGGCCTATCTCTTCTCCATTTTTGAACCTCTCTAGAGAAATCTATGACTAATTTTATCCAGTTCATTGAGGACTGACTTGGGGATGTTCAACACTACTGAAAAAAAGATAGGAATAGACTAAAGAATTGATTTGATAAGAGTTATTTGACCTCCCGATGAAAGCCATATGTTGGTCCAACTATTAATTGTGTTCTTCACTTTCTCTAATAACCAGCTCCAATGCTTTTATTTTTGGCTACCCAGATTAATTGGAACACCCAAGTATTTAATTGGAAGAGAAGTTTTTTTTAATCCTAATCTATTATCAAAATATTTTTTTGGGTGAGCAATGAAAAAAGTACTTTTGATTTGTCTTCACTAATTAGTTTCCCTGAGGCTCTAGTGAAACAGTGAATAATTTACTTTATTAAGGTTGCTTCCTTTATTTTTGCCTTTCCCAAAAGGGTGAATTCATCAACACATTGTAAACAAGTGATATGTCTGACTCATTTAGCTATAGTGACTTCTTACCTTTGATAATATCGATCCTTGGAAAATGTTCTTCCCAAAAATTCTACTAGGATGATAAAAAAGATAAGGAGAAAGAGGTTATCCTTGTTTGATGCCTCTAGAAGCTTAGAACCAATGAGTAGGACAACTATTAAGAATAACTGAATAAGAAACTAAAGATATACAACCTTTGATCCATTTTGTCTATTCTTGAGAGAATCCAAATTTTTCCAAAATTTGGATGAGAAAGTACTAATCGACTCTATCATATGCTTTGGATAAATCCAGTCGAATAAACATGGAGGGGATTTGTGAGCTTCCATAGAGTGAATTTCTTCCTATGCTAACACTATCTCATCCACTATTTATTGCCCTTCAACAAACCCCTCTTGTTTTAAAGAGATGATCTTGTGAAGCAAATATTTGAGCCTATCTGACATAATCGTTGAAATAATTTTTAGAATAACATTACATTAAGCAATTGGTCTATATCCAATAATATTATCTACTTCTTGAGATCTTGGAATTAGAGCTATAAAATTCTTGTTGATATCTTTGAAGATATAAAATTCTTGTTGATATCTTTGAGGATATCTTTTTTCTTTTTAGCCTCTTCTACCACCTCTAGAATGTCATCCTACAAAACATCTCAAAATTCTTGATAAAATTCAATAGGGAAACCATCTAGATTTGGGGTTTTCCCCTTTTTGTATTTTGAAAACTACCTTTTGTAGTTCCTTCTTAGTTATAGGAGCAGTTAGAGCCACATTCTCCTCATCAAAAATAAGAACAAGTATCACCTATAAAATTTCTTGTTGAGATTTTGGATCAAGCAATTGGGTTGTAAAGAGGTTTGAAAAATGATTCACAACTAATGAAGACATGCCTTCCCAAGTGTGGACTATATCTCCTAATTCATTCTTCAACGAGAGGATAAAGTTATGAGTTATTCAAGCTAGAAGAGACTTATGGAAGAAACTTGTATTCTGATCTACTTCTTGTAGCCATTGAATCCTTGACTTTTGTTTCCACATTAGTTATTATCTTCTATCTTATTCCTTCACCTGGGTTGAAATATAATTTTTTTCTTAAACCTATTTTCTATGAATCCCTCAAGACAAATTTGCTCATTTAGCTCCTCAAGTCGGGTTAGAGTTTCCATTTTCTTTGCCCTAACATCTCCAAATTTCTCCCAATTCCAAGTCTTTATTTTATATTTAATATACTACAACCTTTTGACAAAACAATACATCTTAGTACCATGTCTTGGCTTACCTTCTTGCCACCACTATTATATTCTTGATTTGAGAGATTCATATCTAAGCCACATTAGATAAAAATTAAATGGTGCCAGCTTACCCTTAGTTCTCCAAACTTTAATTAAAACTGGCCAATAATCAAATCCAACATTATTTAAGATTTTCACTTTTGGGATGTGTCCTTGTATCAAAAATTTATCTAAAATCAAGAACCTATCTAGCCTTTCAAGAATGCATGTTGAGCCTTATCTTCTGTTGGACAAAGTCATCAAACCATTGGTTGACTTGATATCTACTAGATGAAGGTTGGCAATGTATTCACTCATGAGTTTTGAACTCCCATCCAACTTCCTACTTCCTCCCATTTTTTCTTCTAAAGAAAGGATAGAGTTGAAATCTCCTCCTATCAAAGCCCAAGCTTTAGGGAATTTAGAGGTGATAAAATCTATATTTCTCCATACTATTCATTTTTCTTCTATGGTACATGGAACATAGATATTTATATAAAGTATAATTTTATCTGAATCTTTGTTTTTGGCAACCACTGCTAGCAATATCTTCCTTCCCATCTTGTACTATACTATAATTTTCTTTGGATCCCAAAGACATGTCACTGAAGGTCAAGAGAAGGAATCCATTTCCCTAGATAACTATTGGTGATTGACCTATAATGATCCTCATAATATTGACACCTATATGGTATATCAACACCAATATCAGTTGGTTATAGCCCAAAAATAAAAAAGGGAATCAAAGGACTAGTGGATATGCTTACATATTTAGATCGGGATATTTTGGTAGAAGACCCTTCTTGTTTTGAATTTTTTTATATAATGACCAGATCAAGAAAAAGACCCTTTATATCATATCCTTGGAGATTTGATAGTCCAAAAGTTTTTTCTTAGCCTCAAAAGAAGCAAAGAAAATAACTAACCAAGGAAAATATCAAGCCAGAAGAGCCTAAGGCCATTCATGAGGAATCTAGGGAGCAAGCTAGGAGAAAGTTGTGGTACCCCTCTATTACCAAAAATTAAAGGTATGAAGCCACTCAACAATATCAGAAGAAGTTAGATGAGCCAATCCAGAGGGAAGAAAATTTATTGGAGGTTGTTAGATACAACATTGTTGAACTTAAAAATACACCTTCAACGATCAACATGCATGATGCCTAAATGATTCTTGACAAATTAATCTACTAAGAGCAGCACTAAAAACTATTTTTGAAAGTAATATTGATTGTATAGACATAAATTTATCTCAAGATCAACAATTTCCTAGGATAGGTAAGAATAAACCTCCCCCATTTTATGTCTCCACACATGGAGGGTTGGATCATGCACAATTGTATGGTGGACTCTAGGGTAGCAACAACAGTCATGCCAAAGGTTGTTTACAACATCAAGGGTATGAAATATACAAGAACCAGTTTCAACATGCTTTAGCTAGATGGAACTTTAGTCTAGATAGTGGGAGTAGTAAAATAAATACCCATAGTGCTATATAAGATCCCAGAAGCAACTGTAATTCAAGAAATAATAGTAGTTGATTTGCTTCCCTTCTTTGGGCCATGCTTGTCAAAGGAATTCATAGCCAAGCTTAGAGGGTACCTATCCCTAGATTGCATGCACATGGTAATTTTTTATAAGGAAAATAAAGTGAGGATCTATGTGAAAAATCCAAGCCCCTATCACATAGAAAATATTCAAGAAGATATCACTAATATAATAGAAGATCTAAAATTCCTTGAAGGTATGATAGAAGAATTACAAGCATAAAATGGATTCTCTTTGAGTAATTTTAATGCAATGAATGAAATTGCACTAAGAACTTATTATATGATTGATTTAAATAAACATCAACTTCCAACCATCACAAATCAAATGCTCTAGAAAATTAAAATATGGAAGTTGTTATTTTATGGGGTAAGACGAAGAAATGGAGTTGGAGCAGGAATAGTCCTCCAATACCTCTTAGAAGGAACATGATGTAGCACGAGTGGAGTGCAGTATTCCCGAAGGGGGATGTGATAAGAGATCTTTAATATGGATTTCAACTAAATGCACTTAATCTGGTCAAATCCATACAATTGTACGGTTCACAACTGTACAACTCCTAAAACATACAACTAAGATTGTACAGCCCCAAAACGTATAGTTGTACAGTTATAACTACACTTGTATATTTTCTCCAAGAATATTGGAATTGCTCAAATCTCAATCACTTTACAATTATTCACTTGGAAATCACTTGATCTACCTTCAAAATTATTAAAAATGTAATTTTAGGCCAAAAATCATCAACTGTATGAATTTACAAATCATTGTACAGTTTGGTTACTCGTACGGTTTGGGTGAAACCCTCATTCTGCCAAATCTATTGACTCAAAAAAATACCCATTTGCATATTATTGATAAAAACATCATTCCCAATAATGGGTAACAACCATTATTCCTATTTTCTCTTTACTTATGCATTTCACACAATAGCACATGGATGGTTGTATATTTTCTGGGTATGAAATTCTACCATAGATTTGGAATTACCAATACCTGCAACATCAATAAAACTCCACCAACATTATAGTTATTGAGGTTGTCATCTAATTCCCACACATGCATACACAGATTTGACAAAATTGAAGACTTATATTATTTTGGTTATTATACACAAGTAGTGTATGACATTACACAACAGTAATAAATTACAGTATTAAATCCTTCTCATTCCATGGAGAACCCATGGATGACATTGACCATTGCACCCAAAAACACAACCATTACTGAACTACACCCAACCATACCAAAAATTTGAATGGGGGTTTATAATGGTTGTCTACGTCGTTCCAAAGCGGTTCCTGAGACAGTTCATTATTTACAACTCCTCATACTCACATTAATAACAATAATTTAATGTTTTACTAAAGTTTAATTTGATTTTCATCAAATTACATTTCATTTGCATGTCTTCACATTTCATTTCATTTCACATGCATTTTATATTTATTTATTTTAATACTTTATTTTCTAATTGTACAATTCCACCCAATTGTACGTTTTGCTTGCCAATTGTACAATTTATACCAAATTGTACATTTTACTTGCCCTTTGTACAATTATACCAATTGTACATTTTTATTTTCCATTTGTACAATTTATACCAAATTGTACATTTTACTTGCCATTTGTATAATTTCATCAATTGTACCTTTTTATTCAAGATTGTACAGATCCAAACTTTATTCTTACTTTTTTACTAGAATATGGATTTCCCTACCTACACATAAAATCTCTCATATAGGTTAACTTGGAGTTGTTCAAATAATGTTACAAAGTAAAGTTTGTTGAAGGCAAAAAAAAATGTGTATCTTAATCTATTGTGACTCTAAATTTGATAGCTAACCAAGTTATTGAAAAATAAAGCAGTTAGCATCATTACCTCAAAGCATACCAAAATAGAGTTTGGGATCTATTAGATAGCTTTGATGTTATTAATATAAAAACCATCCCTAGAAATAAAAATGTAATACCAGATGAAATAGCTTCAAAGGGAGCAAATTTCAACCCTGTTGCTAAAGATAGGGAAACTGAAAAGGAAATCAAAATGGTTCTAAGCCATCCATTTTGGACAAGGATAGTTTCTAGTAGGTCTATCAAATAATAACATTCCTTACTAAAGAAACTTTATGTGTTGAGAACCAAGAAGAAGTGTTGAATAATGTTAACGAGGAGGACATCATTCAACTAAACAATAATCATATTTCAAAAGGCCTAATCACTTTAGAAAACTTTTTTTACAACAATGATAAACTGAAAAACCAAAAGATTCAAATTGATGAAAAGGATTTTAAGGAGGTTCAAATGGAACAAGGAAAAATTCATCAAGGTTGGCACAAAATACATCCAAAAATAAATAAATGACTTTATTACTCTATGAAAGGATTTTGGAGATGTGATGGCATGGAGTTATGAGGATCTGAATGTTTACAATAAGAATAATATACAATACACAATTGAGCTACTTTCAACGTTATGCATAGCGGCAAAACTTCGCCATTGGGGCGAAAAAACCCATTTTAAAAAATTCAAATTTATGAAATTTTCGAGACCCAGACATCGGCCATGTAGCTGAAATTTTCGAGAAAAAATAAATTTTCGATGTCGGTTAGCCGTCCTTTGATGAGAGTATCACGAATATTTTAAAAAATTCGTAAGTAATCCCGCCTAAATAAAGTACCCTTTTAGCCCTAAAATTTTATAATTTCTAAATTATCCCACCAAACTCGCCAAGTATACCTCTATATATAATTAACACCCTAAGGAAAATACCTACACAATTCGTCACAACATTGAAACCTTTTCTGCTACCAGCTGCAATAAATTCAACAATCGAAAGGAACAGTGTCATGTTGTACTGTCGAACAGAACTAATTTTGTAATCGACCAGAACAGTGTCCTGCTCTGCAACCTGACGAAACTAATTCTAAAATTGATTGGAATTGTATCTTGCTTTGCAGTCCGATGGGGCTAATTCTAAAATCGACCAGAACTGTGTCCTACTCTACAACCGAATGAAACTGTAGCCTACTCTGCAATTGGACATATCTGTGTCTTGCTTTGTAGCCGAATGAAATCATATTCTCTCTTGTAGCCAGATGGAACCTATTGTGCAACCGGTTGAACACTTTTGTATATGTAACCTTTTGTGCAGTTGGGCGACGTCTTCTCAGCTTTCAATCACTATCATCCAATCGGATAGACTTTTTATGCTTTTGGATACAACTGCGCTACTGGGTGGGACTTTTATGCAGCCGAGCGGAACCATTTTTGAATCCATACACTTCAGTGCAACGAGACAAAACCATTTCTGAATTCGTACACTTCTATGCAATCGGATGGAACCATTTCTAAGTTCAGACACTTTCGTACAACCGAACGGACCTGTGTTTACCAGGATCATTGTTTGCATCCGACCGAAACCATTATCTCTGCATACGGACAGAATATATTTTAGCACCAGGTTCTCTGTCACTTATCTACTTTTCTTTATATTGCCACGTTCTACTTATTATTTTTCCAGGTTTTGAATGTCATTGCTCTATTGAGTGTGTTCTCTTTTTTTTCTCTGTTTTGTCATTGCTCTGTTGAGTTTGTTCCCTTTTTTTCTTTGTTTTGCTTTGATTCTTATTTTTAATTAAGATCTTTTTTTATTGCTAATATTATACATAAGTAAATACTTTGGTTCTCTATTGACATATTGATGCTCTTTTTCTCTGTTAGAGTGCTTTCACCAGAATAATAACTAGTGGCATAAACTGATAAATTCACAATAAATAATGATTGGAAAAAAGTATGTATAATTTACTACCCAACAATTGTTTATTATATTTACAATAATATCTAAAGACATCCAGAAAATACACCCTCTTTAACTTTAAATTATCACTAGTAAATTGTCACCCAGTGATGGAAAGAAGAGCACCAAATCTTCTGCTGAAAAGAGTATCCTCAAATATTTTAGCCAAACTTCGAAATACGACGAGCCAATGACATCTGTGCAAATTCAAGGTACAAATGATTTTTTATGACATCTGTGCAAATTCAAGGTACAAATGATTTTTTACTTCCTAGTATGTGCTTGATTGACGATTTGTATATTTTTTTGTAAATTTTTTCATCTAATAGTGATAAAAAATATTATGGTATCCTACTATGCGGGAATACCACCATCGATCCTGATATGCATCCACTTGAATATATTCCCCAAAAAGAGATGACTTTCATTGAAAATCCCCTTAGAAATGACATCCAACAAACACCTGATGACAACACATAAAATGACATCACAACTGAAAATGAAAGTGATAAATCAAAATCATTACAATCGTCAATTGAATCTTCAACCAAAAATTCCAAAAAAATAAAAGCATCTTTCTAGATACTTGGAAGGGGATTTAGGAAAGAATGGGCAAAATATTTCCCTGGCTTGAGCCTGCCATGACTGAGAGTAACCAAATTGATAAAAAATAATGTAGATGCAAAATTTGCAGTTGGAGACTTGGTAAGGATCATAGGCTTCAAAACAAGATTGATACAATTGAAAAACATGCTGGAAAATGTTATGTTAAAGTTATAAAAAGTAATGGTGAAGTTAGTAAAAAAGTTAAGTGGAAGGATCCATCAAAATGTATGCATTTAAGATATGCTATAGAATATGACAATCACTTAAAGCGATAACAATATCTTGTTGAGAAATGTGGAACAATTGGAGCCCAATTTGAAAAATTACAGAAGACTGTTTTAGCTTCAAAAAGTAAGCAGTTTGCCATTGTTTACAATATTCTCAACAAAGGTAGACCAATATCCGATTTAATTGATTATAAGCAGCCTTCCTAGTTCTCATTGGTCATACCAAAGTGGTTGGGAAAAGGTAAAATGTTTATCTTTGGTTGAGAAAGAAGACCTAAGGTAGTAAGTAAAACTTGTCAAATTCATTTCACTTTCTATTGATGAGGTAACAGCTGTGAATAACACTTCTTGGATTTGCATGCATGTGTACATATTTCAAAATCATGTTAGAAGGCCTATTTTTTTGGGAATACATAAGGTGTTGGAAAGTTCAAATGCAGAAAATATTTATAATGTTGTTAAAAGTTTAAAGAATATTGCGGGAATGAATGATATAGAAATTGCAACAAAGTTAATTTGTGTTGGAGTTGATAGAGCTACTATTATACAAGGTCATAGGTCTGGTCTGTGTGTTAAACTCCAAACCACAGTTGCACCATATATGATCCCCATTCACTGTATGGCTCATAGAGTAAATCTTGCATATAAAATTGTGAGCAAATTTTCAAATGTTGCTAAAGTTGAAAACCTTGTTCATGACATTCATTCTTATTTCTCATTAAGTCAAAAAATATTTGCAGAGTTTCAGCAATTTGCACTAGGAGTTACAGAAGGGAAAAAATTGTTAAAAGATGTGGATACAAGATGGATTTCATTGTTTCAACTTGCTTAGAGAGTTTTGGTAGAATATCAATCACTGATAGGGTTTATGCATGCAAATCGTATAATAGTTGATAAGGCAAAAGATATGTTGTTTCGTTTGACTGACTTGGAAACATTTTTGACATTATGTAGTATTCTTCCAATGTTAAAAGAAATGAACAGATTAATTAATCGTGCACAAGAGAGATCTATCTATATCATTGATTTTATGAGGATGAGAAAACAAATATGCATGCTTCTTGATTCATTATGTTTCTAATGCAGATTTTACAGAACCTGTATTTGATAGTTGGAATACATTGATAAACATGAACAATCCAAAAATCTTTTTGAATTTTGACATCAATCATCATCTCTGTATTAATGTTCATGAAAAGATGATACTTGTTTATTGTTTTGAAATGCAATCAAGTATTGTTGTGGAATATTTTGAAGAAGTTCCTATAACACATAATAGATTTCATGTTGTAATACAGAAAACAAAGAGTAATTTGTCAAATATAGCAAAAAAATTGACAGGTGAGATAAGAGAACAGTTTCAGAGAGATGAGTTGTTTGAGTCCATGGGTGTGGTTAACCCCATGTTTTGGGGGCCTTGTACTGAATACAGTTCTGCAAATGAGTTGTTTATTAAATATATGGGTAATCTCATTGACCATTTCAGTAAGAGTATGGAATTCAATGGTGTAGCAATTAATGGTCTACTCAACAGTGAACTTTTGAAAGAATAGTCATTGCATTTTGGAAGAACAATGGTTTTACAAACATCACTTATGACAGATATCCATGAGATTGGTTCCACTACAAGTTTGTGGTAAAAATTTTATCCAAACACAGTCTTAAAAGATACTATAAGTGAATACTTTCGTTTATATGAATTATGTGAAACAATGATTTTGGAGTCAATCGAAGATGAAATATTTTTTAGTGCACTTGCTTTTGTTAATCTAAAATCCACAACGAACTTGACAAGAATTTAGAAAATTGTTTAAGAATTTATGTGTCCTCATATCAGTTGGATACATTTTCGTATGACATGGCGTTGGAATACTAGAGTTCCTTGGTAGACATAAGAGGGACGTTGAATACGATTGATAACGATGATGATGATGATGCTTTTAGTGATCAGATGGTGGAGACACATATTTTTGCTATGCTTCATAATGATTCTGGACAAGCTGATATGTTTCAACTTCCATAGTGATAATTTTCCATGATTTCATTGAAAATAATAAACACGAAGTGATTTGATAGCAAATTTCTCAATATTGTTCCATATTTATATGATTTCAATGAATGGTTATTTTAAATCATATTATTGTTTTAAAATTACATGGCTTAAATCATTTTTTGTAGATTGTAAAATTTTATATTTGGGTCTTAGTGTCTCAAATCTCATTTCATTGAATATGATAATAATGAATTGATTTGATAGCAGATTTCAGAATATTATTCCAGATTTATATTATTTCAAGGAATTATTTTTTTAAATCACGTTATTGCTTTAAAATTACATGGCTTAAATCATTTTTGTAGATTGTAAAATTTTATGTTTGGGTCTTAGTTTCTGAACTCTCATTTCATTGACAATGATAAACACAAATTGGTTTGATAGCAAGTTTCTGTATATTGTTCTAGATTTATATTATTTAAATGAATTATTTTTTTCATAACTTTCATGTGCATCATAACTTTTTCAAACCGAAATAAGCTATTGCAGTCTTTTTAAAACATTTTCAAACAAAACTAGATATTGCATCATAACTACAAATTAGATATTAGATATTGTAGTTTTTTTCAAACCCAAATTATGTGCATCATATCTTTTTCAAATCGATATTAGATATTGCAGTCTTTTTAAAACATTTTCAAACAAAAAAATTCAAATTAACTAGTTCAAAAATATTTATATTACATCGTTCAAAATTAGATATTACAATATTTTTATATCAAACATAAATTACATGAAATTTTCAAACATAATGTTTCATATCAACTCGTAAAAAAAGAAACATAACATTTTCAAACAGAAATTAATATATTGCAATATTTTTTTAAACATTTTCCAACTCATATCTCAAATTTTACATACCAATTACAAATAGAAAATCACAAATATTAGATAACATTTTCAAACTCAAATATTACATAACATTTTCAAACCCAAATTTTGTGCATCATAACTACAAATTAACTATTTCAAAAAGACATATATCACATCTTTCAAACACTTTAAACCCAAATATTACATATCATTTTCTAACTCTACTACATAACATTTTCAAACCGAAAATAAATATTCCGATCTTTTTAATACATTATCAAACAAAAATTACATGACATTTTCAAACAGAATGTTTCATATCAACTAGTTCAAAAAGAAACATATTACATCATTCAAACATTTGTAAACATAAATATAACATAACATTTTCAAACAGAAATTAAAATATTGCAATCTTTTTTTAAACATTTTCCAACTCATATCTCAAATTTTACATACCAATTTCAAACAGAAATTCCCAAATCTTAGATAACATTTTCAAACTCAAATATTACATAACATTTTCAAACCCAAATTTTGTGCATCATAACTACAAATTAACTATTTCAAAAAGACATATATTACATCTTTCAAACACTTTAAACCCAAATACTACATACCATTTTCAAACCGAAAATAAATATTCCAGTCTTTTTAATACATTATCAAACAGAAATTACATAACATTTTCAAACAGAATGTTTCATATCAACTAGTTCAAAAAGAACATATTACATCATTCAAACATTTGTAAACATAAATATAACATAACATTTTCAAACGGAAATTAATATATTGCAATCTTTTTTTAAACATTTTCCAACTCATATCTCAAATTTTATATACCAATTTCAAACAGAAATTCCCAAATATTAGATAACATTTTCAAACTCAAATATTACATAACATTTTCAAATCCAAATTTTGTGCATCATAACTACAAATTAACTATTTCAAAAAGACATATATCACATATTTCAAACACTTTAAACCCAAATATTACATACCATTTTCTAACTCTATTACATAACATTTTCAAACAGAAAATAAATATTCCAGTCTTTTTAAAAAATTATCAAACAGAAGTTACATCGTTCAAACATTTGTAAACTCAAATATAACATAAATTTTTCAAACATAAATTAATATATTATAGTATTTTGAAAACATTTTCAAAATTAAGTCTCAAATATCACATACTAATTTCAAATAGAAATAACATATTTCAATCTTTTAAAAACATTGTCAACATTTTTAAATTTCAATTTTTTGATTGGTGCATGGATGCTTCACTAGTGTTTGGAGTTGCCATTTCTTTTCCTTTGTTAGCTTTTGTTTCTTCTGGCAGTGCTCCAACTCTAACAAGGTTGTCACGTACTTTCACAATACTTGACACACATGCAACTTCTTCTTTGTTTGGATCTTTAAGTATTGTTGGAAGTGTTTCTTTCATTTTATCAAGCACCATTTTCGGATCTTCATGCAGCTTCTCTTTGATGAATTTTTTTAACTTATTGTTTTCTGCAATCTTTGATTGCATTTTCTTTTTCATTTCCATTGATTTCATCAAACATGATTTTGTTGTAATAATATTGACATCCATGCTCTTAACTTGTGTTTTCAAGTTTTCAAAGTTTGACTGCAAAACAAATTGAAAACTTTATTCAAAAGGGATATATTGAAATTATTACAAATTTTCAAGAAATATAAAAATTTAAATGCAATAGAAAATTGGAATATATATAACTTTTTTACCTCAGCCAACTCTTTTGCAACCTCAACAAATGCAACCCTATCCTTATCAAAAGCCCATAAGTTGTAAAATGCTTGGGCTTCAGCATTAACATTCTCCAATCTACCAACAACAACATTTAAGACATCATCTTCATAAATAAAATCAGATTTAACTATTCCTGAAGTAGCCTATTTTAGCAAGCCATCAAGTTTTTTAGGTTCATATTTGACTAAAGAATAAATAGAATCTTTTTTTTCATAATTTTTTATATCGGGCATTAATTTCTTTAATAAGGACCTTTGCCCGATATTCTCATTCTTTCAACTCCTGCAAATCTTTCAAAACAAACTCCTAAATTGTTTACTCGGTACTGGCTGCCAATGAAATATTTTCATTAAAATTGATAACATCATCCTCAGTTTGAGGACCTTGAGGATGACGGTTGTCTCCTTCGGTGGGTGGTTCTGATGCCTACTGAGCTGCAGGGACTTCTCGTGCTATATCTTTAAGCAAATATGTTGCCCTGAAGCCTTCAATCGGGCCCTACATCATGTAATCGTCATCAAGTGGAATATTTTCCAATCCCTGTCCAAAACATTTAGGTACCTGTGAATTTGAAGAAAATGTAAACTAAGAGAATCCAATTCCTGCCAAACTTGGTGCTGGTCTTTGTGATCTCTGTGGTTGTGAAATCCCATGCCCAAAACTTCACGAAGTGGCTTGTGAAAACAAAAAATTTCCAATACCAACTTGCCCTCGCATAGGCTGAGGCTGTGACTGACCATGTTGTTGATTGTGTATAATGGGTGACTATCCCTGTTGCTGATTGTGTGTAACCGGTGAGTATGATGCTTTTGGAGGAGGTGGTGGAGACATATGCCCTCTAACTTGTGATTTTACTACTTGATCACAAGAATCAACTAAAAACAGTCAAAAAAATTTGTTACAATTCTACTTAAAATAAAAATAAATATAAATTTTAATTAACTACACATAGAATCATAGATTTACCAGATGAAATGTGATGCAATTGTTCTGCATTGGGGGAGGGGTTGGTCACACTAGATTTGGCTTCCACATTTTGTGCAAACCTAGGTGTACGAGATATCCCATGAGTATTTGCTTGCTTGGCATGTTTGTGTGATCTCTACATAGTAACAAGTGTTGCTTTAGAGCTCGTATCTTCAGAATCACCTGTTTACTTCGACTTGTGACCCCTATTGGCAGTAATCTATTTAGTCTTTGAAATTTTTGCCTTCACCTGCATATAGATGAAAAAAATTAAAAAAATAAATATGGTAAACTATAGAATAGTATGTCAAATACAATGATGTAGTTATTACCCTCAATTCCTCTGGTGTCATGGCAATAGACAGTAGTTTTGAATGCATAACAGTTGGTATAGGAGCAGTTGACAAATTTTGAAAAGACTCAAAATATAAATCTAAAAGATAATTTATACTACCCACAATGGGCTGAGTCTTGGGGGGCTGAGTCTTGGCGGTTGCAAGTTGGACCGCATGCAAATCATTCATGACTCGATCAAAAATATAGGTACACCAATCAAACTTTTTATTTTTTTCAGACTGAACAATATAATACAGTGCCCAAAAAAAAATTATGATCTTCCCAACAGAATAATCCTGGCCTGGAAAAACTCGATAATGGCCTTCAAAGTTTTATGGTTAACATCGTTAATCGTTAAACCTCTTTTTTTTTTGGCATTAGAAGCTGCATAAAAAAATTCGATGTCAATTTAGAAATTTAAAACATTGAAAATTAATAAAATACATTTAACAAGAATTATACCTGCCAAATTTTCTTATGAAAGACCGTAATTGTTATCGAGGTGTTCTTTGTCATCTAGAGAAAGTTGTGTCCTCGGTGACACTTGATTTAAACCAATAAATGGAAGACCTACCAATCTGTGAATATCTACAGGGGTGATGCTAAAAACAATATTTTTAGATCATAGATTAATGCTTACAAGTACCCTCGTCATGGTCATAACCGAGAGATAATATGCTGCAGGAGCACTTTGTCTGTTCTGAAATGTGGCATGGAAATGATTGTTGATAAACCTACATTATACAGCCACTAAAATTTCATCCCTGACATTGTCATGAGATCTGATATCAAAGTGCACGTAAAATTCTTGAATTTTGGTTGGATTGTGGAAGGGGTATCCATTGGAAGTAGTTGGAAGTGGAAGAAAAAAGATTGGGAATGGAAACTGAAAGGTCGATCAAAAAGGTTAGCTCTGGTTGTAGCTGTCATGAAAATGAAATGGGAAAATGAATGTTGATGCTCTTTTATAGCCTTAAAACATATTTGACACGTGGCAACATCATATTAGACATGCAAGACAGGACATGCAATATTAGACACATGGCAGTATGGTGGCAGTCGGACTAAACTATGCTATCGGTTCATAATATGCATTCGGTCGTTAAACATAAGCCGAGCATTATCTCGGATGCATTTTATATTCTGGGTAACATTCGGATCCATAATATGCATTTGGTTTAACGTCAGAGCATAGTATGCATCTGGGGTACCAGGCGATTGCATATTATGCAACCGATTTAACGTCGAAACATGGTTCACATCCGCCCGGCACCCAAATGCATAATATGCACCCATCCGACACTCGAATGCATAATATGCTTCAATTTTAAATTGGTTGCATAATTTGCAATCGTCCGATACCAGGATGCATAAATGCATCCGCCTAGTGACATATGGCTCTGTGTTGATTTTAGAAACCTGAATAGATCCTCATTAAAATATCACTATCCACTGCCTAATATAGATCAAATATTGCAATTAGTATCCAGAGTTGAAATTTTTTCTATTTTGGATGGATTTTTAGGCTTTAATCAAATCTGGGTCAAGGATGAAGACCAACATAAAATTATATTCACTATAAAATAGGAAACATTTGCTTATCAGAGGATGTTGTTTGGTTTATTGAATGCTAGAGCCACCTTTCAAAGAGCTATGGACCTTTATTTTGAGGAATTGGTGAATAAGGTAATTCTCATTTACCTAGATGTTATGACAATCTTCTCCCATGATAAAAATCAGCATTTATATCATCTAAATTTGGTCTTCAAAAGGTGACAAGAATTTGGAATCTCCCTAAATCCTAAGAAATTAGTCTTTGCAGTCTAGGAAGGAAAATTGCTAGGACATATTGTCTTAAAGCAAGGATCGTCTATTGATTCAAATCAGATAAAAGCAATATTGTCATTGTCCCTTCCAGTTAATAACAAGGGTCTTTAATCTTTCTTTGGGTAAATCAACTATCTAAAATTTTATATCAAACCTTGCTCAAATTTAAAGCATATGACTATGTTGCTAAAAGGAGGTCCCTTTCATTTGGACAAAATAAAGGAGAGAAGATTTTAAAAAATTAAGCAAGCTATAGGTAAAGCTCCAATATTAGCTATTTAGACATTCAAAAAGATTTCATTTTATATCTATATAGTGCTAAAGAAAGTATAGCTATAGTGCTAACACAAAAAGATAAAGATCGGAATGAACATTCCATTACCTTCTTTAGCTAGACATTGTTAAAACTATGAAGAGCGATATAAATTCATTGAAAAATAGGTATTTTCTCTCATAAATTCCTTGAAAAAATTAAGATATTATATCTCACAAATCAAAACCACTATATATGTTGTGCATAAGGATGTCCAAAACTTTGTTTTGCAAGGTAAGCCTTATGAAAAGAGAGCAGGTTGGATCACTAGGATCCAGGAGTAGGATCCAGGAGTATGATGTAGAGATCAAGACAGCCAAACTAATCAGAGGAAGATCTTTATGTGAACATGCCAATTTTGTGACACTTGAGAAAACCTACTTTTGGAAGAATTCCAAGAGCTAGAATGGGAAGATGATCCTAAACAAAAAAGTGATTGGATCTCAAATTTGTTCAAATACTTTTAGATACGTAAATATCCAAAAAATCTCATTGATCACAAACAAGGAGATATAGGCTCTAGGATCTAAATTTTGTCATGATTCATGAAATTTTGTATCGAAAGAACTTTGATGGAGTTCTTCATTGCACCCACCAAAAAAAAAAAAATTAAATTAAATGAATTTCATTCAGGCATTTTTGAAGGATATTATCCTATCCAAAAAACAACAACAAATATCCTTAAGGGTAGATATTGTTAGCCTGCTCTCTTTCAAGATGATTTTAAGGCTGCAAAATCCTGCAAAACTTGTCAAAGGTTTGTGGGTAAGAGAAGAAACATCTCACTACCCCTCTAGCTAGTAATAGTAGATGAAACATTTTAGCAATGGAGGCTTGCTTTTATTAGGGTCATCAATCTAAACTCCTTTATTAGGCATAAAGTCGTCCTTACTATAATATATTATTTTACAAGATGATTTAAAGCAGTAGCTATAAAGAAAGTAGATAAAAATTTATGATTAATTTTTTGAAGAAATTGATCACTAGGTTTGGGAATACATAAACAATCATAATAGACAATGGACCTACATTTCTAGGTGCCAAGCTTCTTGATTTTACTTCCAAATATAGCATATACTTAAAAGCCTCTTCTAATTACTATCCACAAGGTAATATTTTGGTCAAATCAACAAATAAAAACCTAGTATAAATTATAAAGAGAATTGTTAGGGAAAATTAAAGAAAATGGTATTTAATGTTAGATCATGCACTCTAGGCAAATCAAATAACTTCAAAAGGAGCATTAAAGACTTTCTCATATTAAGTGTATGGTAAAAGAGCTATTCTACCATTACATCTAGAGCTTTTGGCAATAAAGCTCCTAAGTGATTTCTCAAACATAAAACCTATGCAAGCAAGAATGGTTGAATTGATGCTTTTAGAAGAACAAAGAAAATAAGTATATAACATGATTCTTTAGTGGTTAGAACTTCCTCAATAATTTCTTATCATCTTTTATAATAATAAAAGTTCTATCAAGTTTATTCACAATCATTTTTTTCATCAATAAACAAAACACATTAAGGCATAGATTCATTATCTTTGTTGGCTTCATGGTCATGTGACATATGAGCCACATTGTGTCCTTTTAGTAGCATAATATGTAGATATTCAGACCAATATTATATTAGATATTACCTTTATGTAGTACTTGTAGGAACATCTTGGTTAAGAAGAGCATTCCTTAAGGGTGAATGATTAATAAAGGTTTGTTTCCATGTCCCCATTCAACTTAAGAGGGATTCTGAAATAAGTTTTAATCTTTACTTAAGGGCATTGTCGACCTTGTATTGTAATCATTTACATATTACCCTATGGTCTCATGAACATGTTTTAGGTGGATTAATTGTATTATTTTATTATTATCCATAGATTGGTTCTTTTACCTTGACTATAGGTAACTTGTATCATGATGGTATTTATATCCCATATTGTCCAACCATTTTCTCATTGAGAAAGACAATTCTTTATTTGTTAGTGATATTATATATGTTTAAGGGCACCTTTTATATGTGTTTTTTCTTATGTGTGTTTTACTTTTATTTTGTTGAGTAATGTGTTGATTTTGATTATTTTTGAGTATATTGCAAATGCAACAAACTTAGGGCTACTTCCATAGCCACCATGGAAGTGGTGCAGTCAATTGGAAAATAGTAAAACCTTTTATATAAATTTTAAAGGAGTGAGATAGCCCATGGAAAAGATAAACATATGCTATAAAATTTTGATCTTGCTTTAGTGATTTTTTGAAGATAATCTTTAACTTTTGTGTGTTAGGTGTTAAACAATAATTTTGTAAACTTTAAAACTTTATTATATTTTGATAATTTTTTTCTAGATTTGTGATAATTTTTAGAAATCGTGTACTTTGTAAACCACTTCAAAAGTTCATCTTGCACCTTAGAAACATTTTCTAATAGTTCTAAAAATATGTAATATATATTTTTGGTTGGGAAACTAAGTATGTCTATAAGAGAAAAAGATAATACAATGGTGAGCAAATGGAATTTGGTGTTCTTACTCTAATAAGTCCTTACAATTTGTTAAACTTAATTTTAACATGATGACACATACTATGAGATGTTTTGATAAATATTACCCCCATATAATGTGAGAGGGTGGGAATGACCCTAAGGATATTATGCATAGAAAGAAAACATAAGGTGCTTAAGAGAGTGAGCCTCTATAGTAGTTCCATTAGGGTGTATACAATATAATAACTTGATCCATTAGCCTTAAGGATAATATAATATAAATTGTATTCTTGTGAGAAATTGTCATTGTTCTTACAAGTATGATTTATTATCATGTTTTCATATATTTTTGGATAGGACCTATTTGTAAGATTGAAGTGTAGACACCCAAATTGGAACCAAGTAAAACATGAAAATTTTGAATTACTTATGATAGGAATTCAATTCATGAATCATTATGACCTAATAAAATCACATGAGATCAAATCAAAATATAAAAAAACTAGGGTATATACCGCTTTAAAAAATATATTATATAGCAACAAATCTCAATATCATGTATCTTAGCAAAATCTTCAAATCTTAACAAAATATTTACATTTAAGCTTGCCAATCATATCTTCAGTAAACTTAATCAAAAACATCTTTTTACTACTTTGTCATTAGCACCAACAATGCTATCAAATACTACCAGTCTAGTGGTGTCATTGACTAAGATTTAAAAATATCTTAAAAGTGGATTTTTAACTACTTGGTATAGCCACATGCAACTCAACACCAAACTATACCCTAATGGTTAAACCTAAAATTGTAAAGTTATACCACATCTGCTATAGGCTCTACCACATCTACAAGAAGCTTTAACACACCAACATCACACCTACAATCAAATTGACATGCCTACAATACATCAACATCAAATTTCCATGCATTAGAATTGTCAATTAATCCATCTCATATAGTTTTTGGTGGAATAATTCTCCTCATGCATGAACAAAAAAATCTATTATTTTCATCTTCCATCTTAAAGGGCTTCAATCTTGCATTGTTGGATTTCTTAGATTTTAATAGCTATATTGCATCCCAAAGATCCATCTTGTAGCATTTTGGGATATTTTTCATACATATATAGTTTCTATATTGTATTCTTGAGATTTTATCATGCATCCTTGAGATTTCATTATACAAATTTAATCTTCCATCTTGCAACAATAGCTACTCTCTTATATTTTGATCTTTTATATCAAGAGGCTTCAATCTAGAATTTGGGATCTTAGAGCTTCCAACTTCTATCTTGGATATTGCATCATGCTCTTCTTTATTTTTTAACAAATTTTATGATCTCGAGTCTTGCATTATGCCTATTTAATTCACACATTTCATCTACCTTGATTTATCTCAACTTATGCTTTTGATTAGAGATTTTACTAACTTTTACATTATTTTAGGTATATGTTCTACACTTTTCAGTGTGTTTTATAGGGTTTTGACAAGTTACAAAATATTTCTTGGTCATCACATTTAGCCATCTTCGTCCATTGTCAATGATGTGACTAGGTTCGATGCTTTCGATGTTAGTAGTAGTGGCACTAAAACATTAGCACCAATCTACCATGCTTTTGATAGACAAATAATAGAAAGTGATATGAGACTAGTGTAGGTAAAGAAAGGTATAATTTTCTATTTTTTATTCCTTTTATATATTTGTTCCATAATTTTATCTTTTTTTTTCAAAAACTTAAAAGAATCAAGGCCTTTACGAAGGTAAACTTGAAATACTTCATCCCTCTCTTTGTTTGGTTTGTATTTTTATAGGTTGTAAATCCAACCAATGATGATATGACCATCAAAACCTAGGTACACAATATCTTATTTTTTTCTTAAATTTATAAAACAATTTATATTTTATTTAAAAGCAAAATTAAAGAAGTTAGATGCATGGTTAGCCTTTGTATTTGATTAGCAAACTAAAAAAATTATTTTTTTATCAAATATAAGCTTATAATATAACATTAACTTAAATAGATAATAATATTAGGCTCGTAGAAATAAACTTGAAAACATAATTTTATTTGACATTTCATATCATTGTTTGTTGTGCAAAGTGTATTAGTAAATTGGACCCCGTAGATATGTAATGTGCTTCCAAGAGGTAGAAACTATAAACCACCTCCTTTTTTATTGCTCCTATGCTTACACAATCTAGATTTGGTGGTACTCCATATTTAGCCAAACAGAATGGTATCTTCCTAATGGTAGTGATTTTTGGGACTTTTGGTCACATAACACCTTCAAATCCAAAACACTAAGCACATCTTGGAATTTAGGGATTGGCTTCATCTGCTGGAAAATATGGTTGGAACGGAACAACAAAAATTTTAAAGAGGAATTTGGTTTAGAAGAGAGCACCTGGAGTATTATGTTAAGGAAGTTATTAGAAATAGTGCAAACCAAAGTACAAGAAGAATCTCTGATGACAAAGGTAGAACAAGATATTTGGGTACAACTATGGAATCAAATGCAACATGAAAGCTATCAGGAATAGAAAAAGAACAAAGAGGGCTTCAGTAATATTTGTTGGAAGAGGACATATACAGTTAAGAAGGAGGTGAAGTTTAAATAACAGTGGATTTATAGGTCTTGGGCAGATAAAAGAAAACAAAAAAAATTGCATTTTGAGCCTTGCCAAGCAAGGTAGGATTTCAAAATGGATTTGTATAAGCTGATCAGTTTTTTTGAATAAAATATTTACCTTTTACTCAAAAAAAGTGTGTTAGGAAATTAGAATGACATTTCAAGTTTTAACTTCAATTTCTCATTCTTCTAAAAAGTAAAACCTAAAAGCATTTATTTTGTTGAATTTTATTTTCTTTAAAGAGTATATTTTTTCAAATTTTATAGCACCTCATGGTGAAATGTCAAGATATTATTATTAGCTTTGTATTATTCTAAAATAGAAATATGATAGAATTTCCTTTATCACATTTTATTTTCTTTAAGAATTTGTTTGTTCTATTCATTTGAGTTTTACATTCTCTTTGATAGTTAATACAATTAGATTTTAACTTAGATTTAAATGCCTACAAAGCCCTAATGTTGTTCACAAATTAAAATATAGATTTGATCTCATCTAAATTTGAATCTAAATCCACGACGTGTGTGTGTAATGGTGTGTGTTGTGTTTATTACATAAATAAAATTGACTCTAAATCTCCTATCATATTCCCTTTAAGGTGTGATCCTTATATTTGGAAACATACGCAAGTAACTTAAAACCACAATCCTCATTCACTTGACATCATATGTTTTGGTGAACCCAACATGAAAACCACATGAATTGCTAGAATTTTATGGGTGTTAAGTTAAAACTGATCCTAAAACTTAAGTAACTAAAAAACTAGATATCTTAACTAATAATGATGATGAATGGAGGATAACATTCCAATTCAAAACTAAAGAGCTTGATAAAATGTTGGTCGAAAGTTTATCTAATGGTAAGGATTGTGCACCCATAGACCTCGACCAACGTTGAATGACCTCGACTATGAATCTTGGGGCCAATATTCTAGAGTAAGCCATCTCCTTACGAATTCTAACTAGACGCTTTGGAAAAAGTGGTAGGGTACCTAGGAATAGATATTTGGGGATATATTATTATATTGTATAAGGGTTGGTATGGGCCATATATAACCCAAAGTTGATTATATTATAATATTATAGTATATTATAATATTATATTATATTAGTAGTAGGCTCCCCAAAGTAGAATAAGAATATGGATATATAAAGAAGATATATTTATCATTGTAATTATCATTGAAGAAGAATCTTATGTAATCGTCTATGCCCACGAAGTGGCCTCTCACCTTGGGAGATCTTATGGACTTATTCCTTCCTTAAGGATTATTATTGGTGTTTCCCTACCTTAAGGGTATTATCTATCTCTCTCTCATTTGTGGATTGTTATTGTGGATAATGTATTGTGGATGAATGATTTGATATTTCTTCATATTGGTGAATGGTTTATGTTAATGATAATAAAGTTATGCAACAAGCGGTATTCGAGCAACGATTTTGGCAAAGTAGAGATTTTTGTAAAATTGCAAAATTAGGGCAATTGTTTTTTGGAAAAATGCCTCATCTTTCAGGAGCCATATCTCTGCACAATTTTATCTGATTCAAGCGATTCTTGGATACAATTGTACAAAATTTGAAGAGATTTAAAATGAGTGGTCATATGAAGGAATATTAGCAGTATTGATGGAGATACAACCTTTTGAATTTAGTCATCCGAAATAAGGATAGTGACAAATTTCACATATTTTTTTGGAAAAACATCTCATCTTTCAGAAGCCATATCTCTACAAGAGTTTATCCGATTCAGGTAATTCTTGGATCATTTTGTGTAGAATTTGAAGAGCTTTAAAATGAGTGTTCATATGAAGGAATCCAAGTTGTATTGAGGGAGATATGACCTTATGATGTCAGCCATCTGGAACAAGGGAAATGATGATTTTTCAAATCGTGAATTTCTTGAAAGATAAAATTTGTTTAGTTTGGGTAAGCAAATCAGTTGCACTTTATTTTGTTTGGAAGAAAAATTACAAATCTAGTTGTCTATGTGGATTTTTAGCTTCAAATTAGTGGGAAGATATTTATTTCCATAAAACCCTAGTTTACATTAGGGCATGATCTATATTAACAAAAAACCCTAGTTGCATTAGGGCATGAACAATGGTACTCCAAAGTTTTTCTGGAGAAGATGATATTGATGCTAGAGAATGGTGGAAAAATTTTAGATCTCTATATTGTAATGTCTCATGGGGGAAACCCATGATTGGTATATGTCTTCAAGGGAAAGCTTTGTCTTGGTGGATAAATTTTTGTAAATAAAGGAATAATGAATACACTTGGGATGAAATAGAGCATGCATTCTTGAGTAAATGGGACCCATATTATATAGATAGCCTAATGGATGTCATAAAAGACCTTGAAAATAAACTACAGGGAATTCAAAATGAGCGAAATGAAATAAAAGGAGATTGGGAAGTTTTTAGGAAATAGAATGAAGACTATGAAAAATAAATAAAATTACTCAAGGAGAAAGAGAAAAAGGTTAGGGAAGATAATGAGAGGAATATAGAAGGCACATCATTGGATTTACAAAAGCAAGAGCAGAATAAAAAAGGTTTAAATTCAGCTAAAGGTTCTATTTTGCAAATTCATGGAAGCATTCAAAAGGAACAGGTTATTTTTTACATTGACCCTGGTAGTAGATATAATTTTATTAATATTGCTTTGGCTAAGAAGTTGCAAGTTCAAGCAACAAAATATAAGGATATACAACTAGAGGATGAGCATGTTCAGATTTTTGAATATTTGAAGATCACCATGGATAAATATGTTTTACATTTAGATTTCTATGCTATTGAGATGGATGATAAGGATATTGTTCTTGGTTATCCTTGGTTAGATTATTTGGGTACTGTTAACATTAATGTGCAAAAGAAGTTTATGAAGTTATGATACAGGAAAAAGAAGATAACATTGCAGGATATTTCTTAGCTTAAGGAGCAAGGATCCAAGGAAAATCAAGAAGTGATTGTAGAGAAATAAATTGAAGAACCTGAAACAGAATCCAAGAAGGCAGTAGCAGCAAAAGAGTCCATGGAAGAAGTAACAGCAACTGATTCAATGGAAATACTAGTAACAGAGTCCAAGTAAGCTTTGATAGAAGAGCACAAGGACACACCAAATAAAGAGAACATGAAATAACAATGTGTAGAGGAATTTAAAACAATGGAGCATAATTTTGAGAAATAAAATAAGGTAGAACATCAAGTTAAGGTTGCACCATATCACCATCCACACCACCATGAGCGACAATAATCTTGGGGGCATGGTTCAAGGCAACAATATTATGGTTCTACATAGAATCATAAGAGCACCAACTATGGCAGTGTTTGGCAGAGAAAGCATAGTGATCATGGTTTTCAGAGTGGTTCATCAGCATCAAGGAACAAGTGGACCCATCATTCAAGTTATCAAAATACAATAGCAGAAGCGTGGAGCCAATGAAGCACATTTGGATACTCAAGTAACAAAATGGTATACCAACATCAATATGTTTTACTTGGATGGATGGATGATCGAGATTGGTACCAGTTGCTAACATTGCTTAGCAAATTATATTATATCATGTTTCTTCATATGTTTCGAGGACGAAACATTTGTAAGGAGGGTGGCATGGTAGGGTACCTAGGAATAGATATTTGGGGATATAATATTATATTGTATAAGGGTTCGCATGGGCCATACATAACCCAATTTTGATTATATTATAGTATTATATTATATTATATTATAATATAATATTATATTAGTAGTAGGCTCCCCAAAGTAGAATAAGAATATGGATATATAAAGAAGAGATAATTGTCATTGTAATCATCATTGAAGAAGAATATTATGTAATCGTCTATGCCCATGAAGTGGCCTCTCATCTTGGGAGATCTTGTGGAGTTATTCTTTCCTTAAGGATTATTATTGGTGTTTCCCTACCTTAAGGGTATTATCTATCTCTCTCTCATTTGTGGATTGTTATTGTGGATGAATGATTTGATATTTCTGCATATTGGTGAATGGTTTATGTTAATGATAATAAAGTTCTACAACAAAAAGGGAAGGGAATGAAACTAAAGAAAAACATCAAGTTAGAAGACAAAATGGTACAGATCCAATCGCACCAAGATACATGCCCAAAAAGTCCAAAATAAGTATACAACACTCATGGACTACCTAATAGGCCAACCATTGATTTCATTAATCATCCACGCACATAGCTCTACTAAGATTTCCAAAATTAAAGAATAAACATCATGAAATCTAGATACTAGAATTAAATCTAATTCATTCACTTAATTTTAGCAAAAATACTCAAAAAGCGAAATTCATACATGCATGAAATCAATTTAAGGCCAGACAATATTCCACTTATATTGCAATGCTCATCAAATTGTACATGCAGGTTGTAATGACTGGAGATTTGACACCTAGAATACATTACAAAACATGCATATATAGCCCTCAAGGAGCGGCTTCAATAGGCTAATCAATACTTCATTAATGGAGAATGAGAATGTCAGTGTCCAGCTGGTTTGCATGACTTCTCTATGACCCTTCTACTATAGAAGGAACATCTTCTGCTGTATTCGTACAAGTACTACTGACATCCTCTGTTTGAGCCTTTCTTTCACAATTAATGAACTTAATGTTGCTACTACCCAAACATGTTTCCCTATGAGATGAGGTAGTTGCACCACATACATTCTTCAGCTACTACCCTACATGCTCAAACTGGTCCATCATTAAATTTGCTCATCTGCTCAAACATTGGATCCAGTGCTCTGACATCATTGGTAGAAAGGGAATTTTGAATTTATGAAGCTCTTTCTTTACAGTAAGGTCTTTGTACATTTATGGCCATATGGGATGAAACTTTGGGTTGAATGCATGCTTTGGTCCTGCCCTAATATTTCTTCCAATAATACATTCTTTTGGGATAGGGAAATGGGGGCATTTGCTACTCTCGATATTTCTCATATTTTTTCTTATTTTGGTGCTCGATCAACTTTGGGTGAAACTCTAGGCTTACCTCTTTCAAAATCTAATTTTGGGTTCTCCATCCATATGAGCTTAATATTGGATGGTAATTTGGGACCGCTCTTTCCCCCACTATACTTCTAAATTTTCATCTGGTTCTAGCCGCTTGCAGGCCATCTTTCAGGAATACCCACAATAAGTTCACAACCCATTCTTCTACCCAGTGAACTTCTTGATTTACCTTCTTTCGAACAGCAGTTTCGGATAAACCGATGGCTTGGAAATGATCCATTTCTCCATTCGCATTTATATTTAGTCATTTTTCACATTATCTTGCCCCCTAGCCTTCTCTTCTTTAGGGAATAAGTGGGTGCAAAAAACTCATCCCATTCTTGGTGACTCACGGGGGGGTTTTACTAGATGAAATGCAAAGAACCCAACTGTTAATAAAATCTTCCATGGTCGTAACAAAAACTAATATGAATATTAGCCTTCGTGGCCATATCCTTTGGGCCATAGAGTCACCAAAAAATAGAGAATATATCAAAAATGAGACACAAGAGTCACCTTTTGCGACTCAGGCTAGACCCGGTGGATCCCTTGAATTTTGCACTTTCATTTTAGAGGCTTTGGCATGGGGAAAAACTATCTGAGTCATTGTTCCAATATACAACTTACTACACATATCTACCCAAGATTCCATGGAAGAGATCAGAGCACTTTTCATTTGGTGAATAATATATTTCAGCTTGCACTCCTCTTTGCCAGGGAGGTCACTATATCTATCAACCATCTTGTCAAAAAATATTGAAAGACTAAACAACTTGGAGATCAAATTAAAAATTTGATCAAATGTTATAAGCTCTTATAGTGTCATGATCACACTTTCATCATTTTCAAGATCTTGGAACAACCTTTGAAGGTTTTCTTCTGAATACAGCTGATGATCATTGTCCCAAAATCCTAGTGACCATATGCTTTAATTTATTCATTAAATTTATTCATTATTTCGAGATCCTTCTTCAACATACTCACAAGTGTTATCCCTTCACAATACACTTTCGTTAGATGTAGAACTTATTGTATCATAACATCATGTTGTTTTAGTTCATGCCTTTGACAAAGAGAAAGGTTAGCACCCTTTATCATCAGCATCATGCGTAAAACTGTTGCTTGCAGGCCCATATTGTGTATGATGCCCTTCTTTCTGTCAAACTCAACTTTTGCTTCAACTAAGATTTTAAGATTATTTTCTATAACAAATGTGAAATTAGAAACAATTATTAAGGCCTCCTCCCTTGATTTATTCAAGTGAACTAGCAGGCTTCTTCTTTTTCCTCTACAACTCTTCAAGGAGAAGATTGAACTCATTCTCTTGTTGTTGAATCTTACTTCTGCACTCATTGAGTAGAAGCTCTTGCTACTGCATTTTGGTTTTGAATTCTTCATCATGCCACTTTAGAGTGTTACTCATTCTCTACAACTCATATTTGATTTTAACAATCTCTTCTTCTTTTTACTACAGAGTCTCAAGGGAGGGGTTTTGTTTAGGGTATCACTCAGTGTTTTTTTTTGTTTTCAATAGCTTTCTTATTGCGCTGTATCCAATGAAATTGGGCCTCAAAATTATTTGTTTTCTTTTTTGTAGCCTTCAGCTTCTTTTTAGAATTATTTAGCATTAGGTATAGGGTATCAAAATTTACATGCGATGCTTTCATACTTCAACTGAGGAAATATCGTCAATGTGCCTGGTGACATGCTCAAACACCTAATCATCATATTCCATATTAGCTTTTGCATTTTTTATTTTGGGCTTGGTAATTATCTTATGTTGCTTTCCCTCAATTGGATCAAGCTCATGCAAGATCACCACAGTAGCCTCTTCCTAGACCTGATGCTCCTATTGCAGTTGCTCCTCTACCCATTTCTTTTTATTATCTCTTGCCACACATACAACCTTGAAAATTTTTTGTTCTTCCTTTACTTCCTGGGATGAGAGTGGAAAAGATAAAATAGAATATAGTGGGGGTACAGGGAGTGTTATCAATGCTTGCTCTTGGTTTTATCCAGTCACTTGAACTAGGATTTTAACCATGGTCGATGTCAACGATGATTGTTGAGGCAATATTTGTGAAGGAGGCAGAGGAGTGACTGAAGATGCAGGTGAGACTAGGGGGTGGGGTCTTGAAGATGGATTTACTAATAATTTAGATGAAGGCATCGGGATAGATGACTTCAATGAACTCTTAGAAAGGTCAGGTAGTTGGCTTGGACACAGAGGGAAATTAATGGAGGCTTGGACACTCTTTACTTATCATAGGTATCATGGCTATAATTATCTTGGTAAATTGGGCGATATGGCTAAGATAAATAGGAGAATTACTTAATGGATCCATGGAAGGAGTCTGGTTCAGGGAAGGCATGTTAAGTTGTACCTACAAGGGACTTTGTTCTTCTTTTAGCTCTACATATTTTTGCTTCCCTTTGTTATGATGCGTTGGCATTCTTAACTCTTTCACTTGCACCACCTTGGACTGTAGCTAGTAGCGTTTATGCTCTAACCCTTGCTCCTACGAGGTGCTAGTTCTAGAGTGATTTCTTTTATTTTTGCTTTGCACTAATCTCTGAGGGAAGATATGGATGAGTGGTGTGTCTTTGCTTAGAGGGACTTAGATGACCTTGTCCTCTGACTACTCAGTTGCTTTTGTGAGGATGAAACTTCTAGTTCGGTTAGCCCTTCATAAGTCACGCCTCTAGATTCTTGTAGGGTACTAATAACCTCTTGTTCCTCATCCTCTTATTACTCTTTTTTTCTTCCTCCTACCGTAGGCTCAATGGAATCAAAATTCCTTAATACTTCTGGATAGAGATTAGCATCCTTCCTTTCTCGCCACTTGCTAATTTGAGCCTTGAACTCTACTTAAGCATCAGTTGTTCCTGGAAGAATCTGCATAAGATCATTTTTCTTACACTTTATTATCCACCATTTCTTAACCTTCTCTTCATAATCCCAATCCTTCTATTTTGCTAATCATTCAAAGAAACCGGTTCTTATCCTCTGATCAGGATTCTTCTCAAGGTCAAATAACATTTTTTATGAATATGGGGCTCTCCATGGTGGTTTTTCATTTAATTGGAACCGGGTGAATGGATCCACCTTATCATTTGGGGGGTTCATATACTATAGAACATCTTGATTTACCTCATTTTCCTGATGTTCAAAAGGTCAGGGTTTGACATTGTTTGCAAGTATCCTTTTGATAACTTCATTAGGATCATAGTGCCACTGGGGAGGTACCACTAGGAGACATAAGGCAAACAACTTATTATCTAGCTTTTTATATGTGGGTTGATCTCTAAACAAGTTACTGATAAGTCCATGTGATACTGGGAATTGAAAAATCATCTTATTTTTGCCCCTTGGCCATGCTTGTCCTCTATTACAATAGCTTACATACAAACATCCAGGCCAAAAACCCAAATCTATTACATAGTAGGGGAGAATATAGGGGAAGCCAAAGAAACCATATAACCTAATGCATGTACCTTCCACCAAAAAGTACCAATCCCCTATTTCAAGGAATTTTGTTCTTAAAAATTCTATGGCCCTCTCAAACAGGTGCGGAAAACTACCATAAATATATGCCAAGGCAGGACCAAGAAAATTCTTATTGAACTCTAGGTAGGATTAGATTTTCCTGAGCAAGTGCATTTAGTCAATGATTGGGTGGGGGTCATTCTTAGCAATTGGTACAAAGTGCCCTAAACTAGGCATGTAGTAAAGAAATAACCAAGCCAAATAAGAATGGTAATGAAATTCCATACTCTGATTGGATTGATAGTTTGTTATTTATTTTCTTATGTTTCTGGCCAGGAACTCAGCTCAATTCATTCTCAATGATCTGTGAACTCTTACCATAACATGCGCCATGGCTATATACTCTAGGAGCATTGTCTTGTTTGTCGTAGCACCCTACAGTATGGCTATCATGCATAATACTGGTTGAATCTCCTTGAATTCAGCTAGCTTCCAAGTCCTTTCTGCATAATCATCAGGTAACCTTCTCAGGTTTAAAAGTTCCATCATCTAGGATCTCGGACCATCCTTCGTAAGCTTCTCTCTTTGGAATTTTTCTTTGATGATTATGAGATGCTTTATAGGTAAATCTTCAAGGGAATGCTCTAGAGATACAAGTGCTTTTCTGATGGTCTAAGTGGTTATTTGGAAAAGAGGCTACAAATATTGCCCTCTAATCATCCCTATACTAGCATCATAAAACTTTGCTACAACATCCACTAGCTTAGGACATGGGTGCATGGAAATTGGTAAGAACATGGCCAGCTATGTGTTCCATGGTGCATCCCTTGTGGCACTTCTGTTAATTCCTTTTACTTTCTACTCTGCTCCCATTTGTGATATTTTTGCTTTAGCTTTGAGGGTATTGCATGTATCTACAATTTTATAAAATGAGTCCTCTAGTATTTTCTTTGGCTTCACCTTTGTGATCTTGCTTGGCCTATTACTCTCTTCCCAAAGCTACTGAGTCAAAGCACTTAAAGCTCTTTTGCTAGCAGCCACACAGGTTTCACCATGTATTAACAACCTTCAATGGGAGTGACATCAATGAGAAACTCAATAGGTATCCCCCTTCTTTTATAATGCCAAAGGCAAAGATTCAACGAGATCAGCCATTATAAATGCTACAAAGGATCTTGCTTATTATGAAGCAAATCTAATTGGGGTATGATATAACTGACAGATCATCTCTACCAATTCACTTGGTTTATGAACCATCAGCCAATCAAATCATCCAGGTGAGCTGAATATACTCTTAAAATTGTTTGATTATTGTTTCCCTAGGCAGATTGCATTTTGGATCTCCCCCACCTCATCATTTATGATGCATGCTCAAATCATCTTGAAGAGTGTGCTTCCACCATCCCTTTTGATGATGCATAATTATGTGCCAAGCTTTCATTGGCACCAACTGGATGACCACGTCCCTTTGACCGTTACGTACATTGGAGCTTCTTGATGCATGTGCCTACAACCTATATCTTGATTTTATTGGGATAGAGAATAGTCACTTGCACGCATGCATTCCAATTCAACCGTTAATTCTTTTGGCGAATTAGAGCGGCTTGTAATAACACCTGTACACTTACTATTGATTATTGATAGTTGTAGTTCATAGCTTTTCCTTTCTTTATCCTCTTCGAGCAACATTTTGGAACTTGCCTTTGAGTGTTGTAGATCCCATTCATTCATCCTTGGTCAGCAAGCTACTAATTAAGTTACATACTATCAAAATTTTGGGATGCCTACACCTTTAATCAACTACCTAATCTTCCGTCCAGAATATCTTATATCAGGCCAGGAGTTTGCTACTCTACATGAGGAGCTTCCCATTATTTTGCCCAACTGAGGTAGAATTTTAGAGTCTTTCCATCAATCGAATATTTCCTATTTGTTCGTCCACTTCTGGGGCTTTGATACTACATATGGATAAAGGCATCACAAGATTTGGGGAAGGCCTGGGCTTACAAATTGGAGATAAAAATGCATAATTATAGCCTCTTCAAAATTTGTACAAAATAAAAATTAGACTATGTACACATATATACAACTATCATAGGCAGATTAGGCATAATGCTTTAGATATTGGTCGTTTACTAGAATCGAAAGCAATCAGTCCTCCAGATCTCGTAATTGATTGCATTTGAAGCCTTACATTCCTCAATAAGATATGGACCCAACCAAAATGAATCAAACTTATCATGAGCGCCTGGTTTGGCTTGATTTACATCCCATCTTAGCACAAGATCACCTCTCGAGAAGTCTCTTGGTTTTGCTTTCTTGTCAAACCAGTGCTTGGCCAACCTCTAATGTTGGGTTACATTATTAAATGCCTTTTATCACTCTTCCTCTAGCTACATTAGTTGTACTAGTCTCTTCTCAACTAGTGGGAGGTTTTCATCTTCCATCTGATTTAGAAATTTTAGTTTCAAAAGCTCAAGGTTAACAAGGAGGATAGACTCTTTGCCATACACTAGGGAGTATGGGGATGTCTTTAAATATTTCTTTGGAGTTATCCGATCTGCCCACAATGCTTGATTAAGCAAAATATGCCAACTTCTAGGGTTTTTCCATACTCCTTTTTATAATTTTCAACAAATTCTTATTTGAGGATTCAACTAAGACAATAGTTTGAGACAATAGTGGTTGGGATCCTAAATTTGGTAATTAATCTTTTCAAGAAATCAATGACCATTTGTTGGTTAACCTGTTTAGTTGCTTCAACTTCAGCCCACTTAATGAAGTAGTCAGTTGCTGTGAAGATATAATTATAGTCGATCGATGAATTTAGATTTATAACTCCAATGAAATCTAACCCCCATTTTTGAAAAGGCTTCTCTACTATTATCGACCGTAAAGACATGGCATGATGCTTTTTTTCCCAGAAAACCTTTGATATTTATCACATGCCCTAACCAAATTGAATGCGTATGAGAACATGGAGGGCCAATAAAATCCTGCCCTCAAGATTTTGGTCATTGTTGTTTATGTTGAGTAATGACCTACCAAAAATCTAGAGTGGAATTCCTCGAGCATCTCCTTAGCCCTTCTCTAAGGTATGCAGCATAAGATTCCATAAAAATTTCTTTGGTAGAGAATATCATTGACTATTGCATATTTTCTAGCCTACAACCTATATATGTGCCTTTGAGGTGTTGTCAATCCCTCTAGGTATTTTTCAGTATTGAAATAGTAATTCAAGTTGGTGATCCAAGAGTTAGGTGACATTTGTGCTCGTTCTAGCTCGATATTGTCTACTACTTCTGGACACAAGTTGGAGTTTATCACCACAAATTCTGCCAATTGTAGATAAAGCACTCATCCTCTGACTAGCTTTGTTGGCCAAATTTCTACATCAAACTCTTAAATATTTGTTTTCCAGCCAGCTCTTCAATCACCCCATTCTCTTTGAATTATAAAACTCTTAACATCTTGGTGTACCACATATACCATAGTTTTACTCTAGGAGACAAAATACCATAATTTCTTAAGGGATTTCATAACAACATATACTTATCTCTCAATGAAATTGTATCTTTCTCCATGATCATATAGAGTATGGCTAAGAAAATAAATTGGTCTTTCATTACCATCATCTCCTTTTTGTGTCAAGACTGTTGCTTAACTCTCTTCTACTCCAAAGGCATATAGAATAAAGTTCTTGAAATAATTGGGGTTAATGATAACTGGAGCACGTGAAATGGCTTCCTTAATGCTCTTAAAGGTATCTTTTTGGGCATCAGTCCATTTAAATTCTTCATCCTTTTTTAGCATTTGAGTCACAGGTCTAACTATTTGTGCAAAGTCAGACACAAACTTATGCACAAAGTTGATATGTCCAAAGAAATACTAAAGTGCCTTCTTACTCATAGGTATTGGAAAATCTAAGATGGCACTGATCCTATCTGGTTCTATGGTGAGCCCTATTTTTGACACCACATGTCCTAGGATTTTACCTTCTTGCACAACAAAGATAGATTTCTTTGGGTTCAATGATATCCCAAACTCTCTGCATTTCTTGAAAACTTGTTGGAGATGCTCTACATGATCTTCCCTTTTGTGAGAGAAGATGGTCATGTCATCTAGATAGATAACAATTACTTTATTAACCAATTCATCAAATACCAAATCCATCACCCTTTGGAAGATAGCACCAACATTAGATAGGCCAAATGGCATCCTCTGGTATGCAAATGTTCCCAATTTAGTGGTGAATATTGTCTTATGTGATCCTCATCCTTGACCCAAACTTGGTTAAATCTTGAAAATTCATCTAGTAATTAGAATTGTTTTGCTCTGCCACTGTATGTAGTATTTGATCTATTTGGGGTAGAGGATAATGGTCTTTCAAGGAGACTTTGTTCAGATTCCAAAAATCTATGCAAAGCCTAATATCTCCATTCTTTCTTTTGACTGGAACTAGGTTAGCTACCCAAGTAGAATGCTTAATGGGATAGATTATTTTGGCATTCAATAATTTCAATAGCTCTTACTTCATCAAGGCCTCTATTTTTGGGTTCACTGGTCTCTGCTTCTACCAAAAGGGCTTTGCATTAGGCTCCAATTCAATGGTGTGTTGGATAACATCCTTATTATACACTTTAAGGTCATCATATGTCCAAGCAATGATATCATCATGATTTTTACACAATTCTTGGATCTGACAGACTTCTTCCTCTAAGCAATCCACCCCTATCTTCACACTTCTACCAACTAATATTTGAACTTCTTTGTAACCCTTGGAATCTATCTTAATCATATGATTTTTGGGTTGGTCATTGTTATCAAACAGACTTTCCAAGGTGATTATCCCTTTTGGAATATGATTATTTTTAAGCTGGATGAACCCTTCCTCTTCTTCATCTTCTTAATTCTCAATAGACTGATCAGTTGAACAATTCATTTCATGGATTAAAAATTCACTATTTTCTCATCATTTCCAAAGACTTGCCAAAATATATTTTTGTTAGGGACGAAGGGTCTATATACTAGTTTGACCATTTTTGCTTTGTGAATGGTGTTAGAGATTGGACAAAAATTTACTCCTATGGATGCTAATATATCAGCATGTCTATTCTATTCCCTTGGAATGTCCTTGATATTCAGGACCTCAAATACCTCTAACAAATCCCATACTCTATTTTGGTAGACCTTGAGATAGTGTTGCTTGATTCCAAGCTTCTCTGTCTTCTTCAAACCTAGGCATAGGGCTTCATATTCTACCACATTGTTAGTATAACTCCATGTTAGCCTATATAATAAAACCTTTTGGACTCTTGTAGGAGATATCAAGACCACTCCATCCCGTGCACCATTTTTACATATTTGCCCCATCAAAATATAATTTTCATAACTGATGAGGTGAGGACTGAAGGTCTTTTTGAGCGATCAGCCATTTTGTTTTCGGTTTCTCAATGGTATAAGTGTCAACTCCTATTTCTATTATAGCATTGAAGTCTTTAAGGGAAAACTGATCTTTCATTTGTAAATCTTCCAAGACTTCATCCATGAGATTTTCTTCTTTAGTAATAACATTTATAATGGTTGTTTGTTGATCTGCCTCCTCTAGTCTCTCTATATGAAAATAAGATGGTTTTTTGAATAAATATTCACTCTCTTTCCTTTATGTGGAATTTCCATGTGGTAATAGTCAAGAGAGATAGCCGCCCAACTTGGTAGTGAATTCCCTTGAAAGGCACATACCAAAGTATGGTTCTAGGTCAACTACCACTATTTCTTGTATAATAGTGACCTATGGTAACCTATGAAGGACCATAGGTACATCTTTGATAACTCCCATGTTTTTTATTGGAGTACCATCTAGCTATAGTACACATGGAAAACTCTTACTGTATTACATACCCATAACATTGCATACTGCTTTGGGTATAATAGTAGTGGCAATACCTGAATCAATCATACAGTTATGCACCACCCACCCCTCTATATCTAGGGAAAGGTAAAATGGGGAGGGCATATTTTTATGCCACCCATAATTGAACTGCCTTGGGCCAGGTTTTTCTCTAGATGAACCTGTTTTGAGAGAGGTCTGAAGCAATTCAATCTGGTCGGGATCAGTAGGGCATCATACATGTTGGTCTTTGAAGGGATTTTCTTCAATTCCTCCACGATACTAAAGATGGGGATTCCATGTTGCATATCCTTTTCTCTTATAAATTTTTCAAATTTGCTTCTATACTCATGAGTGGCCTCAATTTTTTAGCGATTTTTCAAGGAAGGGTACTTAAGTTTATGTCTAGCCTCTGCTTGAGTCTTTGTCCCTTTGTATTGAGTTTCATTGGATTTAGGATCCCCTTTCTACAGCTGAAAAGGTTTGTGAACAAGGACCCTATGAGATGTCTCTTCTCCAACTTTCCCTTTTTCTTGAACTTCAGTAGTGACCTTTAAGGGGTTTAACTCCTCTAGGTTCACCTAAAGCGATTTTTTTGGATCTCGTTAAGATGGAGACTTGATCAACTGATGGCACCATGAAGTTATGCTCACCATATTTGATCGTATTGATCTATCGCTTCTGAATTCTCTCTACTTTTTAAATAGCCATCCTCTGTACATAATGTTGATGCATCATATAGGTACTTTCCCCATGGGGATCATTACATGTAGAACACCAGTAATCTGAATCAGACGCAGAATTTGAAGGCTCACTCTCTTCATTTATAAGGATTGCATTGGTTCTCCCAGGGGGCTTTCTGGGAAAGGTAGACTGGTCCTTTATCACATATGGGAACCTTCTTGGTTGATAGTTCCTCTCAAATTCCCTTCTTTTCATCATAGTAATTTTATTAGACATATTTTTCATGAATTTTTGCATTTCTTGTAAGGTAGCAGCTTGTGAATCTGGGGTGGGTAATGTAGGTATTGTAGGGAGGGAAGAGCCAAAATTGTTGGTGGTGTAGGGAGCACTTGGACTACAGATGGATTGGACCACTATGGGAAGTTTACAGTGGGTGGGAGTGTTGGGTAAGCAAGCGTTGGAATAGTTGGTGATGGTTAACTATGAGGAAACTCATGTAATATGGGCATTAGGGGCTTGGGTGGAAATCTACCTATGGTGATAAGAACCTTTTTCACCTTAATAGCTTCTTCTAATATCTAAGAAAAGGTAAGAACATTCGACTACCTTATCATTAACCCTAAATTTGAACTGGAGGCTCTTAAGTAATAATACACAACCTACTCGTTGGTTGGCCTAAGATAATTTGGCACTCTTTGCTAGGTGTGGCTAAGCCTAATATTAAAATCCATGATTTCTTCTTGAGGATGTCTTTGTATTACTGTGAACTGGGTAAGCAAAGAAAATGGATTTACTTGAACATTAAACTCTTCTATTCAAGAATTTATACTCCTATTGGGTAGGGTTATATACCAATAAAGCATCTTTCTCTTCAAGAAAATGACTAATAACTTTATCATCACATCTTCATCTTGTATGTTGCTCACAGCAGCCAATGATGCTACATCTTGACAATGTTCATACATTTTCTTTCTAGTGTCTTCATATGTTGGCAAGGCTTTCCAGGTTGCTTATGGAATAATATGTTAATCAACTAGATCAAGAGGACCCGTGTTATTATACTTAAGAACTACTAGATTCTAATTTTGAGCCATTACTATTTGGTGAACAAAATGCACTTGGAATACAGGTATTGACCAGGTTTCAACTTGATCTTTAGTAAAATCATGGGCTTTGGTGATTGATTCAGGTTGTTTTCTCCTAAAGGATAACTCTAAGAACTCAACTGGCTCTTCTGATATGCTAACCCTATATTTTATAAACATAAAATTATTGTAGGGCTAATATGGCTTTCTAGGTATATCTTTAACAGAGCCGCAAAATAATTAAGGGAGGATTAAACAAAACAAGTATCATTAGACCTCTGATTTATCCAAGATGTGGGAGAGTGTCCCATCGAGTGTGCTAGAAATTGTTGATCAGAATTTTATCTAATGGTAAGGATTGTGCACCCACAAACATTGATCAACATTTAATGACCTCAAGACTGTGAATCTTGGGGCCAATCTCAGGAGTAGGTCGACTCCTTATGAATTCTAACTAGAAACTTGGGGAAAAGGAAAAGGAATAAAACTAAAAAAAATGTAAATCTAGAAGGCAAAGTGGTATAGATCCAATCGCATCAAGATACATTCCCAATAAGTCTAAAACACAATATACAACACTCATGGACTACCTAATAGACCAACCACTAATTTCATTAATCATCCACACACATAACTCTCATGAGAATTCTAAAATTAAATAATAAACAATAGATACCAAAATTAAAGCTAAATCATTCACTTAATTTTAGCAAAAATAATCAACAGAGCATAATTCATACATACATGAAAGCAATTGAAGGCCAGATAGTAATCTACTTATATTGCAATACGCATCAAATTGTACATGCAAGTTGTAATTACTAGAGAACTGGCACCTAGAATATGTTACAAAACATGCATATATAGCCCTCAAGGAGTGGCTTCAATAAGCTAATCAATACTTCACTAATGGAGGAATGAGAATGTTAGTGTCCAACTGGTTCTCATGACTTATCTACGACCCTTCTTCCACATATGAAACATCCACTATAATTGGATGGGTATTGCTAACATCCTTTGTTTGAGTCTTTCTTTCACAATTAATGAACTTGATGTTGCTATTGCCCAAATGTGTTTCTCCATGAGTTGAGGCAGTTGCACATCATAAATTCTTTAGCTACTATCCTACATGCTCAAAATGGTCTATCATTAAATTTGCTCATTTTCTCAAACCTTGGATCCAATGCTTTGACATCGTTGGCAAGAAAGGAATTTTGAATTTATGAAGCTCTTTCTTTGCAATTGGGTCTTTGTACATTTATGGTCATATGGGATGGAAATTCGAGTTGAATGCATGCTTTGGTTCTGCCCCAATATTATGCCCGATAATACATTCTTCTAGGATAGGGAAATGGAGGCCTTTACTACTGTTAGGATTCTACTCCTAACCACCATACTAATCACATTATTAGTTAATTATTTAATCACTCTCTCTTTCCCAAAGGTTGTGACCTTTGATCACACCTTCACACTCGTAGAAATAGGCCTTTCATTTGGTATAGTTGAGGCATTGAAGAATATAATTATTAATTAATTGTTGGGTTCCCCATACAATACAACAATGATTCCTTTTTATTATTCTAGCATTATAATCAATCTTTCTCTATTGGGTTCACTACATCTGGATCAGAGCTAGTTCAATCCAATTTTTTTTTTCCCCACAAAGCCACCGTCTCCACTTTACGTGCCACCTTATCATAAGTGAGTACGGGTTTGCCTCACAACACCGTATTCCTCTGTGATAACACAGACCGACAGCGAAATAAAAAATAAAGCTCCACCATAATATAAATTGTCGATATCGACTGTGAGTTATGACGCAATGATAGTGCAATAAGCTGACATAAACTCCAGAAATTTTTTTTACAACGAACGAACAGGCTGTCATAGTCTCTTCGGCGTCTACCTCACCAAAAGGACAAAATAGTAACCCAATCCGACAGAAAAGAAAAGCGAGAAGTTATAAAAAATTTGGAAGTATGGCTATTGAAGACTAGCAGAGTGATTCGACCAAGCGCAGATTAAAAAAAATACATCAAATCTGAAGAAATCATGAAAAAATTGGTCTCTTGCAGAGTTTTCCGGCAAAGACATAGGTTAACGGTGGAATCATATAAAATTAGAGTATAAACTTAAGGTTTAAAATAAATTTTACCCATCGACGGCTACGGTTCGCGTCACTGGGAAAACTTCAGCATCGAAGAAAGGACGAAGGTCACAAGACATGGCAAAGGATATTGCGAAAGAAGTCTCGAAAGAAGTGGCAAAGGATATTGCAAAAGAGGTCTCGAAAGAGGTTTCAAAAGAAATGAAAGAAGTGATGCAAGGAATGGCCGATGGAAGAATATATCACGACCCCAACCTAATTTTGCTACTTAATCTTGCCCACCTACGTCAAATCACATCAGTGAGTGTATATAAAATTCAGTTCCAGGATATCGCCAATCGCATCACAGGGTTGGATGAATCAGTCCTCATAAGTGGGTTCATCAATGGATTGAAAGAAGAAATTAGAGTGAATATCATGATGTACACTCCTCGCACCCTACAGGAAGCCATTGGATTAGCCTTGTTAGCCGACGATACATTCAATGTTCAACATCAACATGGGGAGCAACCTATTGATAAATTGACATTCATGCACACTATTCCAAAACACAAACCCTTGCCAGTTAAGTACCTTAGCCTACAAGAAATGGAGGAACGACGAGCGACAGACCTCTGCTATACTTGTGATGAGCAATTTGGGCCCCTTCATTGTTGTGCTACACAAACATTGTATTTATTGAATATAGTTGATCCCTGTCACTCCATAGAGGAAGAAGGTGAGGGAGATGTGCATGATATGACCAAAGCACCTGATCATAACAATGAATGAAATGAGGTCGATGTGCAAGAAGTGCTCGATGCACCAAGAAAATATGAGGTAGACATCCATGCAGTAAACAATGAAGGCTAGACATACACTCTTAAAGAACTACACACAAGTTCATCACCAATAGTGAGTTCTCATCGTATAGGCAGCCTAATTCGAAAAGGAGGCAAAAGAGTGAGTGCACCTTTATTTTCCCTTCATTCTACACAGGAAGAATCGGCTAAAGCAGAAGCCTACCGTCATCACAATTCTCCTAAGGAAGATTCTACTATTCTTTCTAGCAACCCCCCACTAATGTTTCGACCTTCAATATATCCTTGCCTTCGAAAAAGTGACATTAAAATAGTACAAGAACTTGCACAAATTCAACTGGGAAAACAAGCAACGAAGCTCCTTACTTTGAGCTTTGAGGACAAAGCTCTTTTTAAGGAAGGTGGCATGTTAGGATTATACTCCTAACCACCATACTAATAACATTATTAGTTAATTATTTAATCACTCTCTCTTTCACAAAGGTTGTGATCTTTGATCACACCTTCACACTCGTAGAAATAGGCCTTTCATTTGGTATAGTTGAGGCATCGAAGAATATAATTATTAATTAATTGTTGGGTTCCCCATACAATACAACAACGATTCCTTAATAAAAGCGATTCCTTTTTATTATTCTAGCATTATAATCAATCTTTCTCTATCGGGTTCACTACAGCTACTCTCGATATTTCTCATCTTTTCGCCTACTTTGGTGCTCGATCAACTTTAGGTAAAACTTTGGGCTTGCCTCTTTCTAAATCTACTTCAGGTTCTCCATACATATGGTCTTACTACTAGATGGTAATTTGGGACCGCTCTTTCCTCCACTATCCTCCCAAATTTTTGTCTAGTTCTAGCCGCTCGTGGGTGGGCTTTCGGGAATACCCACAACAAGTTCACAACCTATTCTTTCGCTCGATGAAATTCTTGATTTACCTTCTTTCGGACAACAATTTTGGATAAAATGATAGCTTGGAAATGACCCTTTTCTCTGTTTGCCTTTATACTTAGTCATTTTTCACATTAGCTTCCTCCTTGGGCCTTCTCTTCTTCAAGGAATAAGTGGGTGCAGAAAAATCACCCACATAAACTTATTCCAAAATCTTAAAATAGAAGGAAAATGACATGCATTCACAATATCTTAAACAAAATATTAAAGTAGAAGGAAAATGACATGCATTCACAATAAACATGAAGATTTATCTTGGAAACCCTTGACCAAGAAAACCAACAAAAACTTAGAGCCAAACATTTTTCTCTATATTTTTTACTTTTACAATACAATTAATATATATATATATATATATATATATATATATATATATATATATATATCTTGCGCTAATCCTAAACCACCAAGTGGTCTTAGAATACAATGGGTATAAAACCATAGGCTAAAACCACCCATACCCGATAATTAAGGAGTTGATCTCAAAAATTTCATATTACAATTGTTAAAAAGAGGATCCCATTGATTGCCATGAAGACTATTGAATGTTGACAAGCATAAATATCATTATCCTTACCATGTCACTTCTTTTTTTTTTAATAATACTTCAACCCAATTACATCATCGATAATGCAAGCGGCGTCCTTGTCGGTAGACCACACTCGCGTAGATGCCATGTCACCTTAACACCATGGTATTTCAAAATCAAATACTAAAACCACCCATTAAAAAACTAATTATAAGATTGAATCCCATAAGAGTTTGTCACCTTTCATCATATTACCATGGATCCCACTAAGATAAGCATTAGGTTTAACCACCTAGTCTATAAACTAATTTCCTTTACCATTATCTAGATCAAGCCATACCACAAATTTTGGGAAAATATTTTTGATCTCTTGAGGAATTATAAACACATGAGAACAATATCCTCTTCAAAAAGAAGAGGAGAGATTAATGACATTAAGGATTATGGAATTAATTAATCATTTTAACCCTTCTATTTTATAACATTTACAATGACGAGGAAAACGAGGAAATATCCTTCAATTTCACGAGAATTTCGTTGTTTTCTAATAATTAGTTGAGTATTGCGAGACAATATTTCCACCTTAATAAAGTTACTAGATAAAATTCAAAAACCTATCATAAAAGCCAATAATAATCTCTTTGGAATAATGGAAACCCATCCATCTCCTCCTTTTAATTTTTTAAATAAAATTTAATTTTATGATTGAATTGAGAGGTCATCTTGCCTTTGATGTTTTAATTTACACTATAGATTCCATTGAGGATGTTTAATTATAACAATATTACACATAATTATTATTATATTATATTTAATTTTAATTTTTTAATATTAATTATTTTATTCAATAAACTAAAAAAAGTGGTTTAATGCAGGTGTAAAGAGTTTTGGGAAAGAAGTCAATATTCTAATCTTTTGGGTAGCCTTTGTCCATAAGATTAAAGTTTGAACACTAAAAATGTTTGACTCGTAAGGAACTCACCATGACTTAATTATCATGAATGAATTCTTGACAATATGATTTCTTATAATACCATTGTATATTCTATTAAAATACCATAAGATATTTTTTAATTATATATAGTTAATTAAAAAAAAATACCTAAAAGATATTATAAATCAATAATAATTAAGCTATTCAATTTAATTAATAAAATTAAATATAAACCAATATTCTAACCTTTTGGGTAAACCTTAACATTTTGTTCATAAAATTGAAGTCTGATCACTTGAAAATGTTTGGCTCATAAAGAGGTCACCATGACTTAATTATCATAAATGTCATGATAATATGATTTTTTATAATACCATTGTATAATTTATTAAAATACTATAGGATAGGGTTTAGGACTAGTGTGAGTCGAGGTCTGCATGTGTGCTTGTTGTTTCAAATCGCCTTATTAATTGTGAGTCTGCGGGTTTTTTACCACGTATCTGCATAAATTCCACCTTCGGGTGGAGTTTCATCTTTTTTAATGGACACTGCTCATACGGTAGATTCAGGTGTTACTGGACCTATTGGAGCACAAAATGGTGGTCGAGAAACGTCCTCGTAGGATGGTAGTGAAAGTGTACCCCGAGGTAATGACTCTATCCCTCATATTATCATTCCTAATGCTGAGTTTAACAAAGTCTGTGAGTGGTATAAGAACACTCATTTAGTGGGCTATTTCCTTGGATGTATTCTTAGCGAATCCTTGATTCATCACTAGGTCTAGCAAGTTTGGAAACCCTATGGTATTCAATGTGTTAATGTGCAGAACCTCACCAAGGATTTCTTCCTTTTTTGTTTTTTTGAAGCGGAGCATCCTAAGAAAGTGCTTAATAGAGGACCCTAGTCTATCCTTAGCTCCATGTTAGTCCTACAACAATATTACCGTACCTTCTTCATCATCAAGGAATCCTCCCTGGAAGTCTCGATTTGGGTTGATTTTCCCGGTCTCCTCGTTTCTTGTTGGCCTTTTTTGAAAACCCTAGCCGCTCCTTTGGGAAATTTGTTTGCCTGAAATCTGATAAGTTTTTTTGTCCTCGTCCTACTAAGCGAGTTTACATGAAATTTGACCTTTCCAAGGATTTGGTTGAACATATTGATATCATGTTGGATGGGAAAACCTATCGACAACGTGTTGTGTATATCAACTTACCCAATACCTGTTATCGGTGTCAGTCATCTTCTCATAAAATCAAGGATTGCTCGCTTATGACCGGTCGAGCTCAAACCCGTACTTCGGCACCTCATCCTTCCACCACCACCCTGGTGGCGCATCCTAAAGAGACTAAGAGTGGAGAAGAGTGGGTTATTGTATTCTATAATCGATGAAACAACCACCCTAAGAATCAAGCGCGACATGCAACAACTAGTTCTTCAGTTGTGACTCAAGATCCTCAAGAACCCATGGCCATTTCGCAACCTCAACCTAATCCCACAACATGGACTAGGCCTTCCTTTACGGATGTATTTTTGGTTACATATGCCCCCTCAGATCCTCAAAATTCTTCCTCTCCAAAAAGCGTGGGTCCAATAGGCTCTCACACTTACAAGGCATGTCGCTCACGTAGCCCTCCTCATGAAATGGAGGAGTATAATCTTGATAAGAGGCACCAGATAGATGATGTGCATCGATAGTTCATCGAGGAGTATAATATTGATAAGAGGCCCCAGATAGATGATGTGCATCGATAGTTCACCGAGGCTCAGGGCCACCCATAATGCTTAATCACAAATACAATTGGAGCTCTTGGGAAGCTCGGGGACTCTAAGGTTGTTGAGGATAGTATGCACCTCGACCGGGCTTAATGCTTTTTCTCTCATGGAATGTAAGAGGACTGATGGACCTAGTTTAAAAATACCTGGTCCATGATGATTTGACTAAGGTCTCTCACATGTTTGGTAATCTTGACTTTGTTTGTATGTAAGAAGTTAATTTTTTTTATTTTAATCAAGATTATACCTATAATTGTTTTGTGGTCGTGTGGTTGCTTTCATGCAACCCATCATACTCCTGGTAAGGGAGGAGTTGTTACTTTTGTCTCTTCCAAGTGGATGAGGAATTTGGTTTCTTGGGGGGTGGACCCCTCAAATCAAGTTGGTTGGACTAAGGACTCTGTTTGAGTTTCAAGGTCAACCTTTTGGAATAATTAACTTGTATGCATCTAATGATGCTTTTGATTAGTATAGTTTGTGGCGATGGTTGGATTTTTTTGTCACATGTTGTCTAGGTGCTTTGTGGTGACTTTAACATGATTGACAAACCCCAGGATAAGGTTGGGCACATGCCAATGCGATGGAATGTTGGGGAAAGAGAAGCATGGTTTTTCATGAAGAATAAATTGGGGTTGTCAAATCCTAATTACTAATTCTCTCATTCTGACTTCCTTGATAATATTTGGTTCACCTGGTCTAATTTCCAAACAGGATTTTTAAGGGTTTTGAAATACCTAAACGGAGCAATGCTTACAGATTCCTACCACTTCTTCTTTAACAGGATTTCTCCATCCTACCGTTTTGTTCATGTCATTCTAAACACTACCCTCTTTGATCACTCCCTGATTATTTTTGACATTACCACTTAGGCCTCTCCTCGAAGCTTTTAATCACAAATTTACCTAATGTTTATTTTCTTCAAAATGATGCTATGAGGGCTCATATTACCCGATGTTGGAATCTTCTCCCAAGACCCTTTGGTTCAGTTGGCTAGATTGTTTGGTGGAATAAGGCCATTCGACATACAAATTTTATGCTTCGATATCTTGGGATTGAAGTTGCAAAGTGCAGGAGTGTTGCAAATTTTACCCTCAAAAAAGAATTATCAGAGGCCTTTGTGAGACTTGAGTCTTCCCTATTCAACCAATATTTGTAATATCATGTTGCTATCATTCGTCATGAGCTGAAGAAAGTAGAGCTTTATGAGGCCATAGGAGCCCAGCTTCGTGCCAAAATGCATTGGCTCAAGATTTGGGACAAGGTGTCTAAATAATTATTCAAACGGTTATGCCCCTCTTTGTCGACTGTGCAATTTCAAGATCTTCAAATCGATGGGGATAGACTCATTGAGCTTCCTGATATAATCTTTGTCTTTGTCTGCCATTATCAAAAAAAATTTCTTCTCAACCACTCACCCTCACCCAGTAGCAAGCCTTGGTTGAGTGTTATGTAGTGGTTCCAGAAAAGCTCTCTTCTGAGCAAAAATCCAGCTATGAAGCCCCTCTATCTCTTGACAACCTTACTCAGGCTCTCTCTCAAATGAAGAATGATAAGGCCCCTGGTTTGGATGGATTCCCCTATGAATTCTTCAAAGTATTTTGGTATTTCATTGGCCCATACTTGCTTAAGGTTTATCAAGAAGCAATGATCACAAGTTCCTTGGGTTCTCCAATCAATAAAGGTAATATTCTATTCATACCGAAGGGTGGGAACCTTGAAATTATTACCAATTGGAGGTCGATAACTCTTTTGAATGTCAACTATAAGATCATTTCCAAATATTTGGCTTTAAATTTACACCCCATACTACCCTTTAGTTATCAAGACTGAACAAACTGGGTTTATTCAAGGCCGATATATCTTGGATAATATGCTGGCAGTATGGGAAAGTATGGAATGGGCTACACAGTCTCAGCAAGATGCTATATTGATAAAAATTGATTTTTAAAAATTTTATGAATAAATTGAGTGGAATTTTATTCTTACCATGTTACAAGCACTTGGCTTTGGTTTGAATTTTGTTAAGTCTATTAGTATGCTCTTCCAGGATGCTTCAATTGTGCTCACTCTAAATAACACTCAGTCTGATATCCTAGGCCTATTTTGTTCGATGAGGCAAGGTCGCTCACTTGCTTCTTCTCTATTTATCCTAGCTGGAGAAGCCTTTGGATACCTCCTAGCTGCCCAAGTGTCTCAGGAAAACATTTAGGGAATTGCTCTTCCCAATTCGCTAGCTCAGTTGGTTAATGGGCACTTTGCTGATGATTATTTCTTGACCATTAGGGAAGATTAGCAATTTGTATCCAATGCTTTGCATTACCTTGATATATTTTGTGCAGCTTCATGCTCTAGCATTCAGTGGCATAAGACTACCTTCTTTTGATAGTCTGCTAGTCCTTGCTCAAATTGGCTTTCTCAATATCCTTGGCAATGGATTCAATTTGGAAAAAAAATTAAGTTTCTGGGCATTCCTTTTGCTTTTTAGAGTACCTCTGCTCAACTCTGGAATCATGTGCTCCAGAGAGTTGAGAAGAAACTTTCTTATTGGATTACCAAGAAACTCTCCCTTGCAAGAAAATTCCAAGTTTGCTCTAAGATTTTGGCTACCACTCATGTGTATTTTTCTTCCTATTGGACTCCATCTCGGGCCTGTTACCAAAATCTAGAGAAGCTGTTATGAGATTTTTGTTGGGTAAGCTCTTCCTAGAAGAAGGGATTTCACATAGTAGCCTAGGAAATTTATTGTCTTTCCAATTCATTTGGAAGGATGGGTCTGTTTGACTGTCAATGCCAGGCATTTTCTCTATGTGCAAAGCGGGTTGTTAGAGCTATTAACGATCCAGAAGCTTGGAAGATCCTAATTTGGCACTGTATTTCTACAGGCCTTCCTTTTGGTAAGATATTTTTATGGGGGATGCCTCTCCCCTCTATTGTTACAACCCTTGTGTTTATTAAAATTCAAGGCTCCTTTGTGATGTAGAGCATTTGGCGAGCTTGGGAGGCTCTTAAACCCTGACTTTGTTGGTCTGGTGATGAGCAAAAAAAATGGGCTTTCATAGCCTCTCTTAATGTGTGGTGGTCATCTGTCATTAATTACTAAGGCTCCCCTTTGGCCTCGTTTCAATGGATTCATGCTTAGCGGTTTTTCAAGAAGGGAATTGCTACCATTTTTATTTCTTCTCTTCTCATACCAAAGATTGGATTCCTTGGAAGGTTTTCAAACGACTTCATAATTTAAAACCAGAATATAAGACCACGTATGATACTATGTTAGATAGCATTCCCTTCTATTTTTGACCAAAAATTACCAGGAATTTCTAAAAACCTTGGTGGTCAAACTAGACCTGGTCGAAGAACATCTTGTTAATTCAGTACAAGGTCCATTTAAGATATTCCTAGATTTCTCCACACTTTCCCATGGTGGGTAATTTGAACGAGTGTTGGGACTTAATATCCAGGTCTTCACAGTGGAAATTGCATTTTAACATGGTCTGGACCTCTTATCTTGAGCCAAAGTTGGATTTTCTTGCTTGGAGTCTGCTTTTTCAAGGTTTGCATGTGGGGCAATGACTGAAATACTTGGGCATGGCTAATCCCAAGTGTTATTTTTGTAATGAACCTAAAGATTGCACTCATGTTTTTTGGTCGTGTCGTAAAGTTCAAATGGCTTGGAAGTGGTTGGAATCTTTCTTTCGACCTTATATGGCCACTTCTTTTTCTTGGCACCATTCCCTGCTAGGCGATGCTCCTGATTTTTTTATTCCTCTTGTGCCTATCTAGAATATTTTTAGAGTCAATATTCTTTTTCACTTATGGAAGACCATAAACAATATAGCTTTTTCCATAGACACAACTTTTGATTCCTTTTCTTTAGCTGATAAGTATGTTGTATTTTTTTACTCTTAGCTTTAGATACAGGTTCAAGTGGAAAACATTCATATTGACATTCAATACCTGAGGACTCTCTTGGACCATTAGGCCAATACACCATGCACTATCAATCGGGTCCCCCCAAATTCGACATCACAGTATCATGGTGGCTCTCATTCTTGATCTTGTCAGGGACGTAGGGCATTGTTGCAGGCAGGGAGATACTAGTCTCAACCTTTGTCGGTGACCAAACATCGTTACTCTGATGGTGCTGGTAATTCATGGTTAGTGAGTGGATGGAATATCTGTCCAGAACCTTCACACCAGGTTGCGAGTTGGGCAGATGCAATCATGGCGGTACCAGTTAATGCTCTATGTTGGCACAATGATGGCCAAACCCCCCATCCCCAAGACAATAAGTGCACAAGAGGTTAATGACGTTGTTGATATGGGTGGTACTGACACTGATGATAATGGTTGGGATGCTCCTGTAGTCACCTCTCCCTGGTGCCATGATGACAATGTGCACAATTTTATCCCCCCTAATATCTGGAAATGATTTTTGTTTTGTAGATGCATGATTTTCTTTGATTTTTGGCTAAGAGGATGATTTAATTTCCTCTTTTTTGTGTTAGCCAGCTAAAGTCTTTGTATTTGCTATTTGGTTTCTCCTAACCATATGCGGTTAGAGTGATTTTTGGGACCCTACTAGGGTGTGCGTATCCACCCACTTTTTGTATGATTAAGTTGTATTTTTAATATAATATAGCTTATTTCATTAAAAAAAATACCATAGGATGACTTAATTTTTTTTTTAATAAGTTATATGTGGCTTCTATTGGGGGCCACTCCCATCAAAATACCAAAATATTACATTTGTTGTAGCAAATATTTTTATCATTGTTTTTTATTTTCTTTTTTCTCTTAAATATATTCTTCAACTTTCTCAAAGTGCTATGTTTCCACAATAAACTCCTTGACATCATTTTGATTAAGACATAAAATCTCACTTGGCCAGTTATCTTCTAAAATCTGAATTTCATGGGGATGTAGATCAACACCATAATTCGCTAATTTATCTGTTACTCGATTTCTTTCTCTATAAAAATACTCATTGTCAGGAGATTACCTCTAGTAATATAGATTATGAACATCAACAATAATATTATTTTTTATCTAGTCTCCACATCCATTTTTGTTAATAGCATTGATGATAATTTGTGAGTCCCCTTCAATTGAAATATATTTCCATCTTTTTTCTATTGCAATTTTAATCCCAGTAAGAAGTGCCCTAGCCTCTGCATAGTTGTTAGTTAAAGTTCCATGTAATTATGAATAAGTGAGGAAAATTTTGCCTTCACTATTTCTAAAAACACCACCTCCACCAGCTTTTCCTGGATTTCCTTTAGAAGCACCATCAAAATTAATTTTGATAAACCTAATTTCTGGACATTTTCATTTTACCATAGATCAAAGTAGATCCTTTGTTTTAATTCCGTTGTCGCATATGACTCTTCCATGTATGTTCAAATCATGTAGCCAAATTATTTGCACGTCTTTTTTTGTAATTGAGACTTCCCATGATGAGCACCATATTTGTAGATATTCTACAAGAGAGGCATTGATACGATTCCAAACTTGGGCATGATTTTGATATTTATTATTAAAAATTATATTTTTCCTTTCAAGCCATAAATTCTAACAAATGAAAATAAAAATTTTATGGAGCAGTAAGGAGGAGGAGCAGGAGGTCTAGGGGTGACAAACCTTAGGTGTGGAGATTCGGATGGGATAATTGTAGGCATGGCAGGTGAGGGCTCTGGTGAGATAGTAGGGCCCCGGTCGAAGGATGTGGACAAGGAAATTATATTGAAATCGGACCCTGGGTGTTGGGTGGATGCGGTCGAAGATATCTCTGATGGGGACCAGGACTCTATGCGTCAGGATCAAGGGAATACCCAGGAAGGAGACAAAGATAAACTTGAAAACTGGAGACCATCTTATCTTAATGCTCTTCATGGTAAGCAAAAAAATTTTGACTCTTGTTTTAATCTAAAACCCATCAATGGTAGGCTGGACATCCTGGATACCCTAGCTCGACAAGTGGCTAAGGAGGGTATAACGTCTCTGGTGGCAATATTTATGGGGGTTCAACCGCACTTGGAAGTCATAAGGAGATGGGTCATCCATAAATGGTGGCCAAGGGTCGGTATAATTATTAGGGCTTTACCCAAGAGTTTCCTTTTGGTGGCATTTCAATGTGACCAGGACATGGAAAGGATTCTTCAAGGAGGTCCTTGGTTTTTTGGGAAAAGGGGCTTGTATCTGAAGCGTTGGACCCTCGATTTCAACCCCTAGATCCAGGTGTTGGATTTGGCTCCTATTTTGGTTAAGATATTGTGATTACCTCTTCTTTGTTGGAATGAGAAAATCTTGGCTGGGATAGCTGTTGAGATTGGGGAACTGGTAGCTATCAATCCTGCAACCTTGAGCAGAACAAGACTTCTTTCTGCTCGCATGCGTGTGTTGGCGAACCTGAGTAAAGAACCCCCTAAATCTATTATATTGTTGTCTATGTATGGTCTTCATACTCAGGATTTTGAATATGAAAATATGTCTATTAAGTGTAGTGTTTGTGGGAAGGTAGGGCACCAGGGTATCCACTACCTTTTCAAGAACCAGCCTCCACCCCATTCCACAAACCCAAAATAATATCCCTCCCCCATAGGTCTTCATTCCTACCCAACATGGACCTCAAGGACGTGGGGCTTGAAATTCGAATATCAGAGACCTCATTCGGCCTAATGTTAGAAAGAGGTAATGTTATAACCCTCCTCCTAGAAATACCTATGCCCCAGAATCCTCTCATAGGGGAGTTGGTCCCTTTGGTGGGAACCCTCAAGTACAACCTACTCCAAAGGTGATGCAACAGGCCACGAAACCAAATCACAAAGGAAAAAACCACATAGATCAATGCCTGGGAGCAAGTAAGTTTGGTTGGGTAATACAAGAGACATATGGAGGCTCGACAGAATTGGTCCCCTATACTACAGAGGAATTTATGGGAAGAAATTCCAAGGAGATCAACATCCCAGTGGAGAACAATTTTGATGCATTAAATCATCTGAAAGGAGATCAAATGGATAGCCAAGAAGTGGAATTTGAGGTAGAGGAGACCTTAGATAAGGATTTAGAGGAGCAAAATTAGAGGAAGGAGTAGGAAACTGATAAGATAGGAAAGGATACTCAAGAGGTAGAGGTGAACCACCAAGATCAGTGTACCCCCAAAGCAGGGAAAAAAGAACCTACTAATCAAGAAGCTAAGATCACATAATCAACTCCATTATCAGAAAGACCAGTTAACCTGGAGATCCAGTTACCCCAAATTCCAAGACTAACCCATCCAATATGGTGACCAAAAGCCAAGTGAAATCCAAGGAACCCTCGCCTAAATCGGATGTATGGGGATATGGTTCGGTAGGAAGAGGGAAACCTAGCAATGCTGCATTAAGGCAAAAATAAGCAGAACGAGGAGTGGTTAATGGCACTCAAGAAGTATTACACTTTGGGACGAAGGCTTGGGGATCCAAAGCCCATAAATGAAGATTCTATCATGGAATATACGCGGGAGCAATCCTACAAAAATGAGAGCTTTGTATGCTCTTAGACAAGAACACAAAGCGGATATGATATTACTACAAGAAACTAAAATGGAGGAGAGTAGAGTGATCCCTTTTAAGAATAGGACTTGGCGAGAAGCTAAAGTAGTAGCCCAGGAGGCCACTAGAACAGCAGGAGGGTTGTTGGTTATGTGGAACAATAATGTGATTGATAGTAGAGTGATTATGATGTCTAGTTGGTTTATTTGTCTCCTATGTTTGGATAAAACCATGCTAGAAGAGTGGATCTTAACGAATGTATATGCTGTAGTTAGATAAGGACTGAGAAGGGTTCTCTAGGGTCAGCTAGCTGAACTGAGGGAGATGGTCCCCACCTACCCTTGGATTGTGGTGGGGGATTTCAATTGCTACCTTAATCTTATAGATAAATTTGGGGGCTCTCAAAGAATAACTACTGATATCTATGAGTTTAGATATTTTGTTGATTAATATGAGTTGATGAATGTGGACCTGCGTAGATTCTCCTATACATGGTCTAACAAAAGACTTAAGGAAAACCAAATTCATATCAAATTAGATAGGTTTCTTCTTTCTCAGGAATGCCTGAAGAGGTTTAGATACTCTTCATTAATGACACTACCAAGAATCGGGTCTGACCACAACCTAATTATGTGGGAAACTGGGGAGGACTCTAAGAAAAAATACATCAAACCCTTTTGATTCGAACTTATGTGGCTCCAACACCAGGATCTCAAGGATTTGGTTGCCCAATGGTAGGACAAAAAGTATAATGGTTCGAAACTAGCCCAAGTGGCGTGTAAACTGAGTAATGTGAAGGCTAACATTAGAGAGTGGAACAAAACTTCCTTTGGCAATATTTTTGCAAAAAAGGTAGAACTAAAAGATAATATCAATGAACTGCAGGAGAATCTGAAGTCAACAGCTTACAGAAGATCTAAGAAACCAGGAGAGGGAGCTATCAGCCAAATACCACACAGTGTTGGGATTTGAAGAAACTTTCTAGAGGCATAAATCCATACTACGTTGGTTGAAGGAGGGTGATAGAAATACAAAGTTCTTCCATATATCTACTCTTCGCCATAGTAGTACTAAAAAAATTAAGGAAATCAAGGTGGCCAATGGGTCTAACACCAAAGATATGGAAGACATAAGGAGGAAAGCGATCGAGTTCTTTAAATCATTGCTAGAAGATGTAAATCCTACTATTGAAGAAGAGGACTCTCTGTTGGCGTCCATTCCACCCCTTGTCACTGAGAATCTTAATGGATTATTACTCAGCCCTTTTACAGAGGAGGAAATCAGGAAGGTGGTTTTTAACATGGATGGTAACAGCTTCCCAGGACAGGATGGTTTCCCTGCTACTTTCTTTCAAAAAATTTGGGATATCCTAGGCAATGATGTAGTGGAAGCTATAATTGAGGCTCAAAAGGACATGTAAATCCCAGAAGGAGTTAATGCTACATTTTTAGTCCTCATCCCTAAACTAGTGGGAGCAATGGAATTTTCCAATTTTTGCCCTATCAGTTTATGTAACACTTTGATGAAGATTCTCACGAAAACAATCGCCAATAGGCTGAAGGTTATCCTGCCATTCATCATTGATATGAACCAAGGAGTTTTTGTGAAAGGGTGACAAATACTGGATGGTATCATCACAATTCATGAAGTTATTCATTCAATGGTGGATAGTAAGGAAGCAGGTATGTTACTAAAGTTAGACATGAATAAAGCCTACAACCGAATCTCATGGCATTTCCTCACCAAGATTTTGGGTAAGGTTGGTTTCTTTCCCCAATGGATTAAGTTGATTGTTAGTTGTATCTCTACCACAATATTTTTTATCATGGTGAATGGGTCACTCTCCGTTTACTTTAAGAGTGAAAGGGAGTTGCGACAAGGAGATGCTTTGTCTCCATACTTGTTTATTATTTTAGCAATGGAATTGGGTAGGAAAATTTCAAAAGTTGTGGCAGAAGGTTGATTGGGAGGTTTCAAACCAGCTTCAATAGCAGAGCCAGTGTCTCACCAACAATTCGTGGATGATATGATCATTGTGTCTAAAGCCTCGATGCCTCAAACTAGGAAGCTAAAAATAATTCTAACCAAGTATAAGACGGAAGAAGGACATTACATAAACTATAAGAAGAGTAGCATCTATTTCTTTAACACGCCTGGTGGGAGGGAGGAAATAATAGCTAACCTCTTCGGATGTGGAAAGGATTTTTTACCAGTGACTTATCTAGGCATACCTATGTTCGAAGGAAGAATGAAGGCTACTTTGTTGAACTCAGTCATTGACAGGATCTCCAAAAAGTTAGCAGGGTGGAAGGACAACCTTCTCAGCTCTGCAATGAAAGCCTTACTAGTTCAAACTATTTTATAGAGCATTCAACTCTACTGCATGTCTCTATTTAGAATGCCTGCAAAGGTCCAAGCTACACTGGAGCAAATGCAGTGCAACTTCTTGTGCTCAGGTTCAAAGGAGAGAAAGAGAATTTCATTGGTAGCATGGAATCAAGTGTGTACAAGCAAAGATCAAGGGGGCCTGGGGCTAAAGAGAAAGAAAGAAATGAACCAAGCTCTGTTTGGCAAACAGGTCTGGATATTTTTCAATAATGATCAATTGGGATGGGTAAAACTTCTTAAGGCAAAATATATTAGAAATAATTAGGACTTCTTGAAAGCTGATAATCTCCCTAGAGGATCCTATTTTTGGAATTGTTTGCTTGAATGTCATGAGGTAGTCAGGAAAGGCATCAAATGGATAATTGGTAATGGAAGACAAGTGGACTTTTGGCAAGATCCATGGTTGGAAGAAGGCCCTTTGCAAGATAACTTAGACCTTCAAGTCCTCCAACACAAACTTTCAGAGGAAATGGGAGGAATAGTAGGGGATTTTCTTACTGTAGCACAGGAAACTTCCTCTTGGAATAAAATCACAGTTCAAAATCCATTAGAGCAAGAGAATGTGGCCTTGAACAAACTCAATTATGCTTTAAGGGTGTTCCCGATCATTCCATGGGGAGGAAGAGACAAGATGAGTTGGGACAAAACTACAAGTGGGATCTATTCAGTAAAAACTACCTATAAACTAATCCACTCAGGATTTAATGGCTGGACTCTGACTTCTATTATTTGGTTAAAGAATTTAAGCCCAAAAATAGCTTTCTTCTTTTGGCTGACAGTTCAAAATAAGATTCTGACAACAGATAATCTATAGAGGAGAGGTTTTCAATTCATAAATCAAAGTATCCTATGTGAGAAAGCAACAGAATCTGTAAGTCATATCTTTCTAAATTGTAAATTTTCTTGTGCAGTCTTCCAAATGATTCTATCCAAATTTCATATAGATTGGGTCCACCCAAATAGCATGTTTCACTTCTACATACAGTGGGCTTCCCCCTTTCGGGTGAAACTTTTGACTTGGATCTAGAAGCTCATCTTACCCCATTTTTTATGGGGATATGGAATGAGATAAATAAGAGAGTATTTAAAGGACAAAATAAAGATCCCAGGTTATATGGTAATAAAATAATTAGAGCTTTGAAAGAAAACTGGAAAAAAAATTACTTCAAAAATAAGACCCTGTCTCCTAGGGAAAGGAGGATTTTGTGGAACTGGGGAGAGGAACCTCTAGATCCAATCATTACAACCAACCCATGGGATGGTGTCAAGTAGAGACCCCCCACACAAAAGTGGGTTAAGTTTAATTTTGACGAGGCAGCCAAAGGAAATATGGGGGCTGCAGGAGCAGGAGGAGTTCTGAGAAATGAGGAAGGAAAAGTGATCCTTGCCTTTGTGGAGCCTTTGGAAACTCAAAAAAATCATTTTGCAGAAGCCCGAGCCTGCATACAGGCAATGAGAATTTTTAGACTAGAGTGTTATAAGGAAGTAATATTTTAAGGGGATCACTTACTATAATCAAGGTAATTAAGGAGGATAAAGATCCCAGTTGGACCATATCGAAGCTTATCCTAGAAGCAAAGATTCATAAATCCCATTTGGTTAGTACCCAAATCCAACACACCTTCAGATAAGGGAACCAGGCGGTGGATCTAATGGTAAATATTGCAGTTTTTGTTGTGGAGATGCAAATTTGGAAGGATAACTTCCCTCAATAATTATTGGTGTTGGCTTATAAAGAAGATCTAAGATCAAACTTGTTAGAGCAGCAAGATATCAAAGGGGTTGATGAGGAGTAATATGATAGATGGAATTAGGCAGAGGGATAAAAGGCAACCCATTTGTTGGGGCTTGAGAAGTGACAAGTGTATGGTACAACAGCCTAGTGTTATGTTTAGTAAGTGCTAGGGGTTGTCTGGTTTTTGTTTTATCATGAATAGTCCAGCGGCAAGTATAGGACTACGAACTCTAAGTATGGCTTAATGTGGGTCTTGGGAAGATCCATTTTGTATTTTGATTATATAGGCTTGGAGCTAGAACCAACCCATTTTGACTATGTAAAATGTTTGTGGACCTTATAACCACCTCTACCTAATACAAAAAAAAAAAAATTCCAACAAATAATGGCAGGGCCAATCCTCCAAAGAATACATAATGCTTTAGCTTTGAAATAATTTATCCAACATTTTATCAACTCTTTCAATGTTGATGGAGCTACCCAATATAATTTCATATTTTTTAAAAATTAACCCCAAATGGTGTGAGCAAATGGACAATGAAGAAGTAAATGGTTTGATGTTTCTAAATCCTTCTCACACAAGGCACATATGAAGGGTCCATAATATCCTCTTCTTTGTAGACTCTCTCCTGAAAGAATCTTACTTTGAACTGCTAACCAAAGAAATGTTGAGGCCTTAGGGAGAGCCTCTAATGACCAAACATTCTTCCAAGGAAAATCTTTGGGAGAAGGAAATTTTGATTGTTCTAAATCCTCATATCCCAACTTGATCGAGTATCCACCATCCTTTGATAAATTCCAAACCAACTCATCCTTTCATGTAAAAATTGGTAAATAAAACTCTTGAAGCATATTTTGAAGTTCATCTGCAATTTGTTTGAGTTCCTCTCCTTCAACCAGGTTACTAAAAGAAATCCATGATTTGGAGTTTTTGCTCATAATAATATAATCTTTGACCTTTGGACCTTTACATGCTAGGCATGCTTGAGCCAATGGTTTCCATTTTGAGTCAGAGATAAGAGGATAAGGCTTCAACCAAGCATCAGACCAAAAATTTGCATAACTCCCCTCATTGACTGACCATCTAATATGTTTCTTTATCAATTGCAAACTCTTTGATATGAAGTTCCATGTTGATGATCCTTTGGGTAGAGTTCTTTTCCTAAACAATTTCATTGCATCAAGAGAACCTATATATTTTTGAAGTAATATTTTTGCCCAATTCTTTCCTTGATCTTTGAATAATCTCCACCCAAGCTTTGCTCCTAATGCCAAATTCATAAGTTTACAATTCCGCAAGCCTTCTCCTCCAATATTATTTCCTTTGCAAACCCTATCCCACTTACAAAGAGGAAATCTAAATTTTTCCTCACAACCTTTCCATAGAAAGTCTCTTTGAATTTTATCAATTTTTGATGCAATACCTGTTGGCAGTCTTGAAAGTGACATCATATAAATAGGAATGGATTGCAAAGTAGTCTTTATGAGTTGTAGCCTTCCTGCCATGGTTAAGAACTTACCTTTCCAACCTGCCAAGCAAGCTTTCATTCTATCCAAAAAAGATATCCAAAGCTCCTTTTTATTTCCTTTATCAGACAAAGGAATACCCAAGTAGGTTGATGGAATTTTTTCAATTTTAAACCCTAAAATATTCACAATAATTTATTGTAAATCTAGGGCAGTATTAATGAAAAAATCTTGGATTTTGAAGTATTTACCAACTGTCCAGTAGCCTTCTCATAACATGATAATATTGATTTAAACTCCATGGCCTCACTGACTAAGGGATGGCCCAAAAGAAAAGTATCATCAACAAATTAGAGATGAGATTCAAAGGGACCATTTTTTGCAACTTGAATACCCTTGATTTTTCCTTCCATTTTTATCTTTGAAAAGGCTCTCCCTAATGCTTCTGCCAAAATAATGAATAGATAAGGAGAAAGAGGATCACCTTGACGAAGTCCACAAGATGACTTGAAGTACCCAACAGGAGAACCATTGATCAAAATAGAAAATTTTGCAATGCTATAACAACATTTAATCCACTCACACCAACTATAATCAAAGCCAAACTTTCTGAGAATAACATGTAGAAAATTCCAGGAAACCCTATCATATGCTTTGTTCATATCTAATTTCAAAAGCATACCTGGTTTTTTCATGGAATGAAGAGAATGTATGGCCTCTTGTGCAATAATTATACCATCAAGAATTTGTTTACCCTGAACAAAGCCACCTTGTTCCTCTGAGATAAGACACCCTAGAATGCCCTTCAACCTGTTTGCCATAATTTTTGAAATGATCTTATAAATCATATTACAAAGGCTTATTGGATGAAAATTATCAAAATATTTTGTGTCACCTTTCTTGGGAACCAAGATAATAAAAGTAGCATTGATCTCACTTATTATAGCCTTCCTTTTTCATGCCTCTTCAATCGCATCTAACATATCACTCTTCAATAAATCCCAAAAAAATTGAAAGAAAATTGCAGGAAATCCATCGGGGCCAAGTGCCTTGTTAGGATGGAAAGAGAAAATTGCTTCATGGAGCTCCTCCATAGATATCTTCTTCATCAAGATTTCATTTTGTCCTTGAGTGATAATTGATGGAATATTTTGCAGAATTTTTTCTTGTGCCTCCTTATCTTGCCTAGAATCTGAAAAAAAAATTTTGAAATAATTAATTGCTTCCTTCCTTATATCTTCTTCATCCTCAATATTTCTTCCATCTGGAGTTATAATATTTTTTATATGACGAAAAGAAAATTTGTTTTTGTTGTAGCATGAAAATATTTTGTATTTCTATCTCCTTCCTTGAGCCATTTCTCTCTAGATTTTTGGAACCAATATGACTCCTTTTTCAATGCATTATGATAATCATAAAGTAATTGTTTTTCTTTCACATAAGAATCCTAGTCCATTCCATTAATTTCTACTATCTCTTGTAAATTTTTGAGCTTGGATTCAATTTATTTCTTTTTCTTTAAAAATGTTACCAAAAGATTTGGCATTCCATATCTTCATTTGCTCCTTTAAATATTTCAACTTTTGAACAAACCTGTACATACATGATCCTTCAAATTTTGATTCATCCCACCATAACATAACCATCTGGAAAAAATCAGGGTCTTGGAGCCACATAGAATGGAAGCAAAATGGCTTTGGATGACCATTGTTAGGTGACTCACAAGTCAAAAGAATGGGTTTGTGATCTGATCCTGCTCGCAATAAAATATTTGAAGAGATTGTATACTTTATTTGCAACCATTTATTGGATAACAAGAATCTATCCAATCTTTCTGCTATATGATTTTTCCCAATGTGTCTATTATCCCATGTATATTGAAAGCTTGAGGGACTAACATCCCAAAGGTCATTTGAATTGACAAATGAAGCAAAATATTGCATTGATTTAGACCATCCTCGAATGCCACCCTTCTTTTCCAAAGGAGATAGAACAATATTAAAATCACCCCCAAGAATCCATAGATCACAATGAATCATCATTGTATTTGGACAAAAATATACTAAGGTCCTTCCAACATCTTTCACGAGGAGTAACTATAGTTGGAGCATATACATTTATAACCCCAACTTTGATGTTTTCCTCTTTCCTACAAAATAATCCAGCAACCCAATTACTTTTTGCTTCTAATAGTTGTCCATCCCATTTGCATTTGTCCCATATTATTGCAATACCACCTGAAGCTCCTGTAGAAGAAACTGCTAAACAATCACCTGTCTTCCAAATCTTCTTAAAAGCATCCTTACATTCCTCACTGCTTAATTTTATTTCTTGTATTAAAATAAACTCAGGGCTATAACAACCTATTAATTCCTTAATAACTCTTTTTTTAGGGGTTTTATTCATACCCCTAATATTCCATGATATCATTTTCATCATCAACACTTTTTATTTTTATTAGTGGGCTTAGCCCCACTTCTTGTTAACACCTGTGATATTTTTTTTGGCTTCCCAAATCAATATCCTTTTGAGTTTCTTTTTCTCTTTGTTCCTGCTTTGATGGCCTTCCTCTCCTTCTTCCATTCTTGCCAACACTCTCATCTTCATCAATCTCTTCCATTTTTTCATATTGTTCAAAATGAGACTTATCTTCTAAAGATTTATGTTGCCCTAAAGAGTCGAAAGTGCAAGGAATAGCCTCATTAGCATTTTATTCTTTATGTTGCCCTGAAAACTCTAAACTGTATAGATGATCCTCCATAGTCATTACTTTCTTATGTTGGCCTAGAAACCCTAAATTTCCTTGGATATCCTCCATAAGATTTTCTTTACTATACTTCTCTTGAAATCCTAAAGTGCAAGGAATACACTCCATACTACTTTCATTTTTATTGTAAGGAGAATATTTTAAGCTACTTGAGGATAATAAATGTGATTTACCTGGATTAAGCTTGACCTCCTTCACCTCATTTGCTTTAAAATTTATCTCCCCATCTTCCTTTACTTTAAAATTTGTCTTTCCCTCTTCCTTCGCACCTTTAGCTCCTTTTATATTTGAACTTGCATATTGTACTTCCTCATCTCCCATATCATTTTTTTCTTCTAATGGCTGATTCGAGTGAACTGTAATGGCCTTTGCCATTTGATGATGTAGAGGAGTTTTTCTAGCCACTTTCTTAGGAGTGGAAAATCCTTGATTTGACCTAGCTTCTCCTGTGATATGATCTCCTTGTTTCAAATTGAAACTACCCTCATGCCCAAAAATTTCCATCTCTTCCTCCATTTTCACTTTGCAATCTCTTGCCATGTGCCCAGTTTCATGATATTTGCAACATCGAAATGCAATATTTTCATAATCCACTTGCTGATCCCATTCTCTTGATTCAGATTTAATCCTAATCAATTACGGTAAAGGTTTAGAAATATCCATGGCAACACATATTCGAGTGTATACAACATGCCTTCTCTCCTTAGTAGTTGGTCCCTCTTGGATGAATTCACCTAGAGTATTACCAATATTCTTCAAAACCTCCTTATTGATGAGTTGATAAGGAAGTCCAAAAATCCTAATCCATACCAAAAGCCTTTTAATAGTTTCTGTGTCCACAGAAAAATTCTCACTCCAAGGTCTTAAATATAATGCATCTTTACCCCTAAACCATGGGCCTCCATCCATTATTTTATCCCTTATTTCTGAATTGGAAAAATAATGATGAAAAATCCTTTTGGAATAAAATTCATGGAGTAATTTGAATTCAATCCCCACTTCCACTTGATCCAATTTTGAATCTCAGAAAAACTTGGCCAGTATCCATGAAACTTACATATTAACCCTCTAGTTTTAAGAATTATTATATCATGCTCAATCATCTCATCCTTGATAATCACTTCTAGTGTAGAATCTGCTACCTGGATTGGGTTTGCCATAGATTCTATCTTCCTCTTATTTCTAGCTAGGGCATCCAAACTTCCAACTTGGCCATTCATACTTTCAGTAAGGACTTTCACAAATGACTTTCTTTCCATGTTACCTAGATTTTCTTCAAATGAATCCTTTAAATTTTCCTAAGATCTGGAACAAGAAGTGGACTGGTCACACTTTTCTTTTTACTGTTTTTTTTCCTGCAAATAATATGATTTCTTATAATACCATTGTATAATTAATTAAAATACCACAGGATGACTTAATTATCATGAATATCATGATAATATGATTTCTTATAATACCATTATATAATTTATTAAAATATCATAGGATGACTCAATTATAATGAATGTCATGATAATATGATTTCTTATAATACCACGATATAATTTATGAAAATACTATAGGATTTTTTTCATTGCATATAATTGATTGAGAAAAAATACCTAAAAGATATTATAAACCAATAATAATTAAACTATTTAATGCAATTAATAAAAATTAAAATATAATCAAAATTTTATTTTTAGTTTTTGAAAAGTGCTTTTTATTTTTTTTGCTTGATAATAAGGGGTTGTACTCATGTCCCCCACCCTTGACAAATTACATCTCTTCTTTAGAGCTTGAGAGTTTACAAATAGATACACTTCTCATCTCAATTGAGATGCTATAGCTAGAAACCTACATCATTTTACATAAAATGTCTGAATTCTTGATTTTCATTTTTTGGATCTTTTCAAATCTCTATATGAATACAATTACTCTATAATTTAGCATCTTTCTTGATATTTTTCTATAGCATCCTTCACAATGCCAAAACTTCACCTCTACTATCTATGCCTTGCATCTTAGTAGAGTAATATTTCCAAAACATCGCACTATCATAGTCCGCTTTACCAAATCTGGATTGCTAGTTTCCTTCTTGAAACACAAGTGCAACCACAAAAATTATAATAAATAGTCTATATGAAAACACATTATTGTTACAAAATAAAGCAGATATTACCAATGGAAAATATTAAAGTAAATCTTAATCATTAATTGATTCAGGCAATCAACATTTTCTTGTCAGCTTCAACTAAACTTACTACTTCCTCTAACCATGGAAAGGAGAATTTAACTTCACGATCCTCAATCAAAACCCCTCTATTGGCTAGCTTATCTGCACATTTGTTTCCTTCCCTTAATATATGTGTAAACCTGATTTCTTCAAACTCTTTAGCAAGATCTTGAATTTCCACAATTATCTCTTGTATGTTCCATGGAGCCTTTGCTTTCCTCAAAATTGCATTTATTACTATGAGAGAATCACCTTCCATCCATACTCTATTCCATTTCATTTGTTTACATATTTTTAACCCTTCTAAAGCCGCCCAAGCTTCAACTTAATTATTTGTCTTAAATCCACTATTGAAAGCATAATGAGACAAAATCTCTCCTCTATTATTTCTAATTATTCCTCCTCCTCCGTTGGTCCTAGATTTCCTTTAGATGCTCCATCAAAATTCAATTTAACCCACTCCACATCTGGTGGTTTCCACTTTATATTCTTTACCTTCTTTTGCTTCTCTTGTACCCAACATCATAATTCCATTTAATGACTTGACTCCATCTATCAAGACTCTCTACTTCCAGATTAGGGATTGGGTGAGTTGATAGGGTTGGTTTAGACTCCTCTATGGCTAAACATATCTTCCTTTTCATTACCTCTAAACTGCTTTCCTTTCCTTTAAATATTCTTCTATTCCTTTCTAGCCATATAGTCCAAAGTATTATATCTTTTGATATATCCCATATTGTTTGTAAAGCCTCACTTTTATAAGTGCTATGCCATTGCTTTAACCAATCTTCGCTATTCATCACCATGCATTTACCAAACATATTAAGAATCCATTGCCATAGATTCTAAACTATTGAGCAATGTCCCAAGAGATGGTCTATACTCTCCTCCTCCTTTTTACAAAAAACACATTGAGAGGGGCCATGAAAACCCCTTTTCATAAGGTTATCCTAGGATAAAATTCTTTTATGACCTACTAGCCAAACAAACATTTTGACTTTAGGAATGCTTGGGCTATCCCAAATATCTCTCCATATTCTAGTGACATTATTATTATGTTGGTGTTGAACATTATATCCACTTCTTGTTGTGTATTCTCCTGAGCTATTCAACTCCCAAATCAATTTATCCTTGGCTCCCCTCGAAATAATCACCGTTGTTATCTTTCTACTCAATTGCCTCCTAGCATCAATGTCTTGTATACTTGTAAAAAAATATTCTTTCCATTTGTATCTTCCTTCTCGATCCTTGTACAAAATGTTTGAAACCCTATCACCATATTTGTCTTGAAGCAATCTCATCCAAGGTTTCAAAATTGGATCTAAATTGAGTGGTTTTTTATCACACCAAGTATCCATCTAAATAGAATTTTTTTCTCCAGTTCCCACCACCCATCTTAAACCTTTAATCATAAGATCAATAGATTTTTTTAAACCATTCCAAAGAGCAAAACCATTTGGAAGAGAGAATGCAGTAAATATTAAACTTGGGTCATTGGGATCAACATACTTAGAAGAATTCTTGCCCATTGTCTTTGACTCTCTTTGTACAATCTCCAGATAACTTTTCCCCTAAGAGCTAAGTTTGCATCTGTAAGAACTCTTAAACCAAGACCTCCCCTAGTTTTATCATCACACAACTTGCTCCATTTCACCAAAGGAAATTTCCTTTTATCATGTAAACCTGACCATAAAAAGGATCGCATAATATAGATTAAACATTTTTCAACTGATTTTGGCATAGAATACAATGACATATAATATGTTGGAATGGCTTGTAAGATTGACTTAATTAATTGCACTCTTCCTGCTAATGATAACCATCTACCTTTCCAAGCTAGAAGTTTATTTTGAACTTTACTAATAACTGGATTCCATAAATCTATCCTCATTCTCCCCTCAAATAAAGGCATCCCTAGATAAGTTGTTGGTAAATTTGCCTCCTCCATTTGAAGCAACCTATAAATTCTTGCTTTGATATTAGTAGGAGTGTTAAGGAAGTAAATTTTGGATTTAGTCCTATTAACTTTTTCCCTTGAGCTCTTTCGTATTCCTTTAAAAAGTTATTCAAAGCTCTGGCCTCATTTATCCTTGCCCTTCCAAAAAGGGTTGTATCATCTACAAATTGTTGATGGGTGATGTTATCGATGTTATTACTAACCTTAAGTCCACTTATAAGCCCATATTTGTAAGCCTTCTTTAAGTTCCTACTCAAAACTTCTACCATAATAATGAACAAATAAGGAGATAGAGGATCTCCTTGTCTAAGGCCTCTCTTGGATTTAAAATATTTTGTCACTAACCCATTGACCAACACTGAATAAGAAACTGTAGAGACACAAGATTTAATCCATCTAACCCATTTCTTCCCAAAACCAAACTTATCTAAAATTGCAAAAAGAAAATCCCATTTAACCCTATCATAGGCTTTACTCATATCAAGTTTTAAGATCATTGCTTTCTCTTTTCTTGAAGTTGTTGAATGTATAACTTCATGAGCTACTATGATCCCATCCAGAATTTGTCTCCCTTTCACAAATCCTCCTTGCTCTTCTGAAATGATTTTGTCTAACAATGGCCTTAATCTATTCACCATCACTTTGGAAATAATATTATAAGCCATATTACATAGGCTTATGGGTCTAAAAGAATCAAACAATTCAACATCCTTCTTTTTTGGAATTAGGGTAAGATAAGTTGCATTTATTTTATAAGGAATGTATTGTTTTACCCTAGACTGTTCCACTACCACCAATAAAGAATCCTTCACTATATCCCAATTATGTTGGTAAAAATCTGTAGAGAGCCCATATGGACTTGGGGATTTATCCTTATTAAAAGAGAAAAGAGCTAAATGAACTTCTTCTAGAGTAATAGGCTCCATCAATTTCCTATTGTCTTCATTTGTTATAACTAAAGGAACATCTTGAAGAAGTTTATCATTAAGAACTTCGGTCTCCTATGAACCTAGAATATTTTGATAAAATGACTTTGCTTCTTTTCTAATTTCACTCTGATCTTCAATCCAAACCCCTTCTATTGATTTAATTCTACTAATTCTAGAATATGATCTCTGTACTATAGCCATCCTATGAAAAAACTTTGTATTTTTATCTCCTTCTTTTAACCAAGTCTGTCTTGATTTTAATCTCCATAATTTCTTTTCTTACTCAAAATATTATGATATTCACTAAGCAACTCCCTTTCCTCTGAGCTTGGATTATTATCATCACCTTTTTGGAATTTTGAAAGTTTATCTTTTAGTTCTTCTTTCTTCTCAAATTGTTTCCAAAAGTGTTCTTGTTCCATTCTTTTAATCTAGATGTCATAGATTTAATTTGGTTTGGAAGAGCATACAACCCACCATTACCTAAAGAATTCCATGTTTGAGCTATCATATCAACAAATTGAGGATGGTCTTCCCACATCTGCTCATATTTAAAATATGATATTTTTTTTAATTCACTTACCACCATTTTAACTCTTATTGGCCAGTGATATGAACCAATCCTTGTTAAGGTATTAATTTTAGCACAAGTTTTTTCATCTAGCCAATGATCTGAGAGAATGCATCTATCTAATTTTTCTGCTATTAGGTTTTGGCCTCTCCTATTGTTGGTCCAAGTATAGTTGTCTTCTTCAAACTCAACTTCCCATAGATTGTTGTTTTGAATAAAAGTTGAGAAATATTTCATACTTTGGGTCAATTTCCTAATTCCCCCAAATTTTTCATCTAGCTTGGTTATGGCATTAAAATATCCAATGATCATGAATTGGGTTTCTTGGTCTTTACTTCTCATAAAGGCTTCAATCCCACTCCAAACTTCTAATCTACCTGACTGAGTTGTAGGTCCATAGACATTGATAAGGATGAAATGGATATCTGCAAAGTAGCAAGTGACTAAAGAGACTATCCAATGCCTAGTTTTATGAATGGTTACACAAGAGGTTCTAGAAGGATTCCAACAAGTTAGAATTCCCCCTACTACTCCTTCAGAATCCATAGCATCCCATTCACATCTTGCCCAAACTACTTTCATAGTTTTTGAAACTTCTTCTTTTGTCATTTTAGTTTCCTGGATACATAGAATATTAGGTTTATTACTTAAACATAGGTCCCTAATACACCTATACTTTGAGGGGGTATTAGCACCCCTTATATTCCATGAGATGATAATCATATCTCATTAGGGGATTTTGGCCCCTCTTGTGTATTACCAATATCATTTTGTTGTTTGGTAAAGAGAAGTTCAACCAACTTAGATTGTGTTCCTTTCTCTATGTTAGCTCTTGCTTCCCTGGATCTTGCTTGATAATTTGAGGGTTTTCCTCTTTTTGCCTTGCCTATATCAGGAGTAGGTCTTATTATTCTATTCCTAAATATTATTTCACAATTTTATTTTTCAACATATTTATCCTCTCCTGGTTCTATTATAGAAGCTTTTGACTTATCCTGCTCATTTTCTAGTATTTTCTTATTAATGGCAGAGGTATTAACTTCTAAAACTGCATTTTATTTACCAATTATTTTCTCCTGAATGGTGCATGGTACTTCAAGAGAGTCTTCAAAATCTGATGAGACACATTCCTTAGGTTCATCGAGAATGTTCTTCCTTAAATTAGGATCATATTGAATAGACGGTTCCTTGCTAATATGTTGAAATTGTTGTATTGTGTCCTCTAAGTTTTGATCTACTTTTTCTTCATAGGCTAAAGCCTCAAAAGAATTGGAATTTCTTCCAATATCCTTCCTTATTGGTCTCCACTATTCATTTTCTTTTATTTTTCTAGATCTATTTTTTGGAAGTTGAAAACCATCTTTATCCATAACCATTTGTAAATTTCTCTTACGATTTTCTACAAATGATTCTGCTGGGCTCTTCTTAGGGCATGATCTCTCAATATGCCCCACCTCATGACATATTCTACATCTAAAATATATGTTTTCATAATCTATAGTTTGGGTCCATATCTTATCCCCATACTTAAGAATGATTGATTCTGGTAAAGATTTACTTATATCAATCATGACCAATATTCGAGCATAAATAGCCAAAAATCCATCTTTTGTTGTATCTGAAATCTCAAGAAATTCTCCTAGAGTGTTGCCTATTGCCTTGAAGGTATCTATTTCCTAAAATTCAATGGGCAACCCAAACATCCTAACCCAGACTGGTACTAGGGATAAATTTACATTTTCAGGTGAAAAGCCTTCATACCAGCGGGTAAGGAAGAGCCTTGCTCTTCCCATAAACCAAGGACCCCATTTTAGGATTATTTATCTTTATTCTCTAGAACAAAAAATGGCTAGGAAGAAACCTTTGGGAATAAATGATAGAATCACTCTTGGAGACTTCCAACTCCTATCAATCCATTTTCTCAAGGTTGAAGCCCCTGGCCAATACCCATTAAATTTACCAAAAACTACCCTATCTTGGAGCAATGAGGATCTCTCTGAGGTGCACTCACTAACCTCTACCACTAGGGATGATTCTAAGGATTTAACTATAAATCAATCCATGGAAAGGAAACTAAAACTCAAAATCTAATGAAATTTATCTAGAAGTCCTATAACAAATATAATATTTGATAAAAACTTTATAAATTTTTCATGCACAATTTCTAAGATAAAGAGAGGGAAAAAATAACTTAGATATAAAATATATTGACTTATTGAAGTCCTAGACCTTCATTTCTCTTCCCATCATTTGAACCCTAGTTGGCAAATATTTACAATTTCATTTTTTGTGACTTGAAAAATTGTCACTGCCCTTGTTCCGAATGGTTGACTTCACAGGGTCATATCTCCCTCAATATTGCTCGAATTTTTGCATATGACCACTCATTTTAAAGCTATTCAAATTATGCACAAGTTGGTCCAAGAATCATTTGAATCAGATAACTCTTCATAAATATATGGCTCCTAAAAGATGAGATATTTTTTAGGAAAAAACCCTAATCCTTCGCACTTTGCAATTTTGTTTTTTGCGACTTGAAAAATTGTCAGTGCCCTTGTTTCAAATGGTTGACTTCATAGGGTTATATATACCTCGATATTGCTAAATTTTTTGCATGTGATAATTCATTTTAAAGCTATTCAAATTCTGCACAAATTGGTCCAAGAATCAACTGAATCAGATAAGTCTTGGTGAAGATATGACTCTTAAAAGATGAGACGTTTTTCAGGAAAAAAACCCTAATTCTTCGCACTTTGCAAAGAAATGAAAATATTTGTTTAAGTAGATTTTCTTTATTAGAAAACTTGAAAAAGTGCTTTGTATTACAATAAATAACAATTTTTTTATTTGTTACACAGGGGGATAGACAATGATCTCCATCATATTATCCTCGTGAGCACAATTCAACTCCTCCCTCGATAAAATTTTACTCTGAGTGAGGGAGACCCTGAAGGGGCTCAAGACTGGAACCACCAACCTTACCCCAAGCTGGCAAACACTCAGCAAAAATCAATCAGTCTACTACCTCCGCCCACTATAAATAACAGTTAAACTAATAAAGAAAGATGGATGGTATGGAAGCACAACTTAAAATGTCAACCTCATATTCCAAAACCAAAAAAAGGTTATGGGTTTACATAGAAAAACTTGAAATTAAAATAGAGCAAACAAAAACTATTAAACTAAACTATTAACTTTTGATGTTATTGTAGCACCCTAAAATTGGCATGGTTAAAACATTAGTAAAAAGATAAAATATAAAAATTTGAATTTCAACTCCAAAATACCCATTAAACCACCTTTTACCCGCTTTCCCCGTTTTTCGCACCATTTTTAGGATTTGTTTTGACCGTTGGACGATATCGTCGCAGATTAGACAAAATCGTCCCCGATCTGACGAATTCGTCTGAAATAGAACGTCCAGATGATTTAATCCCAAAACCAAATTTTCATAATTAGCTTCTGTTTCAACAGCCTCTCCAACTCGGGCAGAAGCGTGTCTGCACAGTTGGAGATTTCCTTGTTGGAGATCTCCTAGATTGGGATGATCCCCAACCTCCCAAACCTCTTCCTAATCCTATATAAACTAGGATTTTTCTAGTTTATCCCCCTGATTCCCCCTGGCTGATTCTCCCTGAACCCCTAACCCCTTTGTTGATAGGATTTCATTGCAGAGTTAGCTCCTTATTCCCTCGCATTATTGCTTGCATTTGGTATTTTTGCATTTTTTATTGCAGGAACTCTACTGTTTTTCAGTCGAAGCTAGCTTGGATCGTCGTCGACGATCTCGGACGATTTCGGGTGATCTCGTACGATTGGAGGAGATCCTAACTGTAGTCCAGATTGAGGGCATCCCGGGTTTAGAGTTTGCATTTTCTTAGCTTTTATGCATTTTTCATATCATATCTCTGCACTGTTTTAAGTTATTATGTTTTATGCATCTTGGAGTTCACCTCATTTAACATAATTGCATGATAAAGTTAAAATCAATCATTAAATCTATTGCACTTCCTTATTTATCATTAGAATCTATTATTTAGGCATGTTTGCTTTTATTTCTACCATTACCCCTTGCTTCTGCATTTGCATATTTGGTATTTTGCATCTGTTTTTGTGATTGCAGGTTTTTGACGAATTCATCAGATTTCAGACGGTTCTGTCTGATTTTAGGCGACCTTCTATGATTTGGGATGATCCCAAGAAATATCAAACGATAATGTACAAACTAATACGGTATGAACTGCTACAAGACTCAAAACCTCCATCAAACATTCGGGATCAGGTATGATACCTTCTGGTTAGCATATTCTCTGTTATTTGCATCTATTTCTATTTTTTGTATTCATTGAAATTAGCATTGGCATATAGAATAGTTTAGATTCATATCGGCCAAACCTAGGAGTTGAATGATCAAGCATAAAAATGAACACATCAAACACACTCTCAACCTAGGCGTGGAAACTGTCATTCAAAAGTTTCTTGGTGAACCCACCATCCATCGAAAATTCACCCTTATACACCTCCCCCGAGAGGCGGGACCTTCAAAGGGCCTCTCAGTCCGAGGTATTGTCCCATCCTTTTCACATCCCCCTTCCGGGCATGGATCCTATAGCCTGAAGGTAAGGGTGCGAAAAATTTGGAGCGATACATTTTGGTAAACCCGATGTGAAACAAAAACCTTTTGAAAACAAAAATTTTCTAAAAATAAAAAAATAATAAAAATCAAAACATAAATGCATTTAGACTTAAGAAAATTTGCATGTCATATTTAGATGGTAGGCTATAATAAAAGATGAGTTGTCACCATTAATGTTGAAAATCAATTAGCAGCTATAGAGATTACTTCTATGCTTAGAGTACCTCAAACAAATAGGGTTCAACCTTTGTGGAACAAACTTGATAGGATATTAGATATCATTTCATCTAGAGCAACCGAACTTAGGCAAATCAAGAGGTTTGTCCTAGATAGAATCCTAGATCCTAATCAAGTGATTTTGTATCATGAACTTCAGAGAGCTTGCCATAGGTGGTTAGCAGATAAAAGAGCCCTTGTGTCTTCTGAATTGTATACCTTTGAGGAATACCTTGATAATGCAGCTGTAGTGCATAAATTTTTGTCTCGTGTAGAAGACCAAGAGGTCGTTCTTACGGATAGAAAGAGATGGAATAAAGTTTCCAGAGCTGTGTTATATCGAGAGTATTGCCATGAGATTTATTTTTACAAAACAGAATCTAAAACAGATAATATCACCATAGCACACTTTGTTGACTTCTTGAAAAACAATTTCCAATTTGAAGAAGAGCACTTTATGACTCCTGATGAACTTGATCCTATCAATGATATCTATAAACTATTTATAGAAAACTAAGCTATTATTTTATTATTGTTATTTCTTGTACTTAGTGTGTTGTTTATTGTCTTTATAAACAAAAACAAAAACACAATAAAATCATAAAAAAAAACAAAACATTTTCTTTTAAGTATTATAGTATGTATATAATTAAAATATATACCTCCCAAGATCTGTTGCAAATATATTAATATATATTTGCTAAAACCTAAATTTAGACACAATGACTAGACTCAGGAATGGAAAACAAATTGAAGTAGAAGAGGATTGGTTAGGAAAAACCAATAAACCAGATGCCCTTCTTGCAGACCCAATTCAAGAAGAAGCAACCTTAAACCAACAAGAAGAAGAATTTGTGGACGCAAATGAACAAAAAGAAAATGATAGAGAGGAAGGATCCTCATCTCCTAAAATAACTCTAGAAGGAGTCATTACTTTTGAGAACATGGACCATTTTTGGAAATTTCTCAATAATAATATTGGCACCCTTAATAGAGAAGTTCATATGGATAAAGATCAAATTAGTGACACTCAAGCAACCCTAGAAGATATATATCACACACGCACTAATCCTTTGTCCTTTGTTGATCAAGAAAGTGATCAAGTCGGACCGTCCAATTTGGACATGGCTGCTATAATCCAAAACATGCAACAACAATAGGCTACCCAACCACCTAGAGTGTCTGTTACCAAGCCAAGGGTTATTCCCATAGAAAAGAAACCTTCATTCACTACTCTATTTCGCCAAGCTATTGATCAATATACCTCAAATCAACAAAAGCTTAAAACAAAACCAAATACCAATTTTCAACAATCTGGGATACAACATAATGCTACAACAAATCTTCTTCATAATACTCTTCCTACCAACTATTTGCATAACAGCAATATAGCATCTAATCCTTATGTCCCGCCTTCCTATGGTCACAAATCCCATACTCCTGTACCACAAAACCAATATGGTGGACAAACTGGTAATTTGGAAGCCATGGTGAAACAGTTAGTCTCTCGCATGGACCAAATAGATCCCTACCGTCCCACATACAATTATCGAGAGATGTGTAGTCAACCTCTAGATCCTATAGTTGTAGCACAACCATATCCCAAACACTTTCCTATGCCTGTCCTACCTATATATAAAGGAACCGAAGATCCCATAGAGCATCTTCGTATGTTTAGGATAGCATGTCTTGACATATCACATGATGATTTGCTATTACTAAAAATGTTCCCGAAAAGTTTAGGGGGGATGGCATTGGAATGGTATTATCAACTACCTACTCATTCTTTGAGAAATTTTGAAGAGACCGCTGAGTCTTTTGTGCATCAATTTAGTGCCTATATCGAAATACATGTAACCATTAAATATTTATACAACCTAAAACAAGACAAAGATGAGTTTTTTGCTGACTTCTTAGTTCGATGGAGATAGTTGATAGGAAAATTACACTTTGTGTTGCCTTATCGAGAAATTTTGGATATTTTTATCAATAATTTACAAGAACAACTATCCTATGAATTATCAACTGCTACCTTGACCACATTCGATCAAGCTATAGACTTAGCTCAAAGAGTGGAAGATGCTCTCATTAGAAGAGGTCAGCTCAAAAATAAAGATGATGAGAAAACATCTAGAAATCAATATAAAAATAAACAAGTTGTGGGTGACGGAGTCACTAATAGCAGAAACATTGCTAATGTTACTATTGCGAAAACAACAGAGAAGTTTATATTGAAACCTCCTAATAAACCACCCCGAGAATTTACTAGGTTAAATCAATCTTTATCAACCATTCTCCCGCAATTACTAGCACGAGGTTTGATCCAATTACCAACTATCTGGGAACCTGATCCAACCATACCCGGATACAGAGCTGATTTACATTGTGATTTTCATAGAGGACCTGGACACGCTACCAAATCTTGCAAAAGATTAAAACATAAAATACAAGATCTGATTGATAACAATTAGATGGAGGTGCAAGCCTTCCAACCTAAACAAAATGCTTCTAATAGCGCTCAAAAGAACATTCCCCAAAATCAGAATCAGAATTCCAATTAATCATTGGACATATTTCAACATCCTTTACCAAAACATGGTAAAGAGGTGGCCAATCAAATTGAGCATCACAATGTTCCTCCTGCTACCCGATATGTAGGGACTATTAGTGGACAATTACCTATTCATGATTCTCAAATATTTGACACAACTTTATCCATAGTTACGACTAGACCTCTACATAATATTCGGATACTTGATCTTAGTGACACTGAATATGAGACTGAAAGTGACATGGAAATCACCTCAAATCAATCGAATAGTTCTGAAGATGAATCGGATCCTATTCAACCTATCACCAGTTCTATGGTTCCAGAAGAACCATTTCCTAGAAGAGTCACTACTAGATCATCATCTCACCAAATAATTTCTAATGAACAAGCCATAAACGCTAGACCAAGACCTATTCATCACCCACAAAATAATATTTTCGGAACCATCGGAGCCATTACCAGACAACAGGCTCAAACCTCTCAACATGATCAAACTCAGAACGATGGATCAGCCCCATTTGTTTTGAAAAATCCCAATAAAGGGAATTATGCATCTTTATGTTCAACCAAAACCTCCTTACAATATTAATGAACAACTATCCAATACTACAGCTAGAATTTCCCTTTTGGACCTATTAAGATCTTCTCCTACCCATAGGGACGAATTAATGCTTACATTAAGCCAAATGATGGTACCACAAAATATTCAACCTGAAGCCATGTCCAATACTATCATCACTCGAGAAGTCGATTGTATTGACTTTCGAGATAAAGATATCCCGCAACATAGTTTACATAAGGATAACCCCTTATATATTACTACCCTAATTGGAGATGTAGTTGTTAAACGAGTCTTGATTGATAATGGTTCATCTTTAAACATATGCACTTTTGACTTCTACCAACGATTTGGGTTTAGAAGTGACGAAATGAAAAGAGTTGATATGATTATCAAAGCCTTCAATGACGAGACACAAGAAATGTGTGGAGTCATTACTATACCCTTGCAAGTTGGTCCTAGAACCCTAGATACGACCATGTTTATTGTACATTGCCCTGCATTGTACAATATACTTTTGGGTTGCCCTTGGATCAATGCGATGCGAGCGGTTCCCTCCACCTTACATCAGTGTGTTAAATTCGAATTTAAAAACCAGTTGGTTACCATTCATGGTGATCCTAGACCCTTTGATATGTGTGCTTTGGCGAGAACTCGTTGGAGTTCAATTTTGCCCTGCCCTGTCATCCACACATCCTAATTCTTATCATCCGTCCAAATATGTGAAACACACACCCATAACATCATCTACTCTTTCAACTACACCTATACATTTAGCTCAATCATATTCTGAACAAACCACATTAGGACCTCAAAAATATCCTAAACCGACAACCAATGCTTCTTGTTTTACTCCTATATCTTCCATACCTATAGACTCACCCATCAATATCCCTATGACATCTACATCCACTACTGGCATCCTTTCTACACCTGACGATGTAGGAAGTGTTCCTTCTACCTCTTATGCTCTTATTGATGAGCTCTTACCCAATTTATCTATAATTCTTATATCTGAGGAAGCCAACACCTGCCATGCAAACTTCCCTCCTTTTAAATAAACTCCCACCCTCTCCTCGTACCTTGGGTCTCCCACAACCTATGGGAAGTATCTACCAAGTCGGGAGTTGTGCTTTTATTTATAAAGGATATGATTGGGGAAGTGTATCGTTCCAAATTTTCCACACCCTTACCTTCAGGCTAAAGAATTCTCGCCCGAAAGGGGGATGCGGGAAGGATGGGACAATACATTTTGGTGAACCCAAAGTGAAACTAAAACCTTTTGAAAACAAAACATGAACAAGAAACAAAAACATAGATGCATTTAAAATCATTAGAAAACTACTAAGTTGCATAATCATGTTTAGATGGTAGCTCCTAAGAAAAAATTAGCAGTTACTATAAATTTTGAAAACCAATTAGCAGCCATAGAAATTAATTTTGTGCTTAGTGTGCCTGAAACAGATAGAAATCAACTTTTGTGGGACGAACTTGATAGGAGACTAGGTATCATTTCATCTAGGTCAACGAGCTTAAACAAATCAAGAGGCTTGTCCTAGATAGAATCCTCGGATCCTCATCAACTAATTTTTTATCATGAACTTCGGAGAGCTTGCCATAGGTGGTTAGCTTATAGGAGAGCTCTTGTGTCTTCAGAATTGTTCACCTTCGAGGAATACCTCGAGAACGCAATTGTTATACACCAATTCCTAGGTCATGTAGAAGATCAAGAGGTCATTCTTACGGATAGAGAAAGATGGAATAGAGTCCCCAAAGCTGTGTTATATCGAGAGTATTGCCACGAGCTTTACTTCTACCGACCAGTCTGAAACAGATAATATCACCATAGCACACTTTGTTGACTTCTTGAAAAACAATTTTCAATTTGAAGAAGAACATTTCATGACTCTGAAGAACTCGAGCCCATTAATGATATTTATAAATTGTTTATAGAAAACTAGATCATTGCTTTCATTATTATTATTTCTTGCATTTTGCGTGCTGTTTGTTGTCTTTATAATATTGTTATAAAAAAAAAATAAGAAAAACCAAAAAACATAATCAAACCAAAACATTTTTATTATAGTAGGTATATAATTAAAATATATACCTCTTAAGCATGTTGCATATATATATATATATATATATATATATATATATATATATATATATATATATATATATATATATATATATATTTTCTGAAATCTAAGTTTAAGCACAATGAATAGACTTAGGAATGGTAAACAAACCGAAGAAGAAGAAGAAGAAGATTGGTTAGGAAAGAAAACAAAAAAATTAAATGCCCTTCCTGAGGATCCAATTCCAGAAGAAGAAACTCTAGAACAACCAGAAGATGAGTCAGGTCGAAGAAAATGAACAACAAGAAAATGTTAGAGAGGAAGGATCCTCATCCCCTAGAATGGCTCCGCATTTAAACTCGTTACTTTTGATAACATAGATCATTTCTGGAAACTCTTCAATAATAATATTGGTGCTCTTAATATGGCAGTTCGTATTGATAGGGGATAAATTAGTGAAACTCAAGCAATCCTAGAAGAAGGATTTAACATGCACATTAATCCCTTGTCCTTCGTTGATCAAGAAAGTGATAAAGCTGGACCATCCAATATAGATATGGTCACTATAATTTAGAACATGCAAAAACAACAAAGTTACCCAACCTCCTAAGGAACCTATTATTGAGCCTAAAATCATTCCCACACAAAAGAGACCTTCATTCACTACTTTATTTTGCCAAACTATTGATCAATATGCTTCAAATCGACAAAAACCTAAAAACAAGCCAAACACCAATTTTCAACAATCTGGGATACAACATAATACAACTTCAAAACTTCTTCATAACACCCTTCCTACCAACAATTTACACAATAGCAATATAGCATCTAATCTTCATGTCCCTCCATCATATGCTCACCAATCCCATATTAATACCCTACCGAACCAATATGGTGGGCAAACCAGTAATCTGGAAGCCATGGTGAAACAGTTAGCTTCCCGCATGGACCAAATGGATCCCTACCGTCCCTCGTACAATTATCGAGAGATGTGCAATCGGCCTCTAGATCCTATAGTTGTAGCACAACCATACCCTAAACACTTTCCCATGCCCGTCCTGCCTATATATAAAGGAACTAAAGATCCCATAGAGCATCTTCACATGTTTAGGATAGCATGTCATGATATATCACATAATGACTTGTTATTACTAAAAATGTTCCCGAAAATTTTAGGGGGAATGGCATTAGAGTGGTACTACCAATTGCCCACTCATTCTTTGAGAAATTTTGAAGAGACCGCTGAATCTTTTGTGCATCAATTTAGTGCCTATATCGAAAGACATGTAACCATTAAAGATTTGTACAACTTAAAACAAGACAAAGATGAATGTTTTGTTGATTTCTTAGCTAGATGGAGGCATTTGATAGGAAAACTACACTTTGTGCTACCTTATAGGAAAATGTTGGACATTTTTATTAATAATTTGCAAGAACAAATATCTTATGAGTTATCAACTTCTACCTTAACCACCTTCGATTAGTCTAAGACTTAGCTCAAAGAGTAGAAGATGCTCTCATTACGAGAGGCCACTTAGGAAGAAAGATGATGAGAAAACATCCAGAAATCAATATAAAAACAAACAAGTTGTAGGTGACTGAGTCACTAACAGCAGAAATGTTGCTAATATCAATACAACGAAGACAACAAAAAAAATTATATTGAAACCTCTTGATAAACCTCCTCGAGAGTTTACTAGATTGAATCAACCATTATCAACTATTCTACCCCAATTACTCGAAAGAGGCTTGATTCAATTACCTAATATCCGAGAACCTGATCCAACCATACCCGGATACAGAGCCAATTTACACTGTGATTTCCATAAAGGGCCTAGACACGCTACTAACTCTTGTAAAATGTTAAAACATAAAATATAAGATCTGATTGATAATAATGAGATGGAGGTGCAAGCCTTCCAACCTAAACAAAATGCTCCTAATAATGCTCAAAAGAACATTTCCCAAAATCAGAATCAAAATGCCAATCAATCATTAGATATATTTCAACATCCTTTACCAAAACATGGTAAAGAGGTGGCCAATCAAATTGAGCATCATAATGTCCCTCCTCCTACTCGATATGTAGGAACTATTAGCGGACATATACCTAATCATGATTTACAAAAATTTGACACAACTTTATCCATGGTCACGACCAAGCCCCTACATAATATTCAAACACCGAATCTCAGTGATGTAGAATCGAATACTGAAAGTGAAATAGACATCACCTCAAATCAATCGAATAGTTCTAAAAATGAATCAGATCCTATTCAACCTATCACAGATTCTATGGTTTCGGAAGAACCATTTCCTAGAAGAGTTACTACTCGACCCTCTTCTAATCAGTTCCTTTCTAATGAACAAGCCATAAATGCTAGACCAAGACCTATTCATCATCCTCAATATAACATTGTAGGAACCATCGGAGCCGTTACCAGACAACAAGCTCAAAATTTTCAACAAGAACCAAATTAGAATGATGGATCAACCCCATTTGTTTTGAAAAATCCTAATAAAGGGAATCATGCTCCTAATGTTCAATCTAAACCTCCTTACAATATTAATGAACAATTATCCAATACTACAGCCAGAATTTCCCTTTTGGATTTGTTAAGATCTTCTCCTACCCATAGAGATGAATTGATGCTTACATGAAGCCAAATGATGGTACCACAAAACATTCAACCTGAAGCCATGGCTAATACTATAATCACTAGAGAAGTCGATTGTATTGACTTCCGAGATAAAGATATACCACAACATAGTTTACATAAGGATAACCCCTTATATATTACTGCCCTAATAGGATATGTAGCAGTCAAAAGGGTCTTGATTGATAATGGTTCATCTCTAAATATTTGCACTTTTGACTTCTACCAAATATTTGGGTTTAGAAGTGATGAAATGAAGAAAACTGACATGATCATAAAAGCTTTCAATGACAAAACACAAGAAACGTGTGGAGTTATCACCATCCCATTGCAATTTGGTCCAAGAACCTTAGATATGACCATGTTTATTGTACATTGCCCCGCATCATACAATATACTCTTGGGTCGTCCTTGGATCAATGCAATGCGGGTTGTCCCATCAACTTTACACCAATGTGTTAAATTTGAATTTAAAAATCAGTTGGTCACTATCCATGGTGATCCCAGACCCTTTGATATGTGTGCTTTGGCGGAACCCGTTGGAGTTCAATTTTGCCCCCGCTCTGTCATCCACACATCCTAATTCTTATTTTTCATCTAAACAATCTTCTAAACAAACCACACTAGAACCTCAAAAAGATCTTAAATTCACAACCAATCCTTCATGTTCCATCCCTATAATTTCAAAACCTATAGATCCATCTATTAACACCTCTACATTATCTACATCTATCATACCTTCCACATCTAAAGATATAGGGAATGATCCTTCTACATCTTATGCTCTTTCTGATGAACTTTTACCTGATTTATCTAAAATTCTTATATCAGAAAAAACCAATGCTTCTATGCAAAATTCCATTATCTTAAGTAATTTGTCGCCATCTCCTCGTACTTTGGGTCTCCCACAACCTATGGGAAGTACTTACCAAGTTGGGAGTTGTGCCTTCATTTATAAGGGATATGACTAGGGAAGAATACCCAGGAACATCAAAACTCATCATGAGGGATATACTCGATGTTATTTTACTAATGAGTATATTAAAGCTAAACCTATAATGCTTAAAATGGGATATAAAGGGAAAGGCTTGGGACATCTCCAAGATGGTATGAAAGAACCCTTTGAGGTAGAACCATGGCCCGCCCGATGTGGTGTGGGCCTATTTCCTAGTAAGGGTCAACCCTTCCCTTTTGAAGATGATGATCAACTCATATGTTATCAAGATTATTTGGATGGGCGTGATGATTTGCCTCTAAAAAATTAGCCATTTACATGCAATATGCTATCCATAGCTTATCCTGAAATGATTGCTAAATTCGATGATGAGTTGGAAGGAGATATTTTCCATGATGTCTCCGTTGAAGAGGTGTTACACAATGGTTTTTATTTTGATGGTTCTATACCTACTATAGCCCAGCTTGAGGCCACGACTCCTCAAAATGAATTATCCAAGTTAACCTTAAAAGAATTACAAGAATTGGGCGTTTCACCCGCCCCACCTAATTTTGAAAGAGATCTACACATGGAAGTAGAAAACGTCATTAAAGTTAACATCGGAACTGAGAATAATCCCCACATAATCAATATTGGATCAAAATTAAGTCAATAAAAACAAGAGCAATACATTGCATTCCTTAAAGAATATGAAGATGTCTTCGCTTGGACATATGAAGATATGCCAGGTTTAGACCCTTTTGTAGTTATGCATCACCTAGTAGTCCATCCGGATGCTAAACCTGTTAAATAGAAACTTAGAAAAATGCATCCTAAAATGGCCTTACTAGTCAAAGGAGAACTAGAAAAACTATTGAAGGTTATTTTTATACAAGAACTTAGTAGCTAGAACTCCTAGATGGAAAGCGCATCAATGCTTTGGAGCATCTTCGTGCCTATCAAAACAAGCTTAAAAGATTATATGCTAAGAAAGTTCGTCATCGATCCTTTGAGGTCGGTGACCTTGTTTTAAAAGAAAATCAAAAAAATACTAATGCAACTAAAGACCTTAAAGGTAAATTTGAACCCAACTGGCTTGGACCATATATTATCACTGCTAAATTTGAATCGGGAGCATACAAATTATCCACCTTAGATGGTAAATAACTTAAAGAACCCATGAACATTTTGCATCTTAAATGTTACTATGCGTAAAAAATTGGTCATTTCATCATTGTATATATTTGTTTAAAATATTTCAAAAAACCACTATCTTGTATTTCTTTCAATTTATAAATTCAAAAACACCAAAAACATCCAAATCATCAAAATATTCAAAAACATCTTTTATTTTTGTACTTCTCAAATTGTGACATATTGCAGTTATATTTTCAGTTATTTTGGATAAATTAGCATTTATTTGGAGTCCCGCACTTTCACATTCACATGAATAAATATCTTGATTTATTTGGTATGATTACTAATCTCTCTTATATCAAAGTCCACAACATTCAATTAAATAAAGTTTGAGCACAGAGAATTGATCTTGTTATTTACTTAAACCAAGCATATCCTTTCACAATAAAATGATTATATTTGTAATGTCCATGCTATGCTACATAGTAGAAGTGGTTTCTTGAGTGAAAAGTTTCCCCTGCTATCCTATCATGCACATGGTCTAGAATCTTTGAGAATTGACAAAAGGACAAGCTCACCCCTACCCAAAATAAAAATCCCTTGCTCTATAGCTAATTCGAGCAAGTATCCCTAGCATAGGAAGAAAATAAAAGTTCAAGAAAAAGAGAAAAAGAAAAAGGTTATTTCAGCATTATCTCAAATATCAAAGCAAAAGATACGAAAAAGAAAAATACAAAAAAAAAAAAAAAGCAAAAAGCAAAGAAAGCAAAACAAGCAAAAGCAAAAGCAATAAAATCCCTTTCCCTACCCATTGAAAAGAAAAGAAGGGTTGGTGAGCTTGAATCCCTGGAATTCTCAATTATTTGAAAACTTTGAGGTAAGTCCCATAACAGGTGGTTTGTGCCCAACCCGCTTGGCCTTGGGTAATCCCTAGCGTGGCGATATGTCTGTCACATTAGCGACCTTCTTTTGTACAGACCTATGTCAGCTTATGGATTAGCTAGCTCTTGATAAACCTAACTTACATAGTAGTCCGGTATGGGTATATGCATCTAAATCATGGTTAATGAACACTTATTTGGTTAATTCAAATCACTTATATCAAATTATCTTGCTCAAAATTGGTAAATGCACAAAGCAATTGCACACACATTTGTATTTGAGAGATTTTGTGTATCATTATGATAAATCAAGATCGGAAATGAACTCACATACGCACATGGGATTCCTTATAAATCTAACTTTTGTCTTTAAAATACCTTGAAATATTTTTGCAAATTGTCTAGAATAATTTCATTTTCTTCTCTGAGAACAGTTGTTTAGTATAAAGACAACTACATGCATTACCAAAAAAATCAAAATCATTTTTAAAAACATGCAATAAAAGTTACATTTATATATAACTTTTGACTTTCGCGACAATGGTATAGTTCCAAAACCAAAATTGGAATTTTATGCCTAGCACATGTTTATTTTCAAAAAATTAAAAATCAACCATGCAATAAAACTATTATTTTTTTGGATTTCGCGATGATGGTATAAGTTTATATCTATAATTCTATGCCTAGCACAAACCATCGAACTAATTTTATTTTCCATCTATTTAAAATCATAAAAACATATGACTTAAATCATTATGTTACACAATTATGCTTTACAAACAAACGAACACTTATTCTATTTCATGTCATTATGTTCAAATTCAATATTGCAACCATGGTATAAATTCTAAGGAATTGTTCAATATTTTATCACACTTAGGAATTTATGCCTAGCAAAAATCATTTTAAAATATTTCATGCATACTATTTTTATGAAAATCTGAAAACAAATCATCATCAAACCATCATCATTTCTATCATCACAAAGTCTTAAGACAGTTTCTTAAGCACTCTTTTACTTTTAACAATATTTCTATACTAGGATTAGCTTGATGACCGAGTGAGCGACGACTCCATGAAATGGTCTATAATAGCGACAATGTCCTTTGAAATTATTGTTAGAAGTCCCTTTTATTTTTATCAAATTATCCCACAAACAACCAATTTGTTTACATCAGATTATTTCATTTAAATTTTCAAAGCATGACATTCAAACCATAATATTTTCAAACGACATAATTACATGAATCATCAAATCAATCACACCAAAACATTAAAGCATCATACAAACACATAAGACAAGTCATATGATCAAAAATATCTCATCTATATATATATCAACAATATATACATCATCTCAAAACTTGATCGGTATGCCACAATCTGTACCTCAGCATACTCAATCCTCTATAAAAAATAATCAACACTATGTATCAATCATGTAGTGCAGTCTATAGCGACTAGCCTCGAGAACCCCTCGAGCTCTCAGCCTCATCTCCTCCCTCGCCCTGAGGTGGACGAGGTGGCCCCATTGCAGTCTGTGTGGTGCTATGAGTCCTGGACTCTGATCGTGTTGATGTCCCCGATGACCTCATCACGACAGGCTTTGCAATGGGGGCCGACAACGGTAACCTCTGCCTCTCTAGCACCATCTAGTAGTATAGCGTCTGATAGAATGTGATCTGGACAATAGCCCGTGCTAAGTCTTGAGTGCTTGCCCCTCTGCTTTGTGCTTTGAGGTGTGCGACCTCATCTCTAAGCTGTGTGGCCTCCTCTCGGTGTCGTGCAGCCTCATCTTGCAAGGCCTACACCTGAGCCTGGAGACGAACAGTATTTGCCCAGAGAGTAGCCATCTTGCTACTCTCTCCTGCCTCGACACCCTTGCCCTTATCAGGCGATGGTGGTCTCTCTCTCCATGGAGAATGGGGTCTCTCCTCCCTCCTCTCCTGCTTTCGCGGCCTCTGCTGAGCTTGTGGCCTCCTCTGCTCTCTCCCGCTGTGACCCTGTGTCGCCTCAATGGTCGCCTAGTGCCACCTCCTCATCTGACGCACAACTGCATGAATCGGACCTTGATCCCTTGTCATTCAAGGAGGGCGGATGCCTACGTACCAGGCATCGTAGCCGTCGGCAACCCCAGCGTTGTCACCATCCACTAGTTGGATGGGGGCATCGTTTGCGTCTTGACTCCAGAATTGCTGCATATCTAGAGCCCTGCTAAATGTAGTGTTATCCCGGATGGTCCAAGAAAACTTGTAGTCCTTGAGAGATGGGATCCCCTGTTGTAGACTGAACTGCCTCAAAACTTGGTCGTAGCGATGGAGATCCACCTCTCCCCTCTCCATCCTCAGCCAACAGGTTCGCCTGATGCGAGCCAACTCATGTCTGTCCTCGACCCACCCTGGATGATCTCTCCAAGGCCTCCAGGTGATCTGGTCGAAGACAAGGTCATCAAGTAGTCTCCGGGACATTGGCAGATCTATCCGCTGCTGTGACCTTATCCGGAGCCACCAGTAGAAAACTCGGGTCCTCTCCCCGTTAATCCCTGTCAGTGGGAGCCCTACCGGCCTTCGCACCGTGATGTGCTCCCAGCACCAAACCTGCAGTAGTGATGTCATGACTAGACATCGACCGCCTTTGTATACGACCCCATACAGGATCCTATACAATCGACATAGTATAAAGCTCCCCCAAGCAAACCTATACCCGTGGTCTCTCATGTCACAGACCACATCTGTCAGTAACCATGGTAGTCTGCATCCACTCTGATGGCATAGCAGTAGACCACCTACCACCCCAGCCAAAACCTATGTCAATCTAGATGCCCCAGGCATCTGGCATAGTGACTTGATGTTCACTCCGCCCTTCTTTAGGGCGAAGCTCAGATCTCCGCACAGTCGCATCATCGCGTGGCCCTGATTAGCCGCAGGAGTTATTAACCGTCCTTGTATGGAGATCCTCAAAATCCTCCATACATCCTCCAATTTGGGAGTCATCTCCCCTGTCGGTAACTAAAAACAAGAAGAACTCGGATACCACCTCTTTGTTAGGGCTGTCAATAGCCCCATATCTGTAGAAACTTGTGGCATATCTGCCACGTGCTGTAAGCTGACCTGAGCCAACTGATCTCGCTCTCGCTCGAGATAGAGCGGCCAATTCATCCCTCGACCCACCATATTTCCATTCTCGGCTCTTTAGTAATCCTCTCTGCAACATAAACAACAAAACAATAAAAATCATTAATAAAACAGTGATTAAAAATACAAGTAAAATAAGTTCACTTTCATATAAATGATGATATCGTCCACTATTGGACGATATCGTCCAAAATTTGGGCAAATTCATCTCCGATTTTGCAAGAGGGAATCGTCCTTTATTGGACGAAATCATCCCCATTTCGTCGATTTCGCCCTTGGACAAAATCGGCAATATCGAGATGATTTCGGCGAAATTGAGACGATTTCGTCCCAATGACGTCGACAACCCAAAAACGGTCGCGATGCTCAACAATCATTCAAAATTAATCTAAAAAGCATGAAATTCAAAATTAAAGCATTCTAAATTAAGTTTGGACCCTTACCCGTAGCCCGCGCTGGACCTCTATCGATCTGTGCGTTGTCTCGACCATCTTGTCTGCAGAGCTCTAGAAACTAGGAAAATGAACAGTAATAATGAATTAGGGTTTTACCCTATTTTTCTTAATTTTATTCAAAAACACTTAACAACATTTTAGCATTTTGCTTTTCCACGTTTTTACCTCAAACGTTTGATTTGGATAAAAACACGGAGGGGGCACCATAGTAAATTGTCGTACGATTCGACCTAGAATCGTCGCCTAAAAATGAGAATAATTTTTGCTTTCTCGTAGATCAAGAAGAACTCATCTTTAACGCATTTTCTTCAAAAAAATCGCTAAAGAGGGGGCAAAATGTAGCACCCTAAAATTGACGCAGTAAACCTTAGCAATAATTAAAATTACCTTAGTAATAATTCAAATTCAATTTTTCAACCCCGAACCACCCATTAAATGCCTTTTAAACCGCTTTCCTCATTTTCTATGCCATTTTTAGGATTTGTTGTGACCGTTGGACGATATCATCGTCGATCAGACAATATCGCCTTAGATCGGACGATTTTGTCTGGACTAGAACGTCACAGATAATTTTGTCCCAAAACTGATTTTTCATAATTAGCTTCTATTTCAACGGCGTCTCTAACCTGGGCAAAAGCGTGTCTGCACGGTTAGAGACTTCCCCCATTGGAGATCTCTCAAATTGGGATGATCTCCAACCTCCCAACCTCCTTCCTATACCTCTTTAATCTTAGGCCCTCCCCTTGACATTCCCCTGGCTGAATTTTCCTGTAACACGAGTTATATTTGCATTAGACCATCTTAAATCACCATTTGCCTTCGTATTTTTCCAAGTTTGTTTGCAGGAACTTCATTGTTTATCAGCCGGAGCAAGCTCAAATCGTCGTAGATGATCCTGTACAATCTCGGACGATCACGCATCAATTCGAGACGATTTCGACTGCAGTCAACATTGGGGGTAATCAGTGCCCTGAGTTTGCATTCTTTCTTCACTATCTACTATTTTGCTTTGCATTAGTTAGACTTATTACTATTTTACATCCTGTAGTTCACCCATATAGTTTTAATGCATAATAAAATCATAATTTGTCATTAAATCATTATGATACACTCATGTTTTTGTTTATAATTATCAGTTTAATATTATTGTTGTCATTCTACATCATTGCCCTTTGTTGGAATAGTTGTGTTTTCTGTATTTTGTATCTATTTCTCTGATTGCAGGTCTCTGACGAATTCGTCACATGAATTCGTTAGATCTCAGACGATCTTGTCTGATCATAGACGATCCTATCATATCAGAGGCGATCTTGACTGCTTCAAAAATCAGAACCTCCATCAGACATCTGGATCAGATATGGCTTTTTAATCTAGCTCATTCTCTGTGTTTTCTGTTCAAATATGTTTTTTGTATTCATTTAAATTTGCATTTCATATAGAACAGTTTAGATTCATTTGGCCAAACCTAGGAGTTGAATGATCAAACATAAAAATGAACACATCAAACACCCTCTCAACCTAGGCGTGGAAACTACCATTCAAAAGTTTCCTGGTGAACCCACCATCCATCGAAAAATCACCTTAATACCCCTCCCCCGAGAGGCGGGACCTTCAAAGGGCCTCTTAGTTTGAAGTATTGTCCCATCCTTCTCGCATCCCCCTTCCGGGCGCGAATCCTTTAGCCTGAAGGTAAGGGTGCGAAAAATTTGGAACGATACATTTTCCAAAATTTGGATCCTTTACGTCGGGTTCACCAAAATGTATCGTTCCAAATTTTTCGCACCCTTACCTTTAGGCTAAAGGATCCGTGCCCGGAAGGGGGATGCGAGAAGGATGGGACAATACCTCGGACTGAGAGGCCCTTTGAAGGTCCCACCTCTCGAGGGAGGGGTATTAAGGTGATTTTTCGACGGATGGTGGGTTCACCAGGAAACTTTTGAATGGTAGTTTCCACGCCTAGGTTGAGAGGGTGTTTGATGTGTTCATTTTTATATTTGATCATTCAACTCCTAGGTTTGGCCAAATGAATCTAAACTGTTCTATATGAAATGCAGATTTAAATGAATACAAAAAACATATTTGAACAGAAAACACAGAGAATGAGCTAGATTAAAAAGCCATATCTGATATGAATGTCTGATGGAGGTTCTGATTTTTGAAGCAGTCAAGATCGCCTCTGATATGACAAGATCGTCTACGATCATACAAGATCATCTGAGATCTGCAGAGACCTGCAATCAGAGAAATAGATACAAAATATAGAAAACGCAACTATTCCAACAGAGGGCAATGATGTAGAATGACAACAATAATATTAAACTGATAATTATAAACAAAAATATGAGTGTATCACAATGATTTAATGACAAATTATGATTTTATTATGCATTAAAACTATATGGGTGAACTCCAGGATGCAAAATAGTAATAAGTCTAACTAATGCAAAGCAAAACAATAGATAGTGGAGAAAGAATGCAAACTCAGGGCACTGATTGCCCCCAATGTTGACTGCAATCGAAATCATCTCGAATTGGTGCGTGATCGTCCGAGATTGTACAAGATCGTCTGCGACGATCTGAGCTTGCTCTGGCTGAAAAACAATGAAGTTTCTACAAACAAACTTAGAAAAATACGAAGGCAAATGGTGATTTAAGATGGTCTAATGCAAATATAACTTGTGTTACAGGAAAATTCAGCCAGGGGAATGTTAATGGGAGGGCTTAAGATTAAATAGGCATAGGAAGGAGGTTGGGAGGTTGGAGATCATCCCAATTTGGGAGAACTCCAACGGGGGAAGTCTCTAACCGTGCAGAAACGCTTTTGCCCAGGTTAGAGACGCCGTTGAAACAAAAGCTAATTATGAAAAATTAGTTTTGGGACAAAATCATCTGGACGTTCTAGTCCAGACGAAATCGTTCGATCTGAGGCGATATCGTCTGATCGACGACGATATCGTCCAACAGTCACAACAAATCTTAAAAATGATGTGAAAAATGAGGAAAGTGGTTTAACAGGCGGTTCGAGGTTGAAAATTTGAATTTGAATTATTACTAAGGTAATTTTAATTATTGCTAAGGTTTACTACACCAATTTTAGGGTGCTACAGGAAGAATACCCAAAAGCATTAAGACACATTGTGATGGATATGCTAGATGCTATTTTGCTAATGGTTATCTTAAAGCTAAGACCATAATGCTTAAATTGGGATATAAATGGAAAGGTTTGGGACCTTTCCAAAATGGTATGAAAGAACCTTTTGAGGTAGAACCGTGGCCTGCCCACTGTAGTGTGGGCCTATTTTCTAGTAAAGGTCAGCCCTTTCCATTTGAGGATGATGACCATCTCGTATGTTATCAAGATTATCTAGATAAACAAGATTCTTTGTGCCTAAAGAATAATTCTTTTACCTGCAATATGCTATCCATAGCCTACCCCGAAATGATTGCTGAATCCAACGAAGAGTTGGAGGGAGATATCTTTCATGATATTTCCATTGAGGAATTGTTATATAATGAATTTTATTTTGATGGCTCTATCCCGAATATAGCCTAGCTTGAAGCTACGACTTCTCAAGATGAATTATCCAAGCTAACCTTGGAATAATTACAAGAATTAGGTGTTTTATCCACCCCACCTAATTTTGAGAGAGATTTACATATGGAAGTTGAAAACGTTATAAAAATTAACATTGGAACCAAACATAACCCTCACATAATCAATATTGGATCAGAATTAAGTCAAGAAAAACAAGATAAATACATTTCATTTCTTAAAGACTATGAAGATGTCTTTGCTTGGACATATGAAGATATGCCATGTTTGGACCCTTATGTAGTTATGCATCATCTAGTAGTCCATCCAGATGCTAAACCTGTTAAAAAGAAACTCATAAAAATGCATCCTAAAGTGGCCTTACTAGTCAAAGGAGAACTAGAAAAACTGTTGAAAGTCATTTTTATACAAGCCATTGATTATGCCGAATGGATCTCAAATGTATTTCCAGTAACTAAGAAAGAAGCCACTAAAGTAAGGGTTTGCACCGATTTTAGAGCCATTAATGTTGCATGCCCTAAAGACGATTTTCCTCTTCCCAACATGGATTAGATCATTGACTTTACTGCTGGAAGTGGAATGATATCCTTAATGGATGGATTTTTCGGTTATAATCAGATCAAGATAGCTCTTGAAGATCAGGCCAAAACAACCTTTATCACCCCTTGGGGAACCTTTTGTTGGAAAGTGATGCCATTTGGCTTAAAGAATGCAGGTGCAACCTATCAACGAGCTATGACTTATATTTTTCATGATATGATGCATGATATCCTACATGATTATGTAGATGATATCATAGCTCGTTCCATCAAAGAAGATGATCATTTAAATGACTTAAGGAAAGTATTTGATCGGTTAAGGGAATATCTTATCCGACTAAATCCAACTAAATGCATATTCGTAGTTAAATCCGATAAATTATTAGGGGTTATAGTTTCTTTACGTGGCATTGAAATTGACCCTCTCAAGATCGTGACTATCACAGATATGCCCGCACCCACAAATATATTAGAATTACGAAGTTTACAAGGTAAGCTTCAAGCTATTCGCCTCTTCATCAACAAGTTGGCAGACAAAATTGGACCCTTTCTTAAGCTTCTTAAGAAAGATGTCACTTTTCATTGGGACGACGAATGCCAAGAAGCATTTGAACTCCTTAACCAATATCTCCTCAAACCTCCAGTGCTTTCCCCACCTAGATCTGATCATCATTTTATCTTGTACATTTCGCTTCGATTCTCGCCTTAGGAGCTATGTTAGCTCAACTTGACGATGAGAAGAAAGAACGTGCTAATTATTACATTAGCGAGAACCTTAATCGCTTATGAAACTCGTTATACCATATTAGAGAAATTATGCCTAGCAGTCATATTTTCTACACAGAAACTACGACATTATATGCTCAGTCAAAAAACGTATGTTATTGCCAAATTCGACCCTTTGTGATATCTCATGAGTCGACCATATTTATCTGGTCGCACAGCCAAGTGGGTTCTTGCGTTAAGAGAATTTGAACTCACCTTCATAGGACAGAAGTCTGTTAAGGGTCAAATCATAGTAGATCAATTAGATGTTGCACCCTTAGAATCTACTCATCCCCTCATCATTGAGTTTCCTGATGAATGCCTTAAACTAGATGCAGACCATTCAGAGCAATGGTCCCTATACTTTGACAGAGCCCGATGCATGAGTGGGGCAAGTGCGGGTATTATTTTAATATCTCCACAAAAACATCTTATACCTCTGTCCTTCAAATTAACATTTGCGTGCACCAATAACACTGCTGAATATGAAGCTCTTATCCTTGGATTACGAGCTGCCTTGGCATTGAAAATTAAAAGTTTATTGGTTTTCGGTGACTCCCAACTTGTCATAAATCAAATCAATGATGTTTATCAGACCAGAGATGATAAATTACGTCCATATAAAGCATATGTTTTGTAGTTGTTATCCTTGTTTGATCAAGTTACTTTGGAAGCTATTCCTCGAACTAGCAATCGTGTGGCTGATGCTATGGCTGCAGCTGCATCTCTTTTACCCTTGGAGTTAGATGATGAATATGCTACCATCATTATTCGTCGACTCCAGGAACCAGCTTCAAGCAAATCCTATTTAGAACCTTTGGATGTGTTTCTCATCAACGAAACAACTCCTGAACCATGGTATACTGATATATTTAATTTTTTGCAGACAGGAACCTTCCCTGATGGTTGTACTAGCAACCAGCGTAGGTTATTACGTAGACAAGCAAGTCGCTTTATGATTATTGGTAATACCTTGTACAGAAGATCTTTTGAAGGCATCTTATTGAGATGTTTGAATCTAGAAGAATCTAGATCAGCTTTGAATGAAGCCCACAATGGATCTTGTGGGGGACATTTTAGTGGTAGCACCATTGCTAAGAAACTCCTTCGGATAGGATATTTTTGGCCTACCATGGAAATTGATGCACATAATTATGTGCAACATTACGACAAGTGCCAGAAACACGCTGACCTTATCCATGCACCTGCATAAGAATTGCAGGCTATTTCATCTCCTTGGCCCTTTTCAAAATGGGGCCTAGACATCATTGGAAAAATCAACCCTGTGTCATCCGATGGACACAAATTCGTCATAATCGCCACTGAGTATTTCATGAAGTGGGTTGAAGCTATGCCATTAGCTTCTTGCACTGGAACACAAGTTTCCAAGTTTATTTTTAATCAAATTATTTGTAGGTTTGGAATTCCTACCAATCTCATTTCCGATAATGGAACTTGTTTAAAAAATAAATATGTTAAAAAATTATGTCAAAAATATAAAATTCAACATCGTTGGTCCACTCCCTATTATCCTCAGGGTAATGGTCAAGCATAAGCATCTAATAAAACCTTAATCAAAATTCTCAAAAAATTGGTCAATAAATCCGGTCGAGATTGGCACATTTAGTTATATCCTACTTTGTGGGCCTATCAAACTAGTGTTCGAACCCCCACTGGAACTTCACCTTTTGTCTTGGTTTATGGTGCTGAAGCCGTTTTTCCCTTTGAACTAGAAGTTCCTTCTTTAGCTCTACTACTTCAAGATACTGAAGTAGGGGATGAATATCGTGCTAGAAGATTTAGTCAGCTAGAACTTCTCAATGAAAAGTGCATAAATTCTTTGGAGCATCTTCGCGCCTACCAAAACAAGCTTAAGAGAGCATATCTTAAGAAAGTTCATCCTCAATCCTTTGAGATCGGTGACCTTGTCTTAAAAGAAAATAAAAAAAATACTAATGCAACTACAAACCTTAAAGGTAAATTTGAGCCCAACTGGCTTGGACCATATGTCATCACTGCTAAATTTGGATCAGGAGCATACAAATTATCTACCTTGGATGGTAAAGAACTTAAAGAACCTATGAACATTATGCATCTTAAACGTTACTATGCGTAAAAATTGGTCATTTCATCATTGTATATATTTGTTTTGCATATTATTTCCTTTTAGTCACTTCTTTAAAACATTTCAAAAATAATCACCTTGTATTTCTTTCAATTCATAACTTAAAATTAAAAACATCCAAATCATCAAAATCTTCAAAAACATCTTTTATTTTTGTACCTATCAAATTGTGAAGTATTGCAGTCATATTTTCAGTTATTTTGGATAAATTAGCATTTATTTGGAATCCCGCACTTTCACATTCACATGTATAAATATCTTGATTTTATTTGGTATGATTATTCATCTCTCTTATATCAAAGTCCACAGTTGAATTAAATAAAGTTTTGAGCATAGAGAACTGATCTTGTTATTTACTTGAACTAAGTATATATTTTCACATTAAAATGAGTTCATTGCAAATTCGATATGATGCTACATAGTAGAAACAGTTTCCTGAGCGAAAAGTTTCCCCTGCTATCCTATCATGCACATGGTCTAGAATCTTTGAGAATTGACAAAAGGACAAGCTCACCCCTACCCAGAATAAAATTCCCTTGCTCTACAGCTAATCCGAGCAAGTATCCCTAGCATAGAAAGCAAAGAAAAGTTCAAGAAAAAGAGAAAAAGAAAAAGGTTATTTTATATCATCACCACAATATTTCAGTATTTTCTCCAAAATCAAGCAAAAATACAAAAGTACAAAAAAAAGAAAGAGAAACGCAAAAGCAAAATGCAATAAAATCCTTTCCCTACCCCTTGAAAAGAAAAGAAGGGTGAATGAGCTTGAATCCCTAGAATTCTCAATTATTTGAAAACTGTGAGGTAAGCCCCATAACAGGTGGTTTGTGCCCAACCCGCTTGGCCTTGGGTAATTCCTAGCGTGGTGATATGTCTATCACATTAGCGACCTTCTTTTGTACAGACCTATGTCAGCTTATGGATTTGCTAGCTCTTGATAACCTAACCTACATAGTAGTTTGGTACGGTTACATGCATATAAATCATGGTCAACGAACATTCATTTGGTTAAGTCAAATTACTTGTATCAAATTATCTTGCTCAAAATTGGTGAATGAACAATACAATCGTACACACATTTGTATTTGAGAGATTTTGTATCAATATGATAAATCACAATCGGTAATGAATTCACATTTGCACATGAGGATTCCTTATAAATCTACATTTCTCTTTGAGATAATTTAAAATATTTCTGTAACTCTTTTTAGAATAATTTTATCCTTTTATTTCATAATTCTTGTTTTCTATAAGAGCAATTACATACATCTTCTCACAAAATCTTAAAAATAATTTCAAACAAAATTTTCATATTATTATTTTTCTATTTATCAAAGGTAAAAAAAAATTCATCTTGCAATAAAACCAACAATCTATTTTCTTCTTTGGATTTCGCAATGATGGTATAAGTCTATACCTATAATTCTATGCCTAGCACAAACCATTGTTCTAATTTTCTTTTCCATTTATTTTAAAACAAATTCATCAAAACATATGACTTGCATCATTATGTTACACAATTATGCTTTACAAACAAACGAACACCTATTCTATTTCATGACATTATGTTCAAAATTCAATATTGCAACCATGGTATAAATTCTAAGGCATTGTTCAAAATTTTATCACACTTAGGAATTTATGCCTAGCAAAATCATATTTTCGTATTTCATGCATAATTTTTTATGAAAATCTAAAAACAAATCATCAAACCATCATTATCTCCATCATTACAACACAAAGTCTTAAGACAGTCTCTTAAGCACTCTTTTACTTTTAACAATATTTCTATATTGGGATTAGCTTGACGACCGAGTGAGCGGCGACTCCATGAAATGGTCTATAACAACGACAATGTCCTTTGAAATTATTGTTAGAAGTCCCTTTTATTTTTTATCAAATCACATCACCACAACCAATTGTTTACATCAGATTATTTCATTTAAAATCTTACAGCATGACATCAAATTATAATATTTCAAACACGACATAATTACATGAATCCTCAATCAAATAGGCAAACAATTCAAACATTAAAGCATCATAAAAACATATGAACAAATCATATCATCATAAACAATATCATATATATATATATATATATCCAAAAATTATATACATCATATCAAAACTGGATTGGTATGCCACAATCTATACCCTGGCATACTCAATCCTCTCAACAATCTCTACAAAATCTATAGTCCATAGACACCTAGCCTCGAGGAGCCCTCGATCTCTCAGCCTCATCTCCTCCCCCACCCTAACGTGGAGGAGGTGGTCCCATAGAGGTCCGAGCTGTATCTCGAGTCCTCGTCGTCGATCATGAGGATGTCCTCAACGATCCCATCATGATCGGCTCTACAATAGGGGTCGGCAGTGGTACCCTCTGGTTCTCTGGAACCATGTGATAGTATAACCCCTGGTAGAATGCGATCTAAGCAATAGACCTCGATAGATCATCCCTGCTCACCCCTCCGCCCCGAGCTCTGAGTCGTGTAGTCTCATCCTACAATGTTTTCACCTGAGCTCGAAGGCGGGCAACCTCAACCCGAAGAGCCACTGTCTCGTTGCTCTCCCCTGTGTCAACACCCTTGCCCTTATCAGGCGATGGTGGTCTCTCTCCCTGCTGCGGAGAGAGCCTCTCCTCCCTCTGCTCTGTCTCTCGCGACCTCTGTGGAGCCCATGCCATCCTATGGCGTCTCTCCTGTGGGATCCGCCGCTGCTCTCTCCCTTCGCGCCCCCGCGCTACCTCAATAGCAGCTTGTCGCCATCTCCCCTGTCGATAACCGAAAGCAGGACGACCCTGGATACCACCTCTCTGCTAGGGCTGTCAGTAGCCCTATGTCAGTCGGTACTTGTGGCATCTCTACCACATGCTGTAGACCGACCTGTCCAAGTCAGTCACGCTCTGCTTAGTCAAGCGCGGCTATGTCATCTCTTAGCCTGTCGTATTTCCATTCTCAGATCTTTAGTAATACCTTCTACAAAATAAACAATAAAACAACAAAATCATTAATCAACCAATCATTAACATCAAATTAAACAACTTAAAATCAAGTTTAAAATGATATCGTCCACCATTGGATGATATCGTCCCCAATTGGGCAAAATTGTCCTTTGTGAGGACAACATCGTCTTTGATTTTGTAACTTGGGAATCACCCCTTGTTGGATGAAATCGCCCCTAATTTGTTGATTTCGTCGTCAGACGACATCGATGCTCTAGGGATGATTTCGACGAAATCGAGACGATTTTGTCATGACGATGTCGACGGCCTAAAAATGGCCGCGATGCCCCAAACAATCAAATTTAAATAAAAAAAAACTTGCACAAAGTTACATTAAACCTAATCTACTAGGATTAGATCCTTACCCGTAGCCCGCGTCGGACCTCTGTCGCTCTGTGCGTTGTCTCCACCATTTTTCTTCTCTGTAAAACTCTGGAACAGTAAAAGTGAATAGTACAAATGAATTAGGGTTTTCCCTATTTTCTTTAAATTATTTAAAAATCCACATTTTTTAAATTTTTCTTTTTCGCGTTTTTACCTCAAACGTTCGATTTGGGTAAAAACACGGGGGGGGCACCATAGTCAGCATTCGTACGATTCGACCAAGAATCGTTGTCTAAAAAATTGAGTATATTTTTGCTTTCTCGTAAAACAAGAAAAACTCGTCTTTAACGCATTTTCTTCGAAAAATTCGCTAAAGAGGGGGCAAAATGTAGCACCCTAAAATTGGCACCGTTAAAACATTAGTAAAAAGATAAAATATAAAAATTTGAATTTCAACCCCAAACTGCCCGTTAAACCGCATTTTACCCGCTTTCCCCGTTTTTCATGCCATTTTTAGGATTTGTTTTGACCGTTGGACGATATCGTCGTAGATTAGACGAAATCGTCCCCGATCTGACGAATTCATCTAGAACAGAACGTCCAGATGATTTCGTCCCAAAACCAAATTTTCATAATTAGCTTCTGTTTCAACAACCTCTCCAACTCGGGCAAAAGCGTGTTTGCGCAGTTGGAGATTTCCCTGTTGGAGATCTCCCAGATTGGGATGATCCCCAACCTCCCAAACCTCTTTCTAATCCTATATAAACTAGGATTTTTCTAGTTTATCCCCCTGATTCCCCCTGTTGATTCTCCCTGAACCCCTAACCCCTTTGTTGATAGGATTTCATTGCAGAGTTAGCTCCTTATTCCCTCGCATTATTGCTTGCATTTGGTATTTTTGCATTTTTTATTGCAGGAACTCTACTGTTTTTCAGTCAAAGATAGCTTGGATCGTCGTCGACGATCTCAGACGATTTCGGGCGATCTCGTACGATTGGAGGCGATCCTGACTGTAGTCCAGATTGAGGGCAGCCCGAGTTTAGAGTTTGCATTTTCTTAGCTTTTATGCATTTTTCATATCATATCTCTACACTGTTTTAAGTTATTATGTTTTATGCATCTTGGAGTTCACCTCATTTAACACAATTGCATGATAAAGTTAAAATCAATCATTAAATCTACTGTGCTTCCTTATTTATCATTAGAATCTATTATTTAGGCATGTTTGCTGTTATTTCTACCATTACCCCTTGCTTCTGCATTTGCATATTTGGTATTTTGCGTCTGTTTTTGTGATTGCAGGTTTCGGACGAATTCGTCAAATTTCAGATGACCTTCTATGATTTGGGACGATCCCGAGAAATATCAGACGATAATGTACAAATTGAGACGGTCTGAACTGCTACAAGACTCAGAATCTCCATCAGACATCCGAGATCAGGTATGATACCTTCTGGTTAGCATATTCTCTATTATTTGCATCTATTTTTGTTTTCTGTATTCATTGAAATTAGCATTGGCATATAGAATAGTTTAGATTCATATCGGCCAAACCTAGGAGTTGAATGATCAAGCATAAAAATAAACACATCAAACACACTCTCAACCTAGACGTGGAAACTGCCATTCAAAAGTTTCCTGGTGAACCCACCATCCATAAAAAATTCACCCTTATACACCTCCCCCAAGAGGCGGGACCTTCAAAGGGCCTCTCAGTCCGAGGTATTGTCCCATCCTTTTCACATCCCCCTTCTGGACACGGATTCTATAGCTTGAAGGTAAGGGTGCAAAAAATTTGGAGTGATACAATTATATATTAAATGAAATGCAACCACAATGACTAGAATAATCATGCAATATTATATCTATGATAATGACAATATTCTAAGTAAATAGCATGAGAAACTTCTGAAAATACTCATGAAATAACCATTAATGAAAGTTCACAAAAATAGGAACTTCATACAAAATATAGAGATTTAAAATGCTCCATTCTTCATACAAGTTCTACATTGTATCTACTCTAGTCTATCTTTCCTACTAACTTCCTCCTTCTCTCTACTTGCTTCAACTACTCAAACATCTATCAAAGGCCTATATATAATGAGATATGACTCTTGGCATTTCATCTTCCTATGACTTTTCATCTTCCTATCCTGGGGACTCATATACATGTGGACAACATGCACATTCTAATAATACTTCTGCATTTATTACATTACATAAAATAAATACTTAAGCCTTAATCTAAGACACTCTCCTAATCTAAATATGTACCCAAGATGGTACATTAGCATGCACCAAATAATGTAATATATTCCAACACCTCCCTGGATTACATTATTTGGTTATTGAAGAATTTAGTTTTCAATATGGGTCTTCGTTCTTCAAATATTCTTTAGCTTGATCAGGTTCTTTTTCTTCTTATTTAATCTGTATATGGCCAAGTAGTCCATAGTTTTGTTGTCCTCCCATATTTCTTATTATGAATCTTCTATTTACCCATCGACTCTTATGGTATATGGATTTTCCATTTTTTGCTTTTTTTTTTTTAAATAATGCATTAGTCTTGTTTTGTAATACAACAATATCTTGTGAAATCTCAATTGAGTCTAGAGCATATATATCATTGTGGATTGATCATGTAGCTTTTATATTATTTTGATGTATGATGAGACACTTATTGACTCCATTTATATATCTAAAATCAATAATTATTTTGTTTTCTACCAAATTTGCTACTGAAATAAGATTTGATGTTAATCTAGGAACATACATTACATCATGTTACATAAAATTTGGAAATGATGTACTAGGTGTTACACACCCATATCCATGTATAAGATATATTTTCCATCTGCAATTTTCAACCTAAATTTATTAGTGACTTCAAGGCAATCAAACCATTGTAGATGTCCTATCGTGTGATGACTTGCACCAGAATCAATAAACCAAATGTCCTTTTCATTTTGACTTGTATAATTGTTTGTGCTTGAAGTAATTTTACATATTTGATATGGATTATTAGATAGATTTTGATCTTGAGTCCTTTCATAGTGTATCTTGCAATTATATGTTCCTCTTGCTAACTTATCCATTATCTTACGATATTGTAGCATTCCTTATGTCTCCCAATCTTCTATCCTTCAATTCTTGTAGTATATGATCAATAAATAGTTAAATTTCTAAATAGAATTCCTTTTATCTCTTTAGTATTGAGAATAAATTTGTTAGAATCTTTTATCTTTCAAAGCCTTTGAAGTTGTCTACCTTATGACTCCATAGTATAAGATCAAATTTGATAATATCTTATCAATTTTCAAGTTTTATAGAATACTTTATATCTTACAAGTGTTTTGAATGTACTATGATCTTGATAAAGTACTTAGCTTTCTAAATTTTCCTTGATTTGAATCCCTTTTGTCTCCCTAATATTCAACTTCAATTCTTCATCTTAATTCTCCCTATTAACGAATAGAAAGCTAAAGATAGTTTTTTATGCAATTTCAATTGGTAAAATTTTCTATCTTTAATAACTTTAAAGTTGGATTCCTTATGTCTCAATAATTAGAGCAAGAGACTAATTCCAAAGTAGTTTTCCAACTTTCTAGCAACTCTATGTTTTGCTTCTTTCAATTTTCTAAATTTAAATCATTTTTTTGGTGTTGAACTCCTTATATCTTCCTAATTGGAAATTTAGAAACTATGGATATTTGCAAATTTAATGTTTCAATTTTCTATGTATAATTCCTTATTTCTCCAAGTGTTATTTGCAAATATTTCTAATGCTTGAATAAAGTAATTCCAAATGCTTTTCAATTAAATATTTCTTGCTTCAATTCTTTTTTCAAATCTTTCAATAATGATCTAAGGTTGTACTATATCAATGCAATTCCTTATACCTCCATTTATCTAATTAATCTCAAGCATAAAAGATTAACTAGGTTTGACCTTAGCATTAATGTTTCTTATTCCTCCTTTAACTTTATAAAATTGCAAGTTAATTTGAATAATTTAAAATACCTTCTTAACTTGGGCGTGCACTTAGTATGAAGTCTACTTCTTCTTGACTTCTCTACAACTTGCACTTGAATTAAAGTGTTGTTCACTTCTCCATGTTCAATGCTTATGACACCTTCCTTACAACATTAATTGCTCTCCCTTTTGGTGCCTTCTACGTTGTTGACTATCTTCAACGTGTTGTTGGTTTCGTTCTCCTTCCACTGTGCTATTAGTTTCACTCCATTGTGTTGCGCTATGTTCTCTTGGATTACCTTCTTATTGCATGAATAAGTGTGAGACTTGTCACTCATGCAAGGCAAATGTTTCCTCTTCCCTTGGAGTTTTCTTTTACATTGTGACACTTTGCAAAAATACTCTTCACCTCCTTGTCCTTCCAAGTGATGGCACTTCTTCTCTGTAACATTCCTTCACTCTTAGCATGTTCTCTCTCTTCCACATGGTGTTAATTTTCCTTCACTCTTCTCTACTTGGTAGTGCGCTCACTCTTCTCTACATGGAACTATTATTTACTTTGTTAATGACTTCTACCTTGTAACTCTCCTTCAACGTGATGTTATCTTTTGTAACACTCCTTTTACGTGGCGCTATCCTCTACCTTGTAACACTCCTTCAACGTGGTTCTATCCTTTATAATACTCATTTATAACATTCCTTTGGTTCTTCACTTAGTAACACTTAATGCTACTCTAGACCTCCTTTGTTGTGAATGATATATTTCCTTTACGTTGGTTAATGTTGTTGGTTGGTGTTTTCAATATAGTGTTGTGTTTTCAATTCTTCAATGATAGAATATCCTTGGTTCTTGCACCATTTTACTCGTTAATGGAGCTTTGGTGACTAGACCTTATTATTTTGTGGCTCTTTGATGCTTGTTGGCTGCTATACATAGCTTACGGGAAACACAGGCTTGTGCCTTTCAAATGCTTGCCCCCCTATACTTTCAACTGTAACCTTTGCTTTCCTAAAATGGTGGTTTCTCCTCTTGAATGTGGTGATGGCATCTATCCTTCGTCCTACTCCTCTAGTGGCTCCTATTTATTAATACATGGTAATGGTCTCTTCTACGTCACCTTTTCCTCTTTGACTACTTTTCTACTACATCTCCTTCTTGGCTCAATGCTTGGTGGTTTATATGGTTACCCCAAGCTTCTAACTCATGCCAAAACTTTACCTTTTGGATAGCTTATTTTATCCAATCTTTGTTGTATAGTATTGGCTTGATTATTTTCCAATAGATAGTAAGAAGTTGATATTTTCTTTTGTGTGTGTTATATCTAACTTCTCCTTTCTTTTGTGTAGGTTTTAATCCCTTGCAATGCTATCTTCTTTAACCTTGAAGACATAAACTTGAGACCTTTCCTTTTGCAACTTTAAAACCTTGACATTTGGTGCTTTTATAAACTCAAAAATAAGCTAAAGAATGAAATTTATTTCACCAATGTTGCATATCTTTTGGTCTCCATTAATAGCTAGATTTCTTGGTGATTTAACTCACCTATTTGCTATCCCGAGTTTGTAAAATTTGCAGCTCCAATTCGTTATGCTTTGTTGCCCTAAATTTGTTTATCTTGTAACTCTATCTTGCTTTTCAAGAAGCTTCAATTTTTTGAATACTTCTCATTATCTTGCTATTCAAAAATGTATAATCTTGCAACTATAATACTGCCAAATTTTCTCTATCTTTTAGTCTTTGGTTTGCTGTTCAAATAGGATTTAATTTATAGCTTCCAACATTATTTAAAAATCAGCTTCTATGTTGTTCAATGCTTCTCCTAACTTCTCCAAATTGCTGCTTTCAATTAGCTATTTATGGGCTCTTAAAAATCTACCCAAATCTTCTTAAGATTGTAGCTCTATGTCACCTTGTATTTGTTGTCGTGTGACTCTTCAATTTTTGCAATAAAAATTAACAATCTTCTTGTTGCAAATCAACTTTCAAATCCTTTGTGGTTGTCCTCAAAACTCTCAAATTTGATGGCTTCTTCTAGCTTCTTTCTCCTTCAATATCTTTGTCAAGTTTGATTGAGGTATTATTTTATTGGCCTTCAAATTTAACAACTTCTCAAGTCTTCAATGAGACATTTCCTTGATCTCTCCAATATTCCAACTATGGAAGTTTTGCAACGAGATCTCTTTCTTGGATTTCCAAATTCTGCTGCTTCTAAATTCTGTAATGGGACATTTTCTAGTCCTCTATCTTCAATCTTCCAAATATGGAAGTTCTTCAATGGGACGTCCTTTGGGTCTCTTCAATTTCTTCAATATTCTATGTAGATCTATTTTTTGAGTCTCCTTAATCTTTAATCTTCAATATTTAATAGGGCTCCTTTGGCCTTTTCCTCTCTTCTCAATCTTCAATATTTAACTTGTTGCTTCAAGTATTGGATTGATTCCAAAGAAGATATTCTTCCTAGCTATTGTAGGAAGCTTCACAACTTTCTTTGAATCAAATCTTCTCTACAACAAAGTGTTAGAAAATTTATCAACCTAATGGAATCAATGTTGAGTCCTAGTCTTCATGAGTTTTTTTGCAACTCTGTGGAAAGACTCTAACCAAAAAAACAATTTCAAAAAATTTGAAAATGAGATTTCCTATCTCCTCTCAATATCTCATGTGACTCTCCCTATCTCCTATCAATCGACCTTGTGCTCCGATACCACAATTAGCTTTTGATGCTATATATCAAAGGAAATGCAACCACAAGGGCTAGAATAAGCATGCAATATTATATCTATGTTAATGGTAATATTTTAAGCAAGTAAATAGCATGATAAACTTCTGAAAATACTTATGAAATAGCCATTAATGAAAGCTCACAAAAATAGAAACTTCATACAAAATGTGAAGATCTCAAATGCTCCATTCTTCATACAAGTTCTACATTGTATCTACTCTAGTCTATCTTGCCTACTAAATTCCTCCTTCTCTCTACTCGCTTCAACTACTCAAACATCTATTAAAGGCCTATATATAATGAGATATGACTTTTCACCTTTCATCTTCCTATCCTATGGACTCATGTACATTTGGATAACATACACATTTACATCATTGCACATCGTAATAATACTCGTGCATTTATTAAATCACATAAAGTAAATACTCAAGCCTTAACTTAAGACACTCTCCTAATCTAAAGATGTATCCAAGATGATACATTAGCATGTACCAAATAATGTAATATATTCCAACATGAACACCTCCAGAAAACACAAAAAAAACTATTGAACTATTGTGTGGTGCCATCCTAAGTAGTGCTCGTTGGAAAAGCAAATGTAAATATTGTTTTCTTCATTGATTCCTCGTTGTCTTGTTGTTGATCAATCAAATCCAATACCCCAAAGCTGTTAAAGTTGCTTCATTGAGATCTCTTCAACTAAGGACTAGAGAGATAGAACCGTTTTTTCAGGTAGACCACCCCTACTTCTTTCTCCTGCCTAGGACTACGAGAATATGAAAATATCACAGAAGGAAAAGGAAGAGGAGAGCTTGTCTTAGTAGTTAAAGAAGAATATGATGGAATGTTATTATGGCGAGGCTAAGGAACCTGAGGCCTCCATTTCCACTGTTGTTGGTCCTGCATCTTGTTTCTCTTCCACTCTTGTCAAAAATTATGGAGCCTTTACTGCGGCTTCCCCACCAGTTTCTTTAGTATGAAGAAAAGACATAGTAAATAACATACATTTATCGACATCTCTTAACAAATTAACATAATATCAATGATAATGTATATTTTTTAAAATAAATACATTTACAATTTAACCATTAAAAAATAAAAAAAAAACCTCACTGTTTTTTTGTTTTATGAAAGATATTATAAATACACATAACTTTATAATAATAAAATTTAAACCTTTAATCTTATCGTACTATATATATCTTCACTTACCACCTACCAATACTCATAGTCTATCTTACCAATTTTTAATCTTATTAAATATAATTTATTTTAAAACAAACCATTAATTAATATGATCCCATTTTTATGTTATAAATATTTTTAATATCTAATATAAGGTATAAGATTAGAGTTTTTCCCTGTATTTTAAAAATTTAAACTAATAAGAACAATAAAATTTTAGAATAACACTTACAAATTTCTTTATGATTATAAACTTTAAATGAAATGACAAGTAAAAAGTGCCAACTCTTCATAAATCAAGGGTTTGAGCTCCTCTAAATTTATAATATTTATAGTATTGCGTAATATTTTAGATTATTTTAAAATACTTTTAGTGAATAGGATGTTTTGATTAAGAATGGGTTTCTTTCATTTTAGGTTATATTTACAAGTACCAGAATTTGATACTATAATCCGATCTTATAACCTTTTTCTTAAATAAAATAACGGTTGTTGTTCGCTGTGAAAATATCTAAATTTTCAAAGGTTAAAAGAACCATTTTTAATAAATCAGATGTGAGAACAGGTTAATACTTCTAAAACATTGAAAACATGCATGCAACGCATAAATTGATGAGTAGTTTATGAACACCGTATAATTTATGCCACCTACCCATTTCCGAATGCTTGAATGCTTTACCTAATAAATAATTTATAGGTTTAATTGTAGATATACCGTTGAAAGGAGGCATAGCTACCTTAACTAATCTAACTCTAAGATTATGCTTGAAACCAGCTGAAAAGTTCGAGAACTAATCGAAGCGTCTAGTAAATAAATTTTTAGATGATGACGATTCCACCTAGCGCACCCGCTCCCCTGGCCCACAACACATCCTCCTACAGGAAAACTAGGTACTCCGTATATATCGATATATACGAAATGTGTTTATTTAGTTGTAGATGCAACAAATGGGTATATAAATCTGTGTCAAAGGTTAAATGCTCTGTTGAAAGCATTATCTCTTTGGTAGGCAGGAGCTATGGCAGCAATGGCAAAAGCATTCACAACAGAGATGGCTGTCTGTGGCACCAGACTGGTAGAATACCTCATCTCCTGACTCTATTTTGTTTGAAAATATAAAGTTGGGATATATTCGTTGTATATAGGCAGCCATTGTCGGTAATCCATATGAGCACCCAACAATGGATATACAACTTTTGTTTGGGATATACCCACAAGGGAAGTTGTTGGTTTTTTCTTTTTTCTTTCTTTTTTTCATCTTTGCTGTTGCTGTTTTTTTTTTGTTTTTTTAAATTTATTTCTGCCTCAGGTATTGGGTTTGTCTCAGAGAAGGACTATGCTCACTTTTAATCAAAATGCTGAATGGTTCCTTAAGCCCTTATGATCGATAAGCTTGTTCCACTACTTACCGAAGGATTGGCTTGGTTTTTGTTTTGGATTTTAATAGGGTTTTTTTGGGTTGCGTTCCATATGTTGAGTTCTATGTCTGTCATGAGTATAAATGTTGACGGGAAGGTCTAGTATGTATGGAAGGGAAAAACCATGATAGTGAGCACATGATATGACACAAAAGGTCAATGCTTTTAACAGGTCTGAATTGTTGTGTCTGTTTGAGTGCTGGCCAGATTTTGTGGTTGGCTTCCACCTACTATTGTTTTTGAGATCCAACGGCTTGGCAAACTCATTGCACTCTGTTGTATTGGGGGCATGGGTAGATAACGTGAAAGTCTTTATCAAAGAAGTAAATTAAAGTGAGTAGATTTTAACATCCTCAAAACCTTAGGTTACATGGGATGAGGTGTTTACCCATATGTTTTTATTCAACCAGGCTCATGGTATTGAAGCATGGTGCACAATATTAATGTGGGCTTTTTATTTGGAGTTCTAAAGTCTGGCCCACTCAAGTTGTACAACCGGTGGATTTAAGTGGTAAAATGTGGCTTGCATAACCAAGAAGCAGCTGGTTGTTGTGATTGTCTTCATTTTTGTTTTTGAATTTAGCGAAAAACCCCTTGCGAGGCCTGCCTTGGTTTGGTCTGAGGAACCGGTTTTACACCATCAAAATCACTCAACTTGGGTACCCAATGTGCGTTTGTTAGGGTGGAGATTTGAACCAGGGACCTCCCTTGGAGGATTGCCCTACCCTCTCCAACTCACCTACAGCACGTGGGTCGATTTTATTATACACATGTTTTTATGAGGGTCATGGTCCCCTCATACTGAGTGGGGTTTGAACCTTGGACCTCTCAAAGAAAAGCCATGACTCTCTTCATTTTTGTACAACAGTTTTTGCTATGATTCTCATTCTAACCAGCATCACAAACCCTCAAGGTTGTTTGGGATTTTCTTCATGGGTGTTTTTATTGCAGCTGATGTCAAAAACAACTTTACCCTAGGTAACTGTGTCTAATGAATTAAATTTGCTCCACAAATTCTCTTCTTGTGAAGTTCCTGTCTGTGACTTCTCATGTTTAGCTCTACCGACTTGGGGAACTCCAATGGTCTGCCATGTGTTATTCCGTCCGAGCTCATCTCTTGAGTTTTGGTAGCAGTGTATGGGACTATTGTTTGACGCCCCTTACTATGCCCATTTAACCTCTGTAACGCCAATGCCAATGTGCCAGTCTTTTCACAGTGCTGTATTCTGTTCATTTCCATCATGCATGACCACAGTAGTTCCCAAGTTATAATTAATAAGGGATAGCCATTGTGATCAAACCTATCTAATTTGTGAGCAACAAGAAGGGAGTTCTTTTACCTTTAGAGGAGGTTTGCAATCAGTTCAATCGGGTTCTGATGAATGCATCTGCATGTGTATTGATGTATCTGTTTTAGAAATTGGGTCTTGGTTAGGCATAGCTTCTAGATATCCTGTTGCTAAGTTATCTGATACTATTTGTAGTATCCTCTGGGAACACTAATCTTCCTTTATACACATTGTACATGAGAAAGTGATAATTGAGTTGCTATACAACCCGTCTTCTAGCAGGAAGAAACAATTTATATCCCTTAATCTGATGTGATACTAGTCTCTACCTTATTTTATAACTACATATCACACACATCGACATATGCCTATCTTGTATAATAACCTATTTTATTCTCTCTTTCTCTCTCTATACAGAGAGAGACACACATGCACACACAAAAAAGTGACACCTGACCTACATTCCTAAATCTGGGTTTTTAACTTAGGTATGTTGTTGGAAATATTTTTGGACTTGTAACCATACCTCTTCTCGCGGTGTGGCTAATAGACAATTAGTTGCACCAGGCATTGGCTGTTGTTGACTATTTTTTGACCTACATTCCATGGGGTTGCAACATGAGCTTTGGGGTTGTCTCGGAGACATGTCCCAAGCTTCCAGGGCCATCTTGGAGATGTGTCCTAATGTCCTGAAAAACTATCCCGACTTCCTTGATACATCTTTCACTATCCCAGAAATCTGTTCTGCCATATCATGTTGTCCTTGTCTGGAAAACTTCGTGGAATATAAGTTTTGTCCGACACATGCCCAATATCTGGGGTGTGACTCATGATAGGAGATGGCGTGATTTGAGATTAAAAAGGGTGTGTTTCAAAGTACAAGTAGGTGCAATTCAAGACACAAAAAAGAGAAAGAGATGATTGTGTCAAAATGCCAATATGTAATTGTACTGAAAGGTTGATTAAAGAGTCAGAAATAAGTTAGTGTCTTAAGATGAAGGATTTGGAAGGTGAAATTGTCAGTTTGCAATATCAACTATGAATTAGAAACATTATCAGAGAAGGAGGCGATTTCAATGCTTATGTTGCAAGAACCATGGTTTATTTGTTGATTTTGTTTTTGAAAATAAATTTTTGAGGGAAAGCATATAGATGACAAGTAATTTGTGTATAGCATTGGTGAAATTGTATCCATGAATGATAAAGACATTCATTAGTTATTTAATATATATTTTATCTTGCTGAAGTTAGAAGTCTTAAGGAGAACATAAGCTATCATAATGGAATGATGACAAATATCAATAACAACAACTAAATTCAAAGTGAGCAACATGTGTTGAATGTTGACGTATAAGTGCTTGCTGTAGACTGAAGTCTGTGTTAAAAAATAAATCAAATAAATGACAAGATATCAATCATTAACTCTTGATATTCCTCGAAATATCAATCAGCAAGAATGGAAGACATCTACCATTGAACCCTATTAACATCCCCACTATCATGAGAGCATTCAATTTTAGTGACAGAGTTCTAAAAACTTTTGGTAATCAAAATCACATACTTTATGACCTCAACCCATTAGTATTTCAGATGACAAAAATCAAACATTAACTTACAAAGAGATTTTGTACATATCAAAATGGATCTTGTATGGACTGGTCTAGATTCCATGCATTGTCATTTAGCAGTTTTGGTGCAATCCTATTGTCAAGTGTCTTCACATGTTTCAAGAAAGAATCGATTTTTTTTTTTTTAAATTGGTTATATGGGATTGAAATGGGTACCACCCATATTACATCATGACCATATAGTGGTATTATAACATTTTTTTGGCAATTTTGCATGTACCATTTGGCAAAATTTGAACCTAGGTCTCCATGAAAGTCGAGGTATTTTAACCAGTTGAACTCATGCCATTTGATGAGGAAAAATCAATCTTATATTGATGCTTTCACAGCAATAATATGGAAGAAATTGGATCAAAAAAGAAGATTTCATCACCATTTTGGAGATTTTCAGTGATGCTTTTAGTTTCAAGCTTTTTGAGAAGGGGACATAGTGAATCTAATATATTATACATTAAATGTTCATTATAGGTTTATTAATTAAGAGGTAGGTAGTATAGGTCCTGACTCTTAGATCATATCATATCTCTCAGCCATTTCCCCTTTTGGTGTAAATGGAACTCATTCATCTTTGTATGTATGTCTACGTATATAAAAGGCTATTTATTAAGAGGAAGGTAGGACAGGTCACAAATCTTTCATTGTACCTTTTGATTATTCTATGTATCCACTTCCTATTTGGTATAGATAGTTCCCATTTGTCCCTGTTTTATATATTACAATATGTGTTCAATGTTTTATTAATTTCATATAATAAATCTATAGGTCTCTTGACAAATAGCCAATAGATATAGTCTTATTGCTTGTGATATGAAGTTTCCTTCAATGCTTGGTTGGTACATGATTATAATCAGGACAATCAAATTTCATTAGGTGTGCTAAGGTTTTTCTTGTATCCAGGCTTAACTTGGAGATTTTCTTTCTAATGCCTTGGTATAAACTCTATTCTAGATGGATGTGTTTAGTGTGTTTATGCTATATTCCAGCCGTATCATATTCAAGGCCTTATAAAAATTTTCCATATTCATATCAATTCTTGTATGGATATGCATGTAACTTATGTATTCATGCTCTGACATTTTGCTATATGGCTGTATAAATTTTAGACTTCTTTAACCCCTTATAAAAAGTTGAGAGTTTTGTATACTCAATGCATAAAAGAGAAGAGTCGAGGAAGATAATTTACTTTAATACCAATACTTGATTAAGACAGAAAATGGTAGTAAAATTTTAGTGACTTTTAATGGGGATAAAAGTCAGACTATTGACAACGTTTTAGATAGAAAAATTGTGTTCATAAAATTTTAAAAAATACTAGAATAATTATGTTTCATCAAAATAAATTTATACTATAAAAATTATGTTTCATTGAAATAAACATATGCTAGAAAAATTATGCTTCAGCAATATGATGGACAGGTTGTTTTGCAAAAGCAATATACTGATATAAATAAGAGAAAGCCAAAAAGATGATTTAAGAACAACGCAAATACTTCATTTCAATAGACCAAGTAATTTGGGCTTTCTGTAAAATTAAGATAGCAGAATGCACCAAAACAATAGAAAAGAAGAGAAGATTGCTGCCAAAACTGATAATGTACAAACAATATATTGATAGAAAGAGTGGAAAGCCGAAAAGAAGATTTAAGAAAAACACAAATACTTCATTTTAATACAGAGTGATTTGTACATGCAGTAAAATTAAGATAGCAGAATGCACCAAACTAATAGAAAAGAAGAGTAAGATAGCCACTAGAACTTATAATGTTCACTCATCACTACTACAAATTAAATAGATGGTACGGGGATAAAATGTGCTTGTTGGATGCAAAGCACATGCAAAAGCAAAAACATAGAATATAGTAATTACAAAAATGCCTATTCACATCAAATGGCATTAGCTCAACCAGTCATATTTCTCAACTTTCAAGGAGGAGACCAAGGTTTGAATCTTGCCAAGCGGTGCATGCATAATTGCCAAACTTGTTGTAACTCCACCATGTGGTCATGATGCAATACAGGTGGGGCCGTTTCAATCCCATATAACCGATTAAAAAAACAAATGCCTATTCACATGGATAAATTTAAAGCATATAAACATTCTCATTTAGAAATATAGAATCGCTTGCTCAACTTCAAATCTCATTATTTCCTTGTTTAATGGAAGTTGTAACTTTTAAAGTAGATGAGGAAACTTCATTGCAACAGTTGACTTGAGAATAACGTGACTTGTGTTGGCAAAGTGCCTTTGCAACCTGTCAAGTAAGCAGGGTTTATTTCTTGCAGTTGGTGCAAGTTTGAACATGAAGCAAAGTATCATCCACCAAGGGTTATTGAAAATTTGAAATAGGATCTTTAGAATAGGTGAGGAACATCTCTCCTTCAGTTGACATGGCTTGTACTGTTTTAATTAGCTAACATTAATTTCATGAATGCTAAGTTGAGCTGGGAGATCTAAATGACAAGCATTGGGCTTCACTGCTTGGATATAGAAGCTTCATATCTAATGGACTTCAAAAGTACTATTGTTGATTGTGAAACCTTTGCTCATCCAAATGAAGCCAGGTCCATATCTGATGGGCTTCAACTTGTACTGTGGTTGTTTGTGAAGCCTTTTCTTGTCCAAGTGAAACCAAACACAGTCACAAACTTGGAAAGAATAAGTTACTCAAGGGCGGTCATCGAGTGCCTTGATTTTACTTGGGTTTGTTGAAGGATATCTCAAACGCTGGCATGAATGTTAGCCATATTCAGAGTAAAGTGAGAATCTTTGTCATTTTCCCTCTCTTCATGGTGAATGGACTATATGGAGCTGGAAGAGAAATTGACATCTTGTAAGAGTTTAAGGGTTTGAAGTCATAACAGACTTAAAAAGGAGAATGCCCTATAGAGACATTAGTAGCCTAGTTGTAACTATGCTAAAGAATGTGCAGATAATTGTCCCATTCCTTGTTTTGTTAATGATAGATGCATAGAGCATGGACCAAGTTGTGATTAACCATAAGTTTGGCCATAAGTTTATGGATGAAATGAATTGGAAAAGTGCAACCGACAACCAAGAAGCTTCCACAATGATTTCCAAAAGTGACTCAAGAAATGAGTCATGATAAAAAAAATAATACTAAGCGGTAGTTTAGAACCACTCTAATCATATTTGAAAAACAAGTAGTTTGCCTAGGGAGCATCAGAACACCAAGTAGATGGCATAAAAATTGCCATTTTGGAAAATCGACAAACCACAACAGAAGTACAGTAATGTTAACACTAGTTTGTATGCAGGCTACTAATGAAATCCATGGAAATAGATTTCCATGGTTGAGGAGGAGCCATTTGATTGGAAGGCTTAAATTAGCTACAAAGTGGGCATTGACGAATAAAAACCTCAACTTGCTTCCTCATAAATTAATTACAAAGGTGCTGAATCACATGAATAAGAATAAAGCTTAGAATCATTTTAATTTTGAAATATGTAATGATTTACTTGGATAAGATGTGCTTGCTGGATAAAGCGATACAGCATATGCAAAGGCAGAGGCAGACAGATAGAATGTACTAATTATAAAGATGTGGATTTACATAAATAAGAATAAAACATTGAAACATCCCGATTCCTAATTTACAAATACAGATTGACTTGCTCAACTTCTAATCTTGTCACTAAGAGACATTTCAGTTAAATATATTACATTTATTAAATCAGTTTGTAAATAAAATTGCCAAAGAACAACACAAATACTTCATTTTAATACTTAAGATACATTTCAGTTGCAGATATGACATTTATTAAATCAATTTATTTGTAACTTTCCAATGCTCCCCTCTCATCAGTATACAAACTTGACATCAAGTAGTGCACCTTCCAAGAAGTCTCAATGACACATTGCTGATTTGATGCCTTAATGGTAATATTTCCCTCCAACTCTAGATCCTCAACTAGGCACAAATTTAAAAAAAAGAGTGGATGAAACTCATTCACAAACAGGCATAGGTTTCTAAGAGGAAATTTTGGAATTATGGATGATGAAAAATGATAAAAAATTGATGAGAATTTTAAAGCAACAAGTGTTTCAAATTACTAGTGCAAGTTGGCTGTCATAATGGTTGTCTTGTAAATAAAAAATGTTTGTGATGTCTTCTTATATTTAGTATTGATATTGTCATACATTAAGAACATATGACCTTGTAACATCTCACCAGAATATTCTTGAGGAATGTCTTTTGAAGGTATAACTCGTATACCTGGAATCAATGCTCAATTTTATCTTCGCTTCAATATTGATTCTACTGTGCCGCACTAGGATGGCTGAATGAGTTTCACAAGATATTTATATTAAGTTGAATGGAACGTCATTCACCTGGAAGGCTTTTTACTTTTATGAATGTATACAAAATATGAAAAACAATTGTCAAAATCTGGAAATATAAGAGATATTGTTCAAACTTAGATTAATTCCTTAGTTTTTTACTGTCAATATACACATTGCTTTTCATTAGTATCAGTTTCAACGGACGAGAATTAGCCATGATATATTCCTTTCCAGTTTCTGTTAGGAAATTTTCAGCAGTTCTTACAAATACAATGAAACTGTATGGTATATTAGGTGATATTGTTTACAAGTGCAATTAAATACTCTCATATCATATTAGCATTTTCTATAATTTGTATTACTATTTTGGCAGGGGAACACAAGTTCACAAGTTTTGGTGCCTCATGCGGCATCTCAATGTTGTCAGGCTGTGTTCAAATGCCCATCTCGCACTCTCAAAACAATGAGATTTTCTAGTCAACTTTTACAATCCCAAAGTCTATATTCAGGTTTTTCACCATTCAAGTCAATTTGTAATTCAACTTCCAAACGCAGTTGGCAAATGCGGCCTATTTCAGCTATGGCAAAGGTGAGTCTATATGTGATATGGATTGAATCAAATCTTCAAATGAGGATTCCTTGATCTTGGTGCTTTTTCTCTTTTTTGACTATGCAAAGGAACTGGAGTACTCTTGAAATATTATTTGGATGGCATAGGGAAGAGTGAGAAAAATTACTCTTGAAATATTATTTGGCTGGCATAGGGAAGACAGAAAAATATTGAAGGACATTTTATTCATTTTAGCCTATTTTGGAATGATTTTGATGGGATGTATACCTGAATGTTCCTTTGGAATTCATTTTAGCACTTCTCTTTGTTATGATTTCATCAAGCCCATTATTTGTTGTACTGAATACTTCTTATTCACATGCAAGCTTATGCATCATGATGAATTTGTTTACTTTATTTTTTTTCTTTAACAATAGACATCTTGATCCATATGCCACTTTATTTCTAAAATATCAACTAGATTTTTTCCCGCTTTAGCCTCTGATTTATTGGTGGCCAATTTGTTTTGGTCATAAATCTCATGGCATGTGATAAAATGTAAAGAGAAAAAATGGGGCAGTGGTAAATGGCACGGATATGGATAATTCGGGAATATTGATTACCATTTTCTTTGGTATGAACCAATGCCAAGTATTCTTGCTTATACTGAATTTGCCTAAATATATTGCTAGTCAAGTATTGAATGTTGTTGCAACATGAAGCCTCAGTAACATGTCTTGGCCTAGCATGTGAGGCTTCATGTATCTTCCAAGAGATGTGCTTCTTGGATGTGGATGTTAAGGTGCATTGCGTTTAGCTTAGTATTTGAGGTTGTTTTCCTTGAATATAGAAATGATGCACTGGTGTAACCTGTGGTGGTATAATAATGGTGATTTTAAGTCTCAGTCATCCCAGCACAATTTTATGTTTTGGGCATATGAGATCCCTTTGTGTGAGCAAGGTAAAGTTGTAATTTTGCTTTGATTTTTAGTTCAATAGTATACCTCTATGGGTTTTGATTCTTTGATAAGCGCATTATAAATGATGAATCTCGCCTATCCATCTAAGCCCATGGTATTTAACACATATGCAATGCACATTGAGATACATCAACTAGGAAGATGTTGAAAATTCCACCTATCTGGTTCATTTTCACAGTCCTTAGATTGTCAGCACAACAGATTTTGCTCCAATTTTAGCTATAACTTTTTTGTTTATTAGCTTATGTGGAATCTAATAATAGCTGGTTGTTCAAGTAGGATGAGTGTCAGCTCTACTAAGCCTTGAAAAAACTGTTTTACTTCTAAACGAGTTACTTTATAAAGATGTCAAAACAAATTTTCAAGGTGTGAAGCCTAAGTAGGTGACACAATTCATTGGGCTTAGTGTTAAATCCTTTGTGCTGGAGACACTAATGAGATTTTCCTAATTTTCATGCTTAATTGGATGCTGATTTGAAAAATTAACATGCTTTCTAGAGTAACAGTCAAATTGTGGTAATTTTTTATACCTTGGATATTCTTATTCTTTATAGCTCTTAATTTTTCGTTATGCATAATGTCTAGAATCAGAATTCTGAGATCCAAATGCCTTATAGTTTTGGATGACATTTCAGCTCTTATTTTAGAGAAATTTTCAGATTTATAAAATGTGTAGAGAAGTATATCTTTGTTGTTGTAAATGATATGGGCGTAATGCAAGATCCCTAATCCTCTTAGACAACAATCTAAATTACAGATAACCTTCCTTTTGTATGAGATCACTATCCTATTTTGAAGCCCTCAAACAAGATGCAATTTTTTTGTATAATTTCTCTTAAAGAAACACTGAATTGAACCCTAAATACTTATCTATCCTTGAATTAATTTGAATGTGTGGAGGCTTTTTCTGTCGTTGAATTGACTTTTGCTTCCCTCATATTTTCATTCCCTTTTGACTCCCTCTTCTTTCAAATTTATCCGTTGTTTAATCTTTACCTGCCCTTCTATCATGAATTTTGAATGTGGTTAGTGAGGTCGCTTCCTTTTAAGAAGAATGCACTTATTTTGGTTGAACAAGACATACACTTGTTGTGTGTGTTGTAGTCTCTTCCAGACATAATAGCTCATCGAATTTATCTACCTAATATCCTATTCATTGCTGTCTAAATCCTTTTCTAGTGGAATAAGAAGATCCTTAATGGCTAATCCTTCTTTGCTTTGGAATAAAATCGCTTTAGGCTGACCCTTCTGCTTCTCATTCAAGGTTATGACGACAAATAAATGCTTTGCCTTAGAGAGCAAACCCACAAGTATTCACTGAACCGAAGGAACGACGACATATTGTGGAGGTGCACAAAAAGGATGCCATGACAATGCATTGAAATTTTTAATTATTCTAATAACAATGTGTTCGATGTGACTTATATGGAATTCCACAATTGTAGAGGAGCCAAAAAGTCATTGTGAATTACCTTCAACGAAATTGAGGTCTACATGGATGTTCTTGACGACTCACAACCAATTGAACTTAGGTGGTAAAGGGAAACGTGCTGCCAACCATGCCTATTATATATGTTGACTATCATAACAGTCAAATTCATGATATAAAAAGTTTCGACCTGACTTATTGTAATTATTTTGTAAGAGAAAAATAAAAGGAAAATCAAGTTTTGATATGGACTTGCCACCTAAGGTTTTTTGTGACACCTCAACAAGGGAATAAGTCCAAGCACCATATGCCATCAAAAAGGATTGGAACTAAAAAACAATCGCAAAAAGGGTCAAATGAATGTTAATTGCTTCAAGAAGCACCATAGGGATAAGTTAAGGCAAAATATCCAACGTTGCAAGTGTCCCTTTATATGTCTTGAAGGTCATGATACATTGAGCAATTTGCACGCAAACTAAAAAAATCACTTTTCAATGTTTTTCTCTAAAAATTAGGGCTCAAATTACAACATTTACTTAAAAGGAATTTTTGTAATATGCAGAGCACAACATCATTTGCTTGAGACGAGTGCTATCCCCAAACGAGTAGTCAAATGGGAATTACATCAAGTAGGGGCCATCCCCTGGTAGGGTACCTAGGAATAGATATTTGGGGATATATTATTATATTGTATAAGGGTTGGCATGGGCCACACATAACCCAAGGTTGATTGTATTATAATATTATATTATATTATAATATAATATTATATTAGTAGTAGGCTCCCCAAAGTAGAATAAGAATATGGATATATAAAGAAGAGATATTTGTCATTGTAATCATCATTGAAGAATAATCTTATGTAATCGTCGTTGCCCACGAAGTGGCTTATGGGACTTTGCCCTCCTTAAGTGGCCTCTCATCTTGGGAGAACTTGTGGAGTGATTCCTTCCTTAAGGATTATTATTGGTGTTTCCCTACCTTAAGGGTATTATCTATCTCTCTCTCATTTGTGGATTGTTATTGTGGATAATGTATTGTGGATGAATGATTTGATATTTCTGCATATTGGTGAATGATTTATGTTAATAATAATAAAGTTATGCAACAAGTGGTATCAGAGCAACGATTTTGGCAAAGTGGGGATTTTTGTGAAATTGCAAAATTAGGGCAATTTTTTTTTGGAAAAATGTCTCATCTTTCAGGAGCCATATCTCTGCGCAAGTTTATCCGATTCAGGCGATTCTTGGATCAGATTGTGCAGAATTTGAAGAGCTTTAAAATGAGTGGTCATATGAAGGAATCCGAGCAGTATTGAGGGAGATACGACCTTTTGAAGTTAGTCATCCGAAACAAGGATAGTGACGAATTTCGCAGATTTTTTTTAGAAAAACGTCTCATCTTTCAGAAGCCATATCTCTGCGAGAGTTTATCCGATTCAGGCGATTCTTGGATCAGTTTGTGCAGAATTTGAAGAGCTTTAAAATGAGTGGTCATATGAAGGAATCCGAGTAGTATTGAGGGAGATACGACCTTCTGAAGTCAGCCGTCTGGAACAAGGGAAGTGACGAATTTTCAAATCGCAAATTTCTTGAAAGATGAAATTTGTTTAGTTCGGGTAAGCAAATCAGTTGCACTTTATTTTGTTTGGAAGAAAAAATTGTAGATCTAGTTGTCTATGTGGATTTTTAGCTTCAAATCAGTGGGAAGATATTTATTTCCATAAAACCCTAGTTTGCATTAGGGCATGATCTATATTACCAAAAAACCCTAGTTGCATTAGGGCATGAACAATGGCACTCCAAAGTTTTTCTGGAGAAGATGATATTGATGCTAGAGAATGGTGGAAAAATTTTAGGTCTCTATATTGTAATATCTCTTGGGGGAAATCCATCCTTGGTATATGTCTTCAAGGGAAAGCTTTTTCTTGGTGGATAAATTTTTGTAAAGAAAGGAATAATGAATACACTTGGGATGAAATAGAGCATGCATTCTTGAGTAAATGGGACCCATATTATATAGATAGCCTAATGGATGTCATCAAAGACCTTGAAAAGAAACTACAGGGAATTCAAAATGAGCGGAATGAAATAAAAGGAGATTGGGAAGTTTTCAAGAAACAAAATGAAGACTATGAAAAAGAAATAAAATTACTCAAGGAGAAAGAGGAAAAGGTTAGGGAAGATAATGAGAGGAATATAGAAGGCACATCGTTGGATTTACAAAAGCAAGAGCAGAATAAAAAAGGTTTAAATTCAGCTAAAAGTTCTATTTTGCAGGTTCATGGAAGCATTCAAAAGGAACAGGTTATTATTTCCATTGACCCTGGTAGCAGATATAATTTTATTAATATTGCTTTGGCTAAGAAGTTGCAAGTTCAAGCAACAAAAGTTAAGGACATACAGCTAGAGGGTGAGCATGTTCAGATTTTTGAAGATTTGAAGATCACCATGGATAAATATGTTTTACATTCAGATTTCTATGCTATTGAGATGGATGATGAGGATATTGTTCTTGGTTATCCTTGGTTAGATTCTTTGGGTACTGTTAACATTAATGTGCAAAAGAAGTTTATGAAGTTATGGTACAGGAAAAAGAAGATAACATTGCAGGATATTTCTCAGCTTAAGGAGCAAGGATCCAAGGAAAATCAAGAAGTGGTTGTAGAGAAACAAATTGAAGAACCTGAAACAGAATCCAAGAAGGCAATAGCAACAACAAAGTCCATGGAAGAAGTAGCAGCAATTGATTCAGTGGAAATAACAATAATAGAGTCCAAGGAAGCTTTGATAGAAGAGCACAAGGACACACCAAACAAAGAGAACATGAAAGAACAATGTGTAGAAGAATTTAAAACAATGGAGCCAAATGTTGAGAAGTCAAAGAAGGTAGAACATCAAGTTAAGGTTGCACCATATCACCATCCACACCACCATGAGCAACAACAATCTTGGAGGTATGGTTCAAGGCAACAATATTATGGTTCTACATGGAATCAGAAGGGCACCAACTATGGCAGTGTTTGGCGGAGAAAGCATAGTGATCCTGGTTTTCAGAGTGGATCATCAACATCAAGGAAAAAGTGGACCCATCATTCAAGTTATCAAAATACAGCAACAGAAGCGTGGAGCCAACGAAGCAGATTTGGATACTCAAGTAACAAAATGGCATACCAACATCAACGTGTTTCACTTGGATGGATGGATGATCGAGATTGGTACCAGTTGCTAACATTGCTTAGCAAATCATATTATCATGTTTCTTCATATGTTTCGAGGACGAAACATTTGTAAGGAGGGTGGCATGGTAGGGTACCTAGGAATAGATATTTGGGGATATATTATTATATTGTATAAGGGTTGGCATGGGCCACACATAACCCAAGGTTGATTGTATTATAATATTATATTATATTATAATATAATATTATATTAGTAGTAGGCTCCCCAAAGTAGAATAAGAATATGGATATATAAAGAAGAGATATTTGTCATTGTAATCATCATTGGAGAATAATCTTATGTAATCATCATTGCCCACGAAGTGGCTTATGGGACTTTGCCCTCCTTGAGTGGCTCTCTCATCTTGGGAGAACTTGTGGAGTGATTCCTTCCTTAAGGATTATTATTGGTGTTTCCCTACCTTAAGGGTATTATCTATCTCTCTCTCATTTGTGGATTGTTATTGTGGATAATGTATTTGTGGATGAATGATTTGATATTTCTGCATATTGGTGAATGATTTATGTTAATAATAATAAAGTTCTGCAACATTCCCTTGGAGTCGCCTTTCTTCCTTTCTTTTATAATTTTGAGCAACCTTAGTGCCATCCAACAAATTGGGAACCATCAAAACTTTTTGCATTTGCTGGCCCCATCTAAGGAATGAAGACTATTGTTGGCCGAGGATGAGAAGGGATCGAGAATGGGAGTGTTGAAGAATATGTCGACTTCATGAATGTTGTCACTCACAAGGCTGCCGTCTTCAACATATCTGTCATTCCTTTGATTCACCATATGATTGTTAGCATCCTAGTGTTTGTTGTTGCACAAAACAAGGTAGGATTAACTAGGAGTAGGCTGTTTGGATGAGCGGGTCCATTTGTAAGCCATCTCCTTGTATGTTGCCCCTTTAAGAGCCATTCCTCTATGTGCTGTCCCTTTGTGAGCCATCCCTTTGTATGTCGGTTTGTTGTGAGCTGTCTTCTAGTGTACTGTCTCCCTTGTGTGGATTTAAAATAGAAATTGAGATGCCATCCTTGTTCGTAAAGAGAGATTTGTTGTTGGCCAATAGAAAGTCTTAAAGGGAGAAGATGTTGAAGATTCATAAGTGGATGCCATCCTTATGTAGAAGAATGCCAAGATGGCTATCACTTTTCCCATAGACCTCATCTTTTCAAGGTGTGTCATCACCATTGACAATGCCAACTTAGTTAAAGAGAAAGAGAATTTCATCACTTGAACCATAAAAGTCATTTCGTTTCCTTTGCATGCCATTGTATAAATATGAGAACGTTTGGGAAGGGAGAGTTTTCATCTTGGTAGGAGCCATCAAAGTGTTTGAGAAAGTCGACCCCAAGTTGAGAGCTGTCCTTATTTGCAGAGCCTTCTCTATAAAAGAAGAGGCATAGAATGATGACTAGACTATCTAGGCCATTGACACTAGTAAAGAGTGGGTAGAAGAAGACAAGGTTGGTTGTACCCAAACCATTTGTGAGTAGGCTATCCAACTGTGTGTAGATGTTGTTTGGACAAATGTTCCATTACTCTTGTATGTTGCTCCTTGACCCTATAAGGGTGCTCCTCCCTCCTTTAACCATAACACAAGTGGTGATAGGTGCTGCTGTTGGATTTGCAATGCAGCCAATTGCACGATGCGTAGCAAGCAATTGGAGAACACTATTGCATTTTGTAGGGGACATATGGAATAAGAAAAAATAAAAGGAGTGTGACAAGTGTTTCAAGTAGCAAGACTAGTGCCTCCTCCAACATTGTCGACCACTAGTTGGTTTGTTGGTGAGAACGTCAACAAGTCTAAAGGAGGGGTAGTGTCCACGTAATCATGAACATTGTGAGCGCATGTTGTAACATTTGTTTGAGTTGCACATTGGGCTTGTTTTATAACATATCATAATGTTATGTGTTTGAATAAACATAATGTAATTTTATGGGGTATATTTAATGTTTTCATCTGTATGAGTAGTTAGTCGGTGGTTGGGTACTTATCAATTGTCTCATCCACCTTGGTCAAGGTATGTTGGTTGAAGCATGTTCGGTCTCTCTATGGTTTGACTTGACTGTGACGTATTGCAGATGATTAGGATATAAAGGATACATGATTTGTGTGTAGCGCATTTATATTTATCTGTGAGTTCTTCCTATTATGTTATTTATGTATAATGGAATTGTATTGCAATTTGTCGCATTCTATTTCCTTATGCGTGATTGGAATATTCCCACACTCTACAATATTCACTTCAGAAACAAGTTGAAGAGCATATTTCAAGGACAAAAGGGCTCCTACCAATATGGAGTTAGGGATGCAAGCAAAATTTGATGAAGGGGTATGTCAACCCCATGAACGTAACATTCTAGTTTGAGGCCTGATATTTGCACAATGACACTGAGAGAGGGGGGGTGAATCAGTGTAGCTATTTAAATTCAAATCTACAAATCTTAAAGCTGAAGCAAAGAGAACTGAAAAGCAGATAAAACAATTATCACAAGAGAGCACACCACAACACACAATGTAACGAGGTTCACCAATTTGGCTACTCCTCAAGAATGATTGCTTGGACTACGGTCCAAATCCAACCTTTGCAAAACACCAATTTTACAATCTGTTTACCAAGACCCACCTTGGAAGGAGCACCAACCCTTGGTTTATCCGCATCAACGGAAAGGAGCACCAACCCCTAATTCAAGCAACAACTTGAACTTGCACTTTTGAAACTATCAGATTGACATAAGAATGCCTTCGCTTTTACAAGACCCTGACTGGTCTACAATTTATTAAAACACAGTAAACACTTACAGCTCTTCTTGTCGCTCTCTTACAACACTCTTCTAACCCTCTCTTGGCAGCACTTTCACACATTCAGCAGCAACCTAATTCTCCACACAACTGTCCTTTTATAACAGAATTCTGATTCTATTTTTAGGATCCATATTTTCACATGCAGCTTATTAATAGAAAGTTCTATATTCAACTTCCTTTATCTCACAGTATTCTTTCATGCATCCTATAAATAGTTACGGTCTCTTGTTTGGTCTTCGACTGATGACTTTCAGTTTAACCGCCGCTCAATGCATTCACTCAGAATCGACCTTGTAATCGCTGTTCCGACTCTAGTTCATCTGTTCTTATTTTAGTCGCATGATTTCTATTTGTAATCGCCTCGTAATCGTCACACTAACTTCGGTTGACTCTTCTTATTTTGGTCGCATGATTTTCCTCTCGCAATCGCCCTTGTAATCGTCGTTCTACTTCGCTTAATCGTCCGTAATCGTGCTGTAGCGACCTGTCGCGAAATCGCAACACTTCTGCCTCTTCGTACTCTTCTCGCCTTTTACCCGCGAAAACATGAAATGTCGCGATATCGCGACATTTTTGCCCCTTTGACCTTTTCTCAGCTTGCACCCGCGAAAACCTGACATGTCGCGAAATTGCGACACTTTCCGCCTTCTTGTCCTCTTCTGAGCTTGCACCCGCGAAAACATGACATGTCGCGAAATCACGACACTTTCCGCCTCTTTGTCCTTTTCTTGGCTTGCACCTGCGAAAACCTGACATGTCGCGAAATCGCGACACATTCGCTGCCTTGTGCCTTTCTCTGTCTTTCGCCCGCGAAAACACATGTCGCGAAATCGCGACACATGCGTGCCTTGTTTCTTTTCGTGCCTTGACCCTGCGAAAACAGAACATGTCGCGAAATTGCGACACTTTCGCTTCCTTACTCTATCTCTCCTCTTCAGGTAGCGAAAACCAGACATGTCGCGAAATCGCGACACTTTTTCTTCTTAGCGCTTCCTCTTGCAAATTGTCGCGAAATCGCGACACTTTTCCTTGCAAGCTCTTTCTCTCAAACATGTCGCGAAATCGCGACACTTTTTCGTCCGTACTATCTCTCTTGCAAATTGTCGCGAAATCGCGACACTTTTTCTTTCGGACTCTTTTTTCTGCAACATGTCGTGAAATCGAGACACTTTTTCTTTTGGACTCTCTTTCTTGCAACATGTCGCGAAATCGCGACACTTTTTCTTTCGGACTCTCTTTCCTGCAACATGTCGCGAAATCGCGATCGTCCGTACAATCTTCCTTGCAGTATGTTGCGAAATCGCGACACTTTTTCTTTCTCTGCCTTCCTCTTCGCTTCGGACCGCGAAAATGAAACATGTTGCGAAATCGCGACATCTTTTTCTCTCTTCTCTTTCCTTCACTTTGGTATCGCGAAAATGAAACAGGTCGTGAAATCGCGACAGAAAACATGTCGCGATATCGCGACAGTTTTCTTACTTGTCTTTTTCTTTGATCCTTTGAATCTGGGCCACTTCTGTCTTCTTAGAAATTCACTGTACATGCTCTGACTGACCTTTGAACTCTTGTCCATTGCATCAATTGATCTATCTGTCTGTGTTGACAACAATGACAATATCGTTTCTGCACCTTGCTCAACAATCTCCCCCTTTGGAATTGTTGGCAACACATGTGCAATTTCTCGTAATTCTTCTCCCCCTTTGACAATAATACCAAAGGGCTGCTGCAGACTCCCCCTGAGTCTATGCAAAACATTCTCAGACAAACAGTGTTATAGTTAGTAAAAATCATGAATATGAGCAAAACTATAAACATAGGCATAAATGCTCCCCCTGAGAATGTGATCCCAATTGATAGTTAGTGCTTGAGAAACGTGACCACTCCCAACTTACTCCGAAGGTACTCAAAAACTTCCTTGGGCAATGGTTTTGTGAATATATCTGCTACTTGCTCTGTAGTTGGAACAAAATCCAATTTAACCTCACCTTCTCGCAACTTTATCCTTCAAAAAGTGATACCGGATAGCAATATGTTTGGTGCGAGAATGCATAACCGGATTCTTTGAGATGTTAATAGCACTGGTATTATCACATTTAACTGAAATTGGCTCTTTGAAGTTAATATCAAGATCTTTCATGGTTTGTCTCATCCATAAAATTTGCGTACAACATGTTGTTGCTGCAATGTATTCTCGCTCTCGTCGTGGATAGAGAGACCGATTCTTGTTTCTTGTCGTGCTATGCTACCACCTGTCTCCAAGATAAAATGCTCCTCCACTGGTACTTTTTCTGTCATCTATACATCCTGTCCAATCTGCATCAAAATATGCAATAAGAGTGAAGTCCTTACCTTTTGGGTACCATAACCCATACTCCATAGTACCCTTGAGGTACCGAAAGATCCTCTTCACAGCTGTCACATGAGTCTCTTTGGGACTAGCTTGAAATCTTGCTACCATGCATATTGCCTGTAATATATCTGGTCTTGTAGCTGTTAAATACAACAAGCTCCCAATCATAGATCTGTACATGGTTTGATCAACATCTGGAGATTTGTCATCCTTGCTCAACTTGCAACCTGTTGTCATGGGAGTGCTAACAGGTTTACAATCCTCCATTGTGAATTTTTTCAGCATTTCCTTCACATATTTAACTTGAGAGATAAAAATGCCCTTTTCACTTTGATTAACTTGCAGTCCGAGGAAATACGAAAGTTCACCAATCATAGACATCTCAAATTCTTTCTTCATTTTATTTGCTATGTCTCTACAAGACTCATCCATGTTGTTGCCAAATATGATATCATCTACATAAACAACAAGTACAATAAGATGGCCATTCTCTGTTTTGACATACAAATTGCTGCCCACCATACCTTTCTTGAACCCCTGTTGAATAAGATAGTTATCCAGCCTTGCATACCATGCTCTGGGTGCCTGTTTCAAGCCATACAAAGCTTTCTTCAACTTGCAAACAAAGTTGGGATTATCACCGAGTTGGAAACCATCTGGCTGCTCAATGTAAACCTCTTCTTCCAGTTTTCCATTCAAAAATGCTGATTTCATGTCCATTTGATATACTTTGAATTTTTTATGAACTCGCTAAAGCCGTAAACATTCCGATTGCCTCTAGTCTAGCTACCGGTGCAAAGGTTTTCTCAAAATCAATACCTTCAACTCGTGCTTAGCCTTTACTGCACTCAGCCTTGCTTTATTCCTTACAACCTGTCCATCTTCGTTCAATTTGTTTCGAAAAATCCATTTAGTACCGATTATATTTTTATTTGCTGGCCTTGGTACTAACTCCCAGGTTTTGTTTTTCTCAATCTGATCTAGTTCTTCGTTTATTGCCTTCATCCAACTTTCATCTGTGCTTGCTTCAACAACATTTTTGGGCTCAATGTTGGATAATAGAGAGTAGTTCCTTACTACTGTTCTCGTTGTCTGAATACCAACTGTGGGGTCCCCAATAATTTGCTCTCTTTGATGATTTTTCTGCCAGCTGCCTGTTTTAAATTTCTTGTTTTCTTCTATTTCTGAGTCAATCTCCTTATTCTCTTCTGTTTCCTTTTCTTCATCTGCTTCTATAACTTCTTCATAAATAGGGTATTTTTCTTCAATTCTAATATCTCATTCCCTACCTTCATCAACCTTCACATCGGCACTCTCCACAATTTTCTTTAACCTTTTGTTATAACATGTGTAGGCTTTGCTTTTTGTCGAATAGCCAAGAAAAATTCCTTCATCAGCTCTATCTTCAAACTTACCAAGATTATCTTCAGCTTCTTTTGATGTAGCACTTGTCGCCAAAGACTTTGAAGTATCTTGCTGTTGCCTTTTTGCCGAACCATAGCTCATAAGGAGTTTTGCTTTCATGTCCTCAACATGCACCTGTTTTGGATGTAAACCACAGTATGAACTGCCTCTTTCCTGTCTGCTATTTTGTTCTCTGTCAACATTGTCCGTGCCATTTCCTACATCGTCCTGTTATTTCTTTCAACAACACCATTCTGTTGAGGTGTCCTTGCTGCTGAAAACTGTCTTTTGATCCCATATTTTTGACAGTACTCTGCAAACTCCTCTGAGATAAACTCTCCTCCTCTATCTGATCTTAAGCATTTAATTTTTCTTCCTGTTTAATTCTCAACCAGTTTTTTGAAAGTTTTGAACATTTCAAAGGCATCTGATTTAAGCTTTAAAAATAGTACCCATGTCATCCTGGAATAATCATCTATGCACAACATAAAGTATTTGTCACCATTTATGCTTTGAGTTCTCATGGGCCCACATAAATCTATATGTATTAGCTCTAAAGGTTTGTCGGTGAAGTATTCATTTGATTTAAATGTGGATCTAGTTTGCTTCCCTTTTTGGCATGAAGCACAGATGTTATTTAATGGTTTGCCAATGGTGGGTATATCTCTTACCGCCCTTTTTGAACTTATTTTTACCAGATTGTCAAAGCTAATATGACCGAGCCTTTTGTGCCACAACCAATTTTCATCTTCTTGTCCAATCAAACATGCTCCTTCGAAAGTCTCTCGAGAGAGTATACTGAGTTTCTAAGTCCTCGATCCATTAGCTATCGCCTTCCCACCGTGAGCTTTTTTGACTTCACAGCCTTGCTTCTTAAAAGTGACTTCATGACCTCTCGTCACGGATTTGACTTACGCTCGCAGTTGTGCTTCAAACCAATTACAAACAGAACTTTTTTGGAATTGATCTTTCCATCACTTATCTTGACTGATCCTTTGCCAACTATCTTGGCTCCATCATTATTTCCAAACTTTACAGAGCCCTCTTCATATTTCTGTAGCTTTTCAAATTTTTGTTTATCTCCTGTCATGTGATTGGAGCATCCACTATCCAATATCCATGGTGCAAATTTGTTTTGTGCTTTGAATGCTATCTGTACAATCAAAGATTCATTTTCTTCCTTGGGTCGCTCATTTTCTTTCCACTCTGGTTTGGCTACAGTTTTTGTCACTTGTTTAGACTTTTCTTTGTCAGTGGCCTGTGCATGTTTTTCTGGGAATTTTTTGTTTTGCCTTAAACCGTTTGGTTGAGATCTTCTTCCCCGATATTTATTTGTCGCATATTTGCTTCTACGCGTTTCTTGCAATGTGTCCAAAGTTATGACAGTTATAGCATTCTACTCGCATAATCCATCAAGGGTGAAAAGACATTTCTATCGGTGAAATTTCTTTGTCCTATATTATAAATGCAATCTGAAATCTTATGACCGTAAGTATTGCATTTAAAACAATAACCAAAAAAGGAATGATTGAACCTGGGAGTTGGTCTTTGCCATTTTGTAGTAGGAGCCACAAATTTTTTTCTCCTTTGATGTGTGACGTTTGTGAATCCCTCATTGTTAGCACTCTTCTCGTGCCTGGCATTGTTGCTTTCTTTTGCATGATTCGTTTTTCCTTGATCAACCTTGATCTTATCTTTTTTCTTTACTGGTTCTACAGTTATTGCCTTTGATCCACTTGACGATTCTCCTTCGACAAAGCCCAAGCCAAATTTGATGCCTGTAGTCCTCTGACTATTTATAATCTTTTTAAGCTTCGCAGAACTTCCTTCAAGTTTGTGATAGCAACTCAATTTTTGATTCTTTTCTTCTAGCCGCATTCTTAAAATAACAATCTCTTCTTCCAGTTTGCTGCACTCATCTATTTTCATGGTTAATTGTACTTCGAGTTCTTCAGACATTTTCTTAAATTCTTCTGTCTGTACTTTCAAACTGTTTATTATGTCATTGGCATCCTCTAGCTTTCTTGAAACCTTTTTATTTTTTTTCCTTTCTGTACTCAACTCTTCAAGTGCAGCAACCAACTCACCTTCTAGATATACTTCAGCCTCATCCTTAAGGTTTTCATCACCTTCCTGTTTTTTTTCTGTTTTTTCTTCTTCAAATGCCATGAACAGAGCTTCACCTTTTTCTTCTTCAGAATCTTCATTTGAGCTTTTTTCAGAAGAGCTGACATTCTTGGATATGAAACTTTTCTTCTTGAAGTTGCTTTTTCTAAAATTTGGTTTCTTCTTCCAGTCACCTTTTTCTTGGTGTGACCTTTCATCATTTTTGGTTTTCTTATTCATTGGACATTTAGCTGCAAAGTGCCATACGCCTCCACAGTTGAAGCACTTAAACGGTAACTTTCCTCTGTATTTTCCTTTTTCCTTTATAAGTTTCCGAACAAAGTTAGCTTCCATTTCATCCGATGTCTCTTGATCCTCAGATTCTTGTTTAGTTTTTATATTTTTGTGTGCTTTAAAAACAACTTCTCTGTCTGTGGACTTAGCTTGTCCTATTCTCATTTCGTATGCAGTCAAAGAACCATGCATCTCATCCATGCTAAAAGTATTGAGATCTTTAGCTTCTTCTATAGCAGAGACTTTAGAATTAAATCTTTTGTGAAGAGTTCTTAGTACCTTTTTCACGACGACTGTATCTTCCATTTCCTCGCCGAGTTCTCTAATCGTAGTGATGATTCCATTGACTCTCAGCATATAGGCTTCTATGTTCTCATCGTCATTCATTCTTAATGCTTCGAACTGAGCTCGATGCGTTTGTAGCTTGGCTTCCTTGATCTTGCCGTCTCCTTCATGAATGCTCTTCAGTTTGTCTCACATGTCTTTTGCAATTTTACAGCTCATGATCCTTATTAGTTCACTGTCCACTAAACCGTACATTATAGCATTCTGTGCTTTAGAGTTATTCTCAAATGGTTTCTTACCGACAACATCGGTTGGAGGTATGGCGGGTATTGTGTATCCACTTTCTACCGACTCCTAGATGTCGTATCCCAGAGCACAAAGATATGTCTGCATCCTGATTTTCCAAAATGAATAATTAGTTCCGTCGAACAATGGAGCTTTATTTGATGAGAATCCTTCACCACTCGCCATTGTGTTCCTTCCCGGATCACCTTAGCTGATTAAGCTTGTTCAGGAACCTTGCTCTGATACCAATTGATATTTGCACAATGACACTGAGAGGGGGGGTGAATCAGTGTAGCTATTTAAATTCAAATCTACAACTCTTAAAGCTAAAGCAAAGAGAACTGAAAAGCAGATAAAGCAATTATCACAAGAGAGCACACCACAACACACAATGTAACGAGGTTCACCAATTTGGCTACTCCTCAAGAATGACTGCTTGGACTATGGTCCAAATCCAACCTTTGCAAAACATCAATTTTACAATCTGTTTACCAAAACCCACTGGAAGGAGCACCAACCCCTGGTTTATCTGCACCAACAGAAAGGAGCACCAACCCCTAATTCAAGCAACAACTTGAACTTGCACTTTTGAAACTATCAGATTGACATAAGAATGCCTTCGCTTTTACAAGACCCTGACTGGTCTACAATTTATCAAAACACAGTAAACACTTACAACTCTTCTTGTCGCTCTCTTACAACACTCTTCTAACCCTCTCTCGGTAGCACTTTCACACATTCAGCAACAACCTAATTCTCCACGCAACTGCCCTTTTATAACAGAATTCTGATTCTATTTTCAGGTTCCATATTTTCACATGCAGCTTATTAATAGAAAGTTTTATATTCAACTTCCTTTATCTCACAGTATTCTTTCATGCATCCTATAAATAGTTACGGTCTCTTGTTTGGTCTTCGACTGATGACTTTTAGTTTAATCGCCGCTCAATGCATTCACTCCGTAACTGACCTTGTAACTGTCGTTGTGACTCCAGTTCACTGTTCTTATTTTAGCTGCATGATTTCTATCTGTAACTGCCCCATAATTGTCACACTAACTTCAGTTGACTCTTCTTATTTTGGTCGCATGATTTTCCTCTCGCAATCGCCTCTGTAATCGTCGTTCTACTTCAGTTAACTGTCTGTAATCGTGCTGTAGCGACCTGTCGCGAAATCGCGACACTTCTGCCTCTTCGTACTCTTCTCGCCTTTTACCCGCGAAAACATGACATGTCGCGATATCGCGACATTTCTACCCCTTTGACCTTTTCTCAGCTTGCACCCGCGAAAACCTGACATGTCGCGAAATTGCGATACTTTCCGCCTTCTTGTCCTCTTCTCAGCTTGCACCCGCGAAAACATGACATGTCGCGAAATCGCGACACTTTCCGCCTCTTTGTCCTTTTCTTGCCTTGACCCTGCAAAAACAGAACATGTCGCGAAATCGCGACACTTTCGCTTCCTTACTTTATCTCTCCTCTTCGGGTAGCGAAAACCAGACATGTCGCGAAATCGCGACACTTTTTCTTCTTAGCGCTTCCTCTTGCAAATTGTCGCGAAATCGTGACACTTTTCCTTGCAAGCTCTTTTTCTCAAATGTGTCGCGAAATCGCGACACATTTTCGTCCGTACTATCTCTTTTGCAAATTGTCGCGAAATCGCGACACATTTTCGTCCGTACTATCTCTTTTGCAAATTGTCGCGAAATCGCGACACATTTTCTCTCGGACTCTCTCTCCTGCAACATGTCGCGAAACCGCGACACTTTTTCCTTCGGACTCTCTTTCCTGCAACATGTCGCGAAACCGCGACACTTTTTCTTTCGGACTCTCTTTCCTGCAACATGTCGCGAAACCGCGACACTTTTTCTTTCGGACTCTCTTTCCTGCAACATGTCGCGAAACCGCGACACTTTTTCTTTCGGACTCTCTTTCCTGCAACATGTCGCGAAATCGCGACACTTTTTCGTTCGTACAATCTTCCTTGCAGTATGTCGCGAAATCGCGACACTTTTTCTTTCTCTGCCTTCCTCTTCGCTTTGGACCTCGAAAATGAAACATGTCGCGAAATCGCGACATCTTTTTCTCTCCCCTCTTTTCTTCGCTTTGGTATCGCGAAAATGAAACATGTCGCGAAATCGCGACAGAAAACATGTCGCGATATCGCGACGCTTTTCTTGCTTGTCTTTTTCTTTGATCCTTTGAATCTGGGCCACTTTTGTCTTCTTGAAAAGTCACTGTACATGCTCTGACCGACCTCCGAACTCCCGTCCACCTGCATCAACTGATCTATCTGTCTGTGTTGACAACAATGACAATACTGTTTCTGCACCTTGCTCAACAAGGCCTTCCTAGACCTAGTGATGTAGGAGGGGGTTGCCAATATTAACACTCATTGTTTGTCATCCATTTTGATGGTGACTTGGATCTTTATCTGGATATATCTACATATTCATCTTTTGGTGATGTCATTCTTTGGGGCAATTTTAGTGTTCATACAAGGACCTACTACGCACCATTTCGTAATTTTATAGAAGATGATTTTTTCTCTTTGAGATCGAACTTACAAACCTTGATGTCAATAGAACCTTTGTTGAGTTGAAGCACCCTGTTACAACTTATGGTAAACACATGCTTCATTTGTGTGAATCCCATGGCCTCTTGTTTTTTTTTTTAAATTAGTTCTATGTGGCTTCTATTGGGGGCCACTTCTATAAAAATACCAAAATATTATATTTGCTTTTAGGTCAATTAAAGTATTAAACCTTATCCAGCATGCATTTTTATCAGAAATATTTTTCATTTATTTTTCTATCAAATATATTCTTCAAGTTTCCAGCATGCATTTTTATCACAAATATTTTTCATTTATTTTTCTATCAAATATATTCTTCAACTTTCTTGAAGTGCTATGTTTCCACAATCAGCTCCTTGACATTATTTTGATTAAGAGAGAAAATCTCACATGTCTAGTTGCCTTAAAAAATTTGAATTTCACCAAGATGAAGATCAACATCGTGAATGGCTAAATTATCTGCTACTCGGTTTCCTTCTTTATAAATATAGTCACATTTCCAAGATAGTATCTCCAATAATAGATGATGAACATCAACAATAATATTATTTTTTATCCAATCCCCATATCCATTTTTGTTGATATCATTAATGATAATTTGTGAATCCCCCTCAATTGAAATATATTTCCATATTTTTTCTATTGCAATTTTAATCCCTGTAAGAAGTGCCCTAGCCTCTACATAGTTGTTAGATGAAGTTCCATACAATTCGGAGTGAGTAGAATTTTACCTTTATTATTTCGAAAAACAACACCTCCATCAGTTTTTCTTGGATTTCCTGAAGCTCCATCAAAATTAATTGTGATAAATCCAATTGTTGGACATTTCCATTTTACCCTAGATCAAAGTAGGTCCTTTGTTTTAGTGCCATTATCGTAGATGTCTTCCATGTATGTTCAAATCTTATAACCAAGTTGTTGTCACCTCTTTTTTGGCACATGAGATTTCCCATGATGAGCACCATATATGTAAAAATTTTGCAAGAGAGGCAATAATATGGTTCCAAACTTGGGCATGGTTTTGAGATTTATTTTTAAAAATTCTATTATTCTCTTTTGAACCATAGATTCAAACAAATAATAGCAGCAGCTACATAATGCCTTAGTTTTGAAATAATTAATCCGACATTATATCAACTCTTTCAATGTTGATGGAGCTACCCAATATATTTTCATATTAAAAAAAAAAAGTTTCCCCAAATGGTGAGCAAAGGGACAATGAAGAAGTAAATGGTCAATTGTTTGTAAATTCTTCTCACACAAAGCACATATAAAAGGTCCATGATATCCTCTTCTTTATATACTCTCTCATGTAAGAATCTTGCTTTGAACTGCTAACCAAAGGTATATTGAGGCCTTAATTTATAGAAATATTGACGCCTTAACCGATAACCAAAGAAATATTTCTATCCCAATTTCCATTTGGGTTATCATATTTCTATCCCAATTTCCATTTGGGTTATAATATTTTTATACAAAAAATCCCTTTTTACCCTATATCGAAAGTAGGTCCTTTATTTTAATTCCATTATTGCAGATGACTCTTCCACGTATGTTCAAATCTTGTAACCAAGTTGTTACCACCTCTTTCACACTTGAAATTTCCCATGATGAGCACCATATTTGTAAACATTCTGCAAGAGAGGCAATAATACGGTTCCAAACTTGGGCATGATTTTGTGATTTATTTTTAAAAAGTCTGTTTTTCCTTTTGAGTCGTAGATTCCAACAAATAATGGTAGGTACATAATGCTTTAGTTTTGAAATAATTAATCCAACATTTCATCAACTCCTTCAATGTTGATGGAGTTGCTTAAACCTAAATGGTGTGAGCAAAGGGACAATGAAGAAATAAATGGTCCGATGTTTCTAAATCCTTCTCACACAAGGCACATTTGAAAGTGTTAAAAAATAAAAAGCAAGCAAGCTAAAAAACAACAATAAAACAATACACGAGATTTACGTGGAAACCTTACTGTGTGCAGGTAAAACCATGGGGCAATGGCAGCTATAATATTTTATTAATCTCAAGGAGCTATTTCACATTCGCACCCTTTTTTCTATATATCCACATACAAGGGGTCATTCCTTTTTATAGGAAAACAAGAGAAGATTCCATAAAATTCGAGATACATCCATAACGCATTAATTAACAACCGTGTTTAGTTAATTTCCGCTTATATTAATTGCGAGGGTCTCGCGTCGTATGATTGCGCAATCGTCAGTTTCGCCTTAGAGGCTCTGCCCCCGAACCCCCAAACCATTGTTCAAAATAGAATATTTCGCAGTGCTATAATTACATTTAATCCGTTCCTATACCAACTGTAATCAAAACCAAACTTTTTGAAAATATCATGTAGAAAACTCCAAGAAACCCTATCATATGCTTTGTTCATATCTAATTTCATCAGTGTACCTGTTTTTTTTCATGGAATGAAGAGAATGTATGGCCTCTTATGCAATGATTATACCATCAAGAATTTGTTTACCATGAACAAAACCACCTTGTTCTTTTAAGATAACACAATCTAGAATGCCTTTCAACTTGTTTGCCATAATTTTTGAAATAATCTTATAAATCATATTGCAAAGGCTTATTGGACAAAAATTATCAAAATATTTTGTCTCACCTTTCTAATAAAAATGACATTTATCTCACTTATTATAGCCTTCCTTTTCCGGACCTCTTCAACTGCAACTAACATATCACTCTTCAATAATTTTTAATTTTTTCGAAAGAAAATTGCAAGAAATCCATTAGGGTTAGGTGCCTTGTTAGGATAGAAAGAGAAAACTGCTTCATGTAGTTCCTCCATAGATATCTTCTTCATCAAACTTTCATTTTGTACTTTTGTTATAATTGATGGAATATTTTGCAAAATCTTATTCTATGCCTCCTTATCTTGTACGATTTTTGACAATTTTTTTTTGAAATAATTATTTGCTTCCTTCTTGATATCTTTTTCTTTCTCGATATTTCTTCCACCTGGAGTTAAATTATTTTTAATATGACGAGAATAATTTTTTTTTTTTTGCTGTAGCATAATTTTTTTTTGTATTTCTATCTCCTTCCTTGAGCCATTTCTTCCTATATTTTTGGAACCAATGTGACTTTTTTTCAATGCATTATGATAGTCAGAAAGGAATTGTTTTTCTTTCACATAAGAATCCTTATCCATTTCATTAGTTTCCACTATCACTTGGATATTTTTGAGCTTGGATTCAAATTCGTTCTTTCTTTAAAAATGTTACCAAAATATTGACATTCTAAATCTTCATTTGCTCCTTTAATTGTTTCATCTTTTTAACAAACCCGTACATATATGATATTTCAAAATTTGCTTCATCTCACCATAAAATAACCATCTGGAAGAAATCAAAGTCTTGGAGCCACATAGACTAGAAACAAAATGGCTTTGGATGTTGGATAAGAAGAATCTATCCAATCTTTCTGCTATATGAATTTGGCATATGCGTCTATTATTCCATGTATATTGAAAACTTGAAAGACTAACATCCCAAAGGCCATTTAAATTGACAATGACGAAAAATCTTGCATTGAAGCTCCTATAAAAGAAACTTCTAGACAATCGCCCATCTTCCAATTATTCTTAAAAGCGTCCTTACATTCCTCATTGCTTAATTTTGTTTCTCATATTAAAATAAACTCAGGACTATAGTAACCTATTAATTCTTTGAAAACTCTTTTTAGGGGTCTTATTCATACCCCTAATATTCCATGATATTATTTTCATCATCATCACTTTTTATTTTTATTAGTGGGCTTAGCCCCACTGCTTGTTAAGACTTATTTGGCTTCCCAAACTGATATCCCTTCAATTTTTTTTTTTCCCCCTTTGTTTATGCTTCAATGGCCTTCTCCTTTTTCTATTCCCACCAACACTCTTATCTTCATCAATCTCTTCTACTTTTCCATATTGTCCATAATGAGATTTATCTTTTAAAGATTTATGTTTGCCCTAAAAAATTTGAAATGCAAGGAATAGCCTCATAAACACTTTCTTCTTTATGTTGCTCCCAAAACCCTAAAGTGCATGGATGATCCTCCATAGTTATTACTTTCTTATGCTGCCTTGGAAACCCTAAATTTTCTTGGATATCCTCCATATGCTTTTCTCTTTTGTGCTGCTCTTGAAACCCTAAAGTGCAACGAATACACTTTGTACTACTTTCATTTTTATTGCAAGGAGAAGATATTTATACTTTAAAAAAAAAAAAAAGATGATTTAATTGGATTAACCTTGACCTTCTTCACCTCATTTGCTTTAAAATTCATCACTCCTTCTTCCTTTGCTTTAAAGTTTGCCTCCCCTTATTTCTTCGCATCTTTAAATCCTTTCGTATTTGAACTTGTATGTTGTCCTTCCTCATTTCTTGTGTCATTTGTTTTCTTCTAATGGTTGATTTGAGTGAAGCTATAATGGTGTTTGCCATTTGATGACATAGAGGGGTTTTCTTGCAACTTTCTTAGGAGTGGAAAATCCTCGATTTGACCTAGCTTCTCCTATGACATGAGCTCCTTGTTTCACATTAAAGCTTTCATCTTGCCCAATTTTTTCCATCTTTTTTTCTGTCAGTTTTGCTTTGCAATCTCTTGCCATGTGTTTGGTTTCATGACATTTGTGACATCGGAATGCAACGTTTTCATAAACACTTGTTGATCCCATTTTTTACTCAGATTTAATCGTAATGGACTTTGGTAAAGGTTTTGAGATATCCATGGTAACACATTTTCAAGTGTATACAACATGCCTTCTCTCAGTAGCTGGTCCCTCTTGGATGAACTCGCCTAGGTATTGCCAATGTTTTTCAAAACCTCCTTATTGATTAGTTGATAAGGAAGTCCAAAAAGCCTAATCCACACCGCAAGCCTTTTAATAGTCTCTGTCTCCATAGAAAACTCCATGGTCTTAAATATAATGTATCTTTGCCCCTAAACCAAGGGTCTCCATCCATTATTTTCTTCCTTATTTATGAACTGGAGAAGATAATAAGGAAAAATTCGTACGGAAGAAAAGCCATGGAGTAATTTGAATTCAATCCCCACACCCAATTGATCCAATTTTGACATTTTGAAAATGCACAGATTTTTTTCCATAGAATAAAATCTCTCATGGTTATTTCCCTCGCATGATCTGCTGCTCGTTTAGATGAAAATGGTAGGACCCACAAGAATGTGAGGGCCAGATAAGGATAGATGGAATTTGGCTGGCTTTTTATTTATTTTTGATACATTTCACATGTCTGAGGTTCTCAGAAAAGATGTATAGCCCTGATGTTTTGCTACTAAGAGCAGATGTTTGGTTTTTGGGATTTTTTTTGTTGATTGATGTTAGTTGAGGGGTCCAGGTTTGATTCATATTCTTTCATGGGTTGAGAGAAGCCTGTAAAATGCTTTACCAATAAGTCACTTTTAAAGGTTACCGAAGTTATCCTCTGTTCTTACACAGAATAGTGTACATGTTCCAGATGTTGAATTAGGAGGGGGAATTTTGTGATTTGCACATTTAAGTTTTACTAAGTTCGTAGCAGTACCTGCAATTAAAAACGATTTATGCAATTAAACTTACTTAGGAAGTGGGTATAATTTCACATATCTCAATGTTCAATGAAATGCTTGGAAAGATTTGATAGGATTGAATTTTCATATATTCTTCTATTTGTCGAATAGTTAAAGGAGGTTTTTCATATGCCTCCTAGCAAGCAGGGGGTGTCTAATATCATAAACAGATCCCTATTCAGAAGGTACAATTTACAAACATGATTGCTCAAGTAGTATCCAAATTTCCGGATGGTCTAGCAGATATAAAGCTTGTATTGTAAACTTTAGTTTTTACTTGATACCAAGAAGATAAACTCTTTTCCAGGACAGAGTTGATTACTGTCGTTTCAAGTGGACTAAAATATGATTCTTAGTTTTATGGGTGATTTTGGTTTTGGTTTTGCAGGCTACAATTATGGTATATACCTTGCTTGCATTAGAAGTGTTGTATGCCTCTGCTTTTTGCTTGTTTCTGGATTATACATTAAGAGATTATTTGCTCTTGAATTTTACAGGATGTCACACTGCAGGCCAAGGTGACAACTAAATGCTTTTTAGATGTTGAAATTGGAGGAGTTCCTGCAGGAAGGATTGTGGTGGGGCTTTTTGGTGAGGATGTACCACGAACTGCTGAGAACTTCCGAGCATTATGCACAGGTTTACTTATATAATTGACCCATTTATTTCCCTTTGGTTTTATCTCTGGATAATATATATACAAGAAGCTGGTGTACAGTTATTTTTGAAGTTTTTGGTTGCTTGGACTGACAGGAGAGAAAGGTTTTGGATACGAAGGGTCTTCTTTTCACCGTATCATAAAAGAATTCATGATTCAAGGTGGAGATTTTGACAGGGGTGATGTATGTATGCTTTTATATTTGGGCTTAAATTACTTACTGATAATTTTGTGAATACATTTCGGGCATTCTTTTGTGTTTCATCTTAGTACAATTTGTGTGAAGGACAGATGATTTTTGATAGCACAACTTTCAGCTCTAAATTTTCTTATCAATAATGCTGTCGATTAAATTTCTGGCATTAATTGTGGTTTTAATCTTGTGACAAATTATGTGAAAGAGAGACGATCTGTAATGGCAAAAGTTTAAGCTGATATCAATACATTGCACAAATCATTTAGTGTGCTATACTCTTATTCATGTGCTAATGGTTGAAATTAACAGACTTCGCTCTATGTTATGGAAAGCATGGTCATTTTACAAGTACATACTTAAATCCTTGATGTATTGTAAAAGAAGGATGGAAAATTAAGCACAGCAATTCAATCACATATGAATACCAGTTTATGTTGGGTAGAACACTTGTGGGCCACAGTAAACTCCATAGTAAAAGAGAAAGGCTTTACTTTTTCTTCAGAAGATGCTTTTTACAAATATATAGCAGCCATTTCTCGCTATATCAAGCACATATAACTGCTGACTCTTCCGATAGAGGATGCTACAGCTGGGCCAATGCCTGATTGACCATCAGACTTTGTTTTTAGACATGCTTAAACTTACCAAAAAAAACGCTCTCCAATGAAGTTGTACTATTCAGTTAATTGAGTTTGCCAGACACATTAAAGCTGGTAGATGGTGGAAGGTCAATTGATCTGCTGGCCAAGGCTTGATCCCTAACTCCTAATTCTTGAGATCTTCAGCTGATGACATTTCCAGCAATTTGGTAAGTTATTTTGACACCTCTAATGTATGAGACGTGTTGAAAGGATACTCAAATCAGCCTAATATATTAAGACTACATATGAGGAAATCTTGGGGCTGGAGGACTATGATGGTGAGGTCCAAGTAACCTGAATATATGTCCTTGTGGACTGCTTTGTTAATCACTTTTTATTGTCAGAGTAGGCAAGGAAGAAGATCAAAGAATTAATGAAAAGGGGGAAGTCAATAAATAGTGATGTTGATAGGCTAAGTAGTAGATTAATTTTTGAGCACCAACAACTTGAGAGTTGAATTGGGGCTAAGGAAGCATTCCTTTGGATCTAGTATGTATCCTAACACACCAGAGTATATTGGAGCAAGTATGAATCTTTCTTGTATCCAGTGGTCGAAATACGAGAGTCTATGGAGGTAAAAGGTGATATTGAAGATGCTATTGAGTTAAAGGAGTTGCACTACAAAATTGCCATGAATTATACTTTGTAGAAATAGTTTCTTGCAATGAAATATATGTTGGAGCTTGGAGGTCTATACCCTTTTGATTCAAGCCTAGTGCCCAAATTCCAAGTGGGGGGCCAAAAAGTCTAAACCATAGTCGTAAATCCTGGTGAGTTTTTTAAATTCTTGTTGAGTCGTGGAAAATGAGTTTTTCCCACATGGTTCAATGAAACTTTAAAACAAAATTTAAAATTACAGACTCAATTTATTGAAAAAAAATACTCGAGAAAAAACATGATGACACCAATAAGAGCAATTATTATACATATTATCCTCCTAAGTATATGCTGAGTCCCAAGTCTGAGTCTGAATTGGCCTTGCCGAGTCGTCTTTGTTGGTTAGAGTTTCTCTTTTTGGGTCTAAATCAGAGAGAATAATGGGTATTGTTGAGTGGTATTTTCACCCAGTTGTGAAAGTACAACTCTCCTTTAGGATTTGGGTTCCAAATCCCCTCTTGCAAAGAAGTTAAACAAACAACTTCTCCAAGGTCTCCGTTGTATTAGCATTTGCATATGTGTATTAGTAATCTCAAATAAAGATATTCAATTTAAATGCTTGGAACACCTTAGTGATTGCAAGTAACTGTAAACAAGGGGCAATGTTGGTTTATTTCATCATGAAACTTTAGTGATTGTTCATTGTTTTTTTTGGATTTTGTAATTTTTAAATGTTTATTTTAAAAATAAGTTAAACTTTCTGAAAAAAATAAAATGCAGAAAATGAAAATGAAATGCAAGAAAATTGAAAATAAAATGCATTCGGTATGATGCTATCCTGTTCCGACAAAACCGAAGATGTGAGGTCTCCATGCATGCAACCTAACCTATTGGACTTGCAAAACATGCACAATCCCCATAGACTAAGTGTTGGTTCCTAGGGTACGAAATAACATTTCAGATTTCAAATATTCGCCTAATGTAACCCAAAAAAATGGCATTTAACATTATCTATAAATTCGAAATCTGAAAAATGAAAGAATAAACATTAAATCCATAGCATGCAAAGAAAATCTCCTTCTTTCTTGCCCACAAGATGCAAATTTTTGAACACTTCTGCATTAAAAATATGTCATTTTACAATAGCAGAATTTCTGGTTTTTCCAAACCAGTCTGTGGAAGAGAAACAACTCAAACAGGTCCAGAATGGCCTTCTCGCCTTCAGCTCTGCAACTCTGCTTGCAGCGGTTTTCGACCCCCTCTGGCCTCTTTGAATGGCATATTTAAACTTCTGAAAAATTGCTTCTCCTTCCATGACGGTTCGTTTCGTTTTTCGATGACTGCTCGTTTCACCTTCCCTTCTATGCGTGTGCTTTGGTTTCCATTTTGTGGCCCTTCGCTGCGTTTCTCCACATGGGCTTGCGTCCGTTTCCCTCCATGTGTAATGACCATCTTAAATGATCATGTAACGCTTTGTCTTATTCATTAGATTTTGTCCTTATGTCCACGTTGATGCAGGTCCGTTACCTTGGAAAAGGAACATGTCGCGATATCGCGACACTTTTGCCTCCTTGCTCTCTTTTGTTGCTTGTAGTCGTGAAAATGTAACATGTCGCGATATCACGACACTTTTTCCTTTGGCCACGACAATGCAACATGTCGCGATATCGTGACACTTTTTCTCTTTCCCTCTCTATGCTTTGAATCGAAAATGCAACATGTCGCGATATCGCGACACTTTTTCCTTCTGGTCGCGAAAATGCAACATGTCGCGATATCATGACACTTTTCTTTCTCTTTTCCTTGCTTTCAATCTAGAAAATGCAACATGTCGTGATATCGTGACACTTTTCTTCTTTCGCGATGCAACATGTCGTGATATCGTGACACCTTTTCTCTTTTTGCCGTGAAAAGCAACATGTCGCGATATCACGACACTTTTCTATTTTGGCCGTGATGGTGCAACATGTCGCGATATCGTGACACTTTTTCTATTTTGGCCGCGACGGTGCAACATGTCACGATATCGCGACACTTTTTCATATTTTGGCCGCGACGGTGCAACATGTCGCGATATCGCGACACCTTTTCTCCTTTGGCCGCAACTGCAACATGTCGCGATATCGCGACACTTTTTCTCCTTGTGGTATTTTGCTTTTTCCTTGATCTTTAGCCTATGGGCCACTTCGGTCTTCTTGGAACACATGCAAAAAGGTGGGTCCCCAATTTTGGGGTACGTTGTGGAGCAGCCACAACAAATGGCGACTTCTATTGGGAAATGCTCCCGAGCATTTCGGTGAGAACTCAACTTGAAAACACGAGACTCAAATACAAGCGTCAAAAAATATCCCAAGAATGAAACTAGACGAGAAATACATGAAGCATTAGAATTATTAAGCATCAGCTCGGTGTGTGCAATGTTCTTCATTCCCTATCGTTTGAAATTGATCAACATTCCATTGTCAGTTTCACTTATGATTCGTATGCAAGGCTATGAATGATTTGTGCAGGATTTGATGTATGACAACTATGTTAGAGATATAACAACCTGCTTTGCAAAGGCTCAAACCTTCTAGTATCATGAACAAACATATTAAAACTGTCAAACCCTCTTAGGACCAAATATATGCATACTGAATTAATTTACTAGATCCCAAAGTTGGTTATGTGTCACTACCATCTTGAACCCATGTGCAAGTGTAAGTGAAATCGGAGCTTTGGGGAATAGGATTCCCAACCTAAGCGAGATGGGAATTTAACCCTATCCTTACTACTCCGATCTGGAGTTCATTACCTCATCTTGAACAAAATGATTTAACTCTGTTATGGATGAAAGCTGTCAAGCTAGCTCTGTCCGTTTGAGCGATCGGTGGTCTTGTTTTTAGACAAGACATGTTGCCACGCATGAGCATACTCCACTCGACCAGGCGTCTATAGCCCCGGTGGAGATTAACCCCATAATCCATGATTTGGCTCTACTTTTGATTTCTTGGACCTTGGGGATGACTACCCATCCTTGCAAGGGACATGTAGTACGATCCTTCCAATCCAATATTAATAAAGAAATGAAAAATATTTGCTTTGGAATTTCAAGTTCTTGAATGGGCAAAATAGAAGCTTTGGGGAATCGGATTCTCAACCTAAGCGAGATGAGAATTAGACCCTATCCTTACTACTCCATGAAGGTCAAATCAGAGCTTTGGGGAATTGGATCCTCAACCTAAGTTCGATGAGGATTTAACCCTATCCTTACTACTCTGATTTTAGGCTTTAAGCATTATGGGAGTGGTAAAAACCACTGTTTTAAGGATTATGTTGCATGATAGGACAGACACGAAATATTCCTTTCGCCTCACCTTTTCTTCCAAGTATGGTTTTGACCATTTTGCTCAAGATTCTCTTTAATATGCGTAGAACGTGCTTGGTTCAAGATAGTTCGGGCATCAGTTCCCAACCTTAGGATCCTTTTAATATATGTTATGTAATAACCCTAAGAGGATTCGACACCTTTTCAATGATTGTACATGAAATGAAGATGCAACCGAGATGAAATGTATATGCAATGCGGAATGTAATATGAGATATGAATGCATTGCTCCTTTTGAAATGCGGATGGATTATATATCACCTACTTTACCATAATGTGAAAAACTGACAACTTCATGCATCACAAGTTCCAAACGATATTCTTTAATGTGTTTGCAATATTCGTGGAGCTTTCTGCAATACAATTCCGATGTTTCATATTCTCCTAGTCTTAGTCAACATTCATAAGGACCTAAGTTGACAAACCAAAAATGTCCAAAGGACCAACACACAAAACTTAAAACCAAAATGAGATCCATTCCGAAACCAAAACACGAAAACCAAAAGTATATACAAATGTACAAAAAGTTTGGATTATCATTTTCCCGGATCCCAAACCTGATTAGAATTCTTTAAAAGATATATGACGTGATACGCATACCAAGTTTTGCAGGAATCCAACAAAAACAAGATCAAACCAAACAAAGAACCAAACCTCCACTTGCCCCTCTCACCATACCAATTTGATTTAGTTTCATTAATAATCCTATGGTGGAGCTTCAAGTTTTCAAATTGATTAGACAATGATTGATGTTCAATTCTTTTATGTCTATTCTTTAAGATGTCCATTCCGCACTTTGATTCATGGTGTAGAAATAAGCTTTCATTTTCATTCAATAAAGCCATAACATTAATAATATTTGAATCAAACCATTCATTAGGCAAACCTTCATTCGAATTTTGCATGGTGAAACCAAAACGGTGAGATTTTACCTTTGGCCCGCTTTCATTTGACCTTACTTGAAGAGGATTTGAAAATTCCTCTTTTCTCTCATGACATTCATCATCCTGTAGCACTTGTTCTTTCTCCACGACTTGTTTATCAAAGGCACCAAACTTAGGTACCCAATCGAAAATACGTCCATCCCTTTCAAACCATAAGTCTTGTCTATCTAGGGGTGGGTTGACTAACACATTTCCGTGATCAATCACTTGGGTTGTTTTGGGTAACGTGAGATTTTCAATTGGATCATCAATGATATCAAACCCAAATGATTTAGGTTTTGTAATTTTCTCATTTTGAAATGGCATAATCATTGTAGCACAAGTAAGTGGATCAAGATTTTCAATTTCTTTTCCTCCCAAGGAATCTAAAGCAAATGACTCTCCTTCTTGATTCATGGTTGTAGAATCCTTATCATGTTCCAAAATTTGATGAGATTCGAATTCCTCTTCCAAAACTTTCTCAAATTGTACAGGATTTATAGTATCCTCATGTGAGGAAGCAATTGAGTTATCCTGCATATTAATTGACGCAACAAGTTTATTAGAAGATTTAGATTGATCATATTCTTCCCATTTCTTCCATGAATCATAGTAATCATCCTCCAAGTTCAAATTGTGATGCTCAAGTACCTCTTCTTCATCTTCTGATTCATCAACATGTTTCTCATCCCATTCATCTTCACCTTCCTCATTCTCACTCTCTTGACGATATAGAGTTTCCACCACCAAAATGTTGTCCACTCCTTGTTGATGTTGGGGTGGACCCTCATTTGGCACAAGTTCCAAATCATCCACTTGAGCTTGGAGACAATGGGTATACCTAGCAATTTTGGGACAATTCCTTTCATTATGCGCCTTTGTATTATGCAATCTACACCCATTTTCCCATGCAAAATCAGAAATATTAAGAATGGAACTAGAGTGACTTGGTCCTGCAGAAGTATCTATCTGATTAGCAATAGGGGAAGGCACACCCCCATTGTTTGGCTTCGTATTCCACTGTCTCCCTCTATTGTTGAAATTTTGATTTGGGTGAGGGGCATGGGATTCATACTTCTATTTTTGAACCAAATCATTACTCAATTTGTGAATCATCTTTTTGAGTTCTTCAACCTCTGAATAAATCTCTTTTGGTTGAGCTATGTTATTGCTAGTTCCAATAGGATTTGCGTAATTGGTGAGATCTTGACTTAACATTTGAGTTGTTTTGGCCACTTGATTTGGTAGGGATTCACACTTTGAATCGGAATTGGATTGGGGAAAGGAACTATAGCCTCGAGAATTAACCGGATCGGCTCCTCGCATAGTCTCGCTGACTATTTTGCAAAAATGAAGGAATGGGGGGAATGGATGTGATTGGTTGAATTGGAATGGGTGCGTAAGCGGGTGTTGATGAATATGGTTGTTGATAAGGCAAAGCATTTATGCCTGATATTTGTGGTGCCATGATCTGATTCATCATAGGAGCTTGACCATATGGACCATATTGTCCTACCATAGGCATCTGGGAAAACCCATAACCCTGTGGTGTCATTTGTTGTTCAATGGTCATAGCTTCATTGTAGGCTAGAGCAAGCGTGGTAACTTGAGGATTTCGCCTTGCAAACATTGTCGTCATAGGATCCAATGCCCCAAAATATATTTGCAAAGCTACTGCGGGATCAATGGCAAAATGCCGAATTGCTCTATTATAGCACTTCTAAAATCTCTGATTAAAAGTTCGGATTGGCTCACCCTGGCCTCTTTTGCATGTAATGAATTGATTATAGATGATTGTGGGATCTAATGGTGACCTGAATTGGTTGACAAAAGCATCCTCCATTTGCGTCCATGACGTAATGGAACCAGTAGGTAAGCAAATATACCATTCGTAAGCCACTTGGTCTAGGCTCATGGGGAAGAGTCTACAAGCCACATCTTCATGTTGAACGTGCAATCTTATCAAAACATCCCTATAGGCCTGAATATGTTCTTCTGCGGTCCTTGGGCCATCCGGTTTGTATTTGGGCAAAAATCTCTCTATATTCCTAGGGATCTCGTGAATATCCCCTGCAATATTCAAAGGAATGTTATGGGCTCCGTACCAAGGAGGTGGTGGAGGTTGGGCCATTTGATTCAAAATCGATGATGATAACCCTACAAGAACCTGACAAAACTCTCGAGTACCTCAAAGAAAACCTGCGACACAAAGAAAATCCTGTAATTAATGAAATTCAAAGAATAACTTCAAAATCAATTTGTTAGTCATGAAAGAAGGAACCTTGACAAAGCAATATTCTAAAACAATGCACAATCAAAACACCTTATTCCAAACATCTTATTCCTGTATGAACAATCAAAAAGCGTTAGGACAATGAAATAAACCGATTCGGCCCTCCTTCTAGCGCCAATCTGTTGAGTGGTATTTTCACCCGATTGTGAAAGTACAACTCTCCTTTAGGATTTGGGTTCCAAATCCCCTCTTGCAAAGAAGTTAAACAAACAACTTCTCCAAGGTCTCCGTTGTATTAGCATTTGCATATGTGTATTAGTGATCTCAAATAAAGATATTCAATTTAAATGCTTGGAACACCTTAGTGATTGCAAGTAACTGTAAACAAGGGGCAATGTTGGTTTATTTCATCATGAAACTTTAGTGATTGTTCATTGTTTTTTTTGGATTTTGTAATTTTTAAATGTTTATTTTAAATAAGTTAAACTTTCTGAAAAAATAAAATGCAGAAAATGAAAATGAAATGCAGAAAAATTGAAAATAAAATGCATTCAGTATGATGCTATCCTGTTTCGACAAAACCGAAGATGTGAGGTCTCCATGCATGCAACCTAACCTATTGGACTTGCAAAACATGCACAATCCCCATAGACTAAGTGTTGGTTCCTAGGGTACGAAATAAAATTTCAGATTTCAAATATTCGCCTAATGTAACCCAAAAAAATGGCATTTAACATTATCTATAAATTCAAAATCTAAAAAATGAAAGAATAAACATTAAATCCATAGCATGCACAGAAAATCTCCTTCTTTCTTGCCCACAAGATGCAAATTTCTGAACACTTCTGCATTAAAAATATGTCATTTTACAATGGCAGAATTTCTGGTTTTTCCAAACCAGTCTGTGGAAGAGAAACAACTCAAACAGTCCCAGAATGGCCTTCTCGCCTTCGACTCTGCAACTCTGCTTGCAGCGGTTTCCGACCTCCCTCTCTGGCCTCTTTGAATGGCGTATTTAAACTTCTGAAAACATTGTTTCTTCTTCCATGACGGTTCGCTTCGTTTTCCGATGACTGCTCGTTTCACCTTCCCTTCTATGCGTGTGCTTTGGTTTCCATTTTGTGGCCCTTCGCTGCGTTTCTCCACATGGGCTTGCGTCCGTTTCCCTCCGTGTGTAACGACCATCTTAAATGATCATGTAACGCTTTGTCTTATTCATTAGATTTTGTCCTTATGTCCACGTTGATGCAGGTCCGTTACCTTGGCGAAAGCTGGAACATGTCGCGATATCGCGACACTTTTGCCTCCTTGCTCTCTTTTGTTGCTTGTAGCCGCGAAAATGTAACATGTCGCGATATCGCGACACTTTTCCCTTTTGGCCACGAGTGCAACATGTCGCGATATCGCGACACTTTTCTTTCCCTCTGGTATCTTGTGGTCGAAAATGCAACATGTCGCGATATCGCGACACTTTTCTTTCTAGCTCTTTCTCTTTGCTTTGAATCGCGAAAATGCAACATGTCGCGATATCGCGACACTTTTCTTGTTTGCCGTGAAAATGCAACATGTCGCGATATCGCGACACTTTTCTCTTTTTCTTCTTTCTCTTTTCTGGCACATGTCGCGATATCGTGCACATTTTTCTTTTCGGATGTGCAACATGTCGCGATATCGCGACACTTTTCTTTTGGCCGCGACCGGTGCAACATGTCGCGATATCGCGACACTTTTTCTATTTTGGCCGCGATGGTGCAACATGTCGCGATATCGCGACACTTTTTCTCTTTTGGCCGCGATGGTGCAACATGTCGCGATATCGCGACACCTTTTCTCTTTTGGCCGCGACGGTGCAACATGTCGCGATATCGCGACACTTTTTCTATTTTGGCCGTGACGGTGCAACATGTCGCGATATCGTGACACTTTTTCTATTTTGGCCACGATGGTGCAACATGTCGCGATATCGCGACACTTTTTCTCCTTTGGCCACGAAACTGCAACATGTCGCGATATCGCGACACTTTTTCTCCTTGTGGTATTTTGCTTTTTCCCTTGATCTTTAGCCTATGGGCCACTTCAGTCTTCTTGGAACACATGCAAAAAGGTGGGTCCCCAATTTTGGGGTACGTTGTGGAGCAGCCACAACGGGTATAATGATGGTGTTGGAGAGGTGCATCTTGGAAGGAATATCTTGTAATGTTTTTGGAAGCCTTACCATGGAAGGAGCAACAATAATGCATATCCTTTGTGAAGATGTGATTGGGTGGTTGACTCTAGATTGAGAGACAAGGTAATGAACTAGAACTCGCAAATGAGTAAAGACAGTTGTGATCCACAAAGGCTTCCCTTTGTAGACCTAGAATTAAGAAAGTGCAAACTTGGAAATGTTGAAGACCATAACCTTAGTTTATTTGAGGTTGACCAAGATGTATCTAAGTTTTCAACAATGAGAAAAGGCATTAAGATGCTTTGGAAGCTAGTGAGAGAGAGAAAATGTGGTGAATGTTTTGTAAATTTCTCCAAAAGGCAACTTGTCTTGTTGTTTCGAAATTCTCTAGCTCAAATGGTCGTAAAGCTTCATGTCTAGTACTATGGCATAGAGTTTGGTGAATATGTGCCTAGTCGTGGTAGTATTGTGGTTTGTAGAAGTTGAAATGTTCTTTGATTTAGGAATGCGGTAGATGATGTGCAAAAGACCAATTGGAGGGAATTCATTAAAAAAATCTCATTGAAAAGCTTTGCAATTGTTAAAGCAAATGAATGCACACCATATTTAAGGAATTCAATTGAGAGTTCCTTGTAGGTAGCTTCTCAGCTAGAGCATAATTTTTAGACACCTGTGCAAATGTCTTCCAAGGGAAATAAGTGACAACTAGAGGCAGGGGAGGAAACATTGCTAATAAGATGAACTTTAATTCCATACAAGGATCTAGCATAGAAGTTGCAAGCCTGTTTGTCAATGTTCGAAAGGGAAGTCGTCTTGAGAGTAGGGTTTGCTAGAATGGCTTGGGAGAGTAGTTGATAGAACCAGGGACTTCTTGATGCCCAAGGGTGACAAACTCGCATTTATTTTGATAAAGGAGATTTTGGTAGTTCCTCGAAGTGGTAGGTGTAGCAAGATTATTAACAAGAGCATAGTGGAGATTTTTACTCCTCATTGGACCATTGATTCATAGGTCATGAATATGGAGCATGAGGTTTTATCAAGATGTGAATTACATGGGAAGAAGAGTCCAATTTTGCTTTCCAAATGACACACAAGGGGGGAAATCATACTTAGATGTGATAGTAGACAGCATATTAACCAGACATTAAGCTAGAAAACGCTGTTTGCATAGTCAGTACTATACAAAGCACTATAATGTATTGTGGTGCGATGAGTAGTCAAAGAGCCATGAGAGGAGGAGGAGAGCTATGAGGAAGCACAAAAACTAAGTTCAAGACAACTGAATTTGCAAGAAGCTAGATGTAGATGAGAAAATCACAGTCTTGCAGGATTAGAGATGAGATTGTAAGTATATAATCCACTCCACACATGCCTCCACTATGTGGGAAGCAAGTGAATGTAGTGTCCTTACGATCACAAGGAGGCACAAGTACACACAAGGAAACAAGAATGGGGCCACTACACATCTAAGATATGGACTCCACTAATGCTCACAAGCCATATGGGAAAAAAGTCACTCTTTCTCCAGGAGTTGTGTTAAAACACACATATAACATCAATGTGAAAATAGATTATGAAATGAGGGGGTGTATTTTTTTGTTTATAGCCAAACATACAACTTAGACCATGGTGGTATTTTATGCATGGTGTTAGAAGAATGGTTTACGCCTACCATCACTAACTAGAACATTGTAGGAGGTTGTGTCCATCAAGCCACTAAATTAATTCTAGATACAATGAATTTAGTACCATAATTAACTTATCACAAAACATGAGCTTTATATCAAAAGCTCACTAGAGTACATCACAAAATATATTGTGCTTAGGTAAAAGTCATGGCTTCCCCATGAGAAAGCTATGTGCCCAAAGCTTGAGGACCAAATGGAAGCTCTAACATATTTCTTCTTCTTTTGGTGCTTCATACATCCCATGTCATATCGAGGTGTGGCGACTATGTTCTTTTGGTGTTGTCTTTGGACTAAACGAGGTGAAGCAAGCAACTTTCATATAGAGAGCATTCTATCTAGAAGTATTGTGCATAGCTCTCATACTTGAAATGCCTTGCAAAAGTATCATAAGGTTAAGTGTCATATGGGATATGACATCCATTGCATGATTCTTGATAACCTCATGAAGGTCCTCTACTTGTCCAACTTCATTGCTGTCATCATCCTCATCTATCCATATCTGTTGCTCTTCTTCATCAAGATCCTTACCCTAGAATACTGTTGGATGCTTCTCATCCTGATTGAGAATTTCATTCCATACAACTAGAAGTGTTTCCTTATCGTTGTAGCTATTTCCATCCTATAACTCTTGCAATGGTTCTTTTTATTGTAACTGATACAATGGAGAATCCACTTGCAAGTTGTTAGGAACCTTTAATTAAAATAAGCACATTTACATAAATATTTCAATAAAAACAGAAATTCATATAAGAACAAAATATTGCAATACGAATTTTAAATGCAGATATTAATCTCACAAATCACAACACAGAATTGCAGGTCTCTTCGAGAGGTCAACGCCTTCAATACTTTCATTCAATATGCAAAAGATACATTCGTTTATACACCCTTGTCTTTTAAAGATACATTTCATGCAACCCTAACCTAACGCTTAAGAGTTGGCTTGCATGCAAAGTGCCACTTGAGCCAGAATCATCTACCCAACAAATAGTTACATTCTTTATGATGGTTACATGGAATGGCCCCACTTGTCTAGGCACCTTAATTGCTACATACCGTTACAAATTATCATTAGAGTGGGGTCCCCGCATTGGAACTAGTCATTATATAATAATATGAGAATACATAATAATGTTAGGATGGGGTCGTAACATGCTCTTTCCCTTTGAAAAACTTTGTCCTCAAAGTTAAAGATGAGGAAATTGTTGCTGTAGCTGTTGGAGAGACTCCCAAGTGACATCTTCAGGTTGTAATGCGCCATTGAACAAGAACCTCAGTGATGACATGGTTCCAAGGGTGTGTGATCTCCGATCCAAAATTTGTTTAGGCTCGAGTAGAATGGAACCCTCTCATCCAGTTCTGGTAAAGTGGATTGAACCTGTACCTGATTGCTCACAACCTTCTTGAGAGAGGATACGTGAAAGACCGGATGGAGCTTTGGTGTAACCGGAAGGGCCAATTTGTAGGCTATTGAACCAATCTGCTATAACACCTGGTAGGGTCCAAAGTATTTGGCATCTGCGAAGCTGGAGTATTGACTGTTTATAGGGTTGCAGGCGGAGAAAAACCATATATCCTACTTCAAAGTTGCGCTCAAAACGGTGTTGATCAACTTGTTGACGCATACGGTTTTGGGCCAATTCAAGATTCATCTTAAGTTGTCGGAGGACTGCAACATGCTGGTTGAGTGTAGTGTCAACAACGTGAACCTTGGAGCTTCTTGGAATGTAGGAGGAGGGTGTTGATGGAGGACGATCGTATATTGCTTCAAAGGGAGTAACCTTGGTCATGGTGTGATATGAAGTATTATACCACCATTCGGCCAAGGAAAGCCACTTCGCCCACTATGCAGGATGTTCAGAGGCAAAGCAATGAAGGTAGGTCTCCAAGCATTTGTTAACAATTTCTGTTTGGCCATCTGTTTGTGGATGATAAGATAAATTCATTTTGAGTTGAGTTCCCTGCAACTTAAACAATTCCTGCCAAAAATGACTAGTAAAGGCAGGGTCTTTGTCTGACATGATGTGGGCATGCCATGAAGGTGAAAGATGGAATCTAAAAAAATTGGGCTACTATTGAGGTTGTGTAGGGATGGGGGAGGGAGCAAAAATGAGCATACTTTGTGAGACGATCCACTACCACTAGAATAATTGATTTTCCTCCTAACTTGGGTAACCCTTTAATAAAATCCATGGAAATATGTCCATACTTGTTTTGGAATTGGCAAAGGGTTGAAGGGTTCCAGGGGAACACACCATTTCTCCTTTTCATTCTTTGGCACATCACATTCAGTCACAAACGTTTGAATATCCTTCTTCATTCACTTGTTTTGGAATTGGCAAGGGTTGAAGGGTTCCAGGGGAACACACCTTTTCTCCTTTTCATTCTTTGGCACATCACATTTAGTCACAAAGGTTTGAATATCCTTCTTCATTCCCTTATAGAAGAAAGTACGTTTCATCGTTTCATATGTTGTGAGAAACTCAAAATGTCTCGTTGTTGGTGAGGCATGCATTTCCTTCAAGATGAATTCCCGCATTTGTGATGTTTGGGGAATAACAAGTCGGTCATAATATCTCAAATCTTGTCCATCCCAAGTGTATCCCAGGCATGAGTTAAGGCTCTGTTTGAAGTTCGGTGATCAAAGTTTGCAAGCCTGTGTTCGTAGCCACATCCTTTCTAAGAGAATTAATCCATTGAGGTATGGCAAAAGAGATAGCATTTAACATAATCTGATCCTTAAATTGTCGGGAGAATGCATCAACCACTATGTTCTCCTTTCCTTTTTTATATGTGATTTCATAATCGTAGCCCATCAATTTAGAAACCCACTTTTGTTGTTCGAGTGTGGCGACCCATTGTTCTAAGAAGTACTTGAGACTTTGGTGGGCTGTTTTGATTGAAAAATGATGCCCAATGAGATATGGCCTTCAATGATTAACCACATGTAAAATAGCTAGCATCTCCTTTGCATAAGTAGATTTGCCCAAATTTCGGCCTAAAAGTGCTTTACTGGTGAAGGCCAATGGTCTTCCCTCTTGCATCAACACGACCCCAATGCCATTTCCCGAAGCATCACTTTCAATTACAAAGGGTTTAGAAAAATCAGGCATTGCTAACACCGGGGTGGTTGTCATGGCTTGCTTTAAGTCAATGAAAACCTTTGTTGTGATCAAATAAAAGAATTCTTTTTCAAGATGGTTGTTAAAGTAGCTGCTATCTTTCCATAGTTTTGTACAAATTTATGGTGATGCCCTATGAGTCCCAAAAATCCTCGTAGTCTCTTGAGGGTGTGAGGCTTTGACCAATCTTGAATAGCTTGAATCTTTTTAGGGTCAACTTTAACTCATCTTTGGTGACAATCTAAACCAAATACTCTACTTTTGTCTTCCAAAAAGAACACTTAGACCTCTTGGTATAAAATTTATTCTTAGACAGAAGTTGTAGAGTCTCATCCAAATGTTTGAGGTGCTCCTCCCAAGAGCAACTATATATTAGAATATCATCAAAGAAAAGTAGAATAAATTTGTGTTTGAAATGTGGATGGTGCATTAGTTGGGGCAAATGGCATGACCAAGAATTCATAATGGCTCTTATGAGTTCGAAATGTTGTTTTGGGGATATCTTCCTCCTTGATCCTTATCTGATGATAACCAGAGCGAAGATCGAACTTGGAGAAAAACCTTGCACTATGTAGGTCATCCAACAATTCATCGACCATTGGGATAGGAAATTTATCCTTAATGGTGATCTTATTGAGCTCACGAAAATCTATACACAACCACCATGACCTATCTTTCTTTCTAACCAATAGTACTAGAGAAAAATAAGAATTGTTACTAGGCTGAATTACCCCTGCTTGTAGCAATTCTTGTACCAATTTCTCAAATTTTGACTTAAGGGCATAGGGGTATCGGTAAGGTCTAATGTTAGGTGGCAAGCTACTTGGTACCAACGGTATTGCATGATCATGGGAACGACGTGGAGGTAATTTTGTTGGTTTCGCAAAATCTGCGTCATGCTTAGTCAAGATGAGTTCCAAATCATCCTGGGGCTTGTCTTCTTCTTAAGGTTGCGGTTGAATTGCAAATATTTGAGCTACTACCTCACGTGAGGATTTTTTTAACTTCTCCATATGGCTTGAGCTGATAATTTGTGGAGATCTTGTTGGAATATTTTCAACATTGCCTCCTTAGTCCTAAGTATTAAGTCCTAGTATTTAGTTTTAGTTTAATGTTTTGATTTACATATTTCTAGTTAATTTGATTAGCATACGTTGAGGTTTTGGCTTGGTTGGTCAATGTTTGACCATAGTCCAAGATTAGCATGTTGTTAGGATAAGAGCTATCTTTAAGTTAGTTTGTTGTAATAAGTTTAAGAGGATTTCTCTCAACCACCGTGTCTATTTTTAGTTCTTTCAAGAACTATAAAACTATGTAATGCATTGTTGATCAATAGAACAATTTCACCATTGTTTCTCATTTGGTATCAGAGCAGGTTTGCTCAGATGGATCAAAACCTGTGGAGAGTGGCGTGAAGAGATCTGAAGCACGCACTTTGTCAGAGAAACTCAAGTGGCCAGCACTCAACAGAGTTGCAAGGAAGAGCTCGAGTAAATCATTAATATCTCATGCATCCTGAGGTATTTTATTATGAAATTTTGAGGGTTGTTAGATAATTGTATCAAGAGGATGCAATCAAAATTTTAGGTGATTTGGAGCTAATTTACTGATTTTATTAGCATTTTGAGTTTTTCAATAAAATGGTTGTATAAGGTGGAATACAGGGTATTTGCTTCTCAAATTTTGGGAGAAATATTATTTAGATAAAATCATAATTCAGACAAAATTTCAGGTCATTTGGATCTGTATTGATTGATTTATGTGAATATTTATTTTTCCTTCAACAATCCTAGATCCGAAATTGTGATAGAAAGGGCAAAAGTAAATTGATCACATATTTCTCATTTGTGTGAATTTGGATCTGAAATTTAGTGGATTTTCAGATAAGTATATCAGAAGTCTACAGGAAAAATTTTAGTTTGTTTCAATCAGTATTGGCCGATTTATGATAAATTGGGTGCTTGAGACTTTGGTAAATAAAAGGAAGCCATGTATGCAGACTTGGCTGTACCAAAATTTGATGGAGATAATTATGCTATTTGGAGCATAATGATGAAGACCTTCTTGAAGGCTCAAGACTTATGGGATATAGTTCAAGAAGGCTATGAGGAACCCACTTGGAGCAAGCTACAAGGCGAGGAGAGAAAAGAGAAGGAGCAGCAATATGCAAATTGCTTAGCTCTTATGGATTTGAGGAGAGGAATGGAAAAGAATGTTTTTCCTCTCATAGCCAATTGTAGATCAGCTACAATGGCATGGCAAGTGTTGAAGGATGCTTATGGGTTTGATGAGGACACCCATAAAGCCATGTGTGACAATCATGAAGATTGTTTAAGCAAGGAGGAGCCTTGCTTCCTTGAAGAAGTTTCTGAATTAGATCCTTTTGAAGGAGCTTTTGAAGAGTCTTGTGAAGACTCATATGAAGGTATGTCTTTTGCAGAATACATACATTCTTATAATGGAGAATTCTTTCTTGAAGAGCAAGACATACTTGAAGAAGAGCCTTGTGTGAAAGAGAGAAAAGAATCCCTTAATGGAGAAGAGGATAAGAAAGAGGAAGAGCCTTGTACAACTTTCCTTGGAGAGAGTCATTGTGAGACACAGATCATTGAAGACATGTCTTGTATAGGCATGGAAAATTGTAATAAACAATTATTTCTTTTAGGAGGAGAAAAAGTTGAAAAGAAAAATTGTACTAAAGAATTTTTTGCAGGAATGGTATGCTTTGAAAGCATTCACATTGATAGCAAAGAGGAAGAAGAATTTGAAGATAAAGGAAGAGAAACACTCACATTGGAGTGTTCCTTGCTTGAAGATCACCAAGGTGAGATGTATGATGAAGAATGTCTCATGAAGGAGACATATGAAGAAGAGTGTCTTATGGAGAAGACACCAAATCAGCTATTTGTTGAAGAATACTTCATGGAGAATGCATCTACAATTCTCATGGAGGAGAATAAAGAATATGATGATGGAAAAGCAATGTTCATGGAAGACTATTGGCTTATTTTTGTTGAAGACCATTCACTTGGAATGGATGTGTGCTCTCTTGAAAGAGCAAATAAAGTAATGTGGGATGATGATCCACAAGAAAATTTTGATGAAGAGGAGATGGAAGCTATAAGCTTCTTGTTAGAAGATCACTCATCAAGGGTGAAGGATGTGTTGTGTGAAGAAAAGAACACACAAGACTCTCTCATTTGGTATATGGAAAGTGAGAGAGAAAATGGGATAGAAACAGAAAATGGAAATGAGATTGCTGATTTTCTTGTCGTAATGGCAAAGAAAACATCACTCATGGATGAAGATCACTCACTTGGAGTGACTACATTGCAGAAAGAGAGTTGTCTTGAAAAGGCAACAATGTATGATTGCTTGAATGAATGGTGTTTCAACACACCAACATGGATTGAACAAAGGAGGAGAACTCTTAGTGAAGAGTTGATGGTTGATCTTGAAGCACCATACAATGAAGGAGAACTGCTACAAAATAGCTTTATGGGAAGCACCAAATCTACTCATACTAAAGGTAATGTTTTTATGATTAATGATTTGTTTTTTGTGAGCAGGAATGAAAAGAAAGGCGATTGTCTCATTGAGACAACTTTGATGAAGAGTCTTCTTGGAGAGAATACAGTGATGGAGAACTTGGGTCACATGGATCAAAATGATGTGTTCAAAATTCCTTGGGAGAAGGATTCTTGTAAAGTCATTGTTGTGAGAGAATATTTGTGTGAGGAGCAACTTTATGTTGCATATGTAGTTGGTCATTATATGGCCATATTTATTGTGATATTTTGTGTGGAAATATGTGAAAGAGTTGTATGGTATAATCATCTATGTGAGATGATTAATTGTAAATACTCATGTGGAGTATTGTTTAGTGTTGAAGATGTAAAAGAAGATCAAAATGTGAGAGCATGGTTTAAAGACCATAATGATAAAGATGTAAGAGAGTGGTTGCTGAAAACCACAAGAGGAGATACTTTTGTTGAAGGGGGAGCTAATCAACAAAAGAAGGCACTCAAGCATTTGCAGGAAATTCCACATGAAGAGTGGAAGGAGTGCCACCATAAGTATTTTGCAAATTCTGATTTCTTGATTCAAGATTGGAGGAAACGTAAGAGAAATATTTTCTTCCAACTCTGTGATGCTTAAAGAACTCTTGCATGAGTGTCTTTAGCATCAAGGGGGAGAATGTTGGAATATTTTCAACATTGCCTCCTTAGTCCTAAGTATTAAGTCCTAGTATTTAGTTTTAGTTTAATGTTTTGATTTACATATTTCTAGTTAATTTGATTAGCATACGTTGAGGTTTTGGCTTGGTTGGTCAATGTTTGACCATAGTCCAAGATTAGCATGTTGTTAGGATAAGAGCTATCTTTAAGTTAGTTTGTTGTAATAAGTTTAAGAGGATTTCTCTCAACCACCGTGTCTATTTTTAGTTCTTTCAAGAACTATAAAACTATGTAATGCATTGTTGATCAATAGAACAATTTCACCATTGTTTCTCAGATCTTGTTGGTGACCCACAAAGAGTGTAGGACTGACCATTTTGTGAAAACTGAATCCATAATTCTGCAAAGTTTCAGGCTATTGTGCCCAAAGTACCTAGCCACTGTGCTCCTAGCACAACATCACATCCTTCCAGTTGAAGAGCAAACATATCAGTTTTGAGTTCATCGTTCCTTATGTTCACATTGTTGCAATTACCCTTACAAGGTAATGTTTCGCCATTTGCCACCATGACTTCAAAAGAGTTGCAATTATGCATGTAACAATTTGCTTGCTTGGCTACTCGAGGATCAATAAAATTATGCGTACTACTTGAATCAATGAGAATTGTAATACGTTGCCCTTTGAAGAATCCTACAACCTTCATCGTTTGAGGGGTAGAAATTCCTACAGGTGCATGGATAGAGACTTCTGGCTGTGGTTCTTCTTGTGTTTCACCCTTATCCTTAGGTTGTTCCTCTAGTGGTTCTATTTCTTCATCAAGTTGTTCAGTTTTTAGTATTTTACTAATTCCTCTACATTCAATAAACATAACTTCTTTTGGGTGCATTTATGCCTTGGGGAATACTTCTCATCACAATTATAACATAAGCCTTGTGCTCCACGGGCATCCATTTCCTTCGTAGTCATTCGATTGAATGGGTTAGACTTATTGCCAATATTTAGTGTGAACTTGGAAGGGAATGTGGGTTTGGCCTACGAAAATTTAGATGGCCTCTTTTGAGCCAAAATTTTTGCTTTTGCTAATTTTTCCAATCCTATTGCTTGCATCATAGACTATGGTTTGAACATTTTTACCTCAACCTTGATATCATCTTTTAATCCATTGATAAAATAGCTCAAAAAAAATTGTTTGTTCAATCCCTTTGTCCTATTAGCCAGTTTCTTAAATTGGGTTTGATACTCACAGATAGTAGAGGTTTGTTTCAATTTGGTCAAGGCTCTTGTAAATTCCTCATACTCAGTAGAGCCAAAACGCGTGAGTAATTGGGACTCAAAATCTACCCAACAAAGGTTCATAGTCGTGTTCTGTAACCATTGACACCATTTTAAGGCTTTAGATTCAAAGTTGAAAGATGCCATGGTGACCCACAAATATTTAGATACATTATGAAGTTTGAAGAATTGATTTGCTCAACATAACCACCCATTAGCGTCCTTTTCATTGAACTTAGGAAAGTCTAATTTAGGCATCTTAAACGGTGTATTTGTATAAAAAAAAGAATGACAACCTTCTTTCTCCTTATTGACTCCCTTCTCTTTATTGCTTGAACTGCCACCTGGTTTTTTAGTGTTAATATGCTTGCACACCTTTGGAGCTTCCCTTAATTGATCTTCAACCTAGGAATCTTTCTTCAAATTCTGCTTTGGATCTAATCTGGTCATTTCTTATAAGTGTTAATTGATCTTTCATCTGTTTAAATTCATTTCCAAAATGGTTCACTGTGAGACTCAATTGCTCGCTTTGTTCTAACTCCTTTTGTATGATTTGAACCACGCCCATTGACTTACTAAATATAGAAGTGTTGTTCCAAGAGTTGTTATTTTTAGTAATGGGCTAGAAAAAGTATTTGGTTGCTATATATCAAAATAATCAACTCGGCAAGACAGTCGCAATGAGCTGTGCCCCACAACAACGTTTTTTTGGCACCACAATTTTTTTTTATTCTAGGGGAGTGTTGTCTTCAAGTGTTGTCCCCTTTTCTCCTGGAGTCTTAGTTCACTCAGAGAATTGACTTATGTACGACACCCCTTAAGCATCTCTCTGTCTGACTTTGTAACTGACAATTGTTCTGTTTGACTCTGTCTCAACTGCAATTGACTCTGTAACTGGTAACTGCACGACCAAGTTTGTCTGAACTATTCTGACCGATACTTGACCTTTACTGACAAACCTTGTCTGGACTGTTGCTGACTTTGTAATTGATACTGCACTACCAAACTCTGTTTGGACTGTTATTGACTAATACCCAATTGTTACTAATAGATCCTATTGTGACCAGTTTTTTTTTGTTGTCTGTTTTTGTTGAATTAATTCTTGTGATAGTGTGGTCTTCTCAATATGCTCAATTTTTGTGATGTAGAGTTTGGCATGCAGGATAAACAGAAACAGGGTATTCTTGGCTAGGGTGTGTGTAGTGCCCTTAGCCCCATTTTATACCATAGTGACGAACAATAGTGCTCGGACCAATATTTCAAGCCACTACTCAAGGAGGATTCCATGCTTACCCTTGAACACACTAGTTGCCTCTCTTAATAGTACGAGAGGGTGATTTTCTTGGATGTTGTGTCCAATGCACTATGGAAAATACACAATAAAATTTTTTCCTAGGGCCAAAGGTTTCTCCTAATCCAAGGGGTCTCCCGATATACCCGAAGATATGTGGGAACTCAATTCTGTATATGGGTGTTGTTTGAAGCCTGGGAATTGGAGCTTGATCGTCCCTCACTTGAGTAGATGCTTTATGGACAATCTAGCTTAGCCAATAACGACAAATCCTCTGTGATATTTTAAAAACCGCGACACAGGGGGTTTCTAACCTAATAAGCTAATACAGAAAAAAAAGGGTTGGATTTTTTTTTTATACAAGGAAACAAGCAGAAAAATGAAAACACGGAAAATTTATACCTAACAGTCAAAATGGTAGGGCAAAAACTGTCACAGTCACAACGGAACACGGCCATAGAAAGTGCTCTAATATTACTTGTTAGGAACCTTATAATTAAAATAAGCACATTCACATAAATATTGCAATAAAAGCAAAAATTCATGAAAGAACATAATATTGCAATACGAAATGTAAATGCAGAAATATATTAATCTCACAAATCACAACATAGAATTGCAGGCCTCTTCAAGGGGGCAACCCCTCCTTTAATGCTTTCATTTAATATGCAAAAGATACATTCATTTATACACCCTTGTCTTTTAAAGTTACACTTCATATAACTCTAATCTAACGTTTAAGAATCTTCTACCAAACAAACAATTACATTCTTTATAACTTACTTGAAATGACCCTACTAGTCTAGGCGTCTGAATTCTTACATACCATTACAAAATATCATTCGAATGGGGTCCCCACATTGGAAAGGGGTCATTACATAATAATTTGAGAATTACATAATAATGTTAGGATGGGGTCCTAACACAAGTCCATTTGCTTTCTACTGAAAGTTTGTTGTTCTTGCATGATTTCTTTTATAAGATCCATTAAAGCTTCCTTTACCTGCTTTCTAGCTACATAGGGAGAGTTATCCTTCTCTTTCTTTGAGCCCCTCTGATTGCCCATCAATGGAAAATCTTTTGATTTATCTCTTTGCCCTTTCATATGATACTTTTGGTGCTTGAAAATAAGAGAACATTTCAGACCATGATTTTATAGAGATAGGTCATAAAATCAGGTCCTACATGGCTAATTGGAAAGCTATCTAAAAAAGGAACCTCAATTTGATGCCTATCTCATGCATGAGGTAAAGTTACTGGAATTGACTGCGTTTTTCGTTGTCAAAAATAACAAGTTATGGCAAGAATATCCTCCTTTATCAAAAGATGACGGAACTTTGCCTTTTGGAAATTCCTTGAAGCCCACTTTTCATGGAGAAAAGTTTCATCTCAATCTGACGCCACAAAAGGGAACATATGAACAGGTCTGCAACTATGTTCCAGAACTGTTTATTCCTGGTAGGGAGGAATTATTTCAGCTTCTCCACTGGTTCTTGTAATTGTACTATACATGGCTTTATATAAGCTGGAGTCTAGAATAATATAGCTTTCTGATCTTTGTTTGCCTTCCTATAGACTTCTTTTGTAGATCAGGATAGGGACTGAGCACTTCAGTGTTGAGCGTGTACATTGTAGCTGCACACCTTAAAGCGCAGTTTAAAACTTGGTACTGTTTTCAACTTTGCTATATGAGTGCTTTGTATTCTGCAGTTCATTTACATTTGCATTATACATAAAATAAAGTTTCTCACTTATTTATATACTTTCTGATTTTCTTTTATCTTTCTTGATCAACATTCCTCCAATTGTTTCACTTCTCCTTCTAACATGTGAATGTTTGAAGAGGTGATGTGTTGTGCCCTGTTTTGCAGTGTGACTGAAACATAACTCATCCAACCCACAAGTTGTGGGAAGTTCTCCTTCGAGCTCTCATCCTTGGCCTCATTGGCATGGAACAACAAATGTAAATGAATAGAAAAATACAAAGCACTCGTATATCAGAATTGGCAATACCAAAAACATAGGCGACAAGTTGCATTTTTGGGCTGCAAGGTATGTTTTGTGACGCTGTGAGTGTTGAAGCACTAATTCCTACTTTGCTTTCCTAATATTGACTGCAAAATCCTAAAACTACTCCTTAGCTGAATGAATCCTAAAATTGCAAGAGTTGTCTATATTGAATACTATGCAATGTATAGAAATGTACATTGCAAAGTGGGAGTGGTGTGAGTACGTTACCTTTCCTCTTGTTTAGGTTGAATTTGTCATCTTCCTCAATGTCAAGATAGAGACATTGTAGATGAAACACCTTGAACCCTCCCACCTTTCAAAAGAGAAGACTTAGAGTTACATTTATCTTCACTCTTCCAATTTGAGGATATCATCTTGTCATGGTTCAATGATAGTCTTATCATTGGCTCTGTCCTTTAACTTAGAAAGATCAAACTTAATGAAGGATGCTACATCCTCACTTACTAATCATGTCTTCATATATATATATATATATTTTGTATACGAAAATTTCCTCGATCGATCACTTGCCCTTCAAAAAAATGTGATTCACCCACTTTAGAACCTTTATAAATAGCAAGGATCCATGGGGACGCATCCCTGTCCCCTTGCCATCCCCAGTACGGGAGGACGACAAGGGGGATGTTTCCTCGCTGCCCCCCTTTTGGGAGGGACAGGCGGGACGTCTCCGAGACGCCACCAGGCAGTAGGGGACCATCCCCAGTACCCTTGCTGTGAGGGGATGTTGTGGGGGATGGCTAGTCATCCCCCACAGCTGGGCGTCCATATAACATTAATTTAGTGCCTTATTGCCTTATTGGATTTGTCACGTACAACTTAAAAAAGCATATATTCTTTAGGGCCCAGTAGAATTTGCTTAATCCATTTCTTCCTTTCCCTTTTACTTTGGAAAAATGTTATTTTGCAGCAGCCTTTACCAACCCTGTAACTTAAAAGAAGCTCGTCTTTGAGCTGTTAAAGTATACAACTAGAATCCCAACAAAAGAATAGTCAGAGGGAAGTTGTCATGTTTGCTTTTCTTTTCTGTTAGATGACATTTAAAGTGCATTGCATATATATCTGTGTGTATGTGGGGACAAATAAAAATATAAGAATAAAATAAAATTAGGAACATTCTAATCAATTGGATTTCAATTTCATGGTATGGATATTTACATAATTGTTTTTTTATTATTTAAACATGAACATAAAAATATAACATTTATTTGTTAGTCTTTAAGTGGTTAAAAGAACATTTTATTATATTTATATTAAAATTTTATTCAAATACTATTATACTTGCCGCCCCCTAGCCATTTCCTAAAATTGGCTTGCCGTATCTAAAACTCGCCCCCTCGTCCTTGATACTTTTGTAACCTCGATAAACGGTAGGAGGCCTTTTAAAATAAAATAGAGAGGTTCTTGATTGAGAGTTGATCTTGTTCCCTTGACCCAGTCATTGAAGCATTTGACCCTTTGTTTTCAAAAGGGAAATCACTCGGCCTTTTGAAAGAAAGGGCAGAACCCCAGGAGTCATGGCACACTCATACACACCTCATTGTGCTTTGAACTTGGGTCTCTTGGATGAGAGCCCAAAGCCATACAACTACGATGTCCTCCAAGAACATGTTTTCATATTATTGATATACTTATGGTGCCATTTCTTAGAGGTATACGATGCTTGCAATTGTGAATCACCTTTTCCATCCTCTGTTATCCATGACCTTGCAATGCGTTGCAAGGTGCATTTTGTGATGCTATCACTCTAAAATCCAAAATAAATGATTGATCAACAACACTTACTTTTTGTGCTGCTGGTACCCCTTTAACGATAATGCCTTATTGATATGCTTCAAACAATTTGAAGTTAGTTGGTCATAGGGTTAGTGATTGTAGCTCCATCCATGTCTTCTCTTGGAGAACATTCACAATTGATCACCTGTCTTTAGGCACATGTCTTAGTGTATGGTCGAACAAGTTGACATGTCTCAATGTTAGTTGCTTCTTGACATTGATCATTTATATTTCCAAGTTCATAAAGTGGTCCTTCACATTTGTGTACACTTTGTTGATTGTTGTTCCTTGGATGACAATCTTTGACCATCGTCGTTGTGTGTAGGTGGTTTCCCAATTCTACGTTGTAGCTTAGGGATATTCTATAACAATGTCACTATCTTCGTGGGTATTGTTATTTGTAGTTCTTGGTAGGCAATATTTGTTTTTGATGTGGGTGCTTAATATTGAGGGGAATTTGCACCATCCTTGCTTTGGTCTTGTTCATCCACCATGGCTTTCTTTGAATTTGGCCAAGCTTCCTTACATTGCTCATCCCCAATCATTGGGTCAAAGATCTCCTTGTTCTTTGCTTGCGCTCATGTGATGACCAAGTATGTTTGGTCTCTTCCTCAATCTCTATCAAGTTTATAGCATTCAAATGACCCCCTTTTATTGCTTTGGGGTACCTTGCATTGTTGTGGTTGCTTGGACTACATTGTTCATGTGTTTTAGTTGGCAACATAGGTACAATCTCGACCAAAATGTCCTTATTGTTGGCACTTATGGAATTGCTCAATCGTCATGTCATTTGTGTCATATTGAATCGTGCAATAGCCTCCATGGCCATCGTTATCTTGGTTTGTGTTCTTTTGGTTCTAACGATTGTTCTATTAGTTACCATTCATGACATCACCTTTCATCGTGCTTGTGCTCTTTATTGTTGGTCTAAATTATTAGCATTATTTTTTTATTAATTGGTTGTATGGGATTGAAGCGAGCCTCCTTTGTACTACATCATCATGTTACCACAATATTTCAATGAACCACATAGTGGTATTATATTGCTTGGCAAGATTTGAACTTGGGTCTCCCAATGGGAGCCCATATTTTTAACCATTTTAGCTAATGCCAATTGATTAAAATGTTAAGGTTCATGCCTAGGATTTGAACCTTGGCTTATGGTGTGAAACTCTTCACTCCCAACTTCTTGCTCAAAAGCCCATTGGTGAGCACCTGATTCTTATTGTTCTTCATGTTAAACAAATATTCTTTAAAAGAGTGGCTATTGATCTGGTAGATGTTTTATTATGCTTTATTGGGACATGTGGCATTGGTGTGCCCCTCTACTTTACATTCCATATACAAGATTTTTTTCTTTCTTCTTCATGTCTTAAACTCACAAAACATCTGCATCATATACTTCTAATCAACATCTATTGGTGCTCCCTCTCCCTCATTGTCATTGTCAAAGTCATTGATTTGTTGGAATTCACAATATTTTCTAGAAACAAACAAAACCAATCCATCCACTCAAATCTTATACAAAAAGCGTAAAAGGATGAAAAAAAGGAAAAGAGACAAAAATTGGGGAGCATTTGTAGGCGCCATAAATGATCATTGTATTATCTATAAATAAGAATCACAACACTCCGATGATCAAATGATGGAGTGGTGGAGGATATTTATATTGTTAGTACTCCATCCTAACACTATTATGTAATAACCCCTTTCTTAACGTGGGGACCCTATTATAATGTTTTGTAATGATATTATGTAATGTTATGTGATAGTTTGTGGCACTAGAGGCGCCATTATATGTAATTGTATTGTGTATAAGATTCTAGCTTGGGTGACATTTTGCATGTATGCCAGCCTTGAGTGTTAGGTAAGGTTATGAAGTCTTCAAAAATGCGAGGGGCAAGAATGGATGTATCTTTTTTATATTGAATAAAATTTTTAAAGGAGGTTGCCCTATCGAAGAGGCTCGCGATTCTGTGTTGTGATTTATGAGATTAATATATTTTTGCATTTACGTTTCGTATAGCAATATTTTGTTCTTTCATGAATTTATGCTTTTATTGCAATCTTTATGTGAATGTACTTATTTTCATTAGAGGATTCCTAACAAGTGGAATCAGAGCACTTTCTAGGGCCGTGTTTCGCTGCTACTGTGACGGTTCTTGCCCTGCCATTTCTACTGTTAGGTATAAATTTTCTGTGTTTTCATTTTTTCGTCTGTTTCCTTATTTTAAAAAAATAGTGTTTTTTTTCTCTTGTATTAGCTTATTAGGTTAGAAACCCTGTGCTAGGGGTTTTAAAATATCATGGAGGAGCTGTCGTTACTGGATAAGCTACCCATAAAGCGTCGAGTGAAGTTCCAATACACAAGCCTCAAACATCACCCATATATGGAATTGAGCTCCCATGTATCTTTTGGTATATCGAGAGACCCCTTAGGATTAGGTTAGCCCTAGGAAGTTTTTTGATCGTGTATTTTCCATCGTGCATCGGATACAATATTTGTGAAGATCACCCTCCCGTATTGTCAGAGAGGAGGGTAGTGTGCTCGAGGTTTTGCATGGAATCGTCCTTGAGTAGTGGCTTGAAATATTGGTTTGAGCACTATCATTGGCGTTCGTCATTGCAGTATAACAGAGGGCCTATGGGCAATACACACACCCTGGCCCAGAGTACCCTATTTTTGTTGAATGTTAAACTTGAAACCAAACATCCTACCATAGAAATTGAGCATACTGAGGAGACTGCACTATCCCAAGATTACTACATGAAACAGACGAAAGAATAGGTGATGAACATAACAGTTAAGATAGGTTTTGTCAAAAGGAGTTGTCAGTAACAACTGAGTAAGAATTAAGTTACAATCGGTAACAGTCAAGACAGGGTCTTCCAACGTTAGAAACAGTTGCCTGTGGTATTCGGGAATCATAACAGACATGGAATTGTCAGTAACAGAGTCAACCTAGATAGTTGTTAGAGATAGTGAGCTACAGTGTAAGTGACAGAAGTATCATACAAAATGGTGTCAGTAACAGACAGTGGAGAGTCTAGTAAGGGGTTGTAAAAAGAAGTGAAATTTTTGAGTGAATTGACTCTAGGAGAATATAGCCCATTGCCAAAAAATATTGTTGTAGAATATAGCCCATTGCAATTGTCTTGTCGAGCCGATCATTTTGGTATATAGCCTCCATGCACTTTTCTAGGGTGTCGAAAAATGTCATTGTGGGACCTAGTCCATTAATTTTGTCTTCTCGAGATGATCATTTTGATATATAGCACCCAAGCACTTTTTTTGGCTCATTATTAAAAATAGTAACTTATGGAACCACACATTTTTAGTAAGTATCATTAGAAGGTCACAAATCAGAGAGCATTGCTACAAGCACTAGGGGAACAACAAAAGGTACAAGAATTAGATAAAAAATCATCACACATGTAGAGACTTGGGGTAAGCATGTGGGGGAACAGTTAACCGATAGTTTAATCTAGTTAAGGTTGGATATCAAATTTTTACATAAATCCTTAAACTTTGTAGCAAGGGAACAAAGAGAAATGAAATCAAACTTAAATGGAAAATTGAAGACTTTGAAAGTTGTCTAGCTAATAATACCAACACATATGATTGTTTTAGTTCTCATGATTGTAAGGAGGAAGGAACTAGAAGCCATCAATGGGAAGACGCCAATAACAATGGATTTAAGTTGTCCAAATTAGACTTTATAAAGTTTGATGGAAGGGATCCAGAGGGATGGGTATGTTGAGCAAAACAATATTTTAGTCTTCATAATGTTCCCCGTTATATGCACCTAACAGTTGCCTCTTTCAATCTTGAATCAAATGCATAGCATTGGTTTGAGTGGCTCAGGATAGCACACCCCGCTCTTACTTGGCTTGAATTCGAGCAACACCTATTCACTCGATTTGGTCCTAATGAGTTTGAAGATTTTATAGGAGCCCTTTCTAGACTCAAACAAACTTCAACCATTCAATATTATTAAACTCAAATTGAAAAATTGGCCAACCATACCACTGGTTTGAGTTCCGAATTCTTCCAAAGTTGTTTTGTGAGTGGGTGAAGGATGATATTAAAGCTGAAGTTAAAATGTTGAGGCCACAATCATTAAAACAATCAATAGCCTTGGTTAGATTGGCAGAAGGAAAATTTAAGTTTCAAGGATGCACCCCCAAATTTTCTCAATATCGGCCACCTTTTTTGTCCAAGCCAACTCCAACTCCTACCAACAAATCTCCTACCATCAAAAAGTTGACATGCGAAGAGATGGAATCTAGAAGTATCTAAGGGCTATTCTATAAACGTGATGAGAAGTGTTCCCCAGGGCATAAGTGTGTACACCAAATGTCGTATTTGCTTGATGTGGATGAGGCAACAACTGTAGAATCATCAAAGGTGGAAGAGGATCATCAGGAGGAGAAACACACAGAACATCCAAAAGTTACAGATGAATCCCAACCAAAAATGTCGGTGCATGCCTTAGCAAGTATATTAACTCCTCAAACAATGAAAGTGACAAGAAATTTCAACGGACAACGGGTAATAATTCTTATTGACTTAGGAAGCACACAACTTTATTGATCCACATGTGGCCAAACAGGGGAATTGTATCCCTAAACGTCTTGAAGGACGTTGCCCACTCGAAGAGGCCCGCGATTCTATGTTGTGAGTTGTGAGATTAATATATTTTTGCATTTACATTTCGTATTGCAATATTCTGTTCTTTTATGAATTTTAGCTTTTATTGCAATCTTTATGTGAATGTGCTTATTTTAATTAGAAGGTTCCTATCAAATACCAATACCAAAAACCCCAAATACATAAATGAACTTAACCTTAAGCCAACATAACAAGAAAGGCTTTAAGGTTAATTACAAGTTTATAAGGTGGGTTTAACCATAACAAGGTTAACCGCAACCCATAAGGCTTACATAATAAAATATTATAATAAATTCAATACATTGTACAATGAATTCCCTTGGGTTTATCCAAGAATACATAATTTAACCTTAAGCCAACATAACAAAGGCTTTAAGGTTAATTACAAGTTTATAAGGTGGGTTTAACCATAACAAGGTTAACTGCGGCCCACAAGGCTTACATAATACAATATTATACTAAATTCAATACAATGTACAATGAATACCCTTAGCTTTGCCCATAAATCAGATTACACCTTCAACACCCCCTCATAATTTGAATTGAGGTGCCGAGGAGAGAAGACATTATTGATAATAATATCTTCCCTCCATAATGGATGCTCTAGTGGGCCTCATTAGTTGAAGTAAATCCATCTTAATCCCATGAAGTTCAATATTTGAAAAGAAGGGGAGAGATTAGCAAGGACAATCTTCATGCATTTTGCATCATCTTTCTTTTTGCCTCTAGAAGATGCAATATCTTCTCTCAATGCCTTAAATCTCACAATATAGTCCTCAACCTTTTCAAACTCAGCCAATTTGAGAGAATAGAGCTTTAAGTCCAAGTGACTTTAGTAGCATTAACTTTTCCAAATAACTCAAGCAATTTTGACCATAGCTCTCTCCTTTTGGACGTAGAAAAACAATTATGGTTCAATCAACAAGGAAAATAGGTCAACAACTTCTTCTTACCTTTGGTGGAGAGTTTATTCATCAAGGGCTATTGCTTTATCTTCTTGAAAGATGCACCACAAGTTCTTACTGCGAAACAGGCCAATCATTTGGATTGACCAAATACTGTAATTTTACCCATTGAGGCGATTTTACTAGGGCTTGATGATCCATCCTACACAATCTAACAAGTAACACTACAACAAGTCCGTGAATTGAAGCCACCAGTGTGTAGACCTCAAAAAATTGTGCGACAAAAAAATGGGCTCAAAACGCTTCCGTATGCAAAAAATATGCACCAAAAGTTTTGACCTAATGGACCTCAAAAAATAACAAATCAAAGCTCCTAACTTTAGAGATGATTGAAGCTCCATTAACAAATAACAAATTAAAGCTCCATTGAGGTGAGTAACTAGGGCTTGATGACCCATCTTACACAATCTAACTCGTAACACTACAACAAGTCCGTGAATTGAAGCCACCAGTGTGTAGAGCTCAAAAAATTGTGCGACTTAAAAAAAATAGGCTCAAAATGCTTCCATATGAAAAAATTATGCTCCAAAAGTTTTGACCTAATGGACCTCAAAAAATAACAAATTAAAGCTCCAAACTTTAGAGAAGGGAATGCAATTGCTTGTTGCCACTTGGCAATTCATGATTCAGTGCCTTTGAGCCTATGCAACTGCGACAATTGCCCCCTTCCAATTGGATGGGCTCTTATATATAGTAAAAAATGTATTGCATGGCATATCGTGATACCACGTCGATGTCCAAATCGATTGAGGAAGAATACCATCACAAAATTAAATCCGACACACGTCGTTGGGAGTCGAACTCGCACCTTTATCCAAAAACATGTGGCTAACCAACATGCCAACTTCCCATTGAAACCAAACTTCCCTTCACAATTATTTGAAGAATGGTTTTTGGATTGCTACTTATTGATTCCTCTTTGCAAAAGGAAGGGCATGTGACTTGAACTTGAGTCCACTTCTTTGTCAATGCTCTCACTCCATAGCCAACTTTCCCATGTCGAAGGTCCAAAGGGCCAATGTCTCCATAGATGGCACTGTGCCCTCTGCCATGTGAAAACGGAAGACTTCGATTGCGATTGGGAGGCAACAAAATACCATGCATATATTGTCTAGCGAATTTTCTACATTGTCATCCATGCTAATCCAACAAGTATCCACTCAATTGTACCATTGACGTGAAAGTCAACATTGCATGATCAACGAAGAGAAGCTGACTAGATACCTGAAAGCTGTTAATATTAGAAAGCAAAGTCTTGTTGGTGATGACATAGTCAACCACACTTGCACCTCCCGCATGTGGAAAACAAGTGAACTCGGAGGAGTTAGGAAACTAAAGAATCCCATTGAGAACCAAGAGGCTATGTGACTTGCACAATTGAATCAAGTATTTTCCATAAATTGTAACAGGATGCTTCTCATTTGTAGAGGTCCTAGCGAATGTGTTAGGACCCTCCTAATGTAACTCTTAATCATATTATATATTATATTGTATTATAAAGGGACACATCCCTTCACCATTCACACCTTTTAGATAAGATGTAAATAGGACAAGGAGGATGCTCCAAAGATCATCCAAGAACATTAATTTATTATATTGTGGGTTTTTGCCTTTCAATACAAACTGCGATTCTATTCAAACAATGATTCTTTTCTGCATTCAATTCATATTTCAAGTTCATAACAACTGGATCGAGCTAAAAAGACCTGAAATTTTTTCCCCACCCCGCTCTAGTTACTTATAGGCAATTACTCGACAACGTTTTCTTTTCAGCACAGATTCTAACCATTATCGACGGAACCGTTACACGAGTAGGCCACAGTCGCCAGCAAAGGTAGCATATAGAATTTTTTGGACAGCATCACGCGTTACTAGAGTTAGAAAACCCCAACAGTGAGTACAAGCGAGGAAAATATCATTCGGTGTGAACAAAGAGCAGAAAGTACGCAAAATTAAACGCAGCGGAGACGGACAATTTTTTCGACAAAACTAATTTCTGCATATTCAACTCACTTATAAACCAACCACACCCTAAATGGCCGAGGGAAGACGATCTCAAGACACAACGAAGGAGATTGCGAAGGAGGTTTCAAAAGAAATTACGAAAGAACTCTCGCAATTTTCCAAGGAAATGAGAGACATGATGCAAGGAATGGCGTTTTGGAAGGACAATTTAGAAGATAAAATCGCTACCAAAATAGCAGACCTAACCATAAACATCACCAACTCGAATACAGATATATCCACTAAATTGGATGCTACAACCCATTCCATGGACTTAGTACAACAAAATTTGCTGCTCATGCAAAATGGACAACAAAACACTACGCCACCACAACAAACATTAATAGGGGGACCACATACATCAATCCTTCCCCGTACCACAAAACTAGATTTTCCAAAATTTGATGGAGGCGACCCCACAAATTGGATATATAGGGCAGACCAATATTTTGCCTTATATCAAATTCCAGAGATTCAAAAAGTCCGTATTGCATCATTTCACTTGGAACAAATTGCTACCCAGTTGTATCAATGGTATGAGAAAACAAAAGGTCCGCCCACATGGATCGAATTCACAAAAAACTTAATGTTGCGATTTGGCCCCACTAAATTTGAAGACTTCACAGGAGCCCTCACTAAACTGCGGCAAACCTCCACCATAAGGGAATACCAAGCACAATTTGAGAAATTGGCGAACCTTACAATAGGACTAGATGCATCATTCTTCCAAAGTTGTTTCATTAGTGGCCTAAAAGAAGACATTAGAATGGAGATACAAATACAAAATCCTATTGATATGATGCATGCAATGGCATTAGCACAAATGATAGAAGAGAAGAACAATAACCAAAGGCGAATAGGAAGAGTTTTTTCAGGAAAAACACCAAATACCTACACCAGCCAAAAACTGAATAAGGTCATGCCAATTAAACGAATTAGCCAAGAAGAGCTAAAAGAAAGACGAGAAAAGGGCCTATGTTTCCACTCTGACGAAAAGTTTACCCCCAACCACAAATGCATCTCACCGAAATTATATATTTTCGACACAGTTGATTGCACCCCCAAAGAGGAGGATGACATAGAAGTGGAAGTAATAACTGAGGTTGCAGAAGAAAACCAAGAAGATAAAACAGAAATATCCTTTAATGCATTAGTTGGATACTCGATTCCACAAACAATGAAGGTAAAAGGGTATTTTAAGAAACAAAACCCTATTGTGCTCTTAGACTCTGGTAGCACTCATAATTTTATAAACCCCAATTTGGCCAAACAAGCTAATTGCTTTATATATCCCTGCAATAACTTCGAAGTCATGATTGGCAATGGAGGAAAAATTGCATGTAAAGGCAAATGCAGGAATATCAAACTCATGATGGGGGAATATAACATGAAAGCAGATATGTATGTACTACCATTAGGAGGATGTGATATTGTTTTGGGAGTACAATGGCTACGAACACTCGACAAAATTCAATGGGACTTTGAAGAGTTATGGATGCAATTTATACAAAACAACCAAACATACAATTCAAGGTTTAAAAACAGGTCCCACACAAATCGTAAGTTCCCATAGAATGGAAAAGATTCTTCGAAAAGGAGGACGAGGCATGGTTGCCCAACTATTGTCCTTGCAAAACACCACCGAAGAGCAACCGGAGGCACCCGAATTAATAGAACTCCTAGAGAAACATGATAAAATATTCAAAGAACCGGAGGGATTACCTCCACAACGAAGCCATGATCATGCTATTCAATTACTTCCGGGACACCAACCTCCAAATATTAGACCTTATCGATATCCATACTTACAAAAGACGAAAATAGAAAAATTAGTACAAGACCTACTAAGGGCGGGGGTCATTCGACCTAGTAGAAGTCCCTACTCTTCGCCGATCATACTAGTAAGAAAAAAGGATGGATCATGGCGCCTATGCGTGGATTTTCGCGCTCTCAACAAAATAACGATTAAAGACAAATTTCCTATTCCAATCATTGATGAACTACTCGATGAACTAAATGGAGCCGCATATTTTTCTAAACTCGATTTACGATCAGGTTACCATCAAATTCGAGTTAAGGAAAGTGATATACCCAAAACTGCTTTTCGCACCCACGAGGGACATTATGAATTCTTGGTGATGCCTTTTGGCCTCACCAGTGCTCCATCCACATTTCAAAGTTTTATGAATAAGGTATTTTCTCCCTCCCTTCGAAAATTTATTTTAGTTTTCTTTGACGATATTTTGATTTACAGCAAGACATGGGAAGAGCAATTAACAAATATACCGCAAGCACTCAAAATCTTGGAAGAAAATCAATTATACGCAAAGCGATCAAAGTGTTCCTTTGGGAAGCAGGAAATTGAATATCTTGGACATATTGTCTCCAAGGAAGGAGTTAAAGTAGACCCCCGAAAAATTGAAGATGTGGAAAATTGGCAAATTCCAAAAACTCTAAAAGGTTTGCGTGGGTTCTTAGGATTAACGGGCTATTATCGCAAATTTGTTAAATATTATGGGAAAATAGCAGCACCCTTAACAACCCTACTTAAAAAGAATGCCTTCATATGGTCTCCAAAAGCGAATGAAGCTTTCATGACTTTGAAAAACGCCATGTGTACCACCCCCGTACTAGCTATGCCAGATTTTTCCCAACCATTCATTATTGAAAGCGATGCTTTCGGATAGGGAATGGGAGCGGTGCTCATGCAAACTGAGAAGCCCTTAGCCTTTACTAGTAAAGCATTTTCCAAAAAGAATTTAGCATGTTCCACTTATGAAAAAAAAATGTTAGCTATGGTCCATGCTATCCAACATTGGAGACCATACCTTATTGGAAAACATTTCATTATCCGCACCGACCACCATAGCCTTAAATACCTTCTTGAACAACGGATAACCACCCCCGAACAACAAAAGTGGGTAACAAAACTATTAGGCTATGATTATGAAATCATCTACAAAAATGGGAAAGATAACATGGTTGCGGATGCACTTTCCAGAAAGTTCAAAGGAACTTCACAATTACATGCTTTTCCCTGCCCCATCCCCACATGGATCGAACAAGTCAAGGATGAATGGTATGCGGACCCTACTATACACACCATAATTCAACAGCTACAACAAAATCCCATGAGTAAACCCCACTACTCTTGGCAAGGTAACATGCTCCGTTACAAAGAACATTTGGTCCTCTCAACTACATCGGTTTATCGTCCAAAGCTTCTACATGAGCTACACGCTACACCTACTCTGCGAGCCACTCGGATTCCTAAAAACCTACAAAAGAGTGACTAAATCATTTTATTGGCAAGGGATGAAAAATGATATCAAGAAGTTCGTCAATGAATGTGAAACATGCCAAAGAAATAAAGGTGAAACAGTGGCAACACCGGGCCTTCTTCAACCTCTACCCATACCAACCAAGACATGGGAGGATATTTCAATGGATTTCATTGAAGGTCTTCCAAAATCCGCAGGAAAAACGATGATCCTAGTGGTGGTAGATCATTTATCTAAATACGCCCATTTTTTTCCAGTAGCTCACCCCTATACCGCTAGTACTATTGCTCAAATCTTCCTTGACAATATTTTTAAATTACATGGCATGCCTTCTACTATCGTTAGTGATCGTGATCCCACTTCCACTAGTAATTTTTGGAAGGAATTATTTGAACTCCAAGGTACGCAACTTCGGATGAGCTCCGCTTACCACCCACAAACGGATGGTCAAACTGAAATTGTCAGTAAGTGCTTAGAAACCTATCTCCTATGCTTTATTTCCACCAAACCCCTTCATTGGGTTAAATGGCTTCCACTAGCTGAATGGTGGTATAATACCACATATCACACAACCATAAAAATGACCCCTTTCGAAGCATTATATGGCCGATCACCCCCATCTCTAACCTCTTATCTTCCAGGAAGTACAAAAGTACCAGCTGTAGAGATGGAGCTGGTCACTCGAGATAATATCATTCGCGCTCTGAAGGACAATCTACATATCGCTCAACACCGCATGAAGCAACAAGCGGACCAACATAGGACTGAAAGGGTTTTTCAAGAAGGGGATATGGTATTTCTCCGCCTCCAACCATATCGTCAAACTTCATTGAAAATAAAAGGGTCGCAAAAATTAGCACCAAAATTTTATGGCCCTTATAAAATTCTACAACATATTGGACCTGTTGCATATAAACTTGAATTACCAGAATCTTCCAAAATCCATCCGGTATTTCATGTTTCTTGTCTTAAAGTCGTAATAGGCACTAACATCGTTACGCAAACTCAACTTCCAGAATTTTCAGATAATGGAGCTCTTGTGGTTGAACTAGAAGCTATCCTAGACCGACGTATGCGCTGCCTCCGTAACCGCACCATCACCGAGGTATTGATTCAATGGAAAGGTCTACCTCCAAAGGATGCTACGTGGGAGACGCTCCACCAGATTCAACAACAATTTTTGCAATTCCAGCTTTGAGGACAAAGCTTTTTCAAAGGAGGGTGGCATGTTAGGACCCTCCTAACGTAACTCTTCATCATATTATATATTATATTGTATTATAAAGGGACACATCCCTTCACCATTCACACCTTTTAGATAAGATGTAAATAGGACAAGGAGGATGCTCCAAAGATCATCCAAGAACATTAATTTATTATATTGTGGGTTTTTGCCTTTCAATACAAACTGCGATTCTATTCAAACAACGATTCTTTCTGCATTCAATTCATATTTCAAGTTGCAGGTTCATAACAAAATGCAAGATTCTTGGGATTGAATTTGAAGAGACAAAATTCATCCTCTATAAGATCACGAGAAGGTGCTTGGTGGGTCCTACTGTGGGTATTGAAGTCACCTAAAAGAATGACATCACCCATTGATGATATATAGAAATCTCCAAGTAGAGATCAAGTGTGGGTCACCATTAGAGTGAATGGCAGATGTTGATGATTTTGGAGGAAAATACATACTGCTATGAAAATGTCTCTAAGAGGGGGTGGGCCCTCCTTGACCTAAAACCACATATACGCGACCAATGACACGTTGACGATGATAGTCTTGAATGAGACATGCCACACCACCTGAACTGCAAATGACACTTGATCGACATGTCTTGTGCTCGAAAGTAGAAACCCAAAAGTAATTATTGACAAGTGGAAGAGATTGTTTCGGGCTCTCATGGGTCTTTGTGATAAAAATAAGATCTCGTATAGAAATAACATTTTGGAATGTACCTGGGCAGAACATATCATTTATGTACAAGCAACATAGATTTTACTATTACCTACTGGGACCCAAAAAGACCATTTTATAGGCCAAGGATGCGACCACCATGAAGGAGGGAAGTCACGAATCACAATTATTCGGTCATGAATAAATGCCCACCTACCACTTGTGCATGTGCTTCTTGTAGTTCCTCCATCTAAAGACGTGTGAGGTCCTCATTCAAGTAAATTTTTGTTGACAAAGTAAATTTTTTTTTTTTTTTGGCTCTTGCAACCCTCGAACGTTCTTTAAATGAATGGAATAGTATTAGAAATAAAATGAAATGAAATATTATTAATGTCCTCGGTGGACCAAAATAAGACCCAAGAGACTGTAAGAAGGACAATAATGACTGCTAGCTAGCGGGCTAAAAAAAGCTTAACAAAGAAAAGAACTAAGATAAATACAAGACGAAACTTGACAACCGGGCCAAATAGAAAAGGAGAAAGAAAAGGGGGACCGAAGGGGGGAGGGCTGCAGTTCGAAAGAGAGTACACGCCAAGAAGAACGAAGAGAGAGGAGGAGGGGGAAGGGAGCAACCCAGGAGGGGCAAGCTCTAAGAACCCTTCAAAAAGTAATCTCTCCTAACAGTCGAGGCCAAAGGATCGGAGTTGAAGAAGTCCATGATGTCTCTGTCCATCGTTGGTTCGGAACCCTGACAAGCTATGGGTGCGCTGTCTATTGACCTTGCTCCTGTCCGAACTGGATAATGAGGGGCGTTTCCGTCCGGAGTCACCTTAGCTGTCAGAGCGGGATGTGGTGATGAGCCAATGTTGAGGAGGGTGATGAGCCAATGTTGAGGAGGATGAGATCCATCTAGAGGAGAACTTTTATGTCGTCGAAGTTGAGTTATCTCCCTAAGAAAGACTGCAAAACATCGTTGGTCCGGGTATCTGAAGAAGGTAGAAACAGATTGAGAGTTGTCCTTGAAAAGGCAGTGGAATCTACCTTGGATCTCAAAATAAATGGGACAACAAAAGATAAAGTGATGAAGGATTTCAACTTCACCCAATGAGCAAAACAAGCAAATCCGCTCCTTTGTCGGAAGATGGTGGTCTGACTCAATCCGGAGTTGGTGAGAACACAACTTGAGTTGACCAATAGTGATCCGAAGACTATGCATTGTGTGTTGCTGAAGGTATTGTGGAGGAACTATTCTGCCCTCCTGTATCTGTAGGAAGTGCTCATGGTAGAAAGACAACTTGGGGGAAAGAGGGGCAACAAGAGAGATCCATGTGCATCTAGTGTACTGGAGACTAACATCCTTTCGGATCTCGTGGAGCATCTTCTCCTTACTAAGTCGAGAGGGGGGGAGAACACCCAAAGAATAAGGGAGGAGCCTGTCTATTTGTATCTGAATGCTGGCCAGGAGGGCAAAAACTTGAAAATACCAGTTCCTCCGACCTCCCCGAGAACTCGGTGAGAGTTCCATTGAGGAGTGAAGGGCGAGGTAAGGTTACCTCCTACAACCCGCAAGGGTATCTCCTAATGTACATATTTTGTGAAGATAATCGATAATCAAGAATATAATCTCAAGCTAGAGAGGAGAAGCCCCAAACTCTGCCAAAATAATAGAGAGGGGGATTGTGCCCTTGCAACAAATGAATTGTTGAAGAAAAAGTGTCTGGACTTGTTCAAGCCGTGACCACTCAGTTTGGCCAAGACTAGGACCCCAAACCACTGACCCATAAGTAATAGTTGGCTTGACCAAGGCATCAAAGATCCTCATGTTCACAGGTATATCTTGAAAATGTGCTTTGAAGCAATTCCATTTCTAGCAAAGATAGAGTTGCATACCCCTTACACACCTGGGCCTGGGCGATGGGTTTCATACCAAAAGTGGGACCAATGAAAAGAACCCCCAAGTACACATAAGAGGTGGTGATCTCGATCTCCCAACCTTGGAAAAATAAGTGGAGATGGGATAGGGCCTCTTTGGTAGTATTGAATACCATAACCTTGGTCTTAGAAAGATTCACTATCAACTGTCTCGAGTCACAAAAAGCGGCAAGAGTGTCTAGATGACGTTGAAGCCCCTCAGGAGATGAGGCCAAAAGAACAACATCATTAGCAAAGAGGAGAATAGAAATCAACACATAATGAAGAAGGCAACCATCCTCTTGGTGAGCGCTCTCCTTAATAAAAGTCTCAAGCTCGTCGATAAAGATCCCAAAAAGTGTCGGGGAAAGGGGGCACCCTTGTTTCACTCCTATGGTGCTAAGAATACTGGCTGAAAGCCCTTGAGGGGAGCAAAACCGACCTTTCACAGTCTCATATAATCGTGTAACTGCTGTCAAAAGCTGCCTAGAGATGCCAACTGATCGAAGTCGCTCAAGAAGTAAATGTCGAGGCACCACACCATGTCGAAAGCTTTCCTGAAGTCTACAAAGCAACAATAAACCTTTGAGGACCTAGAACACTCCTCCTCAATAATACTCTGAGGCCTAGAATGTGATCTGTGGTCTCGTGATCTTGTTGAAAACCAGCTTGGCCAAGGGCCTTGAAACCCTCCTCCAAACTTCTGGAGAGAAGCACATCCATTGCTGTGGCATAGAGCTTGGCAAAGATATGCCCAATCATGATGTTCCTGTAGTTATTAGGTTCATGAGGATCACTTGCCTTATGAATGGGGTGAATGATATGCTGAGTCCAAGAATCAAGAAATCGAGAATAAACAGAGAGATTAAAGAGATCCGTGAGGGGCCCAACAAGAGGGTCAATACCATGCTTCAGAAATTCCGCCTGTAACCCATCCAAATCTGGTGCTTTGCTTGTACAAAGTTTCCTGATAGCCTGCTTGACAAGACTAGTAGAAAAGAGGTGACACGAAGAGGGAGGGGAGGGAACAATAATGGGAGGCTGATTTGGGATGGTATAGAGGGAAGAGGCATGAATGGTCCAAGTGGAAAGATCGATCCCATGAATAATCCGATCACGGGGGAGGATAAGGCACCAAAGGATTTAGGAGATTGCTGAAGGGAGTGGATAACATCAAGTCGATGCCGAGAGAGGAAGAGAAGCTTCTTTTTTTGAAGAAGCATCCGGTACTCTTTGTGAGAAATAGCATAGAGCTGGGAAGGATTCCAAATGGCATATTTCAACCGTCAGTGGGCAGACTTACATTCCTTATCATACCAAATGTTCATGGGGCAATGACCAGGGGGACGAGGATGGGGGGAGGACGACTAGTGTGTGGGTACAAGTCCAAAGCAGCCTTCCAAATAGTTTGGACCAAGCAAGCAGAACAATAGAAAACATCGAGAAGAGAGGACACCCTAGGGAGAACTTGATGCAACCGGTCCATGTAGGTAAAGGAATAATAACAGTCGAAGTCCATAATGACCCGAGGGGCCGAAGGGGAAGGAAGAGGAGGGTGGGGGGGGGAATAACAAGAAGGGAAACAACGGATAACGTAAGAGAAAGAATTGAATGATTGGTAAGGGGGGTGGGTGATCAGAGACGCTGAATTGGGAAATGAATGGAATGAGGGTGGGAGAGGAAATAGCATAATTGACGACACTGGCCCCACCACTATGAGGAAAGAAAGTAAACCCATCAAAATCCAAAAAACAAGATATGCCATTGAGAAGAACTAGCGTGTTGGATTCACCCGACAGTAACCTCAGTGTCACCTGAGGTTCGAGCAAAACCAAGGTCCGTAGAATCCAATTCCCGAGTTTGCGTCTCATTGGTTGTGAGGTCATGAAGAGAAACTTGCATAGGTTCGATGCGAGAATTGAAATATCCCAGCAAAAGTATCTCCCTTGAAGCCAAGTATCTAGTAATGTCCTCTTGGATTAGAAGAGTGCCATCAACGACTACCCAAGCAAGATCAAGGATAATATCCTTGATATCCTGTGTTATGCAAAAAATTATGGCTTGCCTTTAAGGGATCCATAGGCTTTGGAAGACCTTGAAGTTGAAGATTGAGTTCTTTGGCTGGACATGCCCTTTCCTCATCAAATTTGGCTTGCACTGTTAACTCCACAATGGGAGAAGTCCTTTTCCCATTAACCACTTGAACCCATGAATTATGTTTATGTCCTTGTTTTTCAACCTATTTGAAGAGATTGTTGATGAGCATTTGTCTCGTTTTTTAGATTCTCATGTTGGACAAGGATCTCTATTTGCTTATGTTGTATATCACGAATGACCTCTTGAAGATGGTGAAGATCATATGCATGAGTTCGTTCAGATTTTTCTATTTTGACAATCTTTTCACCTTGTTCCTAGACTTGATGTTGTAGGGCCTCAATGGTAGTGTCCTTCATGCAAAGCTGGTTTTGGAGTTGTGATATTTGTCGTTGAAGCTCAATGCCAAAATGCTTGACTTCTACAATCCATTTGGTGAGGCGATTGTACTTGAGTTTGGAAGTTAACATTATTCGGAGAGCATGCGAAGGTGGAGTTTCCATGTTAGATCAGAAACCCTAGCTCTAGTTAAACCTTGGCTCCAATTTTTATTGGAGAAGCAAACCCAAAAAACCTTGGCTCCTCAATGGAAAAGCAAATCCAAAAAACCTTGGCTCCGCATTGGAAAAGCAAATCCAAAATAACCTTGGCACTAGTTTCCTCTAGAGAAGCAAACATAGAAAAAACTGACTCCAGTTCCCATCGAAGAAGCAAACACAGACAACCTTGGTTTTGGGAACCCCAAAAAACCTTGGTTCTAATTCCTTTGGAGAAATAAACCTAGAAAACCTTGGCATAGAAGCAAACCTGAAAAACCCTAGCTCTAGTTTTTGTTGGAGAAACAAACCCAAAAATCTGTAGCTTTGGTTTTCGTTGGAGAAGTGAAGTCGAAAAACCTTGGATCTAGTTTTTACGAGAGAAACAAAACCCAAATACCCTTGGCTTTGGTTCTCGTTGGAGAAGCAAAACTATAAAACCTTGGCTTTGGTCCCTGTTGGAGAAACAAATCCAAAAAACCCTAGCTCTGGTTTCGGTTGGAGAAGCAAACCTAGAAAATCTTGGCTCTTGTTCTTGTGGAGAAGCGAACTCGAAGAACCTTGGTTGTGGTTCCTGCTATAGAAGCAAACCTAAAAATCCTTGGCTTTGGTTGCTGCTGGAGAAGGAAACTTGAGAAACCTTCAGTTCCTGTTGGAGAAGCAAACCCAAAAAACCTTGGCTCCAGTTCCCATTAAGGTGTGCATGCAAGTGAACCTTATTGATTATGAGCCAGATTGTTCAAATTTAGGTAAACAGCTTGATGCGTCTAGTCAATATTGGAGATACTTTTAAGGGGAATCACCATTAGAGAGGTTGGGAACTGCACTCAATCCAAGGTCATATTGACTACAAGTGCAAGCAACAATTGGGCGTTTGATGGAGAGAAGTCACAATTGTTCAATCAATGACCCTTGATGAGAGAAACGAGCCTACAATAACTTGGACTAGTGATTGAACATATGAAGTTGTAATTGGAGTATCTTTGGTAGACAAGGTTAAATTTTCCAAATAATGGCAACAAAGAGGAAGACACAATCGACCATGTGCCATGAAAGAGTGGGCCACAACATGGAGAAAGCTAGAGAAATTTGTGATACCTTGGGAAGACTAGTGATTCTACCAAACGTATATGACATGCAATGATAATGGACGAATTGTTTGTATATGGAAGGGCTGGGAGTAAACCTATTTGCTAGTAGCATTGGGTTGAGTACAACAAAATACATGTGCAAAGATAAGGCGATTGCAACACGAGAGCAAATTGTATAATGTATGCATAGCCTAATTGTGAGAGCAACACATTTAACATACAAGAGTTTCGTGATAGGATACAAAGATGGTCAAATGTACAAGTAAAGGCTATGTGCTAGTCTAGAGGAAATAGTTGGAAACAAAACTAGGTAGATGAGGATTTTTCAAGTCCTCAATACTCTTTGAGAATGGCTAAAATTCAGGAAAGATTTTAGAAGTTGTTACCATCTCCTAGGTACGAATATAATGTTGAGTTAAAAAGAAGAGGACTGTTTGACGAGGGGAAAGGATCATGTGATACAAAGGATGAATGATGGTGACAATGAAGTTAGTGATGTTATGCAACATGAGTAATGGTTGTAACTATTTAACGACCATTAACGATTTTAATTGTTTGTTGGTTGCCTTACTTTGTTAATGAATAATTATTAGAGAGGCATCATTCACCAACTTAGTTTGGGTAACTTGGGTTGTAGAGGTAAAGAATGAGAAAGGAATCATGAACTTTGCGTATGGGGACATAACAATAGGTGTGCAACTACTCCCTCATGTAGGGGATGAAAGGTCTAAAGGCACTCACTAAAGAACAAAGATATAGAGGGAAAATTGACTATGTTTCCACAATGTTTGACATTACAAAGTAGAAGTTTAAGTAGGAAAGAAGGACATCCACTAGTGAGGAATAGTGGTTTGGGCTTTATGATCAATTGTTTGGCCCAAGTTAGGGGTTGTTTGGGCTCTAAGACTTGTTGGTTGGACCCTTGGGCATTCTTGTCAACCAAACACAACATACTATTTGCCTTGGAATCCTTGTTGCTTGCCCACGCTAGGGTATCTAACTAAGTTGATTTGTTGGGACAAACAATTGAGTCATGATGGTTGTTTGGCCCAAGAAGGGTGCCATTTGGCCCGTGTAAGTTGTTGTTTGGTCCAAGTGAAGTGTGATTTGGGCCCAAGGAGGAGTTGATTGGGCAGCACATCAAACTTTGTGAAAGAGAGAGAGGGGGTGTTGTATGACACTAGGATGTTGCTAAGAGGTGACAAGAGGATGTCGTTGGATTCAATTATGCAATTTTACCAATTGTGGTTGAGGCTAGGGCATACAAGCAAATCGTCTAGATTGTGAGAATAACTGTTAGTAGAGGAACATCCGTTGTCTAGGGAAGAATTGCCATTGAAAGTAGTGCCCTCGTCTCAAGGGGAACCTACTCCATCTGAGCCATCATCACTATTGTTTGGTTTGCTAGATAGTGTATGCATGTCGGGTAGGAACAAATCTTGTTGTCCTATGCAAGAAGGCTGCCATTGGGAGCTTGGGTATGCAGGCAAAGAAAGGTTTGGCATCCAAGAGACGATAGGGCGTTGCAGGCAAAGAAAGGTTTGGCATCCAAGAGACGATAGGGCGTTGTAGGCAAAGAAACAATTTCCAAATATCAAGATTAGAGAATGCTTGTCACCCAAAATGTGGAAAGTGTCGATTGGGAAGAGGAGAAATTTGTCTAGGCCGTTTGAGTGGAAAGGTCTGTTTTTTGGAAGGAGAGTGTTAGAGGGCACTTTATTGGAGAAACCCTTATAACATAGCAGTGGCTAATGTCGTCCAACTCTGTCTAGAGGACTAGAGGAAAGAGTGAGTTGTTTGGCACAGTGCATAGGTCGTTTGACAAGGTGTGTAGGTTGTTGAAGTCATGAGGGTCATCCAACACAACCAAAATATTGTCCAGAACCAACCAAAAGTTGTTTGGTGCATGGAGCATAGCCATCTTAGTTGTGCAATTATCATTTACTAGATCGTGCCCATTATAGACCCAAATGAATGGAGGATTGGTGGAAACAGATGTTTGAAGGACTTCTAGACTTGGTCTAGGCAGCCTGACATCCATAACGTATTGAAGGCACATGTAGACAACAGGTGCATGCATTTTCCGATAGATAGAGGGACTTCCTTTACATGGTTGTAGGTGAGATAGTCGACACAAGGAAGATATCATTGGTAGTAGGATGTATCTGCTAAAGGGGAGGGGAAGGCAAAAGGTTGATAAACCAAAGATTTCAATTGCAGAGGTTATATGGACCTCACCACCAAGTAAGAAATGTAGGAAGTGGTCGAATAAGCATGGGGATGACCATGCATTGAAGCAAGCCTTTGGGCAAACTTTTGCCCATTACATCTTGCAGGTGCCCAACTTTGATAAGGATGCATTTAATATACTTGATAGAGTTGTTGACCACACACAAGCCTGAGAGGCGTAAGAGTTAATTTCATATTGGGAAGTAGATGTTGATGGTAACCTTTAACCCTCAATATTTCATGGCCTTTAGGATTCTAGGACCCCCACAGAGATTGGTCAAACATGAGGAGGTTGGAGAGAGCAAATTGCAGAATTATTTGGTGGAGTATCGTGACATGGGTTCTTTGACAACTACCAAGTTGCCAAGGTTTTCTTCCCATGGCAGTGGTGGTTTGAAGATGCATTTGTTGTGTAACTAGACTCAAGTACACATTTTGTCTGGTGATATCATGTTTTTTGGCAATTGTGGCTTGAAGATGCATATGTTGGATAGTCAAAAATTGAAATACATAATTGTGTCTAGTGATGTCATGTTCATTGTGTGAGCAACAAGATTTATAAATGCTAACTTGGATCATTCTGTATATGGAGGGGATTCTATTGCTAACTGAGCATGGGAGATAGGATGATATAGACAAATACCTTGTTTGGACAGCCGAAGTTACTGCTTGCCACATGGTATTATACAGATACTTGCATTGCATTTACCTATTAAATGCTCATGCAACTGAGTACTTGCCTCCACGGACAATCAAGAAGTGCATGATTCTTAAGAATATTGAAGTGCCTTTAAGGCAACTCAATTATTTGTTGAAACTCATACAATGATTGGAAGCCAGCCATTGATCCTCGAGTGGACTGTCTATGCTGTTATATGGGTTGGCTGATGGATGTCGAATGTCTCTAACCTAAGAAGCTCGAGGAGCTACATCTCGGGTGAGAGTTGAAGCAAAGGTGACATATTATGATGAATTTAGTTCAATTCTTTATGTCGCTAGCATTAGGAGCAACTTACCAAGAGAGATCAATGGATTAGTGTTTTGGAATCCGAGATAGAGAGGGATTTGCATAAAAGTTCAGGAAAAAATGGGCCAAGCATGCAGACTTCAGAAAGATACGATAGAAGTACTGAGCTGCTCACAAGGAGCACTGTGAGGCCCTTCTTGTAGGTTCATTTTCATCGCTAGAACAAATTCTTGCTGCCCACCCCTTCCCACTAGGTAGTAGTGTCACAGCCCGTGCGGGTGTCAATCATTTTAGAGGAGGGCAGATGTAGGCGGCATATTTAATGTGGTCCTAGCTCATGGACCACCATAGCAGCGGGTTGTCAAGTACACGTTGCAAACACATGAGCATTTTGTCCTTGTACATAGTTTTGATATGTGTAGTAGTGTACTGGTTGTTGCATGTGGGGGTGATATGACTTTTGATATAAATTAAGGGGTTAATTTTCATTTTTTATGTATATGGATAGTGACGGGTCATTGGTGGTTAGACAATTACCATCTACCTCCATGGTCTTATTGTATAAATACATCCCTTGCTTTCCTAGAGAGTAGTATGAGACGTTGGACAAATATACGTTTTACTCAAATGTGCGTGTCGCTCAAGAATTGTATGAGAGTTGCTGAGCATACTTGATGGATTGTCTCTATAATTGATGTTAGCCTACATATTTTGTAAGTTACTTCTAATACATGCAATTGTACGCTACTTTCACTTCTTGTGTGGAACACAACTGGGGTGCTACAATGCATACCACACTATGTACAACACTTTCATTTCTTGTGGAATACAAACTGGGGTGCTACAATGCATACCACACTATGTACAACATGATGTTTGCACGTGGCATGACTCTTGATGCGGCTTATGAGATAGGCGAACTTACATGTGTCATTGACTTTGATTTGTTAAATGGTTAGTATAAATGCATACTAGGTGATAATCACTGGTGTTCTTAGTTCTGTGGGTTCAGACTTCAGACCTTGCTATTGATGCAGGTTGATATGCATGTCATGTGTTTTGTATTTGTCTGGATTCATTTACAATCGTGTGTTTTGTTTAGGTCACAAGTTAATGTTCATAAGTTTGATTTGTTTGTGAAATATCCCCTTGGTGTAGTGTTGCAGGGCTCTTTATTGTGGGCTCATATTGTGGGTCACATTTGATGTTTTGTGTTATGTTGCATATGCACGTTAGCTATAAATTGTGATTTTCCTATTCTGTATGTTAATATTTTTAATCATCTTTTAGAATACAAATCACACTTAGAAGTTGATAGTCATAATCCTCGTTATTTGGGTTGAATCTCGTATATGTTCAATGTTTTGTGCATTTGTGTCTACTCTGATATTTGTACTCTCTAAAAAAACACTAGATACTCTGGCAATGTAAATGGTCATGGTGTTTTCTATCTGATGGTTCAAGGTTCTTGAGCCATGAGACATCTTTTTGTGATGTTATTGATCTGTAAAATAAGCTTTAACATTGCCCATTGCCTGTTTAAGGAGTGGTCACTTTTATTTTTAGGCTGCAAGGTCATCTTTCTTTGGTGTTATTCATCTGTTAAATAAACTTGAACGTTGCCCAATGCCTTTAGAGGGATCTGACACTTCTCTTTAGCTTATATGAAAGTTTCTTCATCTCACCTATAAGGTAATTAAAATTAAGATGTTGCTTTTTATGTTAGCTCTTCTTGTGTGTGCAATTCTTTTATCAACTTCATCTAATAGTTTTTACCTCCTTATCTTTGATCTGAAAAAAGAACAGCTCTTATTTGCTTTAGTTTCAATTTATGCACTTTTTCTCTGAGTGCTCAAGTTTCTCATCATGGGTGAGGATACACAGAATTGAAATTCTCTTTTCTTTCCCTTCAATGGTGTCTACTTTGCCTGTATTGGTAGTCTCCCAGGTTTGTACTTATTTTTTTGATTTTAGTAATGCATAAGAACTTTTCCCTGAGATTTATTCTTTTTGCCTAAACATTGCCTACTACTCTATCTTGCCTTGCCATTGTTGCAGAGAATTTTGGGGTAATGTGATGTAAGAGTGTACTGTAAGATGTGCTAAAGTACATTTCAAGTAAAATAGGTTGATTAACATTCCTTGAGACAAAGACTTTACTTGGAATCTATCTAGATGCACAGTATATTGTCTAACCCTGCCCAAAATTACCATAAACTTATAAACCTTTGGTTGGCATGAATCAATTGCAAATAATGTTGATAGACTGCAAGTCCTTCATGAATCTTGTAAGTTTCCAATTTTCCCAAAATATATTGTAGTGTTGTTGGAAGTTTGAAACAAATACCTCACTGATCCAAACTAAAGTCTGTAATTACTTTTCCTGCTGGGTTGAGTGGTGCATATTTTTTTCTGACTGCATGGTTGAGAGAAGAACGTGATAACTTAGTATGGATAAACCTTTTTGAGAGATTTATGTCAAAGCAAATCTCTTAAGAAAGTTGAGGCTCTACTATTGGTAGATAAGATAAATCCATGTTATCTGATACATGTGATATTCATCTTTGTGGATGATGGATACAGGGTACTGGGGGAAAGAGCATATATGGTCGCACTTTTGAAGACGAGAGCTTCAAATGTAAGTTGTTCATATGTTTCTTTTTGCTTTTTAATCAGTCATTAAATTTTGCGTTCTATTTGTCCTTTTGTTCTTGGTTATTTACCATTTAGCATATGGTTCAATAACAAGTAATGTGTATCGACAATTTCCTGACAGTATGTCACGTGGGACCTGGAGTGCTAAGTATGGCTAATGCTGGTCCAAACACAAATGGTAGTCAGTTCTTTTTATGCACAGTGAAAGTAAACTCTCTAATCCGAGCTTTTGTTAAGAATTCAGTGATCATATTTGGACTGGATAATGTAGTTTTCACCTTATCTTTAGAAGTTTAATATCATTCTAATTGTCTTCAAATTTATGCAGACTCCATGGTTGGACAATCGCCATGTTGTGTTTGGACATGTTATTGATGGAATGGATGTTGTCAAAAAGCTTGAGTCGGAAGAAACTAATCGTGCAGATAGGCCAAAGAAGCCCTGCAGGATTGTTAAATGTGGTGAATTGCCTTGAAGTTGCTGAGCAAGGCTTGAACCATTCCATTTCAATGATCACATGAAAGAATTTTTGTATTCTTGCCATCCTAGTTTTATAGAGGCTTATCCTGAATGTTTACTATAGTTAATTTTCATGAAATAAAACAACTGTCTCAAGAATAAACATTCACTGGGTGCTGTGTAGTATCTTTTTGTAAGAGTCAATATGATCCTAGGCTAGGACGATGACATATGACACTAGTGAGAGGGCATTGTTGTCTGAATGTAACACGTGAACTCATAAGAACTGAAAAAATATATTTTTGATTATATGCCATTGGATTCCAACCAGCAACCTACCTCATAAGTTCATGCGATACTTCCATTAGAGTCTTATATTTAAATAGCTTCAACCTGAATGTTATGAAAATATGGTGATAGAAAGACATGTCAGATCGTTTTCCAGAATTTTTATTTTCTGTTTTTTGTTTTTTGGTAAACCACTATAAAAACCACATTTGCATAACTCTTCCTAGGTTTTTCCCTACTCAAGTCTATCATCATTCTTATTATTTTAAATGGCCATGTTTTTTAAAAGATCGGGACTTACCAAAACTTGATAGACAGTTCAGTGAAAACTTCACCAAGTCCACATAAGGCCTTGCCAACTTGCCAAGTTCTCGGCCGAGTTCACTATGAGAAAAATATTGATGAGTGTTTCATTGGACTTAAATAGCAGATTTATAATGATAACAGTTTGTTGCATATGTGCTCAATATGAATAGGGAGCAATGAAGGATTTATTTGAAACACAAAGGAATGAATTTACATCAGAAATTAATGGGAATTAGTTCTTGTTGGTCCTCAAGAATAGCTTTCTGGCAGAATGAAATTTCTTTCGTACAAAGTGTATGATAAAAATATTATGAAGAAACTTATTAGCTGCATTGGATGCAAAAGGTACGACTCACATATAGGGAAGAGGGATCAATAGAAACAAGTAATAGTTGTAGGATTTGATAAATTAAATTTTAATTTTTGGGCCAATACTTGAGCAGGAACTAGTAATCATCATAGAACTTGATATGTATATATTAAATATTTTGGTTTTTGAACGATTTTTTATGAACATTGAAATGAAAAAAATATTATTAAATTAATAGATTTGCCATTCATACATATTAAAAAAACAAGTTCTTAGTTTACAATGCATATATAAAGGGTCTTAAAAGATAGAAAGATAGATGTACTGCGATAATTCCAACTTTTTAAGGTGTACACATGACACCTACGTGGAAAGTGTAATGAAATAAATGGTACTACTATTACAAATGTATATGTGAAAATTGGGGAATATGCATGTCAAATTATTTGCATCATAAATACTTTTATGTTAAGAAATGAAAAATGGAAATGACAAGATATGGTCCATTCATAATTTATATAACTATGGACATCTCTTAAAAGGATTGTTTATAAAGAGATGCTTTGTGAATGGCTAATACTAAAACAAAATATACTATAATATCATAAACATTATAAATTTTATAGTTGAGATGATATCATGTATGTAATCTTGACAAGCATGTTAATTTAGGGTGCTCAAGTATTGACCTCTCTTCCCTTTAAGCCGTACATGCCCATTGCTGTAGAATATATGAATATATTCTACAGTTGGTGAAAATGAGTTAAGTTCATGTTTTTTTATGAAGTTATGTTTTTCAAAATGTTCTTAAATTATGAATTTTGAAATTTGATTCTTTGGCATTTAGCTTGTGTTAAAGATATTTGTGGCCACAATAAGATGCATCTTTCATAGTCATGATCTAGTTAAGTTCATGTTTTTTATAAAGTTATTATGTTTTTCAAAATGTTTGTAAATTATGAATTTTGAAGTTTGTTTCATGGCATTTAGCTTGTATTAAGGTTATTTTTCGACACAATAAGATGCATCTCATGGTCCTCTCTTTATAAAGGTGGGAGTCGTTGCCAAGACTACTTATTAACATAAAATTATAGTTGAAAGTTCTTATCATTTATCTTTTTTGTAAATTTGTTATATGGAATTGAAATGGGTACCTCTATGGCACCATGTTTGCAATATTGTAGTAAGTTTAGCTAACCACATTATCATGATATTACAACAAATCTAACCACATTATAATGGTACTACAACAAATCATTTTTGTGGGGCTTATCCATTACAATGTAAGGTTTTGAACTCAGATTGCACTCATAAGATTGTATCCCATTCGTCATTGCTCCTTAATCTCTTGAAAACTTTTTGAGGATTATTGTTAAGTGTCTTATCAAAATTTAATTTGGTTACCTTTTCTTTAACATTTCTTACTTAACTAAATATCTATACCGCTCTTTAATGTTAGGATGATGGTTAGTTTTTATTACAACATTTAAAGTAAATTAAATTTATAATGAATAAACTCTAAACAAAAACAACAATCTTGGGGAGACTACAAAGAATATTCTATCTATGGTCATTCAATATGCAATTATGGAATCCAAAAGAGGAAGCTTGCGAAAGGTGGTAATTGAATATGATTCCAAAAGCCTTGGGGCCTTGTTCAAGCCAAGCATTGGTGGATAAGTGAAATTATCTAGATGTTAGAACAATAGTTGGAAGAGTTGGGGTGCTTTAATAACACATAGTAGATGAGAAGGGGATAAGATTGTTATTTTTCATAGACAACCTCATGATGGGATGATGCCAAGATTGAGGCATGTATTGCTAAAGATATAATAAAGATGGAAAAGAAGTTGAATCTCATCTATTTGTTACAAAATGAGACAAAGTAATCAAATGAGCCCTACACCATGTTGAGGGCCATGATCGGGTTCCAAGATGACCGATTGTCTTATTATTTTGGAGTCTTTTCCTAGCTTTTAATTTAAAATTATTTCTATACTTTTGGAACTATTGATGTAATGTCCAAGAAAAGGATACCTAATTTAAAAGCCTTGTCCAATTCATGCATATTTGCTTCATGGTCTTATTATAGACTAAATTGAACAAGTATCTCCAAAAGCCATTGATATAGAACTTATAATAGCCTTGGGAGGCTTTTATGTTTTTATTTTGGTTGGATAATAAGGGGTTGTACTCGGGTCCCCCACCCTTGACAAATTATAACTCTCTTATTTAAAGCTTGAGAGTTTACAAATAAATACATTTCTCATCTCAATTGAGATGCTATAGCTAGAAACCTATATCAATTTACATAAAATGTCTGAATTCTTGATTTTCAATTTTTGGATCTTTTCAATTTTTTGTATGAATACAAATATTCTACATTCTTGACATTTTTCTATAGCAGCCTTCACAATATCAAAAATTCACCTCTACTATCTATGCATTGCATCTTAGTAGAGTAATATTTCCAAAACATCACACTATCATAGTGTGCTTTACCAAATTTGGATTGCTAGTTTCCTTCTTGAAACACAAATGCACCTACAAAAATTACAATAAATAGTTTATATGAAAACACATTATTGTTATAAAATAGAGCAGATATTACCAATGGAAAACATTAAAATAAATCTTAATCATTATTTGATTTAGGCAATCAACATTTTCTTGTCAACTTCAACTAAACTTACTACTTCCTCTAACCATGGAAAGGAGAATTTAACATCACAATCCTCAATCAAAACCCCTCTATTGGCTAGCTTATCTTTACATTTGGTTCCTTCCCTTAATGTATGTGTAAACCGGATTTCTTCAAACTTTTTAGCAAAATCTTGAATTTTCATAATTACTCTTGTATGTTCCATGAAGCCTTTGCTTTCCTCAAAATTGCATTTATTATTATGAGAGAATCACCTTCCATCCATACTCAGTTCCATTTCATTCATTTGCATATTTTTAACCCTTCTAAATCTGCCCAAACTTTATCTTCATTATTGGTCTTAAATCCACTATTGAAAGCATAATGAGACGATCTCTCCTCTATTATTTCTAATTATTCCTCCTCTTGCTGGTCTTGATTTCCTCTAGATGCTCCGTCAAAATTGAATCTAACCAACTCCACATTTGGTGGTTTCCACTTTATATTCTGGGAGGCTTTTATGTTGTGAGAACATATGACAACTATCAAATCACTTGTCAAGGGGATAGTTTTTAGTATTGTTTTTCTTTTTTGGGTAGATTCATTAGTACCAAGAAGCACTTTAGGTTAGCTTGCCTCTTGGTTCTCCATGTTGTGTCTTAAAAATTTAGTACATTTGCTAATTTATTAAACATGTTATTACAATACTTGTGAGTCTTGGAATGTTATAACAATACTAGTGAACCTCTAACAACTAGGGGACGTTAAAACCCACTTGGCATAAACTTTTGTCATATCATTATTTCTTAACGAGTTTATGGAAGGCAAGTAGACAATTGTTTGCAATCACATTTTAAATTATTTTTTTTTACAAAAAATAAAGAAAAATCAAATATAAAACAATGATATACTTTGAAGGTTGGGATGTAATGGTTTGTCACAATTTTCTAGGAAGTTCAAGGTTGGTTTATGATAATTTTTTTTATCTCACAATTTGAAATGACGTAATGTAATGAGAGGTTTTATTTAACAATTTGGTTTGAAGCGTCTCTTTTGGTATCTCTCTTGGTTTTATACCAGTGAATTATAATTGTCATTTTTTTTTTAAATTTTCTTCAAAATAGTTTTATTCAACTCAAGCAAAAGAATGAATGAGATGAAGTTTGTTCCATACTATCAAGGGTAAAGTTGATCCATATTTTTATTTAAGGATACATTTAGTGGATATCATAAGATCTAGAGCCTAATAGGTCTCTAAAAAGAGGTTTTAATTGATGGAGAAAAGAGTCTATCATTGTTATGTGAAAAATGATGTATTAATTTTCTTTAACTTTTAGTGTGTATATATGTAAAATTACAATGTGCGCTTCCTTTTTTAACTTATAACTATTATACGGTGTAATGAACACAATTGATTATATAATCAAATCACTTAAACATAATTATATTTCTAAATATGTCCATAGATGTCATGTGCACAAAATATGATAAATGGTTTTCATAATATATTACCTCATAGTCTCTCTTACTTGGAACATTTGTAATAGTTCCATAGCAACCCTTTCAATTCACAATCATATCCATCTTTATGTGAAATAATTTTATAAAAAACAAATATAGGATCCATTTGTTCTTATTTATAAATAAATATTATGTAATTTTTAAAGATAATATTTGATTTTTTCAATAAAAACATAAAAAAATAAAACAATTTTAAGAAAATAATAAAGTTAAAATAATGTTTTCATATTTATTTTAATAACTCATCCATATTTTTAACACATTTACATAATCCACATGTCTTTTGCACCATAACAACAATATAATGGAATTAAAATATAAAATATTAAATAATTTAAGATGAAATTATTTACTAAGAAGAAATTTAATAATTTACTATATCACTATAAATTTGTGAATTAAAAAACATATAAAAGTAATGAAATAAGAAAAATAATTTATATTTTTATGTGCATAATATACAATGTATAATGAACATATAATTAAAAAAACAATTTTTTTTAATGTGTATATATCTAGAGGTTTTTTACACATTAAAAAATAGAATTATTTAAGTAACATCTTAAAAAGTTTTTTTAGAACTTACCTTTAAGACAACATTTTTAACAATACCACATATTATATAAGTATTGATAAAATTGAAGGTTTAACTCTTTTCAAGGTAATTGATACCCTTCTAAATTCAAGAAAACTAAATTGATTAATAACCAAAAAGCTTTCATATTTTTAATATATGAGGTGTGGTGAAGGTAGATGTTGGTATTTAAAAGAATATTTCTATCATGCCATGTAATATATGCAGTAGAAAAAATCAATAATCAATACAAAATTAATTAATTTTTTTTTATTGAGTAGATACTTCTTATACATATACATATCCACCGTGGGGACTAAACTCGGGTCACATCACCGATAATGCAAGTGGCATCCTTGCCGGTAGACCACATCACGCGGATTAATTAAATTTATTTTTACCAAATATTATGTATAATTTTTTTTTGATTAGGTAAAGAAAGGGGTTTTAAGGATCCCCAAACCTGAGGGTTTTGAGAGGGACCCACAACCCATACAACAAGCTCCAAAGGGTTACCCAACAACTAGCTCTCGAAGGAGGAAACAAAAAAGGGTAACTAACCAGCGAGGAGCAAAACCAGAAAAGACCAACACCAACCCTCCTACAAATAGTACAACAATGAATACACTGGAGGATTTGAACAACACGCCCCAGACGGGGAACCACACCACCTCGTCAAATGGGAGTAAAAATAAAAAAACCACCAGCTCAACCAGCTAAAGTACAAAATTTTAACCAAAGACAACAGGCTGATAGCACCAAAGTAGGTCCAATGGCTAATTCGATCCACGAAAATATGCATACTGGAATAACTTGAAATTTAAAACTGTAAAGTCCGCTCCAAACTGCATCTTCCCTCCTCAAGGCACATCATCCCATCACACGGTAGCAAGGACGAAGCACCACTTCAAAATGCAAACAGGAAAAAACAAGAAATTTAAAACTAAAAATCGTTGCTCCAACAGTTTTTTCCTTACACTAGAGAACTCCACGGGCAAAACCAACAACAAGGAGTAGCAGGCCCTTATGAATAAAAACCCCAGTGAAACTGCAGACCCTTGCACCTCCACTGGGATGAAAATGAGCACTCCATGGAACTTCCCAACCAAACATTCAAAATTGATCGTTGAAACCAAAAGTTGGGAAACTTGCTTTGAAAAACAACTGCTCCAAACTTTAGCTAACCATAGAGGCTTAGGCACCTCCCCAGGACCACCCAAATGGAGTCAGAATGACCCGTGCCGAAGCCAAATAAGAAAAAGGATAGATTATTCCGCGTCAAGACAACACATAATCATCCCAGTAGGTAAGGGTAGGAATGACCCTGCCTCATGGCCTAATAAAACCAGTGATATTACCATACCCAAAAGAAACAAATCCACCCAAGTCCCCCAACAAGCATCCAACTCAAGAAACAAGGCAATGCTCAGGCTCCCAACTGCAATTTCCACCAATGGAGAACAAACCCTAATGAAAACTGCAGGTCCTTGCACCTCCACTGGGATGAAAAAGAGAACTCCACTGAACTTCCCAACCAAATGAACAAAACTAACCGTTGAAACCAGAAGTTGGGAAACTCGCTCCGAAAAAAATACCTACTCAAAAACTGAACGAACCACAGAAGGTAGGGCACCTTCCCAAGACCATACAACAAGAGCTAGAGTGACCCGAACCAACCAAGAAAAAATATAGATTATTCCGCAACAAGACTATACAAGCCAAATGTTATGTATAATATATGCAGTAAAAAAAATCAATAATCAGTACAAAATCTAATTTATTATTACCAAATATCATGTGTGTCGTTGCAAAAAATCCCTTCTCCTTTATCATTGTTTTTAATATTGAATAAAATGTTCTTTAATCCAAAAAATAAACAACCAAAAATTATGGATAACTTTCCATGCATCATCTCTTAATTCTATTTAGTTTATCTACTTCTTCTACTTTAGAAACCTAAAATGTCATCCTTATTTTAGTTTTAGCATCTTTAACCTTAATAAATTTAATGGAGGATAAAAAAAAAATAAAATCTTGTTACTACATAAATGTATAGGCCTTTTATAACACATTATGTTTTAATGGATGTAAAAAAATAATTATATCTAAAAGGTGTAATATCAAAATGTGCCAAGTTTGACCTAGCCATGAATGCATTTTGCAATGTTAATGCTAGACCTAAACTAAATGAAATTCATGTCATGTAGGAGATTCTCAAAGCAACCTAAGAAGTTTCACCCTGACTAGAAAATGTTTCATATGTAATGCATTTTTAACCCATCACATTTTAAAATTAATTTACTAGTGTAACCATTATGTATATTTCTAACAAGAAATAATTTTGGTACAAGAGAAATATTTGGATATTATTGTATTATAATATTTTTCTTTTATTAATATTAATCATATACTCTAATCACTATTTCCTCCTCTTTAGGAGCTATGTAATTGTTTCTTGGTTGTTGGTTGGTACAGGGTGATGGATTATAAAGTTACCAAAAGAGTTGGGCAGATGGAGGTAGTTCAGTGGAAAGATCCTAGATTTGGTCGACAAGTGGTTCAGTTTAGGATAGAGAAGAGCTGGCTCATATTTTGGCTACTAGGGAGTGTTCTTCTTTATAGGATGATGATGTTTTGGCTTGGGATCCGAATCCTAGAGGAGTTTTCTCAGTGGCTTCTGGTTACTGTATTTTAGATAGGCAATATTTTGGGGATGAGGAGGTTCCTTGGTGAAAATAGGATTGGAATAAGTTTTCCTGGCCCAAATGCAATTTCTATTTGTGGTTGGCTACCAGGAACACGTCTTACCTGGGATAATATCCAAAAGAGAGGTTTTTAGGGACCTTCATTTTGTTTTCTTTGTGAGATAGTGATGAATCTTTAGGGCATTTGCACGGGAAATTTGGATCTTTGGTGGAGGGTGTGGAAATACTCTTATTCTCATGCCTCTTCTCTTGTTGAGTTCTGGATGAGTTTAGGAAGACCTCTTGCTAAGGCTTTCTTTCTTCAAGTTGCGTGGAGTATTAGGCCCTCATATATTATATGGCAGATTTGGCTTGAAAGAAATCGAAGAAATTTTCAAGGTAGAAAGTTAACTATTTATCAGATTTGGCAGAGGATTATTGGTATGATCCAAGAAACTGTTTCTTCTAAATGTCAGATCAGTCTTCCTTTAGAGCAGTTTGATATTTTGATGATGCAGGACCTAGGTTTAGTGGAGAATGACCCTCATCCTTCTTTATCGATCGGAAGGAGAAGCCTCAATAAAAAAAGTGCAGAGAGATGGTAGATGGTATCCTCTGCCTCAGGCGGTGTTTAAGATTAATATTGATGGCTCTTCCAGAGGGAATCCTGGGTATGCAGGTATTGGTGGTGTTGGGAGAGATAGTAGTGGTGCAGCTCTTTTCATTTTCTCATGTTATAAGAGGAAGCAAACTAATAATTATATGGAGGCCCTTTTTATTCATTTTTAATTGGAAAAAAGGTTATGCTCTAGGATGGTGAAAGATAATTTGTGAGTTAGACTCTTAGATTATTATTAATTTGTTGAAGACTCATAATCTTTCTAATGTTCATTGGCAACTAGCGTTAGTGGCTCGGTAGATCATTCAAATTTATCAACATCTAGAGTTTATTTCCTTTGTTCATATTCCTAGGGAATGGAATGGTGTGGCTGATTACTTGGCAAAATGGGCTTTTGAGTTTTAGGAAGACTGGAATGTTAGGGAATGGAATCAGGTCCCATTGGATTGTTCTCGTCATCTTGCTAATTTGCTTGCTGCGGATATGCCTGGTTGAGGTTGTTGTTTGTTGGATGTATTTTGGCCGGGTTCTCGATGGTTTTGGGGGTCTCTTTCTTCTGGCCCTTGTAAGGGTTATTATTTTGGGATTCTCTTGTTTCTTGTATGGTTTTATTGATTCAATAAATTTTTACCAACATATAAAAAAATGGCTTTTAAATCACATAAAATTAATAATAATTATAAGCTACAAGAATAAAAAACACATAAGCATATCTAAGTGATGTAAAAATCGAGGAATTTCACCCCAATCCCCCCTTCCAGATTTAAAAATATTTTGGTGCATGTAATGTCTCATAAGTCTACTATATCTTTTCGGTAGAATTGTATTCTTTAAATAATTTAATCCTTGTACTTAGCATTTTGGGATCAATAGAATATGAGCACACACAACAACCTAATATGCATTGGATAACATAATAGGCGCATAAAATGTATTTTGATAATAATTATATTAAATTTGTAAATTATAATACATGCTTTTGACAATGCATAATGACTATCTTGGTATCAATACCATTTGTGCTTCATTTTTATAACAATTCCAAGTCATTAAGTCAAAGATAATATTAATAACTTTTTTATCATGCTAAAGAACCAACACATAGATGAATCAACTCAAAGTTTAGATTCTATTGGTGTACACAATGATAAGTACAATATTTCTAGGATTAATATTATGTTCAACTCCAAAGAAAAACCTTTAGTAGGCAAAGATAAAAATACTACTATTTCAAAGCTTGTCTCCAAAATGAAATCCAACTCCATCAGTAAATCTAAATCTAGGAGAAACAACAATAATTCTCTGTTGCACAATAGGAAACATATAAATGTAGGTGTTAATAATAATATAAGAAATTTCAACTTCTCCATCAAGGACAATGAAACTAACACCATCAATCATAGGAATAACTTTGTAATAAATTATTCAAAGCTTGTATTAGATAGTCCATCTTTGAATATATTTAAAAAGGGCATGGGCTTTATAGTAACTCCAAAATACATACCATATGAAAATTTGATTAGTAACATTTATGTAGGTGTATGCAACTTACTATAGGAATACACTCAAAACACAAATAAACCTTTCTAGAAGTGATATGGAGACTCTTATGAAACTTAGGAATAATAAAGATATCATCATATCAAAAGTTGATAAGGGAAACACCATAGGTATTTTAGACAGGGTGAAATATGAAACCAAAATGTATGACCAATTATTGAATAGTGGGAGCTACAAGATAATAAGAGCAAAGCCTTTACCAAAAATAATAAAAGATATTACAAAATCAATAAAGGAGTCTTTTCTTGAAGAAAATATAAAAAATAATCTATTACTTGAGTGTTTTCATTCTCCCTTGCATATATGGTGCAACCAAAGTACATTAGGAAGGGGTTCCACCATGATGCATATTCAAGACAAAGAATTCCCCACCATATGCCTTGAAAAATTAAATGGCTAAGAAGATAAAGCCTCTGGTAGAAAACACGTTTTCATTTGTCAAATATTCATCTTTCTTAGTAAGCACACAAAAAAATAAAATGTTAATGACAATATATACTTATAAGCTTTGATATACTTTTTCATTTGTCAAATATTCATCTTTCTTAGTAAGAACACAAAAAAATAAAGCGCTAAAGACAATATATGATGAAGTTTCTCTATTCACTAAAATCCCTACTATTAGAGCTATTGAAGTGTTAAGTAAAATTACTTTTCTTGCAACTACATAATTGGTTGAATTACATATCAAACATACATAATTTAGCTTTAGAGGGTGATATATATGAGCACATAGAAAGGGTCACCATGGGTTCATTGCTATCCGTGATCATAATAAATCTATATATGAAGCACTTTGAAAAAATAGCAATTAAAATTTACCTATTGAAATCAAAATGGTAGGATATATTTGTAGATAATATTTTCTCAAAATGCTACATGGAAAGAAATAATTGACTAAATTTTCAACACACTTTGAGTAACTTATGTAATCAAATTCAATTCACCAATAGTTAGAAGACAATGATAACTTTCACTTTCTAGATATCTAAATATTGAAAACGAAGGATGAAACTTCGGATCATTATGTATATAGAAAAAAGATAAACTTATATCTTAAAACTTGCACCATCATCATTCCTATTAAGCTACAATACTTGACACTTGAGCCATAAGGGCCATTAGAGTTGTAGACAAATGACCATATTGAATGAGAGAAGACTCATCTATTAGATGCCCTTTAAAATATTGCTTACTTAAAGCATCAAAGAAGAAGAGCTTTCCATAGAGCTAAATCTTAGAACCTAATAAACAAGGATGAGCGAGGAGTTAAAATTAAACTCCCTTATATTCAAGAAATTGTTGATAAATTAATTCGAATCCTAAAAAATATAACATCAAAATGTCTGCCTCTTTCAACAAACTCAAGGAATTTTTGGACAATGCTATGGTAGATCCTAGATTACATAAAAAAATCTATCTAATTAGATGTGCATGTGGCAAAATCTTATATTTACTAGACACAAAGATCAATTAAAACTAGAATCAAAGAACATCAACTTGATATTCAATATAATATTGATAAACCATTCATAGTCAAACATTCTTGTAAAAATAGCCATCAGAACACCATGGTTCTTGTTAGAGAGAACAATTATCTTTGGCGTAAGATATAAGAAGCTATAGAAATAGAAAAACACAATAATAATTTAAATAGAGGAAAAGGGATAAACCCAAATGACTCTTGAAAACATATTATTCACAAGATTTAAAAAACAATAATAAATTTCATATTATTTAATAAAAAATTAATAATAATACCATTTTTAATTAAAACATGAAGATTAGTAATTTTCTTCAAGAGAAGACACATACATTCCATCTATTAATTAAATATAATATATTTAAGAAAGGTTGACGACGTTGAATCCAGCAAACACTCTTCAATACAATTTTCCTTAAGAATAGCCTCGGAATATGATCATTGAAAAACTAAAATCATACATAGCTTTCACCATGTTGATTAAATTTAAACATATTTAAAAAAATATCTTAAAATCAATAACTTTTATATATATATTAAAACCAAAATTAATAAGGGTGAATGAGTAGTTTAGTTGGTGTGAGGTAGTTAATTGAAGAAAGTGATTTATATGGTGCATGTTAATCAAATTACATTGGTTTACCATAAACCCTTTAATGCCTCCAAGGGTTAGGTGGATTGGTAATTGTTTGTCTCCATACACATACCAATAAGAGACCTATATTCAAATCTTGGGGAACACTTACGAAGAAGAGATCTATGTTCAAATCTTGGGGGCATACTAGTTGTTGTAAAGGTAGTAGTATGATTTGAATCTTCTAAGTGCGTGTCAAACTGACAACGATGGTACAAACTCTAGCAACTAGGTGATCCCCTTCACATCGGATCAACAATAATAAGGTGGTATAGGCTTGTTGAGAGCAGTCCATGTGATTTGAACCCTACAGTTACTAAAAATAGTATGGATGTAACCAACTCTCCTATGTATTAAAAAAAAAATAATAAAATATGGAACAACCCTACCAGTATCATGACCACATAGTAATAATACAACATCTGCCAGGGCTAGGTGGATTGGTAAGTGTAGGTGTGATTGGGCACATACCAAGAAGAGACCTAGGTTCAAACCTTGGGGGAAGCCAACCCTTTGCAAAGGTAATAGCCTGCTTCGAATCTTCTAAATGCACGTCAGACCAACGATGATGATATGAACCCTGAGCGACCTATGGATACAAACCCCGAGCCACAGTGGTCCCTATCTCATGCTGGGTCAACAACAACAAGACCGAAAGATTTGTTGGGTGTAGTTTTTACACTTATCAGTTACTAAAATTATTGACTGTAACCAACAATTTAATAAATTAAACTCATCCAATTTGATTTCATGCTAAGGTTCGCCCATAGGATTTAAAGCTTGCTATGTGATATGAAATTAATAAATATTATAATCAAATTAATAATATTTATAAATATCATAATTATAATTTAAGTTTATAAATATTAATACTTGCGTTAATATTTTTGAAATATTTATTCCTCTAATGCAACCATTATTTAATATCTAGCATCTTTGACTCATATATTATACATGAGATCGAACAAACTAATCATTTCAAAACTTGTAACAAACATCTCTTTCAAAGATTCAACCTTTTACCTTTTAGGATTTTACCATACCTACAACGCGCTATAAAATAATTATTTTATTGTTTAATAAATATCTATTTATTTTTAATATTATCATTATTTAATTATATTTTTTTAATAAGTCTTCATAGAGTGATAAGAAACTTAAAAACTAGATGCAAAAACCTTCAGTACCTATTAAGGTAATTAAAAAAATAATAATACTTCTAATAACCCTATATGGGAACACTTTCATAAATCAGGAGGCCTCCACCTTAGTAAAATACTACAACAAAGCACTTGTTGGCTTTCATGAAAGTTGGGATATACTCTGAACTTCATTATGCATAAATTATGGCGTGTACTCTGAACTTCATTATGCATAAATTATGGTGTGTGCTTAGGCCATAGATGCCCACAAACATTATTCTCACCGCCTTACATGTCAACAAATATTATTCCCATAACAGAGAGGTCCACAAAACACAAACTAAAAAGTAATTTAGTAGGCCCAAACGACCACCTTGAAAATCATTGCATAACTTCAAATTCAATCAATGAGCAATAAAAATTATTCCAACGTTGGTCCTTTCATGTCATCCAGATCTCAAACTGCAGTCAGTTCAGACAGCACAATTCAAAATTCAAGAGAACATGCAACAATTTAATCAAAAAGTTTTTCCTCAACTAGTCTTCCTTACAAAAGGAATCAGAATAATTATGGGCATGCAGTTAGTGGCCACAACTTTAAAAAACTTTAGAAAAATCATCCTTTGGATTCGTTCAGTTACATAGATAGTTTGCCTCCTCAACTTAAGCTTTCCATCTCAACTTCAATCCCCATGTTGGGCTTTGCAGGGCAAAATCTGATATGATATGTTTGGATTGGGTATTTATGCGGATAAAGAAGATATTCTTCTCTGTGTTAAATCTCCAAGGACTAGAATATTATAGGAAACCTTATCTTAGAAAAATGCTGAAGCCCACCACCATCAATGAACTGTTTGATTCCATGCATTGTGCTCTATGAGTGAAGGAATCCTGTAATTATGGTGCGACATCATGTGGGGAATGTCCTAACTTTGAAGAGCTCTACCAGAAGAGAATCATATATTACAATTTCGATGTGGGTGAAGCACAATATGGTGTGTAAAATAAAAAGTAAAATAATTTTTAAGATGAAAATTATAAATTATATAATTCAATTTTATAGAAAATGTTGTTTTTTCTAGTTTATTTAACCAAACTTCCATCATACAATTTACCCAGGAAATTTAAAAATATTTTGTGCTTGAGCTTTATTAAAGGCAACTGATTAAGTCATTCTAAGTGCACTTACGAATATAGGTGAACATGATTCTTGCATCCACGCTATGAGTGATTTTGAGTGACAGCGATATTGTGGAGTGCACACTTTCAAAATAATATATGGGATAGTTTGTGGATGCTTGCTTTAAACCCATGACAGTTCCAGCACATTTAGATTAATGCATATGCAATGGCTAAAGACGTTAGATGCAAACGTAGTGCTTTGTAAAGGCTCGAATATCCAGCTTTTGTCAATTGAAGGCTTGCTTATGCAGATTAGTGTATATGATGCTTTAGAAAAGATTAGCATTACTGCTTTACTAATAATGTTAATGCTTATCCAATTGAGTGGACTTCTGTACTTTGATTAGGGAGTGGATTAATGCTTTAAAGGGTTGCGTAGCTATCTTATGTTCATTGCGAGGAGCTTTTCATGCATTAACAGATACTTTTATTGAAAAATCATTGCTTTAGCTATATAAATTATCGCTGCACAAGTTCGCACTTAGTAAAGTAGGAGGTCATCCATCAACTTCCATGTTTAAAGGTTTGAACCTGTGGGGACCCAGTGAAGGTTCTCAAAGGTAGGTACTGAAGAGAACAAAAGAGGGCCCAAGGAACCTGAAGGGTGGGGATATAAGGACCCAACAAAGGAGCCCAAAGTTTAACGAGAGAAGCAGCCCAAAACCCTTGTAAGTGAGGGTAAAAAGCCCACAAATGGTTATTGTTCTAGATTTATTAAAATTTAAAAAAACCAACTATTTGTATATTATTTAAGACTTAAGCACTTCATAAAACTATTTAAATGTTATATAATTAATTATAAAATAACCACACAATAATATAATTAATAATTCTAACAATCACTATGAATAACGTGGAGAGCCAAAACTTCTTCTACATAAAAAGGTAAGAAAAAGATACCAAGGTAATTGTAATATGGGCGGTGAAATGTAAGAAGGGCTACCCATTTCTCAAGAAGGAAGTCAATACAATACCTGCAAAAGAAAGCAAATTTTGATATACATTGACAGCTACAATAGCTTGATCATGACTAACAGTTTCTTCTCAATGATTATTACTTGCAGCAAAGTATTACTTGGCTCTTTTAGTTTGAAGGATATCGTTAAAAAAATATTTTCAGATGGCAACAATGCACTTTAGTTCCCTTTCAAGGAAATGTTGTGTCTGTGGATGATTCTAACTTCACAGCCCAATATTCTCATGATGACTACTCCCTAAATGGGTCACCCAGCTTATTACACACTTCACAAGACTAGCATAGAAAAAGTTCTAAAAACCCACCATGCCACAACATCCATGATTGCATAAACCAGTGTCATGTCCCTCCTGACTTGTCCTTCTCAAGCCCAAGCACCAACATGAAACCAAGAATATCATGATGGCATCTATCTAATAAAAAAAGTGATACTTGTTGCAACTTGGAATATTATGGGAACCGTCCATATTACATCCAATCTAAAGCCATTCAGGTACATTACACTAATTTCAAAATGCAGTAAACAAACATTAAAAAACTTTAGCCCAAATATCAACCCAAGGTCCCCCAAAAGGTATAGGGCAGAATCTTTCAATGTTCCTTATACGGCTTGCGTCTGCCAAAATGTCAACAATGGGAACACCTTACTCGAGATTTCCCAAACCTTCCAAAGTTTTTCTCCTAACTTGTACTTGTGAGGCTACATTGGGTCCTCAAAAGCAAGGGAATACTCATGGGCACCACAAGAATTTAGTGGTCCATTAAGGGAAAACCCAGGGCAGGCTCTTCCCTTTGCATTTTGTAATAATATCCATATATGTTGGTCATGTCCATGTGAGCAATACTCTCCGGTAGTTCATTCTGATTAAGGGAAGAGAATCCCATTTAGCCCTCCTTCCTTGAATGAAGATATGTCGGTCTCTTCACACAGACCCAGACTTCTTTATTTAAATTTTCACTATTCCTGACGTTGATAATCATGGAGTTCTTCGTAAGGACTTACGTAAGCACAGAATATACTTTGGTATTGGGTTTGCAGCTTCATGTTATATTATTATCATATCATATACTTTATTAAAGTTGGTTTTAATTAAAACTGTTGTTAGATTGACCAACATATTAGGTTCAGACGCTCTGTGATAGAATAGGTTTAACACTTTAAATTTTAAAACTTTAAATATAATTATATTACCTTATATAAGGAATAACCTTTAAAAAAAATTAAAGATCAATTATTTTTAAATGGTTGAAGTGTCTACGGAATCAATGACAACATGAATGGGTCTCACTTGGAGGCTAAGGATTTTGAGTAGAAAGGCTTTACTAATGGGAGGCTAAGGATATTGAGTAGAGAGGCTTTACTAATGGGCACGTTCTCCGAAGGACAATCTAGGTTGACATTGTTTGGATTGTGCCTTTTGCACATGATATGAAAGTTGATTCTCATATCCATGTGGCCTAAAAGCTATTGAGAAAGATCTATGCATTTTTCTAAAATCATGTGCATGAAGGCAATGTATGAAAGAGTTTATTAACTTACAACTTGATATATACCTTTATGCTTATGTATGCTTTTGTGTGACTTTAAAAGGGTTGTAGGAAATGTAGATGCTCATGGGGGATGGTTCAAAATTAGGCTACGTTGATGGATATTGTTAGGGCTATATAAGATCCATTAAAGAGTTTTAAAAATCACTCTCAATCTTAATTTTTCACTGTCATTGACATCGACTAATGTGGGCATCCATTCCTTGGAAACTTTGGATAGGTTGTTTGTGTATAATAAAGAGGATAAGGATTCCTAGAATTGACTTTCAGACGAAGGAAACTAACCAGGAAACCAGAAGTTTCAGTAAGAATAAGACCGGCATCCATTCCTTGGAAACTTTGGATAGGTTGTTTGTGTATAATAAAGAAGATAAGGATTCCTAGAATTAAGTTTCACTATGGACCAGACGAAGGAAAACTCACCAGAATTATTAGTAAGAATAAGACCGAGGAAACTATTCCACTTTATTTAATGTCACATCGGCATGGTTTGAATTATCCTGCACATTAAGAAATAGGTTTCAATTCCTTGGTACCAACTTAAAGCTTTATACTATTACTAATAATTAAAAAGATTCTCTTGGTTTGTTCTATACCGAAGGTCTATTAATGGAGGATATTCTTAATAAGGAAAAAGAGGTGAGTGACCAAATCAAAAAAATAGAAAGAGGTTTAATAATGGAGAATATTTTTTAAATTGTTAAAAATCAAAAAATAAAAAGAGGTTTAATAATTGAAAATATTTTTTAAATTGTTAAAATATTTAAAAGGTCATTAGATATTAATGTTTGTTTTGATGTGTATTTATAATTTTAGATTTATATTGAAGACATATAGTTGCATTTAATGTTTGGGTATAAGTATTGCATCCTATGGTACATTAAATATATAATAGATACATCAATAAAATATAAGTATATTTTAATAATATATTGACACTTTTAACATTACTTTACATATCTTATATTTTTGCACCTTCCCATCTTATATACCTCCACATCCTTACACGTGTATATCTCAAATTTTAAGGTCCAAATTGAATATCCTAAAAATGCACCTTACATTCTCACACATCTATGCACCCACACAACCTTGGTTGACACACTTTAACATCTCTTTCAATTCTTTATCCAATTTAAGGAAAATGTTATTAAGATGTAATATTTCATAAGAGATTTCCAAATTTTAAAATAAAAGGTTTTAAAGATTACATTATTAATAGTTTAATACTTTTTTTTATAGGTTGAAGCAATAAGACCAAAAGCACCATTAAAATTTATCTTATCTAAATAGATATTACAAAAATTTCAAAGACACGTACTTTTCACAAGTCTACATCTAACTTTCCAAGATGAGAAACAACAATCATGTCTATTCTCCTACACATTAATTACATATCCTCTATAACATAAAACTAGTAGAATAAAGACAAAGACCAATCACAATAAACCATTAGTTATGAGCATGACTTGTAAATCCATTTATCGAGGTGTTGTAACATATAATAAATGTAGCCCAAGATACATGTTCCTTGTAGAATACCATGTTGGCTCCTAAACCTCAACAACCTCTACATATGTCATGATTATCCCTATCATCCTTCTTAGCTCTCTCAACTCAAACCTAGTGGTGGCAATTGCTTTTTGTACTTGGTCCAAATCCCACTTTAGCTTCTATAACTATGATTTCTATGACTTGTGCAATGTCAATGCATATTGCATCGATCACCCAAGCAATCACACTTTTTATCTCTTTTCACTTCTCCACCACTTTATGTTGTCACTTTATCACTTCCTATAGCACCACCACCTATAAAAATGCCACTACTACCATATTTTAGTCCACTATTATTGCCTACCACTCTTCATCCATCATTTAACACCATACCACCCACTAAATCAGTTATAGTCCCCCTACGAACAACCCAAAACTTATCAACTATTAGAGTGTCACCTCCCACTCATTTCTAATTATTTTTCACCATTAAATTAATAGTATGTATCCAACATGGGCTACTTACTTCTATTTAGAGAATCATTGGAGAGAGAGAGAGAGAGAGAGAGAGAGAGAGAGAGAGAGAGAATTGACTCATTGTATTTCATAATAATAAGTTCATCCCTCTATTGAGGAAGTTGTTCAAGTAGTGAAGGATATGTGACTTAGTAGAGGGCCCTTTATATTACTTCGTGTGGATACCATCTCTTTATTATTTCCAACATTTATTGCATAAGGATAAAATCCTTGCTAATTATTATTTATCTAAATAATAAGACTCTTCATTAAAATGGACCATCATCACCTCTACAAAGTAAGCACTTAACACATGTCAATATTGAGACAATACTTTTGTTACCCCAATTTACAACTCGTTAATCACACATTCCAATTTAAAAAGACCTGCATGAAAAAGCAACACCATAGTGAACCATGTTAAGGGATATTCAATGCCTTTGGAAAGGTATGTGTTCCAAACCATATGTATGTGAAAACTAATATAGCTCATATATATCGATTGATTTTGTTAATGAGTAGCATTGCCATCCATCCTAGCCACTACCAAAAATCCTCTTCATTAATGTTATTCTAATGTTTACAATATAAATTATGAGGACTTTGTTCAAGAGGAATTATAATAATTGGATATTCTAATTTTATCCTTATCATAAGACCAAGATGAAATCCCCTTTCCATGTGCCTTCTTCATAGGATAAAATAGGTATGACACACAATGGTTGTCCCATGTTTCATATTCTAGCTTCTCTTTTCCTTAAAAAATCAAGGGATCTAACTTTAAGGAACACTTGAAAATCATTAACAAATATAATTACACATCTTATTAAATATGCACACATGTATATGTGTATGTATGTATATAGAAGTATTACATATATGTATGTATGCATACACATTTATTAAATGAGTTGTCACAAGTTTGTAGTTTATAGTCATATAATGACAAATCAATCAAGGACCAAGAACCCAACACACACGCACATAGAGGATATCTATATTGACCAAGACATAAAACTAAGCCTTATTCATTCAAAACAACCCTTCTCAACCACATGAAATCAATTTAATGAATAAATATTAAGGTTCACCTAAAGGATTGAAACCTTGGCTTATGGTGTGAAACTACTTGCTTTCCACATATTAACCCAAACTCATTGGTCCCTTCAATATAATATTATAATATTACCCTATAGTTGGAAGCACCAATGAGATTTGATAGTATTTCTTATATATTTATGATGGTACCTTCTATTTATTGGCCTTTTGGACCAAGAATTTATGTCCTTAACCAACAATATAATAGGAATTCTAGAAGTGGAAGGACAATGCATGCTTTCAAAAGACTTTTAGATAGGGTCATCTGCCAAGTTTACTCAACACTAGCTAAATATAACTTGTCAAGAAAAGGGGTAAGAATGTAAAATAAAATACAACAAAACAAAGAAAATGATGATATACCAACCAAAATAATTAATGGTATTTTGAAATAGGCACACACTCTCTCTAAATTTATAAATTTGAAATGAAATGAAGTCACTAAACAAATAATATTACTTAATAGAAGAAAAATATAACCAAAGGGTGAGGCCGCTAAATGTACACCTACAAATCAACAAGAAAATAAGGGTATAACTACACTAAAACAACCAACTAGTCAATTGCACTAAAGTAGAATATTTTTTTATTTACAAATGTCCAAAACAACATAATACAAAATGAAGAAGAGAATTATTTTGTGAATTACCAAATTAGGAATAACCTCTTCTCCATAGATCTAAACTATATTTTCAATTTAAAAAACTAAAAGAAAAAATGAAGAATCCTTTGATGTCCAACAAATGTTTACTTATAGCCCATGACCATTTGAATCTATTTAACATTGCAATTATAAAGTATTAGATTCCAACTACTTATGGGATGGACCATCTTTATGGCAATGACCACTCGGGTGATAGATTTTGGCTACTTATTCAAAAAGTATTATGAAATGATCACCCAAGAATGGGGTTGTCATCCTCTAAGTAATTTTAAGCTTGAGAGGTCCAAGGGCTAGACCAGTTGGTCAAAGCACTCCCATGGAAGTGTGGAGACCCTAGTTCGAATCCTCAGGCCTTGTAGTATCAGAGGCGTATCACACTAGTACTGCTGGCTAGTGGTGCTACGTTAAAAGGTTTACCTAATGTAATTTGAGGTTATAGTGGTAGCAAGGAGTAGAATTTGAACCCATGATGAGGCGATAAAAAAATGTTATGAGTTACCGATTCCTCTAATATATGCAAAAAAAAAAAAAAAAAACTTTAAGCTTGAGAATTTCTAATTTATTGTGGGTTAAAGACACCATATCCATGCCTTTAGTTGTTACCCTTTGGCTATATTTTACTAAACATGATATGACATCTTACTTTTTGTCTACTATTTTTTGTGCAAGGTGGGAAAATCCATGTCCATGTTTAATATACGCCTTTGATTTTGATTTTTGAAAATAATCTTAACTACTTACAGTGAGACAATAACATAAATTGTTTGTTGCCTAATGGAGTAGAGATTTTGGGTTAAAATTTTGTGCTAGAACTCTTGTGTGCAAAATTAAATTTAGACATCTAGGCTTTCTAATTAGACCCATGAAGATTAACTATTCAAACGAGTCATTTAGGATTTTGAATGTTTAGAGATATATAGTCTGGCTATTCAGAGATATGTAGTTTGACTATTTTGGTCCACAATTATTAGCTATGTATATTAATTATTTGGATTCATAATTGATCGTTTTTATTACTATTGATTCAACCATTGTTCAGATGCATCATTGGGTTTCTAGTTATTTGAAATAACAATTTAGATTGCTTGAGATTGACCATGAACAACCTAGATCATTTTAGAGGATCGTTTGGGCTTGTAGCTATTTGGAAGAGTAAGTTTCGAATGCATCAAAATATTTAATTGCATTTAATATTTTATTGTCAAGTCCCTTTGAGTCATATTAAAAATAATTTATTTTTATTGAATATTTCTTGAAAAATTGAAGAGTGGGGCTAGCCTTAGAAACTATACAATTCAAATGGAAAGACCTCCAATTATTTTATCTTGGCAATTGATGAATATGTTTCAAATATTTCATCCTTAAAAATCTAATATATAGTAATTAGCCAACTCACACATAATGAAGCTTCAAGGATTCTAGGAATTCTTGTTATTATTTACGAATCCTTAGAAATTTGAATATGATTTATGGAACTTGGATCCATACAAAAATAATGTGAATTTGAGTTCATTAGGAATGAAAGTAACTACCTTAGTAATTTCCTAGTTATATTGAAGTGATAATGAATTTAGAAGGTATACAAATTCTATTTTTTGCAAGGGTAAAAAAATTTCCAATATTTTTGGTTGCTAACAAGGGAATTCTTAACAAAATGGAGAGTCTAGATCTTCAGTTTCAATTGGTGTCTTGTCTATTGGACATGGAGTCAATTTTTTTTATTATTTTAAAATTTCTATTTAGTCTATTGCTACTACCTAAAAAATAGAATAGAATAAAATTAAATGAAATAAAAAATGTTAGTAAAAATAAAATATATACGTCTATTTTTTTTGTTGCCTACCTTCATAGCTGCACATAGTGTCTGATAAATATCCTATTGACTAGAATGAGAAGAATATTTCCTTTTATATTAACCAATTTAAAAGTACTTTTCTTCTTTATTATGACTATCTGATATGATTTGCTCTATAAAGACAACCATTTTATGCTTTCTTGGTTTTGATCTCTCCTCATCCCATTTAAGTACTAGGTATACAATCTTGAAGTGTCTATGATTGGATCTCTCATCAAAACATCAATTAACAAGTTGTTAAGGTGATGAGGATATAGTTATTTTTTCAACCACAATAGTTCTACAAGCCATTTTCTATTACATAAATATGTTCAACATTGCTTAGCATCTAAATCATTGGAAGGTCAAGCTAATAGAAAGAACAACTTATTTTTCATAAACTATGATGCAAGGGGATATTCTAGTAACTTTTTTGATGGTAATATTATCCCATAAAATGTGATCTAATTTAGAGTGCCAATCCCTTTTGTTGGAAGCTATAGTCCTCTTTAGAATTTTGACCAAGTTTTTTTTTGTGGACTTGATGAGGACATCATTTGTCAAACCTAAGTTTATGTTGCTAGGCTTCATAAAATTTAGGTTAGGTTTATGGATTAGGAATTAGTCTTATTTTTGGTATAATAAGAATTTTATGCAAATTTGTAAAATATGGGCATTGTTAGCTCATGTTGGATTTAGTCTTTAGGATTTAGTTGTCCCAATATATTCTATAGAGATATTATAATTTAGGAAAATAAGGGGTAATTCCTAAAATAAGCCATTGAATAAATCTTATCTTCCTAATTTAGGAACTGGTTGCTCATTTCAAGGGTAATTGGTTGTAAAATGGCCCTATTTAAGATCTTTATTTTAATGCAAATCTTAAGCTTCATTAGGTTCCACATCAATGGTATCAGAGCATAGGAGTTGTAGAGGTTTTGAGTGATTTATGATCTCATGCTACTTTTTTGGCTTTGGGTGAATTTCAACCAACAAGATCCTATTTTGAAGCTTTTAGTTCTAGTTGAAGAATATTGAATTTATGAATTGTGTTAGGAGATAGAGATTTCAGGATATCAAAACCAAATCTCCTTGCTAGACATCTTGTTGCCTTGCTAAAAAAATTTCCCTAGCTGCTCCTGACTACCCTCTGCTAACAAATTGCTACTATGTGATAAAATTATTGCTCTTGCTACTTCTTAAATATCCTAACATTATTCTATAAATGTGATGGCTTTGCTTTTTTTTTTAAAGCGAAAAACCCCTTGCGGAGCTGCCTTGGTCTGAGAGACCACGAACAAGGGGTTCTACACCGTCAAAGTCACCCGGGGGTCGCACTCGACCCTGCTCGCACCAACATTATCAATTGGATTTGAGATACCCAATTCAGCTTTTTGGTAGGGTGGAGATTTGAACCTGGGACCTCCCTTGGAGGATTGCCCTCTCCTCTCCAACTCACCTACAACACCTGGGTAGATGGCTTTGCTTCTTTAGTAAAAAAAATTCTTCTATTTTTTTAGCTAACAATTGTTCTTTGAATTTTTTTTTCACTAATCCGGTTGGGTTCTTTTTGTTTTATTTGAAAAGGCTTCCTTAAGCTCGAAATATTTTTATTTTTCTTATTTTTTTTTTCATATATATATAAAGGGGGAAAGTGTGGGCCCCAAGTTCCATAGGCTTGTGCCCACTTGTGGTTGCTATGTTGCCCAAGGGAAATGTTAGCCTCAATGCCCGCATCAACCTGACATCACAGATGCCAACACCCATATTATTTTAGTATTAAAGATGTTGACATGAGGAGGCTTGCACCTTTTTGATGCCATGGATTCCATTCAACCCAAAAGCGATCGATGATAGGTGGTCATTGGCTTGGCCTCTGGTAGAAATAGGCCCATAGTATCCCAAAAACCTATGGAGGAGCCAGAGTTCTAAATATTGATAGGTGTTCAGTCCACCTACTTGTAGTAATGTAGAACCTAAAGACCCTCGAATGCAGATGCATCACAAAACCCAAAGTAACCCCTACTGCAAAAGCCTTAACATGGAATTCCATGCCTAAATCTCATTAGCCAAAGAATATTCCCTAATACAGATTCTAACCTAGCCTTGATTGGCATACAAATCCCAAGGCATGTAGATCTAAATCCTCATTGGTAGATCTCAATCAATCATGCACATCTATGGATGACAAATCATGAGGTGACACCTAGTAGGGTTTCCTTGACGAGATCCTATGATTAGGAACATGACACGTGGCAACAATCGATGATGGTTTGGAGGTGCATTTATGTTTTAGGAGCAACTTTTAGTCCCACATTATCTAGGACAAAGACTCTTAATCATTTTAAATAGGGTGAAATTGCCCTAAGTAAATAGCTAATACATACTGGCTAGCATGGCTAGGTGGTTGCTAGGCTATGCCCCACCAATGATCGTTGATCATGCTCCCAATTGAACATGCAATTTGATTTCAATTGACTATTTGACCTTCAGTGACCACACATTTACATTGGAAAAAATCTAAAATGGGGTTAATTAGTTTTATTTTTTCCAAAAAAGAGGACATTTTTTTTTTAATTTTGCAAAAGGAGAAATTATTTAATTAATTTTTCTTGTTTTTAATTTTTTCCTTCCAAGCATTGTAAAACTACAATTATTTGGGCAAAAAGCACACAACTCTTGTAACCCATTTAGGTCCTTTTTGTAATCATACGACTGGCTTACACAAGGTCTCAAATGACTTTCGACTTGGTATAGCAAATGGTCATGATAGTCGTAGTAGTTAGCATTTTGGCCAATAAGGTCACAAATATTAATACCCCTAGTGGTCCTAGTCAATCCCCCAACCATCACTTACAAGCAAAATGCTAGGTTAAAATTTATGATGGATCCCATGATCCTAAGGTTCTAAATAGTTGGATATTTGACATGGACATGTGGTTTGATTATAAAAAAATTCCAAAAGATGAGCAAGTTCCATTTGCTGAGTTAAATTTTTTTTGTATAACCAAATTTTTCATAATGGGTCGCCAAGTAATTTAGGATACCATTGAAAATTGGGATAATTTAGTGAAATTATTAAAGGATACATTTTATCCTTACAATTATTTTGAGAACCTCACTTACAAATGGCATCAATTGAGGTAAGGATACACCATAAGTAACCATGAGTATATTTATCAGTTTAATAAATTGACAATTTTAATTGGTATATAGAACTCAACTACAACACTAATTATCAAATACAAGAGTGGATTGTAAGAACCATTTTCTAGGGATTTGAAATATATGCCCATCACCACCTTGAATGTAATTTTCAATCAAGAACAACTTGTGGAGGAGAAATTTGCCGCTCAATCAAGTGGATCTCAATCTTTAGGCACATCCAAAGTTCCCAATCAATGATAACATCAACAAAAAATGAAGAAAACTCCTTCTTTCCTTTACTCCTTATACTTCTTATCCTTCTTCTTCTTCCTCTTCTCCTTATTATTTCAACAATAATTTTTTTTGTAACTATTGTGAATGAAGAGGACAAATGGAAATTAAGTGAAAGAGGAAAAATCTTGTTGTATAATATCAATTTAAGAAACCACAAGATGGTCCTATTGATATTTTATTAGAAGCTAAAAAGTATAATGAGCTCAAGGATAATCTCAACAATACTACCTTGATGACACATAACTTGTATGAAGGTGGTCGTGATAGTTTGTTTGTCACAAGAGCCCACCTAACTCAAATTTTTTGTGGATTGTATCATCGACAATGGCTCCCAAAAGAACTTGATTTCAAGAGTTGTAGTCGATAGGTTGTAGCTTCTTGTAAAACCCCATCCTCATCCATACTCACTTGGATGGAAGGATGAGGGTTCCTCCTCCATAATCATATAAACTTGAACTATATCCTTTGCATTTGACCCTCATTATGTGGATAGAGTCACTTGCGATGTGACTCCAATAGATTATTGTGGTTTAATTCTTGGTAAGCCCTACCAGTATGACAAGAGAGCTCAATATGATTATTTTAAAAACATACATACATTGCATCACAAGAATAAGATATTTATTATTCATTGCAATAAGAATACCACTCTCTTGCTTTGTTCCACTCAGCCACAAAAGATTGCATTGATATTCAAAAGGTCATAAGAAATACCATCATAAAATTCACCAACTTCTCTATACAAGGAGGTGATACTCCTTCATAAATACCTCCTCATGCTACTCTAGCTACTCCTTTTGCTATTGATTTTTCTATTTATCAACCCTTCTCTCGATAATGAACTTCTTCAATTCAATTGGTTCCTATTTTGAAATAGACTTCGTAGATTCATTAATACGCCATTGGTCCTCAACAATTTCCTCAAGCTCTTTCTCATGTTTTAAATAAATTTGTGACCAAGTTTTGTATTCTAGATAAGACACCTCTTAGGATTCTTGACATCATCAGTACATTTGCCCATCCGAAACTTGATTTGCAGATTCCACTTCATCTAACTTGATTTCTTTCAAATAAGCCCACTTTTATTGTAAAAGCATTGGAGTCCAATGCTTCTATTGTGGGGAGGTATGATGAGGATATAATTTATCAATCCTAGGTTTGTGTTGCTAGGCTTAGTAAAATTTAGTTTAGACATAATATTTTGGATCAGGACTTAGTCTTATTTTTCACATAATAAGCATTTTATGTAAATTTGTAAAATGTGGGTATTATTAGCTCATGTTGGATTTAGTATTTAGAATTTAGTTTTCCCAATATATTCTATAGGGATATTAGAAGTTAGGACAATAAGGGGAAATCCATTAAATAAGCCATTGGATAAAGCTTATCTTTCTAATTTGGAAATTGGTTGCTCATTCCAAGCGTAATTGGTTGTAAAATGGGCCTATTTAAGCCCTTCACCTCAATGCAAATCTTAAGCTTCATTAGATTCCATATCAGGACTCAAACAAACCATTACCTTGTAGATAGTAATTGGAATAAATATTACGTGAATATTATTCTCATCTACCCACATTGTTAGTTTTCTAAGAGAAAGACTTTTGCATTGTCAGTTGTGAGTGTGCTTGGTGTCTCAAACCTTGACATAATACCTTTTAGAAACTTGATGATCACGTCAACAATATATTTTTTTTTGGAAATAATTTCATTCCATCTTATGAAGTAGTCTATAGTAGTAAGAACCCATGAATATCCTTCACTTGATAGTATATTAATCATACTAATAAATTCTAGGTCATATTTCTAAAATGGTTTCTCAATGATAATTAGATTAAAAAGTAAAGCAACCACATGATTTCTATTGACATACCTTTGACACTCTTACTAGATTATGTATATCATGAAACAATGAGGGCTAATGGTACCCAAATTGCATCATCTTGTAAGTGGTACTTTATGTTGAGAAGTGTCCTTTAACAAACCTTCCTAGAACTCTTTTAAAAATATTACTACATATTTAGTTTTAATGCATCTTAAAAAAACTATTGAATTTTATTTGATAAATCGTACTATCCACAAGAGTATAGTACATACATTCTTATGTAAATCTCTTTATTTTTTACTAATTTAAATTGCGTGGGTACCTACTAGTTTGCATGTAGTGCATTATGTATTGAACCCAACTAGTTGGTTGCTTATATTAAGGAATTATAACATCATCTTCTATGAATAATAGTTATCCAATAAAATTTCGAGCTACATGTTCACATAAAGCTATTCCCTTTACTAGCTTGGTTTACCTTAACTCTATGTCATATTTTATGATTCTTTGAATCAATGTAAATTTTTTATGGATCATCTCACCTTCAAGAAGGAATTGTCTTACTCTTAAATGTGCCACATAAGTGATAACTCTGGTTTGGTTTACTAGGTACTTGAACTTCTTGAGTGCTTTCAAAAATGTGAAACCTTGCTTCTCTAGAAAAGAATATTGTACATTGTATCCAACTAGAGTCTTGCTCATGTAAGCAATTAGGTGTTGTCATTGTATTTAATTATTTTGATTAAGAAATGTTTTAATGTTATCCTCAACTTTGAATGCATATAAATAAAACTCTTTGTTAATATTTAGATTTTGTAACAATAGAGCTTTGGATATTACATTTTAAAGGAACTAGAATGAATTTCTTTCTTTGTTAGTCATTTAAAATTTGTCCTCTTAATGGTCATCAAAGTCATGGGCTTTACAATGCTAGCAAAATACAAAATAAATTTTCTTATAAAGTTTATCTTATCTATGAAAGACTAAATAGACTTGATATGTGTAGGCATTGATAACCTCAAAATTGCATCAAATCTATCAGGATAATAGAAAATACACCCTTAGACACCATGTGTCCCAACATGTTTCTTTCTAGTATAATAAAGATTGAATTATTTTGATTAAGAGAAATTCTAAACTCTCAACACTTATGGAAAATCAACCTCAGGTGCTCAAAATGAAGGGTTCTATTTTTTGAAAACTTAGTCATATCATCTATATATATTATTGTGATCTTATTAATTAGTCATATAAAGCACATATCCATAAATATGAAATGTAGTTCTAAAATTAGCAAGTCTAAAAGACATGCTGATAAGCAACTATTTCCCATTTGGTAGCAAAACCTATCTTATGTTCATCTTATTATTTTACCCAAATATGGTTGAAACCATCCCATAAGGAGAGCATTTTTGAATCCATAATAGTCAATAAAATATGATTCATTGGTGGTAATGAATACCTATATTTAAAAGATACTTATTTGGGTCTTAAAAATCTATGGTTATGTATATATCTTTATTATCCTTACAAACATGGACCAAATTAGTCATCGACAAGTAATGTTTAATTAGAAATATTATCGTAGCCTCCAATGGATTCTAGAGTAATTTTATTATAAGAGGCTCAATATTTAGATTGATTAATATTTGTTGTTGTTACACTAGATTTACATCTAGTTGTAGCTCAATTGTATTCCATATTACTATTATATTATATATCTTTAAATAATCATAGCTCCATGCTATGATATTATCATACTCCTTGTAAATTTAAATGAAATTTACTCTTTCCACATTACTACATGTTCTTTCCATATTGAGACATGTTACTTTGCTGTTTCAAAATTTTTCATAGTTTTCCTCTTTAAAATTTTATATTGACAAGCCTTTGAATTGATCATCGAAGTTGAAAAAAACTTTCAAGTGTGATAATTTAGTAGGAATTGTTTTTTGTGTTTAGCTAAATGTTTTGATATCCATATGCTTTTTCAATTTATTTATTTTTATTTAGCTTCCTTAGAGAGAAAATGCAAGATCTACTTATCATCTAAAATACCTTTCATTATGTGTTATTATTTGGGATAATAGATTCTATAGTTACCTCAACATTTTCATACTTATTTTTATTTTTCTTAGCTATAAATTCATAATTATAAATCTCATAGCTTTGTTGGCTAGATTATCAACCGCAAAATTCTTCTCTCTAATGATTAATTTAAAATCAAGAGCTTTAATAAATTCAAGAGTATCTAAAAATCTATGCTTATATATGTTCAACAAGTCATTTTTAACAATATATTTAGAGCTTATATGATTTATGATCAACTCTATATGTTCAAATATTTATAGTTGATTTATATTAATATTTCTTTCCATATCTACACCTTTAGAGATTGCTTTATATTTTACCACATTATTTGAGAAATTTAAGGAAAGTATACATGATCTAGTTAGATTAGTACCCTTTAAATAAACGAGAATAACATGAACAAATAATACATTTTTATAGAATGATCCATAAAAATAAAGCTTCAAAAATTATTTTTTGAGTGCTCTTGTCCCATTAGTACTTTTAGAATGGGGTCTTTAGGTTATTTCTTCAAGTACATCTCCATCTATGGTTTTGCAACCTTAATTTGTTGCTCTTTATCCCATGGGTCCAACTAATTATCATACAAAGTAAAAGAATAATTTGTAGCATCATCACTTTACAATGCTTCATCATTGAGCAAGTTGATAGAATGCTGGCTTGTTTTCATCTTTTCACTATAAAAAAATATAGTTGATTTGAATCAATCTTAACTATCATAGATTTCCTTAGTGATGATGTGAGTCATATCTAGAGACAAAGATCCACCAATATTAGATGAAAAATAGCTTGAGAGAAAAATAGAAAATAAGGTTGGACGATCCATAATAAAGATGCCCTATGGTATGCTAATGATTGACCAAGCATTAAGTTTTTATGCTAGACATTTTATTGTTTCCACAATCTTGACACATGTTCCATCTAGCTAAAAAAATCCATCATATTTCTTTAAATACTCCAAGTCTAATCCTTCTACAACTAACATCTAAATCTAGAAGACAATTATGTATTAGATAATTATTAATCAATAAAGGCATATAAAAGGGTGGCAATTTTTTGGTACCTAGATTGGAAGATGATACATTTATAAGAATAAATTTATCTATAGGTTTCTTCCCTTGATATCCCTTATAAGGAGCATGAGTTGATATTTATGTAATGTTGCTCATTAGGTTCCATTGATCAAGGATTTATATCATGTCAAATATATTTACTTTGGAAAGAGTCTTCTTGAGTTGTTCAACGATGTTGAAATTTTTAGGAATAATTTTGTTTGTTGGATAGTATAGAGGCTTTGAATAATAGGCTTGATTTTTAGGTCTCGATCTATCCAAACTCAACATCAAAACCATTTGGTAGCTACCTTGTCAAGAGTAAAATACACTTAATGTAAGGTCTTGTAGTTGCTTGAGATATTATGTCTCTTGTGTTAGAGGAGTTACCTATCCATGAGTTATATTGTTCATTGGATTCTTTGGAGTTTGATCATTGGATTTCCCACCTATAATTACAGTTTCTTGATTTGAGACATTAAGAGCCTTCTTGTATGATATCTAATTATAATAATGTTAAAGTTGTGATGCAATAATATGTTCTACAACTTCAATGATAATAAATTTATGATTGTCTAAATGTGGCATCACATGATTATTTACTACATTGCTCGGAGAAACAAAATATTTTAAAGTTTATATATTTATAATTACAACTTGTTATAGTTATTGAGGTTGCACTTGTTGGGATTGTACATTTACATTCAAACTAGGCTAGACTTACAATACTTTTTGAATATTGGCTAGACATACAATAGGGTCATTCCTATCACTCCATGCATAACACCAATTGAAGTTTAAGTTAGCATTTGAAGTATTATGATTTATAATAAGAACCTCTAAATTCACCACTATTGCTTGAGGTGAGGCTAGTAATGCTTTAACCATAGGAATATTTTGGGTTCTATGATCATTATTTGGTTGTATACTAGGTGTTTTCTAGTTGTAGAATGACCTAGGATGTATACATTTCCTTTTTATAAAGGTTATTTGAGTTGATATTCTTGTTTACATACCTTTTAGTTCATACAACTTTTTAATTGGAGGTTGAGTGACATGATTTAGTGAAGGTAAAGTGATGAAAAATGATTGAGTTGTTGTAAGTTCAAATTATTGTGTAGGATTTGGGATCTTAAATATAATTAGTGAATAATAAACCCAAATAAGATGAAGAATCTAAGGATTTGGATGTTTTTCTTGGAATTGAGATTGTAGGCAAGGAGAGATATGCATTATAGTATTTTTGGGAGAATTTCTATATTGTAAAAGGCTATTATGAGCTATAATAACTAAATAAAATACCAAAAACAAAGTTTCATCCTGAAGATTGGATTAATATGGTCAATTTAAGGTAAAGAGATCTTAAATAATATAACAAATTCATACTTGGTAGAGGATAAATTTCAAGTTGTATTCTTTGCCAAGTCTTTTTGAACCTCAAACTAAAACTTGTCATGAGCTTATTTGAGACTCTCTTTTTTGTTATAAGCTACTTTAGAAAGGAAACATTATCTCATTTTTCTTCAAAATCCTTCATAAACAATATTTTCAATCCATCCTAATCTTGGAATAAACCACTCAGAATGTCTTAGAACCACTCCAATACTCTACTTTTTAAAGAATCTATGAATAATATTACAACTATATCTTCATGTTGTACATGGTGTACTGCCACTATGTTGATGATATATTGGAGATTCTCAAAATGAATAATGCTTATGTTTTTATTGAAACATGGAAATATCATTAAAATTTTATAGAGTGACTAGACTATGTCCATCATATGAAATGAATACAAGATTTTATTGAGAAGCATTTGCATCCATTTGGGTTTTGGTTTAGATTCTAGGTTGCATAGTTGAATCTATATTCTACCTTGTTGGATATAAAATCTAAATATTAGACTAAAATCCTCTCTTATGATTGATATCATTTGAACTCATCCCATGTAGCAAGTCTTGACTCTTGGTTAACAATGAAGTCACCATTATTTCAAGAGAATGCCTCAAATTTTTAGGGTTTTTTCAAAATGAAATAACATTTAGAAATAATTTCTATAATTTTTTAAAGAACATTATTAGATTTTACCTTAATATATTAAATTTAAATTCATCCCATCAAGTGTCCCAAAAAATATACTATTGATTGGCATTTTGGACTGAGAATATTGCACCCTCAACCAACAATATAATATTTATTATAAAAAGAAGTAGGACAATGCATACTTCTAAAGGAATTTGGATAAGGATAAATCTCAAATTTGCTTAGTGCTATCTAACTATAACATTCTTAGAAAATAGGTAAGCGAGTAAAAAAAAATTCAATAAAATAAAAAAAATGATAATATGTCAAGCAGAAGAACAATCCATCAATGGTATTCTAAAATTAGTAAATACACTTTCTCTCAAATTCTAAAGTTGGAATGAAATAAATACACTAATCAAACAATATTAAAAAATATAAATTAAATGTGCATAAAGGACAAGGCTATTAAATTCACATATATATATCAACAAGAAAACAACAAGGGTATAACCACACTAAAGCATCCAATTAATCTATCACATAAATTAGAAGATTTCTCATTTATAAATGTCTAAAATGACATAAAAAAAAATGAAGAAGAGAAGGCTTGCATGAATTACCAAAGGATAAATAGACTCTTTTCCATAGATTTGAACTATATTTACAACTAAAAAATATTCTCAAAGAAAAACTAGAGAAAATCCACTTTGTTGTCTAACAAATCTTACTTATAGCTCATGACCACCTAAACGTATATGGCATTGCAATAATAAAGTATTAAGTTTTAATTAGCCATGAGATGTGCCATATTCACGGAAGCAACACTTAGGTGATAATTTTAGCTATTTCTTCAATAAGCAATGTAGAATGATTACTTGGGATTTGGATCAATGTCCTATGAGTAACTTTGAGCATGATATGTTATGAATAGTTATATTTTTTTGGCCAAGAACACCATATGCATGCCTTTAGTTTATCTCCTATGATAATATTTTACTCTTATACGAGTTTTCTTGTTGCTTTTCATCTACTATTCTTTGTACAAAATGGGCAGAGCCATGTCTATGTTTAATATATACTACTAATTTTATTTGTTGAAAGTAATCTCAATCATTTTTTCTTATAGATGAAACAAAAAATAATATTTGTTTCCTAATGGAATGGGTATTTTTAGGTAATATTCTATGCTAGAAATATTATTGTATGTAAACTCAAATTTACATATCCAAACTATCTATTTGGACCCATGAGTGTTACCTATTTTGATGAGTCATTTGAGTTTTGACTGTTTAGATCATGTAGTTTGGCTATAAGAGTTTTGTAGTTTGGCTATTTAGGTCATTGGAGATTAGCTATGGAGGTTAGTTATTTGAATCTATCATTAGGTATTTTTCTTACTATTAATACAATATCTTTTTGGATGCATCATTAGGCTTCTATCTACTTGGAATAATCATTTGAACCTATAGTTATTTGGAAGAATCATTCGAGTCTACAACTATTTGAAAAAATTATTAGAGCCTATAATTGTTTGTAAGGATGAATTCTAAACAACTCAAAATTTTTGAATGCCTTTAATATTTAGTTGTCTATTTATTTTGTGTTCTCACATTAAAAATATTTTTATTAATATTGAATATTTATTGGGAATTGAAGAGTGCAACTAGCTTTGAAAAATGTTTGACCTGTATAAAAACACCTCCAATTATTTTATCTTGGCAATGCAACAAATGCAAATCAAACATTTTTAAGTTTTCATATTTCAAACCTTAAAATTTAATAATTAGCTCATTTATAAACTTTGATGCTTCAAATATTTTAGGAATGCCTTATATTATCTATAAATCCTTGGAAATTTAAATATGATTTATAGAACTTGGATTTATTAAAAAATAATGTGAGTTTGAGCTTGCTCAGAATGGAAGTAGCCATCTAAGTCATTTCCTAGTCATCTTAAAGTGCCAATGGATTGAGAAAATACATAAATTCTATGTTTTACAAGGGTGAAATCTTTTCTAACACCCTCGATATAATATTATAATCTTGACCTATAGTTGGAAGTACTAGTAAGCTTTCCTATCATTTCTTTTCTATTGATGACTTTATGGTATTCTATGTCATACCTTCTATTTTTTTTTGTTAAAAAATTCTTTGTATTACTTATAAGAAAGTAAGAAAGCTACATTCCCGTCCCTACCAAAAAGATAAGATTTTCATCAAAAATTTTACAACAGAACAATAATTGTGGCTTAAGTGTGTTTTGCTAATACAAGGAAAGAGGAATTTGTGACTTTCTTCTAAGTCACTACATATAGGAATCAAAGTTACCAACATTAATATGAAGTATACGATAGAGATATTCCCTAGTTTTTTGTGTCCACCATCGAGGAGGATCTCCATAACAAGTCAGATCCCCTTGGTGTAAAGCCCAATTTTCCATAGCATCAAAAATCTTATTTTGTTCTTGATAAGCATAAAAGAACTCTACTATTTTAAATCTAGACTAAAGTGCATGTATCTTGTCAATCATCCTTTGTAATTTCTAATCTTGAGAGGAGGTATTTGTGGGTACCTTAAATCAATTTATGGTTAATTATGATTCTGATTCTACCTCTAATATAAACCAAATGATCTTAGAAACTTCTTAAAGACCATGAAGGATAGCACAAGATTTTGCTATATTGTTAAGGAGGATGCCAAGATTCTATGCGAAAAGGAAAGCATGAGTACCATATGAGATTCTTTCTATGCCTCCCATTCTTTCCCTTCCTATATTATCTCTTTATGTGCCATTAATGTTGACCTTCATCATACCTATGGGAGGGGCTTTGTCACAACCCCCCCCTATAGGACCCTTGATGAGGAAACAATACAATCAAAATTATTGTTTTAATGCCTAATATTTTTGGTGCTATGGCTATGCATGGAAGTGATGCTGCATTAGGTTGATATTTATGCCTTTAATGTTGCTATATATTTAAGGTTTTGCAGGACAAATCTTGCTTGTAGGTGGATAATAATATAGCTAGAAATTTAATATTTGTGTTGATATTAAATTGTTAGAAAAGGTATTTATTAATACCGTCTTGTGCATATAAAGGGTTTTGAATAAATTGACTAACCACTACTAGAGTAGACTAACAATTTATTATATGCTTTGACAATACTTTTAATTTCTCTATCAAGGAATTGATTGATATTTTTTTCTTGATAAAAAGGGGTTGTACTCGGGTCCCCCACCCTTAAAAAATTACATCTCTCTTATTTAGATATTTAGAGCTTACAAATAGATACACTTCTCATCTCAGTTGAGATGCTATAGTTAGAAACCTACATCACTTTACATAAAATATCTAACTTCTTGATTTTCATTTTTTGGATCTTTTCAAATCTCTGTACGAATATAATTACTCCAAATTTAGCATATTTCTTGATATTTTCCTATGGCAACCTTCACAATGCCAAAAATTCACCTCTACTATCTATGCCTTGCATCTTAGTAGAGTAATATTTCTAGAACATCACACTAACATAGTTTGCTTTACCAAATCTGGATTGCTAGTTTCCTTCCTGAAACACAAGTGCAACAAAAAATATATAATAAATAAGTCTAAATGAACACACATTATTGATACAAAATAAAATATATATTACCAATGGAAAATATTAAAGAAAATCTTAATCATTAATTGATTTAGGCAATCAACACTTTTTGTCAGCTTCAACTAAACTTTCTACTTCCTCTAACCATAGAAAGGAGATGCTAAATTCACAATCCTCAACCAAAACCCCTATATTAGCTAGCTTATCTGCACATTTGTTTCCTTCCCTTAATATATGTGCAAACCTGATTTCTTCAAACTCTTTAGCAATATATTGAATTTCCATAATTATCTCTTGTATGTTCCATGGAGCCTTTGCTTTCCTCAAAATTGCATTTATTACTATGAGAGAATCACCTTCCATCCAAACTCTATTCCATTTCATTTGTTTACATATTTTTAACCCTTCTAAAGTTTCCCAAGCTTCAAATTGATTATTTGTCTTAAATCCACAATTGAAAGCATAATGGGACAAAATCTCTCCTATATTATTTCTAATTATTTCTCCTCCTCCTGCTGGTCCTGGGTTTCCATAAAAAATTAACTTAACCCACTCCACATCTGGTGGTTTCCACTTTATATTATTTACCTTATTTTTGCTTCTCTTGTATCCAATATCATAATTCCATTTAATGACTTGACTCCATCTATCAAGACTCTCTACTTCCAAATTAGGGATAAGGTGAGTTGATAGGGTTGGTTTAGACTCCTCTATGGCTAAACATATCTTCTTTTTCATTACCTCTAAACTGATTTCCTTTTCTTTAAAAATTATTCTATTCCTTTCTAGCCATATAGTCCAAAGTATTGTATCTTTTGAAATATTCCATATTGTCTGTAATGCCTCACTTTTATAAGTGCTTTTCCATTACTTTAACCAATATTCAATTTTACTATTCATCACCATGCATTTACCAAACATATTAAGAATCCATTGCCATAGAATCCAGACAATTGAGCAATGTCCTAAGATATGGTCAATAATCTCCTCATACTTATTATAGAAAACACATTTAGAGAGGCCATGAAAACCCCTTTTCATAAGGTTATCCCAGGATAAAATTCTTCTATGACCTACTAGCCAAACAAATATTTTAAATTTAGGAATGCTTGGGCTATCCCAAATATCTCTCCAAATTCTAGTGATATTATTATTATGTTGGTGTTGAACATCATATCCACTTCTTGTTGTGTAATATCCTGATCTATTCAACTCCCAAATCAATTTATCCTTGGTACTCTTCAGAATAATTACAGTTGTTATATTTCTACTCAATTGCCTCCTAGCATCAATGTCTTGTATACTTGTATTTTTTTTTTCCCATTTGTATCTTCCTTCTTGATCCTTGTAAAAAATATTTGAAACCCTATCACCGTATTTATCTTGAAGCAATCTCATCCAAGGTTTCAAAACTAGATCTAAATTGAGTGGTTTTTTATCACACCAAGTATCTATCCAAATAGAAAATTTTTCTCCAGTTCCCACCATCCATATTAAACCTTTAATCATAATATCAATAGATTTTTTAAACCATTCCAAAGGTTAGAACCATTTGGAAGAGAGAAAGCAGTAAATATTAAACTTGGGTCATTGGGATCAAAATACTTAGAAGAATTCTTGCCCATTGTCTTAGAATCTCTTTGTACAATCTCAAGATAACTTTTTCCCTAAGATCTAAGTTTGCATCTGTAAGAGCTCTTAAACCAAGACCTCCCCTAGTTTTGTCATCACACAAATTGCTCCATTTCACCAAAGAAAATTTCCTTTTATCATGTAAACCTGACCATAAAAATGATCTCATAATAAATATTAATTTTTTTTCAACTAATTTTGGCATAGAATACAAAGACATATAATAAGTTGGAATGGCTTTTAATACTGAATTTAATTTAATTCCACTCTTCCTACTAAAGATAACCACATACCTTTCCAAGCTGGAAGTTTATTTTGAACTTTACTAATAACTATAGAGACACAATATTTAATTCATCTAACCCATTTATTTCCAAAACCAAACTTATCTAAAATTGAAAAAAAAAATTCCATTTAACCCTATCATAGGCTTTACTCATATCAAGTTTTAAGATCATAGCTTTCTATTTTCTTGACACCGCTGAATGTATAAATTCATGAGCTACTATAATCCCATCCAAAATTTGTCTCCCTTTCACAAGAACTCCTTGCTATTTTGAAATGATTTTGTATAAAAATGGTCTTAATCTATTCACTATCACTTTGGAAATAATTTTAGAAGCCATATTACATAGGCTTATGGATCTAAAAGAATCAAACAATTCAACATCCTTCTTTTTTGGAATTAGGGTAAGATAAGTTGCATTTATTTTATAAGGAATGTATTGTTTTACCCTAGACTATTCCATTGCCACCAATAAAGAATCCTTCACTATATCCTAATTATGTTGGTAAAAAGTTGCAGAGAGCCCATATGGACCAGGGGATTTATCCTTATTAAAAGATAAAAGAGCTATATGAACTTCTAGAGTAATAGGCTCCATCAGTTTCGTATTGTCTTCATTTGTTATAACTAAAGGAACATCTTGAAGAAGTTTATCATTAAGAACTGTGGTCTCCTATGAACCTAGAATATTTTGAAAAATGACTTAGCCTCTTTTCTAATTTCACTTTGATATTCAATCCAAACCCCTTCTATTGATTTAATTCTACCAAATTCTATAACATCTTTGTACTATAGCCATCCTATGATGTCTTGATTTTAATATCCATAATTTCTCTTCCTTACTCAAAATATTATGATATTCTGATGCAGGAGCATCCAGTAGCACCTGATGCAGAGGCATCCAGAGGCAGGAGGGCTACTTCTAAAGAGTCGGCCAAGGAGGAAAAAAGTCGCAATTTCACGACATGTCACGAAATCGTGATAGAAAAAGGGAAGGAAGGCAAGGAGGAGAAGCTGTCGCGATATCGCGACATCAAAAGTGTCACGATATTGCGACACAAAATGGAGAGAGGAGCCAGCAGAGAAAACTGTCACGATATCACGACAGGAAAGGGTGATATCATGACACCAAATTAAGAAAGGAGTAAGGGTGTCGAGGATGTCACGATTTCATGACCCAGGCAGGATGAAGAAGGCGACAAGCAAAGATGTCATGATTTCACGACCCAGGAGTAGAAGGAGAGTACGGAAGGAGCAGATGTCACGATTTCGCAACATGTCACAGTTTTGCGACCTGAGGGCGAAGAAGGAGCCAAGGGAGAAAGATGTCACGATTTTTGTGACATGTCGCATTTTCATGACAAAAGGACAAGCGAAGGAGCCGAAGGAGGAAGATGTCACGATTTCACGACCCGATGGAGAAAAGAAGGCAAGGGAGCTGAAAAGTCACTATTTCATGACCCGAAAGAGAGAGAAGGCACAGAGGGAGGAAGATGTCGCAATTTTGTGACATGTCGCATTTTTGTGACCAGTTGGCAAATGAAGGGGCCAGAGGACGGAGGATGTCGCAATTTCGTGACATGTCACGATTTTGTAACGCGAAGAGGAAGGAGAAGGCAAAATGAGAGGATGTCACGATTTTGTGACATGTCGCAAAATCGCGACCCATAGGAGCAAAAGGAAGTTGGAAGAGAAGATGTCACAAAATCATGACATATCATGATTTCATGACCTGAAGTGGAAAAGAGGGAAGAAGAAGAGAAATGTCGCGATATCGTGACATGTCGTGATATCGTGACCAAAAAGGATAAGGAAGGGCAGGATAAAGGAGATGTCGTGATATCACGACATGTCATGATTTCGTGACATACTATATTTTCGAGGGCCGCGACAGAGTGACAGAGGTCAGGCGATGGTTGTAGAGCAGGGATGACATGTGGCACCAAGGTGTAGTAAAGACAAATGAGAACCAAGAAGCATGGGAAACAAAAAGGATGGGCACATAGAGTATTTTGACAGGAAGCGGCGGTCAGACGGTAGTGACAGGGGCTGTGCAAAGTGGAGCCATTAATCAGGTTGTTGCTCCGTTATTCGCATAAGATGTTTCAGAGGGTCGGGGCCTTTATAAAAACATAGTTTTTGTAATAGTTTAGGGGTGGTGGATCTGGAAGATCACACGTAGAGTGTGAGTAAGAGAAGAACCAAGCCGAGCGCTGGTTATTGTAAGCCTACGGGCTGTTATTGTAAATATTTTTTAGATTAATGCATGAAAATTTGGGAATTGTGTGAGTGTGACTGTGTGTGATTTTTCTTGTCCCCCATCAGTGGTATCAGAGCGAGTGTTCTTGAGTGCGCAAGCAGATCACCGACCGTGAGGCAGTTTGTGCCAAGATCTGTGGTAGGGTTCTGAGAGAGAAGAGTGAGTTAGGGTCTTTGAGTGCACAAGAAAATTCATCAAACATGAGGCAGTTTATGTCAGGACCTAATAGAAAAATGCCTCCATGAAGAAGCCATGGCAGTAAGAGTGATATGATGAAAGTAAAAGAGTTCAAAGCTTTGCAGCGGCAATTTAAAGCCCTACAAGAGGAGTGGCTTAGAATAAAATTACGGGAGCAAGAAGAGCAGCGCAGAAGGCGTGAGGAGAAACAAAAAAGGAGAAAATATGGAGTTCATCAGAAGATGAAGCCATTGAAGGCTACAGACGAAGAGGAGCATAGGAGTGCCAAAATCTGTCTGGTAGAAGATAGAAATTTATCTGGCCAGGAGAAGAAGTACAAGCAGGCTACAAATGAGGAAGTATGCAGCAGTGGAAGAATATATCTAGAAGAAGGCAGAGGTTGTTTGGGCGAGGAGAAGAGGTTGGAACAGGCTACAGAGGTAGATGAATTTCTGGAAGTGTTGCAGAAGGCAGTAACCAGACAGTGCAGAAGTCATCAGACACCCAGGGTTGGTGGAGAAGTGAAGATCACTTCTCCACCAACCCCGGGTGTCTGATGCAGGAGCATCCAGCAACACCTGATGCAGAGGCATCCAGAGGCATGAGGGCCACTTCTAAAGAGTCGGCCAAGGAGGAAAAATGTCATGATTTTACGACGTGTCATGAAATCACGACAAAAAAAGGGAAGGAAGGCAAGGAGGAGAAGCTGTCGCGATATCATGACAGCAAAAGTGTCGCGATATCATGACACAAAATGGAGAGAGGAGCCAACGGAGAAAACTATCGTGATATCACGATAGAAGATGTGTCGTGATATCGTGACGCAAGTAGAGGACAAAGCAAGCAGGGAGAAGCTATCGCAATATCGCAATATCATGACAGGAAATGTGTTGTGATATCACGACACAAGAGGAGCAGAGGAGTCAGCGAGGAGAAGCTGTCGCGATATCGCAATAGGAAAGGTGTCACGATAAAGGAGCAAGGGTGTCGAGGATGTCATGATTTCATGACCCAGGTAGGATGAAGAAGGCTGCAAGCAAAGATGTCATGATTTTGCAACCCAGGAGCAGAAGGAGAGTATGGAAGGAGCAGATGTCATGATTTCATGACATGTCACGATTTCACGACCTGAGGGCGAAGAAGGAGCCAAGGGAGAAAGATGTCACAATTTCGTGACATGTCACATTTTTGTGACAAAAGGAAAAGCGAAGGAGCCGAAGGAGGAAGATGTCATGATTTTGCAACATGTCGTGATTTCGTGACCCGATGGAGAAAAGAAGGCAAGGGAGCCGAAAAGTCACAATTTCATGACCCAAAAGAGAGAGAAGGTGCAGAGGGAGGAAGATGTCATGATTTCGCGACATGTCACATTTTCACGACCAGTTGGCAAATGAAGGAGCCAGAGGATGGAGGATATCACAATTTCGTGACATGTCACAATTTTGTGATGTGAAGAGGAAGGAGAAGGTGGAACGAGAGGATGTCGTGATTTCATGACATGTCACGAAATCATGGCCCATAGGAGCGAAAGGAAGCTGGAAGAGAAGATGTCGTGAAATCGTGACATGTCACAATTTTGTGACCTAAAGTGGAAAAGAGGGAAGAAGAAGAGAAATGTCGTGATATCACGACATGTCACGATATCACGACCAAAAAGGAGAAGGGCAGGATAAAGGAGATGTCATGATATCGTGACACATCACAATTTCATGACATACTATATTTTTGGGGGCCACGACAGAGTGACAGAGGTCAGGCGACGGTTGTAGAGCAGGGACGATATGTGGCACCAAGGTGCAGTAAATATGAACGAGAACCAAGAAGCACGGGAAACAAAAAGGATGGGCACGCAGAGTATTCTGATAGGAAGCAATGGTTAGACGGTGGTGATAGGGGCCGTGTGGAGTGGAGTCATTAATCGGGTTGTTGCTTTGTTATTCACGTAAGATTTTTCAAAGGGTCAGGGCCTCTATAAAAACCCAGTTTCTGTAATAGTTTAGGGGTGGTGGATCTAGAAGATCGCACGTAGAGTGTGAGTAAGAGAAGAACCAAGATGAGCGTTGGTTATTGTAAGCCTGCGGGCTGTTATTGTAAAGATTTTTTAGATTAATGCATGAAAATTTGGGAATTGCATGAGTGTGACTGTGTGTGATTTTTCTTGTCCCCCATCAGTGGTATCAGAGCTAGTGTTCTTGAGTGCGCAAGAAGATCGTTGGTCATGAGGCAGTTTGCACCAGGATCTGTGGTAGGGTTTTGAGAGAGAAGAGTGAGTTAGGGTCTTTGAGTGCGTAAGCAGATTCGTTGAACGTGAGGCAGTTTACACCAGGACCCGATAGAAAAATGCATCCACAAAGAAGCCGTGGTAGTAAGAGCGATATGATGACAGTAGAAGAGTTCGAAGCTTTGTAGTGAAAATTTAAAGCCCTGCAAGAGGAGTGGCTCAGAATAAAATTGTGGGAGCAAGAAGAGTAGTGCAGAAGGCGTGAGGAGAAACAAAAAGGAGAAAAGATGGAGTTCATCAGAAGATGAAGCCATTGAAGGCTACAGACGAAGAGGAGCACAACAGTGCCAGAATCTATCCGATAGAAGACAAAAATTTATCTGGCCAGGAGGAGTACAAGCAGGCTGCAGATGAGGAAGTATGCAGCAATGGGAGAATCTGTCTAGAAGAAGGCAGAGGTTGTTTGGGCTAGGAGAAGGGGTTAGAATAGGTTGCAGAGGCAGATGAATGTTTGGAGGTGCTACAGAAGGGTAGTAACCAGACAGTGTAGAAGTGAAGATCACTTCTCCACCAACCTCGGGTGTCTGATGCAGGAGCATCCAGTAGCACCTGATGCAGAGGAATCCAGAGGTAGGAGGGCCACTTCTAAAGAGTCGACCAAGGAGGAAAAATGTCACAATTTCACGACGTGTCACAAAATCATGATAGAAAAAGGGAAGGAAGGCAAGGAGGAGAAGCTATCGTGATATCACGACAATAAAAGTGTCATGATATCATGACACAAAATGGAGAGAGAAGCCAGTGAAGAAAACTGTCGTGATATCATGACAAAAGATGTGTCACAATATTGTGACGCAAGCGGAGGACGAAGCAAGCAGGGAGAAGCTGTCGCTATATCGTGACAGGAAATGTGTCGCGTTATCGCGACACAAGAGGAGCAGAGGAGTCAGCGAGGAAAAGATGTCGCGATATCACGACAGGAAAGGTGTCATGATATCGTGACACCAAATGAAGAAAGGAGCAAGGGTGTCGAGGATGTCACGATTTCGTGACCCAGGTAGGATGAAGAAGGTTGCAAGCAAAGATGTCATGATTTCATGACATGTCATGATTTTGTGACCCAAGAGCAGAAGGAGAGTACAAAAGGAGCAGATGTCGTGATTTCATGACATGTCATGGTTTCATGACCTGAGGGTGAAGAAGGAGCCAAGGGAGAAAGATGTCACGATTTCGTGACATGTCACATTTTTGCGACAGAAGGACAAGCGAAGGAGTCGAAGGAGGAAGATGTCACGATTTCGTGACATGTGATTTCATGAACCGATGGAGAAAAGAAGGCAAGGGAGCCAAAAAGTCATGATTTCATGACCCAAAAGAGAGAGAAGGTGCAGAGGGAGGAAGATGTCGTGATTTCATGACATGTCGCATTTGCTGACGAATGAAGGAGCCAGAGGATGAAGGATGTCATGATTTCATGACGCGAAGAGGAAGGAGAAGGTGAAATGAGAGGATGTCACAATTTCATGTCATGTCACGAAATCATGACCCTTAGGAGCGAAAGGAAGCTGGAAGAGAAGATGTCACGAAATCACGACATGTCACGATTTCATGACATGAAGTGGAAAATAGGGAAGAAGAAGAGAAATATCATGATATCGCGACATGTCACGATATTGTGACCAAAAAGGAGAAGGAAGGGCAGGATAAAGGAGATGTCGCGATATCACGACATGTCATGATTTCACGACATACTGTATTTTTGAGGGCCACGACAGAGTGACAGAGATCAGGCAACGGTTGCAGAGCAGGGATGACACACGACACCAAGGTGCAATAAAGACGAACAAAAACCAAAAAGCATAGGAAAAAAAAAGGATGGGCACGCAAAGTATTCTGACAGGAAGCGACGGTCAGATGGCGGTGACAGGGGCCATGCGGAGTGGAGCCATTAATTAGGTTGTTGCTCCGTTATTCATGTAAGATGTTTTAGAGGGTCGGGGCCTCTATAAAAACCTAATTTTTGTAATAGTTTAGGGGTGGTGGATCTGGAAGATCGCACGCAAAGTGTGAGTAAGAGAAGAACCAAGCCGAGCGTTGGTTATTGTAAGCCTGTGGGCTGTTATTGTAAAGATTTTTCAGATTAATGCATGAAAATTTGGGAATTGCGTGAGTGTGACTGTGTGTGATTTTTCTTGTCCCCCATCATATTCACTAAGCAACTCCCTTTCCTTTGAGGTTGTATTATTTTCATCACTTTTTTGAAGTTTTGAAAGTTTATCTTTTAGTTCTTCTTTCTTCTCAAAAATGTTTCCAAAGGTGTTCTTGTTCCAATATTTTAATCTAGATGTCATAGCTTTAATTTGGTTTGGAAGAGCATACAACCCACCATTACCTAAATAATTCCATGTTTGAGCTATCATATCAACAAATTGAGGATGGTATTCCCACATCTGCTCATATTTAAAATATGATCTTTTTTGAATTCACTAACCACCATTTTAACTCTTATTGGCCAATGATCTGAACCAATCCTAGTTAAGGTATTAATTTTAGCACAAGTACCTTCATCTAGCCAATGATATGAGAGAATGCATCTATCTATTTTTTTTTCTATTAGGTTCTGGCCTCTCCTGTTGTTGGTCTTAGTATAGTTGTCTTCTTCAAACTCAACTTCCCATCGATTATTATTTTGAATAAAAGCTGAGAAATCTTTCATACTTTGGGTCAGTTCCCTAATTCCCCAAAACTTTTCATTCAACTTGGTAATGGCATTAAAATCTCCAATGATCATGAAATAGGTTTCTTGATATTTACTTCTCATAAAGGACTCAATCCCACTCCAAAATTCTAATCTACCTTACTGAGTTGTAGGACCATACACATTGATAAGGATGAAGCAAATATCAGCAAAGTAGTAAGTGACTAAAGAGGTTATCCAATGGCTATTTTTATGAGTGGTTACACAAGAAGTTCTAGAAGGATTCCATCAAGTTAGAATTCCTCCTGATGCTCCTTCAAAATCCATAGCATCCTATTCACATCTTGCCCAAACTACTTTCATGGTTTTTGAAACTTCTTTTGTCATTTTAGTTTCCTAAATATAGAGAATATTAGGTTAATTACTTAAAATAGGTCCCTAATACATGTATGCTTTGAGGGGTCATTAGCACCCCTTATATTCCATGAGATGATAATAATATCTTATTAGGGGATTTTGGTCCCTCTTACGTATTACCAATATCATATTGTTGTTTAGTAAAGAGAAGTTCAACCAACTTAGTTTGTGTTCCTTTCTCTATGTTAGCTCTTGCTTGATAATTTGAGGGGTTTCCTCTTTTTGCCTTACCTATATCAGGAGTAGGTCTTATTATTCTATTCCTCAATATTATTTCACAATTTTGTTTTTTAATATATTTATCCTCTCCTGGCTCTATTATAGAAGCTTTTGACTTATCCTGCTCATTTTTTGGTATTTTCTTATTAATGGCAGAGGTATTACCTTCTAAAACTGCATTCTATTTACTAATTATTTCCTCTTGAATGGTGCATGGTACTTCAAGAGAGTCCTCAAAATATGATGAAACACATTCCTTGGGTTCATCAGGAATGTTCTTCCTTAAATTAGGATTAAATTGAATAGACGGTTCCTTGTTAATATGTTGAAATTGTTGTCCTGTGTCCTCTAATTTTTTATCTAATTTTTCTTCATAGGCTAAAGCCTCAAAAGAATTGGAATTTATTTCAACATCCTTTCTTATTGGTCTCCACTATTTGTTTTCTTTTATTTTCCTATATCTATTTTTTTGGAGGTTGAAAACCATCTTTATCCATAACCATTAGTAAATTTCTCTTATGATTTTCTACAAATAATTTTGTTGGGCTCTTCTTAGGGCATGATCTCTCAATATGCCCCACCTCATGACATCTTCTACATCTAAAAGATATGTTTTCATAATATATAGTTTGGATCCACATCTTATCCCCATACTTAAGAATGATTGATTTCGGTAAAGCTTTACTTATATCAATCATAACCAATATTCGAGCAAATATAACCAAAAATCCATCTTTTCTTGTATCTAAAATCTCAAGGAATTATCCTAGAGTGTTGCCTATTGCCTTGAAGGCATCTATTTCCTAAAATTCAATGGGTAATCCAAACATACTTACCCAGACTAGTACTGGGGATAAATTTACATTTTTAGGTGAAAATCCTTCATACCAACAGGTAAGGAAGAACCCTGCTCTTCCCATAAACCAAGGACCCACTTTTAGGATTCTTTCTCTTTCTTCCCTAGAAAAAAAAATGGCTAGGAAGAAAACCTTCGGAATAAATGGTAGAATCACTCCTGGAGACTTCCAACTCCTATCAATACATTTTCTCAAGGCTAAAGCCCCTAGCCAATGCCCATTAAATTTACCAAAAACTACCCTATCTTGGAGCAATGAGGATCTCTTTGAGGTGCGCTCACTAAAATCTACCACTAGGGATGATTCTAAGGATTTAAATATAAAAAAATCCATGGAAAAGAAACTAAAACTCAAAATCTAATGAAATTTATCAAAAATTTCTTTACAAATATAATATTTGATAAAAACTTTATAAAAATTTCATGCACAATTTCTACGATAAAGAAAGGAAAAAAAAAAGTTAGCTGAAAAATTCTTTGTCCAGATAGAATCTCTTGCCTCACTTAAGTCCTAGCCCTTCATTTATCTTCCCATAGTTTGAAACCTAGTTGGCAAATAATTGCAATTTCATTTTTTGTGACTTGAAAAATTGTCACTGCCCTTGTTCCAGATGGTTGACTTCACAGGGTTGTATCTCCCTCAATATTGCTCATAATTTTACATATGACCACTTTTTTTAAAGCTATTCAAATTATGCACAATTTGGTCCAAGAATTAGCTGAATCAGATAACTCTTTATGAATATATATCACCTAAAATATGAGACTTTTTTTTCAGGAAAAAACCCTAATCCTTCACACTTTGCAATTTTATTTTTTACGATTTGAAAAATCATCATTGCCCTTGTTCTGAATGGTTGAATTCATAGGGCCATATCTCCCTTGATATTGCTTATATTTTTGCATATAATGAATCATTTTAAATATATTCAAATACTGCACAAGTTGGTCTAAGAACTAGATGAATTGGATAACTCTTCACGAAGATATGGCTCCTAAAATATGAGATGTTTTTCAAGAAAAAACCGTAATCCTTTGCAGAATTGATTGATATTAATTCATATATTGGGTTTTTATTAAAAAGGACTAACCCTTACAACTGAGATAGCAATTTAATAATAGCTTTGATTATGTTTTTTTTTTTTAATTTGGCAAAGGAGATAATTAATAATTATTTATACAAATGGCTTCATTTAATGTGGTAGGCTCATGAATATTTAATGTATTTTTATTTATGTGAGATCTCCTTTGAATTTCCAAATAAAGCAAATTTTTAGAAGATCTTTGAGAGAATTATTTTTGATTATGTATTTATTGAGCTTAGTCCAGGTGGGCTTGAGCTAGTAGGCTGCAATAATGTGGTTCTGCCCTGCTAATTTGGAAAAATATGCACATGTAGAAAAATGAGGATGGCTTGGGAGGGAAGCCATCATGCTGGGAGGAGGGAAGAGGTTTAAAAAAATGGCTGGTAGGAAAATGCAGAGGAGGAGGGAATGCAAATAAGGGAGGATAGAACTTCAACAATATGGAGGAAGGAGGAGGATCGATAGAGGCTATCAATAAAGGAAAGAAAGGAAGACCAGGTTGGATCTAGTGTTTCTTTCCACTTTCATTATTTATCTATTGTAAATATTAAATGGAGATTCATAAATATTGCTTGTAAATTTCTTCTTCTTTTTACCTAGGATTCGATGATTTATTTAACAAAGGGGATGAAAATGGGTATTATATATATTTGTATAAAGGAAACTCTATTAATCTTGCTTGCGTTTTTCTACATCTATCTTTGGTGGCTGAAGTGACGAGGGTTAGTTGTAGATTTGGTTTGATCTAGTCGTTATGTGGCCTTTGTATAAAATGGGAGAAAGCTCTTACATAATTCTCCATCCTCCTTAAGCTCTAAAGTGGGTAGTAGAACTTTCTTGGGGAGCTTTTATTTTGAAATTTCTTCATGCAGGTAGAGAAGAGTAATTTGGGTAGGATTCATCACTAGATGATTTATTTTTAACTAAACCTTTCCCCATAGTCTTCTACAAATGCTCGATGACCTTGATGCGTGTCTAACATCGAAACTCAAGGGTGAATAAGACCTAATTTAGTCTACTTTAGACCTCCTACATTTTGACTGTATGAGACCCTTGATGAAGGTATTTTATACTATGAGCAACCTAAAACTGGTCAAAGTATTTAGTAAAATGAATGTTACATAGAATACCTCTATTTTGATCTAGGTTGAGGCACTGTAAGTGATTCAAGACACTTGCGTGTTGTGATTGTTATCTGTTTCCCTAAGGAGATAATCACCTCAAGCTGATGTTTTAGCCTGAGAGATGTATTATTAAGTGGTGATTCATTTTAATGATACCCCTTACATCCCTTTGGTATGCATTATTTGTTATGCCAGAATGATTATGTCTAATTCTGTTAAGCGAGAGATCATAGTCCAAGACTTAATCACATTTGATTTAGGTCCCTGAGGTAGTATCCTACCATCAATCTACCATCACTATCACCTTTGATGTGGATGGAAGGCTAGAAATTTTCTTAAACCTTCAAATCTATGTTGTATAAGGTTTAATGCCCGTGTATTTTTGTTTTGGTTGTCATCACCACGTAATTTACTCTTTCGCTACCATACCCTCTATTTTTGCCACTGCAATCAAGGTTACCTAAGGTTTAAACTTAGGGAAAATTAATTTATTAAAGCAATCATCACCTTTTCATGGTGCATCCATGCTTAGGAGATGTGGAAAGGTAGTAGGGGTTGCCCAAGCATCTCAAAACAATATCCCACATGAGATGTGTGAAAGGTTTGGGAGGGTTTAAATGGGAATCGGATCCCCTTTAGCTTCAACCACCACTCAATGGTCAAGGGAAGCCACAAAGTGGGTGGCTTCCTAGACGAATGTGGCACAATTCTTTGACAATTGATATTATAACTACATATTTAACTATTACTTTCCTTGTTTACCACATGGAATAGTTGTTTTGGTTTGTTGGTTGTAACCAGTCGCCTGTGGGAAAATTCTATCCAACCATTTTTTTTGTTGTGTGCATGAGGGAAATATCCCAAATGCTCCCTATGGGAACTTCTATGGGGGTCAAATTGGAGGGATCATCCATTACTAGCCTAACCACCAAGTGATGGTTAGGATAGCCATCATTTAGGTGGCTATAGTGTTGCTTGTTGAACATCGTGATCTCGATGATGTAATTTAATTGGTTGTTGACTATGAGGCTTGACTTGTTGGTTGGTGCATGAATCGCTATTTGACCTTGAAGATTGATTAATCTTATTTTTGGTAAGTTATAGAGGATGCCCCCTCATGATCAAGAAACATAAAATTAAAATAGGTATTTTGATTTATGGGCTTCACTTTCGGAGTGAAAGACCCCTTTATTTTTTTTTGGCGTGGATTAATGGATAACTAAATTTGAAAATATAAAAAAAAAATTTCATTTTAGGAGTACTAATTTTGGAATGAGAGGCCCATTCTCTTAGGGATGGGATAATTGATGAATGATAGGTTACTCTTTTTTTAAATAAATGGTTATTATATTGTTTTAATTTTTATTTTAAAAAATGTTAATTATGGGTCAAATGAAGGGAAGTATATTTGATTTTAAACCCTGTTTTAATTGGGAGGTCATCTAGGGATTAGAAAAAAGGATTTTATTCTTAAAGAACAAACCTTGAATGATGAATAGAGGTCAATTTCATGGAAATATTGAATGTCTAACTAGGTCAATTTTGTGGAAAAATTGAATGCTAGTTTGAGGGCAATTTTGTGGAGAAATTGCTTGTAAACCATAGGATAATTTGGTGGGAAATTGTATGTTAACTTTAGGACATTTTTGTGGAGAAATTAAGTGATTTTGGAATCAATTTTGTGGAGAAATTGATTGATTGTTGGGGAATCAATTTTAGGGTGAAATTGAGTGTTTAAAATAGGATCAATCTTGTGGAGATATTGAGTGTTTGTTGGAATCAATTTGTGGAAACTTGGTTAGAGCTTGGGCCTATAGTTTTGATTTATTTGAAAGAATATTTATTATTTTTAAACCTAGGTTAAATTAAAGGTCATTTAAGGATTAAAAAAAAAATATTTATTGATTTTGGACTTTAGACTAACTAAAGGTTATATTGGATTCAATGAGTTAGAAAATACATTAGTGGATAATGTAATAACATTTGATTTATTGAATTGAAATATATTAGTGGATAATATATTTAATAGATTAGAAAATACATTAGTGGATTATGTATTTCATTGAATTGAAAAGAAGAAATATGTTATTGGGTAAAATATTTCATGAGGTGGAACTATACACTAGTGGATAATGTAATTCATTGATTTGATGAGTTGAAATGTATTAGTGGATGATATATTTTATGTGAGGGAATTATACATTAAATTTTTATGAATTTTGTTTTATTAATTAAGTTGAATTATGTTGTTAAAACATAGATGGATTATGTTGTTAAGATATAGTTGGATTATGTTTTGGTAAAGGAAATTGGTTGATCAATATTTGATTAATTAGGAGTATGGGCTCCTAATTGGTCAAGGAAAGTGTTTGGATAAGTACTTGATTGACTAGGAGTATGATATCCTAATTGGCCAAGGAAATTGGTATTGATAAGCACTTATTAATTAAGAGTATAGGCTCTTAATTGGTTAAGGAAAGTAGTTTGAAAAGTGGTTGAATGATTAAGATTATTGGGTCTTAGATGATTAATGAATTGATTCTTATGTATTATTTTGGTACTAATTTATGTACATATTAAACTCATGGAAGAAAGATATTCCTTGAGTGTGAATTAAAATATAGAGGCTATCTTGGGAGGATGAACGTAGATTTTCATTTGAGGGAATTTATGGGGATTCCCTCTTTGTTTGGAATTTGAATTAATGGTATTAATTCACAATGTGGGCATAAGGATTATGGGATCCTCATGTTCCTATACTTGTATTTAAATATTGAAAAAAGGAATCAAGAGATCCCTAGATCAATTGTATTGGACTCAATTACAATAAATGAAATATAGATACATTTTAAGGCTGGGTTTTTTCTCACAAGGGTTTTATAGGATATATGATGTGTGAAATGTGATTGGATTGTTAATATCTTATAATATTTATTATTATTACTATCCTAAAAAATCCCTAGCTCTGATTATTGTCCAAAAAACCATGGCTTTGATCCTTATGAAGAAACAAACCCAAAAAAACCCTACAAAAAAGAGTTACCTATGAAAGTAAAATACTCTAAAACTCTGAAGGAAGTACCTAGCTCTATAGATGTAATGAAATCATCACCTATGGCAGACCACCAAAATATCCGTAGGATCACCTTCTATAAACTATCATCCCTTTGCTTCAATCCATATGTAGAAATAAACCTCCTATAAATAGTAAGTTTTTCATATTCTCAACTTGGTGTCCATTTACCATAGATCCTAGTGCATTGTTCCTTCACTTCTCATTCTTATGCAAGGACTATGTATTGTATAGAAGCTACTCTTTTTGAACTAATATGAAAATATCCATGTGGATCTCCCCTAGGGGTATCCATATTTTATACTCCTCTTGTATTACTCCTCTATTATCCTCATATCCTAATTTAGATTTGGTAAAAAACTTAAATATCTTCACATTTTTCTAAATTGCTTGTATAATAATCTGCACATTTCTCCTCAATATTTTGTTCTCCTTGTTTAAGATTCTCTTATTCCTTTCTATCCATATTCTCCAAGCATAGTGTAAAGGAATTAGATTACAAATTCCATTGAGCCTAGGTCTTATGAAAAGGCTTATCTTATTTCTCTAACTAAGATAGTATGGTATTTAGTAAAACCCACACTACCCCCAAGGCCCACATTATTTATTAGTTCTTGAAGTACCTTCAATGAGTAATCACACTCTAGGAAGATATGTTGAACCGAATCCTCTCTCTTATCATAGAGGACACATGTATTTGGGTAGTGAATTCCTCTCTTTTACAAATTATCAATGATCAATATCTTATTTTGTATAGCTAGCTAGAATAAAACCTCTTATGTAGGAATTGCATTTTCCCCCATATTCTATTTCATGGAAAATCATATTCAATAGTTGGGTCATTCAAGTCATGTGCTAATTTGACATTAAAATCACCATATTGGGTGGATCCCCACATTAATGAATCTTGTTACATATCTAAACTTATATAATATGATCTAAGTTTAACCTTCAACTTACTCAATGTTGATGGGTGTCATTAAATGACACTTTACTAAGGTCACTTTTAATTTGTCAAACTAGGGGTGGTATCTGGTGGGATATATGCACTTGGAAATATCTAAGGTAAGGGCAGGTATAGGCTCTCTATTCTAAGGCAATTAAGAAAATAGTAATCAAACTCATTACAATAGAAATGAAAGAACTAAACTAAGAAACAAAATTGCTTGGAAATAGAAATAATGGTAGCTAAAATAAAGTAAATAAAAAAGAATAAAACTAAGTATAAAGTAACTATTCTTTCACACTAAGCTATAGCAATGGAAATATAAAACTAATTAAACTAACTAGTCCTTCCAGAAGATGAAAAAAGAAGCTAGATTATAGTCAAAAAATGTAGAAAAATAACAATAACGAATTTAACTTATAGCAAATGAAAACATAAGAAAATGACACATTCCATCTAGCTAGGAGTGGGAACTTGCTCTGTAGCAACATGGAAGGCAATAAAATCTTATCTTCTCACACAAGATATAGTAGAACAACAATTTAAAGCATAATATTATTGCAGATTTTGAAACAACGAAATGTTCTTACAAACTAAAACAAAAATTAGTTATGATTGCAACAACATAACGATATAATTTCTATATCTCCATTACTATTTCCTAAGGTTACTACTCTTATTTATAGCAGAGAGGACAAGGCCCTCTCCTACATTCATAGTTAGATTCTTATAATAAAAAATATTCAATAAATATTTAGGTAATATTTTTAGCACATGAATATAAGAAAAAAATATAATTGTAGTCAAACCTAGTCATATCTATCCATACAGGATCTTGGTTACCATGGTGGAGAGTTTAAAGCATAAAAGTTCAATTTCAAAAAGAATCCCGAAACCAACATGTGTAAAACTACCTTATCCTATTCTTAGAAATTAATGCCAACTATGTTGAGTCAATAACTGTTGATTGGATACTAACATCATGCACAGGTGCCCACCAAAATAGAATTTAGCTTACTATAATAATAAAATAGAAATTGAAAATTAGTTTGGCATGGTTTAAGCCATGCCATCCTCCTTGTGTTCTCATACCATGTCATCCACGGGCTACTATAGTTGCATATTGTATTACTTGCTATAACCATGTCAAGATCTTAGGTATACTCAACATCTGAATTCAAGTTATAGTCCATGTCTAATGCTAGCCTATAGTTCTATTTTGGGTAGCCAAGTGCTACTCCTTTCAATGCTAGGTGGGTGTTATTGAATCTAATGCTAGTTTTATAAACTCTATCTAGTGCCTATTATAGCCATGATTTCTAGCATCGAGTGAACATAATATCATTGCCAAGCTATCCAAGAACTCCAACTATGTGCAAAATCTAATAACCCCTTTTTATTCCAAAATATTATCATTAGTCAACAAAATTTTTCTTTATCTACCTTCCTTTGCATATAATGTTACTCTATCTATCTAAGAAAGTATTAAATCATAATTACTATATTTAATCATATAACTACTATAGTAATAAAGAAAATCATAACCTAACAATGTAAAAAAGTTGTAAAAAGTTGACAGAAATGAGATATTTTTGGGCTTCATAACTTCTATCAACCTATTGAGAGGCATGTCCTGATGTATCAACGTGTTCTTTTGAAACACCAACTTTTTAGGCTCATCCCCTATTTACCTTGTTGCCCTGCATCCTTTGCCACAAGTGCCAATGTTTGTAGGGAGGTTTCCTTAGAAGACTATATAGTCAATCTAGGATCAATCTCAAGATCAAAAGCCTAAACTATTCTCCATTTAGTCCTTGCTTCTAACAATTGGTTTTGGAGTTGTATGATATCTTTATTTTTATCCTACAACATACTCTCAAATACCTTTATTCTTATCTACAAGGCCCAAATAATTATCTTAGTTCCTTCTAGGTCCAAATTTTCCAAATTCTCATCATATTCATTGGGCCTATTGTATTTTCCTATTTTTAAGGTGAGCAAAGGAGTTTGTGGAAGAGGGGCTTCATGGGATCCTTCTCCTAAGTCTAAATATGACACAAGCTTGAGAAGTGCATATTATAACAACTCTTCTATGGTCACCACCTCTAGCGACTTGGCTTCCTCTTACCTCTATTTTCTTCTTGAATCTAAGAATTTGGAGAATATTCTCTACTATTATGGATAACCTCAATTTTTGAAAAGGAATTATCATCACTTTGCTATGATTGAAAACCTACTATTGTTCCCATTATCTAATAATTGTTGTATGGGTTCTTCACTTAAACCTATTCTTGGTAAAATTGTAACTCCCTAATGGATTCTAGTTCCTCAGGAGTAATTCTCTTAACTTTCTTTTGATTCTTCTTTCTTAAAATCTCATGGGCTTCTTTTCCCTTAAAATTTTCTTTGTTTGTTGTTGTAATTGACTTAGGTGCTTTTACCTGTAGTTTCTCTATTTCTCCTACATGTAATTTAGGTGCTTCTTTTTCATAGGGTGCTAGAAGGGTTTGTGATTGTGCTTCAAAATACATGGGAATATGCTCCTCTTTTATAGGAATTTTCTTCTTCTATCCCTTAGGTGTAGACGCGAAGACCTTGGTAGTTTTTCTCTATTACTAAGAATGTTTCGAAGCCCTGTCTAGTGCATGTCACTTCTTGTTGGGTTTCTCTAGCTTTAGCTTAGGGGAATCTAGTGACTTAGAGACTTTAGGATTTGGAAATTACTAAGGAAAACTATATTGTTTAAATGAATCATTAGTACTAGCACATTTCTATGCTTTGTCTTTGTTGTTCTATTGTTTGGGTTTCTCAACCCCCCAAAAATTTAGCCATTGATTTTCACTATCCTTGTCAGTATTTAAGTGGTATGACATAGTAGTTGGATTAACCCATGATGTATTAACTAACACTTCCCTTTCCTAAACCTAAAGGCCATATATTAAAGTGAGACATCCAAAAAAAAAGTAAATTAATGCAGAGATATGGATTACTCTATCCATGTCTTAGGTGGATAAATATTTCCAATTAAGATCTAGACAAAGAATTAAATTTTCTATTACAAGTACTATACTTCATAAACCAGAGGGCAATGGTTTCTCAAGACCTAGAAAAACTATTATACTTGAGTTCCCTATAGTGGTTGTGGTGGATGTCATAAACTAGTTCTAGATCTTCCTCTTTTCTAAACTTCTCAAAAATTATTAAGGGAGCTTCCTTGCTTTGAAAAAATTCTTGACTAGTGAGTGGTAGCCCAAATATCTTGAGCACAATAGGGTTTACAAGAATCTTGAATCCCTTAATCTTGATAAATCCATCATGCAAAATTCATGCAAAATCTTCTATAATATCATTGTTATAACCTTTAAATCATCAAAAAAATTACAACCGTCCTTCATTATCAAAAAATTGTACTACCTTTGTATTCTACAACTTAGTGGAAATTTTCAATTCTTATTTCCTATTTTTTACCATGAAATTTATGTTAATGAAAGGATTAATTATTTGCAAGGTTTATCAATGGCATTGTTGGTTGTAGAGGGAGGATAAAGAACTTACTATTTATGAATGCATTGAAATATTTAGGCTATTTAAGTTTTTTCAACTTGACATCATGCCTTAGAATGGGGAAAATCAAGTGCTAGATCCACCTCCAACTGCTATGTGACACTTGTCTAATGGACAACTATTTATGCAGCTAGAGAAATATGCCTAGATAGTACATGTGCAAAGAATGTATCAGTTTGAATTTTTTAGGTGCATTTCCCATGTAGATTGTGCTTTCATTTTTTTATGTTGGACCTATCCCCTTTTCTTTCCCAATTTCCCATGTAAATTGCAACTTTGTTATCAAATTGTTAATTACAATGGATTTCTACCACATGGAACATCTAGGTATTTTACAATTCTAATTGGATCATTGCCACATGGAGTGTCTAATTATCTTGTATTGGAAAACTCTTATTCAATGTTGATCAACATGGTGGTTACCTAGAATCCTTCTAATTTTGCCTGGATAAGTGTAGCACTCAACAAAAGGGTATTGAAAAATCCTAGTACCATGCAAAATAACTCCAATCCACTAGGGTCCCTTTTTAAACCTTCCTTCATGCACCATAGACTATGATATTGCTTAAATTATCAAAATATATGAGACTAAACAAAGTAAAAAGAAGAAAATCCATACCTCATTAGAAGATATCAATCATGATGACTTGGAAATGGTAGGGACCTATAATTAAGCCAAGATAACTTCCAAGGTTAAATAAAATAGAAGAAATACATAAGGATGGACACCAAAATAGTTATATATTTTTATAAAAGAGACTACCATTTTTTGTTTTCAAACTATTTTTGCCCCGATTGCATTTGCAAGGGATTTTCATAACCAAATTTCTTTATTTACAAGAATAGTACACCAAAAACTAGTTTTCATACTAGTCTTGGTCCAATGGCACCCCGAAAGAAGTTTTCACCATTGGATCTAATTTTTTCTTCTTTTTTTAATCAAATTTTCCTTTATTTATTTATTTATTTTTTTTCTCTTTTTTATAATACAAAGGGACACAATCAAGCTTCATCCTTCATAGGAGAAGAGGTTTCTCCCACAACATGCATATCAGACTATGAAAGCAAGTCAATAAATATTATTTTAATATTGGTTTATGGTAGAGCTTCAAGTGATGTTCATTGGCCACCACCTTCCACTTTGATCCATAAATAGGTACTAGTCACATGATACCATTATCAAAAACTTGATCAATCTTGTATGGTACTAGCCATTGAGTCTGGAGCTTACCCTTGAAGTCAATATAGCATGAATCAAACAATAGCACCCATTCACTTAGCTTGTGCTTACTACTTTTGATATGTATATCATGCCATATATTTTGTTTTTGTTGAATAATATTGGTCTTGTGAAGGGCATCCCTTCGTAACTCATCAAGTGCATTAAGCTACAAAACTCTTTCCTGTTGTACCTATAACAAATCACTACCAACATCAAATGTAGTGCATAATATTTACAATTAAAATTCAATAAGTAAAAAAATTTTATTTCATAAATTGATTTATAAGAGGTGAATACAATGGTGGATTTCTAAGTAACATTATAATACCATACAACCTCTGATAATCTATTGGCATAATATTTCCTATATGAAGCTACTATTTTTGTCAAAATATTTTCTAGTTCTATATTAATAATTACTACTTGACAATTGGACTACAAGTGATAAGGTGAGGACTTCTTATGTTTTAACTGATAATATTTTATAAATGCATGAATAAATTGTTAGCTTTTTGAGTAGATTAATTTACAAAAAGCTTTAACCATGATCTAAAAACTAATCAAATGAATGCTACTAACAATGAAACTCAATTACAACAATATCTCATAGAAAATAACTTGAATGAACACAATATACTCAAGATTACATTAATGATACATCTTAGTTACAATGCATGGAGCTTTACCTCCAATATATCCTTTTTTATGACTTTTCAATACTCTGACTGTTGCTCTTCCTCTTTCATCTAGGAATTGCAACCTTTCATATTACTCATAAAGACAACTTTCATTTTACCACATATCATGTGACTCTTCATACTCTTTTGATACTTTAAAATCTTTCCCATATTGCCAGATTTATAAACTATAAATCATCTACTAAACTAATATTTCAAGGGATCAAATAATATAATATCTCCAACACACCTATGTATTACATTATTTGGTAGGAAGGATTTTTGCCTTCAATATTTGATTTTTTTTCTCTTTAATATTCAGCTCTAACTCTATCATGGTTGGATAAATAATATGTGTTTGCCTTTGAATCAATATATCTGAGTTGCCTTTGGATATTTATCTCTAGGTCATTGCCTTTGGGTCACTACCATTAGTTATACCTCTAGATATCTACCTCTAGGTCATTGCCTAGGGATCACTACCTTTGGAAATATACCTCTAGGTCACCTCTAGATAATAATTATCTCTAGGTCATCCACTATAAAATCATCATATCTATAGGATCATCACTACATATTCTCTCTCTATGAACCATATTCCAAGCTATGCTTGGGTCTTCTTTCTCTTTATCTACTATGGGACCTCTTTACACGAGTCTTCTAAATTTGTTTTTCAATTTCTTATAGACACCCTTATATTCCAAATATATTCTTGGAATAGGTAAAATCAAGAATTGATTCTTTCTCAAATTTTTGAAACTTATTCTTCACTGGTTATTCTTTATGCTAGTGGTATTAGTCATTTTTCACAAGTTTTTCCTTCAATATAGTGGTAATAATTTTATTTTACAACTTTCAAATTCTATGTAAGCAATTTGCACTTGTTTTCCTTCTATAGAAACGATACAATATTCCTTTTATTTTATTCCATTCATCTAGATTCATCCATCCACAATAAAATTTTACTCTAAAGTCTTTCTTTTCCTTTTATAGATAAAACATTTGTGAGTGATTATGTCCTCCACAAATGTTACAACTATGGATATTCTAGCATATATCTATCTTATGTCCATTTCTACCACAATGACTATATTTTTTTCTATTACAAAATTCCTTTTATCATTATGTTCTTTATTGCAACTGATTATATAAATCCCTATCACTAATTTGATGTCATTATTTCCTATTACAAACTTAGTTCCTTTATCATTGCTAGTTTGACCTATATATCCAAGACCTTCATACTTTGGTCTAGTTTCTGGTACAATTGGTTCTTTCATTCCTTATTCATGTTTACCTAAATTTATATATTTATATCCCATTTTATTCAATAACTTTGAACCAATTCCTTTAGTATACTTTTTGAAATAACCAAACATATCATTAGACTAATCTCTATCCATATCATCACAACTCTAAGCATCACTATTTCTATCATCATTTGAATCCATATCAACATCAATTCTTATAGCATTACACTTTTCTAAACAATCACGGACTATTTTCAAATCACTTGTATCAATTTTTGTAATAGGTTCTTCTATCTTTGTCATGAATTCTAAATCATTAGTGTTGTTGCTTGCATCACAATATTTCTTTTTATTTTTAAAAGAATTATAATTTATATATTTTTCTTTTTGAATAAGACCACTAGTATCACAACATGCATCAATCATCAATGGTTTTGATTCTATAGTATTGCAACATGAACCTATCATCATAGGCCTTAAATCATTTGTATCACAAAAAATATCTTTCATCATTGATTTGTTCTCTACCTCTTCAATATTTTCTTGTTTTCTCATATTGGAAACATTAAGAGTAATTATTTTTTTTGTAGGTTATTCTCCATAGTAATCATTGAGAACACTTTGTATGTATTTTTGAAGTATTGAAAATTCTAATTTTCTGCTTCACTAGTATCATCAACAAACCTATTGTTCAAAGTATTTGTTTCATCAATAAACTTGTTTTTCAAAATTTTAATCATCTCTTCTTGTCTTCTATTATTATATTTGAGGACTTCATTAGAAAGTAATGCCATATACATCACCTTTCCTATATCATTAGGTAAAGTGAAAAAATATTTTGAGTTTATTTTTGCTTCATCAGTTTTTGAATTAAAATAATCTTCTAGCATTGAAAAACTTTTATTTTTGGCCTCTCTCATGATTGATTGCAAAAAAATATTTTCTTTTATTAATGTATTCTCTTGACTTTCAATTTTTTCCATCATCTTTTGTGTACAATATTTTTATATTTGCAACAGTTTCTTAGTCTCTTCTAATGAGACATCTTGAATTTAAACACGTTCTTCTTCTTGAAAACACAAGTCTTATTCAGTGTATATTGGTTCTTCTTGTAGATATAGGGTTTCTTATTTAAGTAGTTTTGATAGCTCATGAAGTTCTGGTTTTGTTTTTCTATTTTTGGATCATTTGTTTTCCTTTTCATTTTTTTCTTTGCCATATTCCTTTGAAGTTGAATACCTTATATCTCCCTAAGTTTTGAACAATTGATTAAATTCTAGATTTCATAAAACTATATTTTTGATGTTGAATTCCTTATAACTCCCTAATTAGAAATTTATACATTTAGCAAAAAGATATTTGCAAATTTTATAATTTGATATAGGAAACATTATTTCTCCAAAATTACAAATATTTACAAATATTAAAACTTCTTTCACAAAACTTAATAATTCAATTACAAACTTTTGCAAAACCTTCAAAAAAATAAATAATTTATTTTCTAAGGTTTTATTTTCCACTTCAATGTCTTATCTCTCCACCAAATTAATAAATTCCTCCAATAGACAAATAATTTGAAAAATTAAATAAATCTAACCTAATTTCTCCTTAGACCTTAGGATATATTTTAAATTTCAAAAATAATTATTAAAACCCTAATTTACCTCCAAAGGTATGCTATTCTAAATTAAACTTCCTCCTAACTTCTCTATTGTGTTGTTGGTCATGACAATGGCGTTAAAACATCTCCAAGGTATGTTATGTAGTCATTGTTACAAGATGTAATATTTTTCAAACTCTGCCTATTTGAGTGCTTTAGCTATTCACCATATGGCCTAAGGTAACTTTGACCAGACCATCTATATCCTCACTACTATGTGATATGGTCATGTGTGGGATCGCACTGGTGGCCTCACTAGTAACTGTAATGGCATACTAATCAATCTGTCTACATGGCACACTCAATGATAATTCATCTTTTATTTTTGCATACATCATATTTTCACATGCTCTATATTTGAAGATAAAACTACAACATCCATAATGATATCTTCCATTTGGAAATTTGTACTCCCCCAATGGTTCTCCACCATGCATCCTTCCTGTGATGTAGCTCACAATGATTACTTGAATCTTCATGTCTAGCTTATGATATCTTCAATATGGCTAGTGCAACGCTCAATTTCTAAATTAATCACTGCAATGACTATCCAACTACTTACAGGTGGATATTTGCTTGATTTGATCATTGAATCTTGATTAATCACATTAACTAAGAGTGTCCACACTATGATCATCTACATCCATTACATCCTCTTATTCAACATTCCAAAATAGGAATTATGTTTATTTACACTTGAAGCCAAATTATTTTGATGTCGATGTGAATATCGGGTCATTTGCTACAAAATATTGGCATGCCCCTCCTCCTCTAAATAGGTAACAACTACCTTGTTGGTGACCATTTTATTCTATGAAAATTAGACCTATTTGCTTGAATTATTTATTTTTCTTACCACTATTTTCTCTATTGTACTAGATTTTCCTTTCCACAAAACATATATACGCAAGCCAACTAGAGATTTCAATACTTTGTTTTGCTTTGAATACCCACCATTTAGAGTATTCTACAATATCCACACATTATAGCTGCCTAGCAGGGCTATAGGATCTCTATGAGGAACATCTCCAATATCCCTTGGTACACCACCTAAAGCCACCAGTGTTGCTACTACACCCCTTTTTCAACCACAACTAGCTCAATCATGCAAATGGCAAATGTACTCATAGGCAAAATTGGATAGATAATAATTTTTTATTTTTTTATTGCAATGCTGATCAAAGTTGAGCTTTGGTAACACTATTATAACACCTAGACTTCTAAATATTCCAAATTCTAGTTATGATTATTTTCATGTCTTCCAAGGTTTCATGGTACTAAGTATAATATGACAAATGTCCAATTGTTCTTGGATGCGGTCATGTTGGCCATCGTGGACTTTTGGGTGATGAATTTTCTACGTAGTTCAATATAAAATATGCCAGAATAAAAAAATTTGGCTACTCTTTAGCCACTCCAATATGCTATGTCTCATTGTGTTCCAAAAAGAAACGTTATTTTTGCAAGGCTAGAAAATATAGCTACTATTTTTTGCTTTCGCCATGTCACTATGATTCAAATATATATCCTTGCCTTCAATACTTCAAATGGGTATGTATTTGGATGGTGATGATTATCCCAAAAACTATGAAATCAACCTAGCTCTCTAAAATAACCTAACTCACTAGTTCTCCTTAGCACTTTGTGAATTTAATACCACTGTTGGTTTTATTGAGTAGATTAATTTATAGAAAGCTTTAACCAGGATCTAGAAACTAACAAAATTAATACTACTAACAATGAAACTTAGTTACAATAATATATCATAGAAAATAACTTGAATGAACATAATATACTAAAGATTACATTAATGATTCAACTTAGTTACAATGCATGAAGCTTTATCTCCAATATATCATTTTTTGTGACTTTTCGATACTCTAACTGTTGCTCTTCCTCTTTCATCCGAGAATTGTAACCTTTCATATTACTCATAAATATGACTTTCATTTTACCACATATCATGTGACTCTTCATACTCTCTTGACACTTTGCACTCTTTCTCATATTACCACATACATTATAAAATATAAATCATCTACCAAACTAATATTGCAAGGGGGTCAAATAATGTAATATCTCCAACTTAAATTTTGATGTGAATTGGGCTCCTTAATCAGAAAAAATTTCACGAGGAGAACCAAAGCACTAGAAAAATATTTTATATAAGAAGTCAACTACTTTATCTTCGTAGGCATACTAAAGAGCAATTACTTCTACCCACTTAATCACATAGTATTTGCATACTAGGATGTGTTGTCTTTCCTATGATGGTGGATTGATAGGTCCTACAAAGCCTATGCCCCATTTTTATATGGTTCTAAAATTACTTGAGGCTGAAAATGCATTTCATTGTGTGTAGTAGGTTTTCCCTTTCATTAATATTTATCATAGTGGGAAATATATTTCTTTTCTTCCTTTAAAAGTGAAGGTCAGTAATATCTCGTTCCTAGAATTTTTTTGTGTGGTTTATTTCACTATGTAGTGTTCTCTAAAATATTCATAATGACATACCTAAAGGATGTCATAGAATTCATCTTTCCTCACACATCTATACAAAATGTGATCAGGTCCACATTTAAACAATAATCCTTTTATCCATAGAAATGATAAACTTTGTTGAACTAATTGGTGTCTTTCATTTGTAGTAAGGTGAAATGAATCTTACTAGTTACCAAATAGTTAGAAATATTTGAGTCATGGAGAGTGAGCTGATATTTCAAACAAATATTCATTAGGAAAAGAAACAACCACTAGTTCATTTTATCTAGTAGTGTTTAATATTGATAAAAATTCAATGACCATATTTGCTCTATTAGCTCTATCTACAATATTGATGCTAAATTCTTGTAGTAGCAATAGCCATATAACCACTTATATACTTACCATTGGTCTCTTCATTAAGTATTTGATTATGGAGTGGTCAGTACGCACATATATAGGGTATCCTATGATATATATATTTTTTTGATGACATAGACTACCACTATAAACTCTCTTTCAATCATAGTGTAGTTCTTTTCAACACCCATTAAGTTTTTATTGATATAGCAAATGGCATATATTCTCCCATTATCTTGATATTGTTGATTAAGGACTACACTTATTGTAGTGTTGGAGGAATTAATATGAATGTGAAATGGAAGCTTTTAATTAGGTTCTCTTAGTATAGTACAGAGGTCAACTTCTCCTTGATAGTATAGAGGTCAACTTCTCCTTGATGGATTCAAATTCCACTTGATATTTTTTGGTCCACTTAAACTAAGTGTTCTTGGAAAGGAGAGTAAATAAGAATGCAAGTATGTAATATGTAAGAGTGTGAAATGTGTCATATAGGTAAGTCAAGAGTCATGTGTGTAGGTTTCAATTATACAAGTGAAGAGTCATATATATGTGACAAGATGTAAAGTAAAGATACATGATATGTTTGTATCATGTGTAGAATAGGAAAGGATGCATCTCCTAGATATGTGAGGAGAACAATATTTAAAGTATTTAAAGTTCACTTGAAAGGTTATATTATGGAGACAAAGCTCAATGTATTATAGATATGAAGATCAAACATTTGTAAAATAAGAGATCTTGTATATTTTATTCATCAATAATACAATGACTTTGTTCACTATGTTATATAATTATATTTTCATGAATGATATGTTCATTGATATTGATCATAGATGTTGAATACTCTATTATTAATTTTTTTTTTAAATCTTGGATATTGGGACCTATGATTTAATTTGACTAAAAATCCAACAATAGTATTAGAGACACACATCCCCACTTTGTGTGAGAAGTTTTTGAATTCAAAAGATTTGAAATAAAGGGTTGACTTCACCTAGAGAAAACTTGAGAAAAATAGTACTAGAGCTAAAATTTGGATATTTAAAAAATAATTCATTTATGAAAAAATAAGGGCATGAGAAGGCTGCATTCTAGATTTTTGAAATTTTGATAAAAGCAAGCTTATATGGAGATATCATTAAATCTCCTTGAATACTTAGACAAAGACTTCATTAAAGATCTTTAACTCCTTAAGAAATGTGTGGACTAGAGAAAAATTTGAAGTCAAGTCAACAAATAGTGAAAGTAAGGAGCAGTATTAATGGAAGCCACCATGCACACCATAAAGAGCAAGAAGCAAGATAGAAAAAGTTTTTTCTATAATGGTGGAAGCCACTTGAGTTAGAAAAGTATCTAATAAAAAATAAAAGCATTCAAGACAAGTTTATAATTGGATTTTTACTCCAAAGAAAGGTGAAAAGCCTAATAAAATCCTACAAGAGAGCTTGAGAAACTTCAAAAAGCTTGAATTGGTGATGGAGCATACCTAAAGAAAATTGGTGTAGAGAAATCATCCGATTTGGAGAGGTTACCCTAAAGCATTCAAGGAATTCCATGAATAATAACAAGTGAGCACCATGTAGAGCATACACAACCATAAATAATAACAAGCAAGAACCAAGCATAGCATACTAATCTATGAAGAATAGCAAGCAAGTGCTAAGCAAAGTATACTTAACCATGAAGAATAGAAAATGAGTTCCAAGTAAAGCATATTGTGCTATGAAGAATAACTAAGTAGTGTCAGATATTGTGGATGAATATAAAATATTGAGAGTGTCAAAGTTGAAGACCAATGTCAATTTTTGCATGACAACATAAACATTTGGTGTGTCTGGTATTTTCTGATGAAATTTTGACCTACCATGTCAACCTGTGCAACATAGTGTGAGCTAAAAAACATGTTATTTCATTACATATCAAAGATTAATTATAATATTATAATATTTTTACAATAGGCCCATTTTGGGTCTTGCAAATTTGGTATTTTCAAATAGGAAAGGACCCTCTTTACAATAGAAAGGTTAATAATATCTCGATGTTCTTCAAACCATATTAGATTATGGATGGAATTCTTGCTTCAATTGAAGGATAGACCATCCTTGAATGATTTCCCTCTTGGGAGTTATTGCACATAATCAAAAACATAAAATTAGTCGCATCTAAAAGGCCTAGCTAGGTTAGTCCTATATTTCACAAAAGATACAAATCAATCACCAAAGTATTCAATATGGAGCCAAAAGGATCATTTGGCATATGAAATACTACAAACACAATCAAATCTTACCTTACTCACCTTGTACTATTTTTTTGCTTCTACCTGTCTGATTTGATGACTTTTGTAGGTCCTATAGTGAAATTACTAGGGGTATGATAGTCTATTCTCCTCATCACCAAGGGTGTGGCAGTCTCTTTTGCTCACCACCAGGGGTGTGGCAGTTTTGACCTCTACTACTCAAATTTATGTAAAAATTGATTTGGGATATCCAAAAGGATATAAATGATCTTTGGTAGCAATATAAAGTCAAGTTGAGCTCTCAATTATAGATAATTACATAAGAAAAAATACATGCATGAGAATAATATTAAACACATGCCATGACTAATTTTATGTGTGAGGAGACATTGGCAAAAAAAATAAATGTGTTCAAGTGGTTATTGGATTAGGGTTTCAATAGAGTTTCGGTAAGGTTCACCTTCGTTCTCTTCACTATGGAGGAATAATATAGGAAATTATAAGTTTGATGAATGTTTGGTAAGAGAAGATGACCTGGCAAGAGATGTAAAGATCCCATCATAACACTATTTTTGCAATACTCATATCATTATGTAATGAACCCCTTCTAATATGGGGATTCATTTATAATATTATTTTTGTAAAACTTTGTAATGATATGTGGTAAGGCACCTAGACAAGTGGGGACATTTCATGTAACCATTATCAAGAATGTAATTGTTGTCTGGTAGAAGATTCTAGCTCAAGTGGAATTTTGCATGTAAGCTAACTCTTGAGAAGTAGGTTAGGGTTGCATGAAGTGATTTTTAAAAACATGGGTCTATGAACGAATGTATCTTTTTGAAAACTAATGAAAGTATTGAAGGAGGTTGCCCCCTTGAAAAGGTTTGCGATTCTATCTTAGTTTGTGAGATTGTTTCATTTTTGCACTTAATTTCCATATTGCAATAGTTTGTGTTTCAAGTATTTATGTTTATTTGCAATATTTGTGTGAGTGAGTTTATTTTTAATAGTAGGTTCCTAACAAGTGGTATTAGAGTACTTTTTAGGACCGAGTTTCACTATGACTATTATAGTTCTTGCCATTCCTTTATGACTATTAGATATAATTTTCTTGTGTTTTCCATTTTCTACTCGTTCTTTATTTAAAAAAATAGCAAAAACACAATATATATTTCTACAACAGTTTATTAGGTTAGAAACCTTGTGTCAAGGGTTTTAAAATATCACAAAGGAGTTATTGGCTAAGCTATATTACCCATAAAGTTTCTAGTGAAGTTAGGGGTGATTAGGCTCCAATATCTAGGCCTCAAACAACACCCATATACGAAATTAAGCTCCCACATATCTTCAGGTATATCAAGATACCACCTAATATTAGGAGAAACTTTAGACTTAGTAATATTTTTGGCCTTGTATTATCCCTAGTACATTGGATGCAACATCTAGAAATATTTCCCTCTCGTACTATGAGGTAGGTAGTGTGCTTAAGGGTATGTATGGAATCCTCCTTGACTAGTGGTCTAAAATATTGGTTTGAGTACTATCGTTCATCACTATAGTATAATAGAGGGCCTATGGGTATTACACATACCTTGAATTAGCATTCCTTGGTTCTATAAAAGTTTAACCTACAAAAAAACCTTTATGTTTTATTGAATGCATAAAGATGAGACTTTCGTATCATAAGAATACTATTTGAAATGGAGGAAAGGGCTGGTAGACATATAGAAATAATCAATATAGAGTTTGTCAGTGTTAGTAATAGTTGCAAATCACTTTAATCTAAGAGTAGTAATAGGCAGGGTATGGTTGTCAATTATCAGTAACAATTGTCTATGACCAATCAAAAATTATAGCACACAAAGAATTATCAATGATAGAGTTAGAATAGACAATCATCAGTATAGGGGACCATAGTGTTAGTAATTGAATAATGTCAATAATAACCAATGCAAAGACTATTAGTAACCAATAGTGCAAGGATAGTTGTAAGGGGTTGGTCAACAAAAAACCTAACTTTTAAACCAAGCCTTCAAGAGGAAAATTGACCACACTGGTAACCTCAACAACAAAACAAATAAAAAATGTTTGGGGTGCCCAAAAACAATGTTGTGATATATAGCTAATTGCAATTGTCTTGTTGAGCTGATCGTTTTGCTATATTACACCCAAGCAATTTTCTAGCTTCTTACTAAAAATAGTAACCCTTGAAATCACACTTCTATTTTTAGTAAGTTAGTGGTAGTTGTTTGAATCACTCCAAAATGGTTGGTGGTACTCGTGGACACCAAAAGAGGTCAACTATTTGGAGATAATAGAAACCACAATTAATTACCTTATGGAAATAATGCATTTTGTGAAGGATGACATACAATGTTTGAAAAGTGATTACTTCAGCTCCAAAACCAACTTTGAAGACCACTTATTAGAGCTCGAGGAAACAATTAAGGATTCCCCAAAGGTATTTGAGAATCATGACATTGAACACACTAGTCAAGGAAAAGGACTCCATAGGGACAAGGAAGGCTTTCACACTTTGTTTTATCAAGAAGCTCCATTTAAGATGCCTAAATTGGACTTTCCTAAGTTTAGTGGAAAGGATGTTGATGGGTGGTTATATTACGCGAATCAATTTTTCAAACTTCACAATGTCCCTAAATATTTGTGGATCACTATGGCATCTTTCAACATTAAATATAAAGCTTTACAGTGGTACATAGGAAGTTTTTGAGTCCTAATTACTCACTCATTTTGGCCCCAGTGAGTATGAGGAATTCATAGGAGAATTAACCAAACTAAGAAAAACCTCTATAGTCCATGACTACCAGACCCAATTTGAAAACTAGCTAACAAAACCAAGGGGTTGAATGAAGGATTTTTTGAGTTTTTTTGTTAGTGGTTTGAAGGATGATCTTAATTTTGAGTTCAAGATGTTCAAAACACAAACTATGATGCAGGCCATAAGCTTGGCACAGTTGGCCAAATAAGAATCCTCAACTTAAAGGACACCTAAATTTCCATAGGTTCCTTTCCTTCCAAGATCACAGTAAATATTGAACATAAATCTACTCCTTAAAAGTGCTTGACTATTGAAGAGATGGATACCTGATGCATCTAAGAGATGTTATAATTGTGATGAAAAATACACACAAGGGCATAGATGCATCCAAAATAAGATATTATTGATTGATGTAGAGGAGACAAAAAGCAGAGAAAAACTTGAGGATGAAGTAGAAGCATCAGAAGACTCACCTCAAGATGAGGGTGACAACAAGAAGAGCCAAAGCCAAAACTTTTTGTTCATTCTCTTGCAGGGAATACTACTTCACAAACCATGAAATTCATAGGATTTTTCAAAGGCCAATGTCTAACAATCCTCATTGATTCAATAAGCACAAACAATGTTATTGATCCTAAAATCACTAAGCAAGCCAATTGTTACATACATACTTACAACTCTTTTGAGGTTGTGGTGGCAAATGGAAGGACCTTGCCTTGCAAAGGTAAATACCACAATGTTTATTTGAAAAATTATCTTCAAATAGGGGGATGCGATATGGTGCTAGGACCTTAATGGTTAGGAAATTTGGGCACCATTTATTAGAATTTTGCAGAGTTGTGGATGTAGTTTTTATAAAATGGTATGTCTTACACTCTTCATGGTTCACAAGTAGGACATCCTATGATTATTAGTTCAAACAATATGGAGAAGTTAAAAAAAAAAAATTCTTATGCGGTAATCACTCAGATCTTTGAAATACAACCAACCACGTCAGTAGAAGATAAAACTCATGAATATGATGAAGGACTAGAACAACACACAGCAAGAAAATGCAATTCTCGACAACAGAGGTCTTTCAATTCAGAAAACATAGAAGTTACATTCAAAATGGCCAAGCCCCGAATACAATGCATGCGCGGCCCTTTTATCCCCGACCCCAGCTTCTCCCGACATCATTACACAAAGTGCGGGATCCCCTGTAACCATCCACACGAATGTTCTCTGGCCGTCTACAAGATGTTTCCAGGTGCCCCGTATTCTCATGGTATGTAATGGTGGAGTGCACTGCAGCTGCCTGTCAACCCATCCGCCAAGTTATCATTCATAGGAATGCGCCAAAGCCGCTGGTAGTTCGTTGCCACGTGTCCCCTTGTCAGAGTCCCAGCAACCGCTTCATACTCTAGGGCCGCCTGTAACTTTACGCCACGTGTCCCTCTACAATGGTCTACAACCATCGGCTGGTCAGGCGTCGTGAGCGTTCTATCATGATATCGCGACGTTCTTGCTCCCATACCATCTCTCTCCTCTTTGGTCGTGATATCGCGACGTCTTGGCGTTGGCTTCTCCTTTCTTCCTTGGGGGCCATGATTTCGTGACACGTCATGAAATCGCGACGTCTAAGCCTTCCTTACTCGCTTTCTGCCTTTGGACCGCGAAACCGTGACATGTCACGATTTCGTGACATCTTTGCTTTCCGTACTCAGCTGCTTCGTTCGGGCCGTGAAACCGTGACATGCTACGATTTCGCGACATCTTTTCCCTTCAAGTATTGCCTCCTAGAAGTGTCACGATTTTGTGACGTTCTTTGTGCCTTCGAGTCTTTCCTTTGGAAGCGTCGTGATTTCGTGACCATTTTGTTCCTTGGTGTCCTCGTCCCAAAGGTGTCACGATTTCACGACCACCTTGTGCCTTTAAGCCCTTACTCCGAAAGTGTCACGATTTCGCGACCATTTCACGCCCTTGAGTCTTCGGCCCGGAAGTGTCGCGATTTCGCGACCACTTTGCGTTTCAGAACCTTGCCTCCGAAAATGTCACGATTTCATGACATCTTTGCACCGTTGAGCCTTCGCACCGAAAGCGTCACGATTTCACGACCGCTTTGCGTTTTAGAACCTTTCCTCCGAAGATGTCACGATTTCGCGACCACTTTGTGCCCTCCAGTCTTGTCCTCGAAAGTGTCACGATTTTGTGACGTCTTTGAGCCTTAGAGATCTTCCCTCCGAATGTGTCACGATTTCGTGACCATTTTGTGCCTTGGCCTCCTTGCTGTGAGAATGTCGTGATTTCACGACCATTTGGCATCGTGGCTTCTCTGCTCCGAAAATGTCATGATTTCGTGACCATTTGGCGCCCAAGCTGCTTTGCTTCGAAAATGTCATGATTTCACGACCATCTGGCACCCAAGCTCTTTTGCTTCGAAATTTTTGCAATTTCACGACCAATTGGACGTTCGAGCTGCTTTGTTTTGGAACTGTCGTGATTTCGCGATCATTTGGCACCTTGACCCTGTTCATCAAAAAGTGTCGTGATATCGCGACAGTTTGGTCCCTTGGCGCTCTTCCTCAAAAAGCCTCATGCTATCACGACAGTTTTGGAACTTAGAGGAAAAAAACATTTTTTGGTGATGCAAGATTGCTTCTTCGCCTCTGGATGCTCCTGCATCAGACACCCGATGTGAGTTTGAGAAGTGACCTTCACTTCTGATCTTTTCGAGGTAGACCCAGGCGATCCACCTCAGCCTTTGACAACCAAGTCGCATCTTCTATGGGTCTACCTTTCCATTTGACTAAATACTCAGAGTAACTCCTGTTCCTAGTACTTCGGCCCTCACGAGTATCCAGAACTTCTTCTATCTCGTTCGAAACTGGGATGACTGCTGGAATGCTCCACAAATCTAGACTGGGTACCTCACTGCTTTCTCCTTCATGGTACTCGACCAAATATGAGATGTTAAACACGGGGGAGATGTTAAGTTCGCTTGGTAACTCCACCTCGTATGCATTACCCGAATCCCATTTGCCAATGATCTTGCATGGCCCAAATTTCTTTATTTTTAGTTTGTTATAGGTCTTGGCGGGAAACCGCTCCTTCCTCAGATGGACCATGACATAATCTCCTACTTTGAACTCTTTGGCTCGACATTTTTGGTCCGCCCTTGTCTTGTACTGAGCATTCATCTTGGCAATGTGTCTTGTCACTTCCTCATGCACTCCCTTCAGGTGTTCGACAAAGTCTTCTACCTCAGCACTGCATTTCTCCCTCGTATCTATCCTTCGCAACTCTAAAGCGTTTCTGGGGCTGCTCCCATAGATGATCTGGAATGGTGATTTATTTGTACTCCTATTGATCGAGCTGTTATACGCGAATTCTACTTGCGGTAGAACTAGATCCCATCCCTTGGGCTTGTCCCCTACCAAGCATCGTAGTAGGTTGCCCAAAATCCTATTAACCACCTCTGTTTGGCCATCTGTTTGGGGGTGGTATGTAGAACTGAACTTTAAATCTGTCTTCAGTTTCTTCCACAGGGTCCTCCAAAAGTACCCTACAAACTTAGTATCCCTGTCCGACACAATGCTTCTTGGCAGCCCATGAAGGCGTACCACTTCCTTAAAGAACAAACCAGCTACATGGACCGCATCGCTAGTCTTCTGGCATGAGATAAAGTGAGCCATTTTTGAAAACTGGTCCACAACCACAAATATGGAATCGTGTCCCCTCTGCGTCCTGGGTAAACCAAGCACAAAATCCATACTAATATCTTCCCACGGTCTTTTAGGTATAGGTAGCGGTTGATACAAGCCAGTAGGCTGCCTCACACCTTTTGCCATCTGGCATATCCTACAACTCTGCACAAACTTTGCCACATCTTGTTGCAATTGCGGCCAGTAATAGTTTTCACTAACAAGTGAGATAGTTTTGTCACGACCAAAATGTCCCGCTAGACCTCCACTGTGCTTTTCCTTGATGAGATTTTCTCTCATTGAGCTCCTCGAAATGCATAATTGGTTCCCCCTGAACAGCATCCCCTCTTGAACTAGGTAATTCAACCACTTAGTCCTATCCAACGTAACAGGCGCAGTGCAGGCTTTCCAAGCTTCTACGAAATCGGGGTCTGCAGGGTATAAGCTCTTGAGCTCAGCAAACCCTACAACCTCCACTTTCATTTCCATCATCAAACATTGTCTCCTACTCAAGGCATCTACCACCCTATTGGATCTTCCGCTCCGATGCTTCAGCACAAAGGTATAGCTCTGCAGGAACTCTACCCATTTCAGATGCCTCTGATTCAATTTCCCTTGACTGTTAATATACTGCAATGCTTGATGATCGGTATAAAGAACAAATTCTTTTGGCAACAAATAGTGCCTCCATTTCTTGAGTGCTTGAACTATGGCGTAGAACTCCTGATCATATACCGAATACTTCCTCCTGGCATCATTGAGCTTCTCGCTGAAATACGCAACAGGCCTACCCTCTTGGCTCAATACGGCTCTTATGGCATCGCCACTCGCATCGCAGTCCACCTGAAACACCTTATTGAAATCCGGAAGTGCTAAGATGGGTTGCTCAGTGACCTTCTTCTTTAGCATAGCAAAGCTTTTGTCTGCTCCAACTGTCCATTGGAATTCCTTCTTGTTCCCCTTCATTGTCTCCGTAAGAGATGCGCAAATACTGCTGAAGTTTCTAATGAACTTTTCGTAGAAACTGGCCAGACCATGAAATGATCTAACCTCGGTCACACTTCTTGGAGCAGGCCATTCTAAGATAGCCTTCACCTTTTCGGGGTCCATTTTGAGACCATTTGCTGAGATAACAAATCCCAGGTACACCAGCTCCTTCTTCACGAAGTTGCACTTCTTTAGATTGATCAGTAACTGCTCCTCCCGTAGTTTCTCAAAAACCCTCCTGATGTGCATCAGGTGCTCCTCTAGGGTCTTGCTAAAAATCAGGATATCATCCAAGTAGACAATAACAAATTTGCCCAAAAATTCCTTCAGGACTTCATTCATTAACCGCATGAAAGTACTTGGTGCATTGGTCAGCCCAAATGGCATAACCAACCACTCATACAGCCCCTCTCTGGTTTTAAAGGCTGTCTTCCACTCATCCCCTTCTCTAATGCGGATCTGATGGTAACCACTTTTCAAGTCAATATTTGTGAAGTATTCAGCTCCACTTAAGCAGTCCATGATATCATCCATCCTTGGTAGTGGGAACCTATATTTGATGGTGATTTTGTTAATTGCCCGAGAGTCCGTGCACATCCTCCATTCCCCATCCTTCTTGGGTGCTAGTACTGCTGGTACTGCACATGGACTAAGACTCTCCCTAATCAGCCCTTTCTTCAACAGATCTTGAACTTGCTGATTCAACTCCTCAGTTTCCACAGGCGTCATTCGATGTGCAGCCTTGTTTGGCAAGCTCGATCTAGGCACCAAATCTATGTGGTGACTGATCTTCCTAACAGGCGGTAAACCTTCAGGAACATTATCAAAAATGATATATGGGAATTCCTCTAATAGTCCCATGACTTCCATTGGGATTTCCTTGCATCCTTCTTCCCTAACCCTGGGGATTATGGCATAGCACATACGATCTAGCTTCAGGCCTTCCAAAAATCTTTTGCCATCAACTAGACAGACTCGTGCACTGCTGCACACTTTCTCATCCGCCTCCTTCAGGGGTTTTAACTTATGGCAAACTCCATTCTTTGACAAAGAATATGTGTTGGCTCGACCATCATGTACAACACTTCGGTCAAACTGCCATGGTCTCCCAAGCAACAGGTGACATGCATCCATAGGCAAGATGTCACATAAGACCTCATCTCGGTAAGTTCCAATATTGAACTTCACCAGGCATTGCTCACTTACTAGCACCCGATGGTATTTTTGCAACCATGCAATTCGATAAGGGTGTGGGTGTTTCCTCCTTTCCAACTGGAGCTTGGCAACCATTTCCTCAGAAACCAAATTGTCAGTGCTTCCATTATCGATAATGACGTTACATACCTTGCCTGCACACTTGCATCTGGTTTGAAACAGACTGTTCCTTTGGTCTGCCTTTTCCTCTTCATTCAACATGACCCTTCTGATGATCATTGCTTCTCCCCTTTCTGCCTCCTCAGAGTGCTCAGACTCTACACCTTTGTCTGCTACAGCAGCTCGGGCCTGACCCTCAGGTCTTCGATTTGGCCTCTCTTGATGTTGCGGGCAGTTGTATGCCCTGTGTCCTTCTTCCTCGCAGTTGAAGCAGGTTCCTCGAAAGACACCTCTTCCTAACCCTCACCCAGGCCTACCTCTTCCTCTCGGGTAGTTGTTGTTCTGATTGCGTGGGCGTTGATCATTCTCCTCCTTCCCTTATTTCTATTTTTGGCTACTGCTAGTTTCACCAGTTTTCCCAAAATCTTTGTATCTTCCACCACTGCCTCTTCCACCAACTCTTCCACCCCTGTCCTTTCCTCTCTGCTTTCCATCAAATCTCCTATTCAGTTTCTCCTCCACTTTTAATGCAAAATGGTATGCATCCTCCACCGTGCTCATCCTAACCAGCCCCAGCTCTTCTTGAATGTTGGTTCGCAATCCGTTGATGTATCGTGCGACTTTCTCCTTTTTCGCCTTCGAATGGCCGGTTCTGATCGAGATTTGATAGAACTCCTCTGTATACTCCTTGACAGATTTGCTTTCCTGTCGAAGACTCTGCATCTTTCTCAACAAATCCAACTCGTAATCTGTAGGGATGAACTATCTCTTCAATTTCTCCACCATCCTATCCCACCTGGTGATCTTTTCCTTTCCCCTCCTGTTCCTTTCCAGCTACACTCCTTTCCAACAGATGCTAGCATGTCCTTTAGGCTTGGTTTTTGTGAACCTGATTCGATTTGGGTCTGAGATCTCTTCATACTCGAAATACTCCTCCATGTCGTTGATCCAATCTATCAACTCCTCAGGGTTGAGGTTCCCGGAGTAAGTAGAGACGTCAAATTTCGGCTTCTTCCCAATCTGGGAGATGGCCCTATACAGCCTAGCCTCTACTGGATCCAAGGCTTCTTCCTCATCGGATGGACCCTCTTCTTCCCAGACCTCATCCTCACTGGGTTCCTCCCTTCTTGGCTCAACTCCTCTTCTAATTTCCTCCTGTAGGGCTTCAACTTGCCTCTGCAAGGCTCTAAGATCGACCTCTGCTTGCCTGTTCCTCACACCACCATGGTTCCTACACAGAGGCATCCTGCTTCTTCCTCATAACCCACAACCACGGTCCTGGTGCAAACTGCCTCACTATCGACGATCGGTTTGCACACTCAGAACCAACCTGGCTCTGATACCACTTGATACAGGACTAAAACAACACAACAAATTAACACGATCCTCCCCCACAGAGGTCTTTCAATTCAAAAATATATCAGTTACATTCAAAATTGCCTAGCCCTGAATACAATGCATGCACGGTCCTTTTATCCCCGACCCCAGCTTCGCCCGACATCATTACACAAAGTGCGGGATCCCCTGTAACCATCCACACGAATGTTCTCTGGCCGTCTGCAAGATGCTTCCCGGTGCCCCGTATTCTCATGGTCTATAATGGCGGAGTGCGCTGTAGCCACCTATCAACCCATCCGCCAAGTTATCATTCATAGGAATGAGCCAAAGCCACTGGTAGTTCGTTGCCATGTGTCCCCTTGTCAGAGTCCCAGCAACCGCTTCATACTCTAGGGCCGCCTGTAACTTTACACCACGTGTCCCTCTGTAATGGTCTGCAACCGCCGGTTGGTCAGGCATCATGAGCGTTCTGTCACGATATCACGACGTTCTTGCTCCCATACCTTCTCTCTCCTCTTTGGTCACGATATCGTGACGTCTTGGCGTTGGCTTCTCCTTTCTTCCTTGGGGGCCGCGATTTCGTGACACGTCGTGAAATCACGACGTCTAAGCCTTCCTTACTCGCTTTCTACTTTTGGGCCGTGAAACCGTGACATGTCGTGATTTCGTGACATCTTTGCTTTCCGTACTCGACTGCTTCGTTTGGGCCGTGAAACCGTGACATGCCACGATTTCGTGACATCTTTTCCCTTCAAGTCTTGCCTCCCGAAAGTGTCACGATTTTGCGACGTTCTTTGTGCCTTCAAGTCTTTCCTTCGGAAGCGTCACGATTTCGCGACCATTTTGTCCCTTGGTGTCTTCGTCCCAAAGGTGTCGCGATTTCGCGACCACCTTGTGCCTTTAAGCCCTTACTCCGAAAGTGTCGCGATTTCGCGACCATTTCACGCCCTTGAGTCTTCGGCTCGGAAGTGTCACGATTTCGTGACCACTTTGCGTTTTAGAACCTTACCTTCGAAAATGTCACGATTTTGTGAAATCTTTGTGCCGTTGAGCCTTCGCACCGAAAGCATCTCGATTTCGCGATCGCTTTGCGTTTTAGAACCTTTCCTCCGAAGATGTCGCGATTTCGCGACCACTTTGGGCCCTCCAGTCTTGTCCTCGAAAGTGTCACGATTTCGTGATGTCTTTGAGCCTTAGAGCCTTTCCCTCCGAATGTGTCGCGATTTCGCGACCATTTTGTGCCTTGGCCTCCTTGTTGTGAGAATGTCGTGATTTCGTGACCATTTGGCATCGTGGCTTCTCTGCTCAGAAAATGTCGTGATTTCGTGACCATTTGACGCCCAAGCTGCTTGGCTTTAGAAATGTCACGATTTCACGACCATCTGGCACCCAAGCTCTTTTGATTCGAAATTGTCATGATTTCACGACCAATTGGATGTTCGAGCTGCTTTGTTTCGAAACTGTCGTAATTTTGCGACCATTTTGCGCCTTGACCCTCTTCATCAAAAAGCGTCGCGATATCGCGATAGTTTGGTCCCTTGGCGCTCTTCCTCAAAAAGCTTCGCGATATCGCGATAGTTTTGGCACTTAGAGAAAAAAAACATTTTTGGGTGATGCAAGATTGCTTCTTCGCCTCCGGATGCTCCTGCATCAAAATATTTGTAGCTCCTTCTGACAAAGCATGAGGTAGTTTTTACAAAATAAAAAAACTTACCACCCCATCACTTCCATGATCATGCCATTACATTGATACCTAGTATTGTGTTGCCTAAAATTAGACCTTACTGATACCCCCATGTTCTTAAGTCAAAATTAGAGATATTAGTACAAGAATTCTTAAAATTTGGAGTCATTTGACCTAGTAATAGTCCTTATTCTTCTATAGTCTTGTTGGTTTGTAAGAAATATGGGTCTTGATGGTTGTGTATAGATTTTCATAAGCTCAATAAGCTCACCATTAAGGATAAATTTTATTTTACTATGGTAGATTAATTATTGGATGAGTTGCATGGTGCTATGTTTTTCTCCAAGTTAGATCTTTGCTCGGGTTACCATCAAATATGGCTCAAAGAGGAGGATATTCCCAAAACAACATTTTGCACTCATGAGGGTCATTATGAATTTTTGGTTATGCCATTTGGCTTGAAAAATGCACCTTCCATATTTCAAAGCCTCATGAACAATATTTTCTACCCATTCCTTTGTAAATTCATTTTAGTCTTCTTTGATGATATTTTGGTTTATAGTTGCTCTTGGGAAGAGCACCTCATCCATGTGGAGCATACTTTACAACTTTTGGCATAACATCAACTTTATGATAAGATGTCTAAGTTTTATTTTTGATTGAGCTAAGTAGAGTATTTGGGACACATTGTAACAAAAGGAGTTAAAGTTGACCCTAAGAAGATTCAAGCCATTCAATATTGGCCAAATCCCCACACTCTTGAAGGGCATGTTAGGACCCCATCCTAACACTATTTTTGTAATACTCATATGATTATGTAATGACCCCATTCCAATGTGGGGATTCCTTTATAATGTTATTTTTGTTATACTTTGTAATGGTATGTGGCAAGTAAGGCATATAGACAAGTTGGAGCATTTCATATAACCTTTATCAAGAATGTAACTATTATTTGGTAGAAGATTCTATCGTGAGTGGCATTTTTCATTTAAGCCAACTCTTGAGTTGTAGGTTAGGATTGCCTAAAGTGTTTCTTTAAAATACATGGGTCTATGAACGAATGTATATTTTTATAAATTAAATAAAGTATTGAAGGAGGTTGCCCCATAGAAGAGGCCTATGATTCTATGTTATTTTGTGAGACTATTTCATTTTTGCACTTAATTTATATATTGAAATAGTTTTTGTTTTAAGTATTTATGTTTATTTTCAATATATATGTGAGTTAGTTTATTTTTAATAGTAGGTTCCTAACAAGAGAGGCTATCAAAGTGGAAAGGATAGGTAAGATGTCCAATCTAAATATTTAGCACTTGGAGCAATGAGAGAAGAGGTGGAAAATAGGTAGGTACGACTAAGGTGAGGTGTAGGAATAAGGTGGCAAGGGTAGTTGTAACTAGAGTAAGGTGTGGGAGTGAGGTGGAAAATAGGTAGGTATGACTAAGGTGAGGTGTGGGAGTGAGGTGGCAAGGATAGTTGTAACTAGAGTAAGGTGTGGGAGTGAGGTGGCAAGAATAGTTGTAACTAGGTTGAGGTGTGGGAGTGAGGTGGCAAGATTAGTTGTAATTAGGATAAGGTGGCATGAGTAGGTAGGTTAAGTGGGTGATGAGGTATCGACTTAGGATAGGATGATAGACACTTAGGAAATGGATTATCTAGTTTATTATTATTATTATTATTATTATTCAATGTTCTCTAGATATAATTTTGGCATTATTATTATTAATTAAATGGTTTGCAAAATTTACTAAAAAAATTACAAAACTTATTTCAATATTTACAAAACCTATTAAGACATGTACCTATAAAAAATATGATACTTTTTGGGTGTCTACATTTACCCCTTTTTATATTGTGTTGTATGTGAACATAATGCAGTGACACCAAATAATTGAATTGACAACATATGATAATAAGTGGACAAAGATAGTTGACGATGATTGACCACAACTTTTTGTCATGCCATAACATTGAGTCAATACGGGATATGTTAAATTGAATTAGATAAAGGTAAATATAAAATTCCCCAATATAGAAATGAACATATGTTCTTGTAGCCTTGCCTTTGATGAATTTGAGAGAACTGCTTTTTGCACCAACAAGGGTTAATGATAGCTTTTGACATAGGTGATTAGACAAATGCAACTCCATTATTGGGTGCTTAAATTTTCAAACTATTTTATGATATCATTTTGAGGGTAATATCTCTCCCCTAAAGTTTTGAGTTGATGGAGGAATAAATGGATGACAATGATGAAGTAGTTGACAAAAATGTGTTTGGGAATGGTAAAAAATAATAAAAAAATGGTAAGAAGAAAAAGAGATTTTGGAAATGAATGCAAATAGGGGGACCACCAAGGGCTTTGTGGTCACATAACCATACTTGGAAATCATCTAGCGACTACCAAAGGTGATAATGCGACTGCTCATTATGGTTGGGTATGCAGTGATAAATAGCCCACCATCATGCATGAGGGCTCATTTGTATCATGCATCGTGATAGAGGGGAGAAAGAGAGAGGGGTAAAGAGAAATTTGGAGAGTGAAGAACTAGAAAAATGATAGGTAAAAGTGATAAGATGGCCATAGGTGGTGTAGCTACAATATTTGAAGGGTGTGCACAATCGATAAGTCAACATGTGACCTTTTTGTTCTTTAATTTAGCATATAATTAATAAATGAACCATTAGGATAAGATGCATTTTTGGATATGAGTGTCATATTTTTTGTGCATTACAAGATAAAGGGTATCTCAAATTATGCTTAGATAGGTAAATAAATGGGTCTATACAATTGTACATTGTACGAACTAACTTGGTTTTGCTCATTTTTGGATATCATCGGGGATCTAGTAGTTATGAGTACGACTGCCAAGGGTCTAGCGGTCACTAGATTTGTACAATTATACAAATCCATACAATTGTATGAACTATATAGTTTTATATATTTATTTATTCGATATATTGATTAAATTATGATGATGAGTTGTGATGCATGATGAGTTTTTTGTTTTTGATATACAATTGTCTATACAGTCATAAGGACTTTATGGGTCCATTTTTATTTTTGGTTACATGAAATGGTGTTGATGAATGATAAATGAATAATGATAGTTATGATGATTGTGGGAAAGACAGATAATAAAAATTATTTTTCCAAGTGAGAGGACAATTGACACTAGCTGATTAGGATTCAATGGGAGACATCGGGTTGGTGAAGATCACCCAACTAGAGCTGGTTCATGCAGATCACTAGTATTTATCAATATTAGTGAAGATATGGGACCCAAACATAGGGAAATTCAATTTTTGACAATCACATTGGAGGATGTGTATCAGATATTCTGAGTGCCAATAGAGGGTATTTCCATCTGGGTGGCTAGTATAGTGCATAGGGATGCATTACTACAAAGAGTATATAGGGACGTTTGGGAGGATATAGATATTGATAGTGATAGTGTGTTGTATGAAGTGCACTATAATATGGAGATGTTGAGGTAGTTACATACACTCTTGATGGCATAAATTTCCAATATCATCATATCATATTCATCAAGTGCACGATTCCCCTAGAACCTTATGGGATTGGTGTTTGATATGGTGGAGAGACCTGTAGTTTATGCCTAGGTCCTAGCCTTATAAACCTATATGTATAGAAAGCTATACAGATAGAGGTAGATAGGATTACATTGTATTTTATTTCTATAGGTGTGGGGTTGGTAGCATGTTCTTGTGGGTCAAACCTAAGGTATGTTGTTTATTACACATACAAACATAGGGCTAGAGGTACCATATGCAATGAGATGGTAGCATGATAAAGAGGGCCAAGTGAGTAGGCCACATGCTAGATATAGTGAGTATTACCATGCTTTATGGGTAGGATTGAGGCTAGGGGATATAATATGGAGGCCATGGGGAGAGGGATCGATGTAGGATGAGGATGGATAGTAGTTAGTGTTGGTACGATGAGCTATATGGGTGTTGGAGAGATTCAATACATAGTGTGAATATTTTCAATACTCATAGGTGCTTAGGTAGCTTGATATTAGGTAAGGAGTATCGGATCCACCAAGGATGTATAGGCAAAGAGGGATTGAGATTATCATAGTATTATGGGTCAAGCCAGTGAGTCCTAAGGAAGATAAGAGGATTATCATGTTAGATGTGGGGATCACATTAGAGTATGACATCTAGTGGGTGATGTAGTAGGGATAGCTAGATGAAAATATGCAAAAATTGTACACCTAAGAAATTATATGAGAATCAAATTGAAATAACAAAATCATGCAACCATCGAGATAAAGATAGGAAGTAAGAAATATGGTGCCCTTATCATTAATCAAGATATTGTCCTTCACAAGGAGGTTATAATGATATCCCTTTGAGGGATTTAATACCAATTTTATACAACTTTTACAATAAATAATCAATGGTAGGAGTATCCTACAAAATATTTGCAATCCCACAAACTAATGTTGGAAGGAGTTTCTTGTGACCTCTGTGATGTATGATGAAGATTTGAAGAATATTTTATGTTGCTAGCTCCTACCAAGACCTGAAATTTATACACAAGAACACTCAAAAGAAATTAGTAGCATTTTAAGAGACTTTCAAGATAAGGCCCATATTCATGATAATGAAATAACAAGGAAAAATATGTAATACAATAAATAAATGCATAAATTAAAATTTAAGTATGCTTACTAGTAATTAAAATGCAGATAAATCTACTGAATTGTAAGAAAACAAAGAAAAATAATCTTTTCAAGAGGTCATCCTTGTGTAGAGTGGTCTAGCCTACTGACCATCCTTGGTTAGGGTGGTGGTGCCTACGGGCCATCTCAGGGAGATATGACCTTTGAGATGCAAATGATTTCCTTGTAACCGATATGAGATGAATCTGGATTGATTTGGAGAAATTGATGTTCAAGGGTGTGCTCTTAAAGAATGACTTGATTGGTGGATATTGACATGAAAATAGAGTTGTTGATGGTGAAAGAAGCATATTCAACCTTCAACCTTGGAGATGATCCATTGATGCACTTGGAAACTCCATGGCTAGATTTGGGTAACATTTCATTGCTTATAGGAGTAGAATCTCTTTGGTATTCAATTCAAAAACACTTTAGTATGTGAAATTGATATATATTTTAATGAAAGCTATACATATTTTATAGATTTTCCAAATGGAAATCCAATCTTGCAAAGGAATCCAAGAATAATAAGCAATTAGATTCAAGAATGGCAACTGCCCATTCTAGAACCTTTTTGCAACTGACTGTGCGTGCTTAGCTGTCCCATGTAACCATTTTTTCCTCAGCTTGGGAGTCAAAGTTTTTTATAGAGGTGTCCATCCCAAGGTAGGGTGACCATGGTTGCTGGCCATATTAGGGTGGGATGGTCTTTGGAGGCCATCCCTAGGTAGTACGGTCCAAGCTACAAAAGGTAATTTACCCTTGTTTGAGTGGTGAAAACCATTGTTAAGCCCTAAAGCTGACCAAGGTGGGTTATATGGCTTAAAAAGGTTTCCTATTGGTAGTATTATCAAAATTACATATTTTAGATGTCTACAGATGCCCCTTTTTGGGATGCATTATGTGACAACATAGTGTGGAGCAAAACTAGGTGACCTAAAGTCAAGTTGAGGGTTGATGGTGTTCATCAATTTGATCAATGTTAGATGCCCCAATCATGGAAAGAGCATGCATTTTTGAATCATTAATTTCAACTCATTAAAGAAATTGGTCTTGGTTTCTCTTCAGCTTCTAGGTAGGCTCAAGGGACTTACAACCCTAGGCTTTGGAGAATACCAAGTATTTGATAACCGTTATGGGTATACCATACAGACAGTTTTGATTATCCTATTATGTATTTAGTTAACAATATTTATTTTTTGTCTACCCCAAGCAAAAGGGGTATGATTATATTTGGCAATGATTCTTGGATGAATGTAATTTACATGATTAATTGTTTTATTATGAATTTTGTGATTATGAATACTCCCTCAAGCAACAAGTCGATGAGTTGATGAAAATTCATCTTGGTCAAGCAACGAATCGCTTGACCAAGATGACTAGTTTAGTTTTTGTTAGGAGCTTTAAAAATGTGAAAGGGGAAAATCCTCTTATAGTTGTGATTTCAACCATTATGGGTAATTTTCATATCTCTATCCCTTGGATAATTCCATCCACATGGCTTTCTTAGAGAATTGAAGTGTTAAAAATATGATTTATTGTAGAGGTGAATCACTATGTTTGATGATCTCTTGGAACTGAAGGGGAGAATGAAACATATGTCTCTATCCCATGGAGTGGTCCAGCCATGGGGCTTTCTTATGGAATTAAGATAATACCATTTCAATTCTAATAGAGCTATTTTTAGTTCAAGTGACCTTATGGTGACCTACCTTTCCAACCAAATTGCATGGATAATTAGTCTCTACAACCTCTAGGTATATAGGATGAATCACTGGGTATGAGGTGAAGAACACAAGCTTATACTGAGAGGGGGGTGAATAGTATAATATCAAACTTTTAATTTTATTTCCAAATGATAATAGTAATAATATAAATGTGGTAAATAAAACAATGTACAAATCATCACACACATGAGAGACACAGATTTAACATGGTTCACCCAATCTGGACTATGTCCATGGAGAAAATATTTATTATAAAATTTCTCAAAAAAACTCTTGGGAACCAATTCCCTATTAAAATTTTATGGGTACCCACCCAAAGGATATCTCAATACCCTATACTCAAGTTCATGGACCTCTATCCACAAGAGAACTCTATCCCCTCAACTCTGGTTCATGGAATTCTATCCACAGGTGAAATCTATCCCCTCAAATTTGGTTTGTGGACCTCTATCCACAAGAGAACTCTATCCCATCAACTCTAGTTCATGGACCTCTATCCATAGGAGAACTCTATCCCCTCAACTCTAGTTCATGGACCTCTATCCACAAGAGAACTCTATCCCCTCAACTCTGGTTCATGGAACTCTATACATAGGATAATTCTATCCCCTCAACTCTGGTTTGTGGACTTCTATCCATAGGAGAACTCTATACTCTCAACTCTGGTTTGTGGATCTCTATCCATAAGAGAAATGTAATCTCCTTAGCTCTGGTCTACTCCAAAGCCTACTTACAACTCTACTCAAATCTGATCTAAGTCTATACACAAGACTTACCTAAATATTCTTATCAAACCTACTCAAACTACTACAATCCTATATAAAGCTTGCTCAAATCTACTCCAAGCCTTTTCACAAGGCTTGCTCCTACCCAAATTTGCTCAAATTTACACCAAGACTACTCATAAGGCTTACCAAAATCAGCTCGTAAACCTACTCTTAACTCTGCTCAAATTTTCTCCAAGTCTACACACCAAACTTGCTCAAATATGATCACAAAAACCTGCTCAAATATTCTCCAAGCCCACACATAAGGCTTGCTTAATTATTCTCACCAAACCTACTCAATTTACTCACAGATCTTGCTCAAAACATATACTCAAATTTTCTCATAACACATGCTCAAATCTGCTCATAACACATACCCAAATCTTCTCATAACACATACTCAAAACTGATCATAACACATACTCAAATTTTCTTATAACACATACTCATATCTACTCATAACACATACTCAAATATGCTCATAACACATACTCAAATCTGCTCATAAAACATACTCAAATTTGCTTCAATCATGCTCATAGAAACTGCTCAAACATTCCCAATTCTTGCATACAAATAATTTCATATACCTTTCTCAAAAGTTATTTCCTTGACTAAAGTAGTTTAAACATATTCTACCCAAAATTCATTTAACCTCTTGAACATATAGAGAATGATATGTACTATTAAATACCTAATATGTTCTTCATATTCACGTCTCACATTTATTACATTTTAACGGTATTTCTTGTATAAAACTTTAATAACTGACCTTCTTATGTATGTCCTACAATTAAAACTAATGCACACACTTGCTTCACAAATCCAATTTCTAACACTTGCACATTCACTTTCAATGACACTCAAACCAATACACAATGTTTTCTCAAACCCTAGCACATGTGTTTCCAATTTCATTAAAAAATGAAGCATAGTTTTATTTTCAACATCTAGCACATGTGTTTCCAATTTTATTCAATAATGAAGCACAATTTTATTCTCAGACCCTAGCACATGTGTTCCCAATTTCATTCAACAATGAAGCACAATTTTGTTCTCAAACCCTAGCACAAGTGTTTCCAATTTTATTCAACAATGAAGAACAATTTTATTTTCAAATCCTAGCACATGTGTTTCCAAAAATGCACATAAAATTAATCCTTATATCTCCTCCTTATGACATCAAACAAATTTTCTCAACCAAACACCTTAAGGAAAAAATTAGATCACCATACCTCTTAAATTGCTTTGATGAAGATGTGCCCTCAAGAACCTATCTCAAAAAAAAATTCTTTCCTTTGCCACTTGAAAGTTTGGTTAGCAATTTTATTTATTCAAACAATGAAAATCCTTCTCAAAAATATATTCACAATAATGCCTGAAAGTAATGCTCTATGATCCTCTTTTAATTTCACAAAATAAAGCTTTTAAATCATCACAATTTTCCTTCTATATAAACACAACAAAACAATAAGCCACAATACACCTTATTTATCCATTTCTCACATGAAAAAATATATCTCTTATTTTTCTACATTATAATATTTGCACACAAAAAAAATATTTATGCACCCTTATGACTCCTATATGTAAAATAGAAGCACCTTGTATCATGTACTCCCTTATATTCCTTGTAAATATTAATCAAACCTTAGCACATACCTTACAAAAATTAATACCGGTGTGGATAGGAATTGTTTCTTTGACCTCAATATCCCAATGGAAACGCGTGACCACTTGGGCTAACCAAGCAGAGAAGACCTCATGTGTGTGCTAAAAACCTTATGTCCTTTATTGCATTCACCAAAAAAACAAAAGCTCTTAAATTAGGTACCAACGAGAATCGAATTGCGAACCAACTCCCTCATAACTTAGCACAAGTCCAACTACTGCTTGGGCTACACTGGTAGATCACTTCTAAAATGATGATGTCCCATTTCTCCTATTCACTATCATCTCTTCGTATCTTCCACATCGAATCAAAAATCAAAATCTTGCTTAAATCAAAGTTTGAGGGTAATATTTATATACGTTTTAATGCATGCTTTTTGAAGTTGACCCACCTTGATATTTGATTTTGATAATTTAAATTTACTTTGGCGCATTTAAACTTTATACTTTGATATTATAATATTTTAAAAAATATTATAATAAAACCTTTTGCCTTTCCTTGAATATTTTTCAACCAAATAAAACCTTGTCTTTTTATTGCAATTTAAAATGTTTTTCAACCAAATGAGGCCCTGTCACTTTTAAACTCTCTTAATAATATTTAAATTTAAAATTTAAAATTATAATCCTTTTCTTGAATATTATCTTTGCTTTGCTTTCACAACCATGGAAAATATTTTACCTTGAAATCCATGCTCTCTTTGACATCCATGACCATGACCTTTGACATCAATGACAACTCAAATTACACCTCAATACACTTAATATTTCCAACAATCTCCCCATTTGTCATTGATAAAAACCCTTTCAAAAAATATTCTTTTAGTGCAACTGGATACCAAAATTGCTCCCCCTAAGAAGCTACTCCCCCTTACTGAAATCTCTCCCCCTTATTGAATTTTCTCCCCCTTTGACATCAATGGCAAAGGGCTCCATGGGGCTAAAAATAAGATATTTTAGCATAGCCCCCACACCACCTCCTCTTCTTGAGGTGATTAATTTTGGTATGGGAATGAAACTACTTCCAACTTACAATGCTCTTCTCCTTTTTCAATATTATTCTTCCATACCTTTGTAGCTATGCATCTTTGAAGATTTTGGTTATCCTTCTTCATGCTTATCCTTGGAGATTCCTGACAGTCTGATCTACACCACTTTGCTCTACGCCCAAAATCATTGTAATTGAAACATCTAATGTTGTAGTGCTTGAAAGGTGTAAATTAATTGAAATTATTTTTGGTGAAGCCACAATCATTCCTACCATGAACCCTGTAATTTATAGCTTTGTGACCTAAATTATTACATGAGAAACAATGCCCTTAGAAGAAATATTCATATTGCCTTGGAAAATATGGTCTCTTGGTCATTTCTTTGCCTTCTCTGTGATGATCCCTGTTTCTTGATTGTGCATTATTTTCTTCTTCAATGATGCTTCCACTTCTCAACTTATCAACATAGGTCTTAGGTTCTTCTTCAATATCTTCCTCTGAGACTTCCTTTTGAGCTTGACTCCCATTTTTTACCTCTTGACTTTATTCATAGCCTAGTCTTGATTTGAAAAATGAATATATTTGTGCTTTTATTATGTTATCCGGAGCTTTTGAACTTTTCCCAAACCTGTGTAGTGTTGGAAATATTGAGTACATTGGTTGTCATTGATGTTAAAGGTGAAATAGTTGAGAAATACCTTCAAGGTTGAAATATTAAAATGCAAGGCATATATCTTCAAAGGGTATATGAGGCAATAATTGTCAAGGCAAAAACATTCTCCATGGTTGTGTGAGAAAGGAAAAGTTAAGACTATCCACCATTACATTTGCAAGAAAAAGAAAAGGTTTAATTAGTTCTCCATCATTGCATTTGCAAGAAAAAAAATGTTTAATTACTTCTCCATGGTTGCATTTGTAAGAAAAAGAAAAGGTTTAATTAGTTCTCCATGGTGGCATTTGCAAAGAAAAATACAAGATTTTATTTTGTGAGAAAGAGGCCCAAAGGTGAAAAGTCTAATTTTTAATATATAAATATTTTAAGATTTAAAATATTACAATTAATTAAAAGGTTTAGAAGCTGGGTGACAAAAGGTTTTAAATTTAAAAATATAATTATATCAAGAGCTGACGTCAAAGTTCCAAAGGGAAAGAAAACATATATAAGAAGGTAAATTATTTGCATGGAGGTTGAGAAAGAGCACCATTCGATATCTGTTCAAGCATGCGAATCATGGAGGTAGAGAGAGGTAAAAATATTTATGCCATTCGTTGAAGGCAGTGAGGCTAAGGTTGAATGCACCAATCGAGATTCATATTCAGGGAAAGCTTGCGTGGGTAGGGAGAGAAGAAAAATCATAGCGCACACATTTCAAGAAGGAGCAGTGAACTAATAAGGAGGTAACACATATTTTGTTCCAAGTGGGCAACTAGTCCACATGGTTAACTATCTTATGCAAGGACGCAGGCTAGCGAAAGGTGGAGGTTCGAGTAACGATGGTAGTACTTGAGGCAAGGCATTTTTTTTTATAATTAAGGTATGCATAGGGATTGACCTTGGGAGGAATAATATTTTAATTTTGTATTATTTGGTGTGCATATTGCTTGATCTAGGGAGACACAAGGTTGAATTTATTGAAATCAAAATACTATGTGCATTTCAGATTTCTGTGTGTGGCTTTATAAAGATAAAATAATTTTTAGAAATATTGGAGGTAGAAGGTATATGAAATTGGAATTAAAATTGTTGTATGAACTTAGGGTTTTTGTTGATAATATTGAAAATTACTTGTGGCCTTTACAAGTAGGAGTTATAAGGTGTTTTTTGGTTTAATTATTGTGTGTATTTTTGCATGGTTGATGAAACCCACCATCGCTAGTCTTGATTGATGGTTGATGATGAAATCCAACTCGTCGATGTTTATGCGTGGTGTGTAGGGATTCATTTTATTTTATGCAAAAATAAAATGTAAGCATAGAGAATTCAATGTATTTTTACTAATGCATGAAAATGGCATTTAATTTTCAGATTTCTAAGTAAAAACTTTTTAATTTTGGAAACCTAAAAATGTAGAACCTTAAGATTTGAGTAGACAATAAGCACACACACCACATAGCAATCAAATAGAGGCCATATATATGAAGGATGATCTACATTAGAGGGGCTATCTAGGATATTTACAACTAGATATAAGGGTCGTTTGACCTAAGGATGATCACAAATAGGCTATTTTAAATTGAAAATTCTTCTGGTAGTTTTCCAATTAAACATAAAATTATTAACTTTCTCTATGGAAATCAGGAAAAATAAGGGCATAATCACTTACATGTGAAGCCTACATCTAATGAAGGTGTTTCTAATTTTTTAAATTCTACTTTGGGGTCATATCTGAGTAGGATGGCTGTGACTGTGGACCATATTAGGGTGAGATAATTACACCTGCTAAGCATATCAACTAAGGATGGTGGTACCTGTAATTCAAGAACACCAAGAAAAGCACTGATTAGTAATAGATTTGTGAAATGTGGACTGATTTCCCATCGTGATCACCACTGAAGATATGCAAAAATTATACACCTAAGCAATTATATGAGAATAAAATTGAAATAACAAAATCATGCAACCATCGAGATAAAGATAAGAAGTAAGAAATATGGTGCCCTTCTCATTAATAAAGATATAGTCCTTCACAAGGAGGTTAGAATGATATCCCTTTAAGGGATTTAATACCAATTTGATACAAATTTTACAATAAAGAACCAACGGTAGGTGTATCCCATAGAATATTTGCAATACCACAAACTAATGTTGGGAGGAGTTTCTTGTAACCTCCGCAATTTATGATGAATATTTTAAGAATCTCTTATGTTTCTAGCTCTTGCAAAGACCTAAAATATACACATAAGAACACTCAAAAGACATTAGTAGTATTTGAAGAGCCTTTCAAGATAAGGCCCATATTCATGATAATGAAATAACAAGGAAAAGTATGTAATACAGTAAATAAATGCATAAATTAAAATTTAACTATGCTAACTAGTAATTAAAATGCAACTAAATCTACTGAATCATAAGAAAATAAAGAAAATTGATCTTTCCAAGAGGCCATCCTTGTGTATAGTAGTCTGGCCTACTAACCATCCTTGGTTAGAGTGGTGGTTCCTATGGGACATCTCAGGGAGAGATGACCACTGAGATGCGAATGATTTCCTTGTAACCTATGCAAAATGACTTTGGATTGATCTAGAGAAATTGATGTTCAAGGGTGCGATCATAAATAACGACTTGATTTGTGGAAATTTACATGAAAACAAAGCTGTTGAGGTGTAATAAGCATGAATTCAACCTTAAACCTTGGAGATGATCCATTGATGCACTTGGAAAATCCATGGCTATATTTGGGTAGCACTTCATTGCTTATGAGAGTAGAATCTCTATGGTATTCGATATGACAATACTTCATTATGTGAACTTGCTATATATTTAATGAAGGTTGTACACCATTTTATAGATTTTCCAAATGGGAATCCAAGCTTACAAAAGAAGACACAAATAAAAAAGTAATTAGATTCAGGAATGTAAATATCCCATTTTAGAAACTTCCCACAACTGATTGTGCATGCTTAGCTATCCCATGTAACCAATTGTCCATGAATGCTAGCCATATCAGGGTGGGATGGTCTCTAGAGGCCATCCCTAGGTAGGATGGTCTAGGCTGCAAAAGGTAATTTACCCCTGTTTGAGTGGTGAAAACCATTGTTAAGCCCTAAAGCTACCCAAGGTGGGTCATATGGCCTAAAAAGGTGTCCATATAGGTAGTCTTCTCAAAATTATGTATTTTAGGTGTCTACACTATGTAGAGGAATGGAGGAGACTAGAGAGGGGGTTAGGATAGGCACCAAGAGAGGTTCAAGTTTAGGGGCAATAGGAGGAAGGGATGAGGGTCAAGAGGAGACTCCTTTAAGGCCATGAGTACAATGGCAAGTTGATAATGGAGTAGACCCATCACAAACACCAATGATGAAGGTAGATATGGAGGGTTGAAGGCAAGATGAGGATGAGATATTCGATTATGGGGAGTTGATGGACAAAATGGGCCACATAGTAGAGTTAGAGGAGAGAGTTTGGTTATTGGAGTCCTAGAGGAGAGTGGGAGACCACTTTCATAGAGGAGATAAATGGTTGGTAGATGGAGAGACCACTATAAAGTGAAATATGGAGATCACTTTTGCTTTATAGTGAGAGATACACAATGCTTCATCTTTCCCATACTCAAAATGCAATTAAAGTATATGATATGTGCAAGGCCCAAGAAATAACTCTAGTTAACCAAGGGAGGCCTCAATATCCTTGGAACCATGATGACATTTGATAAAGGCTAATTGGAAAACTAGGTATTGTATGAATAACATAAACAACCTCTATGGCTAAACATCCTAGGATAGTAGAATAATAAAGACATGTGAAAAGTGTATAGTGAACACAAAATATGACTGACCAAATATAGGGGAAAAAATGAATGGAACAAGGAAACATAATGTAACATACAAAAATGGAAATGTAATGGAGACACATGTAGAACTGTATAATGTTAGGGATTAAGGAAACTAATCGATTTAAGAAAATGCATAACAAAAAGTTCAAAAATAAATCAAATGATTCCATGATGAGCCTTATGCAAGAAAATGAAAGGATGGGAAAAATGAAGAATGAAGACAAAGAAAATAAAATGATGAGTAATGTAAATATAAGTAATGGATTGTGGATGATGATATGAATTTGTATGTAAATTTAAAGGATTTTGATGATTTTTGGTTTTTTTTTGGATAAGTATATGCAAGAAGAAATGTTTAACAATAAAAATGGCTAGGCATAAAAGGAATGTAGGTGCAAGATATTGATGAGTTTCGGTTCCTCTATCCCTTAAATATTGGTAAGTTTGTAAGCACTATAACCAAACTTTTGTTTGACAATGTATAGGCCCAACCAATTGGCAATAAATTTATCATGTAGATGGCTAGGGAGATTGAAATTTGGTTGATTCTCCTTTAACATGAGGTCACCAAATTGGAATTCCTATAGATGGAACTTATTTTCATAAGCACATTTAATACGATCTTGATAAGCATGAAGATGCCTGAGGGAATTAATTTAATACTATGTAAAAGAGTTAGCTGATCTAAGTGAGCTTGTCACATGGTGTCATCATTGATGAACTCTTGAAGAAAGATCCACAAGGATGGAATTTTTAACTCAAGGAAAATAATAGCTTTAGCACCATAAACCAAGGAAAATATTGTTGCCCTAATAAGAGTGCAAATGCTTGTACAATAAGCCCAAAGTGCTAAGGAAAGTTGAATGTGTCAATCATTATGTTTTTCTTGGACCATCTTATGCAATATTGCATAGATAGTTTTATTTTATGCTTTGGCTTGGTCATTACCTTGAGGATAATAGGGTGTCAAAAAGCTATGTTGAATATGATACTTATCACAAAGTGCTTGAACATCCTTATTTTTTAATGGAAGACCATTATCTAAGAATATTTTGGATGGGATTCCAAAACAACAAATGATATAATGGAGAATAAACTCTATAATTTTAGGGCCGAATGTTTTAACAAGAGGAACTGCTTTGAGCCACTTGGTGAAATATTTAGCAGTAGTGATTTTTTCTATGAGATTCATATCCCATTACGAGGAAGGCCACATAGACTAGATAGGTTGGAGGGCTTGGGAAGGCACATGGGATAAATTGGCATGATGTTGGCATTTAAGACACTTTTTGACATATGCACAACAATCATGTTCCATGGTGGTCCAATAATATCCCATATGTTGGAAATAACGCACGGTAAAAATTTATTTTTACCACAGTAAGGTTGGACCTTACCTTTTACCTCCCTGGACGGTTGACAGAGGTTTTACGGCATGGGCAGCAGAGAGAACGAATTCTAATTTTCTTCTTCTTTCCTCCCTATTTTCCTTCATCCTTTTCTCTTTCCCCTAAGTTAGCGATTATGGTTTATTTCCTTCTATTTAAACCTTGTAAACCTTGTAACCGCAGATTAATTCTTAATGCAAGTTTATTCTATTTTCTCCTAACTTTTTTTTTTTGGTTACTAACCTAAGCTCCTATCACAATATCTGGTATCAGAGCTGGTTAACGTTTTGCTGGAAGGCACGACGAGCGAGGCATGAATCTTGAGGAGGTCGGCCCATAATGCGTGAACCGAGACAAGATGCCCATAGCACGCAAACCAAGGTAGCATGAGGCATGGATCTCGAGGAGCTAATTAGGAGGTGACACATGGCAGACAACGAGCGAGCGAACACAACACGTGGCAGGGAGCGAACTCGATGATCGAACATGTGGCAAGGAGTGGACACGATAGCGTGACACGTGGCAGGGAGACAATGCGACAAGTGGCGAGTAGACAGGCGGGCGACTGGACGGGTAACGCACGGGAGGAAAAAGGCGTGGTCCCGATTGCCCGTAGTCAATCGAAAATCATCCACCGAATACAGGCTTTTAAAGCCTGTAAGTTTCATCCGTAGGGTGGATGTGGGACAAATGTCCCGTGTTTTTTTTAAAATATTTGCTAGCCCGACGAAATAGAAGGAATGCAAGCGCCTTCCATTCGCGTTGAACAGGCTAGCCCGACTGGCCATTTTGGCCAACGTTAAGGCTGGGCACGAGAGGTCGGGGGGTCAAACCCCACGCGTGCCATATATAATCTTTTGCACAATAAAAATTAAATTTGTTTTATTTTTTTCATATTTTTTTATAAAAATTTATATTTTTTATAGATATTTAAAAAAAAATATATTTTAACAGTTTTTTTTAAATCTTATCTATAGAAGATATATTTTATAATTTTTTTTTGATTAAAATTAAAATTTTTATGCATTTAAAAATAAGTTAAAAAAAAAAAAGGGAATCTATCTATCAAAATTGTGGAAGAAAAGATATTTCCTAAGAGGAAATTGCTGTAACATTTTTTTACGCTTTGAGAGGTAAAAATTTAGTAACATTTCCTAAGAGGAAATTTTGTGTAAAAGAAAATTTCAGGGAAATTTTGTGTAAAAGAAAATTTCAGGGAAATTTTGTGTAAAAGAAAATTTCACGGAAATTTTCTTAGATGATAAGATCGAATGGATGTTATCAGGCTCTTTGTAAACTGTTACTAAGAATGAATGCCAAAAACTTTGATGAGCATGTGAGAACACTAGGCATAAATTCAATCTTTTCACAGTTGCAAAACATAGTTATTGAACAACAGAGAAATCCTGATCTAGGATATGAAGAAGATTCAGAAGATAACTCTTTTGGGAGTAGATTTGAACAATCTGAATCTATGGAGATTGCTCCACAAGGATCTGAATATACTCATTATAGTAATTCAGTTGAAATCCTACAACCTCCTTCACCTAAAATTATATTGATCAGTGACGACGACGAACAAGTCGCTGACAATTTTGTAATTGCTGAATCACAACAAGAATAGGTTGTTTTTTGAAGGATAAATCAAGCAAGGCTTGATATTTTGTAAAGTCTTTTTGTAATAAAACTATATAAGAAAGGTTTATTGTTTTAATAGATTGTAATGGGATCAAATAACAATCTACCAATCCCCAAATTCAATGGGGATAATTATGAGTACTGGTCCATCAAAATGAGGACATTACTCATAGGAAAAGGACTATGGGATAGTATTGAAGACGATTACACTACTCCAATAGATTGGACTACTTTGAGTGCAACCGACAAGAAGACCTTCAAAGATGCATAGAAAAATAACTCTTTTGCCTTATACCATCTTCAATCAGCATTAGATCCAAGTATCTTTCCTAGAATTGCATCTTTCTTAACTACCAAAGATGCATGGAATGCCTTGAAAGAAGGATTCCAAGGAAGTGATAAAGTGAAGCAAGTCAGGCTTCAGACCTTAAAAAGAGATTTTGAAAATCTTAGAATGAAGGAAAATGAAAGATTCGATGACTATTGTGTACGAGTCAAAGCAATAGTTGATATGATGCAAACTTTAGGTGATAACACAATAGTTGAAACAATTGTGAAGAAAGTGTTGAGAACACTTCTTCCTAAGTGGAATCACATTGCCATCATAATTGAAGAATCAAAAGACCTTTCTACTCTTACATTTGATAGTTTTATTGGATCATTAACATCACATGAAGAGCGCCTTCAAGGAACACCTTCAACAAGCTATGGAGGTGATGACAAAGCCTTCACTTTGAACGAAGCTGCAATACGAGGACAAGGAAGAGGTCGAGGCAGAGGACAACAACAAAGAGGTAAAGGCCAAAGCAACTCCTACAGAGGAGGAAATCAAAACAGAGGTGGAAATCAAAACATAGGAACCAATCAAAACCAAAGCAGCAATGTAGGTCGTGGAAATCAAGGACAAGGAAGTAACAAAACTAAAAGGGCTTGTTTCAATTGTGGGAAACAAGGACACTTCGCTCGTGATTGCTGGTCAAAGTCTTCAAAAGATCAAAGCAGTCAATATGGCTCATTTTATAGAGAAGAAGAAGGCACCTCAAATATTTTTCTTTCATATGGACAGTCAGATCAAAATCTCAAAGACACATGGATTTTAGATACTGGTTTCTCCAACCACATGAGTGGCAAAGAAAATCTCTTTTCTACATTAGATTCAAATTATAAATCCCATGTTAAGTTAGGGGATAATAAATATTTGCAAGTTGAAGGCATTGGAGCTATGGAAGTTCCAACAAAATAAGGCCTTAAAAAGGTGAATGACATATACTATACTCCACAACTACAACACAATTTGTTAAGTGTTGGCCAAATGATGGAGAAGCATACAAATTAGTTTTTGATGAAGGAAAATGTACAGTCCTTGATAAAAACAATTGTAACAGAGTCATCACATAAGTACCTATGACAAAGAATAGGTTATTCCCTCTAAAATTTGGTGAGCCAGGGGGAGCTTAACTTGCAAATATTGCTATTTCAAATCCAAGTGTATTGTGGCACTTGAGATATGGTCACCTCAATTCCGCTAGCTTGAAAATGTTAACTTCACAAGCTATGGTGACAGGACTACCAAAAATTCAAGAACATAAGAAGGTATGCGAAGCATGTGCTTTGGGAAAGCACTCCAGAATGAAGTTTCCAAAAGGGCAAGCATGGAGAGCAAGCTATCCTCTTCAGCTAGTACATTCAAACATCTGTGGTCCAATGCAAACAAAAATCCTTGGAAACAATTCTTATTTCCTAACATTCATAGATGATTATTCTAGAATGTGCTGGATCTATTTTTTTAAACACAAAGATGAAGCATTTGATTGCTTCATAGACTTCAAAAATAATGTAGAAAAGCAATGTGACTACTATGTCAAATGTCTTCACACTGATAGAGGAGGAGAGTACTCCTCAAATGAATTTTTAAATTATTGTAAGCAAAATGGGATAAAAAGGTAGTTCACCACTGCCTATACCCCACAGCAGAACGATGTGGCCAAAATAAAGAATCGCACCCTTGTTGAAATGGCACGTACGATGCTTCAAAAAAAGCATCTAACATACAACTATTGGGTAGATGCAGTGAGAACTAGTGCATATATTCTAAATAGAAGTCCGACTTCTAGTTTAGATGGTATCACTCCTTATGAGGGATGGTACGGTAAGAAACCAAATGTCAAAAAATTTCGAGTATTTGGTTCTTTAGCTTATGCACACATTCCTGAGGAGAAGAGAAAGAAGCTTGATCCCAAGAGTCAAGCATGTATTTTTGTAGGGTATTGTGAATCTACCAAAGGGTATAGATTGTACAATCCCAAGACACATAAAATAGTTATCTCCAGGGATGTAATTTTTGATGAAGGGGGAGAATGGGGTCATAAAAAATTTGTTGATATAGACTCTAATTCTGAAAGTTCCACATTTGTACAGCCCAAGAAAAGTAGTGGAAGTAGTTCCCCTCCACAAAGTCCACATCAAGAATCTTCATCGAGTACATCAAGTGGTACATCAAGTCCAAGAGGAACTCCTTTGTTGGCACCCCCAAACTCTATGAAATAATTTTAGATATCTGTAAGCGCTCCAAGTCTGATGGATATTGATCTTGTTTCTCAAAGGAAAGAAACAAATAAAGGAAAGCGCATACTACAGAGTCATCCATCTTCTCAAATGTTGGATAGGAATTTCCAACAAAGATACACTATGAGTCAAGCTAGTGAGATGGACGACATTTTTTCAAGACTTGAAAATCTTCACATGTCAGGAGATGATGAGTCTCATGAACCAAAGGGTGATGTAGTCAATTATGCTTTGTTGGCTGCTGCATAGCTAGAACCATCTAGCTATGAAAAAGCATGTACTGAAAGTATATGGCAAGATCCCATGGAAGAGGAAATATCCTCAATTAAAAAGAATGATACTTGGGAGCTTGTGAAGCTTCCCAAGGGAAAAAAATGTGTTGGATGTAAATGGGTCTATAAGACCAAATTCAATGCTGATGGAAGCATTGAAAGGCATAAGGCAATATTAGTGTAGACACCAAAATCCAGCCACTTGCAAGTCATCTATACCTTCCTGTCAGCCACGTGTCGGTAATCCACCTTCCCGCCATTATTTGGCCCAAATCCACACTTTCCCGCCATTATTTGGCCCGATTTTACCTTTCTCGCCATTTTTCATCCCCAAATTTATTTAAATTAATATTTATATATATATATATTTTAATATTTTAATATATATATTTAAATAATAGTTTAAGTGATTTAATTTGAGCCGTCCGTCCTTCATTTAATATCATCCGTCCATCCATCTTAATCCATTTCACAACCTAGATTTATTCTCTACCCTTAGATCCACTTTAATCTTAGCCACACGTTCAAAGTGTCGTTAAAACCCTAAAGTGCGCCCTAAGAGTAGATTATAAATTGAGTCACCTTGATGGCTCAAACCCTATGTCTTTTGCTACTTCTATCCTGGATATTTTCTATCTTCTTAACTTCTTCTATCTCCTTTTTTGATCCCCTCTATCTCTCTTCTGCTACCTTTTCATCGCATCCATCGCCGCATCCATCGCCGCTTCCGTCGTTGCTTTCGCCGCCATCTCTTCTGCAGCATTCTGTAGAATCCCCCATTCTTGTCGCAAGTGCCCGCAGGCGTTTACCCCTTTACCAAGTGCCCACGGGCATTTACCAAGTGCCCACGGGCGTTTACCAAGTTCCCGTGGGCGTTTACCCACAGCCACAGACTCAGACCGACGTCTGAAACCTTAATCCAGAAGCACGCGGGTGTTCAGCGAGTGCACCAAGGCGCCTTCCGTAGCCGATTTGACAGCCACATTACTTCCAGGTGTCGCCTGGTCTAGCTGCGTTAACAGAGAACAGGTATAAATTAGTTTAAAGCAAGTAACTTCTTTTCTTTTATTGATCTGTTGTTGAATTCTTGAATTCTATTTTTCTAGGGTTTTAGATTGTTTCTAAGCTCACACAGTGGAGCCCTCTTATTAATTTCTAACTCCTTGATAGTGTTAATGTGTGCAGGTTTTTGACAGCAGATCCGGTTTATTTATGGCAGCTGATTAAGCTGGAGTGGTCCAAGAAAGGGATACAACAAAGCCCACTCACTCTGTTGGGATTGAAGATACATTCTTCGGAAGCGCCACCATTTGCACCAGCTAGGGTTTCAGAGAACCCTAGCATAACTTGTAACTGTGTATCACGAATAAAGGGTTACAGGCCCTGTTGTAATCAAAAGGAGTTTTTAAACTCCACTGATTAATAATAATCGTTTATTTTGTGCAACTTTCCTGTATCCCATTATTGTGGTTTTATCTTTTGTTTGGCGTTGTATTTTTAATCTACAATTAGTAGCTAAGGGTTTTACTCAAAAATATGGCATAGATTATGAGGAAACCTTTGCTCCAGTTGCTCGACAAGAAACAATTAGAACTATTCTTTCCTTGGCAGCCCATAAAGGATGGAACATTCAACACATGGATGTGAAAAGTGCATTTTTAAATGGATACCTGACAGAAGAGGTGTATGTTCAACAACCTCAAGGTTTCCAAGAACAAGGAAAAGAGAACCTTGTTTATAAATTGAAAAAAAGCACTTTATGGCCTCAAGCAAGCACCACGAGCGTGGTACTCATGCATTGACGACTATTTTAGTGAGTATGGTTTCACAAAAAGCAAGAGTGAACCAACTCTATACTACCTTAAGAATGGAGTAGATATCCTCATAGTTTGTTTATATGTGGATGATCTAATATTTATGGGTAGTAATAATAAGATGAATATGGAGTTCAAAAACTCCATGATGAATCAGTTTGAGATGAAGGATCTAGGATTAATGAGATACTTCCTAGGCATGGAAGTACATCAATCAAAGCAAGGGATCTTCATATGTCAATAGAAATATGCTTGTGACATGATCAAGAAATTTTCTAGGCAGCAGTGCAAATCAGTTGCAACACCAACAAGACATGGAATCTAGCTAAGCAAAGATGATGGAGCACCAAAAGTTGACATGACCAATTTCAGAAGCATGGTTGGGAGTTTAATGTTTCTCACCAACACTAGGCCAAATATACAGTATGCTATTTCTCTAGTATCAAGGTTTATGGCTTGCCCATCCGAGCTGCACCTTCAAGCAACCAAATGAATTTTATGATATGTAAAAGGTGCATTAGATTTTGGAATCCATTACCACAAGTATAACTCTGTGAAGTTAGTTGGTTATAGTGACAGTGATTGGGGCAATAATATAGATGACAAAAAATCTACATCAGGGAACTATTTTAGTCTAGTTTCAAGAATAATAACTTGGAGTTCCAAGAAGTAATCTATTGTAGCATTATCATCTACAGAAGCTGAGTATATAGCCATTACCTATGCTAGTACTCAAATCCTCTGGTTGAGGAAAATCCTTGAAGAGATTTGTGAAAATCAAATTGGTGCAACCAAACTGAATTGTGATAATATTAGTGCCATACAGTTGGCATATAATCCGATCCACCACAAAAGGTCAAAACATTTTGATATGAAGTATCACTTCATAAGAGATATGGTGGAACAGTAGATAGTTGAGCTTCAATACTGTAGCACTTTGGATAATATAGCAGACATCTTCACCAAAGGCATGGCTAAAGCTCAATTTATAAAGCTGAGAGACTGTATAGTCAGTCCTCTCAACTTTAAGGGGGAGAATGTTGGAAATAACGCATGGTAAAATTTTATTTTTACCATAGTAAGGTTGGACCTTACCTTTTACCTCCCTGGACAGTAGAGACTGGACGACAGAGGTTTGACGACATGGGCGGCAGAGAGAACGAATTATAATTTTCTTCTTCTTTCCTCCCTATTTTCCTTCATCCTTTTCGCTTTCCCCTAAGTTAGTGATTATGGTTTATTTCCTTCTATTTAAACCTTGTAACCGCAGATTAATTCCTAATGCAAGTTTATTATATTTTCTCCTTTATTTTTTTCTTCCTAGTTACTAACCTAAGCTCCTATCACAATATCACCATATGTAAAATATATTGTGTGCTAACTATCCCACTAAAATGACCACTATACATGTCATCATGAGCTTGAGAGATGATCAAATTGACTTAGCCTGGTTCAAGATAATGAAGAAGGATGCGATCATAATTAAGGTAGTAAAGTACATCCCCCAAGAGAGTGTATTGCATATATTTCTATTTAAATGTTCATTTGGAGTAGAAGGTAAGTCCACAGGGATATGAGCTCCTTATTGTATAAATAACATGACTCTAGTACCTCCCCTTGTTCACAATTGGAATAGTCTAAGAAAAGAGTGAGATCAACTTGCTCTTCATATTTGACATGCTCTTCTTGCTTAAAAATATTGAAGATAGAGTCATCAAGAAGCTCAATAACAAGAGGTTTATCATCAATGAGTGGAGCCTCTGCAAGTTTGTCTACAATGACTTGACCCTTAATGGATTTTTGACTCATAAATTCAATATCAAATTCCATGAGGAGCATAATCCACTTAGCATTTTGGTTGTTGACATAAGTGTGATTCAACATATAACACAATATATTTTCCATTGCAATGATATAAGTGGTATGATGAATCATATAATGAAAAAGCCTTTTGGTAGCAATGAAAACTACTAGACAAAGCTACTCCACATAGACATATTATATCTCATAATTGACTAAGGTGTGACTAATCTAATAGACAACCTACTCTCTATTATTTTTATTATTTTGGGTGAGCATGGTTCCTACAATAAAGTCAGTAGTGGATATATACAAATAGAAAGGAACACTTGGCCTAGGTGGGGCAAAGACTGGTGGAGAGGCAATATAGTGCTTGATATAATTAAAAGCTTATTGAAATTTGATAGTCCAATTGGATGTTATCCCCTTTTGTAAAATATGGTTAAAGGGCTTGATTTGGGACAACCACATTTGGTTTTGAATTTCCCACAAAGAGATACATCTTACATGATCATGGCATCTGTATTTCTTCTAAACCCTTCATTTATTGGAAAAAATAGATGCATTCATATTCCCATTTCACCAACACCCTTCAACCGTTGGGGCCAAAAATGGTCGCACATTCCATCATGCCAATTTACTTATTTTGCACAATATTTTTTCTTTATCAATTGGCTTGTGAGATTCATCCGCAACCCATTCACCAATTGAGGGATAAGCTACACAATAACTCCTAAATTTTTTATTCTTTTACCTTAAATTTTATTTCCAGATTCCAACAAGAGAGAGAAGCTACTTCTGTGCCTAGCTCAATCAGGTCTCTCCTATTTTTTCATCATATTGTGTTTCATGCAATATGGTACAAAAAGGGGCATCTGTAGACACCAAAATCTATCCATTTTCCCTCCATCCATGCTTTCTTGCCATTTCCACCACCAAAACATAGCCACTTGTCCTCAATCCTAGATTTCTCACCATTTCCACCTATTATTTATATATATTTATAATATATATTTAAATAATAATATTTTAATATTATATTATATATATTTAATAAATATATGTTTATATAAATAAATAAATCCTAGCCATCCGATTTCATTTAATCTCATCCATCCATCCACATTAATCCATGCCACACCCTAAATTTAATATCCACCCTTAGATGTGCTTTAATATTAGCCACACAATTAATGTCATTGAAACCCTATCATGCCCTAGGTTGGATTATAAATAGGAGCCATTTTGATGGGTCAACCCTTTATTGCCCTAAGTTTTTGAATACCCTAATTTAGCTGAGTTCCCTAAAGTCCAATATAACATTTGTGCCCTAGCCCCACTTCATACACCATATCCGTTATCTCCTCACCCATCACCACCATTTTCATCTTCTCCACTATCATCAGATCTACTTCTATAGGTTTGGTTTGACCTCCCTAGCACTTGATCACTCTCTATGAGATCCATATTGCTCTCCACCATAATCTTGAGCACTTTGATACTCTCCACGAGTACCCTACTGCCCTTTTCCATAGTCTTGAGTGCCCTATCGCTCTCCTCGAACACCCTACCACTCTTTTGGAGCACCCTACTACTCTCAACCACATTCCCAAGTTCCCTACTGCTCTTCCTGAGAGCCCTGATATGTTTCAAACTACTATTATAAAGGTAAGCAAGATCCTTAGGTGTTGTTAGGGCACATATTCATCATTGACCTATAATGGATCCGTTCATCTACAGATAACTAGCAAGAAGAAAGGTAATTCAAATATCTCTTTTATTTCATTTCATTATCTTTAGATTTGCATGCAATTTCATTTATCAGTAGCTAGGATTTTATTGATATATGAGGGTCTCATGTAGTGGAGCCCTCATTATTATTACTAACTCCCTGCTATTATCTTTATGTGTGTAGGTCTGGAGATTCATTAGTGTTGGACAACTGTTTAAGCTAGAGTGGCCCGACTCAATGGATATCTGAAGCCCACTCAACTCTGTTGGGAGCAAGAACAAGTTTTACAAACACCACAAGCATTGCTAGCTAGGGTTTTGAAGAACCCTAGCATTATTGTATTCATTGTATCTAAATAAACTATGTAAAACCCCCTATTTGGGGTCACATTTGATTGTACTCAGATCCCCCAACAATAATAATATTAGATCTATTCCATTGTGAATTTATTGTGTTACTTGGTTTATTCATTTTTAGTTAGTTATATCTGGTGTTTGGTTTTTGTCTCTACATGTAGACTTACAAGAAATTGAATTAACACAACCCTATAATCCAAATGACTTATTAGATAGGTAGTTAGTGAGGAGAATATGATTTTTGTATGGTCTATCATTGTAGATGTAGATACCAAAATATAGTCATTTGTCATCCATCCTAGCTTTCCTGCCATTGCCACCACCAAAACCTAGTCAGTTGTCATCTATCCTAGCCTTCCCACAATTTTTTCCCATTATTTATATATTTATTATATATATTTAAATAATAATATTTTATAAAATATATTTATATATATATATTTAATAAATATATATTTATATAAATAAATTAATTCTAGTCTTCATATTTCACTTAATATTAGCCATCCATCTACATCAATCCATGCCACACCTTAAATTTAATTTCTACCCTCCGATGTGCTTTTATCTTAGCCACACAATTAGTTTCATTGAAACCCTAGCATGCCCTAGGTTGGATTATTAATAGGATCCATTTTGATGGCTCAACCCCTGAGTTTCCCTAAGTTTTTGGAGTCCCTAAGTCTTTTTCTAAGTTCATGAATTTCTTGAGTTTCCTTGGAGTGTTTGAGTACTTTTATCCTCATCCTCACTCATCGTAACCTCCCCATAGCCATCGCCATCCATTTACCTTGTCATATATACTTCTACAGAAACCTTCGTTAGTCGTTAAATGCCTTCAGGCACTTTATGTCACTATCGAGCACCTATGGGCACCTCCCTTCCATCACCAAATGCCTTCCTACCAGTCCCAAATGCCCACAAGAATTTTTTGTAGTCGTCGAGTGCCCGTAGGTGTTTTACGTAAGTGCTTTGAAGACCCCTTAGCCTTTGGGTGATGCTAGGGCATTGTCATGCCTATCAACTGGAATGACATATTAGAGATTAAAAGAAAACAAGAAAGTAAGGTAAATCTACTAGTTATTATATCATTCATAAATTTTCACTTTGTTCACTTCATTAGTAGTAGATTAGTTAGGGTTTATCATTGCTTATAGAGGGCCTCACATTGTGGAGCCCTCATAGGTGTTACTAACTTATTTTTTGTGTCATTGTGTGTAGATCTGAAGGTGCTACATAAGCATTGGATTATTGTTTAAGTTGGAATGGCCTGATATTGAATATCATGAAGCCCACTCAACTCTGTTGGGATCAAGAACGCGCTTGAAGACACCATTATCCTTGAATGTTAGGATTTTTGAGAACCCTAATTACTGTAAACTTGTATCAAAAAGGATTACAAGGATCCTCATTGTAACAATGGAGTTTTTAAGCTCCCCCCTTTAATATAAGATCAATTCATTGTGCAATTTTGATTCTTTGTGTCCAATTTATTTAGCATTGTTTGGTGTTGCATTTTTGTATTCACAAATGGTGATCATAGTGGGACACCCTAAGGGTTCTATTTATGATTTGTCTTACTAATTTACTTGTTTTCTATTATCTTGCAAGGTTTTTAGAAGCACATATTTTGTAGATTTCATTGGATCTAGGGTTTTTGAAAGTTCATAGAAGTTGTAGAAGGTGCACGAAGCACCCAACAGTTCTTGGAGGCCATCCATAAACACCCAAGTGTGTTCTAGAAGCACCCAAGGGTGTTTTACATAGAGCTAGGATAAATATGTAGGTTGTTTGTAAGTCTGCTAACCAAACCCTAGTTTTTTTGTTTACATTTTCTGGTTGTTTTATGTCTTTTTCAAGATTTTGACATAAAAATAACTTCACTAAGTAATATGGAAAAGAACATTCATATTAGCATGCATTTTAGGATTTAAGTTGATCACTTGCATCCATTCACATATTCTATTTTGGAGTTTTCGAGTTTCTATTGTGCAAAGATTAAAAAATAATAATACTACATTCTAATTGCATGTAAATAAAAACTACATAATTAGTTTACATTATTAGGATTAGAGATATCTATTTTTGGTGGTCTAAGTATGAATTTTGTTCACATACTAAGAGTATCCCTATACTTTGGTGATTCCATACGAAGGAATAATGAACCCCCCAGCTGTTTAGAGTAGGTTTTAAGCGGCGTAATCTATATACTTTGGATAAATTGGTATTATGAATAGTGGCTTCTAATTTAGACCATTGAAAGTGGTCATTGTTCTAAAATTGTTTGAACATAGTAGAAAATTAATTTTTTTAAAAATAACCACACACACTACACGATTCACTTTCAAAAATAGCAGTTGGATTTCATCACCAGCCATTGCTTGAGATTTGGTGATGGTGGCTTTCATCTCCATACACCAATATCTACCTGTAGCAACCCTAGGACACCCCCAAGAAAACTTGCTGGATTTTATCTACTTCAACCTAACCATAGTTTTTTACCTTTATTTGATTAATTCAGATTAGCAAATTTGAAACACACAAAATTGAAACTTAAAAAAATGCGTTCACACTAACATGAGATAATTAATGAATGAGGTAAGAAACACACATTAAAATTAGCATTTATTGTTTCTTTTATTGTGAAATTTAAATTGGGTGTTTCAATTTCTTGCATAATCTATGCTTTAAATTATTTGCTTTATGGTCTTAACACGAAAATAGAAGCAAGCATTAAGTCAAAATAATCAAATGGAACCTTCATCCACCTTCCCCACCACTTTTGTGGTAGAATCCTTGAATGTGACATAGGTAAATTTATCTGCAGGTCCTTCACATTCCTTACCATCCATATTCTATCATATGACCATGTCCCAAGAGGAGTCAACCTCCCCTACCATAGAAAACCACATTACCCATATAGACATGGTAAAAGTAGAAGCTCTCATGAAGTCTTATAATTATGTCTTAGAGTCTATCCCCAATTCACCTAGGTAGGAATCTACTTTACAAAAAGAACCAGTGTATTCCTAGCCACTGCACACCTTTACCTAGGTGTACAACAACCCTATTTTTGAGGCATCAGTTTCACCTTCCTCCCATGTGTCCATTCCCCAATCCTCATGTGATCCTAGCACCTCATACACTTCCACCTATACCAACCCCTTGTATGAAGCACATGTAAATGTTGCTTCACAAGTTTCAGCCTCACAAGTTGCCATACCTAGTGTGACTTATCCCCAAGCCATGTCTTCCATACCATCTACCTCCATACCCTTAGCTTTTGATAGATAAATTAATGAGGCATGGGAACACTTGAATAAATTGCTTAGACAACTTCAAAATGCTCAACAGAAAGTGCAGGTGAGCCCTAAAACTTTGCAAAACTCTAATCAGACTATCCTTATCAACCAAGGTCAATCTTAGACCCCATAGTCTTCCATGGTTTTTATACCTATCCATCCATTAGGTCATACCACTACCCATACCATTCCCATTGTCCAACATAACCATAAACCTCATACCTCAACCTCATACCAACATTATCCATCCTTTCATCATCAATCTCCGCTTCATAAAATTCCATAAAATTTACCTAGTCATCATTATCAATATCATCATCACCTGGTCACCCCACAAAATTTCTCCATGCCACCATAGAATCATCAGGTAATTCAGGGCTTCAACATTCCTGAAGAAGACACTCAAATTAAGGCCATGCAAAAAAAAATATATTAGTTGATACAACATACTCCTAGTTTTACAAACCAAAAGCCAAATATACATTAATTGATCAATCAACCTATTCATCCTTTGGTACCATCACCACCATATCCGATAAACTTCATGATATCTAAGTTTGATAAATTTAAGGAAATTAAGGATCCCAAAGAGCACATGAGCATATTTGTACATGCATGCTTTAGAATTCAAAACGATAATGCTCTCATGCTTAGAAAGTTTCCTTAGACGTTAGGAGGATATGCCATAGAATGGTATAATAAATTACCAAGCCATAGTATCTATGCTTTTGAGCAATTGATTGACCAATTCTTTGATCGTTTCATCCTAAATGTTAGAAAGAAAGTCTCATTATCTGATGTCTATGCTCTAAGGCAACACGATGATGAGTCTATCTATGATTTCAAAAATTGTTGGAGGGTTGTCATTACCAAGTTATCATTCACCCTACCAATGGATGAGCTAATTAAGTTATTCACCAAGATTTCTTAAAAACCTATCTCTTGGATTCTTCAACCACAAACCTATCATTCATTTGAAGGAGATTTAGCTAAGACTAGTGTCATCAAGGAGATTAAAATCTAAGAAGGCATAATTAAGCCTAAAAAGAATGGCAAAAAAAGGACCAATTTAAAGGCAACTATTCTGGACAACAAAAATAAACACAACCTACCCTAGCCAATCAACTTAATCAAGTTAATAAAGTGGTCATGAGTACTGGTGATGGCTCAACAACAATCAGCTATGCAACAAAAACCACAAAACATTACTTATCATGTGGTACCCTCAATAACTCAAGCCAATGCAAAACATAGTGCCAGCTATAGAAAACCATCCCTGGTGATAGTCTTTCCAACAAAATCACCAATATACCCCTTATCCGAGTCATATTCTTCCCTTTTAGAAGGTTGTATGAGATGAATAAACTTGCTTTGCTCGAAATTAGATCGGATGATCTCAAAAAACATGGTAAAAATTATTAGGAACATTTATTTTATTCTTATCATAGGTAAAATGAGTATGAAATTAACAATTGCCATGTTTTTAAAGATATAGTCTAAAACCTTATTGACTTGAGGACAATCAAGCTCGATAGTCCCCTCACTCAACAAAATCAAAACCTTGGTATATTTTAGACATCACTTCCTCATCATGAAGAGGTTCAACAAAATGTAGGAGGGCTAACTCGAAAACTCCTCCCAATCAAGTCAATCATGTCCAACAATACCAAGGGATTGTAGGGGCCATCCATGTGGTCACTAGAGGTCAAAGGAACAATCAACAAAGACAACCACCTCAAGAAAGTGTTCCAAAACCTTCTACATTGCCTCCAATCCATGTTTCCCCCAATCCTTCATCGCCCATCCATATCCCTAGCCAATAAAATCTTCCAAATCCACCCATCAATCATCCATCCCGACCAATTGTATCATTGAGTAGTTGGTTAACTACAAGCCTAAAAATGGCTTTCGCTAAATTTTCAATCTATGAGTTAATCCAACAATCTCCTCCACATAGCAGGGCATTAATGGAAATTTTTAAATCCATTGAATTGCAATCCCAAGATCCTAATGCCTTCAAAAATTTATTGGAGAGTATCCAAACATACATGGAGCCTTCCATAACATTCTATGACTTTGAGATTAATCCAATATCATCAGAATTAGTAGACCCTACATTGTATATTATGGCTCTAATTAACAATAAGCTCTTTAAAATAATATTAATTGACACTTATTCCTCCATAAATATCATCACTACATCCGCTCTTCATCATTTGAACCTTCCTCCATCTCACATCACCAATTCATCCTTCACCCTCAAAATATTTAACGATGCTTTGTGTTCCATAGTTGGAACTATTGTTTTACCCATTGAAGTAAGGACCAAAATTATGCACATAATATTCCACATCTTGGAAGGATCCATGGCATATAATATACTCCTTGGAAGACCTTGGATGAGGGAAATGAGATGTGTCCCTTCAATACTACATAAATATTTGAAATATATTCATGAGGGATAGGTACATTGGATATTGATAGACGTCGAATCGTTTAAGTATTGCAATTTCATTTCAAATCCTTATGAGTCCATGCTTCCTTCCACTCATATTTTCCTATCAGCATCAGCCAATCCATCTACCACATTGCCAATTTCTTCATCAAAGGCTCCCATTCTTAAGGAGGTCCCCATCACCAAACCTCATCAAGCTTCTACCCATCCATCATCTTCATCATTGACTACATGCACATGTGGTCATAATTAGTCCACTTCATCAATATTATTGTCATCCATGTCATCATCATCATTGCCCATTCAACAACCTTCCCAATCCAATCCATCCCCTTCACTCAATGTTTCACAAGTCGAATTAATGAACTATGAAATACCTCCATCTCCAACATTTCCTGAGCCATCATCTAGTCATAGTCCCTTCACATCAGCCTAAGTTGAGGTCCACATCACTAATCATGGTATTGGTGAATATGTGGTCCAAAACATCACTGTCATGTCATTCACCATCCCTAGTGCTAAGGATTTTTGTTTCTCACGTGACCCACATTTAGCAATAGGAGCAGTATATAACATGGGTTCAACTCCAAATAGCATAAATTTTATCTATGGGGGGATTGATTCATCAACCAATATAGCTACCCTAGAGGAACCCAAGGAACCATCACTTGCCAAAATTCCAAACATGTTGGGATTTCCATCCCGCTATTTTCACATAGTTGATTAGCAAGGTCATGGCTTCGGATCATATGAGCAGGTAGTGCTTCAACCCATCGATGTTCCATATCAAGAGGTGCATGACTGTTTAGATCTAGGCTATCATCCACTTTCCACCACCTCTTCTCTTGAACAAGCCTTCCAAAGGCTTAATCTATATTTAAGAGAAGATGCCCTCCATCCCGATGATTTTGATGATGAAATACATGAAGAATTTGAACTTATGTTGATAATATCGAATGAATCTAAAGAAGAATCTGGTAAGACCCCAAGGTCTTACTATAAAATTATTAAAAAATTAATATAAATGTAATCATAGGCCACTCAAAGGGGGATCCCTTTTAATCGCTTTGCCACTATAGGGGGCTCCCTCCTTTAGAATCTATATTATCCTTCTTCTTAGTGGATTATTTGATATGGATGGCCAACCTAATATATATATCTACCCTAAAGCTACATTAGTGAAGAGACATGATGGTTCACATATGAAGAGATGTGATGGTTCACGTTATGAAGGGTTGTGATGGTTCATTTTATAAGTTAATAATATAATAATTAAATGATTAATAATACTAACTAATACTAACTAATAATGTTAGGATTGAGGATCCTAACATGCCACCCTCCTTAAAAAGAGCTTTGTCCTCAAATCTCAAAGTGAGAAGCTTTGTCCTTTGTTTTACAAGAAGGATTTGTGTAAGTTCTTGGACTCTTTTAATGGCATCCTTTCATAGGCAGGGATATCGAGAAGGATGAAGCATTAGCGAGGGGTTTCCAAGAACAATAGTAGAATCTTCCTTAGGAAAATCATGATTATGATGGGAGGGCAACCATTGGGGTTCCTCAAATACTTCAGATTGATGCATCAAAAGTGATGGTAATGATTTCATATCATTTTTTGGTTCCTTGGTAGAGCCAACGGAGAAGGAGTGTGTAGTCACTCTGTGTTGGTTTCGAATAGGTTTGGTCATATGGCAAGAACTAACTATTGGTGAGGAAGGTATGTGTAGGTCTTGTAGAGTGCATGTTTGGCTAGCATTGATCACTTTGGGTATGTCTACCTCATCCTTGCTTGGTACATCAATCACTTCTTGCACATCAACCTCATTGTCTTCATTGTGGTGAGTAGGTGCATTGGTCGCTTTGGATACAACTACCTCATCTGCTTGCTCTATGGAGAGATAGGGATCAACTTCCTTCAATAAATACAATGTTAGTGTAGCAAATTTATGGTGGGGTCCAAATTGTTCATCACAATTATCATAGAGTCCTTTTGCTCGTTGTTCCTTCATCTCCTCAAAGCTAAGATGTTTAATTCATAAATTTTGGTTAGATTTGGGGGTTGTGTAAGTGCTTTGTGCCCTTCCATTATGCATAGGTTTGGGAGCAATGTAAGTGGTTGATGATTTTTCCATAAGTGGTTTCCCTAATTTTTGTTGTGCATTAATTTTATCTTCATCTAATTTTGCCAATCCATAGGTTTGCATCATGGTATAGGGATTGAACCTTGTCACCTCTATTCTAATTTTCTCTTTTAATCCACTAATGAAATAGGGTATTTGATGAGAATTGATTCATCCAATCTTGTTTTGTGTTTGGTGATATCCTCAAACCAAGTTTGATACTCACACATAGAAGTGATTTGATGAATATATTTGAGCAATTCCCACATGACTAGGTCCCACATGACTCTGATACCAAATGGTAAGACCCCAAGGTCTTACTATAAAATTATTAACAAATTAATATAAATGTAATCGTAGGCCACTCAAAGGGGGCTCCCTTGTAATCACTTTGCCACTATAGGGGGCTCCCTCCTTTAGAATCTATATTCTTCTTCTTCTTATTGGATGATTTGATATGGATGGCCAACCTAATATATATATCTACCCTAAAGCTACATTGGTGAAGAGACATGATGGTTCACGTATGAAGAGACGTGATGGTTCACGTTATGAAGGGTTGTGATGGTTCACTTTATAAGTTAATAATATAATAATTAAATGATTAATAATACTAACTAATACTAACTAATAATGTTAGGATTGAGGATCTTAATAGAATCTGAGCCCATCATTCCCCATATCAAACAAGATGAGGTTTATCTCAACATGTTCCCCATCCATGAGCCCATATTTATCTTGCTTCTTCCACAAGAATGAGTTGTCTCTACCGGTGAACCGTCACCTCCATTCCATTAAGCCACTTCATAAGCCAAATTTGTAACATATGTACATAACACAAAAATAGTGGTTTTCACCACTACCAAAAAAATTAAAAATAAAAAAATCTAAAAAAATCAAAAGCAATAAAAACATTTTAATTTTTTGCATTGCATGTGTATATATAATGTAAATAAATGCATTTATTTGTGTTTCTTGCTACTACCCAAGTTAACCAAGCTCCTAGTATCAATTATTAGGTTCCATTCATTCCGTTCAACCTTATCCACTTTTACCCATATGTCAACATGAATCTTGTTGATTTATTCACACCACTCTATAATCCATATGATTCAACTACGACAATTATAATTGATACAAGTCTCATTGATATGGACCGGATTTCCTTACCTCCAACCTTCACTGAATTCATCTTGTTTGAGGAATTGTTAAGGGCATCCACCAACTACATTCCTCTATCTCATACACCTTTACCTTCACTTTCACCTTTGAATATTGAGGTTTTCTAGGCAGAAATAGATGAGGATAAGCTAGAAGAGCTAGATGACATCATAGACTATCTTGACTAGCTCTAAAGCATGGTATCCATTCGTGAGCTTAATGGATCGATATGCATTTGTATTGATTTTTGAGACTAGTCTTAACTCTTCCTCGTTTGGGGGTCCTATTCTATGCACGATATAATTTATATATATGTACATATACATGGATAATACACAAAAAATATTTGCATAAATTTAATTCATATCATTGCATTTCCTTTGTATTCATACTTCACAAAACATTTCATTCGTCCACATTGCATTTCACAAAATTGCATATCATACATTGCATTTACATACATATTTCACATATCATATTTAGGATCATTTATTAATTTCAAGGTTTTGAATTGGTCCAAATAAATTCATGTTGCCTTAATCAAGGGCATCTTCAAATTCACCCATTTCATTCCATCAAGTCAAATTGTCATTTACTTCTACACATTCATAAGTCCTAGGTGTTTTCGGTCACTCAGCCACTCCTAGTGTTTTAATCAAATGCTAAAATACATGTCGAGTTCTTTTTAGGACCATTGCACATATACACTAACAAAATATTGAGTTTTTGGAATTGACTTCAAACAATTCTTGAACCAAGCACAATCTTACATCTTAAAAACATCTTGTGTCAAAGAAGGACAACACCATACTTGGTATGAACCTCAAATTGAAAAGGGTAATCCTCGCTTGTCCCATAATGCAACATAGTCCATAAGAATAGTGGTTTGCACCACTATCATAGTTGCTTCAAATTCAAAATATAGAGTAGTAAGGATAGGGTATAATTATCATCACACTTAGGTTGAGAATATGATTCCCCAAAGCTCTAAGTATTTTACATCACACACCACCTATCATTGGGTTATAAGGATTGTACTACATTTCTAGTCAGACGGTTAGGTAGTCATCCCAAAAAATTTAAAGATCAAAAACAAAAATTGTGGACTATGGAGTTAGCCTCCATTGAAGCTATAAACACTTGAATGGAAATGGAGTACACTCATGCATGGCAACACATATCTTTTAAAGAGACCTCTGATCACACATAAGGACAAGCTAGATTCTTTGTTTCATCCATAACATGTTTACCCAATTTACTTAAGATGAGTTAATGAACTCACTTGCACACACATTGGTTCTTGATTACCTTGAGTCATTACCATGCTCATGATTCGGTAAATGAATTTATTGCACACACATTTGGTCTTAGAGGAACTAGGTTGTGTTAGTGAGCTTATTTGATACCACTAGTTTGTCCGAGTTTCTACAAAATAATCAGTTTTCCATATCAACATCCATGTCTTCTTCCATGTCACGTCATCCATTCCATATGCCGCCAAGTCTGGTGCCCTGATTAAATAATAATTCTAAACATGGCCAAGCAAGATCTAAACTATAAATGATCATTAGAACACTTGCATTCCAGATTGCATTAACTATCCATACATTCCACCTTGCATTAATCATCCATAACATAGCATATGCATTTATCATCAATAGAAAACATGCTTTCCATAAAAGCATTCCATACAAAGAATTCAAAAACATATAACACAAAATTAAAATCCATGTATATATATGTATAAATATATCATGTACAATAAGTGCCAAAAGGCTACATACAATGGAGAACCAAGGCTCATATACAAAAGTGCATCTAAGCACTAAGCTAAGTCCTCCAAGAGGACCCCTATGACCTAGGATGAGCCCTAGACCTAGAGCTATGCCTAGAATTGCTATGCCTAGTACCCCCAGAGATAGATGAGGTTGAAGGATCAGGAAGTAGAATATGATGTTCCATCAATCTATCCTCCAATGCCTCAATATATCTATCTTGAGACCAAATACATGTGACGTCAATAGTATTCTAGTGCTCCCTCTCTTCTAGCTTTTCTTGAATCCTCATGATCCTCACCTCCTGCTCCACCACCTATCACTCCAACCATGCCAAGTCATCCTTCTCTGATCAGGAGACCCATTCAAAATCTCCTCTGCATCCTCCCCGTCTTCACCATCTCCTCCACTTTCAAAATATTGCCTCACTACACCCTTCATCCTACTCCTTCGACTATCTAATAAAAGGTGTCACTAGTGCTTGGGGGCCTCCTGAGTCCCCTCATCCCTAGCTTCATCCCTCTCCCCATCAGCCACTCCTTGAGATGGTGCCCATGGTAGCTGAGTTGAAAACCATGCATCATACTCTGTGGTAATCCCCACATCCTCCATATTTAGGAGATCTAGCTCCTCATAATCCTTGTAGGCCACCCTCCATGGCTTCATGTATGGTAGCCCTATTTCCTCCCAATGCCTCCTCTAGTGTATCGATTCATCAGGGGTGTCCTGCCTCAGCCTGAATGAACAAAGCACTTGTGAGAATTAAAAATACTTAGCCTCGCTTTGATGTTGACCAACTACCCACCTAGATTGACACACTCATTGCAAGTGCTCTCCATCTACCATCCAATTGCATGTCTACCATGGCCTCCATATCACTTGGGTGGATGTCAATCTAGCCCACAAATCTTAGTACCACTAACTCATTTGCATTGGCCAACTCGACTGTACCTCCTCAACCACTACCCACATCATAGCATAGGGCTACTCACCACCCAAATTTACCATCAGTAATCCCTCCAATAAAAATACACTAAAGTGCTCCCATCCCCAACACTGTAGCAGTAAGTTGCACCCTAATCCCTTCCTCCCATACCTTATCACATAGTACAGCTCCCAGTACACCTACACCAATAAAAAATAGTTGAGCTCATGCATATACCTACCACCTAGTGAGCATATCACTCACTACACCTATCTAATTCCAAGGGAACATACATCCAATTTTTTTAGGGCCATGATGTTGGCCAACATGAACATAACCAAGGCATGAAAGGGGTCCAACTCCTTGTCCACATACATGGATAGGTAAGGTATACTTCCATACTCTACCTTGAAACCCTACCATGCATCCCAAAACATCTTCATCATATTTTTCTTATGAATGATACTAACCTCAACCGTATCCCCTTCACTGGAACCTTGAGGATGTGATATACATCCTCTAATAACATGGTCACCTCTCCTATAGGGATCTAGAATGTCCCCCTATCTACATCCTACCTCTTTGCCAAGGCAAAGGGGTAACCCTCATCAATCCTCACCACATCCACTGAGGCTACCTCTGCTAGTCCCACATCCCCAAATAAAACCCACTTCTCATACAACATTGCCTTCCTAATCCTAAAAATTTATGGTGAGAACCGGTATCGAGCCTCCAAAATCCTAAGCTGCAGCACAACACAAAACATTTATCAATAATTTTCGAAAAAAGACACATCGCAAAAAAAGTCACAAAATATTTGCACAATGCATAACAAATAAAAATGGACTTACCTCCACAACTTGCACTCCAATCATAGCCCCATCCTTTGCACCCGCTCCCTCTGCCACCATAGCTTTTGCACCCAAATCACTCCACTTCACTTCACTCCACTCTCATAAATGCAACTTCTCCAACTTCCAAAATCACAAATGAGATTGGTTTCTCATCCAAGTAGCTATTGATAGCTACATCAGGTGCCCTAAAACACCCATGGGCATTTCTTGATGCACTAAAGCATCCATGGGCATTTCTAAATACCAAAAGCACCAGTAGGCATTTGACATCAATTTTCACAAAAGACAAAATTTCACAAAATAGTGGCTTACCTCCACAAAATCACTCCAAATTGCATCCATGAATTCATTTTATCATTTTATTATGTTTTGTGAGGATTCCAACTGATTTGGATGCATAATTTTTTTTTGCGACCACACATTGCCAATTCATAAAACAAGTTACAAAAGCACCCCAAACGGTCCAAATATTCACAAAATGATGACTATCATCATTTTCATAATTCATACATCATAACATCATCAATCCATATCATCATTTATATATTTTCCAAGTTCAAACAACATTCAAATGAATCTTGCATATAGTGGATTTTTCTATATACTTGGTGATTGCAACGATTTGTGTCCATGTAATTCGGTATGATGAAAAATCTACCATAAGGACACTTGGTCATTTTTAGCATCACATATCTCTTTGTTTGAAATCATAATAATCTTTGGTACTTCACATTTTGCATGAAACATTGCAATGAATAATTTGCACAACTATCATTGATGGCCTAGTTCATGGGGCTTAAAACATGGACAAAATCTAACTTCATATTTTCATATTTTTCTTGACAGTCATCACGAAAACTAGCCTTAACTAGGGTTATTGGTTCCAATCCTAGGAATTATCTGATAGTCACTAGTTTACCCTCTGATGTTGACTACTTTTATTTTTCTTTACATATTCATCATTGCATATCAATTATGCCAGAAGGTATATTTTCAAAAGTATTGAATCACCCCAAGTTTGGGGCAACCACATTTGGTTTTGACATCCGCACTTGGAAAATTCCCTTCATATGTTGGGGCAAAAATAGATGCATTTCTCATGTTTCATAAATCCCTTCATCTATTAGGGAAAAAACAAATGCATTTCTCATCACATGTTTCACAAATCCCTTCATTTGTTGGGGCAAAAACATACGCATTTCTAATCATATTTCTCACAAATCTCTTCATCTGTTGGGGTAAAAATAGACGTATTTCTAATCATATTTCTCACAAATACCTTCATCTATTAGGGCAAAAATAGATGCATTTTTCATCACATGTTTCACAAATCCCTTTATCTTTTGGGACAAAAATAGATGCATCATATCACATTTTTCACCACTCCCCTTCCCACCGTTGGGGCAAAAATGGTATCACATTTGCATCATTCATTTGTACAAATTTTCTAATTGGATTGTAAGATTCATTTGCAACCTAATTCACCAATTGAGGGGGTAAGCTACACAAAACTCAAATTCTTTTATTCATTTATCTTCAAGCTCATGTGTTGCATCCCAATAGAAAGTTGCTTCTGCATCTCACCCAAATAGGTTTCTCATATTTTTGCACTGCATTTTGTTTCACGCAATGTAATACAAAAAGGGGCATTTGTAGACACCAAAATCTAGCCATTTTTCATGCATCCTAGCTTTCCCACCATTGCCACCACCAAAACCTAACCATTTTTCATCTATCCTAACCTTCCTACCATTTTTACCCATTATTTATATATTTATATATATTTATTATATATTTAAATAATAATATTTTATATATTTATATAAATAAATTAATCCATGCCACACCCTAAATTTAATATCCACCCTCTGATGTGCTTTTATCTCAACCACATGATTAGTGTCATTGAAACCCTAGCATGCCCTAGGCTGGATTATAAATAGGATTTATTTTGATGGCTCAACCCCTGAGTTTCCATAAGTTTTTGGAGTCTCTAATTATTTTTCTAAGTTCTCAAATTCCTTGAGTTCCCTTGGAGTTTTTGAGTACTTATGCCCTCATCCTCGCTCATCATAACCTCCCCACAGTTGTTGACATCCATTTTCCTCACTGGATATGCTTTTATAGAACCCTTCCTCACCCTTCGAACACATTCAGGTGCTTTCTACCACCATCGAGCACCTTTGGGAACCTCCCTTCCATCACCAAGCATCTCTAGGTACCTCCATACCAGTTCTAAGGCTCAAGAGAATTTTTTGTAGCCGTCGAGTCCTCGCAGGCATTTTATGTAGGTGCTCTAAAGACCCCCTAGATTTTGGGTGATACTAGGGCATTGTCGCACCTATCAACTACAACTACATCTTATAGATTAGAAGATAGAAAGCAAGTAAGGTAAATCTAATGGTTATTATTTCATTCATGCATTTTTGCTTCTATTCACTTCATTAGCAGTAGATTAGTTAGGGTTTATCATTGCTTATAGAGGGCCTCACATTTTGGAGCCCTCACAGGTATTACTAACTTATTTGTTGTGTCATTGTGTATAGATCTGAAGGTGCTACATAAGAATTGGATAACTATTTAAGCTGGAGTGGTCTAGAATCAGATATCAAGAAGCCAACTCAACTCTATTGGGATCAAGAACGCGCCTGAAGACACCATTAGCCTTGACTATTAGGGTTTTGGAGAACCCTAATTAAAGTAAATTTGTATAAAAAATGATTACAAGGATCCTCATTGTAACAATGGAGCTTTTAAGCTCTCCCCCTTTAATAGAAGATCAATTCATTGTGCAATTTTGATTCTTTATGTACAATTTATTGAACATTGTTAGGTGTATTTTTGTATTCATAGTAAAAGACTAGGTGGCTATGAGGACACCATTGATCCAGTGTTTTTTGGAGCTCACAAGTGATTATGGGCTTACAAGACATTGAATCAAATGAGCTTTGTACTCTAAATAATCTATTTTAAAAAACAATTATGACATTTTGATTTTATGTTTGGTGGGGTGCTAATGTAATGAACTAGGTTCCTAGGAAGACTTTATAGACTAGTGCCCAATAAGGCTTACAAATAATTGTAGGTCTACAAGATAATGGATCTATGAAAATTCCTTAATCTACATGGTTTGCTAGAAACCAGTGAGATCGTGATTTATGTGTGATAAGATGCTAATGCAATAAATCAAAAGGAAATTAATTATATCATTAATATAGTGCCTAGTGAGGTTTGTAAGTATTTGTAAACCTATGAGATATTGGATCCATGGAACTCTATGATCCTCATGATTTATTAATAAGGTAGGGTTTGAGTATTTGATTTATTTTTTATTGCATACTTAAATGATAAATCAAACAATAAAGAGAACCCTTTTTATTTGTTCCCTTATAAAATTTATAAATAATTGTAAATCTATAAAAGAATATATAAATAGGGCTTCTTGGCCAATGTGATCTACCAAGTAAGCAGGTTGATGATGATATTTATATGAAGTATGATTTATGAAATTGGATGGCAAACAAATTAGGGAAGAGAACCCCATTCAACCAATACCTAGTGAAATTCATAAATAATTATGGATTTATGAAATATTGGTCGAATGCAATTCCTCATCCATGGATGACTTGTCAAACGAGTTGTGCTTAATGAAAGTGCTGAATATATGTCATTTTTCATTTGATAGGTTAGTGCTAAACTCCTCCGGTACTACATGGTAAGCCTACATAGGATTGTAATATTTTGATACACTAGAGGAGAAGAAGTAGTGCTCCAAAGGGGCCTGTTAAATAACCGTGAGTGTCAGTGTAAAAGGTCGATTGAAGGATATTGTAGATATGTAATATTGATATTATTAATATTTATAATAGTTACATGAATGTGTGTGGGATATAATAAAGGGATGAATATGGGTCATCAATGTTGTGGATGATCACATCATACATCACTTAACCTAAGAGAGGGAGAAGAAGAGAAGAAACATGATAGACAAGTGATAGGAACATAGAAGAATAAATTTAATTAGTTGTTGTTTATTGGGTATCCCAAGGTTGGAATAGAAGAAATGGGAAAAGCTAGGTCATAATAGCCTTCGATGATCATGTCAGACATCAGTTAAACCAAGAGAGGGGGAAGAAGAGAAGAAATACGATAGCATCGAAGTAGGATACGAAAGAAAATTTGAGAGAGTTTTGAGACTAAGAGGATTAGCCAAACATGAGGTTTTCCTATGTGAATACAATAAAAATGGGTTTTGTAACAAGAATTGGCTTTTGCATCATAACAAAACCTTTCGACTCTATAGTGTGATCAAGAAAACTAAGTAGTTATGTAAGGATCGTAGTGTATTGTTTGTTGTGATGTTCATTTAGACAAGTCATATATTCAATCATATGAGCAAGCAAATTATGCAAATTTTTATGCATAATATATTTTAAGGTGCATGATATTAATAGGTTATTTATGTTCTTTGTCATCCAATGTGGATAGGTGGTAGGATTTGGATCCAAATTTGGCCATGATGACGAAATATCCTAACCAGTTAGGTTCGAATTTTCCTTTGAGGTTGTTGTCAATGTTGGTGTTATTTTGATTTTCTTTGAGGACTAAGTCCCCAAATTTGAAGTATCTTGCACATAATTTCTTGCGATAAGCATATTAAATTTTGTTGTGGTATGTTCTAAGGTGTTCTAAGCAATTAATGCATTTTTCCTCTAAGAGTTGTAGTTGTTGTAGGTGACCTAGATGATATTCATCTCCTAACGAAGAGTCTTGCATTAAGAACCTCAAATAAGTATTTCCAATTTAAAGGGAAAAATTGCTTTTGTACCATATAATAGGGCATAAGGTGTTGCCCCTGTGGAAGTACACACACTAGTGTGATATGCCCAAAAGTCAAGATAAATTTGTAAGTGTAAATCTTGGTCATTTTTGTTTACTAGTCTCTTGAGAATTTTGATCTGTCTTGTGTTGGATGATTTAGCTTATCCATTTCATTGTGGGTAATATGTGTTGACCACTTTTATTGGATTTTATATTTAGCACATAATTTGGCAACTTCTTTTTTTTTAAAATGGGTGTCGTTACCAACAATTAGGATAGAAGGTATTCCATAATAATTGATGAGTTGGTTAAAGATGCATTTGGATACTTGAATTCCTATTGTGGTGGATAGGAGCATTACCTTGACCCATTTAGTAAAATATTCTATGGTAGTAATAATGAATTTGTGTCTATTTGATGATTGATGGTTGATTTTTCCTATGATGTCTAATCCCCAAGGGGAGAAAGGAAAAGGATATGTGATTGGTTGCAATCCTTGGTAGGGATCATGAACAAGATTTTCATGTTGCTAACACTTGTCACACTTCCTAACATACTCGTGATTATCCTTTTGCATGAAGCACCAATAATAACCCATCTTGATGAGTTTCTTGGCTATGGATAATCAATTGAAGTGGCCACAACATAATCCATCATGGGCTTATTTTATGATAGTTTGGGCTTTTATGTATTTTAGTATCCGAGGAGTATGCCTTCAAAGGAGCATTGATATAAAATATCTCCAATGATGACATACTTACAAGCCTTTAGTCTAAATTATATTCACTATTGAGAGTTGAATCCCTCGAGAAAATTTCCTTCCTTAAGGAATCTAAAGATATCTTGGTACCACGGTTCTTGAGGTGGAGATATTTTTATGGTGCATATGTTTAGGAGTTGTATGCACGATTTAAGTGTGGAGGACTCATTGATTGATATTATGATAATAGAAGCCTCCTCATATTCCAACTGTAGGGAATAAGAGATGTGATAGTAGCCATAGTATCAAAATGGAGATTTTTGGATTGCAAGAAGACTTCTATGGTGATTTGATCAAAGTGCATTTTTAGTATGTTTGTAATGTCTTTGTAAGATTTTAATTTTTTTCTTGGTTTGATAGGTATCATTTATTTGTTTGATCATCAATTATGAATTACCATATATTGTTAGGCTCTTGATATTTAATTTTAAGGTGGCCTTAAGGCATAAAATTAATTCTTTGTATTCTATTGTATTATTGGTGTGGAGTTACAAAGATAAGTCCTACCCCTGCATCTTTAGCGCACCTGGCTCCATCAAAATACAAGATTCAAGTTTTAGGTTCTCGAGCTTCTATCAAGGAAAGATATGTCTATGGGGTGCTTTGATTCTAAAGGGGTTGTAGCAATTTGATCTACTATAACTTGCCTTTTCAGTGGTTTTTGATTGATGAATTATAGATAAAACTTGCTAAGGGATATGAACCATTTTGTGGTCCTTCCTGATAAGTAAGGTTTTGACATAAGATAATGCAATGGATCTATTCTTGCTAAGACATAGGTCATTTGGCTAAGCATATAATGTATTAATTTGAGATATGAGAAGACAATGGATAAACATAGCTTATCTAATGACATGTAGCAATTTTCATAGTTCACCAAAGTTCTACTTATAAAGTAGATCACCCTTTCTTGATGTTGTTCATCATATTGGTCTAATAGAGCTCCAATGGAATTTTTAGTAGTAGCTATGTATAGCAGTCATGGTTGAATTGGATTTGGTGGTCCTAAGACTAGTGGCATCAAGAAATAAATTTTTAAGGTTTCAAAGGCCTTTTGGCACTCATCATCCCTTTTGAATTTTGTTCCTTTCTTTAGTGATTTAGAGAAAGGTTATCATATATCTGCAAATTGTGAGATATATCTATGGATGGCTTGTAATATACCTTGGAAGTTACGTAATTCAGTTAAGTTTGTAGGTGGTGACATGTTTTTTATTGCTATGATTTTGGAGGGATGAACTTCAATCCCACAATGGGACATGATGAACCCTAATAGTTTTCCTAAGGTTACCCCAAATATGCATTTTTTGGGTTTTAGCCTACCTTTGTAGTCTCATAATATTTTAAAAATGCATCTAAGGTCATGAACATGATTTTATATTTTATTGGAGTGACCTAAGAGGTCATCTACATAATATTCTATGGTTTTATGCATAATATCATGGAATATGTATATCATGGATTTTTGATATGTTGCTCCCACATTCTTGAGTTTGAATGGCATAACCTGATAGCAAAATGTTCTTCGAGGGGTATTGGTTTGGATTGATCTTTGGGTGAAATCTTAATTTGATTATATCCTGAGAATCCATCCATCAAAGATAACATCTTAGATCCTACGATGAAGTCTACTACCATGTCTATATTTGGTAGAGGGAAATTGTCATTTTGGCAAGTGTTGTTTATGTATTTTATGAATCCAACATCTAAAAGTTTTTGTAGTTTATCTTTTATTGAAAGAGCGACTTTTGGATGTATTTTTCTTATTTTTGTTTAATGTGTTTGGCATCTGGGCATACTACCAAGTGATGGACCACCAATGAGGGGTCAAGTCCTAGCATATCATCATATGTCCAAGCAAAAAATGTCATGAAATTATTTTAATAGGTTTGTGTATTCCATCCATTCTTATTGAGTTAAGACTTTTTTGAGTCTAAAAAGTGAGGATCTTGATTTTTCAATATTGATGTCTATTGTTTCTTCAATTAAGGCTTGTGAATCATCCTTAAAATTAGGAGGTATGGTTAATTACACCTAACTCTTTAAGTTCTTTTGGATCTAGAGATATTTATTCTAATTTGGGAAGTTGGGCAGAGTCTAAATTGAATATTTGATTAAGGGATTATTCCATAGGGTAGTTGTAAAGAGATCCTTCAATGTTTTCTTCCTTTGAGGTTGTTGTTGATTTTGGATGAATAATTTCTAGCATGTTAATGCTACTAAATCATATGGTTTTATGGGGTATTTGATTGAGGAGTGACCATAGTTCTTCTTCATCTTCATAACCCCATTGAGATTCATGTAGTAATTTACAATAGTTCTCTTTATTAACCTCTTCAAATAGAGGTGAGGGTTCATTTTTACTAGGGATGAACCCCACATCATCCGAGATAAGGTTTAGCTTTTAGGGGATCTTTTATTCCTTGTTCATAATGACCTAGGCCTTTACCTTGGTATATCATGTTGGTTAGCATTTTCTTAGATATAGATAATGAGGGTGTTATATAGTATGCAACGTATGTTTGTTCACTTGGTATGGATTTGCATCCTCGAACCCTTTCAACAAAGGTGGTTCCCCCATAGATGAAAGCACAAGTTCCTATTTGGAATTTTAGTCCTTTACTATTTGGCATTCCTATATCATGAGGACATTGAGGAGACAAGAACATGCTTACTAATTATGTTAAGGGGAAGAAGATGATTAGGGATTGTCCCCCCAATTTATGAGGGGTTCTAGTATTTATTTTCCTTTTTTTATTTTGGGTTGATCAGGTGGTGATTCTTGTTGTATGGAGGGAGAAATATTAATCCCTTTACTATTAATAAAGTTGCATAAGGTGAAAGGCTCCAGATTTCCAAGGGTGTGGATGATCCTCCCTTGATATTTGTATTTAAGATATCGATGCAAGGTAGAAGGTACTACCTTCATGGCATGTATCCAAGGTCTTCCAAGGAGCATGTTGTATGTTACATAACATGATATAACATAGAAGATAATTTTTAGGATATGTGGCCCTACTTTGATTGATAAGGTAATAGTGCTTGTTACTTATATTTCCTCATTGTCAAATCTCTTTCCTCATTGTCAAAGGCTTTGATGATGATGTCAAATTTTTGTAAATCATTTATGCCTACGTCAAAATTTTATAAAAATTAATGTATTGCATACATTTAAGGTTGAACCATTATCCACTAGGATCCTTTTGATATGTTTATCATCTATTTTACTTATTATGTAAAGAGGTGAGTCTCTTGATATTGTTTCAAGAGGGGTGTCTGCCTCATGAAATTCTAGGATAGCATTGTTTACCTCAATGAACCAACTGTATTGGTAATATCATTTGGGGATATGTCTTGAGGGACTTCTTATTCACTTAGGAGTTTTAACAATATTTTCCTATAAGCATATGATGTTTTCAATAATTCTAGAAGAGAGATTTTTGTGGGAATCTCATCTAGTTGTTGATGAATATTAAAGGTATGTAAGGTATTTTAAGGAGTTGTGAGAACTAGGGTTGATTTGTTAGGAATATTAACTTTAGTTTTTCTTGGGATAACTAAAGGAGGCTGATACAAGGATTGATTCTTTGCTTGTTTTCTAGTCACAACATAGGAAGGTTTTGATAAATGTATAGTGCCTACAAAGTTGGAAATTTTTTATTATATGTTGGTAAATGATTTTGTTGAGAGTCTCTATTTTATTGAACATTATTTTTCCTTCTTCTATGAGGTCTTGGATAATTTTATTTAAGTTTATGCATTTTTTGGTAGTGTGTCCTTTCGTATGGTGATATTCACAATACTCATCATGTTTATACCAATTTGGGAATTATTTGGTTGTATCCCAAGGTCTAATAGTTGGGAGTTCCAATATTCTAGAATCAAGGAGCATTTTTAACATGACAACTTGACTTTGTATAGTTTTTGTATTTTGTCTCCTAGGTTTGTCTTGTCTTTGGACAACTAATTTTTGAGGAGCATTTTGAGTTGTGTTTATATTATTGTTTTAACGGGAATCTATTACACCATCACCTACAACATGTTTGTTTTTGTATTATCCTTTTCTAGGGGGGTTTTTCCTCCTCTTTCTTGTTAAAGTTGAGTTGTCCATGTCCTATGAGGACAAATTCTACTCTTTTAGCCATATCAACATCTTCTTCAAAAGAGGTTATGTTTATCATTTCTAAGGGGTATGAGAGTTGTTTGTGAAGGTTTCTTATGAAAAAATGTAGGATTTCTTTAGGAGGAGTAATATATTGAAGTCTTCCCACTAAGCCCCTCCATTTGGATAAGAAGTATGAGAACCATTTGATTTGTTTATCATTTCTAAGGGGTATGAGAATTGTTTGTATTATGAGTATAGGTCATCTATGGTAACATTGTCTTCTATATAGATTGAGAATTGTTTAACAAATACTTCCATAATTTCTTTGAATTTCTTGATGGAGTGATGGGGTATTTGGAAGTACCATTCCAAGTAAAAACCACTAAGGCTTTTAGGGAATAACCTAAGGAGAATTTTCTCCTCATGGTTTATGTCACTACATGCTATTTGAAATAACCTTAGATGGTTATGGGATCTTGCTTTCCATTATACATTTGAAACTTAGGAGTCTCAAAATTCTTTGAAAAGGGGTGATTGATAATCATGAGATCTAATGGATCATTACAAAAATCTTAAAAATAGTACTTTAGCATATATGTCCCTTAAAGAGAGGTGATTTGATGCTCAAATTCTTCAAACTTGGAGTCCCTCTTTTCTAGGTCTAGGATCTTAGTTTTGATAACTTGAAGGTCATTAGGTGAGGTAGGTAAGGTCATAAAGGGTTGTGTAAGAGGTTGAGAGAAATTTTGAGATATGAAAGGTAGATTCATGAGAGTTGAAGTGTTTTGTTAGATGTCATGGTCGAAGGGGTTTGGTTAAGCCCTAAGTTATGAATTAGAAAAGGATTTATAGCATTGATAGGTGTTGTACCATTATGAGATGTTGAAAAGGATTACCCATAGTAGATGTACCTATGGAAATGGTTGGAGGTATCTTAGAATCAGTGGGTTGTGTCGTAGCCACATTGAAACTAGCCAAGTTGTTTTGATTTTAATTTATTTGAGCATAGTTGATTGATCATTCAAATGTTCAGGATTATCATGAATTGTAGTTAATTATTTTTCACCTTGTTCTTTAAGTACATCCTTAAGGACTTCTAGAAATATGCTTTTATTTCTTCTAATGTATTCCCTAACATGATCTATGGATTGGAAATAAAAATTTTCAACAACCTGTTCTTATTACCTAGGTATATGATGTGACCAAGGATTAACCTCTTGATCATTGCGCTCATGTGTAAAAAACTCATGATATGAGAAAGATAAACCCTTGTTTCGAGTATTATAAGGATATTGAGACATGATTTGAAAGTTTTGATTTGAAGAAGGTAAATTTATTAGAGTTTTGTTTCCAAAGTATTTATAGCAAATAAGAGATATTTTGAAATCATTATGACTCCCACTAATCCACAGTGATATAATGGCCAAATAATATTGCTCCCCTAAGGTTCATATATAGATTTTCTCAAGGGATCATTATTCTTCCCCCATTATGACTAATAATTGGTTATGTTCTTGTTATCTTGATTTAATGTGATGTAAGTTATGCAAATAAAATTATGTGATCTTGTTTAAGTTTGACACATTTTTATCTTCCTTAAGAAAATTAGTGTTCACGTCAGGTTCACCAATATGTAGGTGCAGGAAATTTTAAACCTACCCATGTCAAGCATGAGAGGGGGGATTCATTGGAATCCTTGTTTTCCCACTTAAGGGTCTCTTTCCAAAGGATACCCTAAGGATATGAATATCCTCTATGTGATTAGAGACCTACTTAATGTAGTTTATCAACATGTAAACATTTATGTGGATACTTGTGTATTGGTGTTATATGTGTTCATTCAACAAAACACCTGAGATTTATGTGGACTCTTTTTCAAGACTTAAATGGTTATTCAAAATATTAAGGTTAAGATCACATAAAATATATGCTAAGCTTATATCACACAAATGTAAGAAAATAAGAGCTATCCTATATGTTTTTCATTTTGATGATAGGCTAACTAAGCAGATATTTAATTTTTCAAGGTAAAAAAGAGATGATGAAAAATACAAGCTAGCCTATAATCAAATTTATAATTTTGATTCCTTTTCTAGGTGCTTGTAAAGGGAAATGATTTAAATTTGGAATAAAATGTGGTTAAAATGAGGAATTGACCTAAGTTAGGATTCCTTTATTAAAAAAAATAAATGTGTTTTATGAAGAAATTAGGGTCAAGTTAAGGTTCTTTAATTTACCAAATAAAATATGATTTTGCATAGAAAACAACAACAAACAGAAGTAGAACACAAAAAATATTCAATAATAGGGTTTAAGGTTATGCCAAGTTGTAAAATTACCTCTTTCGATGCTTGTTACAAAAACATCACTGAGCTAAAAAAATGTCATTGGAATTTTTATCACAAACTACAAACCTAAAATATGCAAGAAACACCAAAAAATTTAGATTTATCTGATTTGGTAGGTCTATCTAAGTGTTGAGAAGGTGGATTTCATGTCTTGACAACTGATCATACCCCCTTTTAATGAATTTTTTTAGTATGCTTACCTATTGGGACTGGAAATAGGTCTTGTAGAAAAATGCCAGTTGGTTACAAAATTTCCACTAGCATTTTTGTCACTGAGTGCCATTTTTGTCATTGTTTCCAAAAAGACAAAAATACCAGTGACTACACGGAGTGTTGTTTTTATCATGAAATGGGATTGATGAGGTTTTGAGGTTGATTACATATGGGATTTGGGTCAATTTGTCTATGCAATGGAGGGATATGATTGTCAAGGAAATATGCTAGACATGAATATTGGAAATTTAGAGATTCGATCACTAAATTATGTGAATTATGATATAATTAAATTCAAGTGAAAAGGAAATGGACAGTCTTAGAAACTACGCCAAATATTGATAAAATTGAGGTTCAAACACATGTAAAATGTAGGTAATGAATCTAGAAATAATGTGTAATTACTAATTTAGCTTTAAACAAAATAAAATAGTGTGAAGTAATGGAAAATTGATGCAAATATGAGAAATATGAAGTGTTGTTATAAACAACATCTATAATAGTAAAAGCAATGAATGCATAAATAAATGGATGAAAAGGAGGTTGTTGGTAAGACAACAAGAAAATGATAGTCTTTTATCCAACACCACAATATATTGGATAGGAAGATAAGTACTTATATGCTTAAAATATGAGAAAATAAAGAAATGTATGCTTGAAATTAAACATGAACAAATATTTAATGCTTGCAAATGAGAATTTATTGGAAGTGTGCATGTAGATAATATACCACTGATGAGAAAATTATTGATTGTAAATGAAATAACAACAAGTATCATGATTGTAAATAAAAGAACAACAAGATGATGTTAGAAAAATTAAATACTTGATATTATTGAATGACAAAGACCTTGCTTAAATAGCAAGTGCTTACAATCTGATCCATTGGATCATAACTAACTGAGCTAATCTCAGCCACACAAATTATCCTAGTAACAACTTAGGATATAATTTATTATTCTAACACCCCCCCTTAAGTGGTACTAGGATATACTAACACCCCCCTTAAGTGATACTAGGAGGTAGTGAAATAAAAATAAAAACAAAAAATAAGTGGCATATCCACAAGTATGAGTCCCAACAACAAGACCTGATAAGGTACTCATGTACAATATATCCATAAAAAAATGTTGGAGAGATGATGAAAAACCACAAGGGAGAAAACCACATGCCAGAATAGAAAGAAGAAGAATGAGGAAGATGTGCATGAAGGATGAAGGATTTCTCAACCTCCCTTAAGGATAACTTCCATAAAGAAGCCTGCAAAGGATCCATAAGAAGTCTCAAAAAAGTAGAGAAACCTCTTCATTGAACTAAATGAAACCATACTCCCAGACTGGTGCTTATGACACAGATCAAGGTTGTGAACCATGAAAGAAGGTCACTAAAGAAACTTCCTTGAAACCAAAGTGTCTCACAAAAATAAGAGTGATAAGATAGTGTGGAAAGAATCACAAGAATAGTAAGGGATGTTCAAATTGACTCCACAAGCATAAGTAGTGGGTTCCACCTATATGAAAACAATGGGTTGATAACAATATCCAAAAGTTGTGGATAACAACAAAATAAAGGGATCAAAAAAATTAAAGGCACCAATGTATCTTGAACGCGTCCTTATGGTGATCTCCTCATCCTACCATAATGCATGGGTAACCATCCATTGCAAATACTAGGTGATATAGAGGAGATGACTAGACTCTAGGATCACCTGCAAAGCTGGGAGTGTTGGGTTCAATTGAGAATGCACTCCATGATACAATATTTTAAACCACAAAAAGTATGGAAAATAGTTTCAAAATTGAAAAATGGACTGCACGATCTTGTCTGGCTCAGAAAAACCTTTCTGATGACTATAAATACCCCTATGGGTGTGAAATTAGCTTTCATCTACAGAAAAAACAGTAATCTTCTTCTTTCCCTCTCAAGGAAATATTCCAAAAAATTGGAATAAAGTATGGTGATTTTAAAAATATTTCTCCACATCAAGATTTCTCTCACAGGAGAAAATACATGGCCTTTTTTTTTTTAATACAAGAAAAGTTAAAAAAAAAACTTTAAAAATACCAATTTGGGTTCTGAACATTTTATAAAGTTATATATAAAAACTTTATTAAAGCCCCTAGAAATAAAAGGAAGTGGGCCCCACATTTCTGTTAAAGAGCTTTATAACTAAAATGTTTTATTGTTCAATAGAGCACCATAACTAAGCCAAAAAAGGAAGTGGGCACCTCTGATAACTTTAGCAACACTTACTCACTTCGATCTCCTAACGCGGGTTGATTCCACCACTCCCACACACAACAAGCTCCTACCACCCGCTCACACTCTGATGCACACAAAACTCTACAATGGTGCCCTTCATGCCACCATCGGCTTGAATGATAGCGACATGATCATCGAAGAATTCTCCATACGTGTCATAGTGCTAGATGCACAATAAGAGATAAGGACTAGATATGAGACTGCCTACGATCATCAAGAATCGTTGGTCGAGAAGTTACCGTCAGCATAATTTTCTTTAGAGCAACGTGGCTGCGCAAAATTGCTGAAGCCATCACCGAACGATGAAAAATATCATTCAATGGTAAAAAAATTGTCAAGGGCTTGGCATGGCCTGCCAATATTCTAAAAAAATATTAAACCCAAAAATATCACTCCTTATGACATTCAGGGAACTGTTGTTGCATATCCAGTGATCTGAATATTTACTGGTCATATTACGACAAATATCAGGGGCTCTCAAGTGGCTACATTGGATCTTCAGACGACTGGTGTAGTTTTAGGCAGTAATAGTAGTTTTCTAGATCAAAACACAATGATCTCATCGCACTATATGTGCACGAATAAAATTAGAGATATCATTTGGATATACGCAACGACCAGGTTTGAAATCATTGAAGCATGCCTGATACTATAGCAAAAAAAATTCTCCCCACTACTAGTTCCATAGTCTGCATCTTCTGTTCGTGCCATCGAAGCAAAGATTGTCCAGCTTGGATGTCACAACCTCATGGGAAACATTTTCACCTTTCACCAACTTGCGAAATGAACATTATGTGTGATGAAAAACGGTCTTCATGCTTCATTAATCTTGATTATTCACCACTTTTGAACAATGAAGAAGGCATCGGTATTAGGAGTAACCATCACAACACATATATTCACCATGTGAGAAGATTTCTCGGCTCACTATTTTCAAATTCCGAGTAGCCAAAAATACCATTTCTGTTATGGTGAGCACCAGATGTCGTTCAGTCAGTGGGTGCATACTGTTGCAACACACACCAATATAATGGCACCATCATCACAATGTTCGTCTCACTCCATATTATCATAAAATATCTTAAATGCTTTTTGTATAATTTGACGCCAACGTCTTGGACATCAATGGAACTCCTTCCCTCCACTTCATCGCATACTATTTTTCAAAGATGGAATGAATCTACACATCATCATCAAATTTTATGGCTTCACCTGTCGTATGTTTCAATATCAGTAGCAACAAAGATTATTGCAGATCTCTGTCAAAATGTTCAAAAAATGAAAATCAATAAGTTTCAAAACCTCCAAAGCTTCATCTATTTCTTTGAATTCATTACATGGAAAGCCACCACAGATCCAACATTAATATATTGTCATCTAGAAAACTACTTCCATGCCTCTCCGGAATATATCTCTCGATGTTTGCTTGCCTCTTGCCTCTCTCATTGATAATACATCAAATCCATTGGTGTGGAAGTCACAATATTCCAATAAAAATGTTTTCCATGCCTTCAATTTCTCATGTATGATTGTGAAAGAAACTTAGTTCGATCGACCTCCACAATACCTCTCGAAAGCATCTGTGATTTTATTCAATCCACATGCAACGTGATGTGGCAAATTTTTCTTATGCAAGATGATGGAAACAGGTTTACTTTTCTTCCTAATATTTTTCCCACAGAGATCCGAAGCTCGGTGCCTTCAAAATTCTAGCATGGTGGCCTACGTGACTAACAGAAATAGAAGAAAAGAAAAAAATTCTCATTACAAACTATGTCCACCATTACAAAGATGTGGAGCTACATGTGGGCCTTCGTGGGCATTTGCACCAGATGGTATTTAGCCACTGTGATGCCAATCAACATAACCTTGGATGATTTGAGCTACAAAACAAGAATCATTTACTTGAAAGAAGATCCCACTTGCATGGTGATCAGAAAAACTGTGACCCGAACAGTGTCTGTTGCTTCGATCCACATCTTCCAACACTTAAAATTTTGATGGCAAATTATCCCATCAGCTCTGCCATCACCCACTCGATCTACACATACCATATCTGGGTCAAGCATCCATATAATTTTTAGCCCAGCTCAACCACCATAACATGCATCTTGCGATTAGAAAAACTTTCATCCTTGACTTGCCATCAGATAAAGAATTATTGTAGAAGACTCGCTCATATTGGGAGGCAGACGCTCTGCGAAGGCTCCAGGCTACAAACAAAAGCACCCAAAATAAAAAATTGATCCACCATATGCATATGACAAGTGCCATAGTGTAGAGGGTGCAGGCTTGGTTGAATAGAAGATATAAAATGCCAAATTATAAGCCCAAAAAAATCTAGAATCATCATAGCCATAACCAATAAAAATTAAGATCAATTGTACGATGGACAATGTCGCACTGGTGGCTCTTCACAAGTAGCTCTAATGATATGATCTCACAATGCACTAAAAAATTTGTTGCAGTCATCATCTTACCACCAAGATCAGTCTCAAATGACACTACCTCCTCCATTTTACCAAGACTCTAGTACAATGGCTCCTCCGAGATGAAAGCGAATCATAAAATGAAATAGGTAGATTGTAGAATCAGGCACGGGTAATCGTAGATGGGATGCTTCACCTTGTCCTTCTACTAATTTCATGAATCGATGCCAAAAATTGTTAGCGTAGTATAGATGCTCCTAAGAGAAAAAAACTCAAAAATAAAAAACGTAACCTCTGTAGTGTTTAGCGAGATATTCAACTAGATCCACTCCACATCATAAATAGCGGCACATAATCATTAAAAAAGTGCATCACACTAAAAATAACAATGCCACATAGTTTATCTAGGCAGCTCAGTTGTGCAGATTCATCAAGTGTTTATGGGCTTCACCATGATCTTTGTCGCACAAAAAAAAACTATTTTGCAAACCTAGATTTGCAGTATAAGACTGCAAACCCAGAAAACTAAAAATCTAAAATGACCTCCCAAACTTTAAAATTTTGACCATATGGTTTTTGATCCATCAAAATATGGAGAGCATACTCCCTCGATAAAAAAAATTTAAAAAATGGAGAAAAAAATGAGGGGGGTTTCCATGAGGGAAATCCTCCCTTAGGTTCATAGGGCAGGGAAAATCTGCTCTGATACCATGTTAGAAAAATGAAATGCTTGATATTATTGAATGACAAATACCTTGCTTAAATAGCAAGTGCTTACAATCTGATCCATTGGATCATAACTAATTGAGCTAATCTCAGCCACACAGATTATCCTAGTAACAACTTAGGATATAACTTATTATTCTAACAGATGATACAATAATAAATGGAGTAAAGACCTACAAATGGAAGATATTACTAATTAAAATGATGAAAAAAAGTATAATAAGCCTACAAAGAGATGTTAGATGCTTGAAATGAAGGTGTGAATGCTCTATTAAGACCTACAACAAAGATATAAAAATATACAACTGAGATAAAGCCTTGCACAAAGGAGATTAGAAGCAAGAAAATGTAGAAACTACAAATAAAATGGAGATTTTAAGCTAGCAAGGCTATGAAATAGAAAAAAATGCAAAATGGAAGCAAAGAAAATGGAGAGAAGGGAGGTGCTAGAAATACTATCACCTAGTAGAAGTTCTTCCTTACCTCCAATATGGCCTCCTTTCCCCATAGCCCTCTTGCCTTGCTTGACTTGACTCCAATAGGATGCTTGCAAAATTGCTTGAAGAAGAAAAATGCTAATAAGATTAGAAGCTAGAATAATGTTGGCAAAGTATAGCTAACATGAAATTGCCTTCTTATGCCTAGCCCTAAGGATTATTTAAATAGCATTTGGAGGAGATATTAAGAGGGGATGAGAGGGATAATTAGTTAGGATTAATTTGAAATTTGTAGGTCTGGTTTATTATTGGTGTGTGAGGAGTTAGATCAGGGAGTGGAATAAAAAAATATATGTACCCTTAGCTTGTGTTGAGAGATATTGGCTATTTTTACAAAAAAAACCACTAGCTTTTTTGTTTTGAAGTGGTGGTTTTGACCAATGGTCAAGTTGACTTACTAAGACTTGATTTTAGATATTTTACAAAAATGGTAATTGCTTACAAAAATGCCAGTGGTATTTTTTTCATGGAGTGGTGCTTTTTAAAATGATGCTAAAATTTGATGTTTGAGGTTTTTACAAAAATGCCAGTGGCATATTGGTTAAAGGTTTAAAATGATGCCCAAATTTTTGGGTTTGGGTTTATTTGATGTTTTTATGTTGATGACTTGTTTGGTATATTTTTCTTGTTTGGTGTGTCAAAATTGGGTGTCTACAATTACAACTAATTGAAAACCTTAATATCAAAAACCTCAATTCTCAAAACCCTAGCACTAAAAAATATAAATTTTAAAACCTTAGCTCTAGAAACCTTTTTGTCAAGAGTCTACTCTAGGATAAAATATATGTATGTGCCCTAGACCTGGCCAACATTGAAAGGTTGAAGGAAAGAAATGTCCTTCAAGCAAATCTCTAGAGGGGGTTGGTTCCCTTGCTACTCTAAAAACTGGTATAAATATTAGGGAAATAAATTAACATAAAGGAAGGGAAATATGGTTGTAAGCTAAAGAGATAATGCGGGGATGAATTGACAGTAATATTAAAAACCTACCTTAAACTAAAAACATTCAATAAAATGACAAAATAAAAACTAAACTTAGATCATATTATAAAGCATGACTTCCAATAGCATTCCAACATTCATTCCCCATTGAAAAACTAAATCTAGACTCAGAATTTAATCCACCAATGATGATATAAATCTAATAGAAATGCAGAGCAAAAAGTGTAAACATATATATAATGATCAGGAACTTAGAGCCAAATAGTCCTTGAATCAAAGAAAATGTTAAACTACGAGAGTTTCACAAGCAAATATCTATCCCTTTTTTACATCTAGTTTATTAGTATTTATAGAGGATTTCACCTCCAAAATTGAATAATCATTAAATAAAATGATGGCAAGTCAAAGATTGGTCGGTAGTAATTTTCTCCTCGGTAGCAACAATGAACCAATCTGATGGTACATTGGAAAGCAACGAGTAATTTTTGCAGATGGCATATTGGGACTTAGCAGGAATCATCCGTAAAATTTTCATCTTCATGGTGGTGCCTTGGAAATGAGCATTTACCACAATGGATAGCGCCTCAAAATTAGTAGGAAATCGATTCTTGTCAGCAATAATTCCAAAAACATTAACTTCTTTGCCCAAAAAATCAAATTTACCAACCTCAAAATTTTCCTCAAAATGATCTTTGCTCAAAGCGCCATCAAAAATGACTTTTTCTTAGAGGAAATGGTGAAAATTAATTTCACCAAGGTGAGGGCCAAAATGGGATTGCATCGAGATTTTTGCCCAAAAATGAATTTCACTGGGATTTTCGCCTAAAAATGAATTTCGCTAGGATTTTCGCTCGAAAATGAATTTCGTTGGGATTTTCGCCCAAAAATGAATTTCACTAGATTTTTTGCCCAAAATTAAATTTTACTGGATTTTTTTTCTCGAAAATAAATTTTTCTGAGCGAACTTATTGCATACTTGGGCAAAATTTTCAGTCTAATTTTAGTGTGGTAAAAATGCCAACACTTTTGGTAGCTCATGGGGTATTTAGCTCACCTGAAAGCAATTGATACCAGGGCCTTTATCCATTGGGATCAGTATCACCACTGCCATCTGCATTGGATTATCTACTGCTTGCACCAGTTTATTCTTGCCCTTTGTAATGCAAACATGTAGTTTTATATACTACAATGGCCTCGGCCCAAGCATCAATACTGATCGCTTTATGAGTCTAGAGTGTATCAACAATGTATCGAAAGGTGTGAACCTGCTATAGGTCAATGTAGTTGGCCCTCTGGTTGAGCTCCAACAAACCAAACTCGATGCGAGTAAGCCTCTTCATTAATGGTAGAACATACTCTTTGATGATGGGCTCTTCCCAACCATCGATATCTAAAATATTATTTTTGAAAGCAGACCATATTGCATCCAGGTATTTCTTTTCCAGAATATTTCCCTGGTCATCAGTGAAACTAGGGAAACCACTACTTGCTACAGTCTCAAAATAGACCAACAAAATGTGCCTCTCTTGTTCAAATGTATCTAGTAGCTTTCAAGCTTCCTTGATCAGATCCAACATGAAAAAATAAGTGCGCAATGTTACCTTGGAACTTGCCCAAGCTCAAGCCATGTCATTCATTGGATTAAAATTTAAATCCATTTTAGCCATTATTTAGATCTTCATTGCCATTTCTATTTTTGGTTTGAATTCCTCTTTCGAATCCTCCACTATGTGCAAACCATACAAAACAACCTGTTGCACCTCCTGAAGGAACATGAGAACCAATGTTGCTTTTGATGCCATTGTCGAACAATTGAAATCAAATGATTGTGAGTCTCCTTGATTTTTTACTTCACGAGAGCTACCGATTTCATCACCTTGTCTACCAACTGATCCTATAGACTCTATATTTGGTCCTTCAAGGCTTGGATTTATTGCTTTGCTTCTTACCATGCTACTTGATGCTACTCGATTTCTTGTTTGTATTATTTAATTTTTTCCTCTAGGCTTATCACTTTCTGCTGCCATCACTAAGATTCTCACTATGTAGTGTCCATTTGGGCCTTCTACTCAACTAAAGCATCTTCTAGTTCTGCTATATTTGCTTCAACTTGGAAGAAACAATCCTTGAAATTTTCACTGTGCAAGTATATTGAACTCATATCCACCTGTATGTTACCCATTTTCTCAGTCGTATCAATTTTTGTGAGGTCCTCGATGATGATTGATATGAATAATCATTCGATATCATTTCGCCTTGGAGTTTTTGGACCTGAGGAACCATCTTCATAGTGTGCACCTCCATAGCCTCTGGATCAAAAGTCACCTTCATCACTATCTTAGTCGAAGCTTGTGCATCCTTTCACTTGCATATTTTCAACCATTACGAGGAACTTTGTCTTGCTCGGCTAATCTTCTCTGCTATGGGGTGCTCTGGTAGATGTTCCACTTCTGAAGCTAATTGTTTATATGATGAAAAATTAGGGAAAACAAGAAGAGAGTCTGCTGAGGGTTTGGCTCAATACAGGGAGCAAAAATGGAAGGTGTTATAGTTAAATTAACCCTTGGAGGGCCTTGTGTACTTATAGTGACAATGGGGTTGACAAGGGTGAAAGACGAAATGGAGGATAATGGAAGGGAAAATGGATTAGGGGTGGATGCAAATGAACTAAAATATAGAGGAATGGAAGGAACAGAAGAAGCAGGAGGGGCATTGGTGACCTGTGACTGTGAAATGGAGAAGGAAGCAAAAGAAATAGGTACAGTAAATAGAAGTGAAGTGGAAGTAGAAACTATAGAATAAGTCAGTGGTCACCAGATGCTTGTTATTGAGATAGGAAGAAATAAAATGCATACCTACAGGCTTTGGCATCATTTGAGCTGATGAAAAAGGTTGTTGTATTACTAGATATTTCTCTTCCTCATCTTTCACTACCTCTACTTTAAGATCTACCAAATTCACCATATGACTTTGTTGTCCTTACTGAACTGAAGAGGATACCTCCCAAAAACTAGTTTTCTTAGGTGCAAGTAAAGAAAGAGGGTTTTTTCTAGGAGTAGAAACTACACCACTTCTAAGATTCTTTATAATATTCAAAAAAGACAACCTTGTACTTGTGCTCCTTTTTTTGAGTGAAAGCTATTCTTTAGGCGGTAGGTGTTCCTCTTCTTCTTCAACAACTAACTCTTCTTGAACCAATGATTTCTCTTCCCTTGTTGTGACCTTTTCATTGTCTAGAATTTGAATACTTTGAGGCACTAGGTCAACAAAAGATATGGGATGGTACTTATCACAATGCTCATCATAAATTTATGAAAACACTTTGTCCATAGCCAATGGGTAAGCTAACCCAAGCTTCCTTTGGTGAACCCTCATGATCCACTAGTTGGCAATCTTCTCATTATACCTTTTAGGCAATTTATCTTTCATTTGATTAAACAAATCCTTAGGAGAAATTTGCTTTGGATGATTTGCAAGATCATAATCAATTTCTATTTCGTAGAAATCGTGCCAAGGAGGGAGCGACATCATCTTTTCAACATGCCACTCTAGGTCACATCCCTTGGGATTATTCCTCTGATACAATATATCTTCTTTGGAGTAGCAATGAAAATTCTTAAGCTTGATAAATTTCCAAAAATACCCAAAGGGTCGTATCGCCATCATTGGGGAAGCTTAATTAACCCATGGTTGTACAACATTTTAGCAATCAACTCATTCTACCCGTAGTGATTCATTTTAATGTCACCAAAGTGAAAAGGTATGGCGCACATGGTTGGCTTTCTCCTGCCTGATCCATATATGTCATTCATAAAGTCATTCTGCTAGGCTATTTCTAATTCAAATAAATGCTTTGTGGTAAAAAACGGTAAAAGAAAAGGCTTACCAGTGAACCCAAAAATTCTAATGACAACTCCTTGCATCAATAAAAATACATCACCTTTCTCTTCTTCAAAAATCTCTTCCTTCATCGCATTTGAAAATCTATCACACACGCTGTAAATGAGTTCAAGGGTGAGTCCCATAAATGCTCGATTAAAATTATAGTAGAATTCCTTCTTTGACAAATTTTGGATCCATGAATAAACCAATAATATTATGCCTGCTTCGTCTATTTTCTTCACTTCTACAAAGGAAAAATGATGATACATGTAATAAAAGAAGTACCAAACTAGAAAATAACAATACCTAAAGGTAACAACTTCCCCACTTTGCACCTTCTCCAGCTGAGTGTGCATCCTTCAAGCTACAAAATCTACCCAATCAAAGAAAATTGGATTTGTGCTCATCTTTATGGTAGTCGAGGCGTAAAACTCAACCTGTGAAATGCATTGTGTAAGCGATTCTTACAACTTATATACTGTGGAGTCTATGGATAGCCCAAAAATCCATGCCAATATTGAATATAGATTTGGGCTCTTAAAATATTTCAACAACTTTGGTAAAGCTAGAAATTCTCTAAACTGGGGTATTTTTAGCAATTGATTTTCTATGAACTATCACATTGGCACTAAAGACTAGTATATTTCCTCCTACTCTGCAAGATTGTGCTTCTTAAAAATGATGTCATAAGGATGTATCACACCACAAGCAAAATATTCTCTGATAGAGTTGGTTGAAATTTTGAACAACCTGTCTCCATTGGCATTTCGAATGGCTCTCGTAGAAGCATCATAAAACTGAGCAATTGCCTCCATCAACTCTGGACATGCATGCATCGATGTACAAAGATACCAGAAAACATGAGAATAAAACACCATGGTACGTGAAATTTTGGCAGATAATTTTGGAAGTGCAAATTTGACATCTTGTCACAATTTCTCCACACCTTTGTTTGTGATCACATAATCACTAATGTTTATCAATCAATCATAATAAGGTGTCAGTTATTCTTCTTCTTCCTTTATGGATTTTCGCTACTTTTTTCCTACATCAGCCTTCTTTTGGTTCTTCTCTTTCTTGGGTTCTATAGTCTTCATTGCCATATTGTGCCTTCTCTCTTTAACAGATAGTAGATAATTCTACACCTTTGAGCAAAATCAATTCTACAAACAAGAGCTCTGCAATTTCCTTTGTTTATTCAGCTAAAATTTTCACCCTTTTATAGCTTTTCGACCACACCTACTAGATTAATGCTTGTGATACACCTACTAAATTTGGGGTACATCATGCTCTCCCATGATTTTAATTATTTGACCCATATATTTTTAGAGCGCCATGATAGGTTATTTTATTTTTTCCTTTTTTAGGGTGCACCATATATCATTAACGACTATCCGTGGCAAGCGTGATTACCTACTTTTTCACCTTGAACTGTGTGATAAGCACTTGTTTTCACTCATGTGGAGTTCCAAAAATACTCTATGACAATTTTGTTGCCGAAAATAGTCTTCCATGCATCTAGGATTTTTGCTAAAAATAAGGTAAAAGGCACTTTTGTTCACTTAGACATCGAAAATGTCTTTCACCAGCTTGAGCACCTGAAAAGCATGTAAACGAAAGTATCTCTTGCCAACTCGTGAAGATGAGTTTCCCTCCAAAAAAGAAGATATACATGGGCGAAACCTTTTGTTTTGAGTGAAGCCGCTTTTTCTTCTTTTTCTTCTTTTCTTCCTTTTTTTTTCTCTTTTCATCAAGCGTTTTCGCTAACTTGAGCATCAACATTGCTTTTCAAAGCTATAAAAAATAGGTGTGACTTAACTTCATGATTCAAAAAAGAAAAAAATTTAATACATACATGTGTTTTCACTGATTTTAAGTGCCAAAAATACCTTTTGATGTCTTCACTACCAAAAAAGCAGGGCATGTGGGCAAAATTTCCAAGTTGGGCACCAAAAAAAATGTTTTCGGGTGAAGTTCATCTCTTCGTTGGCGAAATTTATTTTCGCTAGCAAAAACACTCTTGCCTAACAAAAATGACTTTCCCTCATGAATTGTTTTTAGTCAAATAGATTAATACATATTTACAATTTGGATGTTTCTGCATTACTGATAATATGCCTTCAGATGAATACCATTGAATAGAATAAAAAAAACACGACCTTCCATATCCTGTAAATAGAACAAATTAACTTGATTACTTTTGACGATCTGGAAGGGACCTTCCCATATTGCCTCAAATTTATGATGATTTCTTGGCTTAGCCTTATTTTCATTTCATTTCAACACAAGATCACCAACACTGAAAGCTTTATCTGAGGTTTTCTTACTGAACCATTTTTTAGTCACTTGGATGTGCTTCATGAATGCAGTATATGATTTCTCTCTTTCCTCTTCCAACTGCAAGAGCTGAGATAACCTTGTACTTATAGGATCAAACTCCTCCTCTTCATTGTCAAACAAGTGCAAGATTTGGAGCATCGGTAACTCTATGTGGATAGGAAAAACTATTTATTTTCCATACACCAAAGAGTATGGAGATGTTTTGATAGACTTCTTAATTAATATGCGATCAAACCATAAAGTTTGATTTAGGAGCAAATGCTAGCTCGACTTGTTATCTCCTAGAGTTATTTTCAAAATCCTAGGTAAATTTTTGTTTGTCGACTCATCTAATCCATTTCCCTACAGGTATTAGTTCGATGAAGTCTTCAAATATATTTCATACTTGCTTGTAAATTCATTAATTTTAGCTCCAATGAATGAAATCTCATTATTTGTCACAATGGCATCTGGTACACCAAAGCACGTTATCAACCCCTCTAGGAAAGAAATGATAACATCTTGATCTACTTTCTTAGTTGGCACTGCTTCCGCCCATCGGGTGAAATAGAAAGTAGTTGTTAAGATATATTTATGCCCTATAGATGAATTAGGGTCAATAAACCTAATAAAATTCAAGTCCCATTATTGAAACGGTGCTTCTACTTGAATTGGGTGAAGCGGTAAGGAAGCATTTCTGCTTTGGCCAATATATCTTTGGCATTTGTCAAAAATTTGGCTAACCTTGAATGCATCAAAAAATATATTAGGCCAATAATAACACACTTTTATATTTTTTAGAGCCATGGGTCTACCTGCATAATGTCCTCCTGATAATATAGAATGAAATTCTTCTAGGATCTTTTGTTTATCTGACTCTTTGACACATCTCAAAAGTATTCCATCAATGTTCTTGTGGAATAGCCCATTTTCAATATGATATATTTGCAGACTTGCAGCCTAAACCTTCTTATTTGCAAAGCATTAAGATGAAGAGGACACCTTCCTATATTGAAGTATTCAACAAGGTCTTCTATCTAGTCTTGGTTAATTACGGGCTGAATAGAAATATTACTTTCATGTAGTGGACCTTCAAACTCATAGGTTATTATTTCATAAGCAACACTCCTCGCAAGTTATTGATACAATGCTCGACCATGAACCAACTTGTTCGGTCGAATCTCGATATCATATTATTGGATCTTGGAGACCCAACCAACTCTCTTATCTCCAAGCTCTTCTTGGATAATGAAACTTCAGATATCAGGATGTACAACATGAACTATAGTTTTCTCTATGAAATAAAATGCCAGAACTTCTTCAGATATTTCATCACTGCATACACTTGCTTCTCAATGAAGTCATCTTTTTCTTCATGTTGTTGAATCACTTGACTTAGGAATGCAATAGGTCGTTCATTTCCATATTCTCCCTTCTATTTAAGGATATCTGCATAACTTTCTTGCTCACCAATAGCATAAAGGATGAAATCCCTAGAATAGTTAGGATTCACCAAGACAGGAGCCTAAAAAATCCTCTCCTTAATCTCTTTGAATGCTTATTTTCTTTTCTCTATATATTTCAGCATTATTTTTTAGGATTTCAGTCATTGGCTTCACTACTTGAGAAGAGTCTGCAATAAAATTCCTAATGAAGTTGATTTGGCTGAAGAAATATTACAAAATTTTCTTGTTAGCCGATGATGGGAGCTTCAGGAGAGCTTCGGCTCTATCTGGGTCAACAACTAACCCTTTCTCAGAAATCACATGGCCTAGGAGCTTTCCCTCTTTTACCATGAAGATGTACTTATTCAGATTGATGGATACCCCAAATTATTGGCACTTCTCAAATACTTGTCGTAAATGTAAACCATGTTCTTCCATTTTATAGGAGAAAATTATCATATCATCTAGATAAATGATAATGATTCAGTTTCCTAACTCATCGAAATCCAGGTCCATTGCTCTCTGAATGGTTGCTCTGGAATTTGAGAGGCTAAAAGGAATTTGCTAGTAAGCAAATGTTCCCCAATTTATGGTGAATGTCATTTTGTATTGGTCTCCATATTTAACCCGAATTTGATTATGCCCAGAAAATATGTCTAGCAAATAAAATCTTTGCTCTCTTGCAACCATGTGGAGGATGTGATCTATCTGTGGCAAAAGATAATGGTCCTTTAGAGAAGCCTGATTAATATTTTAGAAATCAACATATAAGCAAATGTCTTCATTATTATTTCGCATAGGGACCAAATTTGCTACCCAAGTAGAGTGCTTGATAGGATAAATGATTTTTTCTTTGAGCATCTTCAAGAATTCTACCTTTATCAGGGTCTCGATTTTGGGATTGACTAGCCTCTACTTTTTTTTTTAAAGGCTTTACTCCTTCCTGTAGTTCAATTGTATGTTGTATAACATTCTTTTCATACGCTTTGAGGTCCTGATAACTCCAGGTGACAATATCAAGGAATTCTTGGCATAGTTCTTTTAATTTCTTGAGTTCTTCAAGTGTGCTGTCAGTTCCAACCTTGATTGATTTTCCAATTTCTAAATGCAACTCTTTGTACTCCCTTTCATCCACATTGATATTATGCTATATTTTTCTATCATTTTGATCAAAGAGACTTTCAAGCAAAATAAATCCTTTAGGGATGTGATTATTTTTCAAATGGATCAATCCCTTAGGTTATTCTTCATCAAATGTTCTCCCTTCAATACTGCTATCTTTGTTTATCAGGAAGTTCATAATCTACTCATCATTGTCGAAAACTTACCAATGAATATCCTTATCAAGAATTGAAGGCTTGTAAAAAAGCCTCACAATCTTTAGCTTCTGCATCATGTGTTCAACTGGGGAAAACCTGGCACCAATGGACACCAAGAGATCAACATGCTTATTTTATTTTTGTAAAATCACTTGGACATTTACTGTCATGTAGTATTCAAACAAGTCCTAAAATTTGTTGCGATACGTCTTCAAATAGTGTTGTTTGGAGACACACTTGTTAGTCACTTGATTGACAATCAAATTTGAATCTCCAAAAATCTAGAGTTGTTTTATCTTGAGTTTCTCTGCTTTCTTCAAACCTAAGCACAATATTGTTAGCATATTATTACGTTATATTTGTAGCACATAATTTTAGTAGCGCCTACTATAATTTGGTTACCGAACCGCATAGACTAGGTTGGTAGTTAGGGAGGTTGGTTACTAAGTGGTTATCAAAGGACCTGCATATATTATATATTTGAGCTTCATTTTCAATACAATCAATTGCTCATTTATGCCTATATGGTATTAGAGTAAGTGATCTGATGGTCTGCACGTATTTTGAGATAGTGATAGTTTACGTGCATTTTGATATGGTGATAGTCTACACACATTACAAGGTGGTGACATTCTACATGCATTTTGAGGTAGCATCTGAAATTTTTGGTGCAGGTAGAGTTTTTCTGATATTCTGGGTGCATATAGGGTTCAAATCCTAGAGCGGGATCCCTAGATTGAGAGTAGATAAATTATAAGGTGAATTAGGGGATAAATACTGAAGTGAGACCTCTAAACTATGAGCATAAATCTAGGTGGATATGTGGTATTGTTTTTTTGAAAAATTTGAAAAAACTTGTATTAAAATAAAGATCAATTACAAGATGGGATGAGACTTTTCCCAGCCATAGACAGAGAGAACACCAGATTACAATAGTAAAAGAAGATTTGCATTGGAGCCAAATCTCTTAAACCAAAACCTAGCTAACAGGGGAGTCGGAGAATTTGAGATTCAAGCGTGGAGAGACTCCTTCCCCATTGGCCTAAGGCATGATCCAACGAGTTTCAATGTTTGCACAATGTGAGATGTTTCCAGAGGGATTGGTTTGGTCTATTGATGCAACTTGTTGCGATGTCGCAACACTTTTTCCTTCTTCTCATTTGGCCGTGAAAATGCAACATGTCGCGATATCGTGACACTTTTCTCTTTTGGTCGCAAAAATGCAACATGTCGCGATATCGCGACACTTTTCCTCTTTTGGCCGCGATGTTGCAACATGTCACGATATCACGACACTTTTTCCTCCTTTGGCCAAAACGAAGCAACATGTCGCGATATCGTGACACTTTTTCTCTTTTTGTCGTGATGATGCAACATGTCGCGATATCATGACACTTTTTCTCTTTGGCCACGATGCTGCAACATGTCGCAATATCGTGACATTTTTCTCCTTTGGCCGTGACAATGCAACATGTCGCGATATCACGACACTTTTTCTCTCTTTGCTACGATAGTGCAACATGTCACGATATCATGACACTTTTTCTCTCTTGGCCATGACGGTGCAACATGTCGCGATATCGTGACACTTTTTCTCTCTTGGCTGCGATGGTGCGACATGTCGTGATATCACGACACTTTTTCTCTTTTGGCTGCGATGATGCAACATGTCATGATATCATGACACTCTTCCTCTTTTGGTTGCGATGAAGCAACATGTCACGAAATTGTGACACTTTTTCTCCTTTAGCTGCGACGATGCAACATGTCGCGATATCATGCCACCTTTTCTCCTTTGGCCGCAAAAATGCAACATGCCACGATATCGTGACACCTTTTCTCCTTTGGTCGTGAAAATGTGACATGTCATGATATCATGACACCTTTTCTCCTTTGGCCATGAAAATGCAACATGTCACGATATCACGACACCTTTTCTCCTTTGGCCGCGAAAATGCAACATGTCGCGATATCGCGATCCCTTTTCTCCTTTGACCACGAAAATGCAACATGTTGCGATAGCGCGACTCCTTTTCTCCTTTGGCCATGAAAATGCAACATGTCATGATATCATGACACATTTTCTCTCTTGGCCGTGAAATTACAACATGTCGCGTTATCGCGACATCTTTTCTCTCTTGGCCGCGAAAATGCAACATGTCATGATATCGCGACACTTTTTCTCTCTTGGCCGCGAAAATGCAACATGTCGCGATATCGCGACACTTTTTCTCTTTTGGCCGCGATGATGCAACATGTCATGATATCGCGACACTTTTTCTCTTTTGGCCGCGATGATGCAACATGTCACGATATCGTGACACTTTTTCTCCTTTGGCCGCGACGAAGCAACATGTTGTGAAATTGTGACACCTTTTCTCCTTTGGCCTCGTTGAAGCAACATGTCGTAATATCACGACTCTTCTTCTCAGCTGGCCGCAATGTTGCAACATGTCATGAAATCGCGACACCTTCATGTTGTCTTCAGGTTGTCTCAGTCTACTGCCCTTTCAACACCTTGCCTAATCCCTTCATCCTCAACAGCCATGTCACTGTGCCACAGAACCCCTACCTCCTTCTCAGCACCCATCTTAGCCAGGAAGTCTGCCACTTTATTTAGATCTCTCATCACATAAACTAGAATCACATCATCTAATTCCCTCCATAATTCCTTAATTTGAGTGGCAAGAATTCTCAGCCTCCATGTTTTCAAAGCAAATTTCCTCATGCAATCTAGAGCTCCAACCATTATTTGAGAATCCGATTCTAGTATTATCCTCCTGTGGCCTTTTTTTACTGCCCAAATAGAAGAAAATTTGATAGCTAAGGCTTCTCCTTCATTTTTTGTGGCTCTTCCCAAGCCTTGCAGTTCCCAATAGAGCACTGTTCCAACATGATTTCGACAAACCACTCCAATTCCAGCTCTACCCGGATTGCCTTTTGCGGCTCCATCAGTATTAATTTTAATCCAACCTTCTCGGGGTGGTTTCCAACTAGCTCTGTCCTATCCCTCTTGCACTTCAACTTCCTTTTCCATTGCCCCATTAACAACCTAAGTTTCCTCTTTAGCATAGACTGCCACAATTTCTGTGACTTTGCTCCAAATGACCTGCCAAACTCTATCTAAGGAAGAAAAAGTTTCTCTAAAAATTCTAGCATTTCTCTCTAACCACACTTGCTACCAGATAAATTTTAATCCCAGCTCCCAACCAATACAAAGAGCTTTAGATTTAAATCTACCCCTCTTCCATCTTTCCCAAATATTAATCCGATTCAAATCACCATTAACTTGAATTTTATAATATAAAAACCATCTCTCCCATATCTGGCGCGTGAATGGGCACTCAAACATCAAGTGATCAGTTGTTTCCTCGCTCCTATAGCATAAAACACATTGATATGGACCGATGATTCCCTTACATCTGAGTTTATCAAAAGTAAGAATTCCATTATGCATGAATAGCCAAGGAAAAGAAGTTTACTTTCGACCAACCCTTGGACTGCCAAATATTTCTCCAATCCTCCACCTGATAAGTATGAGGAAGGGGCTCTAGAAGGATCTTATCATATCCGTCCTTCACTATGTAGACACCAAGGCTCCCATAGCCCCAAGCTAATTCATCCTCCTTGTCTCTACCTGTGAGAAATATTTCTGCCAAGATTTTAGTCATGATGGGTGTCAAATTTGAAGGGATTGAAATTGGCCACTCATCCAACTTCTTAAACTACTTAAAATTATAATCCCCAGCTGACTAGTGTTGAAATAACTTTCAATTTGGACCCAACCCTTGGTTTCCATGGCTATTTTTATTGGTTGCAATTCAAGAAATTCAACAATGATAGGTGGGTATTGATCCCATGAATCTGTCCAAAATCGTGCCTTCTCCCCTCTCCCCACTTTCCAAAATAATCTATCTTTTACTACCTGAGATCCTAACTTGAGAGCCTACCACACTAAGGATCCATTACCATCCAAAGGGAAACGACCCACCTCATTTGGGTTCACTTGTCCCAAATATTTACTAGTTAAGATTCTATTGAATAAAGAAGTTGGTTGGGAAATCCACCTCCAGTAAAGCTTTCTAGCCAAAGCTTTATTATTTAACTTTGATCTTCTCAGTCCCAAACCTCCTTTTACCTTGGGCTAGCTTACTTTGTCCCAACCTACTAAGGCCCATTTCCTCTCTCCTTTTACTCCTTCCCATAAAAATTTTCTAGCCATCTTGTTCAACTCTTTCCATATAGTATGTGGGGCAGCAAGGATAGAAAATTTATAAATTGGCATGGCCTGAATGACTGATCGTAAAAAAGTTAATCTACCCCCATAGGTTAACCATTTGTGAGACCAATGATTAATTCTATCCTTGATACAATCTAAAAGATTCCTCCAGATATCTATATTTTTTTTTTTAAATGAAAAGGGACCCCCAAGTATACCACTGGGAGATAAGTCCTTGTGAATCCCAAGATCTCTAAAACTCTGTCTTGAAGCCTTTGATCAAGATTGAAAAATACCACTTTGGATTTTTTATCATTGATGACTTGGTTTGTAGCCCTAAGGTAGACATTAAGTGTATCTCTAATCATTCTTACTTCCCTGAAACTGGCCACTCCCACCAATTTTGTGTCATCCACAAACTGTAGGTGAGTCAAAAATTCCTCACCCACCTTGATACCTTTTAACAAACCTTGTTGTCTTCTCATCAAGATAAGTCTACCCAATCCTTCATCCAAAATGAGAAAAATATAGGGAGAGCAAGGATCTCCTTGACGAAGGCCTCGAGAAGCTCCAAACGGTTGCGAGGGAATACCCTTGATTAACACTGAGTATGTCGGAGTAGAAACACAACTCATGACCCATTCTATCCAATCCTGAGAGAAACCAAATGCTGCCATCATCTTTGACAAGAAGCTCCACTCCACCCTATCATAAGCCTTTGAAATATCTAATTTTATGAATATTCCTCTATTACCATATGTTTGCATTGAATGGATTGCCTCCTGAGCTAGAACCACACCATCCAAGATCTGCCTACCCTCTATAAAACCCCCTTGCTTTGAGGAGATAATGTTATGTAGAAGAGGTTTTAGCCGCTCAGCCATTACCTTTGTGATTATTTTATATATGATATTGCATAAGGCAATAGGTCTATAATCTAAAATGTGTACCCCCTCCTCCCCTTTTTGAATTAAGGTAATGAAAGTATGATTTAATGCTTTAAGCATTCTTTTACTACCTTTGGACTCCTCTATAACAACCATTACATCCTCCTCCAAGTTATCCCAAAAGGCCTGAAAAAACTCAATTGGAAAGCCATCTAGACCTGGAGTTTTTTCGATGCTCATTCCAAAGACTACATTCTTCAGTTCCTCTCTATCAATGGGTTTAAGTAGGGTCTGATTTTCTTCTTCAGAGATAACAGAGGGTATGACAGCAATAACATCTCTTTGAGCCTCTTCATCTTGCACCATACTTTCCTTAAAAAGTTTAGAAAAATAATCCATTGAATGAAAATGTATACCTGGAAGTGTATCAAAGGAGTGTCCGTTATCATATTGAAGAGCTTCCATGTTGTTCATCTGTCTCCTAGCACAGGCAGTTCGATGGAAAAATTTGGTATTTTTATCACCTTCTAATAACCAAGTGGTTCTTGCTCTCTACTTCCAGTAGGTCTCCTCTTGGTCGTCAATGTCCTCAACCACTTTGCGCAATGCATCATCCTCTTCTTTGAGTTGCTCTATAATTGTTCCTTCCCTAAAGTGTTTTTGAACCTCATCCCATCTGGCCACCAATGGAGCTCTTTGGACCCAAAAGTCTGTCTTGTTAGCTCACCTCCATTGTTTCAGTTGATCTTTGACATAATGAAGTTTTTTGTGGAATCTAAACATTGTTGTCCCATATGTTGGGCAACCTTCTTCCCACCACTGTGGAATTTTCTTTCGAAGTTCCTCCTTTTGTAACCAAAAGTTTTCAAATTTAAATGGTTTGTGATGCTGCACTGTCTTGATCCCTCCTTCCAACAAAATGGGGAAATGATATGAAAGTGGACCCTCCAAAATCTAAAATTTTATATTCCATTTTATAAATGCCTCCTCTGAAACCAAAAAATGGTCTAACTTCATCTTCCTGCTATGTGGATCCCTCCTCTTATTAGTCCAAGTATAGTTGGTTCTAGGGCATTTAATATCCACCAAGTGTAATGCCTGGACTTGGGCAATCATAAATCGATCCCCTGGGTCCAAAATTGGGGTTCCCATTTCTTGATCTCTAGAGGATAATTTAGCATTAAAGTCCCCAGCAATAATCCAATCTAAATCTTCCCTTGAGACTCTCATGTTATGCATATCTTTCCATTGATGCATCTGACCATCTAGTTTTTGAGCCCCATAAAAATTTGTGATTAAAACATGTTCAGCTATGACATTATTTCTAAAATGTGATGTGAGAACACCCCTCCAAGCTATATTTTCTATTGCAGTTCATTCAAGAGAGTTCCAAAGAGTAACTATCCCCATTGAGACACCTTGGACATCCACTTCCATATGACCAGCACCCCTCCAAATTCTATTAATTGTTTTGCACATAAGATCTAACGACATTTTTGTCTCCTGGATAAGCAAAAAAACTATTTTACATTTTTCTAAGAGTCTTTGAATAGCATATTGATGGGTTCTACTATTTAAACCCCTAACATTCCATGATTGTATAATCATTGGTTACCTTGAGAGCAGTAAGAATCTATTGGCCTCACCGATCCTCCAGTGATCAGTTTGTCTCCTTGAACTGCTATCAATTCCTTATTTGATTTTCTACCCACTCCTTGAGAGTTGCTATTTTTTGCTCTCTTTTCCACCTGAGTTATCCCTAAAGTTGGACTTTCTCTATTCTTTTCTGCTATTCCCATGTTGACATCCTTAATTATTGGCTGCTCTTGGTTATGCACTATCAATGCCCCTGCACTCTCTGACTGCGATAAATCACTATACTCAATTACCTGCTCTATGACGAGGGGAGATGAAAGAGGAGCTTGAACATGGATGTTATAATTTTCATTATTCCCATCCACTCCTTCCATGAATTGATCTTCTTGGTCCATTAGTGTCTTAAATATCTCATACCTATTGGAGGGTTTGAGTTGGGTTTGCTCTTTACCATATTTTTTCTTTTGCCTTCTCCTTATTTTGGGTTGTTCAAAACCATCTCTCTGTGCTTCTTTACCCTGAGAAATATTGGCTGGTTCTTTGTTTATTGTTGAATTACCCTCCTTAGGAAGATTTGACATTCCTAGAGGAGTCTCCATTTTTGTGTTCATATTATTTGGGCAAGATCGGTCCAAATGCCCATATTTGTGGTAAACTCTGCATCTGAAGGGAAAAGCCTCATAATCCAGTTGTTGAATCCAAGATAGTCCTGCAAGTTCAAGTTCCACCTCTGCAGATAGAGGTTGGCTAAGATCCATTTCCACACATAATATTGCATAAACAGTTGTGTTTCCTTCTATTGTGTCTTTGGATACACCCAAATGTCTTCCAAGGGAATTATCGATAATTTCTAATACCTGCTCATTCCAAAACTCCATTGGAAGTGCATACAAACAGATTCAAATCGGGACAGCAGTGGGTTCAATTCGAGGATCAAATCCCACTCTCCAGGGTTGAAAAAATAATACTGCCATACCATGATTCCTCTTTTCTGATTCAAAATCCCTATTTCTATCGTCCAGTGAAGAAAAACTAACAATAAAATATCCATTGCTAATAAACCATAAATAATACTCACCAAGAGGCTCCCAGTTTTTTCGGACCCAGGAATGCAAAAAATTCAAAGTAGGGCGAATACCCATGAATTTACAGATCAAATCATGATTGGCTCTATATAAAACTGTTTCTTCCACCAACCTTTGCTCAATGACAATCTTTGGCCTTGATTCTGATTGTGGCAAGCATCCATTAACTCGTTGAGATGTTGATCTATTTCCAGCAGCCATAAAGAGCATTTTTAATGCAATTTTTTATGCTTCTACAATCTTTGATGGAGATTTATCCTTTAAAAAATTTGTGAAAGAACTATGTCTCTCTAGAAGAGGATTCGAAGGTGTCCCCATTGGACCCTCCTGGGGCAGCAATCTTGTCTTCAAATCCACAGTAACCAGAAATCTCTTCAGCTACCTAGCTAATGCCCTAGTTTTTCCTTAGCTTCAGAAACCCTCGGATGTATATTTTATTATAGATTACTAATGAAAAAATATGTGGCATTGTTGGAACACTGTTATTGTGGCATAAATCTTGAGACAAACACATGGTATTGATGGAGCACTGTTGATGTGGCAATGACTGACCTGGTGGTATGGTGACATGGCAAAGGCTGACCTGGTGGGGTGGTGATGTGGCATTTCATGTACTTCAGGTTATTGACGTAGGTCATGGGTGGTAAAAAATTCACTATGGCTAATTACCTGAAGGAAATTAATAAATCTAGTGCCTCTCCTTGGTTTTAAAGTCTCCAATGTGCACCATAGGGTGCATGTGGGACTAAAAGTCTCATTTGTTTTTTGTTTCTTATGGATCAAAGACAGTAACTAGCAAGCACTCTCTCTTTAAGCCCATCAGGAGTGCTAGTCTTACTGGTCCCTCGGGCCAGTGCTGGGCGCTTCTCTACAAGAGGTCAGGGGTTCAAACCCCGTGTAGTGAAAAATAAATTCTCAAATGGTGCAACAAAAACCTACAAATACAAAGAGCTAACCCTTTGTTTCTGTTTGGAGTAGCAGTCGAGATGGTCGGTAGGCCCACACTAAGGTGCTCTATAAGAGGTCATGGTTTCAAACCCTGCGCACATCATAAAAAACAATTTTTTGCTCAACGGTGGTTAAAACAAGGTATTTTTTTATTTTTTTTGCAAATTACAATTTTTTGCAAATAATCCAAAAAAATACCAAATGAAATTCTTGAAGCATCATTTTTTTTTCACACTTTTGGAATACATTGGAGCATTTTTTTTGTGAAAACTTTGTGCAAATATCGATCCATTAGAGCATCAAACCTTATTTATTTTACAAACAAAAAGGGGGAAGAAAACTGTATTTTTTTACAAAATTATAACACAAGGGGGGGAATTGTGAATATCAATTTTTGCAAACACAAAAAAAAATTATTTTTGCAAAAATTATTGTAAAAAAGAGGTGCATTTTTTATTGCATTCGACACCTTAAAATTGGCATTATAGGTGCATTTTCGGTGGAATCTAACACCTATATTTAAAATTTGTGGGCACTTTTGATTGTATGCTGCATTTAATTTCCTATTTTTTGCACTTACATCATAAGTTAAAATTCAAAAGCACATAAGAACCCAAATTTTAAATATTTTTGTGAAATTTATTGCATAACAGCGTTTGGTATATATGGTACCTCTGGTCCACACTTACAGGTGAAGTTGTCGTGCTTAGAAAACTGTATCTATCGCCTAATATAGTTGTAACAATGACGTTTGAGCTATTGTTCTCTATAAATAATCAGGAGTAAATAAGGAAACCTAATTTTATTTTGATATTCACTCCATCAAATATCCTCATTCATTCCTATTGCTTGGCTTAATTTCCTCCAACTAATCATCCTTTTTCAAAGGATTTTTAGGCAAGTGCCATCAATTTGAGTGAATTCTCTTTCATGTACTATTTATAGTATATCTAAAGGGGGACCATTTTGGTGATATAAGGAAATTTCACATTATAACATATTTTTGAAAAAATATGGAACAAACGTTGTAAAAATAGTGTTTGGAACAAGGGGATACTTATTTTTTCTGTCAAAGCATTTTTTGCAAAAAGGGGGGATACACTTGTAAGGGTGCATTTTCGATAGTGACTGACACCATGCAATTTTAGCAATAATTGACACCTTAGCCTCCTTATCAATTTTTTGTAAAATCACTTTGTAAAAGGTGCATTTTTGGCAGACCGACACCTTAATAAAATGTAGAAATCAAAGAAAAAGAATGCCCCAAAACAAACTGATAAAAATTCTCAATCAGTTAAAGATCCTTACTTTCTAGTAGGGTGGGAAGGAATGGATTTTTTTGAGGATGGACAATTTCTCATACTATACAGTTGTGTAAGATCCATTATCATAGATTCTAAAGCTTTTGAAGACCTTCAGATCAATGGTTCTCTAATCCCTATTGGTGTTGTAAGGGCAATATACATGTCATTTGTTTCACTTGACATTGCCCAACATAAAAAGAAAAGGGAAATCAATGAGAAATCAGAGGTCATGCTCCTAATAGAAGATGCTTATTGTGACACATGTGCCCTTTAGCTCATGGTGGCGAATTCTTATTGTGACACAAGTGACCTTAAGCCCATTATGGCCAATGCTTGTTGTGATACAGGAAACCTCCTACCTATAAGGGCAGATATCAGTTGTAGCATAGGTGATCTCATCACAAGAGTATATTTTGCTTGCAACACTAGTGACTTAAAAGCTAAAAATCCTAAAAATGAGCTCCATAATCTCATCAACAATGACAAATGCCATATTGTTAAAAACATTAATGAAGATGAATAATTTGGGTGTTTTGAAAAACATACCAAAGGCATTGGATTCAAACTTTTAAAGAAAATGGGATATAATGGTAAAGAATTAAGTAAACATGGGTAAAGAATTAACACTCCTATAATGTAAAATATCAGGCCAAAGAATGAAGGCATTGACTATTTGGACAAGCAAGTACCAATAAAACCATGTTTGTAAAACCTAAATCTTCTTCAACTCCTACAAAGTATTGTTGCAGTCATTGTGGAAGAATAGGACATGTAGCAGCTAGGTGTTGGAAACTACATCCTTGTGACTCATGTGGATGTACAAATCACTCCTCTATAAATTATTGGTACAAAGTGAAAATGGCCAACAAGGTTCATATCGATTGTGGGTGGACAAATCTCACACAATGGACCAAAATGAAATAAATGTTGTATGGATTTTACAAAAAGGTAAACCCTATGATAGACCTAGAGTCAAATCCAGTGATAGACCGAGTGGTAATCCCAAAAGCAATAACCCAATGACAGACCTAAAGGTAGATCCAAAAATAATGACCTATAGGCTGATCCAGAGGCAATGATCTAGAGGCAAATCCATAGGTAGATCTAGTGGTAGTTCCATATGTACTATTCCAAAGGTAACCATAGAGCTAGAGCCAAATCCATGAGCCATAACCAGAGCCAAAGATAGAACTAGCACAAAAACATATTTTATTTTTTCTCCTTCATATTAAGGGGGGAGTTATCTATGTTATCCCAAATAATGTAATAAGGGGGGATGTTAGCATATTATTACATATGCTAGCATTTTATTACATTATATTTGTAGTGCATAATGTTAGTAGCACCTACTCTAATTTGGTTACCTAATCGCACACACTAGGTGGGTAGTTAGGGAGGTTGGTTACTAAGTGGTTATCAAATCACCAACATGTATTATATATTGGAGATCCATTTTTAATATAATCTAATGCTCATTTATACCTATAAATGCTTCATACTCTATAGCATTAATTGTACAACTCCATGTTAGTCGATATGAATATGTCTTTTATATGCCAAAAGGGAATATAAGGACAATCCTTGCCCTGGTGCCATTTTTGCATCTTTCACCATCAAAGAAGAGTTTCCACAACCGATCTAAGACAGGATCTCCATCATTGGATATCTTCACTTCCACCTTTTTTAGGCTTGGTAATGGCATACCAACCAATATTAGTATCAATACTTGCATTGAAGTTTTTCATGGATAATTCATCTTCTGTATGAAGTTCACCCATAGCTTCTTCCATTAAATCCAACTCTTCCATCTCTTTGATCATCAAGTTAGAAGAATTCATGCATTTTTATTTTATCCTTGATCCTTTCTATATGAAAGGTGGAAGGTTTCTCATTGTAGATCCAAATTATTTTCCCTTTGAAAGAAATTTCTAGATGGAAATAATCTAAAAAAATATAGCATCCTAGCTTGGCAGTGAATTATCTCGAAAGGTATATACTAAAGTATGGTTTCAAATCAAACACGACCACCTCATGGATCACCATAATTTGAGGTATTTTATGCAAAACAATTGAAATATCTTTAATAACACCCACTATTTTTACAAGGGTTCCATACAACTACAAAAATTCTAGGTTGCTTATGGTATACTCTATACACATAATCTCACAAACTGCCTTCGACATGACATTGGTCGTAGCACCAGAGTCAATTATGTAGTTATACACAATCCAACCCTCCATCCTGAGAGACAAGTAAAATGGTGGTGGTCTATTCTTTCCAGTAGTCGAAGTTGTAATCGTTTGAGCTAACATAGTCTAAGTAGGATCTTTCTTTTTACCTTTAACAGACTTAAGAGATTATTGCAACAAATCAACCTGTCCAGGAAATTGCAAAGCATCATAGAGACTAACCTTGGTAGGAATTTTGTTTAATTCTTCAACAATGTTGTACATGGACAAACTAGATTCTCTTCCTTAATTAGCAGCCTCATACTTTCTTTGATATTACTACGTGGCTTCCACCCTTTGACACTTGGTCAAAGACGAGTATTTAATATGTTCTTTTACCTGTTCCTTCATCTTAGCTTAAGTTTGTGAAGTTGATACCTTTGTTTGAGAGAGTCTTTCTGTTGTTTGTGCAAGCAAGAGACATTTTAATGGAACATGTTCTTCTGATCTAGGCACTGAGCCAAGTGTCTTAGCCCGTGCTTGTCTCTTTTCATTCTATATTTTTAGCTCAACAAGTATCTTTAGTGGCTTCATATCAGTTGGGTCCACTATGATCGACTTTTTTCTAGCTCTTGTGAGAACTGAAACTTGTTCTACAAAAGGGATCATAAAGTTATGATCAACTTCTCTAATCATGTTGATATGACCATTAGAAGAGTTGTCTGCCAATGTTTGCACATAGTTTAGATGAACCATGCAAGTTTCTTCTCCATGCATATCATTGCAGGTAGAACACCAATATATTTTTTTGGAGGACCAGCTTCTTTATTTGTCAACACAATTGCATTCCTTTCAGGAATATTGTTGGTCAAAGCTACTTGCTCTTTGGTGATTGGTAGAGATTGAAATCTTCTAGGCTGGAAACTTCTCTCAGCTTCTCTTTTCTTTAGGGTTATGATCTCATTTTTCATCATTATCATTATTGATTGCATCTCTTGTAGCATCTAAATTTAAGGATCAGGATTTGAGGGTGTTGGAGGAGCTGGTAATGGTAGTGGTACTGGCAAAGATGACAATGTTGGTAATGGAACTGGAGTAGATAGTTGTGGAATGGAAAGGGTAGGCAATTATGGGACAAAAATTGTCGAGGTTTGAGAGGAACTAGAATTCCATGAAGGAACTGGATACATGGGGGACATTGATAAAGACTATGAAGATGAATTGAGATATAAATGTTGTGGGAGATCATGAAAGATCAACATCATCATTTTTGGTGGGATCTTACCAATAGTAATTAAATCAACTTCAACCTTTTGTGCTTGGGAATACAAGGTCATAAATGTATCAAAATTGGACTAACATATGACCATACTAATATCAAAATTAAAGGCCCAAATATAATAAAACATAGCTTATTCAAGAGTCATCTAGATACCATCAAGGACTCTCTTCCATGTTTGAGCAAACATAGCATTGAAGTCAATGATTTCCTCCTGTGGATGCCTCTAAATATTAGTGAACTTATGCAACAGATAAAAAAGATTTACTTTTTGTTGAATCCTTTTATCATTAACTCAACCAACTGGCCCCATGTGGTAATAGTGGCAGGTGGTAACTGGTAAGGATCGGTACCAATAAAAAATCTTCCCTCTTAGAGAGTATGAGCAATCTGACCATGACATCTTCATTTGTGATGCTATGAATAGTTTTCAAAGAAGGCACATCTTTAACATGCTCATAAGTTGTTTTTCTCGTACCATCATAAGTAGTCAAAGCCTTTAATGTTATTTTAGGGATCAAATTATGAGCTTGCAGATTCAAAGCTCCAAAATGATTCCATGCTGAAAACTATTGTGGTGGATTTCTAGCCATTTAGACTAGAGAATTTGCTTGGGGAAGAAATATAGTGACAGTGCTAGAGGAACTAAAAGGAATGGAAAACATACCAGCTACCTATGAAGACATTACAATTGATGGGATAGTCGAAGTGATTAATCTAGGATGCTCTCCCAAGACTTGGGTGTCAAGCTCAAAAAAAATCTATAGGATTTTTTGAATTTTTGACCTTCAATCTTGTGATCATGAAGTAAAGCTTTTTCCAACTTCACATTCAAAGGCTTCTGGGTAAAACTGAGTCTCCAAATGTTCTAATCAAATAACAAAATATGAACATCAAATCTTAATACTGCTTAAGGTGGACCTTTCATGTCTCACTTGTTATAATCAAAATGAAACTGAGAGGGGGGGTGAATCAGTGTGTTCGTTAAAAACTTAAAAGCAGTTTAGACTTTTAAATAAACAACAGCAGATTAAAACAGAAATAATAAAAGTACTAAGAGCATCACACATAACATGGCATTTTAACGAGGTTCACCGATGTGGCTACTCCTCAAAAAGGACTGCTTGGACTACCATCCAAATCCAGTCAAATGCAAAGCTCCAAATTTACATAATCATTCACCAGCACCAACTGGTAAGAGGCACCAACCCCTAAGTTTTATCTGCTACAATAGAATGGAGCACCAACTCCAATTTATCCAGCACCAACTGGAAAGAGGCACCAACCCCTTTTTCAAGCTACAACTTGAAGATAATAATAAAAATTGCAGAATGTAAACTTTCACCTCAATTATCATGATTTGCTATTTTTCTGCGATCTGCTGCTTGTCGGCATTCGACCGTCTTCGTGAAAAATGATTCGCACTTTTTCAACCACTCCTCTATATCTCTCCGCGTTCTTTGCTGCAACTTCACAGAAATATCACTTCTACAGCCAGCACACTGTCATTTCACACTCGAAACACGACTTCTGCATACCGCATTCTTATCTTCTCTTCACACCACTCACACTGATGCACCCAAAATTCATACACATATATCACATCACGCTCCACCTTTTAAACTTGAAGAACCCTTGCTTTTATAGAAGAAATTTTAGAGGCAAACCCTAGAAGAACGTTGACTGAGAAACCCTAGAATTTGTCAGCTGCCAAACCCTAAAATCCGTCGGCCCAGATTTAACTTTGTCGGCCTCAAACTCTTCTCCACCTTCGTTACCTTCCTGTAGCTTATTTCCGCGAAATAGTAACACGTCGGCCCTTTTTAATTTAATTTAATATTCTAATTTAAATTTTTAATAAAATAAAAATTTAAACTAAATATTTAAAATTAAATATCTTCAACACCGGGGCATATTTTCAACAAAACGAAGAGCCAACTTGGGTTTTAAGAAAAACCCATTTCAACTATGTTATCCACTGCATCCTTGGATCTGACTACCTGTGTTGACAACAATGACAATCCTTCTTGCTCAACAATCTCCCCCTTTGGAATTGTTGGCAACACCTGTATACATTTTTGTAACTCTTCTCCCCCTTTGTCAATAATACCAAAGGGCTACTGCAGACTCTCCCTGTGTCCATCCTCAATCTTCTCAGGCATAGTTTGACTCCCCCTGAGTCCATCCTCACACTTCTCAAGCATAATTTGACTCCCCCTGAGTCCATCCTCAAACACTCAAGTGCTCCCCCTGAGAAGGTGATCCCTGTAGCTAGTCACTTCTTAGGAAGTGTGACTACTCCTAATTTGCTTCGAAGATACTCAAATACTTCCTTGGGCAAAGGTTTTGTAAAAATGTCTCGCTACCTGTTCCGTAGTTGGGACATAGTCCAATCCGACTTCTCCTTCTGCAACTTTGTCTTTCAAGAAATGATACCTTATATCAATATGCTTTGTCTGTGAGTGCATTACTGGATTCTTAGAAATGTTGATTGCACTGGTGTTGTCACACTTTACTAATATTGGTTCACTAAAATTAATACCAAGATCTTTCAAGGTCTGTTTCATCCACAAAACTTGTGTGCAACATGTTGCTGCTGTAATATACTCTACCTCGACTGTAGATAAAGACACTGACTCTTGCTTCTTACTGTGCCATGCAACCAATCTGTCCCCCAAATAGAATGCTCCTCCACTGGTACTCTTCCTATCATCAACACATCCAGCCCAATCGCATCTGAATATGATATAAGAGTGAAATCTTTGCCTCTTGGATACCACAATCCATACTCCATGGTGCCTTTGAGATACCGAAAAATCCTTTTAACTGTTGTTACATGAGTCTCTTTGGGACTGGCTCGAAATCTGGCTACCATGCACACTGCTCGCAAAATATCGAGTTTGGTTGCGATTAAATATAGTAAGCTTCCTATCATTGATCTATACATGGTTTGATCTACAGGTGGAGATTTGTCTTCTTTACTTAACTTACAGCCTGTTGTCATGGGAGTACTGACTGGCTTACTATCCTCCATAGTGAAATTCTTTAACATCTCTTTCACATATTTTATTTGGGAAATGAATATACCTTTCTCATTTTGATTAACCTGTAGTCCCAAAAAATAAGACAGTTCACCAATCATTGACATTTCAAATTCATTTTGCATCTTGCTTGCTAGGTCTTTACAAGATTCATCTTTGTTGCTACCAAATATGATGTCATCCACATAGACAACAAGAACAATGAGATGCCCATCTTCTGTTTTCACATACAGATTGTTGTCCACTAAACCTTTCTTGAATCCCTGTTGAGAGAGATAATTATCTAGCCTAGCATACCATGCCCGTGGTGCTTGTTTTAATCCATACAGTGCCTTCTTTAATCTGTAGACAAGGTTAGGATCTTCACTGATTTGAAAGCCATTTGGTTGTTCAATATAGACTTCTTCTTCAAGTTTCCCATTTAAAAATGTAGATTTAACATCCATCTGATAAACTCTGAAGTTCTTGTAAACTACTAGTGCCAAAAACATCCTAATAGCTTCTAATCTAGCTACTGGTGCGAAAGTCTCTTCAAATTCAATCCCTTCGACTTGTGCATAGCCTTTGCAAACCAGTATTGCTTTATTTCTAATGACCTGACCGTTTTCATTTAACTTGTTGCGAAATATCCATTTAGTGTCGATTACATTCTTGTTTGCAGGTCTAGGTACTAACCCCCAAGTTCTGTTCTTTTTAATCTGATCTAACTCTTCATTTATTACCTTCATCCAGCTGTCATCTTTGCTTGCTTCATCTATGTTTTTGGGCTCAATGTCTGGATAAAAGAGAGTAATTACTTATTACTTTCTTTCTTGTCCGAATGCCACTGTGGGATCTCCAATTATTTGGTTTCTAGGATGATTTTTCTGCCAATTGCCCATTCTGAATTTTTTTTTCTTGTACCTCCGAGCCATCCGATAAGTTATCTCGCATCAGCCGTATCTGTATTTTTTGTGTCATGTACTTCATCTCCTTCAATGAATTCTTCGTAGATTGGATAGTTTTCTTGAAAATTAACTATTTGTTTCCTCCCTTCATCGAATTTAACGTCTGCACTGTCCACAATTTTCTTGAGTCTCTTGTTGTAGCATTTGTAAGCTTTGCTATGTGGAGAATAACCAACAAACACACCTTCATCTGCTCTATCTTCAAAATTTCCAAGATTGTCATCTGTTTTTCTGATGTAGCACTTGTAGCCAAATACTTTGAGATGTTTTGTTGTTTCTTTCCTACCAAACCACAGCTCATACGAAGTTTTGCATTCATATACCTGTTCTGAATGTATACTGCTGTGTGAATTGCTTCTTTCCAGAATCTATCTACTATTTTGCTTTCTGCCAGCATGGTGCGTGCCATTTCCTGAATTGTTCTGTTTTTCCTCTCTGCTACACCATTATGCTGAGGAGTTCTGGCTGCTGAATATTGTCTCCCGATGCCATATTTTTCACAGTATTCTAAAAATTCATTCGAAATAAATTCTCCTCCTCTGTCTGATCGCAAGCATTTAATCCTTTTCCCTGTTTCATTCTCTACCAGCTTTCTGAAAGTTCTAAACATTTCAAAGGCTTCTGATTTATCTTTTAAGAAGAATATCCAAGTCATTCCGGAAAAATCATCAATGCACAGCATAAAGTACTTGTCGCCGTTTATGCTTTGAGTCCTCATGGGTTCGCATAAGTCCGTGTGAATAAGTTCCAAAGGCCTGCTAGTGTGATGTTCTTTTGTTTTAAATGAAACTCTGGTCTGTTTACCCTTCCGACATGAAGCACACATACTATTTGCAGGTTTTTTAATGATTGGAATATCTCTCACTGCTTGTTTAGCGCTAACTCTTACCAGATTATCAAAACTTATGTGTCCAAGCCTCTTATGCCACAACCAGTTCTCTTCTTCTTGTCCCATGAAACACATACCTTCTGAAAATTTTGATAGTGTGTACAGATTGCCAGACGTCCTTGAGCCGGTTGCTATTAATTTCCCGTTCTTTGTTTTTCTGACTTCACAACCCTGCTTCTTGAACACCACTTCATGTCCTTTGTCACAGATCTGACTCACACTTAACAGGTTATGTTTCAGACCATCCACATATAGAACTTCTTCTGACTTGATTTTCCCTTCACTTATTTTGATCGATCCTTTACCTATTATTTTGGCTCCATCATTATTGCCGAACTTCACAGAACCACCCTCATATTTCTGAAGATTTTCAAATTTCTGTCTATCACCTGTCATATGACTTGAGCAGCCACTATCAAGAATCCATGGTACATATTTATTCTGAGCTCTAAAAGCGATCTGCACTATTAAGGATTCATGTTCTTTCTTGAGATGTTTCTTTTGTTTCCATTCTGTCTTAACTATGTTGTTGGGTTCTAGCCGAGATTTTCCCTTTTCAAAATTTTGCATATATCCTTCAGAAGAACTACTATTGTGTTTTGCCTTATATGGTTGAGTTCTTCTTTTCTGAGGTTGAAATGAAACAGACATACTACGGCAATTTCTGGAAATATGCCCAAAGTTGTGACACTTAAAGCACTCTACTACATAATTCATTAAAGGAGCAAACACATTTCTACTAGTGAAACTTCTTGGACCTATATTGTATTTGCAGTCGGCAATTTTATGCCCATAATTATTACATTTAAAACAAAAACCATAGAAATAATGAGTAAACCTAAAATATGGTCTTGGCCAGGTTGTTGTCGGAGCCTTGGATCTTCTATTCTTTTGATGTGTGACCTTAGTAAAGCCATCATTGTCAGCTGTCATTTCAGGTCTGGCATTATATCTTTCTTTTGCCTGATTCGTTTTACTTTCCATAGCCTGTTTCTTGTCTTTGTTCTTTTCACTTTCAACATTGCTTGTTTTTGGTTCAGTTGATGATTCTCCTTTAGTAAAGCCGAGACAAAATTTGATGCCTGTGGATCTTTGATCGCTCAGAATTTTGTCCAGTTTCATCGAGCTTTCTTCACGTTTTAGATGACAGTTGATTTTTTGATCCAGCTCTTGTATTTGTATTCAGAGACTCACATTTTCTTCTTCCAATTTGTAGCAGTGGTCTATCTTCATAGAAACCTGTATTTCCGGATCTTCAGACATTTTCTTGTATTCTTTAGTTTGTGTTTTTAAACTGGCAATAATGTCGTTTGCATCCTTAAGTTTCCTTGTCAGTTTTTCATTCTTCTTTTTCTTCGATTCCCATTCCGTAAGAGCAGACACTAGCTCACCCTCTAAATCAACTTCAGCCTCAACTTCTTCAACTTCAGAGTTCATCCCCTCTATGTTCTCTGATTCTTCTATTTCAAACGCCATAAAAAGAGCCTCACCTGTTCCTTCTTCAGAGTCTTCACTGGAACTGTCCTCTGAAGATTCTACATTTTGGGAGATAAAGCTTTTCTTATTAAACTTACCTTTTCCGAAATTTGATTTCTTCCTCCATTCTCCTCTTTCTTGATGCTTGAGTTTCTTCACCTTTGTTTTTGTCATTGAAAGGACATTTGGTAGCAAAGTGTCCAATGCCTCCACATCCGAAACATTTAAGAGGTAGCATTCCTTTGTATTTTCCTTTTCCTTTCTTCAGCTTTCTTACAAAATTTGCTTCCATTATATCTGAATCATTTTCTTCTTTAGATTCATGTTTTGTGCTTTTGCCTTTTTGAGCTTTGAAGGCTGCTTCTCTATCTGTGGGATTAGACTTTCCTATTCTCATTTCAAAAGCAGTCAAGGACCCATGCATCTCATCCATACTAAAATGATTTAAGTCTTTGGCTTCTTCTATGGCAGAGACTTTAGAATCAAATCTAGGAGGAAGTGATCTCAATACATTTTTCACAATAGCAGCATCGGTTAATTCTTCGCCAAGACCTCTGATTGAATTTGTGATCCCATTGACTCTTTGCATGAAAGTCTCTATGTTCTCATCATTGTCCATATTTAAAGATTCGTATTGAGCTCGGTGTGCTTGAAGTTTAGCCTCCTTGATCCTGTCATCTCCTTCATGAATTTTCTCTAGTTTATCCTAGATCTCTTTTGCTGATTCACAACTTATGACTTTGACTAGCTCACTGTCAATTAGTCCACACATAATAGCATTTCTTGCTTTTGAATCATATTCAAATGCCTTTTTACTCGTAGTGTCCGTTGGAGCGGTGGCAGGAGCTTTGTAACCATTGACTACCGCACCCCAGATGTCAAAGCCCAACGCACTGAGATAAGTCTGCATTCTAATTTTCTAGAACGCATAGTTTGTCCCATCAAACATTGGCGCTTTGTTCGAAGAGAATCCTTCACCACTTGCCATTGTGTAAATTCCAAGATCACCTTAGCTGTTTAAGCCTCTTCGAGTACTTGGCTCTGATACCAATTGTTATAATCACAATGACACCGAGAGGGGGGTGAATCGGTGTGTTCTTTAAAAACTTAAAAGCAATTTAGACTTTTAAATAAACAGCAGCAGATTAAAACAGAAATAATAAAAGTACTAAGAGCATCACACATAACACGGCATTTTAACGAGGTTCACCGATGTGGCTACTCCTCAAAAAGGACTGCTTGGACTACCATCCAAATCCAGTCAAATGCAAAGCTCCAACTTTACATAATCATTCACCAGCACCAACCGGTAAGAGGCACCAACCCCTAAGTTTTATCTCGCTACAAAAGAATGGAGCACCAACTCCAATTTTTCCAAGCACCAACTGGAAAGAGGCACCAACCCCTTTTTCAAGCTACAACTTGAAGATAATAATAAAAATTGTAGAATGTAAACTTTCACCTCAATTATCACGATCTGCTGTTTTTCTGTGATCTGTTGCTTGTCGGCATTTGACTGCTGCTGTGAAAAATGATTCGCACTTTTTCAACCACTCCTCTATATCTCTCCGCATTCTCTGCTGCAACTTCACAGAAATATCACTTCTACAGCCAGCACACTGTCATTTCACACTCGAAACACGACTTCTGCATACCGCGTTCTTATCTTCTCTTCGCACCACTCACACTGCTGCACCCGAACTTCATACACATAAATCACATCACGCTCCACCTTTTAAACTCGAAGAACCCTTGCTTTTATAGAAGAAATTTTAGAGGCAAACCCTAGAAGAACGTTGGATCGAGAAACCCTAGAATTTGTCACCGCCAAACCCTAAAATCCATCGGCCCGTATTTAACTTTTTCGGCCTCAAACTCTTCTCCACCTTCGTTACCTTCCTGTAGCTTATTGCCGCGAAATAGTAACACGTCGGCCCTTTTTAATTTAATTTAATATTCTAATTTAAATTTTTAATAAAATAAAAATTTAAACTAAATATTTAAAATTAAATATCTTCAACACCGGGGCATATTTTTCAACAAAACGAAGAGCCAAATTGGGTTTTAAGAAAAACCCATTTCAAGTCTGTTATCCACTGCATCCTTGGATCTGACTGCCTGTGTTGACAACAATGACAATCCTTCTTGCTCAACATCACTGAGTGTGCCAAAAACTGTTGGTTAAAAGTTTACCCTAGGATAAAATGTATGTATGCACCCTAGACCTGACCAACATTGAAAGGTTAAAGGAAAGAAATGTACTTCAGGACAATCTCCAAAGGGGTTGGTTCCCTTGCTACTCTAAAAATTGATATAAATATTAGGGAGATAAATTAACAAAAAGGAAGAGAAATATGGCTATAAGCCAAAGAGATAATGCGAGGATGAATTAACAACAAGATTAATAACCTAGTTTAAACTAAAAACATTCAATAGTAGGACAGAACAAAAACTGAACTTAGATCATATTATAAAGTATGACTTCCAATAACATTCCAATATTCATTCTCCATTGAAAAACTAAATCCAGACTTAGAATTTAATCCACCAATGATGATATAAATCTAATAGAAATGCAGAGCAAAAAGTATAAACATACATAAAATGATCAAGAACTTAGAGCCAAATAGTCCTTGAATCAAAGCAAATGTTAAATTGTGAGAGTTTCACAAGAAAATATCTATCCTTTTTTTGCATCTAGTTTTTTAGTATTTATAGAGGATTTTGCCTCCAAAATTGAATAATCATTAAATAAAATTATGACAAGTCAAATATTGGTCGACAATAAGTTTTTCCTCAGCATCAACAACGAACCAATCTGGTGGTACATTGGTAAGCAACAAGCAATTTCGATAGATGGCATATCAAGTCTTAGCAGGAATCATCGACAAAATTTTCATCTTCATGGCGATGCCTCGAAAATGAGCATTTACCACAATGGACGACGCCTCAAAATCAATCAAAAAACTTATTCTCATCAACAATAATTTTGAAAACATTAAGTTCTTTTCCCAAAAAATTAAATTTACCGACCTCAAAATTTCTCCCCAAAATGATCTTTGCTCAAAGTGCCATCGAAAATGACTTTTGCTTGGAGGAAATGGCAAAAATTAATTTCACCAAGGTAAGGACCAAAATGGTCTTTCACCGGGATTTTCACCAAAAATGAATTTCGTTGGGATTTTCGCTCGAAAATGAATTTCACTACGCCCGAAAATGAATTTTGTTGGGTTTTTTGCCTGAAAATGAATTTCATTGGGTTTTTTACCTGAAAATGAATTTCACTGAGCGAAACTTATTGCATACTTGGGAAAAAAAATTAGTCTAATTTTAGTGTGGTAAAAATGCCAACAAGACCCCAATTTGCAAAACCTTGGTGTTAAAAACCTTAATTCTCAAAGAAAGAGGTAGAGATAAAAAAAAGACTCCCAAAGGATCAACATCCTCTAGCATAGTGGTTTTAAAATAAAATGACTATAAATCATTAGACACCAAAGGGCCTTGTGATCTTATTGTTCTCCCTTTGTTGTATTTGTTGTGGTGAAGGCTATAGATCATATTTTTTTTGAGGTCATTGAGTTGCTTGACTTAAATTTATGCTAACTTTTTTTTAATTAAAGGATACATTTTATTTGATTTTGACATAATAGGATGGGGTTTTGTGGAGATTTATGTTGATGTTTTGAATAATTGTGTGGTAATTTGTGTGTAGCCAAATTTAGGATTTTTTTGATTTTTTATGTCTATTGGAAATTTGTTATGATTGGGGTTTAATTTAGAGTTTGTTTTTAGTTTTTGTGGTCATCACAAATCTTGTATTGTTTTGAATTTTTCTAAGGGATTTTGATTTAGGGTTTGATTTGTATTTTTTTGTAGTCTAGTGTTTGGGTTTCCTTTTATTTTTGTGAGTGATTCAAGCATGGGGTTGAAGAGTCTCAAGATTTATCTCCACCATGGTGATTAGCACACTTGGAATTTCAATGAGCTTTACAATTTTCGTCTCGTTAATATTGCTCTCATCTAGTTCAAGGGAGTTTTAGATTTTGGTTTTCTTTGGTAGTAATAGAGATGTTATTGTTGTTGTTATTGATGGTATTGGTGTTGGAAGGGCTCTCCATTCCTAGTGCATTTGCTTTCAAAAATAAAACAATTATGCCATTTAGATCTAGAGGTAATAATGGTGAAAGTGTTTATGATTAACCCTTGTTGCTATGAATTAAACGTTTGATCACATAAAAATTGGGTTTAAGAAGTTTATTTAATGATATTGTATGAAGGTCCATTATTGTAGAGAAGGCTATATAGAATTTTTTTTAATAAAAGGGCATTTAGATATTGAGGCTCCTAAAGAAATATGTCCAAGTGCATAAAGGATTACTAGTTTTAAAATAAATTTGAAAAAAAAAAATTAACATAAAGAGGATGTAGTATTAAGGTCAATAAGCAAAATTATGGTTTCTTTTTCTTTCCCTTCACAACATCAATACTTTTTATTTTTAAATTTTATAAGGAAAATATTATTATTAAAAAAATTCATACAAAATTTATAATTAAATTAGTTCATCATCCATATATAAATTAAAAAATTAATATAATATTTACTACAATAATTAATAATATATTAAAGCTCATGTCTTGAGGTGGATAAATAATGTAATGGTTCGAGGTTTGGCTTTTCTTCAAGAGGTTCAAGATTCAAATCATAGTCTGTGTGTGGTTGTGTGTTAACCCCTATTATTAAACGTAGTTTTAGTCTTTGCAAGGAATCATGATGCTCAACCTTATAAATAAATAATTTATCACATTACCAAAATCATATAAATATTAAATCTCATAATTTTATTAATGGCTAGTTACACCTTTAACCTTTAAGAATAATATCACCTTCACAAACATTAAAATTATACATTGATAGACCCCTATCAACCACCTTCATTCATAAATGTAGATGTGCCATCGTACCAAAACTTATCACAAAGCTTCACATCAAAACCCAAGAGATCAACCAACTTGACTCATGATGAGGTAAAGGTTTATGGAACCATCGTTTGTTTACTATGTCATTATCCACTTCATTCTACCTTTACTGCAACCAGCAACTTGACCTATGATGAGGTATGGTTAATAGAAACAATATTATTCACTTCAATCTACCTTTACTGCAACCAACTTGACCTATGATGAGGTGTGGTTAATAGAAACAATATTATCCACTTCAATCTACCTTGGTGTATGACGTGTCACTGCCACTGTCACAAAAGATAGAAAACGTCACACTAGTTCAGCAATACTATCTACATTCCAAAAGACACAGATTTCATTTTATCTATTTTCCAATGCTACAACTCCCCAAGGTTCTAGGTTGGGCATACCTATTTTGCATATTTTATTGTCATGGTATTCCTTATTGGCTTATGATTGCTCATTGCTTTAAATATCTCTACCTTACAAGGTGATGCTATTAGGTAGGAAACTTCCTTCCAATACTAATTTATTATTTGTGTCATTGTTAGACCATTCATAACGCCGTGCAATTTGCAAGTCATCCAAAGATGTATTAAACTAAACATTCTAGTTTGAACAACTCCCTAAACTTCATCGTTGATGCCGGTTATTAATTAATAAATAATACACCATGAAAGAATAATGTTCACTAACTAAATGAGGTAAAGATAGCCTTCCCTGTCATGAAATTAACCATAAGTGACATAATATGGACCTTGACACCTTTTCGTTTCACGTCAAGTGAATCCATTGGTCTCAAATTGCTACTAAAGTGAACTTAAGATCATAATCATGCTTACATCTAACACAGGGCTATACATATTTTTCTCCATTCTTAAGCTTTTTTTATAAAACAAAGACAAGTGGTATTCTGCTTTTTAAACATGTCAATAATATGACCCTAATAAGTTTTGGAAAGAGCCCTCTGAGTGGGTAAAATGGTTGGGAATCCAGATCTTCTCCGGTGATTAAGGTGTATATAAAATCACTAGTTGGTTTAGAACAACTATATTGTAAGGTAAAGGGAGGAAATGAAGTGATCCCACTACCAAGGACGTCACCTTTTTTTTAAAGGGCTGTGATGTGAGTGGACAGTCAAGGTTGATGATGACCTGGACTTAAATATATACTCTTTGTTCTTCCCATTATGTGCAATACAGCTATACAAAAAAGATGACACCAACCCTCTTTGTTTCTACCTTGGCATATCTCCTGCCTCAAAATTATGGCACCACAATATCTATGGCTTTAGTGTATTGAAGTTTAATTTTTTTTTTTTTCCTATGGTTGTAAATGGTCACCTATCAATCAAGGGGTAAAAAAAAAAATGCACCGTAATATGGCCCCCACTATGGAGACTGGCTTCCACAAACCTTAGCTTTTCCATAACTGTTCTCCTGCCTCAAAATTATGGCACCACAATATCTATGGCTTTAGTGTATTGAAGTTTAATTTTTTTTTTTTTCCTATGGTTGTAAATGGTCACCTATCAATCAAGGGGTAAAAAAAAAAATGCACCGTAATATGGCCCCCACTATGGAGACTGGCTTCCACAAACCTTAGCTTTTCCATAACTGTTGAAAAATTATTCAGGCTTGAAGTAAAAACATGGATTTAGAGAAGAAAACCGGTCCACGACAAACGACCGACTTCCTAAAACATTGATATTTACCACTGTGGAAATACTTTGTTGGGGATGACATAATCATATTGAAAAAAAGAAAAAAAAAAACATAATCATATCAAATATATAAATGTCGTGGAATACGTTGATTCCGATGATATTTTGTAGGTAAAAGTTGGTGAAGGATGACACAGGCTTATGATTGTTCTAACGACACGGGTTGCACTTGCAACAATCAAGTTGTAAATTTAATAATTGAAAAACAACTTAATTTTTTTTAATTTTATATATATAAAGTATCGAATACTTGTCTTTAAGCTTAAAATCTCTCCATAACGAATAAGAATTTTTTAAATATTAATTTTTTAAAAAATTAAAACCGATAATAATTTCTAAGATTGGCCTTTTTGTACGATGGTAGCGTCTGACCTGACAAAAGCGAAATATCTGCAAGAAAATCATCCACCGATCGTTGAATAAAATACCTTAGAAGCTCGAAAGTATTGTTTTTTTAGGCCTAAAATTAGAAGGTGGAATGGTCAATAGAGACGAGCAAGAATTTGGCTTTTCTGATGAATTTGGATCTCGTGATGAATGGTATATATCTTAAGATGCTAAGAAAGAAAAGAAAGACAGAAATGATGGTATAATTAGACCACTATAAGATTAAATTTTTTAATTTAGTTATTGTCAAAAATTTTTGTGATCGATATATAAGGTTGAGTAATTTCTTTCCAACCTTGATTCTTTGATAAAAAATTTAACACAAAACCACCACACACTCACCCTTCACATACTCGCCCCTCACCCGATTTGAATCTTGGACATCTTGGACCTCCACAACAAAGAAACTAGTTATTTTGGTTTTATTTAGGCATTGTTCCTCCTAAGCGATACAGCTGTTTCGTCTATAGTATAGAAGGGGAGCCAGCAGTACCCCACACGATAAGGGAACATTTTTAAGAAAAGGGTTTCACATCTTTTATTTCCTTTATTTGCAAGGAATGCTTCCACTATATTAAAAGAAATAAAAGTATATACGAGCAAACAAAAGTGGAGAGGGAAAGAATAAATTAAGAAATTAGTGAGAGCTTTGGAAAGATATTGTAATCTTGGGCATCTCGTAAAAAATAATTCATGCATTAACAATAAAGTAAAAGGTGCTACCCACGCTGTCGATTGATTAGGAGACAGAAAGAAAGGCCAAGAAGCAATGATTTTCTCTACCGCCCGTAATCATCCACGACCGAATTTATCTTTAATCGTTTACCACACCACAAGTTAAAAAACCAAACTGGAGTTCCAGAGATTTAACTGCGGTCAAATTAGTTGCAGGAAACAGAGGATTAAAAATTTAAAACAAAGCACGAAGGATTATTAAAGGTGGTCATTCACGTCTTTGAATTTACACGAAACTTTACAAATCCGTAGGATAAGAAGAAGAAGATGAACATATTCCATTATGATTCATGTACAGAGTTCTCATGGCGGATGCGAGAAACACAATGCTCTCTGTTAACCTCATTACGCAAAACATAAAAAAACCAAAAAAAAAGCCAAAGAAAAAAAAAATAACTGCAACTTGAAGGTCGAGCGGTCGAAACTCATGGCCGCTGTTGAGCAGATCGAAACTCGTAAGCTCAGTTCCCGTCAGGGAACAACGACGGCCAGGGATTCCTGTCTCCGGAGCATCTGTTGCTTGCGAATGAAATCGTCGATCCGCTTGTTAAAGTCGTCGTTGCTCTCAACAGAATCAGACGCGGGAACAATCGAATTTGAATTCTCGCCGTCTTCCGGCGGATTGTCGACCTTCTCGATCCCAGTTTCCGACCGCCGCAGCTTAGGCTTTCGCTTTGGCTTCCGGTCGATAATCCCCGACAGGCTCCTGCCAACCTTGCCAGGTTTCGACCTCTTGACCTCGACCTGGACGACTTCCTTCGTTTCCGCTGGCTCGATTTCCATTGTTTCCGCGAACTCCTCCGCCTTGGGCTCTTCTTCTTCTTCCTCGGGAAGGGCAGCCGACTCCTCTAAGACGCACCGTTTTTCCTCCTCCGGCACCTGCTCCGGCTCGGGCACAGCAGACTCGCTACTGGCTGCATATTTCCGGCTAACGAATTCATCGTAAATGTCTGGTCCGGAGTTCGAGGGGCTCAGTTGCCCGGACTTGACCGCCAGAGTGAGGATGATCGCGTTGCACATGAAGAAGACAAATTTCTGGCTGGCGATCACGGTGCAGGCGAAGCGGAAGTAAAGCGTCGCCGTTTGGAAGACGACGGGGATCCAGACAGAGCTCCACGACAGCAACACCGCGCTCACGGCGACTATGGCGTAGCGGAGCAGCTTCTTCGCCTTCCGATTTCTCTTGACCTTCTTCATCGTCGCCTTCATCTCTTCAGGCTTGAAAGGATCCATCGCCTTCATCTCTTCAGACTCGAAAGGATCCATCGCCTTCATCTCTTCAGGCTTGAAAGGATCCATCGCCTCCTGTTTTTCAGACTCGACAAGGTCCATTTCGCCGCAATCCATCTTCAAACGCTAGAACTTCAAAAGAGTCCAAATCTTGCCCAAGGCGATCCGCTCAGACTCCGAAGTTGCCGTAATGAACGGCTCGAGCAGCAGGATTTCTGACAAATCTCGTGGCAAATCCTTTACAAAGCTTAAATGCCAAGCACTTTTGCCTTATTCTTCGCCAAATATGAAAGCTTTCCTCAAAAGGAACAGCTCAGAATCCACGACTCCCTCAGATCAACAGCTTAAGCTTCGAATTCTTGCAAACACAAGCCTAGAACGACAAGATTTCCACTAAATTCATCTACTTTCCTCAAAATCAACCTTTCAAACTCCACAATCTATCGCCTTTCCACTAAACAAAGGGCTGAGACGCAGAAAAAAGAGACTGTTTTCAAAAATTTCTCCGCAAGCTTTACAAAACAAAAGCTTCCCTTAAACCACCGGCCCAAGACAAAGCTTTCCCTCACGACGGCCCAAATCACGAAATTTTTACCAGGAAATCCGTTCCCAATCCGAAAAACCCTCACAGAAAAGCCGTTTCTCAACCAAAAAAAAAAAACCGCGCCTTTAGCAAAACCAAAAAAAAGAAGCAGAGCAAGCAGAACAAACAGAATTTAGCAGAAACAAAGTCCGCCACTGCCGTCTTTTTTCTTCTTCGTGTGCTGAAAGGCCTTGGCGCCAAAGAAAAGCACCATAAGAAGGAGGATTAGTCCCTTTATGTTTAGAATTCTCATAAGGAAACTCTTCTCAGAGACCACAATGCTCGGCTCCAGACAAGCAAAGGCAGAGATATTAAACCCTCCGAAAGCGTGAGGGGTTTGCAATGGAATTTATAGAACCCCAAAAATTGTTTTCCCTATTATTTTATCCAGCGCACATTGGTTTCTGTGGGGTTCGACCCCCCACTCCTGTTCGAACACTCGTGTCGATCACGGCGTTAAAGTGAAATCTGGAAATTAATTTCCAAGGTTTCCACTACCATCTCCATCCACAGGCCGACAATTGCTGTTAAGTGGGGTCGTGGGCCCCCACCACAGTCTGGGTTTGTGAAAGCAAGGGAGTGCAGAGTGGAGAATGAGTTGAGTTGAATTGATGGATCTGCGTCCTGTACATTGGATTTATTTCTTCCTCCTCCTCTTAAGGGTGGACGGTGCCACTGCCGTGCTTATCAAATATCATAGGGAACCCTAATTGGAGGAAGCATGTGATATGTGTTGAGAGCATCTCACATTTGTCAATGCCTGCCGGCTGCTGCTTGTTGCTATTCCATAACAGTTTAATGGTGGGGTTGGTGTTTTTACTCTATAATTTCAAACTTTGCATTTCAAAGGAAACTAAAGTTGTCCATTTTAAATGACCAAGGTGGTAAAATTCATTAATGTTTTTTATAATTATACCTATCTTTACTTTTTTTAAGGAAGCATGAGGTAAATTATTGTTCATACCAATATTATATTTTTGTTGGTTACATAACAGAGTTGGTTATAATGTCAAGTAATATTATGAGTTGGCTTTAATAAGGTGACATGAGTCTATAGAAATTTTGGGTAATTAGTAGGTCTAATGTTGTAAACCAAGGTTCAAATTTTATTGATAAATTTTGAATTTTTAATGAGATGATATTGATTGTTAAGGGTTTATTCATCTATCAATTCCACGATGTTATAGATAAGATATGTATGATGATTGAAGGTTGATTGTTTCATTTCAGAATTTATTAATAACTTTTGTACATGCATATATAAGTAATGTTCTTTGTTATAAGAAATCTTAGGATGTACTCCTTTACCAATTTCATCAAAGGCTATGTCATCTACCTTATTTTTATTATTTGAAGTTAGTTTTCACTTTAGTAATTGCTATTTTTTCTAGCAATTGTTAGGACACATATAAATGTTGTTGACAATTGCTAGTGTTTAGTAGGTGGAAGCTAAAAGTTGTATTATTGAACACATACAACAAAAAAACTTTACTACAAAAAGGTTCTAGGTTATTACAAAGAATTTTGTGTGGACATAATTGTTATAGAATGGTGACAACAACTTGGCATTTGTTGACATTACCAAACAATTATACACACAAAAACAATGAGTAAAGAGATCTTAATTACTTGTACCAGTTTTAAGTGGATTGAGTACAAGATTTTCGAACAAATAGACAACCACACCAACTAAAGAAACACGTGGTGAGTTGGACACATAACCAATAAACAAAAGTGAACTTGCTAAACTTTACTACAAAACGGTTCTAAGTTATTATAGAGAACTTTGTGTGGACATAATTGTTATAGAATGGTGACAACAACTTGACATGAGTTGACATTATCAAACAATTATACCTAAAAAAACAACGAGCAAAGAGATCTTAACTACTTCTAACAGTTACAAATGGATTGAGTGCAAGATTTTGGAGAAAATAGACAACCACACCAACTAAAGAAACACATGGTGAGTTGGACACATAGCCCGTAAACAAAAGTGGACTCGCTAAAGTTCTTGTCTAATAAATTCACAAAAGTTTTTTTCTTTTCTTTTATGATACCATCATTCTAAATTTTATTCATGATTTTAGTTTATCGCACTTTTTCAATGATAATTGATCATAGCATTTCAATAGCTTAAAATGTATTTCAAGTTTTTTTTGTTAACCTATTTATTTATTATAAATAGTTTTAAAAAATAAACTATATTAAAAAATTTGTTTAAACTCAAATAAATTTTTTAATGTTAAAATTTTAAAATGTAATATATATATATATATTATTATTTTTTTTTATGAGCACACACCCACCCCTCCAACACTCATTCATGCCACTGTTTGAACTATTTTATTTAATTTTACAATCTTCTCAATGTTTGGTGGTCCTGTCTTCAAGCTTCAAGGTAAGTCATTGGCCCAAGTTCCCTGGGTCCATGCCCAATTTTTTTTTAAGTGGGACATTGTCGCCATTGTAGATTTTTACTCTAGAGAAAACATAGATTGGATTCCTTGGAATTATTTTAAAAGAATGTTTCGTTTTAATAGCGTTGACAAGGCTACGTATGATGTTGTTGTTCTTGACCATACACCCTTCTTTTTATGGCAAAAATTAGGTGTCAGATCCCATCAACTTTGCTGGAAAGATTAGGCCAAGAGCACTTCCTTGCTCAGCTACAAAGCCAGGCAGGGTTATGAGTGGCTTACGCCAATTGCCCCCACGATGCCCAAGCTCAATGTCAAATGGGACCTTATCTCAAAACCAAATTTCACTCAGCTTGGCATCTTATCTGGAGCCAAAGAGAGCTTTTTTCGCCTAGAGCTTACTGTCTCAAGGTTTAACCCTTGGCAACAAAATTTCTTATATGGGGGTGCCTGAGCCTCGATGTCCATTTTATCAAGAACCAGAGTCTTGTATGCATTTGTTTTGGGCCTATAGACGTGCTAGTCTCGCTTGGAGTTGGGTGGGTTCTTTCTTTTCTTCATTTATGCCCCTGCAAATTTCATGACATCATGTCCTTTTGGATGATCCCATTCAGTTTTCTCTCCCGTTGAGGAAGGTGTGGCAAATCTTCAAAGTCAGCCTTTTGTTTCACATATGGAAATCTAGAAGCAAAATTATTTTGAAGCAGATTGATCCGTCTCAGGATTTTTCGTTTGCTGACAAGCTCGAAGTTTTTCATGATGTGTGGTTTCAGATTTGTGACTAGGCTAAAAAGGTGGCTATGGAGCTGGACCATTTGCATGCTTTGCTGAAATATTGGGGCGACGCCCCATGTGCCGTCAGTAGGGAGGCCCCTTATCGTTCGCCTCCTCACCCAACTCGATCCTGCTTGCGTCGATGCCTAGATCGTACACGACATCAGCCTCCTCGAAGCAGATCTCGTGACTGTGGGGGCACGCTGCAGCAGTCAGATCCATATATCTCAACATTTTATGCCTGTGTTCGCACAACAATCTACGTCTGTGTCTAATGATGGATGGGGGGCTTGGGTAGCCACGAACATCTTTCTGGCTGGTCTCGTCCTTCTTCTCCCATTACTCATGCTTCAGGCTGGGGTGAGGAGCGCTTTGATGGGTGGGGGGAATCACCCACTTCAATGGATAAGGTTCCAAAGGTTCCCTTAAGGCCTTTCTTGTTGTAGACTGTTTTTAGTTTGGTGTTGATGGTCGTGGTACCCGTTTTGTGCAGTTTGTTTTTCTTTATCCGCTCTTAAGATAAGTTAGTGCCATCGAGGTGTGATTTTTTTTCCACCCACACTTTTTTTTTTTTTTGTTGTAAAGAACTTTTATTTTTATAATTAAAATGACCTTTCATCAAAAAAAAAAATACATTTTATATTTTTAATAAAATAAATGTTTATAAGAATTAGTTTACAACCACAGCTAAGCAAATATTACAATTACCTTAAAAAATCGTCGTATCCTTTATCAAGTTTTTTATCATTTCATTGTCTAATTTATGTTAAATTTTAAATTTTAAAGTAATAATTATATTCAGATGTGAGCGTTGTGGATTCTAAATTGATGGCTCCTATGTACCTAAGCATAATTAAATAATGTGAACCGGAATTTATGTCGATTATGGCATGTACTATAACGGTCCATTTTCCTTTGAAATTTATCAGCCAATGATATATTTTATCTTTATAGGCAAAATAACTAATTAAAAGAGGCAAAATAACTAATTAAAAGATTTGATCTGAGCTTAATCCACGCAATCAAGGGCCCACATCAAGGCATTTGTATTGAGATAATACAAACTGCTTTTGTTTTAAAAAATTATTTGTCCACATTGGATTTGAAGTCTTAGTTAGTTTGTATTAGGAATCCTCGGTGTTTGTTTTATTCGTTTAGGATTAGGGTTATGTTGTAAAGACGAATTTGGTTGGACACATTAGGTCGGGAGTAGGGCCATGGGGCTTGTAGCTCGAACCCAGGCTATGATCGTTCACCCCTTACATTTTTTTTAAAGTCAATCTACGTGTAAATTTTTGAATTGATGTATGGGATTGCCATGTCTTGGAGATATGATCTTTTAATTAAAATTTATTTACACCTATGTCAAACCCAAGGGCTCATGGGGGGTTTCCATTTGTCCAATTGGGTAAATGTTAAGATAAAGGGCAATGATGACCAAGACATGGGTGTCCTCCTTATCATGAACACAATGAGGAGAATGACAAGATTTGAATAGGAGATTGAGGTGTTGCTTGGGATGGCAACCTTATGATTGAAGGAAGAAAATGTTGTTCAATGAAATCAATTAAGGCAATGTTCCTATGGCTTGATATGGGAGGAAAGTACAAAGCATATTGATTAGAGTGCAAATGTTTTCAATTACTCTCACACAATCATGGAATTAGACTCTTCAGTCTTGGAAAAGTGCTTTTAGCTATAATAATGCAAAAGTAGGATTTGGACAAATCCAAGAATTAAGACCAAGTGTCACCTTCCACTTCCTCTCTCCTTGAAAACTACAAGTCAAAGAAGTATTTGAAGGGCATTAAATGAACTCTTCTTATTTTCTAAAGCCTTTTGAACATTAATGGTGATTACTATATTTAATACTAGGGTTTAATTATGGATACTTTGAATAAAGGTTTAAAGCTCAAATTTTCTAAGAGTTAGGTTGTATACTATGTTTTGATAATCGGAGTAAGGTTGGATAATTGTATATTGGTAGACAACATCCTTCATAAAAGTTATGTTTTGATAATCGGAGTAAGGTTGGATAATTGTATATTGGTAGACAACATCCTTCATAAAAGTTGTCTTACATGGCCTATTGCAAACTTTAAAAACTATTTTACCTATTGCAAACTTTAAAAACTATTTTACCTTTTGATATAGTGGAGGGTATTGTGTCTTTGTAACTAAAATAAAGGGGGTGAGATGGGAATATTCAAAGTACATGTGTGAACTTTAGAGGTTTGTTTCCATATTATTGATTTGTTTTAAGTTTGCTTTAGTTTTATTTTCATGTGCTTGATTTTTTAAATTGATTATATGGAATTGATATAAATATTTTAGAGGTTTGTTTCCATATTATTGATTTATTTTAAGTATTGCTTTAGTTTCATTTTCATGTGCTTGATTTTTTAAATTGATTACATGGGATTGAAACAAGTTTTAGTGTGTATTATATTATTATAATAATTTGACAATTATGAATGTTTTTTTAAGATTTAAACATAAGTTTCCTCTTTAAAAGTTGGGATATTTAATTAATTAAGCTTTTATTATTTGTTGTTTTAATAATTGATTGTTATTGTTCAAAATAATCAATATCATTATAGGTCTTATTATAGTGTTTATAATACTATCGTAGTACTTTAGCATTTTATTTTTTAATTTTATTAATTTTCGATGGAAAATGTAGCAACAAAAGGCCAAACAATAAAAAATACTTAAAAATTTTAAAATTTGGTTCACTTTTAATAATCACCTATTCACTTGCAAAATACTGTTAATTTGGCTTGAAGGAGCAATTTGCTGCCTTCAGGTGATGGTTAGCTCAAAGGGGCGATTCACTCAACAAAGGTGGTCAGATTACTTGTTAAATTCAAGCAAATCGGTCAAATAGGCATAAAAGTGAAAATCAACATGAATCACAAGGAAAATATTTCAAAAAGAGTCTTTTTTGAAATTTTGTTGCGCGCTAAGCATGTATGGAGCCTTCTAAGCATGTTAAAGGCATGTAACATTTGGAGGCGTAACATTTTGCTAGAGTTTCTCCCAAATCTTTACTTTTACTAAGAGTAATTATTTTTCACCCTATGTAACTTAGGGGTAATATTTTGTTATAAATAGGAGCCTAGGACCCTGATTGTAATAATATTTTAGCCATGACAATTTAGAGCTACACTTTGTGAAAACTTTATTATGCTTTGTACTCATGAGGCTATAAGAAATCGGTGATTTCTTATGCGTCCCATCAATGGAACCACCCTCATGGTTTGTAAAGTGTGTGACAGTTGTGGCATGGTCCTAGCCAATCTTGTCATTTTCTTATCAATCTCTTAATCAAAAGAATATATGTACACTAATATTATTCAAATTTTTATGTGTTGATTGATCACATGCTATCCTCACTATAATGTACAAGGTGCGTTTGCTTTCATTTTCTCGCACTCTAAACTTCTCAAAAAAAAATTTGCACTTCACTTTTCACGTATTTTTCCTTTTTACACCTTATTTTCATGTATTTTAGTTTATATTAAAGAGGATAACGAGTTATCCTAAGGGAAGCCTTTTACAAACCTATCCAACCTTGTTGAAACTCATATTTGGTGGTGCAAAACTTAAATAAGAAGTCAGGATAATTTTGTATATTAACATAGTTTTTGGCATACCCAGTAGGACTAACCCTCATTTTCCATGCCTTTGTATTGAAATTTCTCAATTTTTGTGCTAAAAACACATCTGTCATGGATGAAGCTATTAGCTTGAAATTGAAGAATTTTTTTACTAAGTGAACATTAGCAAACGATTCACTCGTAAATGTGAGCAATTCGCTTGATTTTAAGAAAAAATAAAAAATTACTAAGTATTAAAAATCAAGTGATTCATTTGGTAATTCCAAATGATTTGCTCTGATTTAACGAGCAATTCACTCAATAAAACTTGATTTTTTACAGATTGAATCCAAAATTATTTACCAAGACTAGGAGCTAAATGTTTTAGATCTAAACCCTGATTTATTTGAAACTTAACAATTTTTTATTATTTATGCTTGAATTTTGTAGGTACTTTACGATCATTGACTCCATGACCTTCAAAAATTTAAATATTTTTCAAGGACAATGACTCTAGTGACATTCAAGCAACATCAAAACTCAAATTTGACTTCGTACGTGCATCTACCATGGGTGAAAGCACTTAATTTAGATTCTAAGTCAATTGTTGCCTATGTATAGAACTACAAGCAATTTACTCATAAAAGCAACAATTTGCTCCAAGATGATGAAATCCCTCTAGGATTGGTCCAGTGAGTGATTCACTCAATATTTGAAAATTGACTAGCTAGAAAAAATACGTTTTTCCTCCCTCCCTCATGAGAAAGCAATTTGCTCCAGTTGTGAAAGCAATTTGCTTTGAGTGATTCACTTGGATAAAATTTGAGAAAATTGACTGAGAAAACAAGTAAATTGTTTATATTTTCTAAGCGAATCACTCCCTTTCTAGCATATTGAAAAATTGTATTCCACTAGAAAATAGCCCAAAATTATGAGTGAATCGCTCTAATTTTGTAAGCAAATCGATCAACTAAAAATTTTTTAGATTTTGGAGAAATTTTCATAGATTTTAACCCCAAAAATTTGTCCTTGCGGGTATATACATACAAGCCTACAATTCCTTAATTTAAGGCTCAAAAAGAGAAAAAAGAACAACAGATAGTGAACATCAACACATACCATTGAAGGAATGTTAAAGGAAAGAGAAAAGAATAAACCACCATGTAGATGCATCAAGGGGATGAATTCAAGGAGGATCTAGCACCCAATCCTAACTTATCAAAAGGAAAGATTCCCATGGCTTATTTAGCTAGCCAAAGCCCCATGCCTCCATAAATTGGTTACTTAAGCCAACAAATAAGTTATTCATAAGCCCTAGTGAATCTAACTTGGTCTAACCCAAACCTTAATATGAATCATACTAATCCTTTGTACCATGTACCAATTAACATAAGCAACCTTATAAATAACCCACTCTTTGTAAATCAACTCTATAACTTACCTATAAAATTTGGTGATTAAGATATACCTACTATGAGTATACCTTTAGCACAAATCCCACTTGAATCTAGTTTTTCAAATACCTCCAACATCCCCCAAGTTAATCCTCAGCTTTAATAGGATCATTAGGCTTAAATTTGACCTTTTACCAAAATACACAAGTGATCTCTAGACAAATGGGGTCACAAGAGTCCTAGGAATTAATGTTACCTTCAACTAACCAAGTGTCACAAAATATGCAAGGTCCAACTCCTCAAAACTAGCAAATTTTATAGATAGGATTGAAATATCCTCCTCCACAACAAAATATCCAACCACCACCTAATCTATAGTGGTCTTATTATATCCCACCTCCTCAATATCCTCCACTTTTTTACCCTTCATATCTATACCCTCCATACCACCCATACTTGCCTCCTAGCTAAGCAATGTATCCTCCTCATCAATAGTACAACTAGTAAAATAATCCATGAATGCCCGTTAGACCTCATAATCAACTTCTAGAGTGGAACTATGAAGGACCATTAAACTAAGTGGTATATGTTCTAATCCTCCTAGTGGATATGAAATATTTACCAACCTTTGTTGAGAATGGAAATAACGCTACATTGGATCATCTCAATGAACTATCAACACTCAAATCAATTCATTGCATTCAAGAAGAGGACATAATGGTACATTTACTAGTCTATTCCCTTCATAATAAAGTTTCTTTATGACATAGAGGATTACCATATAATTTAGTTACTATATGGAAATCAATAGTAAAACCATTTATGTATAGGTTTGATAGCATGGGGAAAGGTTACTCAATTTTGTTTCACTTAAATAGTATGTAAAAAAATCCTCAAGAAAACATCCATGATTTTAATACTAGATTCTTGAGGACTTTGAATCTAATTCCACAAAATATTAGGTCAAATGAAGAATAAAAATTACCATATAATATCAAATATTTATAGTTTGATCTCGCTATAATGGTTTGTAATGCTAGCCATTGTACACTAGCTTTAATGTTTGAAGAAGTAGATAAAGTAGAAGATGTTCTTGTTCAAGTAGGAAAGATACCTCTTTCTCACTAATGGCCTATGTAGTTCAAATCACCCATAATACACCTATGCAAAACTCCATGCCTAAATTTTCATCAATTCCTAATCCCCAACCAAATTCTCCCATACATTCTTCCACATCCCTATACATCATCACTCATCTGGTCCAAAATATGTAATCCATAGTAGCCTTCCTGCCACCACTTATAGCCCTTCCTACTCTATCCAACCTTGGTAATGATCCCAACAATAATTTTACGATGAAAGAAATGTTAGAAGTAATCACAAAATTAGTATATTAGAATAAATTTGTAAAGAAATAATAGGAACAATTGTAGAATTGCTAGCCTTGAAAGACCCTATACCTAATAAAAGATCAAGTACCTTGGTAAGGAGCTAATAAAGGAGAAAATTAGATCCACAATCATATTATTAACACTAACAAAGAGGTAAAACTAGAGTGGTGCCTTTATTGCAATGACACACACAATCCTACTAAATGCATGAGTGCCATTAGGATTTCCTAAACTGTTTACACATTCAACAATATCATGTTCAAAAAGCTACTACCACTGGTCAAATGATTCCCACAGTGAATTTTGTTGTATAACAATAATACTTCTAAGCTTCATAGGCAGTACCTACCTTGTCCAATCTCAACAATGCAATATTGGTAAATTTTAGCACATTTGAAATAGATGAAGAGTCAACATTCAAAGATGATGCCATATTCATCAATCAATAGGAGTTGAAACCAAGGGGAAAAGAAATATGTCAAAAGAAAAATTAGCTAATAAGCAAGCCAACATTGGGAAAGGCACCACAATACTTAAAAGAGGAATGTCACCTTTACACTTAAAAGACAAAGGAAAATTATGACCAAGATATGGGTGTCCTCCTTATCATGAACATAATGAGGAGAATGACATGATTTGCATAGGAGATTGAGGTGTTTCTTGGGATGGAAACCTTATGATTGAAGGAAGAAAATGTTGTTCAATGAAATCAATTAAGGCAATGTTCATCTAGCTTGACATGGGAGGAAAGTACAAAGCAAATTGAATAGAGTGCAAATGTTTTCAATTACTCTCATACAATCATGGAATGCGACTCTTCAACCTTAGAAAAATGCTTTTAGCTATAATAATGCAAAAGTAGGATTTGGACAAATCCAAGAATTAATACCAAGTGTCACGTTCCACTTCCTCTCTCCTTAAAAACTACAAGTCAAAAAAGTCTCTAAAGGACATTAAATGAACTATTTTTATTTTTCCAAAGCCTTTTTTAATTTTATTTTACCAAATTTAAGTTGTGGTAGCCTTTTGAACATTAGTGGTGATTACTATATTTGATACTATGAATAGAGTGGGTCTAATTATGGATATTTTAAACTTTTGAATAAAGGTTTAAAGTTCAAATTCTATAGAGTAGGGTTATACACTATGTTTTGATAATTAGGGTAAGGTTGGATAATTGTATATTGGTAGACAACATCCTCCAAAAAAAAGTCATCTTACATGCCTATTGCAAAATTTAAAAACTACTTTACCACCTTTACCTTTTGATATAGTGAAGGGTATTGAATATTACGTCTTTGTAACTAAAATAAAGGGGGTGAGATGAGAACACTCAAAGCACATGTGTGAAATTTAGAGGTTCATTTCCATATTATTGATTGTTTTCATGCTTGCTTTAATTCTATTTTCATGTGTTTGATTTTTTAAATTGATTATATGGGATTGAAACAAGTCTAATATGTATTACATTATTTTTTTCAATTAGTTATATGGGATTGAAATGGGCCCCACCCATATTACGTCATCATAATATAGTGGTATTACAAAAAAGCTTGGATATTATCCATGTATCGCTTGGCAAGATTTGAACCTTGGTCTCCTCTTTAAATATTGACGAATCTAACCGGTTGAGCTAATACCACATGATACAAATATTATTATATTATTACAATAACTTGATAATTATATTTTTTTTTACATAAGTCTCCTCAAAAGTTGAGAGATTTAATCAATTGACCTCTTATCATTTGTTGCTTTAGTGATTGATTGTTATTGTTCAAAATAATCAATAATATCATGATGGGTTATATAATAGTATTAAGTGTTTATAATACTATTGTTATACCTTAGCACTACCTTTATAAATTTGTTAATTTTGGATGGAAAATGTAGCAAAAAAAGGCTAAACAACAAAAAATACCCCAAAATCTTAAAATTTTGCTTAATTTTAATAATCATCAATTCACTTGTAAAATATTATCAATTGGTCTAAAGGAATTATTCGCTTGCCTAAAGGTGATGATTAGCTCAAGGGAGAGATTCATTCAACAAAGGTGGCCAGTTCACTTGCTAAATTCAAGTAAATTAGTCAAATAAGCACAAAAGTGAAAATCAACATGAATTAGAAGGAAAATCTTAAAAAAAAACTTTTTTATAATTTTATCATGCACTAAGAATGTATGGAGCCTTCTAAGCATGTTAGAGGCATGTAACATTTGGAGGTGTAACATTTTGCTAAAGTTTCTCCCAAATATTTACTTTTACTAAGAGTAATTATTTTTCACCCTAGGTAACTTAAGGGTAAACTTTTGCTATAAATAGGGGCCTAGGGCCCTCATTGTAATAATATTTTGGCCATGAGAATTTAGAGCTACACTTTGTGAAACCAATATTATGCTTTGTACTCATGAGGCTATAAGAAATTGATGACTCTTTACGTATCCCATCAATGGAACCACGCTCTTGGTTTACAAAGTGTGTGATAGTTGTGGGATGACCCTTCTAGCCAATCTTGTCATTTGCTTATCAATCTCATAATCAAAAGAATGGGTGGGCATTTATGTTATTCTATTTTTCATGTGTTTATTGATCACATGCTATCCTCACTATAATGTAAAAGGTGTATTTGCTTTCATTTTATTGCACTCTAAACGTCTCACAATATTTTTTCACTTCAATTTTTGCTCCTTGTTTTCATGTATTTTAGTTTAGACTAAAGAGGATAGAAAGGAATCAAACTAAGGGAAATATTTTACAAACCTATCCAACCTTGTTGAAACTCATATTTGGGGATGCAAAACCTAAATTAGAAGTCAGGACAATTTTACCAATTAATAGTTTTTGGCATGCCTAGTGGGACTAACCCTCATTTTCCATGCCTTTGTATTGAAATTTCTCTATTTTTGTGACAAAAACACATATTTGAATGAAGTAATTACCTTGAGATTGAAGAAATTTTTTCATTAAGTGAATATTATCAAATAATTCACTCATAAATGTGATCAATCTCACTTGATTTTAAGCAAAGGTTGATAACTACTAAGTACTCAAAAGCAAGCGATTCATTTGGTAATTCCAAATGATTTGTTCTAATTTAGCGAGTGATTCACTCGATAAAACTTGAATTTTTATATATTGAATCTAAAATGATTCACCAAGACTAGGAGCTAATTTTATTGGATCTAAACCTAGATTTACTTGAAACTTAAAAAAAAAATTATTTATGCTTGAATTTTGTAGGTACTAATATGATCAATGACTCCAACATGAACTTCAAAAATTTAAATATTTTTTCAAGGACAATGACTCTATTGATATTCTAGCAACATTGAAACTTGAATTTGATCTCGTACATGCATCTACCATGGGTGAAATCACTTAATGTAGTTTTTAAGTCAATTTTTTTTAAGTCAAACGCTTTGTTTAAAACACAACCCATGCAAAATTATTTTTTAAATTATTTTTGCAATTTTAATTTTGGGGTTTTGTGCAAATTTAATTATTATAATAAATAACAAGTGGCTATCATTGTCCACCTTTTGGACATATCCCACTTTGTTATATTTTTTACTCTTAGAAGGATGTGTAGCCGCCCATGCAATATTTAATTTTTAGAATTATGTGTAATTTAAAATTTTAAAATTTTGTGCAATATTAATTATTGTAATTAATAACTAGTGGCTATCACTGTCCAAATTTTGGATATATCCCACTTTGTTATTCTTCGTGACACTTAGAAGAAGGTTTAGCAATTATTTTAGTGGATCTTGGCTATCACTGCCATTTATTATTGGCATATCCCTAGATCATGCTTCCATAGGCATACTTGATTTCTACCATGTGGCATGACCGTTGGTCTCCACGTGTGATCGAAATCATTTTTATACACACAAGTGTGGTTGTAAAAATTTTCATCAACCGTACTGATGAGCACATAGGTGCAAAACGCGTTTACGGAGCATTTCAAGTTTTTGCAATCGTGCTTGTAAAGTTTTTTTTGTGTATGCCATTATGTTAAAATTTCTTTTCTAATAATTTTTTTTGTGCTAAGTTTCTCTCCTTTTGTATACCAGTGTACTATTATGATTTGCCTTTTCATTTCTTCACCTTAAAAGAGTCTTCAATGGCCTCACACGCTGCACTGGTTCAATACGATGCTTGCAACAATAATGCACAGATTCTAGATCTGTCAAGCAAACATCCACGAACAGCCATAGGCTCTGGAGAGCCTTCTGGAAGTTCCCATGCTACTGGTTTAGGAAATAATTTGCATTTGACATCATTGTCGGAGGTGCCACAAAATCTCTTAGAAATTGCCAATAATTTTTGGGAGACATATAAATCCTCTTTTTTGAAAGCAATAAAAACTAAGGAGTTCATGGAGAAACTTAGAAAAAAATTGAAAGAAGGCATCACTCCACATAGTCTTCGCATAAAAAAGCCAAAAGTGAAGATTGAAAATACCTCTATTCAACAAGATATGGAGAAAGATCTTGAAGCCCTAGCTGCACAACATCAAATGTCTTGCACAAAAGTCTACATTGCAGCTCAAGTTAAACTACATGATTCATTGAAGCAAGAATGCACGATAGTGGAGAATAAATTCAATGATCATATGGCGGAGCTATTTAGACCACTTTTTGTTCAAGACTCTGAAATAGCATCTGGATGGAAGTTGCACATTGAACAAGATTTTAATAGCAAAAAGAAAGCCCTCATATTGGAGTGTCGAGTTAACAAAGAAACAACCAAGCAAGTTGTTGTTGCTAGAGCTACTACAGAGCAACATGTGGAAGACATAGTCATGGGGGAGGCTTCCACCTCAGTCTCTTCCCTGATAAAGAAAGAGTGTGCCCCACTTTATAAAGAACTACAGACTTTGACAAAATCTATAGCGGATCTTTCAAGGAAAGTCAGATCTGAAAACTCTCCTGGTCGTTCTTCTCCATGCAATAGATTTGGTAACAAAAATGGTCATTCTACCTCAAAAAATGGGTTCAAAAAACTATCCGGGGTAGAGGGGAGAAAGGAGAAATACGTATGTGCTTATGGGGGGTCCCCTCCGTTTGGGGGAGGTGTTGTCTTTTTTTTAAAAAATTAAAATAAGATTTTTGAAGTGGAGGGGAGGAGGGGGGGGGGGGGGGTTTTGTCGCCCCCCAGAGAAGGGGAGGAAAAAAAAAAAGCGGGGGGGGGGGTTTGTTTCCCTGGGGGGCCGTTTGTTTTTTTTTTTGGGGGAAGGGGTGTGTTGTGATAGACGACATCATCACCAATGTCGCCGTACATAACTTTTCTAAGAAAAAATTGAGTGTAGCAAAAAAGAACTTCTAGGCTTGGGGTTGAAATTTCTCCCCAAACCTCCTGCAATGACAGTGGATTTTGTTCATAGCAAATTCAAAGACATGGCCCATATTCTCAGAATCAAATGGTTTTTTGGACCTTGGGGTAAAAATCCAACCTCCTGGGTGGACCGACCACCTCCAGTATTCAGAGTTCCAAATCCAACTTGGAATCCACCAAAAGAGTACCAACCCCTTTATGGGATCCTAGAATCTAGTAGAAGATGGTTGGAAAAACAACTCATAGCCACTCTGAGGCTATCACTACAACCTCTTTCTAGAAGACTCTCTCATGCTTTAAGAGACCTTCGAGTAGATCACTCCATTGTCATAAGACCTACAGATAAAAATTTAGGCCTCACCATCCTCTCTAGAGATTGGTATCGATCAGAAAGCCTTAGACAGTTATCAGATGCTACAGTTTATGATCAGGTGACATCAATTCCATGGGCTACTCTTTTTAATTCACTTAGGATTTCAGTTAATAGTGCAGTTGCTTTTAAAATCATAACTAGAGAAGAAAAGTCTTTTTTATTGCAAGTCTCTCCTGAAACTGCACAACCTTACACTTTTTATTTGATTCCAAAAGTGCATAAACAACCTTTGGTGGGTAGGCCAATTTGTTCATACTGTGGGTACTTGTTGGAACCTGTGTCTAAGTGGTTGCACCATCAAATTTTTCCAATTTTGTTGGAGAAAAAAACCACTTGGAAGATTCTGATTCAATCCTAAGTCTCATACAAGAAAAAAACTTCCCTCAGGATTGCATCCTTTTTTCTTTCGATGTTGAAATTTTATACCCAAGTATCCCTATTGCAGCAGGTATCTTGGCCATTGAATTTTTTATCAAGGACAAATTTTCTACAGGTAAAATTCGGTTCATTTTGAAGATGGTGGACCTGGTGCTAAATCAACATTATTTAAAGTTTGATGGTAAACTCTATAGACAACGAAGAGGCACTGCAATGGGTAGCAACTTTGCAGTTGTTTATGCTTATCTTTTCCTCTGTCATCTAGAAAATCAAATTCTAGAGAGAATACCACATGTTGCAGATAATTTATGTTTATACAAAAGGTATATTGATGATGCTTTCGGAGTGTGGCATGGAGATAGGTCTCTGCTTCTACAATTTTTAGATTGTTATGGAGCCATGTATGACAACATTAACATCACTACCACAGTTTTAGACTCTGAGGTAAACATTTTGGATATTATCATTTACAAATCTATCGAGTTAACTACAACAGGAAAATTATCCACAAGGTTGTTTCAAAAATCCATGAATGTATATCAATACATTTCGTTTACCTCCTTTCACCCATGACATCAGAAGAAAGCATTCATCCTCAGTGAACTTCGTAGGATCCTTGCCAGGGAAGAAAAACTAGAGGGTTTCAGTGCCATGAAGCATAACTTCTTCCATAGACTCAGAGCCAGAGGTTATCCTATAGCCTTTCTCCTACCTTTATTTGCAGAAGTCAATTTTTCACACAGGCCTGCCTTATTGCAAAAAATTATGGATAGGTTGCATAACAGATAGAGAACCAGACATCGTAGCACCCCCATTGTGCTGAAGCTAGTCAACTGTGAGTTCACCAAAAAATTACGTATCAAAGAAATGGTTCTTAATCCTTTGTTTGATGCTTGTGTTGCAGATAAAGAATTATCACATTTTGGCAAAGGAATTATATGTTGGGAAAATAACAAGTCTTTGAGGGACTTACTTTGCAAAAATAAAATCTTTTAGTTTTCATCATGTTCAATCTCAGTCGTTCAAGCAAAACAATGCTAGTCGTTGGTGCAACTCTATGCTAGTTGTTGATGCAGTCAAACGCTTTGTTTAAAACACGACAGCCCATGCAAAATTATTATTTTTAATTATTTTTGCAATTTTAATTTTGGGGTTTTGTGCAAATTTAATTATTGTAATAAATAACAAGTGGCTATCACTATCCACATTTTGGACATATCCCACTTTGTTATATTTTTTACTCTTAGAAGGATGTGTAGCCGCCCATGTAATATTTAATTTTTAGAATTCTGTGTAATTTTAAATTTTAAAATTTTGTGCAATATTAATTATTGTAATTAATAACTAGTGGCTATCACTGTCCAAATTTTGGATATATCCCACTTTGTTATTCTTCGTGACACTTAGAAGAAGGTTTAGCGGTTATTTTAGCGGATCTTGGCTATCACTGCCATTTATTATTGGCATATCCCTAGATCACGCTTCCATAGGTATACTTGATTTTTGCCATGTGGCATGACCGTTGGTCTCCATGTGTGACCAAAATCATTTTTATACACACAAGTGTGGTTGTAAAAAATTTCATCAGCCATACTAATGAGCACATAGGTGCGAAACGCGTTTACAGAGCATTTCGAGTTTTTGCAATCATGCTTGTAAAGTTTTTTTGTGTATGCCATTATGTTAAAATTTCTTTTCTAACAATTTTTTTTGTGTTAAATTTTTCTCCTTTTGTATACCGGTGTATAGCTATGATTTGCCTTTTCATTTTTTTGGCTTAAAAAAATGAGCAATTTGCTCCAAGATGGTGAAATTCCTCTAGAATTGGTCCAATGAGCTATTCACTCAAAATTTGAAAAAAGACTCACTAGGAAAAACAAGTTTCTCCTCCCTCCCTCATGAGAAGGTGATTTTATCTAGTTGTGTAAGTGATTTGCTTTGAGTAATTCACTTGGATAAAACTTGAGCAAATCACTCGAGAAAGCAAGTGAATTATCTATATTTTCCAAGTGAATCACTCCTTTTCTAGCATATTGAAAAATTATATTCCACTAGAAAATAGCCCAAAATTGTGAGCAAATCACTCTAATTTTGTAAGTAAATAGGTCAACAAGCAAAATTTTAGATTTTGAAAAAAAATCATAGATTTTAATCCCAAAACTCTGTCTTTGTAGGTATATACATACAAGCCTACAAATACATTATCTAAGGCTCAAAAAGTGAGAAAAGAACAACAAATAGTGGACATCATCATGTACCATCAAAGGAATGCTAAAGGAAAGAGAAAATAATAAACCACCATGTAGGTGCATCGAGAGGATGAATTCAAGGAGGTTCCATCACCCAGTCCTGACTTATCAAAAGGAAAGAGTCTCATGGCTTATTTAATTAACTAAATCCCCATGCTTCCATAAATTGGTTACTTAAGCCAAAAAATGAGTTATTCATCAGCCCTGGTGAATATAACTTGGTCTAACCCAAACCTTAATATGACTCGTACTAATCCTTTGTGCTAGGTACCAATTGATGTAAGAAAACTTATGAATAACCCACTCTTTGTAAATTAGCTCTATAAATTTTGGTGTAGAAAACATACCTCTGATGAGTATGCCTCCAACACAAAGCCCACTTGGATCTAGTTTTCCAAATACCTCTAACATTCCCCAAGTAAATACTCAATATTAATAGTACTATTTAGCTTAAACTTGAACTTTTCCCAAAATATACAAATGATCGCTAGACAAATGAGGTCTCAAGAGTCCTAATAATTAACATTATCTTCAACCAACCAAGTACCATAAAATGTGCAAGTTCCACCTCCTCAAAACTAGGAAATCATATAGATAATATTGACCTATCCTTCTCGATAATGAAATATTCAATCACACCTAATATTTAATGAACTTACTAAATCCCACCTCCTCTGTATCCTCAAATTGTTTACCCTTCATATCTATACCCTCCATACCACCCATGCTTTCCTCCTGGCTAAGTAATGTACCCTCTTCATCAATAGTACAACTAGAGAACTAATCCATAAACACCCCTTAGACCACAAAATCAACTTCTAGACTAGAACTATGAAGGACCATTAAAAATAGCGATATATGCTCTAATCCCCCTAGTGGATATGAAATCCTTACCTGCATTTATTGGGAATGGAAATATGGCTACATTGGATCATATTAGCAAACTATCAACACTCAAATCAATTCATTGCATTTAGGAAGAGGACATAATCGTACGTATACTAATCTACTCTCTTCATAATAAAGTTGTTTTATGGTATAGAGGATTGCTAGATAATTTAGTTACTAGATGGACATCAATTGTAGAACCATTTATGTATAGGTTTTATAGCATGGGGAATTGTTACTCAATTTAATTTCACTTAAGTAGTATGTAAATAAATCCTCAAGAAAACGTCCATGATTTCAATACTAGATTCTTGAGGAATTTGAATCTAATTCCACAAAACATTAGGCCAAATGAAGAATAGGAATTACCATATAATATCAAAGGTTTATGTCTAGCTATAATATTTTGTAATGTTTTTCATTGTACACTAGCTATAATGTTTGAAAAAAAAACCAGAGGAGAAGATGTTCTTGTTCAAGTAGGGAAGATACACTTTTCTCATTAATGGCCTATGTATTCCAAATCTCCCAAAATACGCCTATGCAAAAATCCATGCCCAAATTTTCACTAATCCCTAATCCCCAACCAAATGCTCCTATACATTCTTCCACATCCCCATACATCATCACTCATCTAGACCAAAACATATCATCCATAGTAGCCTTCCTACCACCACTTCTAGCCCTTCGTGCTCTATCCAACCTTGGTAATGATCCCAACAATAATTTTACAATGAGAGAAATATTGGAAGTAATCAAGACATTGGTATATTAGAATAATGTAGCATTAGTAGCAATAATAGTAGAATTGGTAGTCTTGAAAGACCCTGTACCTAATAAAAGTGTAAACACCAAAATCTAGCCACTTGTCGTCCATCCGGGTCCTCCTACCATTTTTACCCATTTATTTATATATATTTAGGCATATTTGTTAAACATATTTATATTTTATATATATTTAATAAATATAAATATTTTATATGTAAATAAATCCTAGCCATTTGATTTGACTTAATCATAGCCATCCATCCACATCAATCCATGCCATACACCTAAAATTAATATCTAGTATCCAATATGTTTTAATTTGAGCCACACAATTTGTTTCGCTAAAACCCTAACATGTCCTAGTATGGATTACTAATAAAGGCCATTTTAATGGCTCAACCCCTGAGTTTTTTGAAGCATTTGGGTTTCCTAAGCAATCTGAGAGTTTCCTAAGTGCTTGCCTTAGAGTATCCAAGCATTCTCACCATTTTTTCTCACTCACCCTAGCCTCCGCATCCATCGCCATCCATTTTTCTCAGCCAATATGCTTCTACAGATCTTCACCTTAGCTCTCAAATGCCTCGAGGTGCTCCCTATCACCATCAAGTGACTTTAGATGCTTCCTTCTGCTACCAAATACCTCTTAGTGTTTTTCACCATCCTCGAGCATCCGCAGGTATTTTATACTACTATCGAGCACCTACAGGTGTTTCAAAACCTGCTACTAAACACTAGAAAAATCCTTGGGTTTTGCTAGGGCATTCACACACCATCTCCCTACAACAATGACTATGGATCAAAAAATATCAAGTTCAACAAGGTAAATCTTTTATTGTTATACTACTTTCATTATTTCCACATTTGTATGCAGTTTATTACTTGGTATTTAGGGTTTTTATTGATTTATGAGGGTCTCACACAGTGGAGCCCTCACAGTTACTACTAATCCTATTCTGTCATTCTCTATGTGCAAGTGTGAAGATACCCATTTATTTATATATATTTAGGCATATTTGTTAAATATATGTTTAATATTAATATTTTAATATTATATTTTATATATATTTAATAAATATAAATATTATATATGTAAATAAATCCCAACCATCAGATTTGAATTAATCCTAGTCATCCATCCACATCAATCCATGCCATACACATAGAATTAATATCCACACTTGGATATGTTTTAATTGGAGCCACACAATTTGTGTTGCTAAAACCCTAACATGCCCTAGTGTGGATTATTAATAAGGCCATTTTGATGGCTCAACCCTTGAGTTTTTCGAAGCAATTAGGTTTCCTACGCAATCTAAAAGTTTCCTAAGTGCTTGCCCTAGAGTATCCAAGCATTTTCACCATCCATTATCGCTCTCCCTAGCCTTCGCATCCATCGCCACCCATTTTGCTCAACTAGATATGCTTCTATAATTCTTCACCTTAGATCCTGAACGCATCCGGGTGCTCCCTATCATCGCTGAGCATGTTCGAGTACTTCCTTCCGCTGCCAAGCATCTCTAGGTGCTTTGTGCCATCCTTGAGCACCCATGGGTGTTTTCTACTACTATCGAGCACCTGCAGGAATTTCAAAACTTACTACAGAAGACTAGAAAAACCCTCGGGTATCACTAGGACATCCACACACCATATCCCTGCAACAACTACATATCAAAAAACATCAAGTTCAACAAGGTAAATATTTTATTGTTATACTACTTTCATTATTTCCACATTTGTATGCAGTTTATTACTTGATATTTAGGGTTTTATTGATTTCTAAGGGTCACACAATGGAGCCCTCATAGTTACTACTAATCCTATTCTATCATTCTCTGTGTGCAGGTTTGGAGATACACAAGCATTGAGCAACTATTTAAGCTGGAGTGGTCCAACCAAAGGATATCTAAAGCCCACTCACTTCTGTTGGGATTGATCAAGCGTGAATACACCACCCTAATTTGCTGCCTAGGATTTTAGAGAACCCTAGCATATTGAGATTATTGTATTAAGCAATAAAGCTTTGTAAAAACCCCCAATATAAGGCATATTTGGTTGTAATATCATAAATCCACCTGATAATAAAAATCAAATTTATTTCTATGCAATCATATGTGTTTATCTTGCTTTAATTGTTCATTTATTTAAGTTTAGTTATTTTTTGTTGTTCGATTTGCATCTAAAAATGGCGATCATGGTGGGATCCCCTAAGGGTTTCTCATTTTGATTTAATTTTTTGACTAACTTATTGTTTTCTATCTTATCTTGTAGGATTTTCAGAAGCATGGATCGCATGATTTTCACTAGATTAGGGTTTCTGAAGGTTTGCAGAAGGTTGCAGAAGGTGCGCAAACGTCCTATGGCACTCGAGGTTCATCCAAAAGTGCACAGGGGCATTTCAAAAATAACTAGAGTTATTTTACAGAGATTTAAAGAAAAAACATAGGCTTCTTTGTAAGTTTACTATCAAACCCTAACTTCTATGTTTTTATGTATTCTGGCATTTTACATTTTTTTAAGATTTCTGGATTAAAAATAACATCACTAATAAATATGGTAAAAAAAATCATTCTAGTTTACATTTAGGCATTAGATTAGTTGTTGCATCCATATGTAGTTGCACAATACACATTTCTACTTAAATATTTCTTAATTTTATGGTGTGCTGCATTATTGTTTGCATTTGAATTGTCAAGCGCATACATTAGTTTACATCCTAGGGTTAGAGATTTCTATTTTTGTAAGTCTAAATAGGAAAAATTTCAAGATACCAAAAGTATCCTTGCATTTGGGTGATTCCAGGTGAAGGAGTAGACGAACCCTCCTTTGTTTAGAGAGTGGTTTTAAGTGGTGTACTTTACATCCTTTGGAGAAATTGGTATTCTAGATATTGGATTCTGATTTAGACTATCGAAAGTAGTCATTTTTCTAACATTGTATGTACACAATAGAGAATTGAAAACCTTTAAAAAGAATCACACACTTCACATTTCATGTTAAATAGTAGTGGTTGGATTTCATCACCAACCATTGCTTGAGATTTGGTGATGGTGGCTTTCATCTCCATCCACCAATATCTACCCCTACACACCTTAGATTACCCCCGAGCGAACTTACTAGATTTCATCACCAGCAAGAATATAATTGCCCTATATAAGCCTTAGTATTCACCCATTTCTAATTCATATTAGCACATTGAAACACATGGAATTAAAATCTAAAAAATAAATTCACACTAAAATGAGATAATCAATGAATGAGGTAAGACCCATTTGTTGAACAAACTTAGCATTAATTTTTCTTAATTTGATTTTGTGAAGTTTCAATTCTGCATTTCATTTTATTGCACAATTTGTATTTGGTTTAGTTGCTTATGGTCTTAACAAGAAATCAATAGAAATAATTAAATAAAAATAATTCCATGGAAAATTCATCCACCTTTCCCACCACTTCTATGGTAGATTCCCCAAGTGTGACACAAACATATTTTTATATGGGCCCATCACACACTGTATAGACTACTAATTTTTTTACAGGTATACCAACACTTCCCTTCCCCAAATCAAATCATCTTCACCATTCATTGACCAAAATATCACCCACATAGACATGGCCAAAGTAGAGGCTCTCTGAAAATTGGCTAACTATGTTCTAGAGTCCATTCATGATTCCCCTAGTCAAGATCCTACTTTACAGTAGGAACTTGTTCATTCCTATCCACCCATATTTACCCATGTGTACACTAATCCTATTTTTGAGGTATCAGTTACACCTTCTTCTCATGTATCCATTCCCCAATACTCAAGTGCTCCTATCACTTTTATCCCATCTTCATACACATCCACATACACTAATCCCTTGTATGAAGCACATGTAAATGCTGCTTCACAAGTTCCAACCTCCCAAGTTACCATTCCAAGTGTAAATTACACCTTGGCCACATCTTCCATGCCATCTACATCCACACCTATTTTTGATGGAAAAATTCAAGAATCATGGGAACATTTGAACAAATTGCTCAAGCAGCATCAAGATGATCAACAACAAGTGCAAGTGAACCCTAAGACTCTACCAAAATATACTCAGACCATCCTCATTAACCAAGGTTAATCATGGACACCACAATCTTATATAGTTTCCATCCCTACTCCTCCACAAATCCATTCCAATACTAATTCCATTCTCATAAACAATATCCATTCCATTCCCATAAACCATACCAATTCCATTCCATAGGCCAACCCATCCATAGTTCCCATGCATTTTCCCAATTCCAACATTATCCATATCTTCATCATCAATATTCTCTTCATCAATTTCTATCAACCTTACCTAATCATCATCATCAATCCCATCATCATCTAGTTACCCCACAACATTTTTCTATTGCATCTTCTTAAAATCATCAGGTAATTCAGGGCTTCCACATTCCTAGGGAAGACCCTAGAATAAAGGTCATGCAACAACAAATAGATAAGTTGATATAGTATACTCCTAGCATGACAAAATAGAAACCAACCTTACATTAGTTTATTAACCAACCTATCCACCCTTCAGTACCATCACCATCATATCTAATAGATTTTACGATGCCAAAGTTTGATAAATTCAAGGGTACTGAGGATCCCAAAGAGCATGTAAGCACATTTGTACACCCATGCTTTAGAATCCAAAGTGACAATGCTCTCATACTTAGAAAATTTTCTTAGACATTAGGTGGAGATGCCATATAGTGGTACAACCAATTACCTAGTCATAGTATTTATACTTTTGAACAATTGGTTGATCAATCCTTTGAATGCTTTATCCTTAATGTTAGAAAGACAATATAATGTTTATGCTTTAATACAACATGATTATGAGTCTATCTATGATTTTGGTAACCATTGGAGGGTCATAATTACCAAATTTCCATTCACCCTACCAATGGAAGAGATTATCAAACTATTTACCAAGAGTTGTTTAAAACCCATCTCTTGGATGCTTCAATTATAGACATATTGCTCATTTGAAGAAGCTCTAGCATAGGCTAGTGTCATCAAGGAGATAAAAAACCAATAGGGCATACTTAATCCTAGAAAAAAGGAATGGTGAAACAAGGTCCAATACAAAAGCAATTATTTTGGCCAATAAAAATCAATATAGGTCACTCCGACCAATCAGCCTAATCATGTCAATCAAGTGGTCATGATCCAGCCAATAATGGCTCAACAATAATCAGTGCAACAACCACCATAACAAATTTCCTATCATGTGGTGCCCTCAGTATCTCAATCAATGCAAAGCATAGTACCAACTATGGAGAACCATCCCCGATGATAGTCTATCTGATAGAATTGCAAATACACCCCCTTGGTCGAGTCATATGCTTACCTCTTATGAAGGTTGTACAAAACAAATAAACTTGCATTGTCCAAAATCAGACCAGATGATCCCACTAAACATGGAAAATATTATCAAGAATTTTTTTTTTGTGCTTACCATAGGCAAAATGGGTATGATATCAATAATTGCCATGTATTCAAAGACATAGTTCAAGACCTTATTGACTTGGGGACCATTAAGCTTGACAACCCCCTTGCTCAACAAAATTAAACTCTTGGTATTTTCCAAACACCACTTCCTCATCATGAGGAGGTGCAACCAACTATGGGAGAGGCTAACACCAAAACTCCTTCCAATCAAGTTAACCATATCTAGCAATACCAAGGTCTTGTAGGTGCCATTCATGTGGTAACTAGAGATCAATGAAATAACCAGCAAAATGCAAGGCAATAATCTCAAACAAGTGTGTCACAACCTACCACATCACCTCCCATTCAAATTTTCCCTAATCCTTCCTTGCCAATTCATATTCCTAGTCAACCAAATCCCCCACTCATCCCATCAATCATCCTCCATAACCAGTCATCTCATTGAGTAGTCGGTTAACCACAAGCCTAAAAATGGCTTCCACCAAATTGTCAATATATGAGCTAATTCAACAATCTCCCCCACATCATGAGGCATTAATGGATATTCTAAAATCCATTGAATTACAATCTCAATATGCTAATGCCTTCAACAACTTTGTAGGGAGCTGTAGACACCAAAATCTAGGCATTTGCATTACACATCATAATTTTGCATAATAATATATTCCTAGGTCTAAACTTAGGCATATAATTCCTGCACATTATTCATTAGCATTGCAAATCACATCTGCATAATAATATAGGCCTAAGTCTAAACTTAGGCATATAATTCCTACACATTATTCATTCACATTGCACATTTCAATTCTGCATAACATTATGTGCCTAAGTTTTGACTTAGGCATAAAATCCTACACATAATTATATTTTCTAGATTTTATTAAATCTGGAAAATATCCTCCTAGGATACCCTCTCTCTTCACTTGACATGTGTCCTAGCCAGATCACCATCACTCCTTTGCCACCTCTCATACACCCTTGTCCCCTTTGTCCCTTCACATGGGCGACCCTCCACACTTCACTCCACTTCCAACTACCCACTTGCCACATCTCACACCTCACTCCACATTTTACTCCACTTGTACCTACCCACTTGCCACATCTCACACATCACTATACACATAACTCCACTTGCACCTACCCACTTGCCACATCTCACACCTCACTCCACACATCACTCCACTTACACCTACCCACTTGTCACATTTCCCTAGTTAAGTGAGATGCTTCTAGCGACTCACTACAACTACCCAGGGTAGGTGGCTACCCAGTCCTTGCCAGTTGGTAGCCTTGGCTTGCCACCTGTCCTTCCCTCAAAAACCCTCAAAGACCTATAAAGGTACCATCACATGACCAAGAGAAAAAAGAAGAAAAATGATAACGTTATGCTGCTCGGATTATGCGATGTAAGCAATCATAATAATCATACTTGTTTTCTATTTTCAATTATGCATTAGTCATCTAGCCATATTCATTGTTCATATTTCATTTTAAATATGCAATAATCATTTTCTTTTATGCAATCTCCATTTACATTTATCATATTCATTGTGATAGGTGCTACTAAACTCTTGTCCATTTCCATGTGTGCAGATTTTAGGGTCAACAAGCTCAAGGTCATCATGGTGGTCACGAAAAACCCACCTCCCACATTGTTGTAGCATGAAGAGACGAAGACACCATCCTTGATCTGTAAAAGGGTTTGGCACATCTCTTTGTAAAATGCACCCTAAAAGGGTCAAAGTGTATCAAAAGGACTTTCCTAAATTTAAGAAAATGTGTTATTTTTATTGCAATGGTGTTGTATTTTTATATATACAAATTGGCGATCACGATGGGACAACAACACAAGTTTCAAAAAAACACATCAAGGGGGAACACAAAGAAGAACAGGAAAATACAAAAAAAAGAAATACTACCTAAGCAATACATAGCTAAGCAATAATACCTATATCATAGCTAGAGAAAATCCTCTATGATACATGATGACTCACACATACAACAACACCTGTACTGCTAAATGGATAATGCTTTTAACTAAATTCGATCTCGAATTCGTAAGTCAAAAATTCATAAAAGGGTAGGTGATAGCTGATGAATTAGCTAAAGCTCCACTAAAAAATGATAAGCTATTAATAATTGAGCTCCCATATGATTTAGTATTTTTTGTCACAAAACAAGAGGAATTAGTTTCTCCTGAGGAAGAGGACATGGCCATGTTCTTTGATAGGTCTAAATGTGACAAAGGACAAGGTGCAGGAGTCGTGTTTTATACACTTGAAGGAATACCAATTCCTTTATCATTCAAAATCAACTTCACATGCACCAATAATAATGCAGAGTATGAAGCCTTAACTTAGGTCTTCAATCAGTTATAGCAATGGGCATAAAAATACTAAGCATTTTTGGGGATTCTCAACTAGTTGTATACCAAGTAAAAGGAGAATACCAGTGTAAAGAACTAGTCTTAAAGAAATACCATGAAGTAGCAATAAGGTTGCTAGAAAAATTTGACTGGTACAAAATTAGTAATTTACCATGATTGACAAATAGATTTGTGGATGCAATGGCTTCTTTGGTATATCTCATTCCTAAGAATGAGCATGGAGAAGTACAACCGCTAATCATAACAACAATGTCAAAATCATCAATTCAAAAAGTAGAACCTACAGGTGAGAAGAACGTTTGTTTGATACATGCCGAACCTTACAATTCTTACCTTGATGAGATAAGAGACTTTCTCAAGTCTAGAATACTCCCAGTAGAAATGACACAAACTGCAAAAAGAACATTCAAACAAAAAGCAATTCATTTTACTCTACTGGGGCATGTGTTATACAAACGTGGGTATGATGGAATATTATTATGATGTTTAGATCCAATTGAAGCAGAACGAGCAATAATTGAAGTCCACGATGGTACTTGCGATGGCCACTTCAGTGGAATGGCCATTGCAAAGAGAATACTGTGCATGGGATACTATTGGTCGACCATGGAAAATGATTGTTGCAAATATGTCAAAAAGTGTCAAAAATGCCAATATCATGCAAATTTGACTCATGTACCATCGCATGCATTACAACCCATTCAAATTCTATGGCCCTTTTCACAATGGGGTCTCGATTTGATGGTAAAATATCACTTGCTTCATCAGGACAACATAATTTCATCATAACTGCGATAGAATACTTCACAAAATGGGTGGAAGCAATTCCAATGACCACTCCGATTGGACCTCGAGTAGCGGAGTTTATACTTTTGCATATTATCTGTCGTTTTGGAATACCCTAAAAATTTTTTTTTGATAATGGGAAGTCATTTAAGAATAAGGATGTTAGAGCATTGTGCAAAAAATTCAAGATTCAACACAGTTTTTCAACACCTTACTATCCACAAGCAAATGGACAAGCAGAAGCAACAAAAAAAACAATGGTATCCATTCTCAAGAAAATGGTCAAAGAAAATCATCGAGATTGGCATACTCAAATTCCTTTGGCATTATGAGCTTACAGAACAAGCATCAAAATGCCAACGGGAGTGACACCATTTTCACTAGTTTACGATGTTGAAGCTATATTACCTCTAGAGTTGAGATACCTTCCTTGCAAATAGCATCATAGGAATTCATGGATGATGAAATAGGTATGCAAGCACGTCTTGACCAATTGACACTTATTGATGAAAAACGTTTCAATGTTTTAGATCACTTACGAGTATATCAAGACAGAGTCAAACGTGCTTACAATACAAAATTCCATCCTCACGAATTTCAAGTGGGGGACCTAGTGCTCAAAGAAAATCAACAAAATACCAATGCATTGCCACACTTAAGAGATAAATTTGTGGCTAATTGGTTAGGCTCGTACATTGTAAAGCATAAATTGGGACGAGGAAAATATAGACTGACCAACTTCGAAGGAGAATTGGAGCCAGAATGACTAAACATAATGCACCTAAAGGCATTTTATGCATGAAATGACTAGCAATATATGTATATATATGTACATGGCTTAAAACAAATAAAAAAAATTAATTAACAAAGCAAAAAAAAAAATAGAAAATATTTTTTATTTCTAGAATTTCTTTACATTGTAAATAGAAATATCATTGCTAGCACTTAGCAGGTAGCATTTGCATATTACAAAAAAAAATAAAAAATCTTTTGCATTAAATAGGCATATCACATGCATATAGCAGCATTAGACTAAACACATAATTACATCCATCCCATCCCATGTTTAGTGATATTTCATAGTGATGATGATATGACCAAGTAAAAACAAGTTCTAAAGAATTGGGGATACCCAACTAAGACTCTTCGCAATTCAAAAAAAGTCATATCCACACATGTTTTACTATATCATAAATCAAATTTTTAGTCACTCAAAAATGTCTAGTGAAAAACCAAAAATCATAATATGTCCAATTTTCTTTAGGACCAAAGCACTTATGACACATTAAGAAAGTCTTGAGTATGGTAGATTGACCCCAAAGCAATATTGAACCAAAAATACTTTACAAATTAAAAAAAAAATTGAGTAAGAAAATATAATGCCAACTTGGGTACAACGTTGAAGGGAAAAGGAAATCTTCCCCGTTTGTCCCATTACGCAACATAGTCCAAATCAAAAAGGTGGTTTTCACCACCATCACAACAATCCAAAAAATTAAATTAAAAGGTAGACAATAAGGATAAGATCACATTCTCATCACACTTCGGTTGAGAATCTATTTACCCAAACTCTATCATGATAAATACTATACACACACCACAGATCACAAAAGCACGAAGGATCGTACTACATTCCCCTCATAAAGTTATGTAGTCATCCCCAACACTCAAAGATCGAATCATTGGACTATGGAGTGAATCTCCATCGGAGCTATAGACGCTTGACTGGCAGTGGAGTAAACTCATGCAGGGCGACACGTATTTCTCCCAAGAGAAATACCTCTGACCGCACATACGGACAAGCTAACTAATTGGTAAACCCATACAAGTACCATCCAATTTTACTCATCATGAGTTAATGAACTTCACAAACACATGCATTGGTTCTTGAGTGCTTAGGGCCATTCCCAAACCAAAGATTCAGAAAATAGACTCCACTTGCACACACCTTGGTACTAAAGAGGGTTAGACAAACATTAAGAAAATGGTTAAATCACTAGACTGATTGAGTCTTTGAAAATCCTCAAATGTTATATATCAAAACCATACCAAATATCATATCATTAATACATGTTCTACATTATCACATACATATACCCACCATACATCAACTGCGAAGAGTCATCAAGTTGGATACCCCCAATTGCAAAAATAAACACGTAATGGTCAACTACTCTAAGCTATAAAATATTACAAAAACATCATGCATTTCATCATATAGTTAAATGTAAATAAACATAAGTTGCATATTACATATTAGTTTACATTCATTTATCATAGCACAAATATAACAATGTGAACATTGCATCACATAAGCACTAGCAAAGCATATATAAATAACATCAAAATAAACATTAACACATGAGATAACCAAAATGCAAAGCCATGTATATATATGTATAAATATGAAAGTCCCAAAGGTACAAAATGCCCGCAGGCTGTATACATCGAAGAACTAAGGCTCATAGAAAAATAAAAATAAAATACAAAAAAGAGAAGCCATAAGTCACACTAGCTAGTACCAGAAGGATCCCTCTGAGGACCCTACACTATAGAAGCACCATAAGAACTCGATGAACAATGAGTCCTGTGACTACTATTAGTCCCTCGAGTAGCAGTAGTGGCTGATGAAGAAGAAGAAATAGGTAAAGGAATCCGATGCTCATGCAGAATGTTATCCAACATCTTTATATAAATAGCCTGCTTGCGCAGGCTCCTCAAGTTAGCACATTCATGAGCAACTCGCTGAGAAATATCTACTCGTAGAGCAACAATAGTAGCTGCAGTGTCACCTCCATCGGACCCTACATGTAGCCGAGTCAGCTCGCCCTCTAACCGAGTGACCTCACCTCTAAGCCTGGAAATATCCAAGTATTTTGTAGCGAGAGCATCACTGCTAGGCCCATCACGCATCCTGTACACCTCACCCTGGAGGTGAGTCACCTCACCCTGGTACCATGTCAACTCGCCCTTCATGCGAATCACCTCTAAACCAAGGCTATCACGCTTAGCCTGTAACATATCCCAATCCTCCTCTGTCCACCGAGGAGGGGCATCCTCGTCATCAAAACCCCCATCACCACCATCATCACCATTGCCACCACCCTCCTTGGGCTATAGAAAATTGGTACCCATATTAGCTCTCGAAGAGCTACCTCATCGATGCTTCACCAACCAGGGAACCCAACCTCCAACATCTACATCATCACCACTCCCATTGTCATCTACAACGACACTTGGAGTCCAAAGTGGCTATCTAGCAAACTAGGAGTCATACTCAAGGGTGGTACCTACATCATCCAAGTTGAGAATCTCTAAGTCTGAGTTGTCAGAAGGATCATCAACTCACCAAAAATTAGGAGCAACAGGTAGCCCTAACTCGTCACCCCATCGCTTGTAGGTCACAGGTGTATTAGGAACATCTTGAACCAGCCCAAACTGATGCAACACTCTAGAAAACTAAACAAACTCCATATCCCTCAGATGAGTGCAAAAAACCCATCACCCCCGCCTGATGTGAAGAAGCTCTACGACATCCATCACCCAATCCAGACCTCTCCAAGGTCACCAGCTCATCAAATCTCTAGTTAGAGAACTCAGGATATCTCTATACTCAGAGGTGCTCACTACTGATCAACTAACCTCCTCACTGAGTACCCATCTGTATGCACGAGGAGAAGTAGCATCCATGCCACAAGGTAAACCAATAGGCCGACCAATGATAATATGTTCCCAACACCAAATCTGAAGCAAAAAAATACAACCCAGGCCCTTACACCCTCGCCTCTACACCTCATATAGCTCACTGTAAACCTCGCAAAGAAGAGCAGGAGCCCAGGCCAATCGACGAGGATCAAATATGAGATCAAGAACAATATGCACATGGTTCCACGGGATCCTTAATCCCATGGAATTGGGCAACAACATGTTTCTCAATATATACGTCATAAAAACTAGAAACGCCCCCAAGCTACCAGCTGTATACAGGTCCAAATAAGAAATACCATCCTTAATGCATTCTACATCCCACATCTCACCGAATACAGTAAATAGAGCCTCCTTGTCGAGGCCAATCCAAACATCAAGACCCTCGATAGGAATGCAAAAAATATGATAGATGTTCTCAAGGATGATAGTCATCTCCCGTGTTGAGAGCTGAAAAGTACCTTTGTCTAGATCCTAGCGTCCAACAAGCATCGAAAGAATATCCTCATCAGCTCGAACAATACCTAACCGCCCATAACCATCTAGACCAATGGTCTACAACAGGGTCCAGTCATCATCGAAAAGTACCTTCCACACTTTCTAGATAGTCCTCGACCACCTATGCCGAGCATCAAGAAGCTTAACCTGAAAGAAACACATTAAGAATTAGCAAAACAAACTAGACATAAGCAGAAACAAACAAAACATTTTTTTTTTTTACCTACTCATAGATAACCAAAACATCAATTTTTTTTTTACCTACTCCTAGGTAATCAAAAACAAAACAAATTTTTTTAACCTACTCCTAGGTAACCAAAAAACAAAACAATTTTGTTTTTACCTACTCATAGGTAACCAAAAACAAAACAAATAATTTTTACCTACTCCTAGGTAACAAAAAACAAAACAATTATTTTTTTTACCTACTCATAGGTAACCAAAAACAAAACAAACAATTTTTACCTACTCCTAGATAATAAAAAACAAAACAATTTTTTTTTTACCTAGTATAGGTAACAAAAAACAAAACAAAGAATTTTTACCTACTCATAGGTAACCAAAAACAAAACAAATAATTTTTACCTACTCCTAGGTAACCAAAAACAAAACAATTTTTTTTTTTACCTACTCCTAGGTAATAAAAAACAAAACAAATAATTTTTACCTACTCCTAGGTAATAAAAAACAAAACAATTTTTTTTTTTACCTACTCATAGGTAACCAAAAACAAAACAAATAATTTTTACCTACTCCTAGGTAACCAAAAACAAACAAAAAAAAATTCATTACCAGCCCCGCTTAATGAAACAAACAAAAAAATTCATTACCAGCCCCACTTAATTATCAAAAACAACAAAAAAATGACCAAAAAAACAAATAACAAACAAACACAATAAAATAAGGGACCACCTACCTCAAAAAACCGGGTGTCGACTTCCGCTCTAGCCAAGCCACCATGACCACTTCCCTCACCAAGCTCCATCTTGCTCATCTTGCCAACAAATAACAAAATGATAATTGGCAGAATGACTCTGAAAGCGACATCACGCCTATATATATCCGCTTTTGGTGGCAAAAAATGTGCGCCCACATTTTCCATGGTGCGTAAAAACGTAAACCCATGTTTTGTGCCACAAAAAATGTAAATACATTTTCAGTAGATAAAACGCGCAACCGCGGTTACCAGCATAAAAATCGCAAATCAACGGTTACACAAAAAAAAAAGGAAACAACAAAAGCAAATGAAGGTCTTATAGGCTCAAGAGACAATATCAATCAAATCAACCCAAGGTTGAAATTGACGCCCACTTCGTGAGGTTACAAAACATGGTAATGATATAATCAATTCGCATTAAGGAATTGCTAACAGTCATTGGGAAAGACACCTAGGATGATTGGTTCCTTCAAATCACAAACATGTATGTCAATCAAATCAAACGGTAATTTTGAATGGAAAGTCACCAAACTTGGGGAAATCATTTGCATAAAAAAAAAAAATCATGAACCACCTTTTCATCAATTAGTTATTAGGCTTCACTACTCACCCACTTACCAATCGAGGGAGTAAACACAATATATATATATATATATATATTGATTCCGCCATACCAAAAAGAAATGAGTCCATTCATCCAATAAAGTTAGATGTCATTAGTTTTTGCATCGCATTGTGTTGTACACAATGCAGTACAAAAAGGGGTAACTGTAGACACCAAAATATGACACCCTCTAAATCACATTCACAACCTCACCATCAAATCCTGCATGATAAAGAGATATGCTTAAGTTCTAACTTAGGGATATAAAATCCTACACATCATCCTATTTTCCTAAATTATTTAATTGGGAAAATCACCCTAGGATACCTTATCCACCCATTGGACATGTGTCCTAGACACTTCACCTAGCATCTCTGCCACATCTTACCCACTCTTGTCTCCCTTGTACTTGCACATGAGAAAGATTCCCAACACCCATGCCACATTTAATCTACCTTGTCTCTTTTTTCCCTTCACATAGGACAGGATCCTCCGTTTCACTCCACTTGCAGCCACATCACCCCAGTTAACTAAGGCACATTGGATGACTCAATGTAACTACCCCTTCCACTTAATAGCCCAGATTTGCCACTTGGCAACCCAAGCTTGCCACCTCTCACTTCCCTCCAAAGCCCCAAGGAGCCTATAAAAACACCATTCGTCCATCAAGGAAAGGAGAGCTGAATTTGCATATCGACAGGTTGCCAAAATCAACTTGGAACCGATGAGAAATCATGAAGTGCGAGCTTCATTCTAACCGTTGGATCGAGTCCCGAGGTGATATGTATTTCAGCCAAAATCGCTAGTCCATGGTTTCATAGTTGAATACGTAGGTCCATGGTTTCATAACTGTAGGTCCGCGGTTTCAAGTCCACAACTGCGCATAAAACACAACACCATTGCAATAAAAATAACACATTTTATTAAATTTGGAAAAGTCCCTTTTGATACACTTTGACCCTTGTAGGGTGCATTTTACAAAGAGATGTGCCAAAGGGTAATCCCTTTTACAAAGCAAGGATGGTGTCTTCATCTCTTCATGCTACAACAATGTGGGAGCTAAATTTTCGTACCGATAGGCTACCAAAATCGACTTGGAACCGACGAGAAATCATGAAGTGTGAGCTTCATTCTGAATGTTGGCTCGAGTCTTGAGGCAATTTGTATTTCAACCAAAGCTTCCAGTTCGTGGTTTCACAGGAAAAAATGCAAGTTCAAGGTTTCACAATCGTAGGTCAGTGGTTTCCAGTCCATAACCGTGCTTTTGCGATTCCACAGTATCAAGCATGAATTCACCCGTACGATCGAGATCGACAAAATACTCTATGTTAGCAAGGCACTATTGGTTTACTTGTTCTGTCACTTGTTTCATGCAATCTGTTGCTTAGGGTTTTATGAATAGCATTGATTTTATTGGTTAAAATACACAGGTGCTACTAATCCCCCTTTGCTTGTTTGAATGTGTGTAGGTGACAAATATCTTGGATAAGCTATTGAAGCTGGAGTGGCCCCTTGCTGGATACCAAAGCCCACTTACCCCTTGAAGATGTGATGAGAGAGCGAAGAACACTACATCTTGTGCAAGAGTCAGAATATTTCCCCTCCTCCATCAAAACATTGTACTTTAGAGAGACACTTAGGGCAATTCAAAAACCTTTTGTAAAAGTTGTATCAAAATCAATACAAAAGGGGCATTTTGGTAATTTACTTCTGTGTCTGTATTCATTTTATTTTGTGTTTAGTTCTTTTCTTACAAGAATGGCGATCACGGTGGGACGGGTGAATTCATGCTCGGGATTATGGAACCATGAAAGCGCGGTTGTGGACTGGAAACCATGGACCTGCGGTTGTGAAACCATGGACTTGCGTTTTCAACTGTGAAACCACAGACTGGCAGTTTTGGCTAAAATAGATATCGCCTCGGGACTCAAGCCAACAGTTAGAATGAAGCTTGTGCTTCATGATTTCTCGTTGGTTCCAAGTTGATTTTGGTAGCCTGTCGGTATGCAAATTTAGCTCCCTTTCCTTGATGGACCAATGGTATTTTTATAGGCTCCTTGGGGTTTTGGAGGGAAGTGAGAGGTGGTAAGCTTGGTTTGCCAAGTGGTAAATCTGGGCTGTTAAGTGGAAGGGGTAGTTATAGTGATTCATCCAATGTGCCTCAGTTAACTGGGCCACCAGCTCATCAAATCTCTAGTCAAAGAATTTAGGGTATCTTTATACTCTGAGGTGCTCACTACTGATTGACTAACCTCCTCATTGAGTACCCATCTGTATGCACGAGGAGAAGTAGCATCCACACCACAAGGTAAACCAATAAGCCAACCAATGATAATATGCTCCCAACACCAAATTTGGAGCAACAAACTACAACCCAGGCCCTTATGCCCTCGTATCTTCACCTTATATAGCTCATTGTAAACCTCGCAAAGAAGAGTGGGAGCCCAAGCCAATCGATGAGGATCAGATATGAGATCAAGAACAATAGGCACCTGTTTCCATGGGATCCTTGATCCCATGGAATTGGGCAACATCATGTTGCTTAATATATACATCATAAAAACTAGAAGTGCCCCCAAGCTACCAGCTATATATAGGTTTAAATAAGCAATACCACCCCTACTGCAGTCTACATCCCACATCTCATCGAACATAGGAAACAGAGCCTCCTTCTTGTCGAGGCCAATCCGAAAAGCAAGAACCTCAATAGGAATATGAAAAATGCGATAGATATCCTCAAGGGTGATAGTTTGCTCCCCTATCGAGAGTTGAAAAGTACCTCTGTCTGGATCCCAACGCTCAACAAGCACCAAAAGAAGATCCTCATTAGCTTGGATGGTACCTAGCCGCCTGCAACCATCTAGACCAACGGTCTATAACAGGGCCCAGTCGTCATAAAAAAGTACCTTCCAAACTTTTCGAATAGTCCTCGGCCACCTATGCTGAGCATCAAGAAGCTTAACATGAAAGAAACACATTAAGAATTAGCAAAACAAACTAGAAATAAGTAGAAACAAACAAAAAATATATATTTTTTTACCTACTCATAGGTAACCAAAAATAACAAAAAAAATCTTACCTACTCCTAGGTAATAAAAAACAAAACAAAAAATTTTAACCTACTCCTAGGTAACAAAAAAAAAAACAAAAAAAAAATTACCTACTCATAGGTAACCAAAAACAGAACAAATAATTTTTACCTACTCCTAGGTAACCAAAAACAAAACAATTTTTGTTTTTTACCTACTCATAGGTAACCAAAAACAAAACAAATAATTTTTACCTACTCCTAGGTAACAAAAAAAAAAACAATTTTTTTTTAACAAAACAAAAATTTTTAACCTACTCCTAGGTAACCAAAAAATAAAACAATTTTTTCTTTACCTACTCATAGGTAAAAAAAAACAAAACAAATAATTTTTACCTACTCCTAGGTAACCAAAAACAAAACAATTTTTTTTTTTACCTACTCATAGGTAACAAAAAACAAAACAAATTTTTTTATCTACTTATAGGTAACCAAAAACAACAATTTTTTTTTACCTACTCCTAGGTAATAAAAAACAAAACAAAAAATTTTAACCTACTCCTAGGTAACCAAAAAAAAAAACAAAAAAAATTTACCTACTCATAGGTAACCAAAAACAAAACAAATAATTTTTACCTACTCCTAGGTAACCAAAAACAAAACAATTTTTTTTTTACCTACTCATAGGTAACCAAAAACAAAACAAATAATTTTTACCTACTCCTAGGTAACAAAAAAAAAATTTTTTTTTACCTACTCATAGGTAACAAAAAACAAAAAAAATTTACCTACTCCTAGGTAACCAAAAACAAACAAAAAACAATTCATTACCAGCCCCGCTTAATGAAACAAACAAAAAAAACATTACCAGCCCCACTTAATTATCAAAAACAACAAGAAAACGACAAAGCAACAAATAACAAACAAACACAATAAAATAAGGCACCACCTACTTCAGCAAACCCGATGCCGAATTTCGCTCTAGCCGAGCCACCACCACCACTTCCCTCACCAATCTCCATCTCGCTCATCTCACCAACAAATAATAAAATGACAACTGGCAGAATGACTCTGAAAGCGACATCATGCCTTTATATAGCCGCTTTTGGTGGCGAAAAATGCGCACCCACATTTTTCGCGGTGCATCAAAATGCAAACCCGCATTTTGTGCCACAAAACGCGTAAATGTGTTTTCAGCAGATAAAACGCGCAACCACGATTACCACCATAAAAATTGCAAATCAACGGTTACACAAAAAAAAAAGGAAACAACAAAAGCAAATGAAGGTCTTACAGGCTCAAGAGACAATATCAATCAAATCAACCCAAGGTTGAAATTGACGCCCACTCCGTGAGGTTACAAAACACGGTAATGATACAATCAATTTGCATTAAGGAATTGCTAATAGTCACTAGGATAGACACCTAGGATGATTGGTTCCTTCAAACCACAAACATGCATGTCAATCAAATCAAACGGTAATTTTGAATGGAAAGTCACCAAACTTGGGGTAATCATTTGCATAAAAATAAAATAAAAAAATCATGAAACACCTTTTCATCAATTGGTTATTAGGCTTCACTAGTCACCCACTTACCAATTGAGGGGGTAAACACAATATATATATATATATATATATATATATATATATATATATATATATATATAAAGATTCTGCCATACCAAAAAGAAATGAGTCCATTCATCCAAAAAAGTTAGATGTCATTAGTTTTTGCACCGCATTGTGTTGTACACAACACAGTACAAAAAGGGGCAACTGTAGACACCAAAATATGACACCCTCTAAATCACATTCACAACCTCACCATCAAATCCTGCATGATAAAGAGATATGCCTAAGTTCTAACTTAAGGATATAAAATCCTACACATCATCTTATTTTCCTAATTTATTTAATTGGGAAAATCACCCTAGGATACCTTGTCCACCCATTGGACATGTGTCTTGGACACTTCATCCAGCATCTCTACCACATCTTACCCACTCATGTCCCCCTTGTACTTGCACATGAGATATATTCCCAACACCCATGCCATATTTAATCTGCCTTGTCTCTTTTGTCCCGCCACATAGGACCTGATCTCACGTTTCACTCCACTTGCAGCCACATCAACCCAATTAACTGAGGCACACTGGATGACTCACTATAACTTCCCCTTCCACTTAACAACCCAGATTTATCACTTGGTAAACCAAGATTTCCACCTCTCACTTCCCTCCAAAACCCCAAGGAGCCTATAAAAACACCATTGGTCCATCAAAGAAAGGGAGCTAAATTTTCATACCGATAGGCTACCAAAATCGACTTGGAACCAACAAGAAATCATGAAGCGCGAGCTTTATTTTGGTCATTGGCTCGAGTCCCTAGGTGATCTATATTTCAGCCAAAATTGCCATTCCGTAGTTTCATAGTCAAAAATGTAGGTCCACGGTTTCACAACCGCAGGTCCACAGTTTCCAGTCCACAACCATGCTTCTACGGTTCCATAGTCCCGAGCACGAATTCACTCGTACGATCGAGATCAACAAAATACTCTGTTTTAGCAATGCGTTATTGGTTTACTTATTCTGCAACTTGTTTTATGCAATCTGCTGCTTAGGGTTTTATGAATAACATTGATTTTATTGGTTAAAATACATAGGTGCTACTGATCCCCCTTTGCTTATTTGAATGTGTGCAGGTGACAAATATCTTGGATAACCTATTGAAGCTGGAGTGGCCCCTTGCTGGATACCAAAGCCCACTCGCCTTGTCCACCCATTGGACATGTGTCTTGGCACTTCACCCAACATATTTGCTACATCTTACCCACTCATGTCCCCCTTGTCCTTGCACATGAGACAAATTTCCAACACCCATGCCACATTTAATCTGCCTTGTCTCTTTTGTCCCTTCACATAGGATCCACGTTTCACTCCACTTGTAGCCACATCACCCTAGTTAACTAAGGCATACTGGATGACTCACTGTAACTGCCCCTTCCACTTAATAGCCTAAATTTTCCACTTGGTAAACCAAGCTTGCCACATTTCACTTCCCTCCAAAATCCCAAGGAGCTTATAAAAACACCATTGGTCCATCAAGAAAAGGGAGTTGAATTTGCATTTCGATAGGCTACCAAAATTGACTTGGAACCTATGAGAAATCATGAAGTGCAAGGTTCATTCTAATCGTTGGCTTGAGTCCCGAGGTGATCTGTATTTTATCTAAAACTGCCTGTCCACGGTTTCACAATCAAAAATGCAGGTCCACGGTTTCACAACCGTAGATCCATAGTTTTCATTTCACAACCATGATTTCGTGGTTCCATAGTCCTGAGCACGAATTCACCCGTATGATCGAGATCAACAAAATACTCTGTGTTAGCAAGGCGTTATTGGTTTACTTGTTCTGTCACTTGTTTCATGCAATCTGTTGCTTAGGGTTTTATGAATAACATTGATTTTATTGGTTAAAATACATAGGTTCTACTGATCCCCTTTTGCTTGTTTGAATGTGTGTAGGTGACAAATATCTTGGATAAGATGTTGAAGATGGAGTGGCCCCTTGCTGGATACCAAAGCCCACTCACCCCTTGAAGTTGTGACGAGAGAGCGAAGAACACTACATCCTGCGGAAGAGTCGAAATATTTCCCCTCCTCCATAAAAGCATTGTACTTTAGAGAGAGAAGGAAACATTGTAACATTGCTCCTAATACACTTGGGACAATTCAAAAACCTTTTGTAAAAGTTGTATCAAAATCAATACAAAAGGGGCATTTTGGCAATTTACTTCTGTGTTTGTATTCATTGTATTTTGTGTTCAGTTATTTGGTTACAGGAATGACAATCACGATGGGACAAAAAAATATAACAACAAAAAAATAAAACAATGAAAACAAGTTCCAAAAAAATCAAACTAAAACATTTTCAACAACAACAAAAAAAAAAAGGCATACACAACAACAAAAATACAAAAAAAATTAAATAATAGATTCATCAACATTGCATTTTCATAATAAAACAATTTTAGGTAAACTATTTATTTGCATTGTATTTTGCATCCTTAGCCTCCATTTTGCATTTTACAAGAGCATTTGCATTATACTAGGCATTAAAAACAAAACAAAAAAAACAAAATACATAAAATAATTCAAAAAAAGAAAACAAATTTATTTAAAAACTTCAAAAATAATTTTTTTATCAAAACAAAATTATCAAAAACTAAGTCAAATTTGCATTTGTGTATGCTTTTCAGTATTTAATGTGAGTTTGATTGCATTTTTAGGCATCCAAAATCAAATTGCATTGTATCTTGCTTTACAAAAACAATAAAAAACAAAAACCTACACATATTTGCATGTTTCACAATAACAGTGGTAGGTTGGATTTAATCACCAACCTCCAATTCAGACCAGTGACGTTGGAATTCATCTCCTTCCATCGACTTGCCCCCTATATGTGTTAGATATAATAGGGCACTCTCTTGAGTTGGTATAGGTCACTTGTGTACAAATTGTCTCCCACTGTTAGAACGATTGTTGAATCAGAGTGGAAGAGCTAGGCGAATCTCCCACTAGGATTTAAGTAGTGTACCTTAGACTCTTTTGAGAAATCATGCTTGGCACTAGTGTTCCTAATCACCATCTTAATTGAGCTATTTTATTCTAATCCAAAAAAAAAAAAAAAACTCCAAAAGAACAAAACCCTTTTGGTCAAATCAAATCAAAAGGCTCCAAAGGAACCAAATCCCTTTGGTCAAATCAATCAAAAAGCCCCAAAGGAACCTAACCCCTTTGGTCAAATTTCATTTCAAAATGCTCCAAGGGAAACACCCCTTTGGTCAATTCAAAAAGGCCCCAAAGGAACCTAACCCCTTTGGTCAAATTTCATTTCAAAATGCTCCAAGGGTGCCTACATCCCCCTTGGTCAACCTAAAATGCTCCTAGGCGGTCAAAAATTATCTAGGTCAACCAAAAAGCCCCAAAGGCATCCATAAGCCCTTTGGTCCCCCCCAAATGCCCCAATGGCCCCAAATAAGCCCGTTGGTCACATGTACATACATATATAAAAATACAAAAACATTGCATCACATTGCATTTCAAAAATCATCAAAACATCAAAATACAAAAACATTGCATCGCATTGCATTTTTCATACATATAAATCAATCAAAAATTCAAAAACATTATCAAAATATCAAAAATCCAAAAAAATTGCATCTCATCACATTGCATCCCATTGCATTCTATCATCGCTTGCATTTAGACATACTCATCATTAGCACTTTACATTTTTAGAGTTGCTCATACGTGTCTAGCACCATGATGATACACCACTTACCATTCAAAATCAATGTAGTGAAAGTAATCATAGTTCAATGTTATACTTATCATTTCCACCCACATTTTTTTACATTCCATATTTGTGTCCACCGCTTCACCTAATCATTTGTTGTAGAATGTCATTAGGGATTTTGGTCACTCAACCATTTCTAGCTTCTCTTTAGGTTTCGTAGAAAGCTATCTTGATTTTTAGGAGGTAGAGTCTTGCTTAGATTATGCCTTGTGTACATCATATCCCAAACACATTTTAACATTAAAAATCCAAGTTTTGCACGAAGACAAATGAAATCCGTGAAGTGGTCTAGGTTACCTTATGCGAAAAGGTCATCCTGCTCATCCCCCTGTGCGAATGGTTCAAGAATGTTGAGAGTTGGCAAAAGGACAAGCATATTCCCTACCCAATTCCCCAAAATAAATAGTGGTTTTCACCACTATCAGAAATCCCAAATTCTCAAAAAGTTGCAAACATCAAAAAATTGCAAAAGTCAAAGTACAAACTCCAAAGTTCAACATCAAAACCCTCAAAGTGCACACATAAAAAATCACAAGAAATAGTGATCCCCATCACTCAAAATTCAAATCCCTTGCTCAAGAAAAAAAAAAGAACTCAAAATAAACAGTGATTATTGTCACTAAAAAAAAGTAAAAAAATAAACAGTGATTTTTATCACTATATATGAGAGCAAGTATCCCAATAAAATTGAAGAAAAGAAGGGAGTCGAACTTGAATCCCTAGAACTCTCAACATTTGGAAAACCATAAGGTGATCCTCAGTACAGGTTTGGTTGATAGCCTACTTGGCACTGGCGGTATCCTTACGCATGATGATATGTCTATCACATTAGCTTTGGCGTGTGCAGACCAATATTTGCATGTGGACGAGCTAGCTTTGGTAACCTAGATTGCCTAGTGGTCTAGTCATACTTAGTACAAAACCTAGGATGGTGGCATTCATTTGGTGATCCTTAGTACAGGTTTGGTTGAGATCCTACTTGGCACTGGTGGTATCCTTATGCATCTCACAGGAATGAACTCACTTGCACACACAGGGATATGATGTACCTTGGTCGTCATAGCAAGATTCATACCTTGTCAAAAAGTCTTGAAAATTCAGTATACAAACATTGATCAAAACAGCTAGAATGTTTGAGTCTCATAAAAACCTCACCTATATTCGTTGCACATCTCATTTCATTTAATCCATTTTACAAAATCGCAATAATGGTCTCAAATTTCCATTTACAAAAACAATACAAAAAAAAAACAAAGCAAATAAAAACAGAACAATGATCAATAAAGAAACATCATTCATTCAAATAGTTCAAAATCTCTTTGAACAATGATCAATAAAGCAACATCATTCATTCAAACAGTTTCAAATATCTTTGAACAACAATCAATAAAGCAACACCATTCATTCAAATGGTTCAAAATCTCTTTGAACAATGATTAATAAAGCAACACCCTTCATTCATTTGCATTCATTCATAACATATTTATTTCATAACATATACAAAAAAAAAAAACAATTTGAACAATCAATCATTACACATACACATAAACAATCACAAAACAACTTGGGGGAGTTCAAGGTCTCACACCTTCCCCATCAATCACATAAAATAACAATCAAACAACTTGGGGGGATTCAAGGTCTCACACCTACCCCAATAATCACATTAAACATTAACATTTCAAATAATCAAATTCAAAAAGCTCCAATGGAATCAAACCCTTTGGTCACATTCAATTAAAAAAAAAAAATCTCCAAAGGTAACACAATTTCTTTGGTCAAATTCAATCTCAACAAGGCTTTCAAAAATTGAAATGCTATAATCTCAACTCCCTAAGAAAGCCATGTGGTTGGACTGCTCCATGGGATAGAGATGTGCATTTCCTTCTTTCACTCAGCCTTAAGTGATCCTTGTATCTAGTGATTTACTCTAGCACCCTAGCGGTTGTAGCGATTGGCTATCCATACAATCCGGTAGGAGGAGTAGATTACCATAAGGACAATTATCATTAACATATTTCAAAAAGCCCCAAAGGCATAAACCCCTTTGGTCAAATCAATCCAAAATGCTCTAAAGGTACTCAAATTCCTTTGGTCAAAAAAAAAAAATCAATCATCAAAACATAAAAACAAAAAAAAAAACATCTTGTGCTTTCTTTCCATTTCAAAACATAAAAAAAAATAAAAACATTTCTAGCCATCTTTTTTATTACAAAACCATAAAACAACAAAAACAAAAACATTAATCTTTTGTCATATAAAACATAAAATACCAAAAAAAAATTCATGTACCTTTTGTCATACAAAAACAAAACCAAAACACAAAACAATCATGCATTCTTCAAAACAAACAAAAAAAACCAAAGATATCTCAATTCCTTTGGTCAAAAACAAATTCAACAAGCTCTTGAAAGAATAGAAGTGTTCTCATCTCAACTCCCTAAGAAAGCCATGAGGCTGGACTGCTCCAAGGGATAGAGGTGTACATTTCCTTCTTCCACTTAGCCTCAAGTGATCCTCGTATATAGTAACTTATCCTATATACTTAGTGGTTGCAGATGACTAGCAATCAAACGGTAGGATGGATAAATTACCATAAGGCCCTTGAAAAGTGATTCACCTCATGCAAGAAATGAATTATTATCATCTCAATTCCCTAAGAAAGCCATACGGCTGGACTGCTCCAAGGGATAGAAGTGCACAATTATCAACAAAGGTCAAAATCACAATTGAAACAAAAACAAAAACATTTATTTCATTCCAACCATTATCATTTGTTTCATTGCTTTCATCATTTCATATCTTCTCCATCGAATCATCGCTTGAAGGGAAAGACAAAATCAACAAATTCAGTTTCATAATCAAAGTCAACACTCAAAACACTCAATCATGCAAATTATGCTCATTAAAATGAGCATCTTTTCCATGATTGGGGCAACACAAGTTGACTTTTATTTGTGACCATCTTACACAACTCCTCTTCAAATGCAAATGGCTACAAAAATATTGCAAAACCCTCCAAATAATCATCTCACATCATCATCATCTCAAGTGAACCTTCTACCTAGTGATTTACTCTAGACACCTGGCGGTTGCAGCGATTGGTTGTCCATGCAATATGGTAGGATGAATAAATTACCATAAGGACACTTATTCAAAATCATTTCATATCATCATGTTTGAAATTAAATCAGGTTGATCCTTCAATTTTTGAGTGACTTGCATTCAAGAATATTTGTCCAAGGTTGTCATTGACGCCTACTCCATGGGGTTACAAAACATGGAAAACTTATACTTCATCATTTTGCATTAAGGAATTGCTAATAGTCACTAGGACAACGAGCTCCTAGGGTGATTGGTTCCTTTACTTCATCATCTTGCATGTCAATCAAACCAAAAGGTAAATTTACGACAACATAAGTCCACCTCAAACTTGGGGCATCCAACTTGATATTGATTTCCAATATTTATATCAATCACATCATGCATTTCCACAAAAATCATCATCATCATCATCATCATCACATCATATAGTGAACCTTGTATTAGTGGATTACCCTATAAACCTGGCGGTTGCAGCGACTAGCAATCCATGCAATCCGGTCGGATGGGTAGTTCACCATAAGGAAACTCATTCAAACATTCAACATCAAATCACTATGGCATTAAATTAGTTAGGTCCCTAAATATTTGAGCTTAGATGTGTCCAAAACAGATTTGCACAAGGTTATCCTTCAACCCCTTATGTTGGGTCAAAAGCGAAAAACAACAAAACACAATTTGGTAATAATCAAAAATCACTTGAGTATCAAATTCCCGAATGACTGGTTCCTTGAACCCATAATTTGGAAGGAATTGCTAAAGTCATAGTGGAACAAGAACTCTAAATGTGGTCAAATATTTTACCACACATTTTGCACATCAATGAAACCAAAGGCAAATTTGTAAGAACACAAATAATCCCAAACTTGGGGCATCAAGTTGGTCAAAATGACATACATTTGCATACACAATCCACATCATTCAATCAACCACCTCCTTTCATCATCCACATTTGGTCAATTGGCTCATGGGTTTCATCCTTTACCCATTCACCAATTGAGGGGGTAAGCAAACAAATCAAAAATTTCAAAAGTCATTCATTCTTGTGCATCGAGAATATTTGAGTCCATTCCTCCATCAAATAAAACCAGGTGTCTTTTGTTTTTGCACCACATTGTGTTTCACACAACACGATACAAAAAGGGGCATCTGTAGACACCAAAATCTAGGCATTTACAATTCACATCATAATTTTGCATAATAATATATATGCCTAAGTCTAAACTTAGGTATATAATTCATGCACATTATTCATTGGCATTGCACATCACAATTCTGCATAATAATATATGCCTAAGTCTAAACTTAGGCATAAAATTCCTACACATTATTCATTCACATTGCAAATTCCAATTTTGCATAACATGATGTGCCTAAGTTTTGACTTAGGCATAAAATCCTGCACATAATTATATTTTCTATATTTTATTAAATATGGAAAATATCCTCCTAGGATACCCTCTTGTTAGTCTCACAATGACACTGAGAGGGGGGTGAATCGGTGTAGCTCTTTTAAAACTTAAATCTTCAACTCTTAAAGCCGAAACAATGAAAACTTGAAACCAAATAAAGCAAGTATAACAAGAGAACATCACACAACACAAGATGTACCGAGGTTCACCGATTTGGCTACATCCTCAAAATGACTGTTTGGACTCCCATCCAAATCCAGCCTTTGCAAAGCACCAACTTTACAATCAATTTACCAACACCCACTGGAAGGAGCACCAACCCCTGATTTATCTGCACCAACAGAAAGGAGCACCAACCCCTAATTTATCTGCACCAACAGAAAGGAGCACCAACATCTTATGGCCTCTTTGAATGGCGTATTTAAAACCTCTAAAAAATTTTGTTTCTCCTTCCATGACTGTTCGTTTTCTCCTTCCATGACTATTCGTTTTCTCCTTCCATGACTGTTCGTTTTCTCCTTCCCTTGTGCATGCATGTGTTTTGGTTTCCAAAAAGGCTTTTCATTTCTATTTTGTGGCCCTTCATTTCCTTTTCTCCACATGGGCATGCGTCCGCTTCTTTCCATGTGTAACGACCATCTTAAATGATTTCAAATCATTAAATATTCCTTATGTAACGTTTTGTCTTATTCATTGAATTTTGTCCTTATGTGACAAATTACCTTATTCAATCTTCGATTTATTCCTTATAGGTCCACGTCACTATGCAGTCTTCAGTTTCACTATCCTGGTGTTCATCACTAATATCAGATGCACTATCAACTACTCTGTTCCTTTGGCAAAAATGCAACATGTCGCGATATCGTGACACTTTTGTTTCTTTCTGCCTACTCTTTTTGAGTCATGAAAATGCAACATGTCGCGATATCGCGACACTTTTGTTTCTCTGCCTGCCTGCCCTTTTTGAGTCACGAAAATGCGACATGTCGTGATATCATGACACTTTTGTTTCTCTGCCTGCCTACCCTTTTTGAGTCGCGAAAATGCTACATGTCACGATATCATGACACTTTTTCCTTCTTGCTCTTTCTCTTTGCTTTGGACTGCCTTTTATTCGTGAAAATGCAACATGTCGCGATATCGCGACACTTTTTTCTCCTTGCTCTTTCTCTTTGCTTTGGACCACGAAAATGCAACATGTCGTGATATCGTGACACTTTTTTCTCCTTGCTCTTTCTCTTTGCTTTGGACCACGAAAATGCAACATGTCGCGATATCACGACACTTTTTTCTCCTTGCTTTTTCTCTTTGCTTTGGACCGCGAAAATGCAACATGTCGCGATATCGTGACACTTTTTTCTCCTTGCTCTTTCTCTTTGCTTTGGACCGTGAAAATGCAACATGTCACGATATCACGACACTTTTTTCTCCTTGCTCTTTCTCTTTGCTTTGGACCGTGAAAATGCAACATGTCGCGATATCGCGACACTTTTTTCTCCTTGCTCTTTCTCTTTTCTTTTGACCGCGAAAATGCAACATGTCGCGATATCGTGACACTTTTTCTTTCTCTTCTCTTTTTGCCGCGAAAATGCAACATGTCGCGATATCGCGACACTTTTTTTCTTTGCTTTTTCTTTGATCTTTAGCATATGGGCCACTTCGGTCTTCTTGGAAAATATGCAAAAATGTGGGTCCCCAATTTTGGGGTATGTTGTGGAGCAGCCACAACATGATGATTTTTTCAACTTTGCACAAACAACTTGTAACAACTTCACCCAAACATCAAAAACATCCTCATAAGCATTTAACATCACTGTACATACTCTGAATAACCTCTGAACTCCTATCCATTGCATCAACCGATCTATCTGACTGTGTTGACAACAATGACAATATTGTCGCTGCACCTTGCTCAACAATCTCCCCCTTTGGAATTGTTGGCAACACACGTGCAATTTCTTGTAACTCTTCTCCCCCTTTGACAACAATACCAAAGGGATGCTTGCAAACTCCCCACGAGTCCATGCACAACATTCTCAAGGAAAAATTATTACACTTAGCAAAAATCACAAACATGAGCAAAAATATAAACAAATACACAAATGCTCCCCCTGAGAATGTGGTCCCGATAGCTAGTCAATTCTTGGGAAGCGTGACCACTCCCAATTTATTGTGAAGGTACTCAAAGACTTCCTTGGGCAACGGTTTTGTGAAGATATCCGCTACTTGCTCTGTTGTTGGAACAAAATCCAACTTAACCTCACCTTCCGCAACTTTCTCCTTCAAAAAGTGATACCGGATAGCAATATGTTTTGTGCGAGAATGCATAACCGGATTCTTTGAGATGTTAATGGCACTGGTGTTATCACACTTAACTAAAATTGGCTCACTGAAGTTAATACCAAGATATTTCAGGGTTTGTTTCATCCATAATACCTGCGTACAACACGTTGTCGCTGCAATATATTCTGCCTCTACTGTGGATAAGGAGACTGACTCTTGTTTCTTACTGTGCCACGTGACCAACTTGTCTCCAAGATAGAATGCACCTCCACTGGTACTCTTTCTGTCATCTACACATCCTGCCCAATCTGCATCTGAATACGCAATAAGGGTGAAGTCCTTACCTTTCGGATACCATAACCCATACTCCATAGTACCCTTGAGGTACCGAAGAATCCTCTTCACTGCTGTCACATGAGTCTCCTTGGGACTAGCCTGAAATCGTGCTACCATGCATACTGCCTACAAAATATCTGGTCTGGTAGTTGTCAAGTACGATAAGCTCCCAATCATAGATCTGTACATGGTTTGATCAACATGTGGAGATTTGTCATCCTTGCTCAACTTGCAACTTTGTCATCATGGGAGTGCTAACTGGCTTACAATCCTCCATTGTGAACTTTTTTAGCATCTCTTTCACATATTTAATTTGAGAAATAAATATGCCCTTCTCATTTTGATTAACTTGCAACTCGAGGAAATACGAAAGTTCACCAATCATTGACATTTCAAATTCTTTCTGCATCTTATTTGCTAAATATTTACATGACTCATCTTTGTTGCTTGCCAAATATGATATCATCTACGTATACAACAAGAACAATAAGATGGCCATTTTCTATTTTGACATACAAATTACTATCCACCATACCTTTCTTGAACCCTTGTTGAGTAAGATAGTTGTCTAGCCTTGCATACCATGCTCGGGGTGCCTGTTTTAAGCCATATAATGCTTTCTTCAACTTGCAAACCAAGTTGGGATCATCACCAAGTTGGAAACCATCTGGCTGCTCAATATAAACCTCTTCTTCAAGTTTCCCATTCAAAAATGCTGATTTCACATCCATTTGATAAACTTTGAAATTCTTGTAAACTGCTAAAGCCAGTAAACATTCTAATTGCCTCTAGTCTAGCCACAGGTGCAAAGGTTTCCTCAAAGTCAATACCTTCAACTTGTGCATAGCCTTTACATACCAATCTTGCTTTATTCTTGACTACTTGTCCATCTTCATTCAATTTGTTTCGAAAGACCCATTTAGTACCGATTATATTTTTATTTGCAGGTCTTGGTACTAACTCCCAAGTTTTGTTTTTCTCGATCTGATCTAATTCTTCATTTATTGCCTTCATCCAACTTTCATCTTTGCTTGCATCAAGCAACATTTTTGGGCTCAATGTTGGATAATAGAGAGTAGTTACTTACTACTCTTCTTCTTGTCTCGAACACCAACTATGGGGTCTCCAATTATTTGCTCTCTAGGATGATCTTTCTGCCAGATTCCTATTTTGAATTTCTTATTTTCTTCCACTTCGAATCACTTGTTTGAATCATCTGAGTCAATTTTTTGTTTCTTTTCCGTTTCCTTTTCCTCATCTCCTTCAATAACCTCTTCATAAATTGGGTAGTTCTCTTCATAGCTAATTACTCGTTCCCTACCTTCATCAACTTTAACATCGGCACTATCCACAATTTTCCTTAGCCTCTTGTTGTAGCATTTGTAAGCTTTGCTTTTTGACGAATAGCCAAGAAAAATACCTTCATCCGCTCTATCTTCAAACTTACCAAGGTTTTCTTCAGTTCTTTTGATGTAACACTTGCTGCCAAAAACTTTAAAGTATCTTATTGTTGCCTTTTTACCGAACCACAACTCATAAGGAGTTTTGCTTTCATGCGTCCTCAACATGCACCTATTTTGGATGTATACCGCAGTATGGACTGCCTCTTTCCAAAATATTTCTGCTACTTTGCTCTCAGTCAACATAGTCCGTGCCATTTCCTGCACTGTCTTGTTCTTTCTTTCTACCACACCATTCTCTCGAGGTGTCCTGGTCTGCTGAAAATTGTCTCCTAATACCATATTTTTCACGAGTACTCTATAAAATCCTCTGAAATGAACTCTCCTCCTCTATCCGATCTTAAACATTTAATCCTTTTTCCTGTTTGATTCTCAACTTGGTTTTTGAAAACCTTGAACATCTCAAAAGCTTCTGATTTATGCTTCAAAAATAGTACCCATGTCATCCTGGAATAGTCATCTATACACAACATAAAATATTTGTCACCATTTATGCTTTGCGTTCTCATGGGTCCACATAAATCGGTATGTATTAGTTCCAAAGGTTTGCTTGTGTAGTACTCTTTTGTTTTAAATGAGACTCTAGTTTGCTTCCCCTTTTGGCATGAAGCACAAATGCTATTTGATGGTTTTCCAATGGTGGGAATATCTCTCACTACCTTTTTTGAGCTGATTTTTACTAGATTGTCAAAACTGATATGATCGAGCCTCTTGTGCCACAACCAATTTTCTTCTTCCTGTCCAATCAAGCAAGCTCCTTCTGAAGTCTCTGAGAGAGTGTACAGGTTGCCAGATGTCCTCGATCCAGTTGCTATCAACTTTCCACTATTTGCTTTTTTGACTTCATAACCCTGTTTCTTAAAAATCACTTCATGACCTCTATCACAAATCGACTTACGCTCAACAAGTTATGCTTCGGACCAACCACAAACAAGACTTCTTTTGACTTGATTTTTTCATCACCGATCTTAACTCGAACCTTTGCCAACTATCTTAGCTCCATCATTATTTCCAAATTTTCTTGAACCACCTTCATATTGCTGTAACTTCTCAAATTTCTGTTTGTCACCTGTCATATGACTGGAGCATCCACTATCAAGTATCCATGGTGCAGATTTATTCTGTGCTTTAAATGTTGTTTGTATGATCAGGGATTCCTTTTCTTCCTTAGATCACTCTTTTTCTTTCCACTCTGGTTTGATTACAGTTTTGGGCTCTTGTTTTGACTTTTCTTTTTCAGTAGCTTGTGCATGTTTTTCGAGAAATTTTCTATTTTGTCTCATTCCATTTGGTTGAAATTTTCTTCCCTGAAATTGATTTGATGCAAATGTACTTCGACAATTTCTTGCAATGTGCCCAAAATTATGGCAGTTATAACATTCTACTGCATAATCCATCAAAGGTGAAAAAACATTTCTACTGGTAAAATTCCTTGGTCCTACATTATACTTGCAATCTGAAATCTTATGTCCATAACCATTGCATTTAAAATAGTAACCAGAAAAGAGATGATTGAACCTGGGTGATGGTCTTTGCCATGTTGTCGTAGGAGCCATAAATCTTCTTCTTCTTTGATGTGTGACATTGGTGAATCCATCATTGTCAATTCTCCTTTCGTGCCTTGCATTATTGCTTTCTTTTGCATGAGTCAATTTTTCTTGATCAACTTGTTTCTTATCTTCATTCTTTATGGATTCTTCATTTATGGCCTTTGATCCATTTGATGATTCTCCTTCGTCAAAGCCCAAACCAAATTTGATGCCTGTAGTCTTTTGGTTATTTATGATCTTATCCAACTTCATAGAACTTTCTTCACGTTTGTGATAACAACTAATTTTACGATTCATCTCTTCTATCTGCATCCTTAAACCAATAGTCTCTTCTTCTAGCTTGTTGCAATAATCTATTTTCATGGTTATTTGCACTTCGAGATCTTTAGATATTTTCTTGGATTCTTCTATCTGTACTTTCAAACTGGTTATGATTTCATTTGCATCCTCAAGCTTTCTTGAAATTTTCTTATTCTTTTTTCTTTCTATCTTCAATTCATCCAGAGCTGCAATTAGTTCCTCTTCCAAATTTACTTCTGCATCAATTTCTTCTTCATCACATTCCTGTTCTTTTTCTATTTTTTCTTCTTTGAGTGCCATGAAAAGAGCTTCACCTATTTCCTTTTCAGAATCCTCACCGTAGTTGTCTTCTGATGAACTGACATTCTTGGAGATGAAACTTTTCTTCTTGAAGTTGCCTTTTCTGAAATTTGTTTTTTTCTTCCAGTCACTTCTTTCTTGGTGCGATCCTTCATCACTTTTGTTCTTCTCATTAAGTGGACATTTAGCTGCAAAATGCCCAATGCCTCCACAATTGAAACATTTAAACGGTAACTTTCCTCTGTATTTTCCTTTTCCCCTTTTTAGTTTTCGAACAAAGTTTGCTTCCATTTCATCTGATGTCTCTTCTTCCTCGGATTCTTGTTTTGCTTTCATATTTTTATGGGCTTTAAAAGTAGCTTCTCTGTCTATGGGTTTAGATTTTCCTATTCTCATCTCATATGCGAGTCAAAGAACCATGCATCTCATCCATACTAAAAGAATTTAGATCTTTAGCTTCTTCTATAGCTGAAACTTTAGAATCAAATCTTTGGGGAAGAGATCTTAATACCTTTTTCACGATGACAGAATCTTTGATTTCCTCGTCGAGTCCTCTAATCGCATTAATGACTTCATTAACTCTTAGCATATATGCCTCTATGTTCTCATCGTCATTCATCTTTAATACTTCGAACTGAGCTCGATGTGTTTGTAACTTGGCCTCCTTGATCTTAACGTCTCCTTCATGAATGCTCCTCAGTTTGTCCCATATTTCTTTTGCCATTTTACAACTCATAATATTTACCAGTTCACTGTCCACTAATCCGCACATGATAGCATTCTTTGCTTTTGAGTCATTCTCAAACAGTTTCTTATCGGCAACATCGGTTGGAGAAGTGGTGGGTATTGTGTATCCACTATCTACTGAATCCCAAATGTCGTATCCCAAAGCACAAAGATATGTCTGCATCCTGAGTCTCCAAAATGCGTAATTAGTTTCGTCAAACAATGGTGCTTTGTTTGATGAGAAGCCTTCACCACCTGCCATTGTGTCACTTCCAAGATCACCCTAGCCGGTTAAGCTTGTTCAGGAACCTCGCTCTGATACCAATTGTTAGTCTCACAATGACACTGAGAGGGGGGGTGAATCAGTGTAGCTCTTTTAAAACTTAAATCTTCAACTCTTAAAGTCGAAACAATGAAAACTTGAAACCAAATAAAGCAAGTATAACAAGAGAACATCACACAACACAAGATGTACCGAGGTTCACCGATTTGGCTACATCCTCAAAATGACTGTTTGGACTCCCATCCAAATCCAGCCTTTGCAAAGCACCAACTTTACAATCAATTTACCAGCACCCACTGGAAGGAGCACCAACCCCTGATTTATCTGCACCAACAGAAAGGAGCACCAACCCCTAATTTATCTGCACCAACAGAAAGGAGCACCAACATCTTATGGCCTCTTTGAATGGCGTATTTAAAACCTCTAAAATTTTTTTGTTTCTCCTTCCATGACTGTTCATTTTCTCCTTCCCTTGTGCATGCATGTGTTTTGGTTTCCAAAAAGGCTTTTCATTTCTATTTTGTGGCCCTTCATTTCCTTTTCTCCACATGGGCATGCGTCCGCTTCTTTCCATGTGTAACGACCATCTTAGATGATTTCAAATCATTAAAGATTCCTTATGTAATGTTTTGTCTTATTCATTGAATTTTGTCCTTATGTGACAAATTACCTTATTCAATCTTTGATTTATTCCTTATAGGTCCACGTCACTATGCAGTCTTCAGTTTCACTATCCTGGTGTTCATCACTAATATCAGACACACTTGTCAACTACTCTGTTCCTTTGGCAAAAATGCAACATGTCGCGATATCGTGACACTTTTGTTTCTCTACCTGCTTGCCCTTTTTGAGTCACGAAAATGCAACATGTCGCGATATCGTGACACTTTTGTTTCTCTGCCTACCTGCCCTTTTTGAGTCACGAAAATGCTACATGTCACGATATCGTGACACTTTTGTTTCTCTTGCTGCTTGCTCTTTTTGAGTCACGAAAATGCTACATGTCGCGATATCGCGACACTTTTCCTTCTTGCTCTTTCTCTTTGCTTTGGACCATGAAAATGCAACATGTCGCGATATCGCGACACTTTTTCCTTCTTGCTCTTTCTCTTTGCTTTGGACCGTGAAAATGCAACATGTCGCGATATCGCGACACTTTTTTCTCCTTGCTCTTTCTCTTTGCTTTGGACTGCGAAAATGCAACATGTCGCGATATCGCGACACTTTTTTCTCCTTGCTCTTTCTCTTTGCTTTGGACCGTGAAAATGCAACATGTCGCGATATCGTGACACTTTTTTCTCCTTGCTTTTTCTCTTTGCTTTGGACCATGAAAATGCAACATGTCGTGATATCGTGACACTTTTTTCTCCTTGCTTTTTCTCTTTGCTTTGGACCGTGAAAATGCAACATGTCGCGATATCGCGACACTTTTTTCTCCTTGTTCTTTCTCTTCTCTTTGGACCGTGAAAATGCAACATGTCATGATATCGTGACACTTTTTCTTTCTTGTTCTTTCTCTTCTCTTTTGGCCGTGAAAATGCAACATGTCGTGATATCATGACACTTTTTTTCCTTGCTTTTTCTTTGATCTTTAGCATATGGGCCACTTCGGTCTTCTTGGAAAATATGCAAAAAGGTGGGTCCCCAATTTTGGGGTACGTTGTGGAGCAGCCACAACATGACGATTTTTTCAACTTTGCACAAACAACCTGTAACAACTTCACCCAAACATCAAAAACATCCTCATAAGCATTTAACATCACTGTACATACTCTGAATAACCTTTGAACTCCTGTCCACTGCATCAATCGATCTATCTGACTATGTTGAAAACAATGACAATACTGTTGCTGCACCTTGCTCAACACCTCTCTCTTCACTTGACATGTGTCCTAGCCACATCATCATCACTCTTTTTCCACCTTTCATACACCCTTGTCCCCTTTGTCCCTTCACATGGGCAACCCTCCACACTTCACTCCACTTCCAACTACCAACTTGCCACATCTCACACCTCACTCCACATTTTACTCCACTTGAACCTACCCACTTGCCACATCTCACACCTCACTCCACACATAACTCCACTTGCACCTACCCACTTGCCACATCTCACACCTCACTCCACACATCACTCCACTTGCACCTACCTACTTGTCACATTTCCCTAGTTAAGTGAGACACTTCTAGTGACTCACTACAACAACCCAGGGTAGGTGGCTACCCAGTCCCTGCCACTTGGCAGCCCTAGATTGCCACCTGTCCTTCCCTCCAAAATCCTTAAATACCTATAAAGGCACCATCACATGACCAAGAGAAAAAAGGAGGAAAATTATAACGTTATGTTGCTCGGATTATGTGATGTAAGCAATCATAATAATCATACTTGTTTTCTATTTTCCATTATGCATTAGTAATTTAGCCATATTCATTGTTCATATTTCATTTTCAATATGCAATAATCATTTTATTTTATGCAATCTCCATTTACATTTATCATATTCATTGTGATAGGTGCTACTAAACTCTTGTCCATTTCCATGTGTGCAGATTTCAGGTTCAACAAGCTCAAGGTCATCATGGTGGTCACGACAAACCCACCTCTCACATTGTTGTAGCATGAAGAGATGAAGACACCATCCTTGATATGTAAAAGGGATTCCCCTTTGGCACATCTCTTTGTAAAACATACCCTAAAAGGGTCAGTGTATCGAAAGGGACTTTCTCGAATTTAATAAAATGTGTTATTTTCATTGCAATGATGTTGTGTTTTTATGTATACAAGAGCATTCAAACATGCATGGAGCCTTCCATTACATTTTATGACTTTGATATTAAGCCAATCTCATCAGAATTAGTAGACCCTCCATTGCACATCATGGCTCTAATTGACAAGAAGCCTTTCAAAAGAGTTCTAATTGACACCGACTCCTCTATTAATATCATCACCATGTCTACCCTTCATCATCTTAACATTCCTCCATATCATATCACCAGGTCATATTTCACCCTAAAAGCATTCAATGATGCTTTATGTTCCACAATAGACACTTTTTTTTTCCCCATCGAAGTGGGGATCAAAATATTGCACACTATGTTCCACATCTTGGAAGGATCCATGGCATACAATGTACTCCTTAGAAGACCTTGGATGAGGAAAATGAGATGTGTCCCTTCCATTCTACAACAATGCTTGAAATACATTCATGAGGGACAATTACATTGTATACTAGCAGATAAACCATTTAAGTATTACAATTTCATATTGAATCTCTATGAATCCATGCTTCCTTCCACCCATATTTTCCTATCACCATCAACCAATCCATCTACCATTCCATCTATTTCTTCATCAAAAGCTCCCATTCTTGAGGAGCCCTTTATCATCAATCCCCATCAAGCTTCGATGCCCTCATCATATTCATTATTGAATACATGCACATGTGGTCAAATTCAATCCACATCATCAACATCATCCCCTTCCATAACTTTACCTTCCACATCATCATCATCCATCCAACAACCTTCCCAATCCAATCCATATCCATCAGCCAACATTTCACAAGTCGAGTTGATGAATTGTGAGACGTCTTCATCTCCACCATTTCTTGAGTCATTATCCAATCATGGTCCTTCCACATCATACCAAGTTGAGGTCCACCTCACTAATCCTGGTATTGGTGAGTATGTGGTCCAAGACATCACCATTCCAACCACTAAGGATTTTGGTCACCCATGTGATCCACCTTTATCCATAGGAGAGGTATATGACATGGGTTCAACTCCCAAAAACATAAATTTTGTATATGGGGGATTGATTGTTCATCAAGTCTAACTCCCCTAGAAGAACCCAAAGTACCTACACCTACCAAAATGCAAAACATGTCAGGATTTCCATCTCTTTATTTTCACATAGTTAATTGGTAGGGACATGGCCTAGGATTGCATGAACAGAGAATGTACGACATTATTGATGTTCCATATCGAGAAATGCATGACCGTTCAGGCTTAGGTTACACTCCACTTTCCACCACGTCTTCTCTTGAACAAGCTGTCCAAAGGCTTAAACTAAATTTAAGAGAAGAAGCCCTCCACCCTGATGACTCTGACGATGAGATATATGAATAATTCAAACTCATATTGATATTTTTTTATGAATCTAAATAGGAATCAGAGCCCATCATTCCCCACATCGAATAGGATGAGTTTTATCTTAGAATGTTCCTCATCCATGAACCCATCATTTGCTTGCTTCTTTTGTAAGATCGAGCCTCCCCTACCGTGAACCACGACCTCCATCTTACTAATCCATATTATAAGCCAAAATTGTAATGTATGTACATAAAAAAAAATAAAACAAAAACTTATTCCTTTTCTACATTGCATGTATATAGCATTTAGTTAAGTGCATTTATTTGTGTTGCTTGCTACTGTCCAGGTTTACCAAGATCATAGCATCGGTTCTTAGGCTCCATTCATCCCATCCAACCTCATCCATTTTCGTTTAAGTCAACATGAATCTTGTTGACTTATTCACCCCACTCCGTAATCCATATGATTTGGCAAAGCCAATTCCAATTAACATGAGTCTTATTGATATGGACTGGATCTCTTCACCTCCATCCTTCTTCAAGTTTATCTTGTTCAAGGAATTATTAATAGCTTCCACAAACTACATTCCTCCATCCCCTCCACCTTCACCTTAACCTTCACCTTCAAACCCCAAGGTTTTCTATACAGACATAGATGAGGATAAGTTAGAAGAGTTTTATGATGTCATAGATGATATTCATCTAATCCTTATACCCCATAAAATTGAGGAAGGTTCTCATATGTCCATTGAAGATACCATCGATGTGGACCTTAGTTCAGACAAAGACAACCCTCAAATTGTCAATCTTGGAAAAAACTTATCTAATGATGAACAAGAGAATTTTAATTGCTCTCCTCAAGAGGAAGAACGATATTTTTACATGGTCATATAAAGACATGCTTGGTCTTGACCCTAGCTTGGTTGTCCATAATCTTACCTTACATCCTGATGCTAAGCCGGTCAAATAAAAACTTAGAAGGATGCATCCTACCATTGCCCTCTTGGTCAAATAAGAGCTCCAAAAGTTACTAGATGTGGGTTTCATCGTACCCATTGATTATCCTAAGTGACTCTCAAATATGGTACCCATTTGTAAACCTAACGAGGCGATACGCGTTTGCACTGATTTTTGAGATCTTAAAAAAGTGTTTCCTAAGGATGAATTTCCTCTCCCAAACATTGATACTCTTGTCGACACTTGTGTTGGCCATGAAATACTTTCTCTCATGGATGGTTTTTTAGGATACAACAAAATTTGAAAAAATCTTGATGATCAAAACAAAACAACATTCACTACACCTTAGGGAACTTTTTGTTACAAGGTGATGCCCTTTGGCATTAAAAATGTAGGTGCCACTTATCAATGTGCCATGACATACATTTTCCATGACTACATGCATAAGATTATCAAAGATTATATGGATGATCTCTTGGAAAAATCCAAAACTCGAAAAGAGCATATTGGTGTATTGGAGAAAGTTTTTGATCGACTTCTAGAACATAATGTAAGGTTGAACCCCAAGAAATGTGTCTTTGGTGTTACCTCTGGTAAACTATTAGGGTTCATTGTCTCCAAAAGAGGCATTGAGGTGGATCCAAACAAGGTCAAGGCCATCTTGGAGATGCCTCCCCCAGAAAACTTAAAGGAATTGCATAGTTTACAAGGAAATATCCAATAAATCTATCGTTTCATTGCATAACATTTTGATATATGCAGGTCATTCAATCACCTGATACAAAAGGGGGTGTCATTTTCTTGGATAGATGAGTGCCAAAAAGCCTTTGATGACATTAAGCAATACCTAGCTTCTTCGCCAGTCTTAGCTCCTTCTCATCCGGGGATCCCATTCTATCTTTATATCTCAATAACAAACTTTGAATTAAGGATAATGCTTGCACAAAAAAATGAAGAAAATCAAGAGCAAGTTGTCTATTATATTATTCGAACATTGGTAAGCTATGAAAATAGATACACTTATGTAGAAAAATTATGTTTAGAAATGGTTTTTGCCACTAAGAAACTTTGACATTACATGCTTAGCCACATAACATATATCATAGCGAGAGAAAATTATTTGCGTTATATGATGTATCTTACTTACAAAAAACCTGCACCGCTAAATGGATAATGCTTCTTACTGAATTTGAATTGGAATTCATTAGCCAAAAATACATTAAAGTTCAGGTTATAGCTGATCAACTTGTGAAAGATCCACTACCTAGTGATCATCCTTTGATTATCAAGCTCCCAAATGATTCAGTATTTTCTATCATTGAACAAGAAGAATATGTCATTCTAGAGGAAGACATCGATATCACACTATTCTTTGATGGCTCTTAGTGTGAGAAAGGTCAAGGTGTTGGAGTCGTGTTTCATACACCCTAGGGGGTACCTATCTCTTTATCATTCAAACTTGAATTCCAATGCACAAAAAACACTACATAGTATGAAGCCTTAATATTAGGTCTTCAATCAATAATAGCTATGGGCATTAAGCATATCAGAATATTTGGTGATTCTCAACTTGTTTTCAAGCAATTCAATGGAGAATACCAATGCATAGAACCTACCATTAAACGTTACCATGAAGTAGAAATGAAATTGCTATCTAAATCTAAATGGTATGAAATTGATAGTTTACCATGTTCGACTAATAGATTTGTAGATGCAATGGCCTCCCTTGGATCATTGATTCCAAAAGACTCCTTAGGAGAGGTACAACCCCTTATTATTTCAACGATATCTAAATCTACAATTGTTCATGCTAAATCTAAGGATGAAAAAGATGTTTTCTTTATCAATTCGGATCCATATGAGCCTTGGTAAATCCAAACAGTAGACTTTCTCAAGTTTGGAACACTTCCATATGACATGTCTCGAACTACTAAATGTACTATCAAGAAAAAAGTAGCTCATTTTGTTCTCTTGGGGGTGTGTTGTATAAACATAGTTATGATGGAGTCCTCCTTCGATATCTTGAGTTTGTTGAGGCACAAAGAGCCATAGCTAAAGCTCATGATGGTACTTATGGTGGTCATTTTAGTGGTATGGCCATCACAAAGTGTATTTTATGCATGGGTTATTATTAGCCCACCATGGAACGTGATTGTTGCACTTATGTTAAACATTGTAAGAAATGTCAAGAGCATACTAATATAACTCATGTGCCATCACAAGCTTTACAATCTATTAAAATCCTTCGGCATTTTTCATAATGGGGTCTAGATTTAATTGGAAAAATATCACCTCCATCCTCGGGATAACATACATTCATCATCACAACCATTGAATACTTCACAAAGTAGGTTGAGACAATATCTCTAACCAGTATGATAGGACCTAGAATTTTGGAGTTCATACTTCACCACATCATTTATCGTTTTGGTATTCCCTCAATAATCATCTCTGCAATGGCAAGTATTTCAAGAACAAGGATGTTTGAGCATTTTGTGAGAAATATAACATCCAACATAGTTTATTGACTCCTTATTACCCATAAGCCAATGGACAAGTTGAGGCTACCAAAAATACCTTAGTTGCTATTCTCAAGAAACTCATTAACAAAAATTATAGAGATTGACATACAAAAATTCCATTGGTATTATGGGCTTATCGAACAAGCATCTACATGCCTACTGGGACAACACCATTTTCATTGGTCTATGGATCCAAAGCAATCTTACCTCTTGATATTGAGATCCTCTCCTTATGAATTTCTTTATAGGAATTCATAGATGATGACACTGCTAGATAAGCACATCCAAAACAATTTCATGCATACACTCTATTTCACAAAATTGCAATTCATACATTCCATCCACATTTCACATCTCATGTTAGGTATCATTTATTCAATTCAAGGTATTTATTGGTCCAATAAAGTCAAGTTGCATTAATCAAGGGCACCTTCACAACATCATCCACAATATTTCACCAAGTCAAATTACCATTTGCCTTCATATGTCCATAATTCCTAGGTGTTTTCGGTCACTCAAACACTCGTAGTGTTTTAAGCAGACCACAAATACATGTCGAGTTATTTTTATGACCATTACACATATTCACGAAGAAAATATTGTGTTTTGGGACTTGAATCTAAAACATTCTTGAACCAAGCACAATTTCACATCTTAAAAACATATTTTGTCAAAGAGGGATAACACCATACTTGGTTTGAACCTCGAAGTGAAAAGGGTAATCCTTGCTTGTCCCATCATGCAACATAGTCCAAAAAAATAGTGGTTTTTACCACTATCACAGTTGCTTCCAAATTCAAAATATAGAGTAGTAAGGATAGGGTATAATTCTCATCACACTTAGGTTGAGAATTTGATTCCCCAAAGCTCTAAATATTTTACATCACACACCATTGATCATTGGGTTGTAAGGATCATACTACATTTCTAGTCAAACAGTTAGGTAGTCATCCCCAAAACTTAATAAATCAAAATTCATCCAGCTCCGACCCCACATCCATTCCCTCTACTGCTAGCTTTTGTGCTCATATTTCTTCACCTCACTCCACTCCACTTCACCCAAATCTCCCAGATATAGCTTCTCAAACTCACAAATGCACTAACAAGCTTTATTTTCATCCTACAAGCTATTTATAGTTGCTTAAGGTGCCTTGAAGCACCCATGGGCATTTCTTGATGCATTGATGTGCACCAGGGCATTTGCAAAGTGCCCAAACATTGGTGGGCTTTTGCACATGTTGAAAGTGCCAACTAGTGTTTGGCATAAAAATTGACAAAAGATAAAATCAATGTAAAATAGTGACTTACCCACACCAAATAACTCCATATGGCATCCATGCATCATTTTCATCACCTTAACAAGTTTTGTGAAGGATACAACCGATTTGGATGCATAATTTTTTTTTGCAACCAAAAGTTGCAAAATCGCATACAAGGTTCGAAAACATTCCAAAATGGTCTAAATTTTCACAAAACGGTCATAATAATCATTGTCATCATCAATAATTCATTTCCACATAATATTCAATCATCAATCACAACATTTACATATTTTCCAAGTTCAAACAAAAAAATCAAGTGAACCTTGTATCTAGTGGTTTATTCTATATACTTGGTGGTTGCAACAATTTGCATCCATGCAATTCGACAAGATGAATAACCTGCCATAAGGACACTCGATAATTATCATCATCCTATATATCCTTATTCAAAATCACAATCACCTTTGGTACTTAATATTTTTGCATGAAACCTTACCAAGAACAATTTGCACAAAAGCTATCATTGATGGCCTAGTTCATGGGGCTTAAAACATGGACAAAATCACATTTCATCATTTCACATCTCCTTGACAGTCATCATGGTGACTGGCCTTAGCTAGGGTGATTGGTTTCGATCATAGGAATTATCTAACAGTCACTAGTTGGCCCTCCGAAGTTGACTATTTTTATATTTGCATATTCATCCTTATATATCAATGATACCCAAAGGCACATTCTTCAACAGCATAAAATCACCCCAAATTTGGAGTAACCACATTTTGTTTTGACTTTACCACAATGGGATACATCTTACATGATCATGGCATCTATGCTTGGCAAAACTCCCTTCATATTTTGGGGTAAAAACAAACACATTTTCATCATATTTTCACAAAACCCTTCATCTATTGGGACAAAAAAAAATGCAATCATTCCACATTTTCCAACAATCCCCTCTCCCCATTGGAAAATAAATGGTATCACATTTACATCATTCATATCGTCCACAAATCATTTGCACACATTTCGTTTATTTTTCAATTGGATCGTGAGATTCATCTGCAAAATCATTCACCAATTGAGGGGGTAAGCTATGCAAAACCAAATTCTTTAATTCTTTTGTTTTCAAGTTCATTTTTTCATCCCAAGAAAAAGTTTCTTCTAAACCTAGCCCAAGCAGGTGTCTTGTGTTTTTGTACTGCATTGTGTTTCATGCAACACAGTACAAAAAGGGGCATTTGTAGACACTAAAATCTAGCCACTTATCGTTCATCCAGGTCCTCCCACCATTTTTACCCATTTATTTTTATATATTTAAGCATATTTGTTAAATATATGTTTAATATTAATATTTTAATATTATATTTTATATATATTTAATAAATATAAATATTATATGTAAATAAATCCTAGCCATCTAATTTGACTTAATCCTATTCATCCATCCACATCACTCCATGCCATACATACAGAATTAATATCCACCCTCTGATATGTTTTAATTAGAGCCACACAATTTGTGTCACTAAAACCCTAACATGCCCTAGTGTTGATTATTAATAGAGGCCATTTTGATGGTTCAACCCTTAAGTTTTCTAAAGCAATTGGGTTTCCTAAGCAGTCTGAGAGTTTCCAAAGTTCTTGCCTTGGAGTATCCAAGCATTCTCACAATTCATCCTCACTCACCCTAGCCTTCGCATCCATTGCCATGCATTCCACTCAGCCAGATTTGCTTCTGCAAATCTTCACCTTAACTCCCAAATACCTTCGGGTGCTCCCTATCACTATTGAGAACCTCCGGGAACTTCCTTCCACTGTCAAGCATCTTTGGGTGCTTTTTGCCATTCCTGAGTATCCATGAGCATTTTCTACTACTGTCCAGTGCCTGCGGGCATTTCAAAACCTACTACTGAAGACTAGCAAAACCCTTGGGTGTCGTTAGGGAATCCACACACCATCTCCCTGCAATAACAACTATGAATTAGAAAATGTCAATTTCAACAAGGTAAATATTTTATTGTTATACTACTTTCATTATTTCCACATTTGTATGCAGTTTATTACTTGGCATTTAGGATTTTTATTGATTTATGAGGGTCTCACATAGTGGAGCCCTCACAGTTACTACTAATCCTATTTTGTCATTCTCTGTGTGTAGGTTTGGAGATACACAAGCATTGAGTAGCTATTTAAGATGGAGTGATCTAGCCAAAGGATATCTAAAGCCCACTCACTTTTTTTGGGATCGATCGAGCGTGAAGACACCACCTTGATTTGTTGGCTAGGGTTTCGAATAACCCTAGCATATTGAGATTATTGTATTGAGCAATAAATATTTGTAAAAACCCCCAATCTGGGGTATATTTGGTTGTCGTATCAGAAATCCACCCGAAGATAAAAATAAAATTCATTTTTATCTAATCATATGTGTTGATCTTGCTTTAATTGCTCATTTATTTAAGTTTAGTTATTTGGTGTTATTCGATTTGTATCTACAAAAATATTAGGTACCTTGGAAAGGAGCTAATCAAAGGGTAAATTAGGTCCATAATTATATGGTTAACATTAACACAAAGGCTAAAATAGAATGGTGCCTTTCTTACAATGGCATACACAATCCTACTAAATGCATGAGTGCCATTAGACTTTCCCAAACTGTTTAGACACTCATTAATATCATGTTTAACAAGCTACTACCACAAGTCAAATGACTCCTACAATGAATTTTGTTACATAACAATAGTCTTAAGCTCCATAGTCAACACCTACTTTACCCAATCTCAACAATGCAATATTGGTAAATTTTAGCACTCTAGAAACAAATGAAGAGTCATCTTTCAAAGACAATGTCATATTCACCAATAAGTAGGAGTTGAAACCAAGGGGAAAAGGAAGATGTCAAAAGAATAAGAATTAGGATTATGCATAAGGGGTTGAACCCGAAATATACTTGTAAAAAATAGGTGAATCCGTTTCAAAACTGTGGCAAATCCTGGCCAACCTCATGTTGGAGGAAATGGTGAATTACCTTAGTTTTTGAAAAAAATTGGAAAAAATGGTGAATTTGATAGTTTTGGCCAGATCGGGTGGAAAACAAGATCCGGCCATGGGTCGGTGCAAAAAATGGTCCAGCCTCCAAACTGGGTGTAGAAAATGGTCTAGTCTCAAAACATGGTATTGGTTATGGAGCTTGATTCTCTCTCTAATTTGGAGGTCTTGTTTTTAGTCGCACTTGGACCCACTCCATGAAGGGGGGTGTAGGGGGGCAACGCCCCCTACTACGTCATCGGGGGTCCAAGGGGGTTTGGGGGTAGCACCCTCAAAGATAAAAATAGATGTATTTTTTCTTTATAAAACAAGGTCTGGTAGTCCGTCTAGATGCAAAAAAGGGTTTGTATATTGGCCTGGTGCATAATAGGGTTCAACCTGGTGTAAAACAGGGTCTAGATATCCACCTGGTGTAGAATAGGGTTCGACCTGGTGTAAAATAGGGTCTAAAAATCATCCTGGTGCAGAATAGAGTTTGAAAATCATCCTGGTACAGAACAAGGTCTAATCTGGTGCAAAATAGAGTTCGGATATCGACCTAGTGCAGAACAAGATCTAGCCTAGTGCAAAATAATGTTCAAATATCATCTTGGTGTAGAACAAGGTCTAGCCTAGTACAAAACAAGGTCTAAATATCGGCCTGGTGCAGAACATGGTCTAACTTGGTGCAAAACAGGGTCTAAATATTGACCTAGTGCAGAACAGGGTTCAATTTTGTGCAAAATAGGGTTTGGATATCAATCTGGTACAGAACAAGATTTGGAAATCGACCTGGTGCATAATAGGGTCTGGTAGTCCATTCAGATGTAAATCAAGGTCTAGATATCAATCTGGTGTACAACAGGTCTCGATAGTCCATCTAGAAGTAGAATAGGGTCAAAATATTGGCTTGGTCCAAAACAAGGCTCAGCCTGGTGTATAACATTATTAGATCTACTACAAAAATTTCTGATCTAGTGCAGAACATGGTTCGGTCTTATCTAGTGCTAAACAAGATCTGGTCTAGTGTAGAACAGGGTTTGATCTTGTCTAGTACTGAACAAGATCCGATATGGTGCAAAAATGGGTCCGATCTGGTGCAAAAATGGGTTCGATCTGGTACAAAAATGGGTCTAGTCTAGTGCAAAACTAGGTCGAGATATCCATATAGTACAGAACAGGGTCCGAAAATAAAAAAGTATCACTGGGGTGTTAATTATATATAGTGGTATACTTGGCAAATTGGGCAGGATAATTTTAAAATTTTAAAATTTTATGGTGAAAAGGGTCTTCTATTTAGGCAGATTTCTGGTGAATTTTTAAAAAAATCTATAATACTATTATCAACTCATGGTGAACCGACACCTAAAAAAATTCTGAAAAATTTGGGCGAAAGGGCCAACGTCTAGGTCCCCCAAAATAACAATTTTTATTCTTCAAAAATGTAAATATTAGCCCAATTGGTGAATATTCGTTGTTGTGCATAACCCTGATAAGCAGCTAACAAGCAAACTAACATTGGAAAAGGCACAACAATCCTTAAAAAATGAAGGTTGAATTTACACTTAAAATATGAAGGGCATATTACAGTGTAATAAGAAAAGCAAAAGGAGAAGGAAAATATGGGTAAGAAAGAAATAAATGCATCTCAAGTGGGAAGTTGAGGAGTACCAAATGATGGTGACCACAGGAAAGATAAAGAAAAAAAATAGTAACAAGCAATGAGGAAAAAGAAGCAACTAGTACATCCATTGTAAAGGAAGGTGACAAAAGGAGGCTAAAAGGTAGTTGAGATGCCCCTCTCTTACAAGTGATGGAAAACAACCCCTATGCATACCCAAAATTTCACTAGAAGAAAGGATGGCTCCCTTGTTAAATTCAATATTGCAAAGGAGATAAAAGGAACACCAACCAAGGTTAGCATGCTAGAAGCATTAGTCCTACCTAGGACCTATTTCAAAAAGCTTTGAAATAACAAGAGTAGATTTATGCTAAAGGTAAGGAAGTAGAGTCCATTATAGTTCACATAGTAGAACAATAAAATTGATAGTAGAACAATTATCAAACATCCAAGTCAACATATCTGATGTGCAGAATGTTCTAAAATCCAATGCTCTAAAATCTCCCCCATTCTATATGAGAATGAGGTCATCATAGAAAAAATTAGAGGCAAGGTGTTGAGAATGATAGATGAAGCGTGAAAATTATTGATAGATAGAAAATGATCTAAGGGAGATTTCTATTTGGGGAGAACCAAATACTTCATTCACATCTATGGATTCTTAGTCATGTCCTTCAAGTTGCTTGAAATAATCCCAAACTACATGTTCAATATAGAATATGTAAAACAATTCAATTATGTGGATCTAAAGTACTTTAAATGGAAAAAGAAAACCATGTTTTACCCACTCAAGCAATAAATCATAAGAATTACTCCTAATATTTGTGGGTTCAACATGATGGTGGAATTAATATTGAAGGAGATGGTCCTTGAACAACTTAGATATTAATGGTCCTATGATCTAATACAAACTTTTGAGAAAACCCTCCATAAAAAGAATCTAGATACCTTTTTAATACATAAAAAAGGTACAATTTCCAACATATCAACCTAGATAAAAAGACAACCCTTGCCACTTTAAAGGGAAATAGGGAGTACAAAGATGAAATATAAATTTGGTACAACTCCCTAGAGTGACATACCTTCTATAATAAGTAAAAGGGTAATTTCTACCTAGATATCAAGTTAAGCCATCAAAGGTTGGGGCACTTTAGAATCTTGGATACACAGATAAGAAAATCCTTGTGTGGTAGTGGATGATGTATGAAACATATATGATAATAAATTCTACAAGGTATGTTTCTTTTAATACTAATTATTTTTCCCCCTAGGACAAGAGACATCCCAAAGGGTCCAAAAGGGCTAGACTCATAATGGATACAATAGGAACTTTAACCCTACATAATAAAAAGCCTAGGAAGCAAGTAATGTTGATGATTACTATCTCATCTACATTGACAATTTTAATAGTTAAATATAGGTCTATGTTTGGGGAGATGGACACAATAGCAGAACAACAAGGGTAGAAAACCCAAATTGAGGAGGTAAAATCCCTTGAGGAGGCTCCTCTCTTGATTTTGTAATGATTAATCTAATGGCCATGACAACATAATCTCCCCTTCCATTTTCACCATCACTGATCCACCTTCTCTTTCTACTACTACTTCTTTTAACTCCACTCTCTTTTCTCTCTCCAACCCTTATTCCTCTATTGCTAGTCATATTTCCTATTCTTCTATTGTGCTTATCCCATCATACACTAGGGTAACACCCATTTCTTTAGGAGTAATCCTACCTCATAGTTATCCCAAGGGTACCCTACCCCAAATAATCACAATTGTAATAGGGACCATTCCCATCACATCATTTCATTTTTCACTCATCCAAGCCCTCACATCACAACCATTAGTGTTGCATTCCACGCCACCCCTCTTTGGCACTTTGGTCATATTGGAATTACTTCTCATTCCCTCCACTTCCATTCCATGTCTTGTCATCACCACTCAATTTGCACCTCTTTCCACACCATCCACCTTAGCTTTCATACCATCCCATGCATGATAATGTCTCCTATAGGTGATAATGTCTACCATCCCTACCAAAGAAGCTAATTCTATAGGATCTCCCTCAAAAAGTGCATCTAAAGGGCTTGGACCAAGCTATACATACAATACAAAAGAGTCTAATGTCATCAAGGCATTAGATATCCTTTTTGTTGAGGAGAAAGGATGGAAAAAAGAGACAAGTGACTAAATAGGAAGACCTATAAATCCTTAGTACTCTTTCATTTACAACTATTTGATAAGGGGGACAAGTTGTATTTTACAAGGCTATATAAATTGACCTCTCCAAGATAAAATTAACTCTTTTTTACTTAACTATTAAGGTGTTATAGCTAGACCTAGACCAAATGGACCCATATTAAACGGTTTTGTTCTCCAACCCATTTTCACATCACCTCCTTTCAATCAATTAGCTGCAACTACCCTTAATCAACTCATATATGGATCAAAATGCTAAAAAATGATGGAAATAAAGGTCACCAAGAAAAGAAAAGGATGCCACCAACGCTAATGAGCATGGTTGACTCGACTACTTACAAGCAATTGATTGTAACATCTATTCCAAAATTTAATGAGTCTGAGTCTCAAATGACATCAAATGAATATAACTTAGTACTACAAGAAGTGGATATTGCTAAAGTCTTGTTATAGGATACCTTACATAGTGCTCAAATCTAAGTTAGCAAGATTTACCTCCAAGGAGATAGGCTAAGAGAAAAATATGTCAGGATGAAGGAGAAAATAAAAATCATGGAAGAAACAATAAAGGCTAAGTAAAATAATTCTTTGCAAAACAAAGTCAAGTAGTTACAGTGAAGCCTCATGGTAGCTCCAACTTTGGTGCAGTTGCAAGAAAATAATGACATGATTTAGGTCTTGCAAGAACAAATGCAGAGCCTATGATAAGAACCAAATTAAGAAAATAAGGCACAAGCTTCTTGTTTCTATCAAGAGGAATTAATTCAACTAAGGAAGGAAAATTAGAGCAACATATTCCAAAGGGGTCTTGAGGCATATTCAATTTTTGACTACTTGATATTCAGTATACAAGTCATAGAAGTCACACTTGCAAATATTGTAGAGGCTTAAGCTAAGCTAAATGATAAAATAGAATAGATTGAATTTCTAGCTAGAAGAACGTTCAAACCACCACTAATGGCTATAAAATATAGATAGTGGAATGGATCAATATATGTCACATAGGAATTGATAGAAGGAAATAAGCTTATCTATCAAGGGTCGAATATGATGGATAAATCACAAAGAAAAGCAAAAAAATATGGCTCTAGAAAAAAAAAACTAGAGATCTTATATTTTTGGGCTTTTGGGATGAACAACATCAATTTTGTACTATTGAGAAACTTCAAACTCAAATGGATCTAGTTTTCAATAGTGAAGAATATTTCAATCAATGGAAGAATCCTATAAAGAAGCTCAAGTTTTTGGGTTTATGAACAAGCTAGCCATAATACAAGCACAAATATGGGAGATAGCTAGAAGATACAAATATACTTCATGTAAAATGGATAAAATAAATCAACGATAGGATTAAAACAATTATCTAGCCCTGAAAACATGGAAGATGATTTGTGAAGTATTGCATAAAATAAAGAATGCCCTATCCAAACAAGAAACCAACAATGAAGAGAAAGAAGAAGAACCAATAAATTTGGACACAAACAAGAATGGCAAGATGTAGTTATATAAGTCCAGGTCACTAAATGTATAGGAGTTAAGGTTGGTCAAAGAGGAGAAGATGCATAAATATAGGAAAAGGATGTACCAAACCTACAACATTGCATCTCAATAATTTAATAAGGTAAGAAAATGCGATATATCTAAGCAAGAAAGATCTTGTTGGCAAAAGGTTATTGGCTACACAAAAAGAAAACATACAAGCAAGTTAGTCATGTAAGGCACAAAATTTGGGAAAGTGTGCTAGTTTAGAAAAGGATACCTACATTTATTGTAAATATTAGTTGGCATTTTCATCAATAAAATCTATTAAAGGGAATACAAACCTAAGATAGGGCAAAGCAATTTTTGAGTTAAGAATTTTTGTTAAGTAGCTAGATAGCCATGCACATTTTAAGAATCCTAGAATGGACCTATGTAGCAATCCATAATTTTGAAGAAGAATATTTACACAATTTTGTAAAAAATATGCAAACTGAGAGAAATGGAAGACCTTAATATCTGACTGTTGGGAATATTTACATAAGGTAGTTCACCTAGTTCTAAAAAAACTCCTTGCTATGGCAAACTATGCTTAGAGGAACTTAATTTTTTTAAGAGGTACCACCATCCAGGTATCCCCATTTCTCTTTCTCCATCTTCGTATTCTTATATTTCCTTCCCTTTTTATTGCTTCTTCCGACTTCCCTGCATTATTCTTCCCATTTTTCATCCCACCATTGTCCATACTCCATTAAATCACCACCTTCTCTATTTATTATAGCTCCCACTACCCTATACATATTATCCATTATCACTTTCCACCATTTCTCATATCCTCTAGTACTTTTCCTCCAAATTTTATGGAAGCCACCATATTCTATAGGCAAATAGTATGGGACTCAACCCAAGACATGTACCGATTCATACATTAAATCATTTATTATAGTTATAGAATCCATGCTATATTGAACCCCTAGCATTCACCTCCTTCACATCTTCATAACTACCTTCATTTTATTCTATTTTATGTTCTTCTATATTTTGAATCTTTTTGACTTCGTACCCAATAGATAAGGCTCTTTAGGTATTTCATTACTTGAAGCAAAATCCCCTAGGAGGTGCCAATAATGTAGGCCAATGTGATTGTCCACATTTGCAAGTCTTTGAAAATCAAGCTAGACTACCATTTTGTCCAATTTTTGTTAAGGGAAAAAACCTAGAAGTTTAGCCAAGGGTATCATAGCTACACAAATGAACTATCAAAGACTCAAATTCATCAATCCATAACTAAATTCCAATGTGGATAAGTATTTTTTTAAGTTCCAAAATCATGGAAGAAGCAATGAAGTAAAGCATGTTTGAACGGGTTGAAAATTTACCAAGTTTAAAAAGGCTCTGGTAATGCTCAAGTCTAGACTTAACCAATTTTAGACTTTCGTAGTGGTGACATAATGCAAAAGTTACAAAAAAATTGGGAGCAAGGAGACCAAAATAATGAGATCCCAAAATGCACCCACAATAGCACTATTGACGGATTTTCTAAAGTTTGAATATAGGGTAAACAAAATGCCAGAGTCCTCAAATGCTTATGTCAACTAAAGTGCTACAAAACTCTAAAAAAAAACAAATACCAAGATGGAAAACCCAAGATTTTTAAATACTTACATTAGCATAAGCATCACAAAAGTCTAAAGATGCACAAGTCTAGAGAAGCAAAGCACTAACTAAAATATCAAGAAGTCATATTTTCTAAGGGATGACGTTAGGCAAACCCTCTCAAAATATTGGCTTCATATTAAAAGGTCTCTATGTCAATTAAAAGGGTTTGGTATTGATACAAGTTCTAATAATGAGTAAAAATAATTCAGACATGTCCTTTTCATCCAGAATGTATCTGTCAAAAACTAGAACTACCCAGGCGCTTCTCATCCACTCAAAGCAAGTTGTTAAGAAAAAAATAGTATCTTTGATAGATCGTTGCAACAACCACATATAGTTGTAATAAAGTAGTAATTGAAGCTCCATGGACCCATTAAATACATGCATGAGCTAAAGTTGAAAGAAGGAATCTAGACGAACCACATTAGCAAAACTAGAATGTAAACAACTAATTGATGTAGAACGTGAAAGTGATATTTGCTCCCACAAGTGTTCTTGCTAGGCTGTTTTTAATAGACTTGTAAAAAAAAATTGTAAAGCTTGGGCAACAATATTCATGAGAAACTTAGAAATAACCTGATTCACCTTATAATGAGGGTCGAATCTATAACATTTGTTTGTTGTATACTATAGATGAATGTTACCTATCAATATAATCAAGTAGTGTTTCGCCTCTGTAAATATATTTTTTGTAGAACTTATGTGAATGTGAGTTATGCTTCTAACTGCATTTTTGTTTATGCTTGATAAATAGTAAATTCTGTTAAGCTAATTTTTCTACCTAGATAGTTATTTGGATTATTTTTTATTTGGTTATTGGAATGCTTAAAAGTGTAGAAATTGATTTAAATGATATTCTACAATACTATATGCTAGTTGGTTTTTTAGACATTTAATTAGATTGAATGTTTAAGACTCTTATGTAACATATTTCATTGCTATTACACTATACCCCATCCATATTTCAAGCATTTTCTCAATCCATCCCATCTTCTAACCCTTGTATATCTTCTTTAGTCTTAAACCTTATTTTAATTTAATAATTATTACAAGGAGCCTAACTTCTTTGGAAGTTGAGTATAGTAGAAATCCTTCTCACCCAATCTTGCCTAAGATCTAGGGTATATTTCATCCACCTAGGCAGATTTTGGATAAAGAGTCTTCATTTAGATACTCCTGTATTAGAAATTTTCTCTATTAAACATAGGAATTTGAAGTGGGATAATATTAGATCCATTTTATGCCATCATAAATATATTTTTAACCCAAATATATTGACTTTCTTTGATACCAATTGAAGAGTTTAAATATTATTGTAGGAAAAAAACTACAAGCCACACAAAAACTATATTAATAATGGTTAAATTTTTCACATAAAAATCCAACAAAAATGAAATATTAAATTCATCTATTAAGGTTAAAAATGATCACCAAATCAGACCCAATAAAATTAGAAGATTCATGCTTCACCAATAACAATATTCCATTAAAAAAGATAACTAAAATACAATTAAAATATGCTTTTATGACAAACTACAACAATGGCAAATTATATGATAAAATAATGCTCCAATAACCAACAATAGCATGACTAAAGACAACTACAACTAATTCCAAATCTACAACATCATTCAAGATGCTTTTCAAATTGTAATTAATGAAAAAAATTATAATATATAGCCAGAAATGATACATAACTTCATTTGTAGATACACACTAAATGTCAACTAAACTTAGAAATAAAGCAGTCCCACAAGAAATATAGTTTTTTTTACCTGAAGTTATTAATGATAAGTGACACACATAAGGGGTAAAACATTAGACATCATAATTTTCATAGAATTTTATTTTATTTTATTTGAATTTACATGGTGGAATCGGTAGTCGCCACGAATCCGGGGCAAGGCTGTCCAGCTTTTATGGCTGCCACAGTATTATGCGTTGTCCGCCCTAGAATCCACCACATAGATCTTCATGCAGTCCGCCCCTATAACCACCATGCCACAATCATTTTAAACCTTTTACGTCGCTAAAAGCACCAGGAAAGGGACAAGCGTTCAGTCCGACGAGGCCCGAGATTTGAACCTTGGACCTCCGCCCGCCTTATGAGGTTTGGATGAACCAATTGGTCTACACCTCGTACCTAATTTTCATAGAATTTAGATATGCATAGTTTTGTGTTTATTTCACATATTATATATGATTTTACAAATACTTTGCTTTAGGTGTGTTGTAAATATGAAAAAATCCTAACATTAATGTGAATTTAATAACTTCCAAGGAACTAAAATATTATATTAAACCATTTTCAATATGATAACTACAAATTCTAATCAATATTAGAATTTCAAATTCATCACTTTATTATTATATATACAATATTTAAAAAATATAAAATTATATTCATCGATTTGATAGATGTTATTTTGTTGTATGAATTAAATATTGTATAAAATTTTACTATAGGGGAGTCCATCATAAAGAAGAGATATATATTTAGGTTGTGCTCATATATATTTTTAGCTAGATAATAAGGGGTTATACTCGAGTCCCTCACCCTTGAAAAATTACAAACCTCTTCTTTAGAGCTTGAGAGTTTACAAATAGATACACTTCTCATCTCAAATGAGATGCTATAGCTAAAAACCTACATCATTCTACATATAATATCTGAATTCTAGATTTTCATTTTTTGGATCTTTTTCAATTTTCTGTATGAATACAAATATTTCAGAATTTAGCATCCTTCTTGACATTTGCCTATAACAGTCTTCACAATACCAAAACTTCACCTCTACTATCTATGCCTTGCATCTTAGTAGGAAGATGGATAGAATTTTAAGTTGAAGGATTCTTTATTTGCTATATGATGATCATATGTTGTTCGTCAAATCTGGATTGCTAGTTTCCTTCCTGAAATACAAGTGCAACCACAAAAATTATAATACATAGTCTTTATGAAAACACGTTACTATTATAAAATAAATCAAATATTACCAATGGAAAACATTAAAGTAAAACTTAATAATTTATTGATTCAGGAAATCAACATTTCCTTGTTAACTTCAACTAAACTTACTACTTCCTATAACCATGGAAAGGATAATTTAACTTCACGATCCTCAATTAAAACCCCTTTATTGGCTAGCCTATCTGCACATTTGTTACCTTCCCTTAATATATGTGTAAACCTGATTTCTTCAAAATCTTTAGCAAGATCTTGAATTTCCACAATTATTTCTTGTATGGTCCATGGAGCTTTTGCTTTCCGTAAAATTGCATTTATTACTATAAGAGAATCACCTTCCATCCATATTATGTTCCATTTTATTTGTTTGCATATTTTTAACCCTTCTCAAGCCACTCAAGCTTTAACTTCATTATTTGTCTTAAATTCACTATTGAAAGCGTAATGAGACAAAATCTCTCCTCTATTATTTCTAATTATTCCTCCTCCTCCTGTTGGTCCTAGATTTCCTTTAGAAGCTCCATAAAATTTTTATTTAATCCACTCCACATATAGTGATTTCCATTTTATATTATTTGTCTTCTTTTTGCTTCTCTTGTACCCAATATCATAATTCTATTTAATGAATTGACTCCATCTATCAAGGCTATCGACTTCTAGATTAGGTACTGGGTGAGTTGATAGGGTTGATTTAGACTCATCTATGGCTAAAGATATCTTCCTTTTTATTACCTCTAAAATGCTTTCCTTTCCTTTAAATAATCTTCTATTCCTTTCTAGCTATACAGTCCAAAGTATTGTATCTTTTGATATATCCCATATTGTCTGTAAAGCCTCACTTTTATAATTGCTCTACCATTGCTTTAACCAATCTTCAATTCTAATATTCATCACCATGCATTTACCAAAAATATTAAGAATCCATTGCCATAGATTCCAAACTATTGAGCAATGTCCCAAGAGATGATCTATACTTTCCTCCTCCTTTTTACAAAAAGTACATTGAGAGAGGCCATGAAAATCCCTTTTCATAAGGTTATCCTAGGATAAAATTCTTCTATGACATACTAGCCAAACAAACATTTTAACTTTAGGAATGCTTGGGCTATCCCAAATATCTCTCCATATTCTAGTGATATTATTATTTTATTGGTGTTGTACATTATATCCACTTCTTGTTGTGTATTCTCCTAAGCTATTCAACTCCCAAATCAATTTATCCTTGGATCCCCTCAAAATAATCACATTTGCTATATTTCTACTCAAATGTCTCCTAGTATCAATGTCTTGTATACTCAAAAAAAAATCTTTTTTTCCATTTGTAACTTCCTTCCTCATATTTGTATAAAATTTTTGAACCCTACAACCATATTTATCTTGAAGCGATCTCATCTAAGGTTTCAAAATTGAATATAAATTGAGTGGTTTTTTATCAAACCAAGTATCCATCCAAATAGAAATTTTTTATCCAGATCCCACCACCTATCTTAAACCTTTAATCATAATATCAATAGATTTTTTTAAACCATTCCAAAGAGTAGAACCATTTGGCAAAGAGAAAGTAGTAAATACTAAACTTGGTCATTGATATCAACATACTTACTTAGAAGAATTATTGGCCATTGTCTTTTACTCTCTTTGTACAATCTCTAGATAACTTTTCCCCTAAAAGCTAAGTTTACATCTATAAGAAATCTTAAACCAAGACCTCCCCTCGTTGTATCATCACACACCTTGCTCCGTTTCACTAAAGGAAATTTCCTTTTATCATGTAAACTTGACCACAAAGTAAACTTGACCACAAAAGGATTGCATAATATAGATTAAACTTTTTTTAACTAATTTTGGCATAGAATACAATGAATATAATATGTTGGAATGACTTAAAAGACTAACTTAATTAACTACACTCTTCCTGTTAACGATAACCATCTAGATTTCCAAGCTAGAAGTTTATTCTAAACTTTACTAATAATTGGATTCCATAATTCTCTCCTCATTCTCACTTCAAATAAAGGCATCCTTATAAGTTGCAAGAAAATTTACCTCCTCTATTTAAAGCAACCAAAAAATTCTTGCTTTGATATTAGCAGGTGTGTTAAAGAAGCAAATTTTGGATTTTGTCCTATTAACTTTTTGCCCTTATGCTATTTCATACTCCTTTAAAAATTTATTCAAAGCTCAGGCCTCATTAATCCTTGTCCTTACAAAAAGGGTTGTATCATATACAAATGTTGATGGGTGAGTCGATGTTATTACTAACCTTGAGTCCACTTATAAGCCCATATTGGTAAGCTTTATGTAAGTTCTTATTCAAAACCTTTGCCATAATAATGAAAAAACAAGGAAATAGAGGATCTCCTTGTCTAAAGCCTCTCTTGGATTTAAAAGATTCAATTACTAACCCATTTACCAACACTGAATAAGAAACTATAGAGACATAAGCTTTAATCAATTTAACTTATTTCTTCCTAAATCCAAAATTTTCTAAAACAAAAAAAAAAGAAAATCCCATTTAATCCTATCATAGGATTTACCCATATCAAGTTTTAAGATCATTGATTTCTCTTTTCTTGAAGCTATTGAATGTATAACTTCATGAGCTACTATGATCCTATCTAGAATTTGTATCCCTTTCACAAATCCTCCTTGCTCTTCTGAAATGATTTTTTCTAAAAATAGCCTTAATCGATTTACCACCACTTTGGAGATAATCTTATATGTCATATTACATAGGCTTATGGGTCTAAAAGAATCAAATAATTCAACATCCTCATTGTTTGGAATTAGCATAAGATATGTCGCATTTATTTTATAAGGTATGTATTGTTTTACCCTAGATTTTTCCACTACCACCAGTAAATAATCCTTCACTATATCCCAATTATGTTGGTAAAATTTTTTAGAGAGCCCATATGTACCTGGGATTTATCCTTATTAAAAGAGAAAAGAGCTAAATGAAATTCTTCTAGAGTAATAGGATCCATCGGTTTCCTATTGTCTTCATTTGTTATAACTGAAGGAACATCTTGAAGAAGTTTATCATTAAGAACTTTAGTCTCCTCTTATCCTAGAATATTCTGATAAAAAGATAGCCTCTTTTCTAATTTCACTCTGGTCTTCAATACAAATCCCTTCTATTGATTCAATTCTACTAATTTTTAATGTTGATCTCTGAACTATAGCCATCCTATGGAAAAAACTTTATATGTTTATCTCCTTCTTTTAACCAAGTTTTTCTTGATTTTAATCTTCAAAATTTCTCTTCCGTACTCAAAATATTATGATATTCACCAAGCAACTCCCTTACCTTTGAGATTGGATTATTATGTTCACCTTTTTGGAATTTTAAAATTTTATATTTTAGTTCTTTCTTCTCAAAAATGTTTCCAAAAGTGTTCTTGTTCCATTATTTTAATCTAGATGTCATATATTTAATTTTATTTGGAAGAGCATACAACCCACCATTACTTGAAGAATTCCACGTTTGAGCTATCATATTAGAAAATTGAGGATGGCCTTCCCACATTTGCTCATATTTAAAATATGATATTTTTTGAATTCACCAACCACCATTTTAACTCTTATTGGCCAATGATCCGAACCAATCCTTGTTAAGGTATTAATTTTAGGATAAGTTCATTCACCTAGCCAATGATTTGAGAGAATGCATATGTCGAAATTTTTTTCTATTAGGTTCTAGCCTCTCTCGTTGTTGGTCCAAGTATAATTGTCTTCTTCAAACTCAACCTCCCATAGATTATTGTTTTGAATAAAATTTGAGAAATTTTTCATACTTTGGGCTAATTTCCTAATTCCCCCAAATTTTTCATCTAGCTTGGTTATGGAATTAAAAACTCCTATGATCATGAATTAGGTTTCTTGGTATTTACTTCTCATAAAGATTCAATCCCACTCAAGACTTCTAATCTACCTAACTGAGTTGTAGGTCCATAGACATTTATAAGAATAAAATGAATATCTACAAAGTAGGAAGTGACTAAAGAGGCTAACCAGTTCCTAGTTTTATGAATGGTTACATAGGAGGTTCTAGAAGGATTCCAACAAGTTAGAATTTCCCTTGCCACTCCTTAAGAATCCATAGCATCCCATTCACATATTACCCATATTGGTTTCATAGTTTTTGAAACTTCTTCTTTTGTCATTTTAGTTTCTTGCATACAAAGAATATCAGGCTTATTACTTAAACATAGGTCCCTAATACACCTCTTCTTTTAGGGGGCATTAGCACCCCTTATATTCCATGATATGATAATCATGTCTCATTAGGGGATTTTTGCCCTACTTGCGTATTACTAATATTATTTTGTTTTTTTGTAAAGAGAAGTTCAATCAACTTAGTTTGTGTTCCTTTCTCTATGTTTGCTCTTGCTTCCCTGGATCTTGCTTGATAATTTGAGGGTTTTCCTCTTTTTTCCTTGCCTATATCAGGAGTAGGTCTTATTATTATATTCCTCAATATTCTTTCAAAATTTTATTTTTCATCATATTTATCCTCTCTTGGCTCTATTATAGAATATTTTGACTTGTCCTACTCATTTTCTAGTATTTCCTTATTAATGGCAGAGGTATTAACTTCTAAAACTACATTTTCTTTACCATTTTTTCTTGAATGGTGCATGGTACTTCAAGAGAGTCTTCAAAATCTGATGAGACACATTCCTTAGGTTCATCAAGAATATTCTTCCTTAAATCATGATCATACTGAATAGATGATTCCTTTTTAATATGTTGAAACTGTTGTACTATGTCCTCTAAGCTTTGATCTACTTTTTCTTCATAGGCTAAAGCCTCAAAAAAGTTGGTATTTCTTCCAATATCATTCCTTACTGGTCTCCACTGTTTATTTTCTTTCATTTTTCTAGATCTATTTTTTGGAAGTTGAAAACCATCTTCATCCATAACCATTTGTAAGTTTCTCTTACAATTTTCTACATATGATTTTGTTGGGCTCTTCTTAGGGCATGATCTCTCAATATGCCCCACCTCATGACATCTTCTACATCTAAAATATATGTTTTCATAATCTATGGTTTTTTCCCACATCTTATACCCATACCTAAGAATTATTTATTCTGGTAAAGCTTTACTTATATCAATCATGACCAATATCCGAGCATATATAGCCAAGAATCCATATTTTGTTGTATTTGAAATCTTAAGAAATACTCCTAGAGTATTGCCTATTGCCTTGAAGGTATCTATTTCCCAAAATTTAATGGGTAACCCAAAAATCCTAACCCATACTGGTACTAGAGATAGATTTATATTTTCAGGTGAAAATCCTTCATACCATCTTGTAAGGAAGAGTCCTGCTCTTCCCATAAACCAAGGACCCCCTTTTAAGAATTTATCTCTTTCTTCCCTAGAAAAAAAAATCACTAGAAAGAAAATTTTGGTACGAAATGATAGAATCACTCCTAGAGACTTCCAACTCCTATCAATCCATTTTCTCAATGTTGAAGCCCTTGGCCAATACCCATTAAATTTACCAAAAATTGCCCTATCTTGGAGCAATGAGGATCTCTCTGAGGTGTCATCACTGACCTCTACCACTAGAGATTATTCTAAGGGTTTAACTATAAATTGATCCATGTAAAGGAAATTAAAACTCAAAATCTATTATAATTTATCTAAATATCCTACAACAAATATAATATTTGACAAAAACTTTATAATAATTTGCATGCACAATTTCTAAGATAAAGAAAGGGAAAAAACTTAACTGAAAAAATATTTATCTAGATAGAATGTCTTGTCTCACTGAAGTCCTAGCCCTTCATTGCTCTTCCCATCATCCGAACCCTAACTGACAAATATTTACAATTCCATTTTTCGCAAATTGAAAAATCATCACTGCCCTTGTTCTAGATGGTTTACTTCACAGGGTCGTATCTTCCTCAATATTGCTCAAATTCTTTCATATGACCACAATTTTAAATCTATTCAAATTCTGCACAAGGTTGTGCTCATATATGATTTCATCACAAGTTGAATATTTAAATTGATTATTATTATTTTTTAATTTTAATTTTGTAAGAACTTAATATTAATTAATTTAATAGAATACAACTAATCATAATGTTATATTAAACCGATTTAAATATAAATTGTAATCAATATCATGGTATAAAATTTGTCACTTTATGATTATAAATATAATATCTATAAAAAAACATAAATAGTTTTTCATCCAATATATAACTCTATAAATGGAATTTTTATTCTTGTATGCAATAAAGACAACACCAAGCAAATAACAATGAAGACACAAGTGATTGCAATGAAATAATTTTTTTTGTATTAAATATTGTATTGGAATACAAATGAGCTTTGGTCTCCTTTTATTTTACAATGATTTTACCCCGAGATATGTGGGATCAGATTACAATACTTGCTTGCTTCATAATATTACAAACACAACCAAAAAAGTGAAGGCACTCTGGCTCATCAATGGAGGTGGTATTTTCAATCTCCTTCTCTACAAACAAACTTGGGAGTGGGCTTGTATATCTGTTGGTGGGCCACTCACTACTACAACAACCTTCAATATACCTATAACCTACACATTCATAGAGTATCAAAAAAGAAAGAGGGTCAGTAGCACATTTTGATTTGAAAAATAATAGCTACCCCAAAAACCCTAACTCTGAATGCATGTAACTTGAAATGAGATGTGCAAGAAACAAAAAGTAAACACTAATTAAATGCCTTGATAAAAATATACCTTATTGATCTGCTTATCGTGTGCACTCAGATCTGAGGAACCACATGTTTGTAGTGGCAACTGACAAACCACGCACGAGCGGTGGACAAATCGCATAGGTGTGGTTCTAACTATGAAACCATGGACGTGCAGTTTGGGTTGAAGGATAGATTACCTTAGAAAATGGACCTTCGAGCTCCTAGTCTTGGTTCTCCTCGGGATGCATGCAAAGATTTGATCCTATTCTAACATTCTAGTGGTGCTAATGTTCAGCATTTTTGATTTGGTGGGGTAAAGGTGCCTTTATAGGCTCCTTAGGATTTTGGAGGGAAATGAGAGGTGGCAAGCTAGGATTACCAAGTGGCAATTCTGGGTTGCCAAATGGAGGGGGCAGTTAGAGTGAGTCACCCAGGGTGTTTCACTTAACTGGGATGAGGTAGATGCAAGTGGAGTGTTATGTGGAGGGTTGTCCCATGTGAAGGGACAAGGGGGGCAAGGGTGAATGAGATGTGGCAAGGTGGGGTAGTGAGAGACACATGTCTAGTGGATAGGTAGGGTATCCTAGACTAATTTTCCAGATTTAATAAATATGGAAAATAGTATAATGTGCAAGATTTATATGCCTAAGTCTAAACTTAGCATATAATCTTATTATGCAGGATTTGATGTGGGGTGGCAAATGTAATGTTATGGATGATCATTTTTTGGTGTCTACAAATACCTCTTTTTATACCGCATTGTGTGAAACATGATGCGGTGCAAAAAATAATGACACCTATATTTATTGGATGGATGGACTCAACTCTTATCGATGCACAATAATGACCAATTTTGAAAAATTTTGATGGGATTTTGATTTGATTGCTTACCCCCTCAATTGGTGAATGGATGAAGAATGAAACCCACAAGCCAATTGATCAAATGTGGATGATGATATGAATTGAATTGTGAATAATGTAAATGTGATACAAATGTATGATATTAACTCAGCTTGATATACGAAGTTCAGGATTGTCATGTTTTACATTTTTACCTTTGGTTTGTTGTGGCAATTATTGTGGTAACAATGTCAATCGTATTCGAATTTCATGTTCCCTTGTGACTGTAGAAATTCGTTCCAAATGATGGGTTTAAGGAACCAATAATTTTGGGAATTCTATACTGGTGTGATTTTTTATTATTACCAAAGTTGTTTGATTGTTTTCGCTTTTGACCCAATGGAAGGGGTTGAAGGATAACCTTGTGCAAATCTGGTTTGAACACAACCAAACTCAAAATATTGAGGGACCTAGCTGATTAGTGCCATTTTTATTTGAGTGTCCTTATGGTGAGCTATCCATCCTACCAGATTGCATGGATTGCTAGTCGCTACAATCACCATGTGTAAAGGATAAATCACTAGATACGAGGATCACAAACTGATGTTTTGATGATGATGATGTGATTTGGTTGGGTTTTGTTATTTTTGTTTTACTTTTTCTTTCTTTTTTTTTGGCTAACTGCGCATGTGCGGTTCTGCCTTCCCTTAACCGCACATCCGTGGTTTGCTCTGCAAACCACGTGTATGCAAATAAAAACAACACAAAGAAAATAACAATGAATACACAAGTGATTGCAATGAAATAATTTTATTTTATTTTGTAATAAATATTGTATCAGAATACATAGGAGCCTTGGCCTCCTTTTATTTTACAATGATTTTACCTCGAGATATGTGGGGTCAGATTACAATGCTTACTCGCTTCATAATATTACAAACATGGCCAAAGAAGTGAAGCCTCTCTTGCACATCAATGGAGGTAGTTTTTTCAGTCTCCTTCACTACAACCAAACTTGGGAGTGGGCTTGTATATCTGTTGGTGGACCACTCACTGTTGCAATAGCCTTCAATATACCCGCAACCTACACATTCATAAAGTATAAATAAAGAAAGGGGTTCAATAGCACCAGTTGATTTGAATAATAACAACTACCCCAAAAAACCTAACTCTAAATACATGTAACCTAAAATTATATGTGTAGGAAACAAAAGGTAAATACTAAACAAATGTCTTACTAAAAATCTATCTTACTGATCTAATTATTGTGTGCACTCGAATATGAGGAACCACGTGCATGCGATGGCAACTGGTAAACTATGCATGGGTGATGGACAAACCACACAGGTGTGGTTTCAACTGTGAAATTGCGAATGTGCGGTTTGGACTGAAGGACATATTACCTCAAAAAATGGACATTCGGGCTCTAGGTCTTGGTTCTCCTCAAAATGCATGTAAAGCTCTAATCCTATTCTAGTAGCCTGGTGGTGCTAATGTTCAACCTCCTTGATTTGGTGGGGTGAAGGTGCCTTTATAGGCTCCTTAGGATTTTGGAGGGAAATGAGAGGTGGCAATCCAGGATTACCAAGTGGTAATTTTGGGCTACCAAATGGAGGGGGCAATTAGAGTGAGTCACCCAGGGTGTTTCACTTAACTAGGGTGAGGTGGATGCAAGTGGAGTGTTATGTGGAGGGTTATCCCATGTGAAGGGACAAGGGGGACAATGGTGTATGAGATGTGGCAAGGTGGGGTAGTGAGGTGGCTAGGACACATGTCTAGTGGGTAGGCAGGGTATCCTAGGCTGATTTCCCAAATTTAATAAATCTAGAAAATAGGATAATATGTAGGATTTATATGCCTAAGTCTAAAATTAGGCATATAATCTTATTATGCAATATTTGATGTGGGTGGTAAATGTAATGTTGTGGATGACCACTTTTTGGTATCTACAGTTGTAAATTTATGTAAATGATTTACTTGATATTTGGTTTAATATCAAAAAAAAAATATTAACTATTGACACATTGTGCAAATATTTTTGTTTTCTACTATCCAAATAAATACATAATTAATTATCAAATTTAATAACTTAAAATTTTTTAGCAACCAACTTCAATTATATGAAACCCAAATTTTCCATCAAACAGATCACTTTTTTTTTGTAGGGAACCTCTATAATCCCTAGCCCGCTTGTAAAGACAAAGTCAACGGGACCCCGACCCTCCAGAAATCACCGGGGTAGCCCACCTGCAAGCACTCGGGTAAATATATCACAATAATTATTAGAATTTCAAATTCATAAAGATAAATTTCTACATGGAACATGTTGTCCTTACTATGATTAATTTAAATTTATTCATTGGACCTTATAATTAATTAAAAACATAATTTTCAATAAATAACATTTTTAAACTACTTTTATTGGAACCGACAATTTTATTCAATAAAAATAAGAGGGGTTACAATAAAAAGGAAGCTAGAAAAAAGTGCAAGGCCACCGAAATATTCAACACTATAAAAATGAGGCTCGAGGTAAAAATAAAACTAGTCCTTCAAAGGGTGAATAAACAACATAACTAGGCAAAGTGTCGAGCCCTACTGTAGCCACTAACAGAACAACTTGAGGCTAGAAAACATCGTCTCCTTGACCTTCTACACCGAAACAAAGGGACCTTGAGGTAGAGGAAGGTTAGGCGAAACCCTGCTAATAGTGCATGGAGCCTCATGCCAGTACCTGATAAGATTTATCAAATGCACCAACTCATGAGTCAAATTAGAAGCCTATGAATGGACTTGAACAATAATAACAAAAAACATCGTAATATTTTCATGCATAGAAAACTGACTAGAAATTGAATCTCCATAATAGACAACATTATTAGCTTTCCAAAGTTGAAACAAAATCATAGCACAAAATAAATTCCATAGAGCAACAATATAAGTCAACAAACAACTATTATCTCCAAAAAAGATCATATGCCATCTGAAGAATTTAGGATGAAAGAGCTTGAAAAATGAGTGAATCCAAGACCAGGTAGACTGAGCACGAGGGAAAAACCAAAATAGATGTTTAAAAGTCTCAAAATGACCATAAGTCGAACACTTAGGATTAGGAAGACCAACCCTACTAATTTTATCTCCCATAGGAAGCCCTAGATAAAAAAGATACCAGAGAAAAAAATTAATCTTGGGTTCAAGGTTAAATTGCTAGATATGGTTTAGATGAGCAATCCAAGCATATGAGGTAGAGTGAGTCTACCATCTCTCATTAAATTGTCACCACCAGGGGAAACAAGACTAAGAAGCTGATAAATCAAGGAAGAAAAATAGTTCTTGAAAGGAGTATCCACATTCTAATGCCAATCCCTCCACCAGGCACTTAGGGGTTGAAGGCCAAGCTTATGAAGCACGACATCAAGCATAAGATCTTGAATTTTAAGAATAGAAGAAAAACTGAATTCTGAAGATTAAATTTACATTTTAGATCAGGCCAAGAAATCCAATCTCGAGAGTGCACTAAATTTTTAATAAAGTAGAAGCCCTTGCAAAATAGCCCCAAAGCCTTAATCCTTGACATATCAGCAAGAAGATCTGAAGAGTTAGATAGAATAGGAAACCACTAGATATTATGAGAATTAAATGAAAAACCATTATGAAAACCATCACCAATCCAGTGAAGATGAGGTTTCATTGCCTCAAAAGCTCACTAAATACTTTTAACAACAAAGGAACCCTAAATCTTAACTAGAGTAGAAGTAATAATGAGAGTATGAAGGCCAATATTAGCCCAAGCTTTGTGCCCATAAGGTAGCCTTGAAGAAATACAATGGCAAATAAAAACCTTCCAGGCTTCAGGGCCTTCAATAGCTTTAACCACCCACTTAGCACACAAAGAAATGCTTTACCTGTAAATATCAATAATACCCATTTCGCCCTTATAAGTAGGCATGCAACAAGATATCCCAAGAAACTCGATGAAAATAACATGAATTCTTCCCCTTGGCCCAAAGAAAATCACTAAGGAATCCGGCGAACTTATTATAATAATTCTTAGAAGGGACCCAACAGTAGGAGTAATAAACATGAGTGGCAATAAAAATCTTTGTGCAAACCTGAAACTTATCGGTAAGAGAAAGGGGATGCGAGGCCTAATAGGAATTTTTCCTTTCAATTTTGTCAATGACATATTGCTAGAGTTCATAGGGTGAGCTGTCAAAAGTAAAAGAGATTCCTAAGAACTTAAAATGCTCACCCCTTTGAAGTCAATGCCATGGAAAATATCTAAGCCAAGCAAGCACTAAAGAAGAAGCAAGGTGGAAACAAAGAGACTTAGACCATTGGATGTTGGAACCCGAGACCTTATAAAAGTGTCCAAACAAACCAAAGTAGTTGAAACTAAATCCTCATCCTCATTGATAATGAGAAAATAATAATCCGTAAAGTGCCCATTAATAAGCTGGGTGGACATGTCAGGAAAAAGAATACCTTTGATCAACCCCTTAGATGCTTGAATCATAAGAAGATAACCAAAAGCTTCAGTAGCAAGGATGTAAAGTGAGGGGGCCAAAGAACAACCTTGATGAATAGAACAAAATAAACCAAAATCCTTTGACCTATGTCCATTAATAGTAAGACAAGTTGAAGCATCAACAAACAACATACTAACAATCCTAATAAAAAAGGGGTAAAAATAAGGAGCTTGGAGAATGGCGAGAATGAAAGGCCACTCAATACGATCATAAGCTTTCTCAAAGTCTAGTTTAAGGAAAATGAGCTTTTGGCTAGAGAGACAAGCCCATTCTAAACCTTCCTAGATAACAATAATATTATCCAATATGTAACGCCCTTTAATGAAACCCATTTGCTTCGATCTGATAATCAAAGGGAGAATTTTGTGAATATAGAGAGCTAAAGCTTTAGCCAAAATCTTGTAAGAGAATTAAGCAGAGTAATAGGTCTCAAACTAGTGCTAAGCTCAGGATTACCTGCTTTAGAAATAAATTTAATGTTTCCACAATTGATGATATCTCCTAGAGAATTGTTGGCTAATGCTTCATTGTAGACATTGAGCAGATCAAGCCCAGTAAAATTTCAAATGGATTTATAAAATTCATAGTAAAAGCCATCAAGACTAGGGGACTTGTCATTCGCCATAGTCATAAGAGAATTATGAAGATCAACAAGTGAAAGAGGAGCCTCACAAAGAAGTCTATCATAAGCAAATAACTTAGTAGGATAATATCAAGACACTGCTGGAGCACTGTCTGATGTTCTAGATAATCCTGTAGTGCTTAAAAGATAAGCTTATAATAATCCACAAAGACTGATGCAACATCAGGAAGAGAAGTTAGTCTATTATGAGAGACTTGAATAGCCTTGATCTAGATCTTGTCCTGCCTTGAATGAAGAGATTTGAAAAAGGCTTTGGATGGGCGATCACCAACCCTCAACCAGTGCAAATGAGCCTAAATCTAAGCCCCCTTGGCTTCATGTCTTTCATGGACTATAATTTTGTGGTGAAGACAAACAACCCTGGTTTACAATTATTGGTCATACGGATCATTTTCTAGCAACAACAAATTTTGTTGATACTCCTTCGTAACAACCAAATGAGTATGCTTTCTGACATATGCCACCTATTTGTCAAAATACCGCATGAAAGAGGTAGTATGAACAATTGCCTCATTCTACCAAGAAATCCAACTGATAAAGTGAGGAGGCCAAGGTAATAAATTCTAAATTCTCTCAATTGTAGCAATCATACCAGTGTATTGCAATAAAGAAGTATTTAAATAAAATTGACTGCATGAAAAATTAAATTAGCGACCACTGCATTCAATTTGAAAGGAAATCAAGTAATGATTTGACAATAGGAATTGATCCTAGACCATCACAATCTTATTATTGATGGAGGAGAATAAAAAATTGTTGCTCTAACATCATAACTCGATCAAGGTGCTTGCAAAATCTATTATTACCCGCACAAAACTTGGACCATTTGAACCAAGGTGAAGGCGTGCAATTGCACTCGTAAAAAGGGGATAAAAAAGACCCCATCTATATTTAAGAAAAAACCAGGCCTCATGCTCTCCAACACACCAACACATTGGGAGGCGGTCAAATTTATCTTCAGGATGCTCAACCATATTAAAATCACCATAAAAAGGCCAATATACCATCGATAAGTGATTAGCCAGGTACCATCAAAGGGCAAAGCGACTAAGCCCATCATTAGGTGCATAAATGTTGGTAATGCCTAGGGTGTTTCCATTAATATTCAACAAAATCCAGACCACATGATGAGAATTATCCCTGCCAGAACCAAGTAGACAATCCTCAAGTTTGGAGGAGATAGAAATAGAAGCATCACCCTGACCATCTTCATGGTGAGTAGTGAAATACACAAAAGAACCTACAATACAGTTGAGAGAAACATCTAATAAAAAACCAGAGATCTTAACTTCTTGTAAATAAATAATATAAATATGGCCAATACTTTGTAGAGTGGATCAAATAGAAAAAATTCTTGAAGACTTTATAAGTCCTTGAACATTCCACAAAAGAAAATTCATGGAGGAATATCCATGGAGCTATCTCCCACACGACTGTCCCCACTGTCAGCCAACACCAAAGAATTATTAAATGCAAAGGTTTGAAAAGGTCGAAATAATTCACCAATAATCGAGGGACTGCCTACACTATTAGCCAACACCAAAAACCTATTAAATAAAGAGGTCTGAGAAGGTTAAAATAAGTCACCAATAGTCAAAGGATGACACTTAGCCTCTTGGATTCCCTTTGATGATGGTGAGCCATCCTGAGATGGACTACGCGAACGCCTTGAGGGTGGAGGTATTGGCAGTGAATTCCCTTCTTTTGAGGTTGATTTATGCTCGGGGGATTTCTCAACAAGCGGAGCTTGAGGAGCCAAAATAGGATGAACAAGAACAACATGAGGGTGAGATGGCGGCTTCACAACCTTATCTCTATTAGAAAACATCGACTTAGGGTTGGCCACCCCCTTCTTAATAGAAATTATGATCCAATCACCTGTAACAGAGAGGTTGGGAGGTGCAGATGTGGTATGAGGAGTAGGGGCAACCACCGAAGATTTTTGATCAACTAATAGACAATCCTTGATACGATATGTGGTGGATTATAACCGAAAATAAGTATTAGGTAAATTAAATATTTTTTGCATAAAATGCTCTATACCAACTTGAATGTCCATAAATTCTTTGAGATCTTGTGCGAGGTCAACCTCAACACAAACTCTTTTATTAGGTTGTGTTGAGAAGAACCACTCTTCTTCTCAACAGATCACCCGACCAATGGGTTTAACAATATCATCAATAAACACCCAAAAGGGTAGCAAAAGACTAGGGAGTTCAATCCAAACCGATGCTTTCAAGGCAACTTGTTCTAAAACTCGGAAAGGAGTCCAAGGAGAAAGAACCATCAAAGTATTGCGAAAAAACCAACAACTGAACTTAGCAACCATGGTTTGCAATTGCAAGGGTTATTTAAAAGAAAGCCAAAAAACATTTAGTAAGATTGCGGATACCTGTAACCACATCGTCATAAGCTTTCCTGTAAAGTTTCAACCTATTTTAAAAATATTCTTGTGACGGGATTCAACCAACAAAATAAGCTATAAGATAATGATTCTCATACCATTTTACAACTAAAGAAACAACATCAAGAGAGAGCACAACATCTGGAGAAGAATCATTACCTTGTCCACCACTTTCAAAACAAACTTTCGAGCTCACTTCGGCACCATGAATTCCACTATCTATAACAACGGTTACATGTGTAGATGGTAAAACCATAAAAAAGAAGAGCAACCGCCTAATTAGTAGCAATATCAGTATCAAAAACCAAAGCAACTAAATTTACGAAATAACGACAAACCCAAACCCTAGCAAAGCAGTTTTTCCTCATCAAACCCTCAAAATCTACCATTTCAATCTATATAAAAAAAAAATTCCAAACATGTAACTTTAAAATACTTTTGAAATTAAATTGTAAAAGCAATTTTGAACTTAGTTTTGAGGTTTTATTTTCTCTTACTCAAGAATAGCTTTTGAATTTTAAGTCTTTTTAATATTTTTTCTTTAAAACAAATCTTAAAACATTCAATTTAAAATTATATAAATCAATTCTTAATATATTTATATATATTTATATTGGATTTGTTTAGTGCAAAAAACCCTACAGGTTTGGGCATCTCCATCCTACTATATCATAAGCATCCCCATTCCACCATGACCTCTCATAAAAAAGAGAGGTATATTTATCAATAAAAAATTTATAACACAACCATACACACCCACCTTTCACACATTCATCAAAGCTCATACTGATATTATATATTTTTAATGCTATACCTTTTATTCAATTAAAAATATTAAAATTTATTATAAGGAAATCATATAAAAAAAAACATGGATATGGCGTATATAATTGTGTGACCATGACTGAACGTGTAGTATTTGAATAAATCCGAATAGACTACGGTGAATATCTATGCCTAACAACCCAACCCTAGTACGCCTATGCATACACTACCTTTATCAAGGTGCTCGCCTCCACTCCAACAAATTGGGCATTCTTGTGATTTTAAATGCAATCATATGTACCCTATAATGGTACTTCCCACAAGAAGCGTGATAAACATTATTGCTTTTTAAAATAAATTTATATATCTTTTATAAGAGGTTTCGGTTTTTTTATTTTGAATACGTTTGAATCTTAAATTTTTAAAAAACAAACTAAAATCTTATTAAGCTTGCAGCTACCATAAATACATTAGTTATGTAATTTTTTTTTATAATCTTAAACTTACCATAAACATTATTTGTTTTTTATTATGTAGGAAATTTTTATAATTTTATTACGTAAAAATAAAGTTAAGAACTTAATCTTTCAATTTCAGTAAACCTATCATATATATACATACATACATATATATATATATATATTTTGTTATATAAAAGTTGTCACAACCACACTATTTTTTTAGTATGCACACGGACTTTTCCACTGAATATTATTGACCCGGTGTGAACGGGAACACACTAAGAGGATTTAAATCAGACTACTACCTTTGCAAACAAGCTGCGCCCAAGTTCAAACAAACACTTTTTTTTTTTTTTTTTTAGTAATACTTCTTATACACATCCACTGTGGGGATTGAACCTGAGTCACATCACCTACAATACAAATGACTCCTTGGAAGTAGACCACACTCATAAAAATTAGTAAAACAAACACTTACCATTCCACTAATTCTCAGAAACTCTAACAAATATTTATAAAATAAAAATAAAAGCGAGACATCTTACCAATAAACACATTTACAAAAAAGCAACAATAAAAAAACAAGCCATTAATTAGCCAACCATGCACCCAAAAAGAAACACATGTCCTCATCCCGGTGGCTCTAAATTCAAATGATCTACACCTTGGCAACATAGGCCGTCCTCTTTTCCTTGTGTATTGTCATTCTCATTGTTTTAATTATGACCCACTAGGAAACAAAACCCTATCATAAAGCACTACCCAGTACAACCTTTTAGTTGGCCCGTTGTTTTCCCTTCTTAACTATGATTTTTTTAAAAGGTTAAGTTAGATTTTAATTGATTTTATTTCTATATAAAAAATTAAAAATTATTAAAAAAATAAAAATAAAACTAATTATATATTAGAGTCCTTTCTCACTCAACAATATTCTTTATAATAAGAAACAAAGTCCTAAATATAGGAGGACTTTGCCACATCTCGAAGGAGTCCATAATTGAGGAACAGATAAAAGTTAAAAAAAAAAAATTCAAAACCTTAGAAAACAGATTTCCGTAACAATAATTACAAAGGTGTGAAATTATTTGACCACGTGTCAGGGGCCCTTCACGGGCGGAACCACTATTGGTGTGTTTTAAGTTCGGTTCTTTTTGTGTAGGACGGCGTCCACCCTCAAATAATTGATATAAACTTTAGGGTACGTGTAAAGCCATAACGTTGGAGCGATTCTTTCTTTATTTTCCCATTTGTAAAAGTAAGTTCCCTTTACTTTTATTATTATATTTTAAGCAATTGAAGTTCCGTATGGGACTTCATGTCACTTTGCACAACATAAAGAAATTTGGATGTTCTTAGCCAAAGGGGTGGTGTCTCTATCTGGGGTATTATGGGGTTCACAACATGGAAGTTAGAGCCTCTGCTTCCATACAAGTGTATGGTCTATTTGAGGATAAGGTGTCTCACCCATTAACCCGTTCTTGTCACATGACACTGTGTTTCCACCGTGGCATACCATGCCAAGTGTTGATAAGGCACATAAAAACAAAACTCAAAATTGGGAAATTCTTTTTTGCCTTTTTGCTATTATTAATTTTTTTATTTTTGGTATTTGGAGCTATGTGTGATTAGGGCATAAGGTCTATTGAAGTGTAAAAGAAATGGATGGGAATTAAAGATGGGATGGCCTGGAGCTCGGCTAGATTTAGGGTGCCTTGTCTCGTTGGATTTGTTTGAAGCATCCACTACGCTATATAGCATAGCATGTCTAATCAAATATGTTTAGTTTATTTATTTTTTTTATTTTTTGATTTAGTAACTTAATAAATCATACGATCTATGTATAGGATTGAACAATTCTTTTCTAATATTTTTTTTAGTAAGGTTAAAACTATGTTTATGAATATAGGAATTGATTAACCAATAAATTATTTAAAATTGATCATATTTAATGATGGCAAGCATAATTCATAGAAGAGTTAGATTTCTTTGCAAGGCTCACAAACATAATGTATACCATATCATCCTTTACTTGTAGACTTATGGAAACCTTCATGGTAAGAGTTAAATTACTTTGCAAGGCTCACAAACATAGTGTATATCATATCATCCTTTACTTGTAGACTTATCTTTTATGTATCGAAACCTTTTATATTGTGTTATTTGTCTATGGAATATATATTTCTTACTCCCTTTCAAATTTTTATTTTTATTTTTAGAATATTTAAATAGGTTTAATGATAAGATTTTTGAATTTTGAATAGAAGGTTTAAGGTTCAAAACTAATAGAGCTAGAGTTGCACATCATATTTTGATAAGTAGAGTTTAGTTGGATAAACATATATTAGATAAATAACATCCTTTATGAGAGTCATCTTATATGACCTATGGTTTCATGAATGTTAAAAATTACTTCGTCTCATTTTCAGGCTTTTATTTTTAAACCCTTTAAAATCAAGTTATTTTTGAAGGTCAAAGAATATTATATATATCATAGCACCTTACACTCAATCTACTATGCATATACATAGTATTTGTATTATATTAGTTGTCTATTTTATATATATACTTAACTTTAGATATTTTATTTAAAATTTTTAAACCTTTACTTAAAATCCTACCATTTAAATGAGATAATAATTATATATATATATATATATATATATATATATATATATATATTTTATATTAAATTATTTTATTTAAAATAATTAATCCTTGGTCTTGTTGTAATTGTGTTGATGGACTTAATTGTTATGAGATGTGTTTTCTTTTCTAATACTCCTATAGATATGTAGTTATGAGCATGATATATTCTTTAATTTAAGTATCTTCTCGTTTCATGTTTAACACACCTATCTACAACTATGTGTGGGTGCGGGTATCACTAAAACTATGTATTTTTGGACTTAAGTATTAGGAGACGTCTCTTGTAGATAATAACCTCTATTAGTCATCTTGTGATATGGTATTGTACATGAATAGTTTGCTCAATAAATTCATTCCAAAATTACATTATTATCATGGTCTCTTATTTTTATGTTCATTGAGAGCACCCTATATATTACCATAAATATGTTAACTTAGTTTCCTTTTTCTATTTTTGACTAGTTGTTAGGTTAGGTTAGTCTTTGGAGGTTATCTAAGGTAAAACCTAGACTTTCAACATACTTGCGATTAGGGTGCAAGAAGTTATGTCAGATTTTTATTACTATTTGTCAATCAACAATAATATTATTGGTACACTTAGTAAGACGTACATCCAATCTCTATAAGAAAATTTGGTATTTGAATGCACACATAAATTCATCAAGACCCATTTAGAGTACAATAGCTAAAAGTTTGAGCTTGGTGGCAACTATAATTTTAAATATTTTAAATTTTGATTCAGTGGCAACTGTGTGAAGGTAGGATCTATGATCATCCCTTTCCATTTCCTTTATTTCCCTCCCTTTTCTTATTTTTCCTTAAAAAATTATTTTTTGGGCTAAAAGTTAGATTATTCTCAATTGATGGGAAACCCAAGGTGACTAGCTTAGAAGCTAACAATTTATAGCAACAAATCCAAAGATGGAGGTCAAATAGCAATTAAATATTGTGACATATGGTAAACTGACCTTATTGACCAAGTTCAATAAGCCTATGAGAAATCTTTGCTATAAGTCTATGGGTAATTTCATGATGATGTAATCCTTTGAGCAACCTATGATGTAAGCCTATGGGAATTTTTTTTGTATTCTCCCCTTTTGGGTTTGGTTAATCCACATTGATGGTTATATATTCATCCATTGTGTGTTTGGAAAAACCACCTTGATGGTTAACCTTGACTAAACCTTTAACTAAGGTTTAATAACTACACTTAACCTTAAGCCTTATGTTAACTTTGGTTAATGTAATTGTAGGTTTAATTTGGGGATTAGGTATTCACTATAAATACCCCCAAGCACTAATCTATTATATAAATGTGAAGTATAATATTTCTATGTGAGCTATTATTGTGGGTATCAACCTTGGGCACCCGCCATTCTATTTCATGTTCTTTATCTTTCTATTTTGCTTCTTTTTTCATTTGCATATGCTTGTGTTGAATGTTATACTTCATGCAATTACTAGAAACTATTGTAAATTCCAACATGGTATGATAGTAGAAACAAAGTAGTGTCATTCACCTAAATGGAAACACTTTTTTGAAGCAAATTTTGAGGAAGATATTATTTGTAAGTTGTTAGGGTTTTGTCCTTGAAAACTCCAATGGGAACTTGGCTCATAATGATCTCTTGTATAGTGGTAGTTAATTGAATCAAGAGAAATATTCACTAATAGGTTTATCATGTCCCCTTTTTGGATTTCAATATTTTTTGTTGGTTAACTATTTATGATGGATGATTCCAGTGATTCCCTAAAGAAGCAATTTCAATTGGTGGATTGAATATTTGATATTTTTTGGAAACCCTAGTTGTTTTTTATAATTTTTTTTAAATAATGCATTTGGATCTACACTTTAATTGTTTTTTTAGCACCATTGTAGCACAAATGAGAAGGAAGTCTACATGGTTTTTGAAGATTAAGAAGAATAGTTTGAGCATATAACAATTTTTTCTCATTTATCATATGAGCCATGGGGAGGCTCCAATGCATGAAAGAGATATCTAAACCACTTGACAAGTTGTTTGATTGGTCCATCAACCTTTTAGCTGCTTTGACAAGAGAGTATTGATTAATAGGTTATATCCCAAAAAAAATTTATACAATGCAAACCATGACAATATATAGATAAATTTTTAGAATTTTAAGATTCTTTATGAAATTTTGGAGAGGGTCCTAGTTCAACATTTATGACGTTTTCTCCAATTTGATGCTTGTTTTTTATGATCTCTTCGCTTTTTGAAAATTTAAATTTTAAAAATTGAAACATTCCACCAAGTGGTATTGTGGTTGGTGATGAGAACATTGGATATATATGATAAATATTAACTATGAACATATATTATTTTTGGTACATTCATTATTTTTAGGGGTATTTTCGATCTAGCTAGTTGTTGTGGTCTAGTAGCAAGGTCTTTGGATAACATCTTCGAGGACATGAGTTTGATTCACACATGATTCTATCTTGATTAACAATTATGCAAGGGAGTTTTGGTATACTTTGAGGTATATTTTTTAATCATTAGTATGTAATATTGGTGCAATAACAAGGTAAAATCCTTGGTCAATGGTGGCCCCAAGTTCAAAGCTTAGTAATTATAGCTCTTTTATCTTAGTGCACACTAGGACAAAATATAGGGATGTGTTATGAAATTTCCTCCTTGTGTTTAATTCCAATAAGAAATTGGTAAGACATTTGGATTGTGAGTAGGTGGTTTCAAGTTAAAAACTTGGTGAGACATTTTTTTTGCCTTTGTTAAGGAAGTTAATGTATGGTAGTTAAGTTGTTATGCAAGAGCTTCATGAACCATTGAAGGTTCATATACATGCACCAAAGTTCTCGTCATGGATAGGTTGACCTCATTTTGAACTCTGCTTCACATTCTTAATCTAAAACTAGATGTATCTAGAACACAATCTAAATTTGTATCATAAACTATATTGAGATACTACTTGTGTCTAGTAGTGGTACTCAAAGTGGATGGCCCTAGGTTATTAGCTCCATTAGCTCCATAAAGAATATCTCCTTCATCAAAATCAACATTCTATCTCTTAGAGGCTTCATCATCATCATTAGATAAGAAAATAATAGGTACTTTTTCAAATACATCAAGTAAATCTATACTAATATACAACTTTATGGTGTTAGGGTCCATGAGATGATATTATTTTGATTCACTACTATATTCAATGAGGATACATTGCTTGGATTTATCCTCTAGCTTTATTTGCTTCTACTTTAGAATGTGTATGAGTGCAATGCATCCAAACATATAAGTATATAAAATTAAATGTTTATCTCTTTTCCATACCTCTTTAGATGTGATATCATTCAATGGTAGTCTGGGTACATTGTTTATCAAGTAGACTATAATGTGAGCAACTTCTACCTAAAATTTTTGCTCCAAATTGGCATTACTCAACATACATCACATCATATTCTAAATAGTATATTTTTAACTCTCTACAACTCTATTTTTTTGAGACATACAGGTATTTTCCAAATATCATTTGATGTCTTGTTGCTTTTGGAAAGCAAAAAATTAATTATTGGTGTACTTACCTCTCAATGTGAGTAGTGTGTACGAATGGAACAACCGACAATCTTCTGCACACATGTTTTGAACTCTTGAAAATAGTAAAAAGCTTCATCTTGTATCTTTAGGAAATACATCCATATCTATTGTGTATAATCATCAATAAAAAGTTGAAGGTATCTATAGCCATTAAAACTTGTACCATGGGTTCACACATTAGTATGGACTAGGTTGTGTGTACTAGTTGTTCTATTATTACTTCAAGTAAATGAAGCTTGATGCTACTTTTGGAAAAAGAAATCGTACAAATATCATGAGGCTTTATAAAATATGAAAGCCTATATACCATGCCATAATGTAGGAACAATTTTAAATATCCAAATCTTAGATGTTCAAATTGCTTGTACCATAGTGATGCAAATTCATCTACTTTTATTTATCATGCTTGGTTGTCTCAATCACAACTATAAGCTAAAAAATCTTGTTTGTGATAGTAACATGAGCAATGATTATTGAACTTCTATATTTCTCTTGAATGTGATAGATTTTCTTTACACCTATGTTTAATTATTTAATATGTAAATTGTGATCAAATAATTGATTCATATAAATCAAGTTCTTTGTGAGGCTAGGCACATATAAAACTCGAGTTAGGTGATAGGTATGCTCTCCAAGATGCAATCAAACATCATATATTCCACCAATAATGTATATTAAATTGTCATCAAGTGTTACTTGCCCATGGTAAAATGAATGGTCAAGGTCACAAATCATTTTTTTTTATCTTGTCATATGTCTAGTAGCTCCTAAATAAACATACCAAACTAGTCTTGGTTTTAAAATAATATTAAGAGATTGAATTGAATAGGCATATTTTTTTCTTCTATATTAGAATAAACATAAGATATATTTCCATGTTGGCATTAAGGTGCATTCCTCCTTTGCCAATGAGATTTATTTTTCTTACCTCCTAATAAATTCTTTTGTTGATTATTGGATGATTCTCATGAGAATGTGTTGTACTAGCACTATTAAAGGATGTGTCCAAGTTTCCCTAGACCATACATGTGATATTTATTTTTCCTTAATGATGTTGATGCTCTTTTTGCCCTTTATATTTTTGTTGGTTCTAGTGCTTGTTGGGGGTGTCTATCACCTTTTTTTTTTTGTGGAAAACATCCCAGAAGGGATGCCACTTTCGGGTAAGACCCAAGGAGGCAGGGGTATCCATTCCACCAAAATCACCCAGGGCTCGAACCTGGCCTACCACCTTTGACATACTCAAGGAGCAAACAAACACACAATAAGATTAAAAATAAATAAATAAAAATAAAAATAATAAAATAAAATAAAAAACATGCTCCTTGAGTGTGTCAAAAAGATAAAGCACAACCAAACACACACACAATAAGATAAAAAAAACCACAACACGAACCACATAGAAAAAACACAAGAACAACATAACAAAACACAAACATGACAAAAACAACAGAACACTACAAAGACATAACCAACAAAAACATGAAAAACAAAAACAACCAAAACCTAAAAAATTAAAAAATAAAAATAAAAATAAAAAAACCAACAACAGACAATAAACAAAAACAAAAAACATAGAAAACACTCACACACAAAAACACGAATTAACACAAACATACAAAAACACAAGAACAAGAACAACAAAAACACAAGAACAATAACAAAAAACACAAAAAACACAAGAACAACAAAAAAACAACACAAAGAACACAAAAACAAAACAAAACAAAAAAACACACACACCTCAAAAAACTAAAAAAAAACAAAAAAGGAAAAAGAAAAAAATTGAACATAACAATGACCTTTCTAGACCAAAAGACTTTTAAGGCAAGAATCAACAGAGGAAACAAAAGAAAGAATAGTTTGAGCTAGGGAACTAAAATACCCTGACCGAACCAAAGAGAAGCAAAAATAAAGCAAGAAGAAACTAGGTACCTTCAGAACTGGAGCCATCCAAAGAAATGATAGAAAGAAGAGCTTCCCTTATTTGCGAAGCCCACCATCTAGGAGGGTGGCCATAACAAGTAAGATCACCTTTGTCCAAAGCCCAATTAGCTAAAGCATCAACACTCTTGTTTTGATCTCTGACCACATGATTGTAATCAACTTTCAAAAATCCCATCTGGATTAATTGAATCTTCTCAATAATTCTTTTTATTCTCCAATCAACCTTATGATTCTTAGAAGGAGTCTTCAAAAGATTAATCATGAGTTGAGAGTCAGACTCAACTAACACCTTTTCCCATCCAACCTTAGTAGCCTCTTGAAGGCCTCTGAGGATACCATACCCCTCAACAAGGTTATTGGAAAGAATACCCAAATTCTCAACAAAAGTAAAAACTAGGGAGCCATCTGAAAGTCTACCAATTCCTCCCACACTAGCTTTTCCAGGGTTCCCTCTAGAGGCTCCATCAGTATTGACTTTTCCAAAATCCTTAGGAGGAGGTTGCCAATTTCTTGTCCTATCCATCTTACAAATACTCACATTCCCTTTAAGTTGGTTGCCCTTAGAAGATTTAATCTTCAATATTTGCATCACTTGATCCCATATTTGGTGGGAGTTTTGGGGGTGATTAAGGAGTTGATGGACTAATTCAACTAAGTTGGCTATGGTATTTTGCCAAATATAGTGAATATCCTTCCTATCTTGATTAAAAATTTGGTTGTTCCTTTCATTCCAGATATTCCAAAGAAGAATGGTAGAACCCATCCAAACTAACTACCTAATAAAATGATCAACACCCTCTTGTTTAGGCCAATCCCTCCAAAGTTGTTCAAAAGTAAAAAAATTGGACCATTGTAAGCCAAGTAAAGTGGCCATTCTCCTCCATAGCTCAGAGGCTAAAGTACACTCAATAAAAATATGGTTGAGAGTTTCTACATTCTCTCCACACATTTCACATCTAAAAGGGCCATGAAAACCATGCTTCATAAGTTGCTCACCGAGTAAGCACCCTACGATGCAATAAAAGCCAAGTAAAGAACCTCACCTTAGGCCAGAGCTTTTGAGCCCACAACTGAGAAAATATGTCAGAAGATTGGTTGGGATTATTATGGCATAAGGTCAAATAACCTTGAGCAACTGAATACTCACCCTTAGTAGTGTTGTTCCATCCAAAACAATATTTTTCATGGGACCAAGAGAGAGATCTCATATGAAGGATGCCTTGGATATCTTGTCTTTGCCTTTCTGGGATTTGAATAGGCTAGTCCTCAATAGGGATCCAATATCTACCAACCTTTGAATTACCAGTATGGTACCGACAATAATTAGCCACCTTTATCCAGTTAGCTCGGTGAAGCTCCTCCATCCAAGGCCTCCAATCGGGAAACTGAGTTATCAAAGGCTTGTGACCATCCCAAGAATCTATCCAAAAATTTACCTATTGACCATTATGAATGATCCAAAATAATTTTTTCTTTATCAAATCCTCACCAGTCTTAAGAACTGCTAAAATGGGAGAACCTTTGGTAGGAAGTTGATAGCGAACAAGGTCTTCAGGACTTTTGTTCTCAACATATTTAGCATGGAGATTATTGGCCCAAAGAGCATTGGGGTTATGCAACATCCTCCAATATAATTTAGCAGCTAAAGCTTTGTTGTTATTAATAGAAGACCAAAATCCTAACCCCCCTTCATTCTTAGGAAGACATAAAGTGTCCCATTTCACCAAGGCCCATTTTCTTTTCTCCTTAGTACCACTCTAGAGGAATCGATGACTGATTTGATCTAGTTCTTGAAGAACAACCTTTGGGATATTCAACATGGAAGAAACATAAATAGGAATAGCTTGAAGGACTAATTTTACCAAGGTGATTCTACCCCTAGAAGAAAGCCACCTGTTGGTCCACTTTCCAATTTTCTTCTTGACTTTGTCCAACAACCAATTCCAATATTTTTTTTTGCCTTTGAATATTGATGGGAATACCTAAATAAGTGATCGAAAGGGAGGTCTTATTATATCTTAATTTATCCAAGACCATGGATTCTTTTTTGGTAGAGTAGTGAAAGAAAATAACTTTAGATTTGTCTTCATTGATCAACTGCCCAGTAGCCTTAGAAAAACAACTAATGATTTGCTTAATATTAGAAGCTTCCTTAACTGTAGCTTTACCTAAAAGAGTAGAGTCATCAAAAAATTGAATATGAGAGATAGGTCTAGCTCCATGAGCAATGGTAACTCCCTCAAGGGTTTTGTTTTCCCTCTTTTTGGTTATAGTCCTACCCAAGCATTCAACAAGAATGATGAATAAATAAGGGGATAGCGGGTCACCTTGCCTAATACCTCTGGAAGCTGGGAATGACTGAGAAGGCCTGCCATTGATAAGAACTAAGTAGGAAACTGAAGAGATACATCCCATAATCCAATCCATCCAATCCTTAGAGAAACCAAATTGCCTCAAAACTTTGATAAGGAAGTGCCAATCCACTCTGTCATAAGCTTTGGATAAGTCTAACCGAATGAACATGGAAGGAGATTTTTGCATATCCATGGAATGGATGGCTTCTCGAGCAAGAACTATCTCATCTACTATTTGATGCCCTTCCACATAACCCCCTTGTTCAGGGGAAATAATCTTATGCAAAAGAGGCTTCAACCTTTCTGCCATGATCTTCGTAATAATTTTGAGAAGAACATTACATAAAGCAATAGGTCTAAAAGTTGAGATATGATCAACCTCTTGAGCTTTTGGAACAAGAGTAATATAAGTTTTATTGATAACCTTCAAAATTTCTTTGGCTTTCCTAGCTTCTTCCACCACCTCTAATAAATCAGCATGAAGGATATCCCAGAACTCTTGGTAGAACTCAATGGGAAAACCATCAGGACCCAGGGTTTTCCCTTTTTGCATTTTAAAAACTACCTATTGAAGCTCATTGATAGTAATAGGAGTAGTCAAAATAGAGTTCTCCTAAGTGATAAGAGAAGGGATTGCTTGAAGAACATTTTGTTGAGAATCTGAGTCAAGAGGAGTAGCAACAAAAATATTGGAAAAGTAATCGACAACAATAGAGTTCATGCCATCCCAAGTATAGACAACATCTCCAGAATCTGATTTCAGGGAAGAAATAAAGTTGTGAGATCTTCGAGCTAGAAGATATTTGTGGAAGAAATTTGTGTTTCGATCTCCTTCTTTGAGCCATTGAATTCTAGATTTTTGCTTCCATAAGAGTTCTTCTTTTTTTCCATTCCTCTAATTGAGTTGTGAGTTTAATTTCATCTGCACTTCTATTCTCTGTGAGGCCATCTAAATGGATTTTCTTATTCAAATTTTCAAGTTGAGCAATAACTTCATGTTTTTTTATGAACATCCCCAAACTCCTTCCAGTTCCAAGTCTTGATTTTGGATTTAATGTATTGCAGTATTTTGGAAAAATAGAACATCTTAGTCCCATACCTAGGCTTACCTTCCTTCCACCATTGTTGCACACGAGGTCTAAAGGAACTGTCTCTCGAGCCACATTAATTGAAAATGAAAAGGAGAGAAACTCACATTGGTTTTCCACATTTCCACCATGACTGGCCAGTGATCCGAACCAACATTGTTAAGAGTCTTCACTTTAGGAATGTGACCATGGATTAAGAAATTTTTAGAGAGCAAAAACCTATCCAATCTCTCCATTATACAAGCTAAGCCTTGCCTTCTGTTAGACCAAGTCATAAGGCCATTATCTCAGTTGGATGTCCACAAGATGGAGGTTTGCAATATATTCGCTCATGAGGTCAGTGCTTTTGTCCAAATTTCTATTTCCCCCCATTTTCTCATCCAGAGAGAGGATGGTATTGAAATCTCCTCCGATCAAGATCCAAGCTTTAGGAAAATGAGAGATAATATGAGTTATATCCTTCCACTGTCTTCTTTTTTCCTCCAAAGTAGTCAGAGCATAAATAGTAATGCAGAGCATAATTTGGTTGGAATGTCTACTTTGAATAGCTATAGCCAAAAGACCCCAACTGCCAACCATATGGTGAATAACTACCTCTTTTGGGTCCCAAAGACAAGCAATGCCACCAGAAGTCCCCTGGGAACTGAGGGAAACCACTTTTCTAGCTGGCCAAATTTTACTAGCAATTGAGTCCATATCCTCCATTGACATCTTCGTTTCTTGAAGGAAAACAAGATGTGGATGATTTATCCGAATCATTCTTCTAATTTCATTTTGTTTTGAAAGACTCCCTTTGAGTCCTCTAATATTCCAAGTGATGATCTTCATTAATACCAGGGCTAAAAAAGTTGGGAAGGGCATTAATCTTACCTTCCTCTACAAGCTTTTCACCTTCTTTTACCATATGATATTGATTGGTCTTGCGACCTGCCTTTTGATTAGAATCCATCTTCAGTTTTTTTTCCCTATTTCTTGACTTACTCCAATTGAATCTGAGATGGCTTCTAACCTTGAAGAATGCTCGTACACAACCAAAATTTTACTAGAGGGTTCAACAGAGTCTATATTGGGACCTGTATTATTTGAAGTTTTGACATTTAAAATATTGTTTTTCTTGTGTAAATTTTCTCCCTTTTTTTCTGTTGAAAACCTTTGATTTGTTGGTTTGTCTCTCAGTTCTTCCCTTCATATTTAAATTGTGTTTCTAAGATTTTTGTTTCCATTATTTCCTCTTCCTCACTTGGGACATCATTTGTGGAAAGGATTTCAAACATATTAGCAGATGACTTTGATTGATCCTTCATAACTGGTTTTTTTGAGTGTTCTTCTTCTTAGGCATTTGGAAACCTGCTGAGTTTATATCTTCTTTCTTTTGATCAGGAATTTTATTTGGGCAAGCACTAGCCAAATGACCATATTCATGGCAAATTCTACAATGAAAAGGAATGTTCTCATAGTCCACTACTTGCTCCCAAGTGTCTTCCCCAAATTGTAATGTGATATTTTTAGGTAGGGGTTTGTCAAAATCCATTAAAACACAAATCCGAGCATAAATAATATGTTCAAAATTTTGAGTACAATCAACAGTCATCATAAAAGTTCCTAAAGAGTTTCCAATTGAAGAAAAAATAGTAGGATTCCAAAATTCAATAGGGAGGCCAAAGAGTCTAACCCACACGGGAGCTGTAGAAGGCATCTCTTCTTCGGATTTAAATTTAGTATGCCAGGGCTTCATGAAAAGCCCTGCCCTTCCAAAAAACTAGGGACCCCCTTGAAAAGTTTTCTCTCTATCTTCATTATTAGCAAATAAAACAAGAAAATAACCATTTGGATAAATAGAGATTTGTAACTCACCTTTAGTTTTCCAGCTTTTTGCAGCCCAGACTTTGAAAGCAGATAGGCTCAGATGAAAACCCACGAACCGACAAATTAGTCCTCTTTTTTTCCAGATCTTCAATGCCAGTCTGAATGTTACCCATATCAAGCTTAACAATAGGAGTTCCATCAGCTGCTTTAAGACATCCTGACTCCATTTTCCTGGGATCAATCTTAGGCATTCTTAGAGGTTTATGGGAAGCCCTAAGATTAATATTAGCATTGGGCTGAGGCTGTCCACCATGGAGGGCATCCCTAAAATTCATTTTTGGGGCTGAGTCTTCAAAATTCTTACCCTTGATAGGGGTTTTCATAGTAGATTTATTTTGTGGGTGCACCTTAGCACCAGATTCACTTGAGATCTGAGCCATTTTTTGATCAGCTGCTTGAAACTTATTTTGTGATCTCTTTAATCCTTGCCCTAGATGCCGTGGAAAGGTATGGTTTTCACTTTTATTTTGTGCAGCAAATTGGAAGTCATTGTCACTCAAGTTCACAGCATGATCTATTGAAAGATAGATTTCTAACCCATATTGGATCCCCTACAACATATCCTGCTAAAATATTGAGTATAAACCACAAAGATATTGGCCGCTAGGGCCCGAAGGCCCTAAAAACCAACCTCTGGAGCTGCTTGCACTCAACCCAGATGAAACCCTCGCACAACCGCTTGCCAAAAATCTCGTTCACACATAGGGATGCGCTAGGATCTGTGTTGCTCCAAATGATCTAAAAATTGGTGGAGACGTTCTAGGGTTTTTCAGGCATCTACCCTCAAAATTTCAGCTCAATCCAAGTCCGGATGAGTGAAATATGGCCGAAACAAGTTTGATAGTTTGGGCAGTCCTACGAAAAATGTCCCTCCTCAATAAGCTCCCTCCCTCCATCTTCATATTTGAAGTTTGTATTGAAATCTACAAATTTAGAGAAAATATGAGACACAAAATATCTTCCCTTACAAACTCATGTTGTTCATTTTAAACTTTTCTTATTTTTGTAATTCTCACCTTTATTTGACCACATGGATTTATTTCCTTATTGATGCATGAACAAAGCATGTGCATCTTTAGTCATAATATATTAAAGTGCTACGGGAGGCCTTGGAGCTCTGCAGATGTCTTTCCTATTTCACTTCCCTACATCCCTTCCCTGTCCCTATCCCATATCCTTTATCATATCCCAGCTTCCCTGGCACCTCCTTTTCCCATCCTCCATGGTAGGAAGGTGTTGCAGATGATCTCCTTAGGGGGGGAGATCACTATTCCAATCTTATGCCCCTTTACTTACCCTGTGGTGGGGTTTCCCTTCGGTGTCTAGGTCCTGGTATGGTTTTAGATTCTTCCCTAGGACTTTTCTTGGGTTTGTTGTGTTACTCAGGGTTTTTTACTTGAATTTCCCATTTTTTCCTAGGTTGTTTTAGGTGTCTTCTTGATGTTTGCCCTTGGAGGATCTTCAGTTGTGGAATGCTGGGTCTATGGAAATGTAGCTTCATGAGCAGTTTTGCACAACATACTTTTGGTTTTGGAGGACCATGCAATTTCTATTGTGACTCTACTCTTTGGGATCGATGTTGTGGGTCCAGCGAGATTTTAGTTTCTTTCATGGCCTAATTGGGGGGGTCTCTGGTTTTCTTACTACTGTATCCCCATAGGACTTCCTCATCTATTTGCTTGAAGCTGTTCGTTGAAAGTGTTGAAGGTTATCTAGGATTTTTGGATGCTTTATTTTTGTTTGGGCTCTATCGTCTATAGCTAGGCTTCCTCGTGGCTCCTTCCTCTTGGATTCTTATGGAAATTTCTCGTATATTTCCTACAATGTGTCGTTCTGCTACTGTTGCTTCCTTTATTGGGCTAACATTTTTGAAGGCTTCCTTTTTTCCTGCATGAGGACTCCATAACTTGTGGAGCTTCTGTAAATGCTGATCCACTGCTGAACCACTTTTTAGGCTGATGATCCATTGCATGAGGATTTCGTGGCCTATGGAAATCCTCATTTTGTTGTTCCACCTTTCAGGCTCACAAGGGATTCGGTTTTTTCTCAGTTTGTGTGATTCTATGCCATCCCTGGGTGATTCCCATCCTTATTTTGGTAGGATTAACTATTTTCTCTGCTCCTCTGCTCCACCCATTAGTACAGGGTGGTTTTTTTGCTTTATGATGGTTTTTCCCTGCATGGGAAGTTGTTTTTCAATCGGTTTATGGTTTCCCATGGATGGTTTTTGGTTTTCTTACCCTTGGGATATTTCAATTTTTAATTTTGGTTCATGTTTATTTTTCCTGCCTGTGGGAAGTTTCAAAATATTTTCTAGTAGGTTGGGCATTTTGGAGCTTTTCAAGTTAGGCACTTGAAGTTTTAATTTTGTTTTTAGGTGGGATTTCTATCCTTTTTTGCCACCTTATCCTCTCCCACATGGTGGGCTTATCAAAATTTGCCCTGCATGATTTTCCTTAGTGCTCTTCCTGGCATATTTCCTGATTTTGTTCTTCAGTGCTTTCCTTAGCGATTTCCTAAATTTGTTCCTCTATGATTTCCTTAACACTTTATTGATTTTTTTTCCTTTTGGATTTCCTCAAGCCTGTCTTGTTGTCCATCCTTGGATGTTTCCTCTTGAATTTTGATGTAATCAGGTTATCGTATCCTTGATAAAAACCCACTTTTAATTTAACTTACCAAAAAAAAAATATTAAAGTGCTTCCTCCTATTGAAGTGAATTCACAAGTCTCAAAATTGAAATTTTATTTAACATTATTATAGTTGTTACCAAAATGACGAATGTCAATGAAAGTTCTTATAACACTATTGGAATATGCACATAATCATTGATGATTTTACCTAATACTTGTAACACGACTTATAATTCAATAATTTATCATAGAAAGCCTTCAAGCTTGTCACCGCTCTTAATATTAAAGCAATGCAATTAGATTTGTATATGTAGAATTTGATTTTAGTTCATACTAATTTTATCCCATGAATCCTTTGTGGTTAAACATCACAAATATATGATTGGATCTCATCAAATATGCCAAACATGATGATTAATTTAGCTTTCTGATTCAAAATTTCTTTGTTCATTTGGGTTAATGACATGTCTTTACACAATTCCACATACCACTCCCCATAAGTATTTTAAATCTAGGAGAATATTTAATTTTGTCTTCCAAGAAAAATAGTTGTCACCTTTAACCAACTATGAATATCCTTGGATCATTAATAACTATGAAATATATTTACAAATCTATAAACAAATACTTCCAATGAAATAGGTTCAAGAGTATATATAAGACTATACTCATACAATTATGAATACCTCTAACTATAAGAAGATATTAAGGTATTTATAGGAAAAAAATAAGATGCGAGGGTTTGAGTTCTTTTCCCTCCAACTTGAATCTTCAAAGAATATTTTTGGAATATTTTGTCAATGTTCTAGGGTAATAAAAATGCCAAATCACCATCTTGTCACCTACATCAAATAACAAATATATATATATATATATATATATATATATATATATATATATATATATATATATATATATATATATATATATATATATATATATATATATATATATATATATATATATATATATATATGTATATATATATCTATGTATGTATATACATATATATACATACAAACACATATATATGTGTGCATATATCTATGTATTTATATACATATATATACATACACACACATATATATGTGTGTGTGTATATAGATACATATATATATATATATATATATATATATATATATATATATATATATATATATACGTATATATATATATATATAACGTATATATATATACATATATACGTATATATATATATATATATACGTATATATATATATATATATACGTATATATATATATATATACTATATATATATATATATATATATATATATATATATATATATATATACATACATATATACATATACACTACACCAAAAAAGGGCTTTAACAACATCTAAAATAAGGTGGTTTTTTATGACGATAAAAAACCATCTTAATAGATCCTAAGAGGGTAGTTAAAAACCACCCTCTTAGGGTCACCCTAAGAGGGCGGTTTAGGAAACCCTAAGAGGGTAGTTTATAACCACCCTCTTAGGTTCTTAACAAAAAATATAAATACTGTGAGAAAGCATTTTGGCACTTTGAGTATTTCAGCAACACACGATGAAAAATTATGGGAATAAAAAAGCTAGGTCTTTGAGCATTTCAACAACACATGATGAGGGACCACGGGAATAGTATACCTAGGGCTTTGAGCATTTTAGCAGTGTGTTATGGAGGAATCACAAGAATAGCAGAGCTAGAGCTTTGAGAATTTTAGCAGTGTGCGATGGAGGGACCGTAGGAATAGCAAAGCTAAGGCTTTGAGCATTTTAGCAATGTACAGTTGAGGGACCATGGGAATAGTAGAGCTAGGGCTTTGAGCATTTAACCAATGCATGACAAAGGGACAATAGAAATAGTATAGCTAGGGCTTTAAGCATTTCAACAATGTGTGATAGAGGGACTATGGGAATAGCAAAGCTAGAGCTTTAAAAATTTTAGTAGTGTGCGATGGAGGTACCATAGGAGTAGCAGAGTTAGGGCTTTGAGCATTTCAGTAGTGCACGACAGAGGGACTACGGGAATAGTAGAGCTAGGGCTTAAACTTGAATATAAACTTGTATATTTTGGTACACAAAATTTCAACTTGAATATAAGATTTGAGCTTATATCATTTGATCTAAAAAAACTTATGTTGTGACAAGTAGATGTTTGAATATATTTTTTGATTACTATGTGTATGTATTTGGGTGTTGCCTCTATTCATTTAGATATTTGTTGGGTCTTCTCTTGGTTTTTAGTTTTATTAATACCAATATGAAAACCCTAATGAGAGGCTAGATTTTGTATTTGGGTGTTCTTTCTATTTTCATTTAGAGCTTCGTTTGGTCTTCCTTCATTTTTCAATTTTTAGTTTTATTAATACCAATAAGAAAACCCTAATGAGAGGCTAGATTTCAGTGGTAATTCAAACCTAAGAATTTTCCAACATGGAAGAAAGGAATTTACCTTTAATAGACAATAGTGCCAACCATGAGTGGTTATTATATTAGCATGGCCTCAAATTGGTATTTCCTGTCTTTGATTTAATAACTCTTAAGAGTTAATCAAATTAAATTATAAATTAATTTATAATGAAATTATTATAATTAATTTAATCTTTAGGTCTCAACCTTAGACCTCTAATATTATAATATTATTTTTCTTGGGCCTTCCTATTGCTCTTTAGACCTCATTTGACCACCTTGAATATTTTAATTAGGGGAATTATAATATTATTTTCCTTAGGTCTAGAAACAATCTCTTTCTTGCATAACTGACTCATTGAGATCCTTCCTTTTGTTCTGCTCATTGAAACTGACTCTTGACATCAATGACAATAAATCCCGCTCATATTTCCAACACCATCAAAGGTCAATATTTAACCAAAAATAACCTACTATCAAAGGTCAATATTCAACCAAAAATAACCTAATAAATTCATTTAACACTAAAATGAATACTATATTTGAATTGGGTACCTCTCCGACAAAGTTAGCTAGGGCACTTATTGACATAAAAAACTCCTTGTGAAGTACAAGTTTTAATTTTTTTATATATATTTCAAATTCTATACCTCTTTGGTTTATATTCTAAGACTTATGGTAAATTGAACCTTACCAATTTGTCTAAGCCTAAATCTCATATTATTATGTAAGAACTTAAAATTGTACTCTTTCAAAAGAATATACAAGGCTTTGAAGATGCATGTAGAGAAGTCTACTGGGATAGGGTTGGCTTATGGCAGGAAACCAATATGACTTTCTATAATATGTGCTAAAGAAAAGTACTTTAGTTTGGATCCAGTATTGTAGCTCTTTATTTTTGAAAAGGTGGATTCCTCAAATTTATTGGGATTCATTTTTATCTAATCAAACATGTTAGGACATCAAGAATGATTATTGGAAAGCGATAGAATCAAATTGAAGGAAATTGTTTTACTAAAAAAAGAAAAAAGAAACATTGGTAAGGTTTTATTGTTTTATTAAAGATCATCCTCTTTTCAACTTATATACCAACTTTTATATTTCACCTTGCCATGATTCAATATGGCTCAGTATTAAAAGCACCATAATACAAAATACTTCTTGCTTTTCTTGAACTTAACAATTGAAAGATTGATTATATTAATAACGAAGGAAATATGACCTTTATAAGAGTAAGACACTCTAAATTAACATAAACTATTTTAATATGAAGTCACACAACTTGTAGCTTGGAAAGGTATTTTTGAAACATTACTTTTCAAATATCACATTACTAATTGTAGGATAAACAATGTACCTATTGTAAAAAATGTATGTTTTTTTTGGAGGGTGTGGTAAAACTAAAGGATTTTTGAAGGAACTAAATTTTGGAATTCAAGTTCTCTTCTTGGGACCTCTGGCCAGGGAAAAAACACTATTACGAAGCATATTTACCATTAAACACCCTAATATCTGACAAGTAGTACAAAATGTAAACTAGGCCACATATAGGAGGACTTGGTATTAGGTGGTCATATCTAGATACTTTCACATTTTTTCCTGTTACGGTTTTATTGTAGCTAACAAATATCCTTCTCTACATAGAGTTTTCCAAATTCGAAACATAATAGAAATTAACAATACAAAAAATATATTGTTATAATTGACATAACATTATTCTGTAGAAATTTTTTTTGCATCAATATGCATAAGCAGGTGGATATTAGTCATGGCTTAATCAGCTGATTCAAATCACCAAAAAAGACATGTCATATGTAAACAAGTAGCTCCTATTTGTTGCATATTTTCAATGGAAATTTTTTTGGCAACTTCTTAGGTGATTTTACTTTCATGGAAATATGCTTTTGGGATGAGTCCATTTTACACATGGATATTTGATATATAAGACATTGAAAGGCCATGCAACCTAAACTTTTTTGCATTTTGAGTTTTTGATACTTTGTTAAAGAAGCTTGGGGAGATGGATGTTCTAGTCATTTGATGGACTTGTCTCATACTATTTGTACACTTTTCCTCCAAAAATATCACAATATATTTTACATTTGTGGAAAATAAAATTCCAGGGATAATAACTCGAGATATTAGATTAAATTATATCGATGACTTTTTAAAATGATAATTTAGGAGAGATTATTGAGGAGGGACATTTTTCATAGGATTGCCCAAACTGTCGAACTTGTTTCGACCATATTTCACTCATCTGAACTTGGATTGAGCTGAAATTTAAAGGGTAGATGTCTGAAAACCCTAGAACATCTCCAAAAAATTTTAGATCATTTGGAAAAATAAATATCCTAGCACATCCATATGTGTGAATAATATTTTTGGCAAGTGGTTGTACGAGGGTTTCATCTGGGTTGAGTGCAAGCAGCTTTAGAGGTTGGATTTCGGGACCTTCGAGCCCTAGAAACCAATATTTTTGTGGTTTCTACTCAATATTTTAGCAAGATATGTTGTAGGGTATCCAATATGGGTTATAAATCTATCTTTCAATAGATCATGTTATGAACTTGAGTGACAACGACTTCAAATTTGCTACACAAAATAAAAGTGAAAATGATACCTTTCCACGATGTCTAGGGCAAGTATAATAAGTTTCAACTAGCTGATAAAAAAATGGCTCATATCTCAAGTGATTTTGGTGCTAAGGTGCACCCACAAAATAAATCTACTATGGAAACCCATGTCAAGGGTAGGAATTTCAAAGGCTCATCCCCAAAAATGAATTTTAGGGATGCCCTTCGTGGTGGACAACCTCAGCCCAATGCTAACATTAATCTTAGGGCTTCCCATAAACCTCTAAGAATGCCTAAGATTGATCCCAGGAAAATGGAGTCAGGATGTCTTAAAGTAGCTGATGGAACTCCTATTGTTAAGCTTGATATTGGTAACATTCAAACTATCATTGAAGATCTAGAAAAAGAGGTCTAATTTATCGGTTCGTGGGTTTTCGTCCAAGCCTATCTGCTTTCAAAGTCTAGGTTGCAAAAAGCTGGAAAACTAAAGGTGACTTACAAATATATATTTATCCAAATGGTTATTTTTTGTTTTATTTTCTAATAATTAAGATAGAGAGAAAACTTTTAAAGGGGTCCCTGGTTCTTTGGAAGGGCAGGGCTTTTCATGAAGCCCTAACATACTAAATTTAAAGCCAAAGAAGATATGCCTTCTACAACTCCCATGCGGGTTAGACTCTTTGATATCCCTAATGAATTTTGGAATCCTACTATTTTTCTTCAATTGGAAACTCTTTAGGAACTTTTATGATGACTGCTAATTGTACTCAAAATTTTGAACATATTATTTATGCTCGGATTTGTGTTTTAATGGGTTTTGACAAACCCTTACCTAAAAAGATCACATTACAATTTGGGGAAGACACTTGGGAGCAGGTAGTGGACTATGAGAACATTCATTTTCATTGTAGAATTTACCATGAATATGGTCATTTGGCTAGTGCTTACCCAAATAAAATTCTTGATCAAAAGAAAGAAAATATTAATTCAACAGGTTTCCAAATGCCTAAGAAGAACACTTAGAAAAAAATAGTTATGAAGGATCAATCAAATACATTTGCTAATATGTTTGAAATCCTTTCCATTAATGATGTACCAAGTGAGGAAGAGGAAATAATGGAAACAAAAATCTTAGAAACACAATTTAAATATGAAGGGAAAAACTAAGAGATAAACCAACAAATCAAAGGTTTTCAACAGAAAAAAGGGAGAAAAATTACACAAGAAAAAAAATATTTTAAATATCAAAACTTCGAATAATACAGGTCCCAATATAGACTCTGTTGAACCCTCTAATAAAACTTTGTTTGTGTACGAGCATTATTCAAGTTTAGAAGCCATCTCAGATTCAATTGGAGTAAGTCAAGAAACAGGGAAAACAAAACTGAAGATGAATTCTAATCAGAAGGCAGGTCACAAGACCAATCAATATCATATGGTAAAAGAAGGTGAAATGCTTGTAGAGGAAGGTAAGAGATTTCAGTACCATCCTATCTTAGTCTTGAAGCTTGGATCTTGGATCTTGAGGATATTTTAGTACCATTGTCTCTCTAGATGATAAAATGGGGGGAAATAGAACTTTGGATAGAAGCATTGACCTCATGAGAGAATATATTGCAAACCTCTATCTTGTGGACATACAACCAGATAATGGCCTTATGAATTGTTCTAATAGAAGGCAAGGCTTAGCTTGTATAATGGAGAGATTGGATAGGTTTTTGCTATCTAAAAGTTTCTTAATCCGTGGTCACATTCCTAAAGTGAAGATTCTTAACAATGCTAGTTCGGATCACTAGCCATTCATGGTGGAAATATGGAAAACCAATGTGAGTTTATCTCCTTTTAATTTTTAATTAATGTGGCTCAAAGATAGTTCCTTTAGACCTCATGTGTAAAAATGGTGGAAGTAGGGTAAGCCTAGATATGGGACTAAGATGTTCTATTTTGCCAAAATACTGTAATACATTAAATCCAAAATCAAGACTTGGAACTGGAAGGAGTTTGGGGATGTTCATAAAAAAAATGAAGTTATTGCTCAATTTGAAAATTTGAATAAGAAAATCCATTTATATGGCCACACTGAGAGTAGAAGTGCAGATGAAATTAAACTCACAACTCAGTTAGAGGAATGGAAAAAAGAGAACTCTTGTGGAAGAAAAAATCTAGAATTCAATGGCTCAAAGAAGAAGATCGAAACACAAATTTCTTCCACAAATATCTTCTAGCTCGAAGATCTCACAACTTTATTTCTTCCCTGAAATATGATTCTGGAGATGTTGTCTACACTTGGGATGGCATGAAATCTATTGTTGTTGATTACTTTTCCAATATTTTTACTGCTTCTCCTCTTGACTCAACTTCTCAAAAAAATGTTCTTGAAGCAATCCCTTCTCTTATCACTTCTGAGGAGAACTCTATTTTGACTTATCCTATTACTATTAATGAGCTTCAACGGGTATTTTTTAAAATGCAAAAAGAGAAAAACCCAGGTCTTGATTGTTTTCCCATTGAGTTTTACCAAGAGTTCTGGTATATCCTTCATGCTGATTTATTAGAGGTGGTGGAAGAAGCTAGGAAAGCCAAATAAATTTTGAATGTTATCAATAAAAATTATATTACTCTTGTTCCAAAAGCTCAAGAGGTTGATCATATCTCAACTTTTATACCTATTTCTTTATGTAATGTTCTTCTCAAAATCATTACTAAGATCATGGCAAAAATTTTGAAGTCAATTTTGCATAAGATTATTTTCCTTGAACAAGGGGCTTATGTGGAAGGGCATAAAATATTAGATGAGATAGTTCTTGATCATGTTGCCATCCATTCCATGGATATGCAAAAATCTCCTTCCATGTTCATTCGGTTAGACTTATCCAAAGCTTATGACAGAGTGTATTGGCACTTCCTTATCAAAATTTTGAGGTAATTTGGTCTCTATCAGGATTGGATGGATTGGATTATGGGATGTATATATTTAGTTTCCTACTTAGTTCTTATCAATGGCATGCCTTCTCAGTCATTCCCAACTTCCAAAGGTATTAGGCAAGGTGAGCTGCTATCCCCTTATTTATTCATCATTCTTGCTGAATGCTTGGGTAGGACTATAACCAAAAAGCGAGAAAACACAACCCTTGAGGGAGTTACCATTGCTCATGGAGCTAGACCTATCTCCCATATTCAAATTTTTGATGACTTTACTATTTTAGGTAAAGCTACAGTTAAGGAAGCTTCTAATATTAAGAAAATCATTAGCTATTTTTCTAAGGCTACTGGGCAATTGATCAATGAAGATAAATATAAAGATATTTTCTTTCACTGCTCTGCCAGACAGGAATCCATGGTCTTGGATAAATTAATATATAAGAAGACCTCCCTTCAAATCACTTATTTAGGTATTCTCGTCAATATTCAAAGGTAGAAAAAAAACATTGGAATTGGTTGTTGGACAATGTCAAGAAGAAAATTGGAAAGTGGACCAACAGGTGGAGTTCTTTTGGGGGTAGAATAACCTTGGTAAAATAAGTCCTTCAAGCTATTTCTATTTATGTTTCTTCCATGTTGAATATCCCAAAGGTTGTTCTTAGAGAACTGGATCAAATAAGTCATTGGTTCCTTTGGAGTGGTACTAAGTAGAAAATAAAATGGGCCTTGGTGAAATGGGACACTTTATGTCTTCCTAAGAATGAAGGGGGGTTAGGATTCCGATATTCTATTAATAACAATAAAGCTTTAGTTGCTAAATTATATTGGAGGATGTTTCATAACCCCAATGCTCTTTGGGCCAATAATCTTCGTGTTAAATATGCTAAGAACAAAAGTACTGAAGACCTTGTTCACTATCAATTGCCTACCAAAGGTTCTCCCATTTTAGCGATTATTAAGACTAGTGAGGATTTGATAAAGAAAAAATTATTTTGGATCATTCACAATGGTGAACAGGTAAAGTTTTGGACATATTCTTGGGATGGTCACAAGACTTTGGTAACTTAGTTTCCCGATTGGAGGCCTAGGATGGAGGAGCTTCACCAAGCTAACTGGATAAAGGTGGATAAAAATTGTCGATACCATACTGGTAATTCAAAGGTTGGTAGATATTGGATCCCTATTGAGGACAAGCCTATTCAAATTCTAGAATGCAAATACAAGATATGCAAGACATCCTTCATATGCTATCTCTCTCTTGGTCCCATGAAAAAGATTATTTTGGATGGAACAACACTACTAAGGTTGAGTATTCAGTTGCTCAAGGTTATTTGACCTTATGCCATAATAATCCCAACCAATCATCAAACATATTTTCTCACTTGTGGGATCAAAAGATCTAGCCTAAGGTGAGGTTATTTACTTAGCTTTTATTGTATCGTAGGGTGGTTACTGGTGAGCAACTTATGAAGTGTGGTTTTCATGGTCCTTTTATATGTGAAATGTGTGGAAAGAATGTAGAAACTCTTAGCCATATTTTTATTGAGTGTACTTTAACCTCTGATCTATGGAGGAGAATGGCCACTTTACTTGGATTACAGTGGTCCAAATTTTTTTCTTTTGAACAACTTTGGAGGGATTGGCCTAATCAAGAGGGTCTCGATCATTTTATTAGGTAGTTAGTTTGGATGGGTTCTACCATTCTTCTTTGGAATATCTAGAATGAAAGGAATAGTCAAATTGTTAATCAAGATAGGATGGATATTCACTATATTTGGCAAAAGACCATTTCCAACTTAGTTTAATTAGTCCAACAACTCCTTAATCACTCCCAAAACTCCCACTAAATATGGGATCAAGTGATGAAAATATTAAATATTAACTCCTTTAAGGGAAATCATCTTAAAGGGAATGTGAGTGTAGACACCTAAAATGCGTCATGTCGAGGGTGACTACTCATATGGACATGCTACAAGACCATATGGAGGATCTTGGACATACTCCAAGATAGAGTAGTGGTTCTAACCACTCAATTTGGGCTCCTTGGAATAATAAGTCTTAACCGCAACCTAGACCTATGGTTTACAGGCTGAACCACGATTGAGACCTATAGTTTATAGTCTAGAACATAGCTGTAACCTGTAGTCTTAACTAAATTTCAGTTGGCCTTTATCTGAGCCAAATTAGTTTGAACAACCATTTGATCTAAAAGAAGGTGGTTAGAGGACGAAAGCTTCCAATCCAACTGTCCTAACCACCCCTTCTTAATATTGGCTTCTCCATGAATCCACCCCTAGCCCTTGGGTAGTCCTATAAGTATCCCTCAGACTTAGGGTAAAAAAAAGAGAGAGCATTGGAGATTTGAACAGCGAAGCCCTATCGAATTGTACACTCAACAAAGTATACTAAGAGAGAGCTATTACACTTATCCCCTTCCTACTTTCCAAGATTCATGATGAATTGCATTATGGATGCCCTAGGAGCCTAGGAGATCCAAGAAGCACATATTAAGGCAAACGAAGGCCCTTCAAAGTGAATCAATCACCTAATCAGTCTGAGGACACTGAAAGCAATCATTGAACATCAATTTGGACAAGGAGGGCAAGCCCACTGCCATTGAAATTTAGGGAAAATCTATTAGATTGCTAACGACGGCTTTCAGCCACAGTTTACAGTGCAGACCGCTCACTAGAGCTGTGGTTTGCAGTAGAGGTATCATCGCCTTACCTTTTTCATTTCTATCTAATTAATTAGCTTAGTTTAGCTATTTCCATGGTTCAATTGTAGTTTAGCAGGTTTCTGACTGATAGAATTAGGTTAGAATAGTTTCTTTGTGTTAAGAATCAAATAGAACATTAATGGATTATTTATGCACTTTCATGCTTTATTTCACATAATTTGTCCATGCATAGTGCAGTTGTTGTATTCCTTTATGTATTTCTATAAATTTTGATCCAATTAACATAGTCTAGAAGTATTTTCTACTCTTTCTTGATTATACATGCTTAATGGTGTCTTTATGCATTTTTCCTAAAAGGGCCTCATCATGAGAGGCTGCCTATATTTTTGACACTTTTATGTTGTTTCTTGACCGTAGGGAATAGATTCGAAGGAGATTCAACCATCAATTTCCTTCTCCAACGCGAAGAAGAGGGAAAATCCACCCTAGAGCAGTTTGTGACTAGTTGAAAAGCAACATTAGTGTGCCTACCCTATTGAGGGCTTTGGCATTGTATTAATCATATCATCATTTGGGTGACCCTAAGAGGGGCATGATTGTAATCAGGATTCTTTACAATTATTAATACAAGAAACACTTATTTTGTTGAATCTATGCAATCTTGTCATTTTTTATGCTTTGAATGAATGAATACGATATAGTACAATAGATGAGTGCACACTTTTTGGTTAGATTAGAAGGTGATCACGATGGAACTCCGTAATTATAGCATCTTACTGTGTGTTTTTGTTTTTGTGACTTGTAGGTACATACTGTAGCTACCAGCTGTAGGCCAACAATTTAACTACAGGTTCAACCCGTGGGCCATAGTCAGAACCGCAGCCCAAACCTGTGATTTCCAACGGACATAGCCAACAACTAGAGGGATAAAGCTCATTCGAATGTGGACCTGAGGTAGGCCCTACTTCTCACTCTCTATAATTTTTTCTATCTCTGTGTTTTTATAGAAAGTCAAATTTGGAATGCAATTAAGAAATTAAGAAAGAAAAATAAATGAATTAGGTCTTAGTTTGCATTTATATTTCGTGTCTTTAGAAAGGTGCTGCTAGGAACAACGGATCTCTGATTTTAATCCACCCTAGAATCTAGTGTGCTTGATAGAATTTGTGTGATTGGTTTACATGTGTGAGGCCCAATTAGTGGCCAATTATCATCGTAATGTGCATGGTCTCAAAGAGCATCTAGAATAGCTTACATTTTATAAATTTGAAATGTTCTTTCATTTGCATAGAATTTAGAAAATGAGCATGAATGCTATATGATGCATTTATTTTATGTACATAAAAGAAACCACACACACCACTTGGCACTGAAACACTTATGAGTTGGGCTTGACATCCAACCACTAGTAGGGTTCAATGATGGTGGGTGTAACTTCCATCTATTGGCCCAAATCTCGTGAACCTTTTGGATACTAGACCAATATCGGATCTTAGAACCTTTCATACCCTAGGCAATTTGTATGTATTCTCTTCAGAGGGTATAACACTAACTAGAGAAAAATGGGTGAGGATCTGGAAGGACCTATGATCCTTGACCGTGTGTGGGCTTCATTACCACACATTATAGGTTGGATTACGTGACTTGGAGTTCATAGCCAAGTTGTTGAACTGTGAGCGTACAGGTGAAAACCATTAAACTGAGAATGAAATCCAACAAGTTTTGCAAAACATGATAAGAGTTTCTACACTGATACAACAAATCTTGAAAACACATTAAACATTTTAGCACTCAATTTAAAACTTTAAAATGAGATAATCATTATTGTATACCTTGTTTGCTTAATAATAAAAGATACATCTAGATGCTAGGTACATAATGATGGATACACAGGGTGGTCAGAAAAGGTCCAAACCTAACATTGATGACCAACCCCTAACCAATTCACAATAGTACATGGCAATTCCTCAACCACATGAGCGAAATGAACATTGTTCGACAAGCATCAGAGGAGATAACTCAACATGAGGAGAGCTTGTAGAGCATACCCCTGATAGAGGAGCTTCAATACACTCCTCTAGGCACAAGATAGAATAGGAAGCCTTACAACATGAGGGTTTTCCACTTGAGAGCCACTACTGATACTGTAATGCACGCGCGTCCATAGGATCGATCGAAGAGTTTGTTGTGCGGGGGAACAGGTTGGTGCCCCTATGTACTAAGTCCATAGGAGGATCCATGGCTCCACCTTATGAGTATATAAGGACTAGAGATCTACCCATTCAGGGGTAGGAAAATATGCTCACTATCAAGCATAGGTCTAACCATACTCCCATGTATGGTCCACCATGCAAGATCACCATTGATATATCAAAGGTGGGAGATAATGGCACACCACTGCATGAGTGATGGAGGTATAGATAGCTAGAGGGTCTAGGTAATGTTTTAGAGTAGCTAGGCTACAAGCCTTGCACTCCACACACTCATGCCCCAAGTGAGCGTAGCGTGAGTTTCATCAGGACTACTAGAGAGCATGGAGAGGCTTCTAAGCACCCTCATGTCACACACCCACTATCTACGCATGGTGGTTCATAGTATAGGATACAACAGAATGCCAATGCTGTATTCATAGATAGAGACAAAGGCACATCACATTAGTATAATGGATACAAAACCCACAAGGTCACTCGTACAAAGTAGGGATACCAGATGCCTCCCACGGTCGATCAGATCGATAGATCACATCGATTGGTATTGGAGCAAAAATGCCAACTCCTCCAAGATCAATTGGAGGATGTTCACCTAGAGAGGTAGCACATTGAAGATGAAAATATTCAAGTGCAGAGGCTCATTAGATAGAGAATATATGAGAAACACATGCGTGAAGAGCGTATCCTTACCTAGAAGGAGCGTGTGGAGCAGGAGGATAAGTTAGCTAGGGCTGACTTATATCCTCATGATGAGCATAGAGAACGTGTATATAGGAAGGCTTTGTCTCAAGCCAATATGCATCAAGAGCAAAGAGACGCTCATACTCATGCTAGTGCCAAATAGAGGGAGTATTGTGGCTGATCCACAACACACCCCAAAATTGGGGACCCACCTTTTTTGCATGCTTTCAAAGAAAACTACAGTAGCCCAGATGCTAAAAATCAAGAAAAAAACAAAAAATTCATAAAGGAGAAAAAGTGTCGGGATATCGTGACATGTCGCTCTGTCACGGTCGAAAATAAAAAGTTGTCGCGATATCGCAACATGTCGCTCCATCGCGGCCGAAAAAGAAAAGTTGTCACAATATCGTGACATGTCGCTCCATCGCTGCCTAGAAATGAAAGTTGTCACGATTTTGTGACATGTTGCTCCGTCGCGGCCAAAAATGAAAAAACGTCACGATATCGTGACATGTCAAGCTTTCGTGGCCTAGGCAAGCAGGAAGAGGCATTGATAAAAAATTGTCACGATTTCATGACGTGTTGTGAAATCATGATCCAAAGAGGAGAGAGAAAGACAGAATGGAAAATTGTCGTGAAATCACGACATGTCACAAAATCGTGGTCAAACCAGTCAAACGAGACAGCCCGAAACAAAAAAACGTCACGATTTCATGACAGAAAGCAACGAGACAGCCCGAAAGAGAAAAGCGTCGTGATTTCGTGACAGAAAGCAGCGAGACAGCCCGAAAGAGAAAAGCGTCGCAATTTCACGACAGGTTGCATCCACGCGACTCGAAGCGAGAAAAAATGTCGCGATATCACGACATGTATCATTTTTGTGATGCATGAGGAGAAACAAAGCTGTTGACAGAAAAATGTCATGATATCGTGACATGTCTCATTTTTGCTGTGCATGAAGGCGGACAAGGCTGTTGGAAGGAAAATGTCGCGATATCGCAACATGTCACGTTTTCATGGTGAAAGTAAAGGAGCAAAGCTACATGCTATTTTTTGTCACAATTTACATGGGGCCGTTACAGAACATGCAGAAAAGTGCGGAACATGTGGCATACATGTGTAAGGGCTGCAGAGGTGTTACAGTTCACAGAGAAGATCTCGAGCATAAAATCAAAAGCAATGGAAAGGCGGGGAAGGTGAAACGAAGCAATCTGGAAGATGAAATGAACCGTCATGGAAGGAGAAGCAATTTACCAAAACTTTAAAAGTAGAAGCACAAGACAGGTATGGGGGTCGAGAAATCGCTGCGAGCAGTGTTGCAGAGTTGAGGGTGATTAGCCGTTCTGGGCCTGCTGTGGAGTGTTTTTCTTCCACTTTTGCTGGTTTTGAGAAAAACCAGAGATGCTGCCATTGTAACAGGACATATTTTTAATGCAGATGATATTTCAGAAATTTGCATTTTATGGGCAAGAAAGAAGGAGTCATTTTCTGCATGCAAGATTAAATGTCTATTTTCCCTTTTCAGATTTTAGGCTTGTAAATGTAGTTGATGCAAGTATTTTCTTGGTTGCTTGCATGCGAATGCTTAAATCTGAAAACCTCATTCAAATCCTTAGGAGCCAGCACTTAGCTTATCCGGATTGTTCTTATTTTGCAGGTCTAATAGGTTAGGTTGCATGCATGAAAACCTCATATCTTCGGTTTTATCGGAATAGGATAGCATCATACTGAATGCATTTTCATTTTTTTTGCATTTTATTTCAGGAAATTTGAACTTTATTTTAATATTTAGACATTAAAATAAATATAAAAAAAAGGCTTCAAAATAATAAAAAAATAATGTAACCATTGTGTAGGTTATACTTCATACTTCAAATACGCAATTTGAAATTTCATTTTCGGTGTTGTTTAGTATTTTAAAAAATTCACCGAAGTTGTTGTTTCATTGCAGGTCTTTAAAAAATCCAAAAATGGAAATTTTCATTGCTGGGCCGATTCACATCTGCTTTATTTTGGTTCAATGAACAATCACTAAAGTTTCATGGTAAAATAAACCAACATTGCCCCTTGTTTACAGTTACTTGCAATCACTAAGGCGTTCCAAGCATTTAAAGTGAATATCTTTATTTGAGATTACTAATACACATATGCAAATGCTAATATAGCGGAGACCTTGGAGAAGTTTTTTCTTTAACTTCTTTGCAAGAGGGGATTTGGAGTCCAAATCCTAAAGGAGAGTGTACTTTCACAAGTGTGTGAAATTACCACTCAACATTTTGGCGCTAGAAGGAGGGCCTGAACCGGTTTATTTCAGATTGATTTAAATGCTATAGGGATTTAAATTTTGAATATTTCATGCCTATTGATTATTATCTTTAGCCCTATTTTAACAATACAACTTTGTACTGTTAAAAGGAGGACATGAATTGCTATGCAATGGTCTAACGCTTTTATTGTTCATACAGGAATAATGTGATTTGATTTATTTAAAAAAAAAAAAGTAATAAATAAATTAAAAAAAAGAATTTTTTTTTGGGTATTAAAGTTATATTCTTTAAGATTCACTAATGGCTATGTTTTCACCGTGGATGATAGGTAGCCCATTGAACATGCCGGGAGTTCAAAATTATTTTCCCGTTGGTGTCGAGGGATGTCTTCCTCGTTTTTTGTCTAACGGGACAAATACTGCAAAAGAACACATTCGAGCATTCAAATTCTGTGCGAATCACTTAACAAGCTGGTATGATGATGTTGCTTGTAAAATGTTCCCTTACACCTTGGACAAAGTGGCATTTGATTGGTTTACAAGTCTGCCCTTAGGGTCTATCACTTCTTGGGCTCAACTAGAGGCAACATTTCTTAATCAATTCAACAAAAAGCAAGTTGACCCAATCCGCATGTATGAGCAATTTTTCACTATTAAAAAAGGACCAAGTGAAAATGTGAAGTCATTTTCTGAAAGGTTCTTTGGATTATATACTCAATTAGTGAAATTTTATGTTCTGCAAGAAGAAGTGGCTCTCCAAATATATGTCAATGCTCTTGACCCACTCACTTCCACATATTTGCAAGGGATGCCTCTAATCACATCTTTGTCTCAAGCCTATACTCAAGCAATGGCAATTGAGCAACAATTGAGTTGTCAAAATTATGGTGTGGGTTTTGGATCATGTAATCTTCAATTATTTAATGCCTCCTTTACCCATCCAATGATTTATCCATATCAACCAAGTTCAAGTGTGAATCAATTTTAGAATCAATAATCATTCCCAAGCTTCAATCAATTTCAAAATCCTCAACCTACTATGCAAGATCAACCATATTTCTTAAGTATGAATCAAATTAAAAATACTCATATTGATTCAAAAGATGTTTCTAAAATCAATTTTAATGATTTTCATAAGAGTATGATTTTAGGCAAGGGAGGAGTACTAGATCCAACTAGTATTGAAACATATGACAGATTGGAAACCCTTGACTCACCAAAAGATGAATTCTATGAGGATGAATCTGTTTCGGATGACACATTGGATGACATTATTGAGAGTAATGGCCTAGAAAATTCACACCTTCCAAATCATGTTAAACATGAATCAAGGGTTACACATGTGGATTATGATAGCCTTATCAATTTGAATACAAGCAATGACCCATTTTTGGAAGTAATTGAACCATCTAAGGAAGGTGAAGATAAATTTGATGAGAAACATGTTGATGAATTATAAGATGATGAAGAAATAGTTGAGCATCACAATTTTATTTTGAAAGATGATCATTATGATTCTTGGGAAGAGTATGCTCACTCCAAGCCTTCTGATGAATTTTGTGTGCCTTTGATATACAGGATAATACAATTGCATTTTCACATGAGGATATTACAAGTCCTGTGCAATCTAAGAATGTTTTGGAAGAAGGGTTGGAATATCATCAAAGGTTGGAGAAGGATATTGATTTTACTACCATGGACGAAGAAGGAGAATCAATTGTTTTTGTTCCCCTTGAGGGGCAAGAAATCAAAAATCTTGATCCACCTAATTTTTCTACAATATCTATGCCATCTCAAAATGATGAAATTACAAAGCCTAAGTGGTGTGGGTTTGATACTATTGATGATCCTAATGAAAATATGGATTTTGAGGCAACTCAAGCCATTGATCATGGAAAGGTGTCACGCGACACATATCTTGAAAAACTAGGCTCTTGTTTTGAAAAATATGGACGCATGTTTGATTGGGTGCCTAAATTTGGTGTTTTTGAACAGGTGTTGGATGATGAAGAAGACAATGAAGAAAAAGAAAAAGCTACTAACACTCATCAAGTTGTGATAAATTCTAATCAAGTTGTGACAAAGAAGAAAATTTGAGATGTCAACTTATGCCTAAAATCAGGAGAATATGAAACATTGGAATTGTGTTGTAGAAAGCTCCACAAGTAACACAAACATTTAAATATTATCGTTTGGATCTTGTGATGCATGAAGTTGTCAGTTTTGCACATTATGGTAAAACAGATGATATATTCCAAAAGAAGTAGTGCATTCATATCTCATGTCATATTCCACATTGCATATACATGTCATCTTACTTACATTTTCATTCCATGGGCAATTATTGGGAAGGTGTTGAATCCTCTTAGGATTATTACATAACATATATTAAAAGGATCCTAAGGTTGGGAACTGCTGCCCAAGCTATTTTGAACCAAGCACATTCCATGCACATTAAAAGAATCTTGAGCAAAATGGTCAAAACCATACTTGGATGAAAAGGTGAGGTGAAAAGAATATTTCATGTCTATCCTATCATGCAACATAATCCTTGAAAAAGTGGTTTTTACCACTCCCATAAAAGCTTAAAGCCTAAAATCAGAGTAGTAAGGATAGGGTTAAATCCTCATCGAACTTAGGTTGAGGATCCAACTCCCCAAAGCTCTGATTTGACCTACATGGAGTAGTAAGGATAGGACATAATTCTCATCTCGCTTAGGTTGAGAATCCGATTCCCCAAAGCTTCCATTTTTCCCACTTCATCATAAAACTTGGATTGGAAGGATAGTACTACATGTCCTCTACAAAGGATGGGTAGTCATCCCAAAGGTCCAAGTAATAAAATTGACTAATATTTCCCATTTTGTCTTAATATTGGATTCGAAGGATCGTACTACATGTCCCTAGCAAGGATGGGTAGTCATCCCAAAGGTCCAAGAAATAAAAAAAAATTAATATTTCCCATTTCATAAATCTTGGATTGGAGGGATCATACTACATGTCCCTAGCAAGGATGGGTAGTCATCACAAAGGTCCAAGAAATAAAAGAAAAGAATGAATGAAAGCCAAGTCATGGATTATGGGGTTAAGTATGCTCATGCGTGGCAACATGTCTTGCCTAAAAGCAAGACCACTGATTGCTCATATGGATAGACTAGCCTGACCATTTCATCCATAACAGGTTAAATTATTTTGTTCAAGATGAGATAATGAAATCCAAATTAGAATAGTAAGGATAGGGTTAAATTCCCATCTCGCTTAGGTTGGGAATCCTATTCCCCAAAGTTTTGATTTCACTCACACTTGCACATGGTTTCAATATGGTAGTGACACATAACCAACTTTGGGATCTATGGAATTAATTTAATAGACATATATTTGGTCCTAAGAGGGTTTGACATCTTTAATATGTTTGTCCATGATATAAGAAGGTTTGAGCATTTATAAAGCAAGTTGTTACATCTCTAGCATCTTCATCATGCATCAAATCCTGCACAAATCATTCATAGCCTTGCATACAAATCATAAGTTAAACTGACAATGGAATGTTGATCAAGTTCAAGTGATAGGGAATGAAACACTTTGCACACACCGAGCTGATGCTTAATGATTCTGATGTTTCATGTATTTTTGATCTATCGGTATTTGTTTATCTTTTATGTGCTGACGCCTGTATCTAAGCTTGTATATTTTAGGTTGGGTTCTCACCAAAATGCTCAGGAGCATTTGACAGTAGAATCACCATTTGTTGTGGCTGATCCACAACACACCCCAAAATTGGGGACCCACCTTTTTTGCATGCTTTCAAAGAAAACTGCAGTAGCCCAGATGCTAAAAATTAAGAAAAAAGCAAAAATTTCACAAAGGAGAAAAAGTGTCGCGATATCGCGACATGTCGCTCTATCACGGCCAAAAATAAAAAGTTGTCATGATATCACGACATGTCGCTCCGTCACGGTCGAAAAAGAAAAGTTGTTGCGATATCATGACATGTCTCTCCGTCGCTGCCCAGAAATGAAAGTTGTCGTGATTTTGTGACATGTTGCTCAGTCGCGACCAAAAATGAAAAAACGTCGCGATATCGCGACATGTCAAGCTTTTGTGGCCCAGGAAAGTAGGAAGAAGCATTGATAAAAAATTGTCGTGATTTCACGATGTGTTGTGAAATCGTGGTCCAGAGAGGAGAGAGAAAGATAGAATGGAAAATTGTCACGAAATCGCGACATGTCACAAAATCGCGGTCAAACCAGTCAAACGAGACAGCGCGAAACAGAAAAAAAGTCATGATTTCGCAACAGAAAGTAGCCAGACAACCCGAAAGAGAAAAGCATCATGATTTCATGACAGAAAGCAATGAGACAGCCCGAAAGAGAAAAGCGTCGTGATTTCGTGACAGGTTGCATCCACGCGGCCCGAAGCAAAAAAATGTCGAGATATCGCGACATGTATCATTTTTGCGATGCATGAGGAGAAACAAAGACGCTGACAGAAAAACGTTGCAATATCGTGACATGTCTCATTTTTGCTGTGCATGAAGGCGGACAAGGCTGTTGGCAAGAAAATGTCACGATATCACATGTCGCGTTTTCGTGATGAAAGTAAAGGAGCAATGCTACATGCTATTTTTTGTTGTGATTTACATGGGGACGTTACAGAATATGCAAAAAAGTGTGAAACACGTGACATACATGTGTAAGGGCTACAGAGGCGTTATAGTTCATAGAGAAGATCTCGAGCATAAAATCAAAAGCAATGGAAAGGCGGGGAAGGTGAAACGAAGCAATCTGGAAGACAAAACGAACCGTCATGGAAGGAGAAGCATTTTACCAAAACTTTAAAAGTAGAAGCACAGGACAGGTACAGGGGTCAGAAACTGCTGCGAGCAGTGTTGCAGAGTTGAGGGTGATTAGCCATTCTGGGCCTGCTATGGAGTGTTTTTCTTCCACTTTTGTTGGTTTTGAGAAAAACCAGAGATGCTGCCATTGTAACAGGACATATTTTTAATGCAGATGATATTTCAAAAATTTGTTTTTTATGGGCAAGAAAGAAGGAGTTATTTTCTGCATGCAAGATTAAATGTCTATTTTCCCTTTTCAGATTTTAGGCTTGTAAATGTAGTTGATGCAAGTATTTTCTTGGTTGCTGCATGCGAATGCTTAAATTTGAAGACCTCATTCAAATCCTTAGGAGCCAACACTTAGATTATTTGGATTGTGCTTGTTTTGCAAGTCCAATAGGTTAGGTTGCATGCATGAAAACCTCATATCTTCGGTTTTGTCAGAATAGGATAGCATCATACTGAATACATTTTCATTTTTTCTGCATTTTATTTCAGGAAATTTGAACTTTATTTTAATATTTAGACATTAAAATAAATATAAAAAAAGGCTTCAAAATAAAAAAAAATAATGTAACCATTGCGTAGGTTATACTTCATACTTCAAATACGCAATTTGAAATTTCATTTTCGGAGTTGTTTAGTAATTTAAAAAATTCATCGAAGTTGCTGTTTTATTGTAGGTCTTTAAAAAATCCGAAAATGGAAATTTTCATTGCTGGGCCAATTCACATCTGCTTTATTTTGGTTCAATGAACAATCACTAAAGTTTCATGGTAAAATAAACCAACATTGCCCCTTGTTTACAGTTACTTGCAATCACTAAGGCGTTCCAAGCATTTAAAGTGAATATCTTTATTTGAGATTACTAATACACATATGCAAATGCTAATATAGCGGAGACCTTGGAGAAGTTGTTTGTTTAACTTCTTTGCAAAAGGGGATTTGGAGTCCAAATCCTAAAGGAGAGTGTACTTTCACAAGTGTGTAAAATTACCACTCAACAGGGAGCATCCACCATCAATCAATAATCAAAGGCAGAGGCAGCATGAAGAAGTAGAAGGAGATGGATACGAGCAAGAATATCCTAAGAGCTCCCAAGCTGAGGAGGAGGAAGAGAAATGCCCTCCATCTCGTACGAGGAAGAAAATACCTCCTAAGCCACCTCCACATCAACTTAGGGAGGAGGAATTTCTATCTCCAGAGGCCTATAAGGCCTTAGCCGAGAAGATTAAAGCCTTCGAGAGACAAGGCATGACTATTCAAAAGCTGACATTAAGGAAAATCTATAATGAGCCTTTGGATCCTTCGGTGCCTACTCCAGATTACCCTGAGAATTTTGATATGCCCAGGTTGTACAAGTTTAAGGGTGATGAAGATGCACAGGAACATGTCACGAGCTTTCTGGATGCTTATTTCTAGATAGCAAGCAATGATGCATTGTTGTTGCGTACATTCATCACGAAACTTTCAGATCCACCCTGAGAGTGGTTAAATCAGCTAAAGAAACATAGCATAACCGATTTGAGTAAGTAGATGATGCCTTTCTTGAATGCTATTCCTTTGGAATCAGGAAATAGGCCAATATTTCTGATCTGGCTGCACTAGCTCAGTGCGATGATGAGCCAATAGAGCAATACAAAAATATATGGAAGAGACTACTGGTGAAGTTGCCATTACCTATTCCTACCACAGAGTTAACCCAAATGTTTACAAAGATTTGTGCGAAGCACATCTTGTTACTGCTATAGATGCAACAATATCCTACATTCGAAGAGGATTTGGTGCAAGCCAAAATGATTGAGGACATCAAGTTGCAATAAGGCAACTTGAAGCTCAAGAATAGGAGAGAGGAAAAAAATAAGAGTGCCACAAAATAACAGGGTAATCAAGCCCATGTGAATCAAGTGGTGTTGAATCTCCAGTGGGAGAACAAGGGGCAACAAAAATAAAATTATCAGGCCCAACCTCCTCCTGTGCAGTATGATAAGCACAACAAAAATTATAAGGGTAAGAACAAAGATCAACGTCCACCTCACTAGTTCACACCATTGACATAATAATTGACACTAATTTTCCATCAGCTATGTGAGGCCAAGGCAATTAGATTACCTGAAATCAAGATGATAGACCCCAATCAACCCAAACCAAAGGGGTACCAAGAAGATTTGTTTTGCATTTTTCATCGAACGAAAGGCCATGACATTGAGGTGTACTGTACTTTCAAACACAAGGTACAAAATATGATTGAAAAATCTGAGATTATAGTGCCGCACAACTTGTAGGTGCTCGATAACCAGAATATGGGGATTTACCCCTTGCCAAATCATGAAGCACCTCGCAAAAACATCGGCCAAGTCAACCAAGTGCGAGTCGAACCACCTACCCAGGGGTTCATAGGAATGATGAATGTTGTCACTAGGTATGGGAGATATGAACAACAAAATAAACCTCATGCTCCCATTCAAAAACAAACCACGTCGAATCAATGACTAACATAGAATATTCCAATCCCACCAATAAGACTGGTGGTGACCATAAGGAGTAGGTTGGTCCAAAACCTGCAGATAACTCCTATGAATTTGTTGATATATGAGCTACTATAGCAATCCCCAAGGCACAAGAAGACTCTTATGGACATTTTGAGGTCCATTGAAGTACAATCCCAAGATGTGCAAGCATTTATTAATTTTTTAGGACATGTACAACAGTGTCAAGAATCGATGATACAATTTTATGATCATGAGATAAGGATGATTTCTACAACTATGACTGACCCACCGTTGCACATAATCACATGTGTTAATCACATGCCATTTAAAATGGTCTTGATTGATATCAGCTCATCGATCAACATAATAACGACCAAGGCACTAAGTCATTTGAAGATACCTAAATCACACATTGTGCCCACTACATTTACATTGAGAGCATTTAACAATGTGCTATGTTTAACTGATGGCAAAATTATCCTACCCATGCAGGTAGGCTTGAAGACAATCTCTATGATGTATCATGTGATAGAAGGAACCATGCAGTACAACATATTACTTGGTAGATATTGTATTCATGAAATACGTTGTGTCCCCTCGATATTGCATCAGTGTGTGAAGTATATTCATGAGGGACAGGTTCACATAGTGGTATTAAACGAAGAACCATTTAAGTTCATGAACCTAGTAGATTTGCCTAGGGGTTTCATACTCCCATAAACGCACCTAGATGTTCAGCTGTCATCATCGATAAAGAAACCAGGAGGTAAACCAATAGTGCATTCTCAACCAATGCCATTTGTGTCACACAGATCGAAGTACACCACTACCACTTCCTTAAAATTGTTAGCATCGGTCATGCATCAAGATGATAGGAAGTTGAAGGCAAAAATGGGCAAGAAAGAGGAGCGTGAGCCCAATCCAATCATCGAGGAAGTTACCATACCTATTGAAGTTGAGGAATCACAAGACAAAGCCAAGAAGGCACCTCAGCCTGTCTCACCTGCATCTTTAGCAGGGTCATCTACATCGTGGGTGACAGTACATCTCACCAACACTATATTGGGTGAGTACCTTGTACAGAATGTAACCTTCAAACCAATTTTGAAGACTGCACAAGAGATGGGCCGACCATCCACTCATCATTACCTGGTTGGATCGGTGGTTCTATTGGGAGAGCCACCTAATCAGACTAACTTCATCTATGTGGGTCCAGACCAACTTCCAATGTGAGAGCCCATGGTTGAAGATGACGATACAATTTTTGTTGTAAACGTTCGTTATCTATCCAATTCGAAGTATACCATGCATATTTTTGAGCTATATCATTGGCATGGATATGGCCTTGGTCTCTTTGAACAAGGACAAAGGACTTTGCTAGAACCTCATTATTAGTTAGTCACTGATAGGTTCAATTTAGGGTTACAGATATGAGGACAGGATGATTTGCTCACAGCATCCCTAGATCATATGTACCTTAGTATGATGGATGATATGGATTTTAATCCATATCATCCAGATCCTTCCAAATTATGGAGGAATCACCCTATGATATTTGTCATCACAACTGAGCCATTAGAAGATCATCATGAAGGGCTCATTGAGTAGACTGAGACATAAATGAACCCCAAAGAGCACCTGGGACACCAAAATCATGATGTAGTCAATGACATAGATGTGGAAGGGCATAACCCCATTACTATATACGATCTCGAGCTAGGAGATCTTTGTAATGAATATGGAGCAGAGTCCACCTCTGATATGAGTGGACAAGGTTATGACTTAGATGAAGAATCCTCAAGTGACGATGAATCTAGGGATGAAGGCAAGGGTGTCTATGAGAGGCCCTAGCATGCATGTTATCTATTGCCTATTGAGTCGATACAGGTTACTGAAGAGACCCTTCCCAACGTTGATCATTCAGGGGAAGAAGTGAAGCTATATTTCTTGGCAATGTCACACTTATAATATAATTATCTAGTTTATCTAGATAGTGATGACAATGATCAAGCAGTCAGATTCATGGGGCCACACCTGCCAGAGCAACCCCTAGGAGTAGGAGCAAATGAAGGATTCTATTATGATAGTGATGAATAATATGAGCTAGAGAGGGCCTACCTTGGTCCTCCTTATTTGCGTTACCATCATAAATCCATCGACATTGATGAGGTCTATTAGCAGTTACGTGTTGGTCCTCGTATGAGAGCAAGATCATTAAACTTGGATAAAATTTATCAATTGGTTAATCCCCTTCTACCAACCTACATGCAGCTCCATGAGCAAAATGATCCTATTTTGCATTTAGTGCATAGGGAGAATCCGGTTGTTCGTAGTCCTCATAGGGAAGACCCTTTTGTGCCTATGCCATTAGACCTAGATCGTGGGTATGAGGACTACACAAATTTTGTAGAAGTTGGTCTATGTGGTCCTAGAGATCAATTCCATTCCATAAACATGGTCTCCATTGATTTGAATGCTCCACTCCGTAATCCAATAGATCCGTCCAAACCGTTGTATCTTAACAAAGATGCTATCGACTGGGATCATGCTGATTCACCCGTTGAGCCTGAGGATTTCTTCCCCAATGAATAAATGTTGCAACCTTTTAATTTTGCACCAGGTTGTGCATATGATGTTTATCATACCAAAAATACTTCCAACGTGGAACCGATCAACCCAGTTGATGACATCCATCTTATCCCTATGCCTCATCAGCTTGAGCAGGGATCACATATATTAGTAGAGGAAATCTTTGAGGTGGATATCAGTAATGATACCGCCAGTGCAAAGAAGGTTAAATTTGGAGAGAGTCTCACTCTAGATGAGTGGGCCACCCTCATATCTCTACTAAAAGAGAGACCAAATTTTTTTGCTTGGACGTGCAAGGATATGCCAAGTCTAGACCCAAAATTGGTTATGCATAACCTTTCGCTAGATCTGACGAAGAAGCCGATCAAGAAAAAGCTTAGAAAAATACACCCAATAGTAGCCTTAATGATGAAAGATGAGCTACAAAATGTGTTGGATGTGGAATTTGTGATCTCCATCGATTATCCAGAATGGGTGTCCAATATGGTACCCATGGGAAAACCCGATGGAAGAATCCGTATTTGCATGGATTTTAGAGACCTAAATAAGGCAACACCCAAATATTCATTTCCGTTGCCCAATATTTATGCTCTTGTAGATGCAACTACAGGTCATGAAATGCTCTCCTTAATGGATGGTTTTTCTGGTTACAATAAATTTTGGATTAAACCTGAAGACTAGCGTAAAACCAAATTTATAACACCATGGGGAACATTTTGCTACAAAGTTATGCCATTTGGCCTAAAAAATGCTGGTGTCACATATCAGTAGGCAATGACATACATTTTTCATGACTATATGCACAAAATTCTAGAAGATTATATCGATGACTTATTGGCCAAGTCATTGCTATGAGAAGAGCATGCAAAGGTCTTAAGGAAAGTCTTCGATCGCTTGATAGAGCACAATGTTAGGCTGAATCCTAAGAAGTGCGTATTTGGCATAACTTCTAGAAAATTACTAGGATTCATCGTCTCTAATAGAGGCATCAAAGTATACCCAATGAAGGTCAGGGCCATTTTGGAAATGCATCCTCCCACCAATATTAAGGAATTAAGGAGCCTTCAGGGCAAGGTAGCCTCGATAAAGTGTTTTATCACCCAACTATCGGATAAATGTCAACCCATGAATCGACTACTACATAAGGGGGTCCCATTCAACTGGGATGAGGATTGCAAGGCAACCTTCACTGAGATAAAGCAATACCTGGCGATGCCGCTAGTGCTAGCTCCACCAAGGCCAAAGGTGCCCTTTCTACTATATATATCAGCAATCGACTTTGCATTGGGAACCATGTTAGCCCAAAAGAACGTGCAATGCAAATAACAGGCCATATATTATATTAGTCGAATCTTGGTGAGCTATGAGCTTGGGTATGCATATGTGGAAAAATTATGTTTAGCAATATTGTTTGCTATAAAGAAATTACGACATTATATATTAAATCATACGACATATGCTATATCCAAATAGAATCCTTTGCAGTACATGATGAGTAAGACTTATCACAATATGCATACTATAAAGTGGATCATGCTATTGACATAATTCAATCTAGAATTCATAAGCTAGAATTCCATTAAGGGACAGGTAATAGAAGATCAATTAGCTGAGGCACCACTGTTAAACAATGGGCCTCTAATAATTGAGCTTTCGGATCATGCAGTCTTCATCATATCTAAAGCTACTAAACCTGAAGAACTAGAGAACAATGCCGATATGACTCTGTTATTCGATGGTTCAAAGTGCAAACAAGAGGGCAGTGCCAGAATAGTATTTTTCATGCCGCAAGGAGCTCCAATGCCCTTATCATTCAATTTGGATTTTTTGTGCACCAACAACAATGCTGAGTATGAAGCCCTACTACTGGGCCTTCACATAGCTATTGCCATGAATATTAAGAGATTGAATATCTTTGATGACTCCTTGCTCATAGTAAATCAATTAAAGGGGATTTTTTAGTGTCGATGTCTAATACTGAAAGCCTATAAAGATCTAGTTGACACATATTTTGCCAAATTTGAATGGTATGACATTAAGGCAATTCCTCAATCATCAAATAGGTTTACAGACACTATGGCATATTTGGGATCTCTAATCCCTCAGAATCCATTTGCTAATTTCACTACCATCCATGTCAAGATGCTCTCACATCCAACAACAGAGCGTGCAACCTATGATAATAGAGAATCGATCAACATGATCAGTGTAGAACCAAAAGTTGAATGGTTTTGCAAAGCCAAAGACTTTCTTAAGAAGGCACCATTGGGGTCATTAACCTCTCAGAGTCCTATGGGGAGTGGTACTACCATTCACCATAAGGTTATTTTTGAGTCTGCATTTGCAAAGGTAAATATGCAGGAGGAGCAAGTCATATTAGCAGTCGAAGCTAAGGCTAATCAAAATTGGATGTCACAAATTAAAGACTTCCTGAAGCTTAGTATAATACCAGAGGGATTGCTATGTGCTATGAAGCACACATTTAAATAGAAAAGGGGCTAAATATATCTTAATAGGAGACATATTGTATTGATGAGGCTATGATGGAGTTCTCCTTAGTTGCTTAGATCCCCAAGAGGCATCATGGGCGATTTTGCAAGACCACGATGGTACATGCGGTGGCAATTTTAGTGGCATGGCCATCTTCAAGCACATCCTTCGAATGGGCTGCTATTGACCCACTATAGATAAGGAGTGCAATGTGTATGTTAAGAAATGTGTTAAATGCTAACATCATGCTAATATTACGTAATTGCCATTGTAGGCCTTACAACCCATTCAAGCGGCTTGACCATTTGCTTAGTGGGGATTAGATCTTATAGGCAATATCTCTCCTTCGTCATCGGGCTAACATACATTCATAATCATGGCTACTGAGTATTTTACAATGTGGGTGGAAGCAATACCCTTAAAAACAACAACTGGAGCTCATATAACAAAGTTTATACTAGAGCATATCATAAGTCATTTTGGGATTCCATCCAAAATAATATCGGATAATGGAATGTCTTTCAAGAACAAAATTGTGAGAGCTTTGACATCTAAATATAGAATCAAACACAATTTTGTGACTCCATACTATCCACAAGCAAACGAGCAGGTTGAAGCTTCAAATAAGATAGTGGTGGCCATCTTGAAAAATATGGTATAAGAAAACCACAAAGACTGGCATATCCAGCTACCCCTTGTGTTATGGGCTTACATGACTAGTATTCGGACACCCACTAGGGCAACACCGTTCTCACTAGTATATGGCACTGAGGCCATTATGCCCTTGGAATTAGAAATTCCAATGTTGTATGTCACATTGAAAGAGTTCATCGATGATGACACCGAACGACACTCTCAAATGGATCAACCGATGCTACTTGATGAACGTCATGTGAATGCCTTGGAGCATCTCAACATTTATCAAAAGCAACTAAAGTGAGCTTACAATATCAAAGTCCACCAGAGAGACTTTGAAGTTGGGGATCTTGTATGGAAATAGTACCAACATAACTCTAATTTATCACCAGATATGCGATACAAATTTGTAGCTAATTGGCTAGGACCCTACATCATATCTAAAAATATTGGTTCGGGCACCTATCGCCTAATGTCACTAGGAGGTTTTGAAGAGCATGAACCTCTCAACATCATCTATATTAAGGTGTTTTATGCTTAAGAGCATATTAAAAGTCTCTGAGGGTTTCTTGTAACCGCTCGATCATTCTAAAAAGCTCCAAACACTCCCATAAGTAGTTTGGTTAGTCAAAAAGCTCCAAAGGCATCTGTAAGCCCTTTGGTCAACCTCAAAAAGCTCTGAGGGTTTATTCAAAACTTCTCTATTAGCCCAAAAGGCTCCAAGGGTTCCTAAAACTTCTTGGTCATGTCAGTCAAAGGCCCCAAGTATTTTCTTATAATCACTCGGTCATCTTAAAAGGCTCCAAGCTCATCTGTGAGTAGTTTGGTCAATCAAAAGGCACCAAGAGTTTTTGAAAAACTGCTTGGTCAACCCAAAAACTCCAAGGATTCTTAAAAGATCACTTGGTCATCCCAAAATACCCCAAAGGTACCCATAAACCCTTTGGTCAAACCCCAAAAGCTCCGAGGGTTTGCTTAAAACCGCTTGGTCATCCTAAAAAGCTCCAAGTATTTTTGCAAAAAAATCGCTTGGTCAATATAAAGGCTCTAGAGGCATGTACTTTCCATTTGGTCAGATATGAGGCTCAAAACTCATAAAAATAATAAAATCAATAAAATAAAAAAAAATTGGTAAATCATAAAATCCAAAAATATTTGGATTTTGCGTTCTCATTTGCATATAGGCATTCATAATACGTTGCATTCCATAGTAGGAGGGATTATGCTTTTTGGTCTTACAATCGACACCACATTTGTATTTAAATCATGCATCTCTGCATTTATCATGATTCATCATTGATGTGAGTAATTGTGTTTTTCAACACAACCTATAATGTTGCTATGGAGATATACTAGGATTTTTCGATCACTCAACCATACCTAGTGGTCTTATCAAGAGTTGGTAGAAAGCTTACTTTGCTTTTGTAGCTAAGGTTCAGTTAGTATAGCACTTATCATATTAGAAGCCTATAACTAATCAACAAATTAAACAATCCTAACAAGGACTAGGGGAAGATGAAATCCATGAAGTAGGACTGAGTATCCTGAAGTGAAAAGAGTTATTCTTGCTTATCCCTCTATGCGAACGATGTGGGAAATGTTGGTAGTTGGAAAAAGGATAGGTTAGTTTCCTATTCAAAATCCCTTACTTACGATAAAATGAGTAATATACCAGAGTAATATCCCACATCAATCCTCATGATTGATATCCTAGATCAATATCATAGATTGACTTCCTATATTGATATCCCATATTGATATCATAAGATCAATATTATCAATTGATATACCAGAAATAGGCTTAAATCAAAGTTTAAAGTGAAGATTGAATGAAGATAAAAAAATAGGCTTAAATAAAAGTTTAAAGTGAAGATCAAATGAATATTATAAATCACAGTTCGAGTGGAGATCAAATGAAGATCCAAAATCCAGTTCAAAGAGAGATCAAATGAAGATCCAAAGACATTTTATAATGAATATGGAATCGATTCCCTTGCTTCACTACATATGAGCAAGTATCCAGAAAATTAAAGGATAGAAAGGAATGAGCCTAAATCCCTGGAATTATCGACACTACTGTACCTTACGCATGACAATATGTCTGACACATTAGCACCTTGCTTATGAACAAGATGAATGTTTGAATTTGGAAGAGCTAGCTTCAGGTTCCCTGCATTGCCTAGTGGTTTAGCCCAACTAAAATCTAAACTTGGTATTGGATAAGACATTTGTGCTACCCTTATCTTAGCAATGGGCTGAAATAATCCCGCCTAACATCGGGGAACACCCGTGTCTTATCTTAAAATAATCATGTGCACATAGGGCTAATGAACAGTTAGGGTCTATCCTAGCAAAAGCCTTTTATCTCAAAAGTTTAGTGTGGTTAGTATGAAACTTTTGATAAGTCTATTAGGGTGTTTGAGTCTCATGGAAAACCTCAAAATTTTCTCTTACAGCAAAAAAATATCAAATATCACAAACCATATAAATAATCAAATTGCAAAGTATTGAGTGCATGATACATTATCATATAAAGCACAATCAAGATATAGGATAGATACCAGATGGATATTAGAAATAATATTTAGACGGCCATTGACTATATTGTGGATACTTTTTCAAATTTGCAAAGGAAAATAGAATGACATATTATATCATTCACATCATGACATCGCATACCATTGCATTTCATATATGGATGATTAATTGATTAAATTATTATCTTAAGGATTTTCAATTACATTCATGATTTTTATACATTCAATGGTGTCATCCATTACATTGATAAACATATTTTCATTCATTCCTTATGTTTTAAGTGATTAAAGCATACAAGTTCATTTACATTAGATTACCATCATGTAAATAAATAATTACATACATTAATGCATACAATAAAGCAATATCAAATATGCATTAAGATAAAACATTGCATCCATATGCATCCATCATACATCGTACATCTAAGAATCTAGATCACTACATATAATCATCATCATAAATTAAATAGCTATCTAGTGAATGTCATCCATACATCACATCCATGTGCATCAAATAAAAAAAAAATGAAAAAATATAAATGAAGAACATATCATAAGCCATAAATAGTAATATCATATATAAATGTGTCTCAAAGTACATCATATGAGTACAAAATGCCCACAGGATACAATCATGTAGGTCCTCGACCTTACACTAAAAATGATACATATACAAAAAGTAGCTGTGATCTGACAAGAGGCCTAGCTCTGGCCGACTCCCCCTAAACTAGAGCTCTCATCACCTCCCTCAGCCTTGTGACCTGGAGCCTACTCTATAGTCGGATATGGACTCTACTGTGTGCCCTACTAATGGCCCTGTGTACCACCTAGCCTGAGGAAGCCTAGCACACAAGATACTAGTATATCCATGTGACTAGTCCTATGGCTAGAGGTCTCACATATCTCCCTGTGGATCCTGTGTGATCTACCCCCATGTGTGCTAGAGGACATGTGCATCCTCTCTATCATGTTGGTCCACTAGCTTGAGCTAGTTGTGGACTATATTGGACCTGGTTTGTTGAGACCCTATAGCATGAGAATCCTCTGGGACCGTACCACCAATAAACCTAATGTAGTGGTTATAGGCTACCCTGCTAGTATATATGTCATTGCCCTCATCCATGAGGGCTTATAAGCACTATATCTCTGACATGGGATCTCGGTCACCAGGTAGCATTGGCACTGGTGTTGTGGGTGGTGCCATGACAGCATGGGAAGATGAAGGATCTCCCCTCTAAGCCTAGGCCAAGTCCCTCTCTGCTATAGTTGTACCCAGTTGCACCTCTGCTAGATCACGTGCACTAGTGAGCTCCTGGATCCTCCCCTCTACTATCATAACCCATGTAGTTAGGCTAATGATATGCTACTCTACCTTGATCAGTCTATGATCTCTATCAGTCAGTTGGGCTTGCAGAGTAGCAATAGTGGTGTATCGCTCCATCTACTACATGACATATCAGTCGAGATGACTCTGCAAGTTAGTAACCTGAGCTAGGAGTAGCCCATATGCATTGTTAGGAGGGACCTCACCCTCTTGTAGAGCCTCATCATTTGGATCAACCTCAGGAGCCTCCTCGATGGTGGCCTTTGTGAACCATTCATCCTCTATCCATTAGCACACCTTACGCTCATCAGGATCCGCCTCTACATCTACCTGGTATGTAACTCTACCTAGAGACCCTGATTCATGCCACCAAAGCATGGACCACCATCCTTTGTATGCTAGGGTGGTAGTAGCCCTATCAACCCCAGTCTCCTGGAAGTCATCTGGCTCATATCCTAGAGCCAAAGGTTGAATCCATGGAAGATCTCGCTTTAGTGCCAAGCATAAATATAGAAATGAAATCTCTGGGATGTCCTACACAATCCCAAACTGACATAGGATGCGAGAGTAGAATTAATAATCTCTAATATCAGCCTTTTGGTCGAGTAGCCACCTGTCTCTACGAGCCTGTTGAAGCCACTCGCGTGCCTCAACCCACGTTGGAAAATCCATGTACGATCGCCACTCAATATCATTTGGGTCGAGTGAGGCGAACCATGTGATGTAATGTTGGACATAACCAACATGGGTTCTACTCCTAAACCCCTCCTCTTCATGAGGCCAATAGGTGGCATAACATTGGTGATCATCATAAATCTCTATGTTGTGTAGTGGTAGTTCTCTTGAACACTCTACCATGATGTGCTACCAACCCCAAATCTAGAGTAGTAGGCTCTAGCTAATGCCCCAATGGCTCTGGTTAATGATCTGATACAACTCTCTATACAACTGGTAGAGTAGGGTGCTCCCCCAGGCCAGTTACAGTGGCTGAGCCACTGAGCTCTGAACCACTCTCTAGATAGTGGCTAGGAGGTTCGAGGGAATCCTCACACTTGAGGAGTTTGGAAGAACAAATTGTACCACTAGGTGCATAAAAATTGCCTCACACATAGAGAATATGTTCTTCCCTTACCATTATCCGATATGGAATCCTCCATGATCGATACTACGCTGAGCCTCCTAGCTCCGATCACCAAATATAGCATAAAAAATGGGCCCTTTGACCATAGAAGTAGAAGAGACGATGGCCTTGCCATAAATGGGGATCTTGAAGATCCTGTAGAAATCCTCCAGGGTCATAGTAATTTCACCTATAGGTAGGTGAAATGTGTTGGTCCACGTATTCCAATGTTGGGCCAACACAGTCAAGTAGGTTTGATCCACCCTAATCGTGGGTAGATCCAGGACGTAACCGAAGCCGATGACTCCAAACCATATCCACTCTCAGGGAGTGATATGTCCTTAGAGAGTCTTAAGGATGTGGGGCTCACGAGCTCTAGAGGTCAACCTATGAAATAAAAAGCATAATATAGGGAAAAAACTAACTAAAAACAAGCAAAAACACTTAAAAATGACCTAAAAATGATCACAAACATCTAAAAATTGATAAAAGCACAAAAACATGTCATCAAGCAGTCATAAAAATTAAAAAAGTCACTTAGACAAATCAAAAATGCATTAAATGACATTATTTGCCTATTAAACCTTAAAAAAATTAAAAATTTGATAAATTTTTCCTAAAGTTTGCAAACCACGGGTCAATCCTGCGGTCCGTGTGGTGTCAAAAATTTACCGTTGGGATTTTAAATGTAGACCATAGCTGGCAGCTGTGGTCCCAAATTTATCAATTGGGAACCATAGTTGGTACCTGCGATCTTTGACTATGATCTTGCCCAATCACTTTTCACAGCTAAAAAACAAAAAAATAAAAAAAATAAAGCCTAAACTAGCCTGATATAGCATGAGGTTCGTTACCAATGGTTTAATTAGGTTCAATTAGTCCATTTCTTAATGAGGTTAATTTTACTAGTAATGGATGCGAGGTCTTGGTTTTGAATTACCTTGCCCTTGCCTCGGTCGCTGCGGCTAGATGAAGCTTGCTCGTGGTCTGCCATCGTGTGGTGTATAGGTGAGTGTAGAGTTTGATAGTTTTAGGTCAATTCTCAGTTGTCACTGTCAAGCTCTCCAATTGCCAATCGTTGTCAAGGAATAATGAAAGAAATTTGAAAATTGAGCTTTTATAAGCTTTTCTTATTTTGCATGGACCGCAGGCCCTAGCTGTGGTTCCCAAAATTGCAAATGGAAACTGTAAACCCTAGTTGTGGTTTGCAACTGGTAGAAAATCTAGTAAAATACCACTATGGGAAGGTCTAAAAAGACAAATTAATGACTCCCATGGGGTCAAATTTTCAAAAAGAGCAATCAATGTTGCAGATTTGGTGATGTTCAAAGCACCAGGATCAATTTAAAATATAAAAATTAACAACAAAAAAATCAAATAATTAAAAACACCAAATGCACTTCGTATTCAATAATTTACCCTATACACTTGGCAGTTGCAGTGATTTGCACTCCATGCAATCCGACAAGATGAGTAAATTACCATAAGGAAATTTGGGGAAAACATTGTCATTGTTGATCTGATATGGTTCTTTTCAATCCCTAAGAAGGCTTTCGTAGCTAGAATTTTCCACGGGAATGAGGCGTTTCATGTCATGTCTTCTATGACATATTTCAAAAAATCATAGATAATTTGATTCAACACAAAACTAATTGGATTTGTATCATTTTGATTTCCTAAGATGGCTATTGTAGCCCAACTGCTCCATGGGATAGGAATGTGCAATCACTATTAATAGTTGGAATTAAAAGCTAAACTAGGCCTAGCCAAGGCATTAATATGCTCAAATCTAAATTTGTTTAGATCATCCATGGTGGTCAAGCGACATCGTCATTTTAATAATTGTCATTACTCTCATGGACTCATTGCTTGAGGGGTAGTCATAATATCAAATCATAACCAAAATCAATAGAAGATCCCTAAAATCGTAGATTCCTTGATCTTGTCAAAATTACATTTGTTCTTACGAATCATTGTCAACAACTATCATAAGCTTACCCCTTTGCTTGGGGAAAATAGAAAATATGATTTTTCTTGTTGTTCTTCGCCTTTTAGATCTATGGGTCAGAATATACCTATGGAATGCACAGTTGCACCAAATGATATGAGAAGGGCACAAGCTTTTCAAATGTAAGCCTTTCACCCAGTTGGAAGCAATGATTCTAAGATGCGCATCCTTTTGATGGACAAGATGCATCTAATGTTGATCTGACTAATGATCATCATAGAACCTTTAGCATCATTTTAGGAGGTTTGTTTTTGCTTAGTGTTGTTCGATCTCACAACACATCTCAAAAGGAGCATCTGTAGATACCTAAAATGTGTCATGTTGAGGGCGACTACTCATATGGACATGCTACAAGACCATATGGAGGATCTTGGATAGACTCCAAGATAGAGCAGTGGTTCTAACCACTCAATTTGGGCTCCTTGGCCTAATTAGTCTGAATCGTAGCCCAACCTGTAGTTTACAGGTTGAACTGCGGCTGGGACTTGCAATTTACAATCTAGACCGTAGCTGTAACCTGCGGTCTTAACTGAAGTTTAGTTGGTATTCATCCGAGCCAAATTAATTTGAAAGACCATTTGATCTAGAAGAAGGTGGTTAGAGGACGAAAGCTTCCAATCCAACTGTCCAAAACACCCCTTCTTGATCTTGGCTTCTCCATGAAGCCACCCCTAGCCCTTGGGTAGTCCTATAAGTACCCCTAGAATTGGGTTAAACAAAAGAGAGAGACCATTGGAGATTTGAGTAGCGAAGCCTTGTCGAATTGTACTCTCAACCAAGTATACTAAGAGAGAGCTATTACACTTATCCCCTTCCTACTTGCCACTATTCATGATGAGTTGCATTATGGATACCCTAGGAGCCTAGGAGAGCCAAAAAGTACATATTCGGGTAAATGAAGGCCCTTCACAGTGAATCAACCACAAAATTAGTCTGAGGACACTGAAGGTGATCGTTGAACATCAATTTGGACAAGGAGGTCAAGCCCACTGCCCTTGAAATTGAGGGTAAACCTATCGGATTGCTAACCATGACTTTCAACTACGGTTTATAGTGCAGACCGCTCACCAGAGTTGCGGTTTGTAGCAGAGGTATCATCGCCTTACCTTTTTCATTTCTATCTAGTTAATTAGCTTAATTTACCTATTTCCATGGATTAATTGTAGTTTAGTAGGTTTTTGACCGATAGAATTAGGTTAGAATAGTTTCTTTGTGTTAAGCATCAAATAGGACATTAATGGATTCTTTATGCACTTTCATGCTTTATTTCACATAATTGGTCCATGCATAGTGTAACTATTGTCTTCCTTTATGCATTTCTATAAATCTTGATCCAATTAACATAGTTTAGAAGTGTTTTCTATGCTTTCTTGATTATACATGCTTAATGGTGTCTTTATGCATTTTTCCTAAAAGGGCCTCATCATGAGAGGCTGCCTATCTTTTTGACACTTTTATGTTATTTATTGACCACAGGGAACAAATTCGAAGGAGAGTCAACCATCAAGTTCCTTCCCCAACATGAAGAAGAGGGCAACTCCACCCTAGAGCAGTTTGTGATTAGTTGAAAAGAAACATTAGTGCACCTACCCTGTTGAGGGCTTTGGAATTGTATTAATCGTATCATCATTTGGGTGACCCTAAGAGGGACATGATTGTAATCGGGATTCTTTGCAATTATTAATACAAGAAACACTTATTTTTTTGAATATATGCAATATTGTCATTTTTTATGCTTTGAATGAATGAATACGATATATTATAGTAGATGGTGCACACTTTTTGGTTAGATCAGTGAGCAATTAAAATATGGATAGAACAAGGAATTGGCAACCTTCTCCTAAGGATTTTGGAAAAGTCAATACTGATGGAGCCTCTATAGGGAACCTTGGAAAAGCTAGTGCAGGAGGAATTGGTAGACTTTAAGATGGCTCCCTACTTTTTACTTTTTCTAAGAATTTGGGTATTCTTTCCAATAACCTTGTTGAGGGGTATGGTATCCTTAGAGGCCTTCAAGAGGCTACTAAGATTATATGGGAAAAGGTTCTATTTGAGCATGACTATAAACTTATGATTAATCATTTGAAAACTCATTATAAGAATCATAAGGTTTATTGGAGAATAAAAAGAATTATTGAGAAGATTCAGTTAATTTAGATGGGCTTTTTGAAAGTTGATTACAATCATGTGGTCAGAGATCAGAACAAGAGTGTTGATGCTTTAGCTAATTGGGCTTTGGATAAAGATGATATTAATTGCTATGGCCATCCTCCTAGATGGTGGGCTTCACAAATAAGGGAAGCTCGTGTATCTATCATTTCTTTGGATGGCATCTAGTTCTGGAGGTACCTAGTTTCTTCTTGCTTTATTTTTGCTTCTCTTTGGTTTGGTCAGGGTAGTTTAGTTTTTTGAGGTGTGTGTGTGTGTTTTTTGTTTTGTTTTGTTTTTATGTTTTTTGTATTGTTTTTTATTGTTTTGTGTTTTTTTTTGTTATTGTTCTTGTGTTTTTATTTTTCTTGTTCTTGTGTTTTTGTATATTTGTGTTTATTGGTGTTTTTTTGTTTTGGTGTGTGAATGTTTTCTATGTTTTTGTTTATTGTCTATTGTTGGTTGTTTTTTTGTTTTATTTTATTTAATTTTTTTTAAGGTTTTGGTTGTTTTTGTTTTTCATGTTTTTGTTGGTTGGCTTTGTATCTTTCTATTGTTTTTGTCATGTTTATTTTTTTATTTTTATGTTGTTCTTTTGTTTTTTCTTTGTGGTTCATATTGTGTTTTTTTAAATCTTATTGTGTGTGTGTGTTTGGTTGTGCTTTATCTTTTTGACACACTCAAGGAGATGTTTTTTTTAATATTCTTGTGTGTTTGTGTTTTTGTGTTCTTATTTTATATTATTTCAGGTTTTCTCTTTGAGTATGTCAAAGGTGGTAGGCCAGGTACTCCTTCCTCCTTGGATCTTACCCAAAAGTGGCATCCCTTCTGGGATGTTTTCCACAAAAAAAAAGATAATTTAGGAGATATGTATAAAGGGTACTGCTCCTTTAATATATCAAAATACAATGATTGCATTTATTACATGATTGAAATAAGTGGAATACATGTCAGTGTGTAGCTGTAGTACACATCTTTCATCTACTGGATATTTCAAGATATACAAGGGTGCCAAAGAACTAGGATGAATGTTAATCATGAGCATAAAATTTATCAAACATATTCAAACAATATATTAAATCCTCAAACTTCCCATTATATGTTGATGTGTCAATTGAAACCATGGGTCAGGAGAGCTAGGTGTAATCACATTCAACTATTCTATATAAAATATTACACCATATAGTGCTAATCTAGAATCTGCTATTGGAATTATTGCTTTCCAAACATCAAACTTTTGCTCTTAAACATATATATATATATATATATATATATATATATATATATATATATATATAAATAATTGATTAGGAGGAACTATCATTCATGGGGATGAAGTCCTTAAAGATGTAAATCATAGAGAGCTAAAGATTGATTGAGAATGAGGCTTAAATCAACTTGGGTTTGACCAACTGAATGAAATCCCAAATGCAAAAAAAAGCAACCCAAAAACTACCGAAAACACATCAGCCTTGTCGAATACCATCATTCAAGCATACTTTTTGTAGAGACATAGAGTAGGTCCCAATATCCATGCTTCACCATATTTACTTCTTGACATGTTAATGTTAGTATTAGAATCGGTCAAAAAAGTTTGCTTCTCCTAAGTTGTACTTGTCAATCTTGAGAACATTGATCCAAAGTACCCTTGGCACCTTGTTCTTCATTTTGATCATAAATTTTTGTTGTTTAATCATAAGAATGTTATCACTTGTGCCACATACTCTAAAGTAGTAAACACTAGGTAAGATGATTTTTATGAATTTTCCACTTGAGAAAAATGGCAATCAAGTGGAGAGTGGAAGATGCAATGCCAACAATGACATTGTGTACATTATGCTTATTCCTAGAAACCTAGGAGTTCCTTTCGGCTTTCCCAATGATTTCTTTAACATACATACTCTATGGGATGAATGTGTGTAGTTTTAATTGCTAAGCAGATTATTAGGGATGGTTTGGGTTGCTGTGAATGGCAACTGAAATCTTCATCCCTCAGTGCAATGTCTAAAATGAATAATAATAATGATAATAAATATTTAATGAGCAAGATCCACCTGAAACTTATGGGAAAAATAAACATTGACAAAGGGAATGGGTATAGTTTAATTCCTTTTGTTGCTTTTGTCAGTAATAAGTGAGATTTACCTACATTTTAGTAGAGGCTCATTTTTATTTGTACTTTTCCTGTTGTAAATACAATTGGTATAATTTTTCCAATCTTTTACATTGTTATTTTTGTCATTAAACTATTTTCTTACATTTTTTGTCAAAACAAGGATGTCATACATACTTATATTTGAACATGTTTATTTGTTGTTTTGTTTCTTTCAATCCTTAATTGGTTGGGAAACCCATGTATTTTTTTGTAATTTTTAAAAGTTACTTTATCTATACTATAATAGTCAAATATGAACCCATTATTTTCATACAAATGCAATCAATATGTTTTGAGATAAACATTTATATTACATGCATTAGTATATCAATTTTCTTTATGTTTTGACATAAGTTTATAGATTGGAGGTTGAGGCATAAGATACAAGTTGTATGCTTAGGTAAGGATCCATAGTATTTGTAAGCACTCTTCATTTGTGGTGCTTTGACACTAAAAATATTAGTTATGATGCATGTTTTTACTAGGACTATTACTATTAAAAGTGTGCTAACAAAACACTGGTCTCCTTATTTATCAACTTGATTACCATGACTTCCATCAAAATAATCAAAGTGAATGAATGATAACCAACAATTGAACTTCTTGTTGGGTAGGACAAGTTGAAAATTAATTTCTTCTGTTGTTTTTTCTTGTCAGTAATAAGTGAGATTTACATATATTTCAATAGCGGATAATTTTTATTTGTACTATTCCTATTGTCAATACAATTGGTATAATTTTTTCAGTCTTTTATATTGTTGTTATTTTTGTTATTCAACTATTTTATTACATTGTTTGAAAAAACAAGGATGTCATACATACTGATCTTTGAGCGTGTTTATTTGTTGTTTTGTTTCTTTCAATCCTTAATTGGTTGGGCAACCCATGTATTTTTTTTAATTTCTAATAGTTACTTTATCTATACTATAAACAGTCAAATATGAACCCATTATTTCCATACAAATGCAATCAATCTATTTTAAATATTTATATTACATGCATTAGTGTATCAATTTTCTTGATGTTTTAATACAAGTTTATAGATTAGAGGTTGAGGCATACGATACAAGTTGTATGCTTAGGTAAGTATCCATAGTCTTTGTAAACAATATTCATTTGTGGTTCTCTAAAACTTTTTGTAGTTGAAAACATTGATGTAACAACAAATAATGCTAATGGAGATAGATTTAACCATGGAGCTTTCTTTTATTTTGAAACCAGTTCTTTTCTTTCAACTAACTCTTCTAGTTTTTGTTTAGCTAAGGGTTCTTCCTTTTGTTTTGTAGCAGCTTCTTCTGATTTTTGTCTTAGAATTTGTTGTTCAAATTCTCTCCTCTTTATTGCTACCACCTCTAGGTATAGTTCTATTATAATTTTATCTTGTATTTGAGTTTCTGAATCTTGTCTCATCTAAAACTCAAATTCAACATATTTCTCATTACATTCTTATAATTGAATTGAGTAAACCCGATTCAACAAATGACCTTTTGCTATTTTTTGCTTCTTCAAATGACCTCTTGTTATTTTATGTACATTTTGTAAATATCATTGGGTTTGTTAGAGGGCCCAACTTTGTACTATTCCAATATTTCATGTCTAGTTCTTGATGCCTTTGAGTTGCCTCAAACATGGTGAATGTTTCCTATTGGTTAGGATTTTGAAAGAATTTATTTATTACTAGACCCAGTGGTTATATGAATATTCTAGAGAATGTATGATACAAGGAAGTGCAAAGAAATTTTGCTCTTGATTACATTACATTTTACATGGGGTGGGACATATTTCCATAAAAAACCATACAAAATTGGTTTATATTCCTCTGAATTTTGTCTACCCTTTTGGTCTCAACTAGCATTGTTGATCTTATTTGACCTTATCCCTATACTTTATTGACTAATTATTCTTTTCCTTTTGTCTATGATCCTTTGTAATTAGGTGGGTCTTGTATTATTAGCCTTCTTTTGGTTCTTATTTTTCTACCTCAAATGTAACTATTGGGTGGTTGTTAGATTCTTGAAAACTAGAAAAAAATTGGGTTATGCAAATGAGTTTTTTTGGGTCTAATTACACCTTTCTAATCTATTTATGAAGAACATAGACTTATACTGAGAGGGGGGTGAACAATATAATATGCAACCATTTAAATTTTTTTACTTTAGATAGCAGTGGCATCACCATAACATTAACCATCACAGAAAGAAACACACAAAGAAGAGCCATTTTAACGTGGTTCACCCAAGATGGGCTACATCCACAGAAATATTTTCACTAAAATCTTTCTCAATCAAGTTCTTTGGGAAATCCTTTGCCTATTACAAATTTTATGAACTTCCTATCCAAAGGAGAATCCTTCCCCTCAACAAGTATTTATGAGCCTCCTACCCAAAGGAGAATCCTTCCCCTCAACAAGTATTTATGAGCCTCACACCCAAAGGAGATGTCCTATCCCCTCAAAAAGTATTTATGAGCCTCCTACCCAAAGGAGATGTCCTATCCCCCAAAGCTCTAGAAATGATACTTCAGAAGATCACTGCCTCTTCTGCCACTAGCAAGTGTAACTCCTTTACACAGAAGGAATCCTAACCTCCTTGCTTTGGATCTAGAGACTTATGTCCTCACTGATCACCTCCATAGATGCTCATCAAAACCTGTACTAAACACAGTCAATCGGTCCAGCACAAGTCCTCTCAAACTCTATCACAAATCTGCACCAAACTCAGTCCTCTAGTCCAGCACAAATATGCTCTCAAATCTCTATCAGATATGTCTCAAGCTTAAGACAAAAGCTTGAACAAATCAATTACAACTGCTCACAAGTCTCCACCAATACTTCATCAAATCTGTCCTCAAGTTCTTTAAGAAGAACCAATCCAAATCAGTCCTAGCAAGCTCACCAAGAACTTGCCCAAATCAGCTCAAGCAAGTTTACCAAGAAACTTGCCCAATGTGAACACACAAAGAAAATTGTTAGAGATCCAATGTGTTTCATCCAATCATATCAAATCAATATCATAGAAGCATAAAGAGAATTGTTAGAGAATCAATATGTTCTATCTTTCAAATTTCAATCTCAACTTAAATCAATCTCATAGAAGAATAAAGAGAATCGTTAGAGACTCAATATGTTCTATCCTTCAACTTTCAATCTCAACTAAAATAAATATCATAGAAGCATAAAGAAAATTGTTAGAGACTCAATATGTTCTATCCTTCAACTCTCAACAACCAAACAACTCAATTAGGGTTTCAACAACTTATAGCAATGGCATCAACTTCTCACTCAAAAACCCTAAAGCAAACTTCAAATGCTTCCACTCTCATAAACCAGAATTATGCAATAACTCATAAAATCATCATGATCTCATAATGCATAATCAATACTTCCACTTTTAGAAAATAATATCCACTAAAAATAAGGAAACTTAATTTAATCCTTTTCACTCCAAACTTATTTTTAGAAAACCATCAATCAATAATAACCATGGAAGAATGTGCCCATACCTTTACTTTGATGAAGAAAGAGAACTCAAAATCTGTCACAAAACTAACTCTCAATTTGCCACAAATTAGAGTTAGCAACAATGGAATAATGCACAATGATAAGAGTCCTAATAACACCTTATCACTCCAACTCATCAATAATCAAAACTCACAAATATACATATCAAAAATATTATTTTACACCTTATAACTCCTACTTAATATATCACAAAATAACTTCAACCTCAAAAATAATTACAAGAGAATATCCACTCAATAACTCCAAAGGATTTCTAACCCCAATATGACATTAAGCACAATTATTCCTTAAACCCTTATAACTCCTAAAATACATTTACTTCTAAATGCATTTACCACATAAATATTAAGCATCAATAATAACAATGTCAAAGCAATATTTCTATTTAACCTTATACCTCCATCCAATTACCAACAATAATTTGCCAAGTCAAATCAAATATTCCACATTATCAACAAAATATCTACCTTGGCCAAAAATCAATTCTCCAACCTTAGGATAAGTGTGGAGACACCAACATAAGCGTCAAAGTGCTTCCTCATCCAAAATCATGGCCCAAGGTAACTTCTGTACCATGTGCATAATAATCCATGATAAAAAAATGAAACATGCCCAATGCGAATCGATCTTGACACATCTTCCTAACAAGTGCCTTCACTCCACTACCTCCGTTGTTGGAGCACAAGTGCCCAATGAAACTCTCAAGCGCCACTCATCGTTTTACCTTCTCTTTGCTCGCAAAAATTAAAGATAAACACATTTGTCTTTCTCACAGGCGTATGAAATCAAAACTTAAATACAAAGTAATATGAAACTCAAAAATCATAGAGTAATCTAAAATCAAAGGTCACAGAGCAATATGAATTCAAAGGTAATCATGCAAATCGGAGGTGTATTGAACCTTAGGAATTAATGTCCTTTAATAGTCTTTTGTATCCCATGCAAGTTGACGTCGGCGCTCCTTCCAAACAAACGATGTGGGTGAGGTAAGTCTTCTACATTGGCATCGCTAAGGGTTTAGAAACCCTTTCATTAATAATTATTAAATTAGTAATTATTATTTTATTAATAATAAACTTAACTTAAAACATTTTCAAAGGTTTGAGTTAATTTATTTATTAATAATCAAAATGGACCTTTAAGGTTTTTTCAAGGAACAAAAACCTTTTCATTAAGCCAAGATGGTTTTAATAAAAACCCTTAATGAGTCCAGATGGTTTTAAGAAAAACCTTTAACCTTGTCACCATGGTTTTAATTAAAAACACTTAAACAAACATCATGGGACTTTCAAGATCTTTTTGGCACCAAACTCTTTTTGACATCAGCACAAATTCCTTTTGATATCAACACAAACTCATTTTGACATCAATGACAACTCACAACCATGAAGCTACGTAATATACCCAAAATTACCAACAATATCCCCCTTTGTCATTGATGGCAAAACACTACTGAAACTATTGCTGAAAACCATCCTCTGAAGCTTTGCTCTCCCTGACTAAAGGCTCTCCCCATTACTCAAATCTCTCCCCATTTATAATTAATTGCAAAGGGTCACCTTTGGGGCTCAGGGCTAAGAATGAGCCTCTTAGCTTAGCCCCTCCCCCACATCTTGTTGAGGTGATTAATTCTGGGGTGGGAGTAAAACTACTCCCAAATTCTTCCTTAAATACTCAAAAGTCTCTCTTGGAAGAGGTTTGGTGAAAATGTTAGAAATCTGTTCCTTAGTAGGCACATATTCCAGCTTAACCTGCTTGTCCTGAACCTGCTCTCTCAGAAAGTGATATTTTATGGTAATTTGCTTTGTTCTTGAGTGCATTACTAGATTCTTGGAGATACTTATGGCACTTGTATTATCACACAATATGGAAATAGGTTGATCATGATTTATTTTGAAATCCTCCAAGGTAGTCTTCATACATAAAACTTGTGTACAACAAGCTACTGTTGCTATGTATTCTGCCTCTGCTGTAGACAAAGAAACTGAAGGTTGTTTCTTGCTTAACCAAGCAACTAAAAAATTCCCCAAAAAGAAAGCTCCACCATTGGTGTTTTTTCTGTCATCAATATTGTCTGCCTAATCTACATCTGTAAAAATTGTGAGTGAACTTATTTCTCTTGGGATACCAAAGCCCAAGATCCATAGTGCCTTTCAGATATTTGAGAATCCTTTTTACTACCATAACATGAGTTTATTTTGGTGCAGCTTGAAACGTTGCAACTAGTACCACTGCCTGCATGATGTTTGGTCTGGTAGCTGTAACATAAAGCAAACGACCAATCATGGATCTGTACAACCTTTGATCTGCCTATGGAGATTCATCATCCTTGCTCAATTTACACCCTATAATCATTGGAGTATTTACAGGTTTGCTATCCTCCATACCAAATTTTTTTAGCATCTCTCTTATGTACTTACCTTGTGAGAGAAATATTCCTTCTTCTGATTGGGCAATATGAATTCCTAAGAAGAAGGACAATTCCCCAATCATGGACATCTCAAATTCACTCTACATATTGTTAGCAAAATATTTACACATTTTGGTGTTATTACCTCCAAAAATGATATCATCAACATAAACAACCACAATTAAGATATTATTTCCATCATTTTTGATATACAAATTGCTATCTTCCATAACTTTTCTGAAACCTTGTTTCTGAAGATACCTGTCAAGCCTCGAATACCAAGCCCTAGGAGCTTTTTTCAAACCATACAATACCTTTTTCAATCTACACACAAAATATAAATTTTCTAAAAGTAAGAACCCTTCTGGTTGTTCAATGTAGACTTCTTCTTCTAACACACCATTTAGAAAAGCTGATTTGACATCCATATGATAGGCCTTGAAGTTTTTAAAACTTGAAAAAGAAAAAAACATTCTAATAGCCTCAAGACGAGCAATTGGAGCAAAAGTTTCTTCAAAATCAATTCCTTCTACTTGAGCATAACCTTTGAAAACTAACCTTACTTTATGTATGACTACCTGACCATCTTCATTTAGCTTATTTTTGAAGACCCACTTAGTGCCAATGACATTTTTATATTTAGGTCTTGGAACAAGTTCCCAAGTCTCACTCTTCTTTATCTGTTCCAATTCTTCATTCATAGCATTTATCTAAAAATTATCTACATAGGCTTCACTGAGATCTTTTGGCTCAATCTGAGATAACAACGAAACATCTGTATGGGAATTTGAAGATATGATTCTTCTCCTTGTCCATATGACTTCTGGATTACCAATGATTTGATCCTTTGGATGGTGTTTCTAAACATATCTGGATGGATTTTTAGGAAGGAGTTGTTGTCTTTCCTCTTCTTCTTTATCTGAATCCTCCTTGAATTCTTCTTGGCAATCTTCATCATCAATTTCCTAAACTGGTTCTCTTATCCCTATTTTCTCATCCACTGTAACATTTATGATTTCCACAATAGTACAAGTTCTTTTGTTGTAGCATCTATAGGCTTTGCTCTTGCTGGAGTACCCAAGAAAAATGCCCTCATCACATCTAGGATCATTTCCTAAATTCTGATCTTCCCTTCTGATGTAACATTTACTACCAAAAACTTTGAAATGTTTTACTATAGCTGGTCTTCCTTTCCATAGCTCATAGGGATTTTTGTGATGATTGACTCTTAACTGAGCTATGGTGATAATATACACTGCTATACCAACCGCCTCTTTCCAAAAACCATCAGGAAGCTTTGACTCATTCAACATATCTCTAGCCATATTTTCAATAGTTCCATTTTTTCTTTCAACTACTCCATTTTGTTGAGGAGTTCTTGCATTAGTGTTTAGTGTTGAGGAGTTCTTGATTTAGGTTAAATCTGGTTCTAGTTTACTTTCCATGTTGACAAGGACCACAAATAGTATTTTGGGTTCTTTTCAATTTAGGTAAGTCTCTGACTGCTTTCTTATGGCTAATGTTGATAAGATTATCAAAGCTCAAATGTCCCATTATTTTATGCCATAGCCAACTTTCATCCTCTTGAGACAAAAACACTTTTCTCTTTTTATCTCACTTAGCATGTAGAGGTTGTTAGGAGTTCATCTTGCATTAGCAATGATTTTTCCATTCTATAATTTCCTTATATCACATCTATCAGAATAGAAAGTCACCATATTACCCTGATCACAAAGTTTGCTAACACTCACATAAATCACATTTTCAGTTCTAGTTTTTCCATATAAACATAGAGAACCCTTTGAACAAATTTTAGCTGATCTGTTATCTCCAAAGCCAACTGACCCTCTACTAGTTTCTTTGAGAACTATAAAATTTTATTTTTCTCCAGTCATGTGCCTAGAACATCCACTATCAAGGTACTATTTTTCTTCCTTATCTTGATCATGAAGAGCAGTTTGAACTATCATAGATCTAGTTTTATTTCCATTTGTTTTCCTAACATTCACTTCACTAGATCTTTCCAATTTACACATTCTAGCTATATGCCCAAAATTATTGCATTTGTAACACATAATACTATCATCCATGAGTGGTGCAAAAGAATTAACATTTTTCTTAATATTTTCATTCACAATCCTTGTACAATGGATAGCTCTATGACCATATTTATTGCAATAAAAACAATAGCCATGGAAAATATTATGTAACCTATTTGGAAGCCTATGATGAGTGTTCCTTCTTTTGTGATCAACTCTTGTCCATTGCTCTCCTTTGTTTTCTTCTTTTCTGGTATCCTTTGGTTTTTGAAAGTTGAATTTATTTTTGCTGGATGTTCCTGCTTATTGGATATGGAGATATTCTTTCATTTGCTTTCCAAGAAAAATATTTTGTTTAAGACTCATCTATTCAAGTCTAACTCTTAGAGAAACCACCACTTCTTCATGTCTCTCACATTCGGCTTCCTTCCCTTTCAAAACCTTTGTCAAAACCTGCTCAACTTTCTTTCCTTCTTCAGCTAGGATCTTGAAGTCAGTGAGATTTTGAGATAGTTCTATTTTAGCCATATCTTCTTCTTAATTTTGTAATTTTAAAACAAAATTATCTTCCTCGAATTTTTCTAGATTTCTTAGGGCCAAAAAGAATTCCCCTTTCAAATCAAATTCAATCTTTTCATCACTTTCCGTGCTCATATGATCTTATGAGGGATACTTCTTCAAGCTGTTAGGCTCTTCCTGGAGAGACCCACTCTGATACCAATTGAAGAACATAGACTTATACAGAGAGGGGGGGTGAACAGTATAAGATGCAACCATTTAAAAAAAATTACTTTAGATAGCAGTGGCATCACCATAACATTAACCATCATAGAAAGCAACACACAAAGAAGAGCCATTTTAATGTGGTTCACCCAAGATGGGCTACATCCACATAAATATTTTCACTAAAATATTTCTCAATCAAGTTATTTGGGAAATCCTTTCCCTATTAAAAATTTTATGAACTTCATATCCAAAGGAGAATCCTTCCCCTTAACAAGTATTTATGAGCCTCCTGCCCAAAGGAGAATCCTTCCCCTCAACAAGTATTTATGAGCCTCCTATCCAAAGTAGATATCCTATCCCCTTAATAAGTATTTATGAGCCTCTTGCCCAAAGGAGATGTCATATCCCCCAAAGCTCTGGAAATGATACTTCAGAAGATCACTGCATCTTCTACCACTAGCAGGTGGAACTCCTTTCCATAGAAGATGTCCTGTCCTCCTTGCTCTGGCTCTAGAGACTTCTGTCATCACTGATCACCTCCACATATACTCATCAAAACCTGTACTAAATAGAGTTAGTCGGTCCAACACAAGTCCTCTCAAAATTTATCACAAATCTGCACCAAATTCAGTCCTCTGGTCCAACACAAATATGCTCTCAAATATTTGTCAGATCTGTCCCAATATTAAGCCAAAATCTTGAATAAATAAATCACAACTACTCACAAGTCTCCACAAAGACTTCATCAATTCTGTCCACAAGTTCTTCAACAAGAACCAGTCCAAATTAGTCCTAGAAATCTCACCAAGAACTTGCCCAAATTAGCTCAAGCAAGTTTACCAAGAAACTTGCCCAATGTGAACACACAAAGAGAATTGTTAGAGACCCAATGTGTTTCATCCAATCATATCAAATAAATATCATAGAAGCATAAAGAGAACTTTTAGAGAATCAATATGTTCTATCCTTCAACTCTCAATCTCAACTCAAATCAATCTCATAGAAGCATAAAGAGAATTGTTAGAGACTCAATATGTTCTATCCTTCAACTTTCAATCTCAAATCAAATCAATATCATAGAAGCATAAAGAGAATTGTTAGAGACTCAATATGTTATATCCTTCAACTCTCAACAACCAAACAACTCAATTAGAGTTTCAACAACTTATAGCAATGGCATAAGCTTCTCACTCAAAAACCCTAAAGCAAACTTCAAATGCGTCCACTCTCTTAAAACATAATTATGCAATAACTCATAAACTCATAATGATCTCATAATGCATAATCAATACTTCCACTTTCAGAAAATAAGATCCACTCCAAATAAGGAAACTTAATTTAATCCTTTTCACTCAAAAATTATTTTTAGAAAACCATCAATCAATAATAACCATGGAATAATGTGCCCCATACCTTTCCTTTGATGAAGAAGGAGAACTCAAAATATGTCACAACACTAACTCTCAATTTTCCATAAATTAGAGTTAGCAACAATGGAATAATGCACAATGATAAGAGTCCTAATAACACCTTATCAATCCAACTCATAAATAATCAAAACTCACAAATATACATATCAACAATATTCCTTTACACCTTATAACTCCTACTTAATATATCACAAAATAACTTCAACCTCAAAAGTAATTACAAGAGAATATCCACTCAATAACTCCAAAGGCTTTCTAACCCCAATATGACATTAAGCACAATTATTACTTAAATCATTATAACTCCTAAAATACATTTACTTCTAAATGCATTTACCACATAAACATTAAGCATCAATAATAACAATGTCAAAGCAATATTGCTATTTAACCTTATATCTCCATCCAATTACCAACAATAATTTGCCAAGTCAAATCAAATATTCCACATTATCAACAAAATATCTACCTTGGCCAAAAATCAATTCTCCAACCTTAGGAGAAGTGTGGAGACACCAACATAAGTTCCAAAGCGCTTCCTCCTCCAAACTCATGGTCCAAGGCAACTGTTGTACCACATGTACAATAATCCATGACCAAAAACAAAACACACCCGACGTGAATCGATCTCGACATTATACCTAGAGAGCGCCTTCACTCCATTGCCTCCGTCGTTGGAGCACAAGTACCCAATGAAACTCTCATGCACCACTCATCGTTTTACCTTCCCTTTGCTCGTAGAAATTAAAGACAAACATATTTGTCTTCCACATAGGCGTACGAAATAGGAACTTAAACACAAAGCAATACGAAACTCAAAAATTACAAAGTAATCCAAAATCTAAGGTCATAGAGCAATACAAATTTGAAGGTAATCGTGCAAATCGGAGGTGTATTGAACCTTAGGAATTAATGCCCTTTAATAGTCTTTTGCATCCCATGCAAGTTGACGTCGATGCTCCTTCCAAAAAAACTATTTCAGTGAGGTAAGTCTTCTATATTGGCATCGCTAAGGGTTTAGAAACCCTTTAAATAATAATTATTAAATTAATAATAATTATTTTTTTAATAATAAACTTAAAACCTTTTCAAATGTTTGAGTTAATTTATTTATTAATAATCAAAATGGAATTTTAAGGTTATTTCAAGGAGCAAAAACCTTTTCATTAAGCCAAGATGGTTTTATTAAAAACCCTTAATGAGTCCAAATGGTTTTGAGAAAAACCTTTAACCTTGTCACCATGGTTTTAATTAAAAACCCTTAAACAAACATCATGGAACTTTCAAGATCTAATTGGCACCAAACTCTTTTTGATATCAACACAAACTCCTTTTGACATCAATGACAACTCACAACCATGAAGCTCGACAACATACCCAAAATTGCCAACACTTTGCAAGTGGAAATAGAAGAAATAAGTCTAATTTAGATCTTAATTTTTTATTTTATACATGGATTTTGATTTGGGTCTTTTTGGAAATTAAAATTTTACTTTTTGTTTTATCTGTGTCTATTTTGGTTTTACGGTGTGTTTGTACAATATTCAAAGTGATAAAATAAACAAAAACGTACTAATAAAGACACCATAAATAGCTGAGGCTCTCACAATAAATCAGGAGTCAATGAAAAATACCTCGTACACTCGTAAGTACTTGAAATTTAAGTGTTATTCAATAGTGGTTGATGTAGGCATATTATAATTGATCATGGTTTTATCATCGACTATGGTGTATTGTAGCAACTAGTGGAAGATACTAGCTACAAAATTCCATGAATGAGGAAGATAAGAAGGTGACCTATAACATAAATGAATTCAATGGTGACAATACTTGAAATGAGGAGGCTAAAAATACTTTGGCTAATGAAGTACATAGTCCACACAAGAAATTTACTTGTGATGTTGTGTTACTCGTTGTTGTCATACTATATGATATAATGATGTTTGGATGGTTATGGAATTATAGGTGTTGATGCCAAGTCATCACGCACTTCAAACACTGAATATCATAGAAAGAGAGGTCCAAAAAGATGTGCAACAGAGTCAAGAAACACAAATAAGGTGGAGATGATTTGCAATCTTAATGGATAACCCGTAGAATTTTTTTTATTAAGTTTGCATCTTACTTAGGGATGATTGTGAGGGAGATTATCCCTATCAGCCATACAGACTAGAGAGCAGTCCTAGTGGAAGTTAAAAACTAGTTATGGACACTCATTATGGTAAATTTCTTGCGAATGGAATTCATAGTATCCATTTTTGAATACTTATATAAATGTTGCATCTAATAAGATATTGCTTTGATGCAAAAAAATATATCATTTTGGACACAATGAAGAATTGGGTCTTTGTGACCATAGACAAGCAATGACGTGAATATAAGCATCGACTTGTGAAAAAACACTATGACAAGTATGATAATAATGAAGATAGAAATGGTAATCCTCCACCTCATGTATCACAAAAATATTGGGAAGCCTTTGTGAATGGTAGGAGCAACACTTATTTTAAGGTAAGTACCAACCAATTTACTATGGTTCATATCATCGTTATGTTCATGTGAATTTTTCCAACCTTGCTCTTTCTAATGAATTTATATATTGGTCTCTTCATTGAATTGTAGGCAATGAGGCAAAGGAAAAAATAAAATAGATCTCACCAATCCATCATGCACACTTGCAGTCAAACATGATATGCTTGACTAGAGCATGAAATGGTATTCTATCATACTCATCCATTATATGTGATAAACATACCTCTATTGTTCTATCGTATGAATTATACCCATGTCTCTCCAACTATATATCTTGTAGAGGATGATCCAACCAAATGTGTCGAGTTGTAATCTCTCACACTTAATTTATCAAGCCAGGTTAATTTTAAGAACAATAATCCTATATAGATTATTCACCAATTCTTAATCATTGATTTTATTATGTTTTCTTAGTTTTGTTTGTAGGAAATGAAAGTTTGCAATAAATAAAATTGAAATGAAATGATGCTTAATTCAAAATATGCAATTTATGATTTAGACTAAGTCTATGTGTGTGGATCCACGTTATGATCTAAAAATGCATTAACAATTTAATAGATTTTTAAAATTCTATATCATGCAACTTAATTAAATCCATTCTCTAAAACTATTCTAAGTTCTAATTAATTCTACCTATTTTTAGGAGGAAGAGAGCAAGGGACTAACTATTCGGAGTGGGCCCTACCTCTTACAGGTCAGTATTAATCTCTTCTCCTTTCTATTCTATTTTAATTTTAAAAAATAATATTCATTTAAACTATCTTAATGCTATTTAATTCATGTGTGTAGGGAAATAAAATGGAAGTTACAGTAACAAGTAAAACATGAAGAAATTACAAGATACAATTACCAAATTCATTGAAGAAAATGTTGCTACTTTATTGCTTGACTTCAATCTTCATTCATACAATGTAAATGATAGAAAATGCAAACAAAAAATTATTTATATCATAGAAATTTTCCAAGGTCTTTACATTATAATATATAGCTTTTACATCACTCCTTCAATAGAAGTCTTCAACTCCTTTTTGTTACATCTTGAATGGTTGAAGATTTGTCTACTAATATTACATAACAAAATAATATAATATTAAGATAACCTAAAAACTACTTTTGGACTTATTATAAACAAATATGTCCAAGTGGCATAATACGTAACAAAGACCTAAAGTTTGAATAACTCACTAACAAAATGAAACAACTTTTTGTCCTCTTCCTTAGGGAAGAGACAAATTAGGACTACATTCAAATTATGTAAATCTCTAACAACTAACAAATTAATAAATTACATTTTAATAACGAATTACATAAAAAATATTGGATTACATTCCAAATATTAATGTCAACACAACAATGACCAGGTTGACTATGCATTACACGTTGTGTTGGTTGAGTTGTTAGCATACATGGAAATTCTACCGCATCAAACATATTTACACAACCAACCATTTTTCGTAACCCCTTTTTGTAACACCTTTTCGTAGATACTTTCCATAGGTGCTTTTCATAGGTGGATTTGCAACCCATTATCAACATGCTTCCTCACATGTTGGTTCATCTATGTTCGGCCTGTTATTTGGCTATAACGTCTCCTACAGACTACTGGCAATATCCACCTGATGAAAACACAAAAATCTTGCACAATTTTACATGAAATTTCTAGTATATGTCACATATTATCCCATGGAGCATATTTATCAGAAATAATGTAAATAATACAAATTACACATGAAATTCATCAAAATCACATCCATAATCATCAAATTTTGCATCTAAAAACCAGATAAAAACTGCATAATATAATCATATTTTAATGCTCATCATTTCCCCCCAAAATGAAGGGAATGCATGTCCTCATGCATGCAAAATTAAAGCTAGGACATTGAATATTTTATGCATATATTTTAGTTTACATAAGATTATAGGGAAAACCCCCACATTCCACATCATTTCATCTCACATATGGATGTATAAATAACTAATTATTATGATAAGAGTTAACATTTTCATTCATGATTTTCATCCATTCTATGGTGTCTACCATTAGTTTGTTAAAAATTGATTAAATTTATTCCTTATATTTTAAGTGATTAAAACATATAAGTTCATTTGCATTAGACCATCCACATGAAAATAATGCATCACATATACCATATAATGTAATAAAAATTAAATGCATCATCAATTAAACAAAAACAAAACATGAATTTAACATTCACTACTACATCCATCTAAGCATACATAAAAATGCATCCAAATATCTAGATCATAGCATCTAGTTATACATTAATCATCTACTATTGCATGTCATTAGTACATCGTATATATAGATTAATCACATCATCAGATAAGAATTACATACATAAATGCATCATGAATATAAATAAATCATAACACATAATGAGCTTTTAAAGAGGATATCATATATATGTATGAATAAGAAAGTACATCATGGTATAAAAATACCCACAAGATACAATTGTGTAGGTCCTCTGACCTTACAATAAAAAATGATAATGCCATCATGTCATATCAAGCTAGGCCTACACCCCCTAAGTCACCTCCACCCTCAACCCCATATCTTTGAGGTTACGTGGAGCCACTACCCATCGATCGCTTTGATCGTGTAGCTGATCTGTGACTAGGCCACACTGATAACTACCCAAACTTGTTGGACATTTTGAGTCCCTAAGTCAAAGTTATCATTGATATCACCAGATGAAGTCATCATTAATACCAAATATTTTAGTAGAAAACAAAGGGGATACAATGGTTATTTGATATCCAAGAAGAAGGCCAAAGATCAAGTGAAACAGTGCAAAAGATAGAAGTTAAAAAGGAGTTATAATATTTATTTTATAAATTATTTAAATTCAGTGTGAATTTAAATTTTATAAATAAATATTAAAGGTACTTTATCAAAGGATATAATATTATAATATGAGTTATTATAATATTAAGTAAGGTGGTGAAAAAGAGCCCAAATTAAAATATTAATAATAATATTTTACTACACCCAAAGATGGGTGTTAGAATTTAAATATTTGAAGCATGTTACAAAGGTTTATCTTCACCGACATCATGTGGTTTAATTTCATTTTGAAGTGCCGATGTTCTAAAGCAAAGGAGGAATATTAATATTTAAACCTATGCCCAAAGGGCATTAAGATTATCCTTGCTTGATTGAAAAGATAGCATATGAATTAATTAATGCAGAGCTCGTGAAATGGATGTGCGAATTTTAAGTTTAAATTGCCAGCGAAATAAACAAAAGGGATAGTGTCGAATAGTTGGAATCCAACTAGGCACCTTGGACTAGTGGAAAGAGGGTCGCGACTTACATTTTGTGTGCAAGGAGGCCATTGTTCGAGTCTCAGCAGAAGCGCTTGGCAGGTGTGTTGAAAGTGCCAATCATGAGGCGCATGTTTTGTGGAACAAGGAGGGGATAAAGTTTTTTAAGCACATGGTATTTCACCTGTATTCAAAGAGCATGTATCTCATGTCGTTTTTGGTGTCATGGTTAAGACGTTAGAGTGGGCTGCATTGAGAGTTCGAAACTCTCCAAAGGCAAAGGTAATATTTTGATTTTAATTTTAATTAAATGCCTAAGTTGGAGGTATAAGGTTGCTTAGTGGTTGAGTTTGGAAAGGTTGCTTTGTAATAAAGTTTTTTGGTAGTTGAGAATTACCTTTAGGAGTTATAAGGAGAATTTTGTTTTTATTTTTAAAGTCTTAAATTGCTATTGTGGAATATTAGAATATTAAGACTTTGTGGGTAGTATGTTATTTTGAATTAAGGGACTTTGTGACTATTGTGAGGATATTGATTATTATTTAACTTGGAGTGATAAGGTGTAATTTTGATATTATATTTGTGATATATTTTGTTGAATAAAATTATCCTCTAACCCTTATTGAGATTGGCAAATAAATAATTGTGAGTTTGGCAGATTTGTGAGACCAACTACTTGTAAAACAAAAGGCATGGGCAAATTCCTTCTTGATTGAGTTGATTGATTGGCTTTACTGAAAATTGAGTTTGGATTGAAAAGGAATTGATTAGGGTTTCCTTTTCGAAAGTGGTTGAGTTATTGCTTCAAGGTTTTTTGATTTGAGAGTTGAGATTAAAACCTTGTTTTATTAGCATTGTTGTTGAGATCATTGGTTGAGTGAAGTGTTTGAGTTAATACTTCAAGGTTTTCTGAAATTGAGAGTTGTGATTAAAACATTGTTTGATGAGCATGGTTGTTGAAGTGAGTTTTTATGCAAAGAACTTGAACTAGGGTTTGAAAAGATCATGATTATCATTGTTATGTGAGATTTGTTGTTGAGCATTGTTGGAAATATTTTGAGTTGGATGATACATGCTTGGACTAGGGTTTGTGAGCAAGTGTTGTTTCTTGAAGTGATTGGTTGAGTAGAGTTTATTGAGCCTAGTCAAGTGGATGTATGAAGTGATTGATCAAGTTCCATAAAACAAACTATTCTATATTCTGATTTGAGTTGATATTAAGTGTTGAGAATAGAACATATTGAGTCTCTAACAATTCTCTTTATGCTTCTATGAGATTGATTTAAGTTGATATTGAGTTTTGATAATAGAAAATATTGAGTCTCTAAAAATTATCTTTATGCTTCTATGAGATTGATTTGAGTTGAGATTAAGTTTTGAGAATAGAACATATTGAGTCTCTAACAATTCTCTTTATGCTTCTATGATATTGAGTTGATAAAGTGATTGAGTATTGAGTATAGAACATATTGAGTCTCTAACAATTATCTTTATGTTTCTATGAGATTGGACAAGTTATGTGTGGACTTTTTAAGCAAATTTGAGGTAAGTCTTTGAGAAGACTTGTGGACTGATTTTGTGTGAGATTTTGTGGAATCTTACAATACATATTTGAGAAAGTCCTAGAGAGGACTTATTGAGTAGATTTGGATAAGTTCTATGTGAGATTATTGAGAAAATTTGGACAAGTTATATGTGAGCTTTTTGAGCATATTTGGATAGGTTATGTGTGGACCTATTGAGAATATTTGGACAGGTTCTGTGTGGACCTATTGAGCAGTTTTGGATAGATTCAGTGTGGACCTGTTGATCATATTTGGATAGGTTCTATGTGGACCTGTTGATCAGATTTCGATAGGTTTTGAGTGGACCTATTTAGTAGATTTGAGTGGGTTTTGAGTGGACCTATTGAGCATATTTGTGCTATACCGAATAGACAGTGTTTAGTGCCAGAGTTGAGCAGATTTATGCTAGACTAAATGTATTATGTTTAGTGCAAGAATTGAGTATATTTATGCTAGACCGAATGTACTGTGTTTAGTACAAGAGATTGAGCAAAGCTATGCTATACTTACTGGACTGTGTTTAGTAAAATATTAAGACAAATATTTTGAGGTGACAGAGCAGAGAGGATAGTAATCTCCAGTGGATAGAGATCCATCATCCAGGGCAGTGAGGGTAGGTATTCTGAGTGGGGACAAGAGTCTTCAGTGGAGAGAGATCCACAAGCCAGTGTAGTGGAGGTAGTGTCTTCTAGAGGATCACCATCCAGAGTAGAGGATAAAGATTTCTCCTATGGATAGAGATCCACAAACCAGATTTAGGGGATAAACATATCCTTTGGATAGAGGTCCATAAACATTGTAATTGGGAAGGATTACCAAGAGATCATTTGAGAAATATTTAGAAGAAATATTTTCTCTGTGGAAGTAGCCATATTTGGGTGAACCATGTTAAATATGTGTCTCCATTGTGTATGGTATTTTGTGCATTACTTTGATTTTTGCTATTGATACTACTATCTATACACTACATAATATTGATTTGAAAAGAAAAGTAAAAATTTCTCTTATATTGTTCACCCCTCTTCTCAATATAAACTTGTGTTTTTCAAAACTCACTCTGCCTTATCTGTTGGGAGCTCCCTATTGTATATCTCTTTGGAAGAGTATCATCGCATAGCCTAATCCAAGTCTTTTGGGTAATGATATATACTGCATTTGTTGTGTGCTGAGCTGAGCCCTCCTCTACGAGGACCTTAAGTCTCCTAATCTCTGCATCCCTACCTGATTCTACTGGCCCTTTCATGGTTGGAGTAGATGTTGTATCCTAAGCTATAGTCATGATCACTAACTATAATTTAAGAGCATCCCTCTCCATGGTCCTATAATATACCTCGATGGTCTTGGCTACCAATTGTACCTATAGAGTGTCTATCATCACTATAGCAGTATCCACCTAAGCTTAGAGAGTAGCCCTCTCCTTAGTGTACCCATATCATAACTATTGTACACCACTTAACTAACTCTGAGTAGTAGCAAGAGATGTATCTCACTCCATCAACTACCTTTGATAAGTTTATAGCTATGCCTATACAACCTGTAGTTGTGCTCATAGCTATGCTACCTCATCACTCAGGGCATCCTCCTAACCTTCCTCCTACGATGGGGGCTCATATAGCTATCCTATTGCTTGCCCCTACTTACCCTCTGTCTTATGACACACTCATCACTCATTATCATTGCCACCATATTTCATTTCTACTACTATAGGTCTACCCATAGGTTCACCACCATGCCATAATCGAGAGACCCACCAAGTATCATACTCAATAGTGGTCCCTGTATCCTCTAAACCAATATTCACAACTAGAGGGTCCACCTCCTTTTATAACTACTCTACCTAAGGTGGCTCAAATGATGTCTTGGTGTCCCAACACTGATAGAGGACTATCTTATTTGGCACATCCTAAGCTATGTCGAACTACCTAGTCACCTGAGAGTAATGGAAATACTCTCTCTCCTTCCCATGGCACCCCACAAGCCATATTCCATGTCTCATTGTGGATAGGTACCTCCTTTCATCAGTATAATAAATACAATCCAATTAGGGCCTCCATAGAATCTACTCATGCTACAATCCCTCTAGTGACTTTGTATAATGTGCTAGGATACCTCCATGTGGTAAAATTTGACCAGTCTCCTAATATTGTGGACACCATACTACATAGAAAATATCATCATCCCCTAAGTCATATCAAAACATTGGTAATATAGCAGGTTGATCTACCTAAATGTTCTCCCATACCCAAATCTAGAGCAGTAGACTGCATCTCACTACCACATGATCCCTACACTGAATCTCGTATAAATCATCATAAAGTTGTATCAATAGTGTGCTCCCCTATGCCATAATCATTGGTTCCTATAGGTCACACTCCACTAGGTCCTATACCATGTCTAGGAGGTTCCAAGGGAACCTCACCCCTAAGGAGTCAAGTAGTAGTACATTAGATATAATGTACATGGCTACCACCTATTATCGAGAGAAGATGCATCGCTCATACTATCTACTAACTAAGACCTCTCTGTGGTATATATCCTAAAGTGCCTCAACCACTCTAGTGCAAAACACCCACTCCAAAACCCTCTCCTAATCCTATATTAGAGAAGTGATAGCTAATGCATCCATGGGGATCCTAAAAATTTGGTAGACATCCTTCAACGTCACCATCATCTCACTAGTGAAGAGATGGAATGTGTTGGTCCTACTATCCCAAAAATGAGCTAGGGTCATGATATAATACTAATATGACATTATTGTTGGCAAGTGCACAACCTGTTTGAGGCCAATCACCATAAACCACTCCCAATCATCAACATCCAACATCAACCATAGATCCAAGAATAGATTGGGCTCCCTAGCCTAAGTTATCAAATTTTGATACCCAAAAATATGCAATTCAAAGAAAACAAAGTAATCAATCAAAAAAATCAAAAACTCATTTCAAAAATACCAAAAACATCATAAAAATCATCCAAAAAATCAAAACAATTGATCAAAAATAAAAAATTAATCCTAAGGTTGGCCACTGCTGATAGTCACTTTTTGATTGTTGAAATTCAAACGCTACTGCCAACCCCCCTTGATGACCCTCTTTTGTCCAGACGGGCACCGTTCCTACCTAGCATGACCCCATAGCGGCTCTCACATGGGATCTTCCCCAAAATTCAAGTGCAAAAAAGTTAAAATCTAACCTACCATTAAGCTAACCTAATATAAAATACTAAACTATGGTGAGGTTCATTACTTGCAGTTTATTGTGGTTCATTTAATCCATTAATTAGTGAAGTTCATTTTAAATTTAACAAATCATGTGTTGGATGGATATTCTACCTCAGGAGCTCTAGATCCACAACTCATCGATGCCTTAAGTTGATCCTCCATAGTGGCATATCTCAATCTCGGTAGCATTTCACTTCAAGTTATCTCTCTCCTCCCTCAAAGTTCACTTTTCTCTCACTGCCAGATGGTAAAATGACTTTAAAAATTGCCAAAATTTCTTTTATATTTTTTAAATTTGGTAGTTGTTCCTATGAAGTATGATTGCATTTCCACACGACCGTTATACCTCATGACAACCTCAAAATTTTTACATCTCCATTGTCGTACCTTAGGACAAACTCCATACAGTAATAAATGCTTTCATTTCATCAATATGATGAGATTCATATTGGACAATTAAGCATATCTATCAGTCTATATTCCTCAAAAGTTTCAAAAAAAAAACATCAAATAAACAAAATCTCAGATGCACCTCATACCTAGTTATTTACCCTATACACTTGACGGTTGCAACAACTTGCTCTCCATGCAATACGATAAGATGAGTAAATTACCATAAGGTCATTTGAACCAAATCACTCATTGATGAATTGAAATACCTTCACTTCAATCCCAAATAAGGCCATTGCAGCCATACTACTCCATAAGAATGAGGTGTTCATTTCATTCTTCTATGACATTTTCATTAAATCATCGACCATAATGATTCATCATATACTTTAATTGAATTGCTATCATCTTGATTCTTTAATAAAGTCATTGTGGATGGACTGCTTCATGGGATAGAGATATACAATTACTAATAATAGTTAGAATCATAGTTGTAACATGACTTTCCATTTACAAATGTTATCATCTTGCAACATCCAAATCAGTCATCTTAGTCAAGTGACTCGTCGCTTTCTTCACTTGCCATTTCCTCATAGACTCATCACTTGAGGGGATAGTCATAATCAAAGAATTCATAATCAAAATCAATAATTATATACCTAATCATACAAATTATGTTCATCTACAAATAATTGCTAACAACTATCATAAACCCTTTTACTAGGAAAAAAGCAAAAATACTAAACTAAACCTTTATCAGTCTAGACTAACGGTTCATGTAGCTTGACAATGCTACCCGATTGCCTTTAGATTCATCAAAGTTTTACTCAAATTAAGCCTACCCATTTTTTGGAGGTAATGATTCATAGATGCATGCTCTTTTCATGATTGGGGCATCTAAAGTTGACCAAATAAATGAAAATCAATAAACCTACAATGTGATGTTAGGTTGTTTGTGTTTGCTCAGTGTTGTGCTTTCATACAACGCATCTTAACAAGGTTCATCTATAGACACCTAAAACACATAATTTTGAGGAGGCTACTCATGTGGATACATTTTTAGGCCATATGAATCATCTTGGACCTTTTCAAGATATAATAGTGGTTATACCCACTCAAACAGGGCAAAGTAGTCCTTTTCAACATGGGTCCCTATCCCTCCTAACAATTGTGTGGTGATCGTTGGAGCTGATGATGGCCCCAAAGTAAGATGCACCTATTGAGTATGACCTCATCTGTAACAAACTCAGGCTTCTTAAGTCGAGTAAAATCAATTACAAAGCAACTGTTCTTGGATTATTACACACTAGAACCTTTTAGAAGTGATGCCTCACCTCCCCTGAGCCTAATTAAATTTTGGTCTTGGCTTCTTCAAAAAGCTAAGATGTCAATTTGAGAGGTCTATATAAGGTTACCAAAAAATTCATAGAAAAAAGATAATTAATCCCTAATTGATGTAATGAAGTGCTACCCTTTTGTGATTAGAGTGCTCAATCTCTCATAAGCATCAAGATGCTACTAAAATTGCATCATAAAGTTTACATTCACATCCATGGAGTGCATTGGATCTTGAAGGATAAATATTACTATTGTTCATCATAAATTCACCATGCATTCAAGCCAATTCCCATGATCAAAATGTATTTTGGAACACAACAAAACTTGAACATCAATTCAATATTCAAATTGAACATTGCCAAGCATCAAGCATAGAAAATAGGATCTTTGTTCGATAACCACTATGCCCGATAGCGACCCACAGGAGAAGCCATCAGATATGACGATGACTAGAAGAGCCTATAATTTTTATCAATAATGGCCTTGTTGTGATGTATATTTTTCTCTATTTTAGAAATTAGATCAACTTTAGCAATTTTTAATTTTGTTTCTAACATACTTTAACAGTATTTTCATTCGGTATTTCATGCATTTATTCACTATTTTATGCATTTCCTTTCCATTTTGTATCTCATGAAATTGGCCTCATCTTGAGAGGCTTTACATTTGCTATTGATGTTTTGTAGGTACTTATGTGTGTAGGTTACAGGCCTTATCATGAGCCAGTCATCATCAAGATCATCCTTCTTGGCATCATCAAGTGGAGGTTGCTAGGAAAACCCTCCATTATCAGTTCAGGAGATTACAAGAGATCTTTTGAAAGACATCTGTTATTGGAATTATGATGTAATTTGTATCAATTTGGTGAATCCCTAAGAGGGATATATTATAACCCATTGTAAAGACATTTTTTGAATATTAATGAGAAGGGAAATTTCAATTTTCTATTTCTTGTCATGATGGTTACATAAATTTCATATTATCAAGTTGATTTCATTTTACATTTTTGTAGATGTTAGATATTTTTTCAATTCTACAATATTCCTATGTTACGATGTAATTCTCATTTGAAAATTACTAATTAAAAAAAAGCATATAAATAAAAATTCATATTATAAACTAAAAGAGACCCCCTTTCTTATAACATACATCCCCTTTTCTAATAATCCTTTATTTCATTTTCAACCATGAAATTCAGCTTATAAATCATGTTTCTAATACAACGTTCTTTATATTCAAATGTAAAGTATGCTCAAGTCAAATTATTCAAATTTTAGATTAATCAATAATGTTTCCTTAGCCATCCATTACCTAATAACACCATTACCATATTTATAAATCACAAGTCACTTAATATTTATCATATTTGAAAACCCAAATTCAAATAATTAAATTACTTGATTCATACCTCAAATCATTTATGCACCTTAGAATTCGGTACCTCGCATGTAAGACTAACAAATAGTGGGTTTGAATTGGGTGTGCACATGGTAGTCGATGTGTCGACCAATGAAGCATCATTGGGGTCTATGATTCATAATCCTAAGGCTAAAGTTTAGCATAAATCATAGGCATTTCCTTTAATTTAAGGCATTCATCTGCCTATCATAGGAAACAAAATGAGCACCTTACAATAAAAATATGCTAGGCATACACAAGCAAGTAGACCCCTCCCTTGGACATTCCAACGTATGGTCCACATTCCCTACATAGCCTCACACTTCATTAGGGCTTGAAACACCCATTTTATAATTATTTTTTTGTTTTATTAAAACCCTCCTACATAAAGCTTTAATAAATCAACTTAAAACCTTAAAGAGGTTTGCATAGGAGCATTGTGCTTCATTTTGTTAGTCTGTGATCATGCAAAAAAATGACTATCTAGGGTGTAGGATAAATATTATGCTTCTCAAATGCACCAAAAACCAAAACAAAGGGCTTAAATTTGGTTTCTTTTGCACAAGCTCAGAGGATAAAAAACACAATACATTGTTTTCCATAGTCAATTATTAAAAGAAAATTTTTATCTTCACAAGAAGAGATATATGCACTAAGACAACACAACAAGATATCACATCATATAAAAGTATTCCACGATGGTATTTCAAAGAAATCACTTCACATAAAAAATACAATGATATAGATTACCTTTGGTCTTTTGAAGTTATCTGATTAGAGAAATTGAACATGAATACTTGAGCAATCCCTCTTGCTATGTTTCAATGAAAACTCTGTTTCCATCGTTCTTCCAATATCCAAAAACACTCGAGTATTATAGTTCCTTGGAAAAATAATGAATCCCATTCTTCTTTTCTAAATGGGCTGTTAAGGTACAAGGAGATAGTTCAGCTAACTTTTTGAACTAACTTTGCAACCACCTCTTTATTTTCAATTTTAATTTAAACAATGCAAATATTTTTTTATAATTGCTATTGCTTTTATATTCTTTAATATTTTCAATTTTGTAATGTTTTTAAAGTGTAAATATTAGTAAATATACTCATAAATATATATTACACAACATTAGAAATTCAATGTTCATTATATAATGTATTTACAAATATTAATAAGTCCACCTTATTAATATAAGAAACTACATACGATATTTTGATAATCATAAATATCAATAAGTCAAATTTATTAATATTTATAAAATATTACACTAATATTCTTAAAAAATACCACCTTTAATGCTAACAAGACCCCCTTATTAATTAAACGATGGAAATTATAAGATATTCTTTAACTAGATTACTTTCAAAACAAAGGCATTCTCATCTCATGAAGCAAATAAGGACAAGTGTAGGGAAGAAAAACATACAAATCAGACCAAAGAAATTTAGAGTGAGACACCACCATTCCTTACTTCTCCTATCCAATGCATAAATGACTCTTTATGATAACTTCAAAGTTATAAACCTTTCTAGTGAACGGATCTTTCAGGTGATGATGACCACCCACAAGCACAAAAATATGAATGCATGAATGTAAGCCACATGTGGTACGCACTTATTATACTAGGTACATCATACTATTGAGTCATTTGTCACATAATTTCTCTTCTAGTACCTCATTTCCCATGGTTGACTTCCTCACCCACCCACGAGGATACTTGGTTCTCTAAACACAAACCATATCAACAATACCATATCCTTACAACATAACACAATTACATATAATCAACTAAATGCATCCAAAAACTAAGTATTAATCATCATCTATCAATACAAAGTCCATATCACTAAAAAGTGCAACCAAGGTGGGTCATGACATACTACCCCCTTGGACTAAATATAGTCCTCTGTGTTTCTCATGCAATAAACATTACATGTCATTTTTATTTTGAAATAAATATGAAAAATATCTTTTCATGTCATCCACTTTTTCCCAAGTGGTATTTGTCTCTGAATACCAATCCCACTAGACCTTACTCTATTCTAGATTCTAGTTCCTCATCATTTTGCAATGGAACTTCAAAATTTTCATAGGATTCACCTCAATCATTGAGGGACCGACTATCTACAAATTGGAAACATTCTACACATGGTCAGGATTAGCAATATATCTCCTAAGCAGGGATATATGAAAATTATCATGGATATTTGATAGGTTGGGTTACATGGTGATACGATAGGCTATAGGACTTATCTTCTCGGTGATCTCAAAGGGCCCAACATATTGAGGATCCAACTTAGTAGACTTGATGGCACTTTTCATGGGATTTACTCTTAAGAATACTCTGTCTCCCATAGAGAATTCTCTAGATGATCTCTTAATATTAGCATATCTTTTTTATGATCAATAACTTCCTTAAGCCTCTTGTTGTGGCCATTTCACAACTAGCCCCAAATTTGGGGACCCACCTTAAATTTTTTGTTTTTGGGAGTTTGCTTGTCTTGGAGTGCTAATTTTGATAGTTTTTGCTGCTATGCTTTGGGTTTTATTGTTTGGTTACTAGTGTTTTGCTTTTAACCATTTTAGCATTTAAATTTGATCAAATAAATAAAACATTATATATATATATATCAATATATAATATATATAAATAAAATAAAATGAAAGTTAAAAATAAATAATAAAATAAAATGGAATGAAAATAATAACAAAATATGTCTATGTATTTATGTATATGTATATATATATTATATATATACATATTGGAAATTAAGCCATCAATGTGGCTTGGTCGTTAGTTTATTTGATATTAGAATATTATGTTTTATTTTTTAGTTTGGTTTTAAAGTTGCTAGAAAGTTTGTTTCATTTTAGTGTTTTCTTTTTAATTTTTTTTACTTTAATATCACATGTTGGTATTTTATAGAAAATACACACTGTAGAACAACCAATTGTGTGGCATATGGTGAGAATAAAGTGGACACTATGGATTCTTAGGGACTGACGTGGACCGCATAGACGTAATGTGATTGCATGAAGGTATCAAGCGACATGGATCTAATGTGGGAGATGAAATAGCGATCTGCCAAATGATGCTAACTCGAATAGGTCATTTATAGCAAGTCTTTCAGATAATGTTACTAACTAGTGTGGAGGCAATAGATGGGGTATGATATTCAAAGGCACATCGTACGATAATATTTGCAAAAATGACTACTGGTAATGTAGATTTCTGTGCTGAATTGGATACACCTAGACCAATGCCTTGGATGATAATGTTGATACAAATACTAAAGATGGATTGACTTAAATGGCCATGACATGGAGATGTGAACTTGGATAAGTTGGACAGTGACAATGTAGGTACGAATTTATCCACGTAACAACTTAGACCAATGAAGAAGAAGAGCCCTGGTTGGATAAATATTCATCATGTAGGAGGGCAAGCATTGGTTACTACTAAAATATATGCAGTGTTTTCAAGCAAGACAAGAGTAGCAGTAGCAACTCATGCAGTGATAGCATGGTACTGCAGAGCCACTAACATGGCTAGCACAGGGCATTAAAGGTGGATGTAATTGGTAGATATTATGTTGAACCTGGATGATTAGGGTTATGCATAAGGGATTGGACTCAAAATGTACTTGTAAAAAAATGGTGAATCCTAATAAAAATCAAGGTTAATCATGAATAATCCTAAGCAAATCAAATCGAGCATCTTCATACCAAACTTTGGGGTATTTGAAGCCCTAAAATATAAGTTCATACTTGGAGCTAATTTTGACATATTAAATCATATTATAACTTTATAAAAACACCACCATTATATCAGGCTTGAAAAGAGCTTTCCAACGAGTACAAATATGCCTATGTTTGGATATATATTATGGAAAATTGACCCTAATAAAAAATTGGTCCTAAAAATTTTAGGCAAATGGGCCGACGTCGAGGGTCCTTATATTCACCAATTTACAATTTTAAAAATCCTAATATTCACCCAATTGGTAAATATTTTCCACTATGCATAACCCTATGGATGAGTTGGAGGGCAATTCTCGTCAATGTCAACAAGAATGACCAATAATAAACAATAAACATAAACAAAAACCTAGTAGTGACTAGGACTGGTAGTAAGATGAAACATGGACTGGGACCACCTAGTGATGCAACAACATACACTCAACATGCAAGTTACCTATATAATGATAGGTATGACAAATAAGATCAAGATACCATCAGATATATCGTTCACGATAGTTGATGAGTCCAACCTTGATCGAACGACAATGGCACTGCTTGTACCACTCTTGCACTGGAAAAAGGCCATGATAATTTTAGTGATAGGGATAGAAGATGTAATTCCAATATGAGGATGCAGTGATAACATAGACTATGGGACTCAACCAGACTATGGGAGCCGACGTGGCATATCAAAGTTATTAATGAGAAGTAGCGATGATATAGTTGGCTGATAGGATTTCGTTAGCTAGTTATGCAAGTCGATTATATTTTTTTTAGCATTATTTGAAATATAAATATGTGGTACATAGAGCCCCACTAACATTGATGAAAGTGGATAGCAAATGCATAATGGGAAGCTTACATCAAGTTGAGCATTCACCAAGGATATCATGTAACAATATTTCATTGGATGAAACCGGTAGATAGTGTAGTTAGGCTTGATGATAAATATAGCTAGTGAAACTCAAGGGATTGACCGAAGACTACAGGAAGATTATTTCATGGGCCATTAGAATGTAATAACTCTCTAAAAATTCTTATCCAATAATGATAGATCCAAAAGTAGCGTACTGCGAGAGCAATTTCATTTGGTATAAAGGGTAGTTTAGTCATCAAGGTCACACCAAGGACAATTGCTATAATGATAATATTTCATATTGCCTTCAAGTGAAATATACCTGACGTAGTTGAAAAAGAACATCCCAACTATAGATGTGTAATTTGATTTTGACCACATACATGGAAGTTGTCCTTATCGAAGATAACACAGTTATGCCCACTAAGGGGCTATAGTAAGCGAAGCATCTATATGTATTAATAGAGTGAATAATAAAAAAATGTATTGGTTAATACGTTTTGGATATTTTTTGGAGGGGAATAACACATATAGAGTCACCACAATTTTTTTTTACATTTCCTATCAACACGTTGCCACGGTGATGGAGATAAGGTGTCGCGAGGCATTACATGTAAGGGATAGATGAAATATAGGAATAGTATATTAATATTTTGACCAAAAAAGGGATAGGGTGGTTTAAATTTCATAATTGAACGAGGAGTATTTTGATTCAAGAAGATGAATTGAAGAGTCTCCATGGGTGGAATGAGGAGATGAATAGTTGGTGTGCAAATGGTTAAATACCTCCTAAAAACAAGGATTAAGGGTTGAAAAATTTAGATACAAAGTTGTAGGTGTGAAAGGGATGATTTGGAATTGGATATATTTGAATATTTCTTCTTCCACCTTGCTAGACTAGACTTTTCACCATTTGATATCCATATGATATCTATCCTATTCTATAAAAACCCCTTAATAAACAAAATTTCATAGGGAAAACTATGATTTTTTGATGATATGATTTTTTTCCACACAAGAATTTTTGACGTTTTCCATGAGACTCAGACACCCTATTTGATTGATCAAAAGTTGTGTGATGACTACACAAGACTCCTAAAAGATACAAGCCTATTAAGAAGACCAAGATATTTTCTATCCATGTGGGTGCAAAGTGAATATATTATATGAGGCATAATACTACCTCATTGCCATATGGGTTTTATTCAATCCATTAATGTAATGAGGATCACCATATGGTCATCATGATCCTAAGCTTGGACGCAGTTAGACTAGACTACTAGACAATACAGTCCATCTAAGCTAGCTCATCCATAAGTTGACATTGGTCTATACAAAAGAAGGTCACCAATATTATAGACATATCACCACACATAAGTATACTCTATTGTTAGGTAGGTTTCATTCAAACCATTATTGTAATAGAGATCACCCCATGTGATGAGTGTCATTATTGTCATCATTTAATTCTTATGATTGTCAAATCCAGGGTGGTGTCCAAGGTTGTCTACGATAGCAAGTTTTGGTAAATTATAGTTCAGGAAGTTAGGTTACAATATTATTTGGTGAAATAGATGTTTTTTGGGTCTTTCAAGTTCACTTTTAATCCTAAATTGCAGAAATGAAACTATTTTACTTGACAGAATTGAAATTGCAAAAATTGAACCTTTAAAGCTACAGTTGCAGAAAATTGATAATTCTAAACTACAGTTGCAGAATTGAACATTTGTAGAATTGAAAAGCCTATTTACTCTTTCTAATGGAAATTAATTGGAAAGGAAAATTCTCAAATTGAAATCATCATGCTGAAATTCACAATGCTGGAAACTATAAAAAATGCTGCAAAAACTTGTCAACAAATGTTGTTGGAAAACTTGTCAAAAACTGTTGTAGAAATGAAATTACAGAAAATAGAGGTATTTAAAATAGGGTTCAACCGATTGCAAATATTCTAACACAAATCACACTTTTCAACATCAAATAAATTATGCTAAAACAAAAGTTAGTATTGTTGCACAAATGAAAACAAGAATTTGACATAAATGCTGCAAAAACAGAATTAGTCAAAACCTACACTTTTTGCTCCTTCCTTCCAGTCCTCAGAGTGGGCCCTTGATCCTTGGTCCAGAGGGAATAATTTCTACTCCAATACTAAGAACTAATCACTCATAAACTCACAATCTCATACAGATGAAGAAAAATTGCACTTTTATTCAAATATTCAAATCATAATGGTTACAAAAGACTTTGTCTGCTTTTGACTTGTATTTCTACTTGGACTCTCTATGGACCTAGCTCAACCAATGAGGGAGCATCCTATATATACTAATTTCCTACATGAATATTTGCAATCACTAAATTAATATTCCTTTCTAGTTGTTTCTGATTTGCCTACTTTATTGCAGGAGACCTAGTCTATATTGAGACATAAATCTACTGCAATATCTGATCCACATCCTCCAGCTAGTAGAAAAGGGTCAAAATAGCCTAGGATTATTTTTCACACCTATATTTACCTTATTCTTCCTTTCTCCTTCCGAAATGGATGCATTTTTGCCTTTTTTGTCGAAATAGTTCAACTTTACCCTTCATTCTAGAGCAGCTCCGAAATATAAGGCAGAGCAATAGGATTGTACTGTTGCCACCAATTTTGATTGAGTGGGAGCATGTTCAAATGTGCAACTGGTATTTTCTTACATTTTTAGACATATTACAACCATTTACATGTGCCTCCCTTGACCTGGTGTGTGACCTCCTTAATAGTTGCACAATTCTGGTTTTTATATGTTGTTTCCAGTTGTTCCTACAGTTTTACCTTTATGTCTTGTTGCTCATGTTTGGACCATGTGGAAGTGCTTCCAGGTGGATCAAGAGTCTTCCTAAGTCTACCTTAATAGTTTCCCATCATTTCCATTTGCTTTTTTTGACAAATTCCATGCCTCCCTTTATCATGACAGGTGGCTGGAATTTGTATGAGGTTGTTGTTGTAGCTGGAATATCTTGTTTTCAGCAGAATGGTGGATCTGGCACCAAATCATCTTACCAGTTTGTATTTAGAGTGGGAAAACATTCAAATTATCTTATGCAACCACAAATCTCAACACACTCTATTGGCTACCAAATTCATTATATACTTTTCACTAACAAATCATGCAAAAATAGAGTAAAAAGATGTTGAAAAACAGTCAAAATAGGGTACAGTGCTCCTATACATTAAATCATGCAAACACTTAACAAATAATGCATTTAATCACATAATTGGCATAAAATAATATCATATTTTATTTTAAGGCAGTTTTTAGATGTTCAAAATATGACAAAAATGAGGTATTTTAGGGCCTCATCATTCCCCCCAACTTAACCTGATGCATGCCCTCATGCATTTTGGTGGGCCACAGATGCACTAAGGTCCAACTCCTGGTACCAGATTCCCCAAAATATTAGTTTTCTAGTATAGTATCCTCTGCATTATTTCAGCTCCAATAACCATTTCTGAAACTCTTCATCAGGTTGTGGATCAGAATCAAAGTAATATGGCACATGAGTGATAATAGTTGGTGGCCTAAATCTCAAGCCTATCCACTGATGTTTAACTACCAAGATTGTCTGCATTACTACCTCTGCCCTCCTATGTGACCATAATAGGTTAGTAGGTGACATTGGCTCCCTTTTCTGCAAGGAGATAGGCAATTCTCCCCATCTAACTTTGCAAGCTGACAAGGCATTTACAAAATTTCCTATGCAAAATTATTGAAAACAAACCATGCTATCCTTCAGATTAAGTAAATAAGTGCATCTGATCTCTAGGTTGTCCATCATGTTGAAATGTTGACTTGTCAATGCTTTATGATTGGGTTGAATATGCCTTAACAATAATCCAAGCTCCAACTCTGTTTCCTTATTCTTCCTTTTCTCCTGATCCCAATACAGTTGATTGTTCAAAGTGGAGATAAAGGATCGGAGTTGTATGTCCCCTATGTAAATATGAGGTAAAAATTGTACATCCTCTAGCATGATATACTTGTGCAAGAAAAACTCACACAATAGATTTTTTTGCTCTTCAAGGCTATGTAAATATGCTTCTAAGAAATCAGGGGCAGTATTCAAATCAAAAGTTAACCTTGAGAAAATACGCATTACCTGCCATCTGAAGAAGCATTCTCTGAGGATCAAGCTATAAATCCTAGTAGGCCTTCTACATTGTATCAGACCTTCTGCAATCTAGCATAAGTTTTGCACCTTTTCTTTCAAATCAACATTTTTTGTAGCTTATGTTTCATTCTTCTTTTTAGGGGTTTCAGAGTTGCAATGCATGATTCTAGGGTTTGGCAGCATGATATCCACTTTGCAATATCCTCATTATATTTTTCTAATGGAATCATCTCAAGTGGATGCACTACTAGTGGAATTTTGGGCAACAAGTCAACTTGAACTCCTATTTCTACTGTTTGCACCTTAAAAATAGAATTGTCAACATTTTCATTTAGATCTACTTGAGGTGATGTACTTACTTGTGGTGGGATGATATGAGCTTTAGGGACCTCACTCTCTGATGTGCCTTGCTCTTTCTGCTATTCTACAACATTTTTAGGGTATTCTAGCATAGTTTCTGGATGTTTCGAAGCTACTTCGAAATGAGACTATGTATCTACAAGTTGTTTTAGAGCTAACCCAGGATGTTTCGAAGTTGCATTCAAAAGTGCTAAAATGGCCTCCTTTGCCAAATTTTGTTGTATATTCTATTGTGGGCCCATATCTAGGGTGTGTAAGCCTTCCATGGCATCAATAATCCCTTCTCCATCCCCTTGTTTAGGTGTTATTTCTTGTCTTGTATGTTGTTGTGCTATTGCAGTAGTAATAAAAATAGAATTGTTAGGTGCATTTTCCAGATTATCCTCCTCAGGTCTATGAGGCAATTGTGGGGTATCAACTTGTATTTCTTCTTCTAGAATCTACCCTACCAATTCAAGTAGAATTTCTACCATCTCCTTTCTAGAATATAAATTTTTAGGTAATGCCTCAAATGGTGCCAGTCTTCTTCTCAACTCTTCTATTTCATGCAATAATTGGTTAATATATTTATATTTCTCCTTAATTGTTGCTTCACCTTTTTCAATCCATGTTTTTTGAGTTTTTATAATCACTCTAGCAACTTTTACATGGTCATCTAGCTCATATTCTTCATACTCATTAGTTTCTTGAAGAATAGGTAGGTAGGTTCATGGCAGGTGGTGAACTAGGCTCTCCAACCTCTCCAACCTCTATAAATGATTCCTATTCCTGATTAAAATATTCTTGAAATAAATTTCTTATTCTTAGGCTAGGGTTTCCTTAATCACCTCTTCCTCATCCTATTGGAGTATCATTTTTCTCCTTTTCTTGTGATTGGTTGATGTTGTAGGTGTGATTTCCTTAGTTGTAGTTGTACTCTATTTTCTCTGTCTTAGACTCCTTCTCAGAGGAGGGGGTGAAGGTGGTTGAGTTGGAATTTCAACCTCTATTTCCTCAACTTGTTCCTCTATAATAGAGTGTCCTTGTAATCTAGAAGACCTCCTCAATTATTATGTACCTATTGGTTCCTTAACCTACTCAGTTCTTATAGAATAGTTTTTTGTAGACTTCACTAAAAAATCAGAGTCTATTTCATCATCCTCCAAGGAATCCTTTACTTTAGCTAGTGACCCAATTGTGTCAGGCTCTAACTATGTAGATGTTTGAGCAGAAATTTTTATGACTTCTTCATAGAAAGTCACTTTCTTTGTTTTCCTCTGCTCTGCAGGTTTAGATTCAACCTTCCTTTTTCTCTATGCTCTGGTCCTAGTAGTTGGTGGACTAGGAGGGGATGAGGGGGTTCCTTCAAATTTAAGGGTAACCCTCTCATCTACATTATTTTTAGGGGTATCTACCCTATCTTCTACTTCATCAGAGGATTCTGCTTCTACATCTTCCTCCTCTACTTCTTGTCTGGGTTCTTCTTCTTCTTCTATAATTTTCTCATTCTAGGGGGTAAATAACCTATTGAAACTCTAAGGATTTCCCCTAAAATGATATCTGCAAATAAGCTTTATGAGCCCATGGTGTCTAAGGGATCCCTTGCCCTATTGGTACCTCTTGGCCATATTGTGCAATTCTTGATGCAGGTATAGAGGGATATTGATTTTCACTTCAGGGTGTTGGTTACCATACCTCAAATGGTGGAGTAGTTTCATATGGTGCCTTGATAGTACAACATACTATCCCTCATAGGTTAAGAATTTAATTACCTAGACTACAACTTCATCCCAAGGTTTTTGAATACTATTTCTCTTTACCCCTTTATAGATGTTATTGTTCATTTGCATAACAGGTTTTATATCCCTTACTTCGGAGAATGTTTGAACAATTTTTGAAAGTGTATTTCTACTGGCTCTAGTGATTTCTAGTCCTTGCAAAGGTAATTCAACAATTATGCTTAAGACCAAGGGGGTTACCTCTATTCTCATGTCATTGATGGTTGCCCTATTTTTTTGGAGAGTGTGAGCGAACTCTACTACCAACCCCTTCGAATGGCCATCAAATTTCTCCAAAAATACCATTAAACCTGCTTGTTGAAAAATTCTCACCATTTTAGGATAATTTCTAAACTCCTCCAGGTTATTTGGCTCTACTTTATTTTTCTACCCCATGTTATCTTCAAACTATGTCAAGTTCTACTTTAGACTCTGGTTTCTACACTCAATCTGGTTTCAACTTAAGAAATTAACTACACTATAGTGTTTTTTCTTCTTTAGAACATTATTATGGTTTGATCCAGTGTATCCTACAAATGTTGGTGATTACAGAGCTCGAGAATGAGTATCTTCGAAATACAAGGTTTGGCTCTAGAAGGTGGTGTAGAATACACTAACATTTCCATGCAATTATCGGACATGTGGTGAACATTATTTTGTTGGATGTTTGAAATTTGATTTTGCACATGAGTGAAGGATGGTGGGTTGGTAAATTTCTAGATTACAATGCATGTGCCTAAACTACTAGCTGATGTGGATGGTCAGATTTTAAACACTTGGATATTCTTTCAAAAATTATGGATGCCCCTCTTTCCTTGGTTCACATGATTGCACATGTCAGAGTACCTAGATCACATGGGTCCAGATCAGGTGATGAAAACTAGGTACATTTGGATGCTGTAAAACACATTGATCGATGCCTTGTTGATCATTGCCATGTATGCTTGAAAAATCATACCCAAATTCATGAGGGTTGGTTTATGGCTTGCATCATATGGATTTTTTTCATTGAATGAGTGTACCAATTGATTTGAACTATTTCGCACGTGCATGCCAACCAATTTTGACTTTTCATGCTTCGCATGATTTCAAATTTTAAACTTTGTTCTAGAGCTATTTTCATTCTAGAGCTCTATTTTTTTCTTCCCATACAAATGACAGAATGTGAAATTTCATTCTGGAGCTCTTCTTCATTCTAAAGCTCTATGTTATTTCCCTCATACATTCAACTAGAATGTGCAGTTTTCATTTCGGAGCTTTGTGTTTTTCCTACATATATACAACTAAAATTGTATTTTTATTTTGGAGCTATGTTTTATTTTGGAGCTCTATGTTTTCTCTACAATCGAACCTGAATTTCTCATTCAACCAAGAGCAGAATAGGGTACTTTTTGGTATTTTGGAGAGAATATCTTTTTGTACTTGCCAGGTTTATGAATTTTTTTATGCCAAACATGGATTATCATACAATACATGCTAAATGCCTACTATGAAAAAAATGCAAGAAACACATACCTGGTTGTCCTGAAAATTGATCATGCACTTTCAAATTGCTGCTTGTGATGATTGTTAGCTGAGCATCTGAATAAAAAACAAAGCATATGTGCAGTTGGTGAGATTTATACAATGGTGGAACAATGATGGGTAGATAAAAAAGACAAACATGTCAAAAACTGGTTTTCATGTAAGTCTAATTCAATAGCGCCTTCGAAAAGGTTTTCACTATTGGATTATTTTTTCATTCATTTTTTCTTTCATCTCTCCTTTTTTTTTCTTTCTCTCTTTTTTTTTTCATCTCTCTTTTTTTTGTCTTGGTTGTGCCCATGAAGGAATTTCACAATTTCCCTGAAATTGTGCCCATGAAGGAATTTCACAATCAAGATTATTTCCTTTTGTTTTTGTTTTCTTGTTTTCTATTTTTTTTTCAATTTTTTTCAAAAATCATGTTGAATCTATGTTAGAAGAGAGTGTCTCTTCTGATATATGTACTTCCAACTGTGTGATCTACTTTAAAAATTCTTCTTTAGTCAATGGCTTATGGTATACCCAAAGGCGATGTCCATTAACCACTAACTTTCTCATTGAATTATCGATGGGAGAAAGATGGACTGCTCCATTATCGAACACTTCTTCAATCAGGTATGGCCCAAGCCATCTTATCTACAGCTTCCTAGGAAAATCCTCATAATGAGAATCGAACAACAATGCCCAATCTCCTTGCTCAAACTTCCTTTGCTGAATGTGACTATCATGCCACAACTTCTGCTATTGTTGGATCACCTCCATTTGGTGCAATGCATCCAACCGAAGTTCATCCAATGCATTCAGTTGTAGGATCCTATCCATATGTACCTGTGACAAGTCAATACCAACTTCCAAAGATGTACGAAGTGTTAGTAACTCAAATTCAATAGGAAGAAGAGGTTTCTTACCAAAAACCAGTTCGTAAGGTGTGAAACCCGTGGTGGATTTCCATGTTGTATTGTATGCCCAAACTGCTTCTGGTAATTTATTAAACCAATTTCTCCTATGTGAGTCTACTATTTTGGTCAAAATTATTTCTAACTCCCTATTTGTTACCTCAACCTGACCATTTTCTTGTGGGTGATAGGGTGATGATTTTCTATGCCTAATTTCATAGAGTTCAGTAAAAGCTTCAATTACCTTTGATGCAAATTGGGGCCCATGATCTGTGGTGATAGATCGTGGAGCTCCAAATCTCTAAAAAAATTGAGTGTAAAGGAAATCAACAACCTTCTCTTCATGAGCATGCTTAAAGGCACGCACCTCAGCCCACTTAGTCACATAATCAGTGCATACCAAGATATGCACCTTTCCTTGAGATGGTGGGTCAATGGGTCCCACAAAATCTAACCCCCATTTCTCAAATGGTTCTAAAACCACTTGAGGTTGTAGAGGCATTTCATTTGTGTGTGTGGGTTTCCCCATTCACTGACATGCATCACAATAGCGAATATACCTTTTTACATCTTTATGAAGCGATGGCCAATAATAACCTGTACCTAAAAATTTTTGAACTATGCTTTTTACTGAATAATGTCCTCTTGATGGTTCATCATGACAAGCATAGAGGATATCATGCACCTCATCCTTTCGAATGCATCTATGTAAAACATGGTCAGGACCACACTTGAAAAGTAGACCTTTTATCCATTTGAAAGATGAACTTTGTCTTACCAATTGCTTCTTTTGTTTGGCAGTGAAATGAGAAGGAATTTTCCCTGTTACCAAAAAGTTAGTTGTATCTGCAAACCAAGGTGATTGTACTGATATAGCAAACAGTTTCTCATCTAGAAAAGTATCCTCAACTAACTCCTCTACCCCTGTGTTATTCAGCCTTGATAGGAAATCTACTACTACATTTGCTTTCCCTGGTTTATTTACTATTGTAATATCAAACTCTTGTAATAGCAATAACCAACGAATAATCCTTGCACTAACCATGGGTTTGTTCATCAAGTATTTGATGGCTGAATGATCAGTATGGATGAATACTTGATAACCAATGATATAGTGATAGAATTTATTGATGGCATACACTACTGCTAAAAATTCCTTTTCAGTAGTAGTATAGTTCTTTTCTGCTCCAGTCAAGTTTTTTCTTATGTAGTAGATGGCATAATGTTCCCCATCCTCTATCTACCCTAATGCTGCTCCAATTGCAGTATTGGAGGCATCATTTTGGATATGAAATGGCAATCCCCAATTAGGACCTCGTAACACAGGTGGAGTAGTTAGCTTTTCTTTCAAAGCCTCAAAATATTCTTGGCATTTTTTAGTCTAGTTAAATTCAGAATCTTTGGTCAATAATGCAAACATGGGATTTGCTATTGTACTAAATATAGACACTAAAATCTAGGCACTTGCATTACACATCACAATTCTACATAATAATATATGCCTAGGTCTAAACTTAGGCATATAATTCTTGCACATTATTCATTGGCATTACACACCACAATTATGCATAATAATACATGTCTAAGTCTAAAATTACGCATATAATTCTTGGACATTATTCATCCACATTGCACATTTCAGTTTTACATAACATTATGTGCCTAAGTTTTGACTTAGGCATAAAATCCTACACATAATTGTATTTTCTAGATTTTATTAAATCTGGAAAATATCCTCCTATGATACCCTCTCTCCTCACTTAACATGTGTCCCGACCACATCACCATCACTCCTTTGCCACCTATCATACACCCTTGTCCCCTTTGTCCCTTCACATGGGCAACCCTCCATATTTAACTCCACTTGCCACATATCACACCTCACTCCACACATCACTCCACTTGCACCTACCTACTTGCCACATCTCCCCAGTTAAGTGAGAAACTTCTAGTGACTGACTACAACTATCTAGGATAGGTGGCTACCTAGTCCTTGCCACTTGGCAGTCCTGTATTGCCACCTATACTTCCCTCCAAAACCCTCAAATACCTATAAAGGTACCATCACATGTCCAAGAAAGGAGAGGAGAAAATGCTAATGTTATGCTACCCGGATTGTGTTGTGTAAGCCATACTCATTGTTTGTTTTCTTCTATCCATATTCATTTACATTAGTCATTTTTATTTACATTTATCATTATCATTGTGACAGGTGCTACTAAATCGTTATCCATTTCCATGTGTGCAGATTTCAGGTTCAACAAGCTCCAGCTCATCATGGTGGTCACGATAAACCCACCTTCCACATTGTTGTAGCATGAAGAGACGAAGACACCATCCTTGATATGTAAAAGGGATTCCCCTTTGGCACATTTCTTTGTAAAATGCACCCTAAAAGGGTCAAAGTGTATTAAAAGAGACTTTCCCAAAATTAATAAAATGTTTCATTTTATTGCAATGGTGTTGTGTTTTTATGTATACAAATTGGCGATCACGGTCTTCTTACCCCTTTTCCCTCTTATTTTTTTTTAATTTACAATATTAACTTTGTATCTCTTTGTGTAATTGCAGGGTTTACCAATCCATAATGCATCTTCATAAGGAGCAATAAAAGGTCTGAATTTCATAATAGAAACCTCCTCAAGAGCAGGAAATCCAGATAAGTGTTCTTTAGTTTCTAGAAAAAAAAATCCTTTAATTTTTTTTTTAATTAAAAAAAAATATATATTGTATTGTGTTTTTAAAACTTCTATCTATTTTAATTTCATTATACAATTAAATTAAAAAAAATATTATTTTCATTTAGTTAATTTAATTTTTTTAAATAAATGCTCTATTATTCTTCTTTTGATTATTATATTTATAATTAAATTAAAAAAAAAATTAACAAAAATAACCTGCGTAATGTTACACAGTTAACTGCCCAGTCTACGTAGTTATACATAGTCAACTATACAATTAACTACACAGTTGACTATGCAAAATTGCACTGTGCAGTTAACTGCATAGAATGTGCAATTAACTACACAGTTAACTGTGTAGTACTGCACAAATTATGCAGTTAACTGCACAGTTAACTGTGTAGAACTGCACTGTGCTGCACCACAATTTTTTTTGAAAACCATTAATAAAATAAAAAAATAATTTTAAAGATATCCATTATGCAGGATACATTCACCACCTCACCATCAAATCACACATTTATCCTACACATAATTGTATTTTCTAGATTTGCTACCCAGTCCTTGCCACTTGGTAGTCCTGGATTGCCACCTATCCTTCTCTCCAAAACCCTCAAAGGTCTATAAAGGTACCATCACATGTCCAAGAAAGGAGAGGAGAAAATGCTAATGTTATGCTGCCCGGATTGTATTGTGTAAGCCATACTCATTGTTTGTTTTCTTCTATCCATATTCATTTACATTAGTCATTTTATTTATATTTATCATTATCATTGTGACAGGTGCTACTAAATCGTTGTCCATTTCCATGTGTGTAGATTTCAGGTTCAACAAGCTCCAGCTCATCACGATGGTCACGACAAACCCACCTTCCACATTGTTGTAGCATGAAGAGACGAAGACACCATCCTTGATCTGTAAAAGGGATTCCCCTTTGGCACATTTCTTTGTAAAATGCACCCTAAAAGCGTCAAAGTGTATTAAAAGGGACTTTCCTGAACTTAATAAAATGTTTCATTTTATTACAATGGTGTTATATTTTTATGTATACAAATTGGCGATCACGGTCTTCTTACCCCTTTTCCCTCTTATTTTTTTTATTTAGAATATTAACTTTGTATCTCTTTGTGTAATTGCAGGGTTTACCAATCCATAACACATCTTCATAAAGAGCAATAAAGGTCTAAATTTCGTAATAGAAACCTCCTCAAGAGCAGGAAATCCAGATAAGTGTTCTTTAGTTTCTAGAAAAAAAAATTCCCTTTAATTTTGTTTTTAAAAAAAAAAAAAAAAAATATTGTATTGTGTTTTTAAAACTTCTATCTATTTTAATTTCATTATACAATTAAATTAAAAAAAATATTATTTTCATTTAGTTAATTTAATTTTTTTAAATAAATGCTCTATTATTCTTCTTTTGATTATTATATTTATAATTAAATTTAAAAAAATTAAAAATAACTAAAAATAAAAAATAAAAAATTAACAAAAAAAATTTGCGAAGTGCTGCATAGTTAACTGCACAGTTTTGCACAGTCAACTGTGCAATACTGCATAGATTGTGTAGTTAACTACACAATTAACTGTGCATAACTGCACTGTGCTGCACCACAATTTTTTTTTAAATCATTAATAAAATAAAAAAATGATTTTAAAGATATCCATTATGCAAGATACATTCACCACCTCACCATCAAATCACACATTTCTCCTGCATATAATTGTATTTTCTAGATTTTCTAACCAGTCCTTGCCACTTGGCGGTACTGGATTGCCACCTATCCTTCCATCCAAAACCCTCAAAGGCCTATAAAGGTATCATCACATGTCCAAGAAAGGAGAGGAGAAAATGTTAATGTTATGTTGCTCAGATTGTGTTGTGTAACCCACACTCATTGTTTATTTTCTTCTATCCATATTCATTTACATTAGTCATTTTTATTTACATTTATCATTATCAGTGTGACAGGTGCTACTAAATCGTTGTCCATTTCCATGTGTGCAAATTTTAGGTTCAACAAGCTCCAGCTCATCACGATGGTCACAGCAAACCCACCTTCCACATTGTTGTAGCATGAAGAAACAAAGAAACCATCCTTGATCTGTAAAAGGGATTCCCCTTTGGCACATTTCTTTGTAAAATGCACCCTAAAAGGGTCAAAGTGTTGTGATTTTGATAGCGTAACAATGTATTTTTATCTTGCAGTGATGTCGAGACCAGATATCCATTTCAGTTTTGCATAACATTATGTGCCTACGTTTTGACTTAGGTATAAAATCCCGCACATAATTATATTTTCTAAATTTTATTAAATTTGGAAAATATCCTCCTAGGATACCCTCTCTCCTCACTTAACATGTGTCCTGGCCACATCACCATCACTCCTTTGCCACCTCTCATACACCCTTGTCCCCTTTGTCCCTTCACATGGGCAATCCTCCATATTTCACTCCACTTTCACCTACTCACTTGCCACATCTCACACCTCACTCCACACATCACTCCACTTGCACCTACCCACTTGCCACATCTCCCAAGTTAAGTGAGACACTTCTAGTAACTCACTGCAACTATCTAGGATAGGTGGCTACCCAAACCTTGCCACTTGGAAGTCTTGGATTGCTACCTATCCTTCCATCAAAAACCCTTAAAGGCCTATAAAGGTACCATCACATGTCCAAGAAAGGAGAGGAGAAAATGCTAATGTTATGCTGCCCGGATTGTATTGTGTAAGCCATACTCATTGTTTGTTTTCTTCTATCCATATTCATTTACATTAGTCATTTTTATTTAAATTTGTAATAGGTGCTACTAAATCGTTGTCCATTTCCATGTGTGCATATTTTAGGTTCAAAAAGCTCCAACTCATCACGGTGGTCACGAAAAACCCACCTTCCACATTGTTGTAGCATGAAGAGACAAAGAAACCATCCTTGATCTGTAAAAGGGATTCCCCTTTGGCACATTTCTTTGTAAAATGCACCCTAAAAGAGATAAAGAAATGCCCCACCATGATCATCATTTGTAACTAAATCACTGCCCCAAGCATGTCGGGAGCAATGTTACAATGCTTCTTCTTATTTATCTGATATCCAATGCTTTTATGGAGGAGGGGAGATCTTTCGACTCTTCTGTAGGGTGTGGTGTTCTTCGTTCCTTTGTCACAGCTTCAAGGGATGAGTGGGCTTTGGTATCCAACAAGGGGCCACTTCAGCTTCAGTAGCTTTCTCAATATATTTGTTACCTGCACACACAAAACTAGCAAGGATGATCAATAATGCCTATATTCAAGCGGTAAACCCAATGCTACAAATGAACCTATCACTAATGTATGTATGAAAAGCAAATAGCATAACAATTAAAAAATAAAACCTTGCTAATATTAGAATACTTAATGTCTATTGATAAAATCTGTTCGAGACTGTGGAACTGCAGAAATACATTTACGGTATAGAAATCGTGGACCTGCAGTTGTGAAATCGTGGATGCGTGTTTTCGATTGTAGAACCACGGGTGGGCGATTTCGACTGAAATGATAGGTCAGGATGCATGCCAACGGTCATATTCAAGCTCACACTCTCATTTTCTCATCAGATCTGGGCATAATAGGTGGATTTGATGTGTTTTCCATTAAGTTGTTTTGACTTATTACTTTTGTTTGATTTCGAGTTTGTACCATAACGTAAGTAAATAAAATAATAATAAAAAAGAATACATTTTAAATAATAATGAATGAGGTAAGCCACACAAGGTAAAACCTATGACATTGTATTTTCTTTTACTTTTAAAAATTCCTACACAAGATTGTTTGGTTTGGTGTTATTTGGATTTAATTGCATATATTTTGTTTACGCACTTCATAGTTCAAGCTAGAATGCAAAAGAAAATAAGTAACTTAAATTGTGTAATTGAAAACATACCCCACTCCCTGGTCACTTTAGTGGTTGATCAATTCCAAAAGGCTCCAAAGGTCTTAATCCCTTTCATCACAACCAATTTCAAAAGGCTCCAAAGGTCTTAAACCCTTTGGTCATAATCAATTTCAAAAGGCTCCAAAGGTCTTAATCCCTTTGGTCACAACCAATTTCAAAAGGCTCCAAAGGTCTTAACCCCTTTGGTCACAACCAATTTCAAAAGGCTCCAAAGGTCTTAACCCCTTTGGTCACACATCAATTTCAAAAGGCTCCAAAGGTCTTAACCCCTTTGGTCACACATCAATTTCAAAAGGCTCCAAGGGTCTTAACCCCTTTGGTCACACATCAATTTCAAAAGACTCCAAAGGTCTTAACCCCTTTGGTCACACATCAATTTCAAAAGGCTCCAAAGGTCTCAATCCCTTTGGTCACATCAAATTTTCAAAATTCCCCAAAGGTACCCAACTCCTTTGGTCATAAGCTTACTATGTTAGTGGGAGTAGACAAACCTGAGCTGATGAACATCATACACTTGAAAGTGTTCCATGCTTATTGTGATTACTATATATGTACATACATGACTTACAAAAAAAATCAAAACAACAAAATCAAATTGCGTTTTCATAAACATGCATACATATATGCATTTGCATATACACTTCCACATTCGTATTCATAAAAAGTTTTCACATTCGCTTGCATTCATACATCTAGATTCATACATTCATAATTGCACATTTCATATACATTCCGCTATAGTCATTCATAATTGCATTCATCCCATCCCATGTTCGAATGATCTTACTTAGTAACGATGATATGGCCATAAACAAAAAGTCAAGTTATAACGATTAGGGGTACCTAGTTTGAAACACTCATGCAACTTTCATGAAAGTCATAGGTCAACCACATCATGTGTCAAAAAAAAAAATCATAAGCCCTAGATTTTCAATCACTCAGCCATTACTAGTGTTGATAGCAGTCTCCAATAAGGATGTCTGATTTTCTTTAGGACCAAGAACACTTCCACCACATTAAGAAAGTCTTGAGTATTGCCAATTGATTTCGACACAATCCTGAACCAACCACATTACATCACATCTTAAAAACATTATGAGTCAAGGAGGGTTAGTTCCATACTTGGATAGTACCTTGAAGTGAAAAGGGATAATCCTCACTTGTCCCATCATGCAACATAGTCCAAAGCAAAAACTGTGGTTTTCACCACTACCTCAATTACTCTTCAAACATAAGCATAAAAAAAACATAGAGTAGTAAGGATAGGGTCAAAATTCTCATCACACTTCGGTTAAGAATTTGATTCCCCAAGGCTCTATACAAAATTAACAAATAAAATCCCAAACACCCTTGATCCCTCAAGTCGTAAGGATTCATACTTCACATACCTAGCATGGATGGGTATTCATCCCCAAGGCCTAAAATATCAAATAACATTGGACTATGGATTGAATATTCATCGAGGCTATAGACGCCTGGATAGCAGTGGAGTAAGCTCACGTAGGGTGACATGTCTCCTTGGTAAACAGGAAGACTTCTGATCGCATATAAGGACAGGCTAGCTTAAGGTCATCTCCATAATAGGTCATGCCCAATTTACTCATAGTGGGTCAATGAAATTCACATGCACACACTAGGTACTTGATTGGATAGGGTCATTGGCATACTCAATATTTGGTAATTGAACCTCACTTGCACACACATTGGTCTTAAAGAAGGTTAGACAACCTTTAGTGGGTTTGGTTGATAGCACTAGTACGTCTTAGTCTTTGAAAATCATCTAGTTTCATATCAACATCCATATCTTCTTCCATATCAACATCCATATCTTCTTCCATATCAACATCCATATCTTCTTCCATGTCAACATTCATGCCTGCGTCATACATCAAGTTGCATAAAGTCGTTAAAATTGGGTACCCCTGATTACAAAATAGTGGACATCAAACATGGCCAATAAAATTTTTGAACTATAAAAAGATCATTCGAACACCATGCATCCCTATCATATATCTTAGGTTCATTACACATTTACTTGCATCAATAATACATCATTTAGCTTGCATGAATAATCCATATAAGCATTAGGCACATACATCATTTAGCTTGCATTAATCATCCATAAGGTATTCCATAAAAACATTTTCATTAAACATGCATTGCATTCACATTAACACAAAAGCATAACACAAACATAAAAGCCATGTATGTATATATATCAAACTCACATATGCAAAGATCACTAGAAAGTTCAAACATCATCACAACTTGGGGGTGTTCAATATTTCAGACATTTCCCCCAATCAAGCAAGTAGCATCACAACTAGGGGGTTCTCAAGGTTTCACACCTTTCCCCTAATAAATCAACATCACAACTATAACTTGGTGGTATTCAAGGTTTCACATCTTCCCCACACTTGCAATAAGCAATTCAATCATTCAATCACATCACATCATCAAGAAGTCAATTGCTAGGTTCAAAAGACTGCATTATTTTGTTAAAGGTTGCACCATTTACCTTGCATTCACATCATCCAAATTGCAAAAATCCCTTCATTTATTGGGGCAAAAATAGATCACATTTGCATTCCTATCAAGTGAACCTTGTATTTAGTGGTTTATCCTATAAACCTGGTGGTTGCAGCGACTGGTTATCCATGCAATCCGGTAGGATGGATAGACTACCATAAGGACACTTTCATCATCAAAAAAACCCCTTTATCTGTTAAGGGCAATGAACATACACTTTTTCATCTTTCATCATCAAAAACCCCTTTATCTATTAAGGGAAATGAACAGACACTTTTTCATCTTACATCATCAAAAACCCATTTATCTGTTAAGGGCAATGAACAGACACTTTTTCATCTTACATCATGCAAAATCCTTTATCTATTAAGGGCAAAGAACATATACAAATCATGTTATTTTCATTCATTTCTCAAAAATACCTTCATCTATTGGGGCAAAAATAGATCACATTTGCATTCCTATCAAGTGAACCTTGTATTTAGTGGTTTATCCTATAAACCTGGCGGTTGCAGTGACTAGTTATCCATGCAATCTGGTAGGATGGATAGACTACCATAAGAACACTTTCATCATCAAAAACCCCTTTATATGTTAAGGGCAAATAACAGACATAATCACTTCATTTTCACATCATAAAAACCCCTTTTATCTATTAAGGGTAAATAAAAGATACAAATAATTTTATTTCATCACATTTTCACATCATCAAAATCCCCTTTCTTCAACCATTAGGGAAAAAATGGTATCTCATCAATCATCATTTATCAAAAATCATGGTATTATACACCAACCCCATTTCTTCAACCATTGGGGCAAAAATGGTATCTCATAAATCATAATTCTTCAAAAATCATGGTATTATACACCAACCCCCTTTCTTCAACCATTGGGGCAAAAAGGGTATCTCATTTGTTGGCTCTAAGTGAACCTCGTATCTAATAAATTATTCTATAAACTTGGAGGTTGTAGCGATAGTAATCCATGCAATTCAGTAACATGAATAGTTTATAATAAGGATACTTAATCATGATCATCACCAATTATCTCATTGCCAAGAATCATAATAATATCAGTAACCTCAAATTCTAAGTGAAACACTTCCAAGAAGAATTCGCCAAATAGGAATCATTGACATCCTTTTCCATGGGACACGAAATCATGGATAACTAATATCAATCACTCATTCATATGACTATAGTCACAGAGCAGACAATATTGCTAGGTTTGATTGGTTCCATTATAGAATTGATGAAGAATCTTCTACAGTCAATGGATAGCCCTGTGGTGACTCACTCATTCTACATTTTCATATCTTGCATACTCAATGACGCCCATGAGGCATCTTTTTCAACAACATTGAATCACCCCAAAATTTGGGATAACCACATTGATTTTGATTTCCCATGATGGGATACATCTTACATGATCATGGTTCATACACCAACCCTCTTTCTTCAACCATTGGGGCAAAAACGGTATCAAATCATTAATCATCATTCTTCAAGCATCATGGTTCATACACCAACCCCCTTTTCTTCAACCATTGGGAAAAAATAGTATCAAATCATCAATCATAATTCTTCAAGCATCATGGTATTATACACCAACCCCCTTTCTGCAACCGTTGAGGCAAAAATGATATCACATCGCATCATCATTCATCCTTCATCCATCGTTTGCACAAAATCCATGCTTTTTCAATTGGCTCGTGAGAATTTTCTCATTCAGCAATTGAGGGGGTAAGCTACGCAATGAAATCTAAAAATTATTCATTCCTTTTGTCTTCAATGCCAATGTGCAATTCCAATGAGAGAAGTGATTTCTGTTGCCCATAGCCCATGCAGGTGTCTCATATTTTTGCACCATAGTGTGTTTCACGCAACATGGTACAAAAAGAGGTATTTGTAGACACCAAATTGCAGCCATTCATCCACCTTCCTAGTCATCCCACCTTCCACTTGTCCTCCATCCCCCTTTCCTACCTTCAAAAGGCCCATTTTCCCTTTCTCGCATTCAAAAAGGCCCATTTTCCCCTTTCCTACAAAAATAGGACTTATTTTAATATATATTATATTATTTTAATATTTTATTTATTTAATATTATATTATATTATTATAAGTTCATTTAATCTCCACCATCCAATCAAATTAAATCCCTACCATCCATCCGACTCAATCCATGCCACTTCCATCATTTAATCTTAGCCCTAGGATATGACTTAATCTTAGCCGCATGATCAAAAGTGTAAAGTTAAGAACCCTAAGTTAAACCCTAAAGCTAAGTTATAAATACAAGCCCCTCATATTACCCAAACCCGACTAAAATACTAAAAGAATGGAATGTTGAAGAATCTTGAGGTCTCTCTGTTGAAGAATACCCTGAGCACCTTTAGCATACCCTAGGATAGATTCCAACCAGCCCCATTCGTTCTGTCACTTATGTTCGCTCATCCACCACTACCCAGAAAACCGCTGCACTATTTTTTGCATTCGTTAGGGTTTAATAAATTAGCCCGGTCAAGCCACATCTATTTTTGAGCAAGGTAAATCACTTCTATGAGTTTTTATTGTTAAATATACGTATCTATAAGTGATGCTTTCTATTTATTTCAATTAGGGTTTTTAATCATTATTTGAGGGTCTCACTCTATGGAGCCCTCTCATGTGCTACTAACTCCTTAATTATTTTTGTCACTTGCAGGTATGCAGATCATCAGGCCATTAGAGCCAGAGTGGCCCAACTTCGGATATTCAAATACCATTCACCCTGTTGGGATCAAAGGCGCAATATTAAGAAGAAACTATTTTATTTTATTACTAGGATTTTGAAGAACCCTAGCCCATTGTAATATTGTATCAAAATACTCTTGGAGAGCAGCATTGTATCAAAGAGTTCACTTGGCTTCCCTCCATTGTCAATATTAAAATTGGAACATTTTGTGCAATATTTGTCTCTTTGTGTATTTACTTGTAATTTCATTTTTAGTGTCGCGTCTTTGCATCTACAAATGGCAATCACGGTGGGACCAGATATCCAATGTAGTTACAATTCTCTAAGCATGTCAGGAGAAATATGGGGCATTTATTTGTCTCTTTTAGGGTGCATTAATAAATTCAAAAAGGATTTTTAAAATCCTACATAATAACAATTCACATTCATAGCGTAACGATGTATGACCAAAATCTGGCACCCTTTAGTTCACATTCACCACCTCACCATCAAATCCTACATAATAAAGATATATGCCTAAAGTTCTAACTTAGGGATATAAAATCCTGCACATCATTATATTTTCCTAATTTATTTAATTAGGAAAATCACCCTAGGATACCTTATCCACACATTGGACATGTGTCCTAGACACCTCACCCAACATCTCTGCCACATCTCACCCACTTTTGTCCCCTTATTTTTGCACATAGGATAGATTCCCAACACCCATGCCATGTTTAATCCACCTTGTCTCCTTTGTCCCTTCACATAGGACAGGATCCCATGTTTCACTCCACTTGCAACCACATCACCCTAGTTAACTGAGCCACACTGGATGACTCACTCTAACTGCCCCTTCCACTTAATAGCCCAAATTTGCCACTTGGAAAACCAGGCTTGCCACCTCTCACTTCCCTCAAAAACCCTAAGGAGCCTATAAAATAACCATTAGTTCACCAAGAAAAGGGAGTTGAATTTGCATACCGACAGGCTACCAAAATACACCCAGATCGGATGAGAAACCGAGAGTGCAAGCTTGAATCTGACCGTTGGTATGCATCCCGAGGCAACATATCATTTCAACCAAAACTTCTCGCTCGTGGTTCTATAGTTGAAAACGTGCATCCATGGTTTCACAACCGTAGGTCCATGATTTCTAGATTGCAAACACGTTTTCGCGTTTCCACAGTCCCAAACATATTTTATCAATAGAGGTTAAGTATTCTAATATTAGCAAGGTTTTATTTATTAATTGTTATGCTATCTGCTTTTCATACATACATCAGTGATAGGTTCATTTGTAGCATTGGGTTTATCGCTTGACTATACAGGTGTTATTAATCCTCCTTGCTTTTTTTGTGTATGTGTAGGTAACAAATATCTTGAGTGAGTTGCTAAAGCTGGAGTGGCCCCTTGCTGGATACCAAAGCCCACTCACCCCTTGAAGTTGTGATGAAGGAACGAAGAACACCACACCCTGCGGAAGAGCCGGAAGATCTCCCCTCCTCCATGAAAGCATTGGATATCAGATAGACAAGAAGAAGCATTGTAACATTGCTCCCAACACACTTGGGGTAATTCAAAAATTCTTTTTGTAACACAGTATATCACCAAAAAAATATGCTAATAATTTTTTTTTTTTATATAAAATCAAAAAAATAAAAATGCATTAGAAAAATATTTTAAACAACCAAAAAAAAAAAAATCCACAACTTCAACTATATTGCATTTTTCATCTTGAAAATATTTTAGGCATCATATTCGTTTGCACGACACTTTGCATATTTAGCGTTCATTTTGCATTATACAAAAAAAAAAAAATCAACTTATTTTCCTTTTCAGTTTTTATCTTGTCAATAAAACAAAATTGTTCAAACAAATCAATCACACTTAACAAAAATTAAAACAAAAAAAAAATCACAAACTTAAAAAAAAATAATAATCAATTTTGCACAACATTTTTGCTTACTTGTGTAAATATTGTTTGCCCTTGTATGTTTTTATTTTTGCATTCATAGGCAATAAATGGAATTGCATACTACTTTGCATCACACAATAGAAAACAAAACCTTCACACACTTGCACGTTTCACAATAACATTGGTAGGTTGGATTTAATCACCAACCTCCAATTCAGACCGGTGACGTTGGAATTCATCTCCTTCCACCGGCTTGCCCCCTAGATGTCTTAGATAGAATAGGGCACTCTCTTGAGTTGGTATAGGTCACTTGTGTACAAGCTATCTCCCACTGTTGGAACGATTGTTGAATCAGAGTGGAAGAGCTAGGCGAACCCCCCACTGGGATTTAAGCGGTGTACCCTAGACTCTTTTGAGAAATCATGCTTGACACTAGTGTTCTTAATCACCATATTAATCGAGCTCCTTTATTCTTATCAAAAAAAAAAAAACTACTTCAAAATTCCAACAACATCAAAACTCACTGAAACTCAAAACAAAAAAATCAAAAACTTCAAAAATCCAAAAACAATAAAAAAATCCAACATCAAAAACAAAATTTGAAAAAAACTTAGAAAACATTGTTTGTGTATTTGATTTGTGTGTTATTCATGTATATTTCCACCACATTTTCACACACATACCTTCACATGCGCCACCTCATTTCACCTCAACCACCTTCCACATTCATATCAAAATTAAAATAAAAAAAAAAAATCAAATCAAAATGCTCCAAAGGAATAAAACCCCTTTGGTCAATTCAAATCAAAAGGCTCCAAAGGAACCAAATCCCTTTGGTCAAATCAAATCAAAAGGCTCCAAAGGAACCAAACCCTTTTGGTCAAATCAAATCAAAAGGCTCCAAAGGAACAAAACCCCTTTGGTCAAATCAAATCAAAAGGCTCAAAAGGAACCAAATCCCTTTGGTCAAATCAAATCAAAAGGTTCCAAAAGAACCAAACCCCTTTGGTCAAATCAAATCAAAAGGTTCCAAAAGAACCACACCCCTTGGATCAAATCAATCAAAAAAAAAAACCCCAAAGGAACTTAACCCCTTTGGTCAAATTTCATTTCAAAATGCTCCAAGGGAAACACCCCTTTGGTCAATTCAAAAAGGCCCCAAATAAACCTAACCCCTTAGGTCAAATTTCATTTCAAAATGCTCCAAGGGTGCCTACATCCCGCTTGGTCAACCCAAAATGCTCCTAGGTGGTCAAAAATTGTCTAGGTCAACCAAAAAGCCCCAAAGGCATCCATAAGCCCTTTGGTCCCCCCCAAATGCCCCAATGGCCCCAAATAAGCCCGTTGGTCACATGTACATACATATATAAAAATACAAAAACATTGCATCCCATTGCATTTCAAAAATCATCAAAACATCAAAATACAAAAACATTGCATCGCATTGCATTTCAAAAATCATCAAAACATCAAAATACAAAAACATTGCATCACATTGCATTTTTCATACATATAAATCAATCAAAAATTCAAAAACATTATCAAAATATCAAAAATCCAAAAAAAATTGCATCTCATCACATTGCATCCCATTGCATTCTATCATCGCTTGCATTTAGACATACTCATCATTAGCACTTTATATTTTTAGAGTTGCTCATACGTGTCTAGCACCATGATGGTACACCACTTACCGTTCAAAATCAATGTAGTGAAAGTAATCATAGTTCAATGTTATACTTATCATTTCCACCCACATTTTTTTTACATTCCATATTTGTGTCCACCGCTTCACCTAATCATTTGTTGTAGAATGTCATTAGGGGTTTTGGTCACTCAACCATTTCTAGCTTCTCTTCAGGTTTCGTAGAAAGCTATCTTGATTTTTAGGAGGTAGAGTCTTGCTTAGATAATGCCTTGTGTACATCATATCCCAAACACATTTTAACATTAACAATCCAAGTTTTGCACAAAGACAGATGAAATCCGTGAAGTGGTCTAGGTTACCTTAAGCGAAAAGGTCATCTTGCTCATCCCCCTGTGTGAATGGTTCAAGAATGCTGAGAGTTGGCAAAAGGACAAGCATCTTCCCTACCCAATTCCCCAAAATAAATAGTGGTTTTCACCACTATCAGAAATCCCAAATTCTCAAAAAATTGCAAACATCAAAAAAATTGCAAAATTCAAAGTACAAACTCCAAAGTTCGACATCAAAACCCTCAAAGTGCACACATCAAAAAGCACAAGAAATAGTGATCCCCATCACTCAAAATTCAAATCCCTTGCTCAAAAAAAAAAAAAGAACTCAAAATAAACAGTGATTATTGTCACTAAAAAAAAAGAGAAAAATAAACAGTGATTTTTATCACTATATATGAGAGCAAGTATCCCAATAAAATTGAAGAAAAGAAGGGAGTCGAACTTGAATCCCTGGAACTCTCAACATTTGAAAAACCATAAGGTGATCCTCAGTACAGGTTTGGTTGATAGCCTACTTGGCACTGGCGGTATCCTTACGCATGACGATATGTCTGTCACATTAGCTTCGGCGTGTGTGCAGACCAATGTTTGCATGTGGACGAGCTAGCTTTGGTAACCTAGATTGCCTAGTGGTCTAGTCATACTTAGTACAAAACCTAGGATGGTGGCATTCATTTGGTGATCCTCAGTACAGGTTTGGTTGAGAGCCTGCTTGGCACTGGCGGTATCTTTATGCATCTCACAGGAATGAACTCACTTGCACACACAGGGATATGATGTACCTTGGTCGTCATAGCAAGATTCATACCTTGTCAAAAAGTCTTGAAAAGTCAGTATACAAACATTGATCAAAATAGCTAGAATGTTTGAGTCTCATAAAAACATCACCTATATTCGTTGCACATCTCATTTCATTTAATCCATTTTACAAAATCGCAATAATGGTCTCAAATTTCCATTTACAAAAACAATACAAAAAAAACAAAGCAAAGAAAAACAGAACAACGATCAATAAAGAAACATCATTCATCAAATAGTTCAAAATCTCTTTGAACAATGATCAATAAAGCAACATCATTCATTAAAAAGGTTCAAAATCTCTTTGAACAATGATCAACAAAACAACACCATTCATTCAAACAGTTTAAAATCTCTTTGAACAATCAATAAAGCAACACCATTCATTCAAAAGGGTTCAAAATATCTTTGAACAATGATTAATAAAGCAACATCCTTCATTCATTTGCATTCATTCATAACATATTCATTTCATAACATGTACAAAACAATAATTTGAACAATCAATCATTACACATTTGCATAAATAATAACAAAACAACTTGGGGAGGTTCAAGGTCTCACACCTTCCCCATCAATCACATCAAACAATAAATCAAACAACTTGGGGGGATTCAAGGTCTCACACCTACCCCAACAATCACATTAAACATTAACATTTCAAATAATCAAATTCAAAAAGCTCCAAAGAAATCAAAACTCCTTTGGTCACATTCAATTCAAAAATATCCAAAGGAATCAACCCCTTTGATCACATTCAATTCAAAAATGCTCCAAAGGAATCAAGCCCCTTTGGTCACATTCAATTCAAAAATATCCAAAGGAATCAACCCCTTTGGTCACATTCAATTCAAAAAAACTCCAAAGGAATCAACCCCTTTGGTCACATTCGATTCAAAAGGATCCAAAGGAATCAACCCCTTTGGTCACATTCAATTCAAACACCGTGCATATTTTGTCATACAAAAAAAATAAAACATCAAAAATATTTCCATGCATCTTTTGACATACAAAAACATAAAACATCAAAAATATTTCCATGCATCTTTCGTCATACAAAACATAAAACATCAAAAACATTTTCATACATCTTTTGTTTTACAAAAAAAACACACACACACACAAAACAATCATGCATTCTAAAAAAAAAAAAAAAACAAACAAAAAAAACAAAGAAAAACTCCAAAGATATCTCAATTCCTTTGGTCAAAAACAAATTCAATAGGCTTTTGAAAGAATAGAAGTGCCCTCATCTCAACTCCCTAAGAAGGCCATGAGGTTGGACTGCTCCAAGGGATAGAGGTGTACCTTTCCTTCTTCTACTTAGCCTCAAAGTGATCCTCGTATACAGTAACTTATCCTATATACCTGGCGATTGCAGCGACTAGCAATCCATACAATTCGGTAGGATGGATAAGTTACCATAAGGCCCTGGAAAAGTGATTCACCTCATGCAAAAAAATGAATTGTTATCATCTCAATTCCCTAAGAAAGCCATAAGGCTAGACTGCTCCAAGGGATAGAAGTGCACAATTATCAACAAAGGTCAAAATCATAGTTGAAACAAAAACAAAAACATTTATTTCATTCCAACCACTATCATTTGTTTCATTGCTTTCATCATTTCATATCTTCTCCATCGAATCATCGCTTGAAGGGAAAGACAAAATCAACAAATTCAGTTTCATAATCAAAGTCAACACTCAAAACACTTAATCATGCAAATTACGCTCATTAAAATGAGCATATTTTCCATGATTGGGGCAACACAAGTTGAATTTCATTTGTGACCATCTTACACAACTCCCCTTCAAATGCAAATGGCTACAAAAATATTGCAAACCCTCCAAATAATCATCTCACATCATCATCATCTCAAGTGAACCTTCTACCTAGTGATTTACTCTAGACACCTGGCGGTTGCAGCGATTGGTTGTCCATGCAATCCGGTAGGATGAATAAATTACCATAAGGACACTTATTCAAAATCATTTCACATCATAATGTTTGAAATTAAATCAGGTTGATCCTTCAATTTTTGAGTGACTTGTGTTCAAGCAGATTTGTCCAAGGTTGTCATTGATGCCTACTCCATGGGGTTACAAAACATGGAAAACTTATACTTCATCATTTTGCATTAAGGAATTGCTAACAGTCACTAGGACAACGAGCTCCTAGGGTGATTGGTTCCTTTACCTCATCATATTGCATGTCAATTAAACCAAAATGCAAATTTACGACAACATAAGTCCACCCCAAACTTGGGGCATCCAACTTGATATTGATTTCCAATATTTATATCAATCACATCATGCATTTTTACAAACATCATCATCATCACATCATTTAGTGAACCTTGTATCTAGTGGATTACCCTATACACCTAGCGGTTGCAGCGACTAGCAATCCATGCAATCCGGTCATATGGGTAGCTCACCATAAGGACACTCATTCAAACATTCAACATCAAATCACTATGGTATTAAATCAGCTAGGTCCCTAAATATTTGAGCTTAGATGTGTTCAAAACAAATTTGCACAAGGTTATCCTTCAACCCCTTCCGTTGGGTCAAAAATGAAAAACAACCAAAAACAATTTGGTAATAATCAAAAATCACTCGAGTATCAAATTCCCGAATGATTGGTTCCTTGAACCCATCATTTGGAAGGAATTGCTAAAGTCACAGTGGAACAAGAACTCCAAACATGGTCGAATATTTTACCACAACATTTTGTGCATCATCGAAACCAAAGGTAAATTTACAAAAACACAAATAATCCCAAACTTGGGGCATCAAGTTGATCAAAATGACATACATTTGCATCACATCCACATCATTCAATCAACCACCTCCTTTCATCATCCACATTTGGTCAATTGGCTCATGGGTTTCATCCTTTACCCATTCGCCAATTGAGGGGGTAAGTAAACAAATCAAAATTTTCAAAAAAAGTCATTCATTCTTTACGTCGAGAAGATTTGAGTCCATTCCTCCATAAAATAAAACCAAGTGTCTTTTATTTTTGCACCACATTGTGTTTCACACAATGCGGTACAAAAAGGGGCATCTATAGACACTAAAATCTAGGCATTTGCATTACACATCATAATTCTGCATAATAATATATGCCTAGGTCTAAACTTAGGCATATAATTCCTGCACATTATTCATTGGCATTACACACCACAATTATGCATAATAATATATGCCTAAGTCTAAACTTAGGCATATAATTCCTGCACATTATTCATCCACATTGCACATTTCAGTTCTACATAACATTATGTGCCTAAGTTTTGACTTAGGCATAAAATCCTGCACATAATTATATTTTCTAGATTTTATTAAATCTGGAAAATATCCTCCTAGGATACCCTCTCTCCTCACTTGACATGTGTCCTGGCCACATCACCATCACTCCTTTGCCACCTCTCATACACCCTTGTCCCCTTTGTCCCTTCACATGGGGTAACCCTCCACATTTCACTCCACTTGCACCTACCCACTTGCCACATCTCACACCTCACTCCACACATCACTCCACTTGCACCTACCCACTTGCCACATCTCCCTAGTTAAGTGAGACACTTCTAGTGACTCACTACAACTATCTAGGATAGGTGGCTACCCAATCCTTGCCACTTGGCAGTCCTGGATTGCCACCTATCCTTCCCTCCAAAACCCTCAAAGGCCTATAAAGGCACCATCACATGTCCAAGAAAGAGAAAGAGGAGAAAATGCTAATGTTATGCTGCTCGGATTGTGTTGTGTAAGCCATACTCATTGTTTGTTTTCTTCTATCCATATTCATTTACATTAGTCATTTTTATTTACATTTATCATTATCATTGTGACAGGTGCTACTAAATCGTTGTCCATTTCCATGTGTGCAGATTTCAGGTTCAACAAGCTCCAACTCATCACGGTGGTCACGACAAACCCACCTTCCACATTGTTGTAGCATGAAGAGATGAAGACACCATCCTTGATCTGTAAAAGGGATTCCCCTTTGGCACATTTCTTTGTAAAATGCACCCTAAAAGGGTCAAAGTGTATCAAAAGGGACTTTCCCGAACTTAATAAAATGTTTCATTTTTATTGCAATGGTGTTGTGTTTTTATGTATACACTAAAATTTAAAATGAATCTATGATAAAAGCTAATATTTTCTAAGAAAATCTTGACATTGGTTTAAATTTTTGGATGAGGAAGGTTTTTGATGATTTCAACCTTCTTAGGATCAACCATGATCCCATTAGAAGATATGTGGTGACCAAGAAAAATCTCTTCCTCAATCATCACAAAGTATTTTTCAGGATTCAAGGATATATGGTAAGTTTCATAGAGATTTAAAACCTTATCAAGATGTTCCAAAGTAAAATCAAAGGTTTCTCCACAAACTATGAAATCATCCATGTAAATGTATATGCTTTTGTGGTTAAATCAGAAATAAATGGCCAAAGCAACTCACTAAAATTTTTTTGGGGTGTTACAAAATCCAAAGAGCAAAACCCTATAGGCAAATGTTCCCCATGCAAAAGTAAATGTGGTTTTATCTTGGTCTTAGGGTGCAACTTGTATCTGGTTATGCCCGTTGAAACCATCAAGAAATCATAAATGCTTCTTCCATGCGAGTGTATCTAACACCTGATCTATGAATGGTAATGGAAAATGGTCTTTGTGTGTGACTTTGTTTAACTCTCGATAGTCTACACATACTCTTAGTTTTCCATTTTAATTGGTACAATAACCAATGGATAGACCCATCAACTATCTAAAATTGGATATATAAATCCAATCTCCAAGAGTTTTTCTATCTCCTCCTTAACAATATCTCTTAGGATAGTATTCAATTATATTTGGGGCTATCTCATAGGTTTGACTTATTCAGTATATATCCTATGAGTGCATACATCAGGATGAATTCTTGATATATCTTTATAATCCTAATGAAAGACTTAAACATGTTGTTTCAAAACAACAAACAGGTTTGTTTCATATTCATCGGTTACCCAACTATTAATGTTCAAAAATTTTCTTGGCTGCACTTCACTTTAAATTATCCCTAGGTGGACAAAATTAAATCTTTCATATTTTTTTATTAAAGAGTTAAATGGGTAGTGGTGTGGTTGAAGAGTATGACTCTTGTCTTTGTTCTAATAGTAATCCCTGATGGAATCAACTCTTGTGTAGGATAATGAAACGATGAAAGAAGATGATGATGTCATCCATGTGGTAGTGTGAAGGAGCTTTACTACAATAGAATGGATGAAAGGTGTTCAGATGTCTGACCCTCTTCATTCCACAACAAGTGATGCATAGTAACTAGTTCATCCTTAAGTACTTGTTCATGTAGTGTATCCACTAGGATAGTTTTATTTTCAAAAATCTCTCTCTCATGTGAGTTTATCTCTTCAATATGTTCTTTTACTATCCCTATGGCTAATGTGGAAACAATTTCTTCCTATTCTTCATCAGAATCAAGATATCATAATTAACCTAAAAATTTCATTGAAGGTTTGGTAGGTGGATATAAAGAGATATTTTTCAAATCAATGCCATTGGAAATAGTTATTTCTCCTGATCTACAGTGTATGAAAGAAGTTGCAGTAGCAAGCCAAGGCCTACCTAATATAATGGGATAACCATTTATAGAATTTCAAGGTTGAAATACCAAAAAATCAGCAGGGTATTCCCATGAAGAAACTATTATAGGAATATCCTCAATGATCCCTTCTGGTTTGGCAATAGATCTGTTAGCCATTTCTATGATAGTATATGTAGAATGCAAATTATTTAACTATATTTTTTAAATTGTATCTTTGGTCATTACGTTAATGGTTGCTCCTAAATCAACCAAGACATTAGAGATAGGCATTGATCCAATAGTTATGGTGATAACTAGACTTCCTAGGTCACTATACTTTGGTGGGATAAGCTTCCTAGAAAGTAAGTTAATTTTCCTTCTACTTGCATAGTTTTAGGAAAGGACTTCTTTTTTCTACCTACTCATTTTATGCACAAATCCTAAATTGTTTTATTGATTAGAGGTACATCCTTGATTTCTTGCAACAAAGGAAGTGAAATAGTCAAATTTTTGAGTTCTTTTACTAGGTCTAATTTAGGAGTATTTTCATAACTCTTAAACCTTTCAGGATATGGTATTTTCTCTAAAGAAGGTGAATTTTCTATGTGCATATTTTCTATTTTTCTTCTCCTTTATCTAGGGCTGATTTCTATATTTTTTGGACTATAGGATTCTTATTTCTCATTTGTTATGTCTTCAATAGTGGGTGGAACAATATCAAGTAATGTCTTGACTGAGCATAGCTAGATGTTACTACAGTTAATAATATTGACTACAGTATTTTCATTAGATTTAGCTATATAGACAAGGGTTTCCTGTCTTCCATTATTTGGATTAGCCACAGGTTGGACTAGAAGTGGTAGTTGTTTTACCTATTGTGATTGTTGTTGTCTCCTTTGATAAAAAATTTGAGTAAGACTAGGCAAAAAATTTTGTGTTTGTCCTTGATATCTTTGTTGCCCTTGATATGATGGATACTACTATTCCTAGTTGCGTTCATTAGGTTGGTTTTGCATCCAAGATGGACTGGCCTGATTCCATGGTAGATTCATCCATCCAGATTGTGACCAATCTTGAGGAGATGTCCAAGGAGAATGATCCCAAGACTGTTGGGGTGGTTTTTAACAACCCCACGACATAATCCAAGGATTTTATCCCCAATTTATGGGAAAACATGGGGTATGTTGGTATTGTGAAAAATTTCCCCCCTATTTTTGCCCAATGAATTTGAGTTCCTCAGTCTCTGTTTCCAAGATATTTCTAAGTTGTGGAATCAAATGGTATTTATCAGTGATATGTTCCTTTGAAAAAATGCTACAAATAGCTAAAATAGAGGTTTTTTTCAAGGGACAATCTTGCAAAGCATGCTTATTTTTGCATCTTGGGTAGTAAATAGCTAGGGGTGGTGTGGAGTTGGATTTTGTATTCCTCTCCCCTAATGTGGTATTTAATTGCACAATAATATCAGTTTTTATGTTGGCCATTTCCTCCATTAGCTCTTTTATCTCACTACTATTAGTACTCTACTTTCATCTTCTTTGTCTTGTGTAGGAGTAATTTTTGCATAATTCCAAAATCTCATCAATTTCAAGGGTGTTCACATCTCCCTTGCCCATTAAATCTAATACTTCCCTAGAATCGTCTTGTAATCCTCTCAAAAATATGGCCTTACACATTTTAGATTCTACATGCCCACATCTCTTTTGTATGAAAGCAAACCTATCAAGATAATATTCTAAATTCTCATCCTCTTCTTGTTTGATTCAAAACAATTTATCTTTTTTGTTTCTTACCCTATAATATTCTTGGTATTTATCCAAGAATTCACTCTCCATTTGTTCTCAAGTTTGGATTGATTCAGGTTCTAGACTCATAAACCAACATAAAGTTGCATATTTGAGTGTAGAAGTAAAAACTTTAAGCTTTTGGTTGTTATTTACATAATCATAAGTCTGACACACAACCTTGAACTCAAAAAAAGAATTGGTCATGATATTTAGATACAACCCCCCTGAATTTTGGAAGTACTAAATGTGAGATTGTTTTCATAGGAGAATTTTATGTAGGATTCAATTGAATGGGGTATAGTCCTAGAAGGAGGGGGATTATTTGTTGATTATGGACATTACTATCCCTATCATGGTTTTACATGTCTACCATGATATCATTCCAACACCTAGTATAGATTTGTCTAATTTTTTTTGATGGTATGGACACAAGAGTAGGTGGAGGAGTACTAGAAATATTGTTCATCTATGATTTCATGTTCAACGGATCCTATACTTATTTATGGTGAAGATGGTGGTTTTCTTTCAACTACTTCAATAAATTCAAATGTAGGCAATTCACCACCTTGGTGTGAGTATTGCCTACCTATAACAAGTAAGGGGCTAGACTTGATAATTCTTCCTTGCTCATCCCTTAACCTATTCATTCATGCTTGTTTTCTAAATGGTCTAAAATACAATTTTTAGTATTTGCAAATATTTCTTATGTAAGTTGTTATTTAAGGTTTTCACTCTAAAATTTCATAATTTACACAATAACAACTGGTTTGGCTATTTTACCTACTAACAACACCTATGTTCCCCAATTACAATGCCAAAAATAATGAGTGTCATTATTGTCATCATTTAATTATTATGATAATAAAATTTAGGGCGGTGTCCAAGGTTGTCTAGGATAGCAAGTTTTGGTAAATTATAGTTTAGGTAGTTAGGTTACAAGCTTATTTGGTGAAAAAAATATTTTTTGGGTATTTCAAGTTCACATTTAATCCTAAATTATAGAAATAAAAACTATTTTACTTGATAGAATTGAAATTGTAGAAATTGAATCTTTAAAGCTATAGTTGCAGAAAATTAACAATTCTAAACTACAGTTGTAGAATTGAATATTTGTAGAATTTAAAAGCCTATTTAATCTTGCTAATGTAAATGAATTGAAAATTAATCTTAAATTGAAATCATCATCCTGAAATTCATACTACTGGAAACTATCAAAAATGCTACAAAAACTTGTCAACAAATGTTGCTGAAAAACTTGTCAAAAACTACTCTAGAAATGAAATTACAAAAAACAAAGGTATTTAAAATAGGGTTCAACTGGTTGTACATGTTATAACATAAATCATACTTTTCATCATCAAATAAATTATGCTAAAATAAAATTTAGTACTATTGCATAGACGAAAACATGAATTTTATAGAAATGCTACGAAAATAGAATTAATCCAAAAACTTGCACTTTTTGCTCCTCCCTTATAGTCCATAGAGTGGGCCCTTGTTACCTAGTCTAGAGAGAAGAATGTATACTCCAAAACTAAATAATAATCATTCATAAACTCACAATCTCATATAGATGAAGAAAAGACTACACTTTATTCAAATATTCAAATCATAACGGTTACAAAATACTTTGTTTGCTTTCGACTTGCATTTCTACTTGGACTTATATGGACCTAGCTCAACCAATGAGGAAGTATAATATATATACTAATTTACTACATGAATTTTTGTAATCCCTAAATTAATCTTCCTTGCTAGCTATTTCTTATTTGCCTACTTTATTGCAGGAGACCTAGTCTATATTGAGACACAAATCTACTGCAATATTTGATCCGCATCCACCAGCTGATAGAACAAGGTAAAAATAGCCTAAAATTATTTATCACACCTATTTTTACCTTATTCTTCCTTTCTACTTCTGAAATGGATGCTTTTTTTCCTTTTCTATTGAAACAGTTCAACTCTGCCCTTCATTTCGGAGTAGCTTCGAAATATAAGGCATAGCCATAGGATTATGACGTTGTCATCAATTTTGATGGAGTAGGAGCATGTTAAAATATGAAACTAGTATTTTCTTTCCTTTTTAGACATATTAAAAGCATTTACATGTGCCTCCATTGAACTGGTGTGTAACCTCATTAATATTTGCACGATTTTGGTTTGTATATGTTGTTTCCAGCTATATTTGTAGTTTTGCCTTTATTTCTTTTTTCTCATGTTTGGACCGTGTGGAAGTGCTACCAAGTGGAGCATGAGTCTTCCTAAGTCCACCTTTATAGTTCTCCATAATTCCCATTTGTTGTTTTTAACAAATTCCATGCCTTTCTTTATCATGACAGGTGGCTAGAATTTATATGAGGTTGTTGTTGTAGCTAGAATATCCTATTTTTCAGAAGAATGGTGGATCTGACACCAAATAACCTTACCAGTTTGTATTTGAGAGTGAGAAAACATTCAAATGATATGATGCAACCAAAAATCTCAACACACTCTATTGGATACCAAATTTATTATATACTTTTCACTAACAAATCATGCAAAAATAGAGTAAAAAGATGTTGAAAAACATTCAAAATAGGGTACAGTGCTTCTATACATTAAATCATGCAAACACTTAAAAAATAATGCATTTAATCACATAATTTGCATAAAGTAATATCATATTTTATTTTAAGGTAGTTTTTCTATGTTCAAAACTTGAAAAAAATGAGGTATTTTAGGGCCTCATCACCATGGCTTTTGAATACTGAAGATTCCAGGGATTCAAGCTCATTACCCCCTTCTTTTCTTTTAATTGCTTGGGATACTTGCTCATGCTTAGTGGTGATAACCACTATTTATTTTTGCATTTATATTTTAATTTTGAGTAAGGGATTTGCTTAGTGATGAAATTCGCTATTTATTTTGTATTTTGCTTTTGGAATTTTGCTCATATTTGTGGAAGAGAAAGGGATTTTTTGGGTAGGGAGGAGATTGTCCTTTTTTCAATGATCAACATTCTAGACCATGCACATAATAAGATAAGCAATAAAAATCTTTCACTTAAGGTGACCAAGACCACTTTTTAGTGTCATCCTTCCTTGTTCAGACTCGGATTTTTAATGTGTATAATTGTGTTGGGATCTTGATGTATGCAAGGTACCATAAAAACTAGACCTTACCTCCAAAATCCAAGGTTTCTAAAAAATCTAAACAGATAACTAGGGATGGTTGAATGACCATAAAACCCTAGTATACACCTTATAGCAACTCGTAAGTTGTGTTGGAAAACACAATTACTCACAATAGAAAAATGAATGATAAGGATATGTGGATTCATGAGAATGTAAACATAACTTATCCTAATGCAAGTGCAATGGATGAATATGCCTAATGCAATACAAATAATGAGTGCATATAATGAAATGCATGAAGTATAATGCAATTTTTTTTATATTTTTGATGTTTTGAATTGTTTTTGTATTTTTGTGTTTTCTGATATGTTTGGAATTTTTGATGGTTTTTATTGTTTTTGTGATTTTGATTGTATTTTTTGATGGTTTTTGTTGTTTTTGTGATTTTGATTATTTTATGATCTATGTATAAAATGCTCATAAATGAAGAATTTTGAGAGGTTCAAGATATTTAACACCTTCTAGCGAGGTTAGGTGATAAGTTTCAGGTCCTATATTATCTATTACGATGAAGGGACCTAACCAATTGGCCATAAATTTCTCTCAAATGAGGCGATACGTTTAAATTCTATTGGTTATATTTAAGCACAAGATCCCCAACCTTAAAGTCTCTTGTATGGACTTTAGTATTATAAGCTCATTTAAGTTGATCTTGATAAATATGGAGATGCTCAAGAGAATTCACTCGTTTTTCATAAAGAAGGATCAACTGATCTAGGTGAGCTTGTTGTGAAGTGTCACCATCGATTAACTCTTTCAATGACACTCACAACAATGGAATTTTTAATTCCAAGGGCATAATGGTCGTAGTTCCATATACTAGTGAAAATGGGGTTGCCCTAGTGGGTGTCCAAATGCTAGTGTGATAAGACCATAAAGCTAGAGGTAATTGAAGGTGTCAATCCTTATGATTATCCTTAACAGTTTTCTTCAATATGGTAACTATGATTTTTTTAGAGGCCTCTGCTTGCCTATTTGCTTACGGATAATATGGTGTTGCAAAGCTATGTTGAATGTTATTTGTATGTCAAAGCCCATACATATTTGTTCTAAAATAAGGTTCCATTATCTAATATGATTTTGGATGGAATACCAAAACGACATATTATATTATGGAGTATGAACTCCACCATATGGGTTCCCATCATAGTGGTCAAAGGGATTACTTCCACCCATTTGGTAAAGTACTTAGTGGTTGTTACAATGAACATATGGTAGATTGAATGAGGAGAGATCTTCCTTATTAGATCGAATCCCCACTGATAAAAAGACCAAGTCAATTGAATCGGTTACAAGGCCTAAGATGGCAGGTGTATGAGATTAGCATGATGTTGAAAATTAACATATTTCTTGATATACGCATAGTAATCCTTCTCCATCATGGGCCAATAATAGCCCATTCTAAGGATACGCTTAACGATAGCCATGCCACTAAAATGGCCATCATAGATATCATCATGATCTTGCGATATTACCCAAGCAAATTCTTGGGGCTCAAGATAATGAAGGAGGATTCCATCGTAGATCTGTCGATATAGAATATCTCCTAGCGAGACATATCTAGTCACTTTTTATTTAAATACTTATTTTGTGGCATGTGATAATCTCTGAGAGATGCTACCAATTTTTAGGTAATCTCTTAATTGGGTAAGTCAATCCTAATAAGCTATAGCTTCAACTATATGAATGACTTATTCCCATTGTGATTCATTATGCACAAATGCATATTGGAAGATAACCTTATGATGAATGATAGTACCATTCTCTGAATGACCCTACAAGATCAAGGATCCCCAAGATACCTATGTCAGAAAGTCTCATGCTTTGTATAACCATTAATGGTTTTGTTATAACTTAATCATGTGGACTGATTCCTTCTTATTTGAATCCTCACACAACATTGTTGATTGTAAAAGCATATTGACATAGATGGTAGTATAATTTGTGGAAGGATTATGAGGGATTAAGGATCCCAAATATGCCATAGTATCTGCAAATTGATTAGATGTGTGAGGGACCATCTCGATGTCATACCAATCCAATTGGGCTAGATATGTGCCCATAAGATCTTTGTAAGCTTTTAGGATGGGAAATCTACACTAATGAATTCCTTTCACTTGGTTAACTATGAGAAAGAAGTCATTCGAGATATTTAGCTTTTTAATCTTTGTGGTGATAGTTGTTTGGAGACCTAAGATTAGGTCCTTGTATTCAATGTTATTATTAGTGCAACAAAAATTGATTTTAAAATAAAATGGAATTAGAGCTCCTTGTGGCATGAAAAACATAATCCTTGTACCACTCCCTTGCTCACATTTTGAACCATAAAATAAAAAAGTCATGTCGGATTTATTATTCAATTCTTCAGTTTTGGGTGACTCTGATAATGCAAAGATTGTATCATCAAGTAGTTCTATGATAAGAGGCCTATCATCTTGAAGAGGAGCCTCTACCAGTTGATCTGCTATTATCTTATTTTGATAGATTTTTTACTAAGTAATTAAATATCAAATTCCATCAATAGCATGATCTACTTTGTAGTACATGTATTATCATATGTTCAACCCATCATGTAATGTAATGTATTTTGTTTGGATATGACATACGTAGTATGACTTAGCATATTGAAGACACTAAAATCATGTAAATCAGATAATACTACCAAGGCGCCACTCTTATCAACATCATATGGCCCCATTGGGCAACCCTACGAGTTTAATTAGGGGCCCTAACCACTTTTGGGAAGGTTCACCCCACTCTTGGGAGGTTTTGGGCCATGTATCCATGACTATCCCACCCTAGGATGGCCATAGTTCATTATCATACCACCCAAGGATGACCACAAGAAACCATACCTAGGTGGGATTGCCATGATCCAAACCCCTCAAAAGTCAAAGGGCAGGACAAATGGTAATCAATTTCTACCATTTATACCACCAAATCACTCATGATAGATTTGAAGGTTGTCATGGCCATTAGGGACTGTAAATTGGAGATCTAAATGGGAATCCTCTTCCACACTATGCATGGTAAAGACGATGACAAGTGGAGGCACTTGCCTTGCATACCCAAACTTACCCCTTTGTCCCATTTGCCCTCTTGGGCTATAAATTGGAGTGCTTGCACTCAATTTAAAAGAGAGACTTTTGCAATTATTGACCACAAAGTGCTACAAATATTTGCCCTCACCTTTTGCCCTTGTATTTGCCCTTGGAAACCTTATCAATCGATGACATTTTCAAGGAATCTCCAAATACACTCATCTCTTTCAAAACCTATCAATTCCTATGATTTAATTTACCAAATTTGATGATAAAACCCCTAGGATGATTCTAGACCAGATCCAAGTGGAATTGGTGGTAAAAACCACCTTGTTTTGTGGCCATACCCACCAGGGATGGTTAACAGTCCCAGTTGAAACTCTCATTTATGGACATGAAGTGGCTCACAATTTTGATCCAATTTCAGTATAGATCAATTTAATAGCATTATATTAGCATCATATTCAATTTTGGTGAATTTTAGAGTGGTTTTGATTTGGTAATTATGGTTTTTGTGATTATAGTCCTAGTTGGCCCTCTCAGGGATGGCCATAAGTTCTGCTCATAATCTCACTTCAATTTCTACTCAGATCTTTACAAAATCATATTATATGCATCATACTAAATTTTCATGTCATTTGGAGTAGTTTAGATATGTCGATTGCACTTTTTCAATTTAATATTACATGCATTTCATAGATTTTATTATCATACGCATATGCTATTAATATATTTTAATTCCTTGTGTGTTGGTACATATATATAGGTGCATGAGAGAGGATATAAAGAGTAAAATAAATATAGCTCAAAACAACAGTAGCGCAAGCCTGCTCTGCAATCGTGAGTGTGAGAGGAACATTGAAAGCACGTCATAGGTTCATGGAGGGATTGGATCCCTCAAACTTTATTGAAATTTATCAAATTGAAAGCCCTCAAGGGGATGTATTGTAACCTCCTACTTGAAAATTTAATGAATACAAAGAGAACCCCCCCTTTTTGTTAACTTATTTTCATTTACTTATTTACATTATCATCTCTTTTGCATGCTTGTTTAGAACATTAGATGCATTTCAAATTCATTTTCTAGGTGCACCATTTTTCATGCTCTTTAATGGTGATCATGGTGGGATCCTTGTACCTTTTCAATTTTATCATTTTTAACCTTGATTTTGTACTTTGGATGTTGCAGGTTCTAGTCATTCTGGACTGAATCGACCCCTAAATTCCTAATTGGAACTCTCAGGGATGGCCAAAGAAATCATCCCACCTAGGGATGGACCCAAAATTTACAGCCATTCCACCCAGGGATGGCCAAAAAATAGGGGGTTTTCTACCCAAATTTCTAGAAACAACAGCTTCCCAGACAGACAAGGTAAGTGCCTAAACATTCAATTTGTAGTAAGGTTATTTAGAAAAGGGGAATTTGAAGTTTTTCATATATTTTTTGGTTTATTGATAGATAGATTTTACCCTTCTTAAATTCTAAAATAACGAACAAGAGAAAAATAGTAAAAAAAAGTCTTAATCATGCATTTGTGACCTACCTAATAGTTTGGTCTTCATATAGGCTAAATATTTTGTAGGTTCCTTATTCATGAATATAATTCTGAAATTAAAACATTTCTTATGCATTTAGTGAAAATTCATTGAATGCTACTTTTTTCTTTCATTAATTATAAAAGGAACCACACATACCTATTGGGCACCGAATTGACATCAATTTTTACTCAACACTACAATTGTCTATCTTCCAATTTTCTGTCCAGGCATGCACCCGATAGTCACAAATCGACACTCAAAATTGGATGGACCAAATGCAACTTCAATCCAACCTCTAGAGTAGGTTGGTTCCTTGTCAACTTATAATGGTGTTGACATAATTAAATCTCAATTAGGGTTTTGATAAAAGGGTTATAAAAGGTTTAGGGTTAGATATATTATGCAAAACAGTTGCTAGATAGGCTAACAACATAGGCAACTACACAAAAAACTCCCATAAACTATTTCCAATGTCCCATAACTCAAGATTAAAAATACCCAAACCCATGAAATATTCATACATTAAAGCACAAATAGAGATATGTTGCAAAAAAGCAATTCCAACATCTAATATTGATAATCCAAATTTGAAAAATAGACCAATAGTTAGATTTAACTGAAATAAACTTCCTAACAACACAGATTTAACTATGAAAAAATTTTAATTACTCTCACAACTAGTAATACAATAATCTTGAATAAACTAACGGCTAAAGTATTAATAGAAATGTAGCTCACAACTTCAAAACTCTTGCATAAAGATAGCAAAGACAATAAATTTCGAGTAAAAAATTAGAGTAATGCTCCTTCCATTAGTTCACATGAATATTTATAGTATGGCAAGCAAACGCACTAGAGTTGACCCTTAAAAATGAGGGTTCAACCTCTATTTATAGTTTGATAAATGAAAGAAATTGATGAGACATTACAAATATTACAATTTTACAACTCAGTAGAGAGCTTTTCTGGAATTATCTTACTGGATGGCAAATTCCAAGAAATCCACTATGAGTAATCTGACATGGTAACCTAGCATTGCAACTTGCTGGTTTGTTGATGATAGTTGGAGGTTAAGCAGTTGAAAGCTACATTTGATCCATTGATCATTCTGGGAAGATTTGTTCCACCGCAGATCTACAACTACTCTAGTTCTTGATCTTGAAAATACTTTGATGTTTCATCTTCCCACCTTCCAACTGACTGCTCTCTGATCTAGTAAAATTTTGCCTTTTTACATAGCAATAGTTTCAGAAAAATCTAGACCATTGATCTTTTTTGTGGATGGCTATGATTAAACCTTAAAAAATACTCCACAAATCGATGAAAGAATAAAATACCATTTCACACTTTTTAATTGTTGACATCATCTTTAGCAACTTTAGTTCTATAGAATCATATTTTGGCATGGAATGCACTAAGGAGCAAGCGGAATGAAGTCCACTGCTAATCCACTATCTAGCCTTCATTTTTCTTATTTGGTATCAAGTAAATTGTAATCCACACAAAAAAAGTATGTTGACATCATCTTTACCTTAGTTGGAATGCAAAATTACCAATATGCACTGAAAGTGGTGCAAATAGTCCTTTGTTGCCATTCCTTACTCTTTGAAGTGTTTTTTCCCTTTATGTCTCCATCCCACACCAAATTACTCTTGCAACTTAGCAGAATCAAATTCTTCGACACTTAGTCGCTGGAGCATGCAAAAAGCAACAAAGATTGCCATTCGACACTTTTTATTGTATTTATGTCATATTCACCCAAACATTTTGCAGAATAGGGACTGATGTATAGTCGTTATACACATCATTAATTCTCAATGAATTTGTCAATCCAGGGCAGTGTACAAGGCTATCTGCGAAAGAAGGGATGAACAAGGTTATAACTTAGGTCAATCTGGAGCAACATGTCTTATTGGTGAAACCGATTGTGTGGGGGATTTAGGACATTCCTATCTCTAAATTGCATAAATTAAACCTTAATCTAAGTTGTAGAAATGCAAACTAATCATTAACTGTAGAAATGAAGTCCTAATTACAATTGCAGAATGAGACCTAATTATGTTGTAGAATTAGAAGTCTGATTATAATTGCAGAAAGGAAATATATTTACTTTTGCAACAATGGAAACCTAATTATAGCATAGAAATGAAACCCTTTCAAGGATTTGTAATAGAAGGTTGTCAATATTCTATGCAGGGGTTGACAACAAAACATAAAATGCAAGAAATTATAGAAAACAGTAAATTCTGGAAATGATAGTCTGCAATAAATTGAAAGCTTTGTTGAAAGTGGAGATTACAACCAAACCATTAATCACAAGATTAATATAAACATAAAATAATCTAAGATTGCAAATACCATTAGTTGTTTACAAAGGAATGAAATGACAAGTTCTACAACTCATTCTGCTGCAGCAAAATCAAAATAAAAACCTGCTGTTAGTCCTCCTCCTAGGTATGGAAGTGGCCAGCCTCCTTGTCCAGAAGAAGGTATGAGTCTCTCTATCTCTAGATCTTACACTCATTTACAAGCAATATGAAATAGAAATAGTACACTTTATTGATTCAAGCACATGATTATAATAATTTTGTTGAACTGTAACAGTCACTTTTCTGATTATTGCCTATTTTCTCCTATATTTCTCTACTCTCTACTTTCTCTATCCTCTACTAGCTCAACCTGAACGGGAGCCATATTTATAGATGTCCTAAGATCTACTAACAAGCTGAGAATATCTCAAAATATCTAATCCTATTATGTTGCAACAATTCTTGGTTTTATCCTAGAAGAAGATCAAACTTGATCTTTCCATAAATGGTGGCTTTGGTCGACAAGGATGACAAAGTTAGATGGGAGATATTTTCCCTTACCCTTTTCAATATTTATTTCCCTTTTTATAGCGTTAGAAATCGGTCAACAAGTCAAAAAGCACATTTTGTTTTCATTTCGAAGATAAGTGGCTCATTCCGAAGAGACTGCAATTCTCATTCCGAAGATCCGCTCATTCCGAAGACACTATGTTTTCTCATTTCGAAGATATCTGTTCATTCCGAAGAGACTTCGAAATGAAAAAATGTGTGCTCTTTAAATGATTTCCTCTACATTTCTCATGTGGGTTATTTCTCAGGATCATATTCCAATGGTCTTCATCTCTTTCCATATGTGAATTCCATGCCTTGCCATTCATTGGCAACTGGCTAGAATTTACATGGGAAAAACCAATTTTGTTGCACAGTAACAATTTACTTGCACTGTTGCCAAATTTAGGTCAAATAAATTCTTGAGACATATCAAAACATGATTAGTGAAATGCCTCTATCAACCTAAACATATCTCATTTAGAAAGTCATAACAAAACAACATAAAACTTATGCAAAAAGCTATACAAATCATAATATAGTATTTTAGATACATTTATCATGCAAATAGTTAATACACAACATATTGAATTAACTTAACTAGCATATTAAATTAAACATAAGAGTTTGTAGGCAATTTCAGTGTTCAAAACATGTTATGATTGAGGCATTTCCAGGCCTCATCAGGGACTCACCTGGAATACACCACCAAATACACTAGGAACTTAGCGAAATGGAATTCTAGCTTGCTAAGTTAAAAAAACACTAAGTGTTGAGTGGAATCGGGAACTCTCATTGCGGATCTGCTCCAAAATACTCTATGTCCTCAACGGAATAGAGATTTCATGCCTTAGAATAAAATCTTCAATATTTTCTAAGGATGTGGCCATTTTAGGCCTACATTTTGGCACCTCCTGGGTGGATTTGCTCTCAAATCCATCAAAATCAGAGTCTTATCCATTGGGCATTAGGACTCAAAAATTTCTTATCTTCAAAAATTGCTTTAAAGTAAAAATTTCCATATGAAAACTACCATTTGAAAACTTTATGAACATATTAGAGGATAAACATTCATATCGAGACCATGCTTCATACATCCTAGAGGATAAATGTTCACATGGAGACTATACCAAAAACAATAATATTTATGCCACTCCTTCAAAACTGCTCCAATGCTTTAGCAAAACATAGCTATGTTCCCATTATAAATCCTTCTTACAACAAATGATATGAATGCCTTCAAACAAAAATCATTTTCTACCTCTTTTTGACCTCATGATTTTATCCTTTCCTTCTAACAATGTCAGAGTAAAAATGAATCAACACAATACAAAACTTCTATATGACTACATATGTACAAAACAAGAATGCTAAACTTGTGTCCCTTCAGGATCTATAGTTGCTCTATCTTGCATTTCTTCTTCTTGATGGACCTCTTATTTAGCATTATATTCTTGTTATTGCTCAACTTCTTCCTCAAGTGAAGTTTGCTCTTTATTTTATTCTTTTGTATTATTACCAAAAAACTACACCATTAGCTTCAGGGTTTGTAGGGCCTGTTTCCAAGCTACTTCAGAGGGGTTGGAATTTTCTTTCAGTTGCTTATGAATGTACTATAACTTGTCGATGTCTTCATAGTTTGTAGCACTTCCTTTATTTACCAAGTCTTCCATTAGATATCTAAGCCTAGTAAAATAAATAATCATCTATGAATCTTGATCCTGATCAATTGGCTCTTCCAGAGCATCAATTTTAGATACATCTTGCAAGCTCTCAGTAGTACTTGTATTAATCTCTTCTACTAATAAAAAACTATGATATTCCATCCATAGCCCTCTGAAACCATTATAAATCAGTTATTTATTTATATCCACTACATCCTTGATCATATTTTTCACTTTATCAAATAATAGCCAAGCATTTTGGAGGGCTTTGTGCTTCTTTACCATGATTTTGGCAGCAATTCTAGCAATATTCCACTCCTTATTAGGAATTGGCTTAGCAAAGTCACTAAGTCTACTATATACCAGTTTGTAAATTTTCTTAGATGGAATCACCATGGGTTGTAGCTCTCTAGTGAAACTATCTAAATATTTTTGAACATTTTGGAGCAGGAGGCTAGCATCATCCAGATAATCAATAATAGGTTGCAACTTTGAGCATTTTTCTAGAACTTCAGAGAACAATTCATTTCTCACTTTCTTTAGCCCAGTCTTGGAGAACCCTGAAGACTTAGCCTTTTCAATTTGGAGTTGTTGCTTCAAACTCTGTATTTCCTTAGTTTGTTCTTAATTTTTCTTCTTATGCTCCTCTATTTTCTCCTTGAGCTTATTTGCCTCTTGAAATTTTTCTTGCCAGTTCTTTACCTCTTTTTAAGAGCCTTCTCCACTTGTTTCTAATTATCAATAGTATTTTGAATATTTTCTATTTTCTTTTCCAACTTGTCCACCTTTTATTTGTATATATCATTTTTCACATAAAAGGTGTCCAAATGAGCTTTGGCCATGAAAAATTCATCTTCTGTAGGTAGTTTTTTAATATCTTCTATATATTCTTCTATGTGGTAATCTTAGATAGTCATGTCAGTTTCAAGCTTGCTCACTAGGGTAATCATGGTTCTAGATGTCCCTTGTCCTTAAACTGGATCAACAAACATGCTTCTCCTCTTTGTGGCCATTCTATTGGAAGGTTTGGACAACTTCTCTACCCATAAATATTGAATCTTCTATGAATATTCTTGCTCTTTTTGCAAAATTACTTGGGTAGGATAACTCAAAGGAAGATGAGGAGATGTTATAAGGTACGAAAGAGTAGTATCAATAGTTGATAATGGCTGGGAACAAGTATCTACAATGAAATTTGTGACTATAGTGGAATATATTACCATTGCAGTTGTTGCAATTGGTAGACTCATGGGAACTGAAGTGAAACTTGCAGATGGGTGAGTGGGTGCACTTAAAATAGTTTACTTCTCAGATGATGGAGGTGGTTGCAATGGCAAGTATGAAACTATGGGAGATGATGAAGGGAGAATTTTAGTTGATGAAGAAGGAATTTAAGTAACCTTGGAGGAGATGGGTTGGTTTACCCCTCAGTACTGACTAATGAAACAAGGGGTGAAATATGAGGAGGGGAAGGCACATTTATTTCAATATTTTGCTCAGAAATAGAGGGAGATTTCTTTTGGGAATCTAAAGGTGGTAGAGGAGAAGAGAGGTTAGAGACCATACCTTCACCTAATGATGTAGGGTTTTCTATAAATGTCTCTATGTTTTCTTTCTGCACTTGTTGTATCAATTATTTTGCAGCTAAAATAGGGATTTCTTTAACAATTTCCTCCTTATCCAAATTTTTTTTCTTGGAAATATCCTTCTCAAATATTTATGGTGCCCTTTTGGCATTTCTCTGTAAGACTTATAAGATTGCTTTCTCCTTTTCTGTGTCTTCTTAAAACAATCATTCCTGTAGTGGTTCCTCCTGTAATGTCTTTTCAGAAATAGGATTTAATTCTACTATTATTGTAGTGGTGAAAATCACAAGTGTAAACACAAAGTCCTTATCCTTCTTAGTCTAATCTATCTCTATATTTGAGGGTTTTCCACCCAGTGCTAGGGGCTTGGACCTTCTTTTTGTCTATATGACTAGATTACTGATAGCCCTCTCATCATAATAGTGCATCTTACTCATTAACTGTGCCCCTTTCAAAAATTTCTCTATTTGCTTAGTTGAAGGCTGAAAAGTCTTCAAAACTTTGGTAGCAGTCAATGGAGTATCAGGTTCCTCTTCTTGAGATTCTTATTCTAAATGTGAGGATGGGGAATCAGACCCTATTTGTGAATTCTTATAGATTAACACTATATTCCTTGGGTATTTAGGCTTCCAAGTTGTGACATTATTGTCATACTTATTAGAAAATTCATCATCAATTTTCAATCTAAATTTGGATTTTTCTTTACCAATATTGATTCTCATCCTCCACCAATATGATATCTTGGCTTCATTCCCTTTCTTCTTTACCTCTACCTCATTGGTAGTAAATTCTTGAGACTGAGGGTCTCTTTTCTTATCTATTTTATCCTCAACTTCTTTGATGGTAGAATCCTTCAACTGATGCTTTGCATTATTGTATGGATCAAAATCAATAATTTATTCATAAAAGTCTAACCATAGAGGAAGTTGATCCATATTGGAAACATTCCACTCCAAAAGAGCATTTTCCTTGTTATTTCTGCCTTGTTCAAAATGAGGCCTGGGTTTTTTCTCAAATTTGTAGGCCTTTTATCCATTTAGGGATATGTTCCTATTGTGGAATGCATCATACAGATCATAAATCCATCTCTAGGGGATGTAAAATAGGCCCAACCTATCTAGATATTGGTCAATTTATTCACCTTGTTGCTTCTTGGTAATAGTTATATCGTCAATATTGTGGTAAGTCAATAAAAACCTCATTTTCCTCCCAGAACCATAGTTTAAATTTATAAAATCCATTTACCTCAAGTATTCTAAGGAAAATAGTCTGTCTATAACAAAATAGAGCAACAAAAAGGGCTTACCAATGAAGCCATACAGTCTAATGACCATGCCTTCTATTAGGAGGTACCAGTCTCCTTCCTCTGCACCTTCTGTTCTTAACAATTTCTTGGCTAGAGGTGGTAGCCTAGGGCATTCCCCATACATAATATTCAAGGTTGGCCCTAAAAATTCCAAGTTGAATTTATACACAGACTCGGTGCTTCTTAGATGAGAAGTCTAATAGTAAATCAGAATGGGGTCTCCCTGGTCATTCTTGTCCTTGTCAAAAATATAGGGTATCGTGTCTCTTAAAAAAGAAAATAACATCTAAACATGCTTGAGCAATGCCAAAAGCAAGGTGCATCAGAACCTCTTTTCATTCTCACTAATTGCTCATTCATTCTCTAAACAAGGAAAGCTAATCAATCAAAATAGATAACCCTAATGCCCTTCTTTTCTGCATCCTCATCATACATTCTTTCATTGGAAATGTAGTATGCAACGTCTATTTTCCAATAATTCACCATTTGGTCTAAATCCAAACCCTCCATACAAGCTAACATAGAATATAGTTCCAAGTGGACAAATTGGTCAATAGGTATTGGAAGTTCAGGCATTTCATCCTGCTCACTTATCTTTCTAAATTGGAATCAAAGCCACCTTTATATAGCTTTCTTCTCTTCCAAAGCCATCAATGAAGCAAATTTTTAAAGCATTCTCTTTGGAATTCATAGATAATGCTCAACTATCATTTTGCTTTATTTTTCTTAGTGAACGTTGTTCTTTATTGAATGAGCAGATTTTTGTATTTTTAGCACTTTTAATTTCTTATGCATGCACATCCTCTACCATTAATGCAACCACTACACAAACTATCCATTGGCACACTTTTCAATTAAATTCGTTCCTTTCGATGGCTTGGAGGTACCTTTCTAATTTTTGATTGGCTAAAATTCAAACATGCTCCATATCCTCATGACATCGTTTTGTCCTTTTTCCATTTTTAGGTGTGGAAAATTTGAACATTAATTTACAAAAATTTACCTTTTTAGGCAATGGCATGATGCAAAATCCATTTTCCACTCAAAAACAAACTTGATATCTAGTGGATTGAAAACCTTTAATATTCTTCTACCACCTTAGATATTTTTAGCACATAATATAACACATGCGGTATTCCGCTAGCACTATAGTTTATCTGAGTGTAGATTAGAGCTTACTCATCATTATGCTTCTCCCTTAGTACATTTGAGTGTAGAATGGAAACTTGTTGCATCCTTGGGAACACTTAGCTTAATTTGCAAAAAAAAATCTTTTATTTTTTTCTCTTTTTTTTATACATCATGCTATCAAAACAAAACTTGATACAAAGTATGTACATATATTACAATGAGCTTATATTTCAATCAAAATAGGGTTTAATATGAAAATCATTAACAAGAATTGATTGTATGATTCCCTCCAGTTCTTCAAGTTGGAAAGCATTGGTCTCTTTAACCTCTACTATATTGAAAGGGCCATCCCAAAAGAAGTAAAACTTCTGATGATGTCCTAGTTTAGCTCTTTCAACATTCCACCTGAGTACAAAGTCTCCAACCTTGAATTTTTTGAACCTTGCCTTCCTTTCAAACCATACCTTGATGTCCATTGAGTGCTTTTGAAAGTCCTCATAGGCTTGAGTTCTTTTCTCTTCTAACTACAGCAGGTGTGCCAACCATGTTTCCACTGGATTTTCTTCAGAATCCTCTATTGTGTTTATCAGTTTGAGTGCTAGAATTTCCAAATGGATAGGTAAAACTACCTCCTTTCCATACATTAAGGCATAAGGAGAGTTCTTTATGGACTTATTAATAGTATTCTATCTACCCATAAAGCTTTCTCCAGTATTAAGTGCCAACTTCTTTTATTCTCCTCTAGTGATCTCCTCAAAATATTTAATAGGTTTTTGTTGGTAGAATCTACAAGTCCATTCCCTTCAAGGTAGTAATTTGAAGTATTCTTAATGGTGATGCCATACTTACTGATGAACTCAATATACTTGGATCCTATGAATTCTGGTCCATTATCACTGACCAAGGATTCCGAAACACCAAACATTGAGATCAATATTTCCATGAAGTTTATTACCACTTCTTAGTCTGATTTCTTTGTAGGGATAGCCTCTACCCATTTGGTGAGGTAGTATGTACCAGTCAGAATATACTTATGCTCAGCTAAAGAATGGGGGTTGATAAAACCTATAAATTCTAGCCCACATTGTTGAAAGGGCTCTTCCACTTGTATTGGATTAAGGTAGAATGAAGCATTTCTTGTCCTCCCTACATGCCGCTGGCACTTGTCACAGGCTCTAGTGAATTTGAAGGTGTTAGCAAATATAGTAGGCTAATAATAGCTTGCTCTAATAATTTTCAAAACTATAACTCTACCTAAGAAATGTACTCCAGATGGTCCTCCATGGAACTCCTCTATGACCTTTTGTTGCTGATCATATTTTAAGAACTTAAGGAGAACTCCATAAAGATTCCTTTTGTACAGATCTTCTGGTAATAAGATATACTTCAAAACTTGAAGTCTATATATTCTTCTCTATGATGCATTAATATCAGGAGGGCATACCCTATTTTGAAATTACTTGATCATTTGATCTACCCAATCAAATCCACCTAACTATAATACTTCAATATGATCATCTTATGTTGCCTGACAAGCTGTCATTTCAATTGATACTACTACTTTTGTTAGATCTTGATATAGGGATCTACCTCACACTAGCTTGGTAGAATGGATTTCCACATCGTATACCTAGATTTTAGTGATCCAACTAGCTCTATTATCTCCTAGTTCACCTTGTAGAATAAATTTTCTTACATCCGGATGAACAACATAAACCAGGGTCTTGCTCTGAACCAAATATTTCCTAAATTTTTTTAATGATTTCATTACAAAAAATACTTTTTTTTCAATGAAATTGTACTTAACCTGGCAATCATGGAGTGTATGGCTTCAAAATAATATGGAGTGCTCTTCTCCTTGATCATTTTTTTGGGTGAGCACTGATGCATAACTTTCCTCAGCTCCATAAGCATAAAGAATGAAGTCTTTACTAAAATTTGGATTTACATAACTAGAGCTATGACAATGGACTACTTGATGATTTTGAAGGATTGATTTCTTACCTTAGTACATTTGAAATCAACATATTTCTTTAGTAGTTCATATTTAGGCCTCACCTTCTAAGGAAATTCAGAGATGAATTTCCTGACAAAGTTCATTTGACCAAAGAACGAATGCAAGGCATTTTTTTCACAAGCAATAGAAGAACAAGAATAGATTTGATTCTATTTAGATCAATGTCCATACCTTATTTTGAGACCACATTACCTAGAAAATTTCTCTCATGGACTGCAAATAAAGACTTCTTAGGATTGAGGGAGATGCCAAATTATCTGTACTTTTGAAAAATATGTTCTAGGTGTGCTAAGTGATCATGCTTATTTTGGAAAAACATAGTCATGTCATCCAAGTAGATCAAAATTATCTTATTAATCAGTTCCCCAAATACATAGTCCATGGCTCTCTTAAATGTGGCTTTCACATTGGAAAACCCAAAAGGCATTCTTTGGTAGGCAAATGTACCCCACTTTGTGGTGAATGCTATTTTATATTTATCTTCATTCTTCACCCAAATCTGGTTATACCCAAAGAAGCCATCCAATAGTGAGAACCTTTCTACCCCTACCACTATCTGTAATATTTTATCAATATATGGAAGGGGTAGTAATCCTTAAGTGACTCTTGGTTAAGAATTCTAAAATCTACATACAAGAAAATATCACCATTCTTTTTTCTCACAGGTACCAAGTTGGCTACCCAGTTTGAATATTTAACTGGATAAATGATATTAGAATTTAGTAACTTTAAGATCTCTTTTCTCTTTATGGCTTCGATCCTTGGATTTACAGGCCTTTGCTACTACCTTAAAGGCTTTGCATTAGTCTCTAGCTCAATGGTATGTTGGATAACCTTTTTTTCATATACTTTGATGTCTTCACATGAGAAAGCTACAATGTCTTGGTACTTCATACATAAAGCTTTGATATCCTCCTCTTCCTCCAGAGAACACCAGATTACAACCTTGAACTTATTATTGGTACTGTAATACCACACCAACGCCAACATCGTGTCTACATCTGGCACCATCAAAGTGCATGGTCCATGTTTCCTTTTCTCTTAGATACTGATTAGATATAGGAAAATCTTTCTTCTCTATCTCTATAGAAATACTATAGGTGCCCATACCTACCCGAAACTAGCTATAATCCTCTCTAAAAGGTATCTCATATTTGATTTCCAACTCCTCAAAGTTATCTGCTAATTCAAATTCCTCAAGAGGAGTGAGATTGCACATGTCTCCTTAAATTTTTTTAATGTGTTAAGACACTAGCTTCTCAGGTGTTATCCTTATCCTATTTCCTTTTAAAGGAATAACCATCCTAGAATAGTCCATATACATGCATCCACCCAACTTTGTTGTGAACTCTCTTGAAATACATTAGCCAAAATAGGGCTCTAGATCCACCACTATTATTTCTTGTACTATATTTACCTCAGGTGTTCTATGTAGCCTCATTAAAATAGTTTTGGTTACTCCCAATATCTTTATAAGTGTCCCATCTAATTGCATAACTCTAGGACAGGATCTAGTGTATTCCATGTCCATCTCTTCACAAACTGCTTTAGGTATAATTGTAGTTGATGCTCCTGATTCAATAATACAATTTTGGACAACCCAACCTTCCATCCTCAAAGAAATATAAAAAGGAGGGGGTTCATTCTTTAAAACAGTAGGGGATATTTCTTTCTTTTTAGAGGATATACTAAGAATTGTGGTGACCTAATTTTCTTATGGATACTTGTTCAAGAAATCTTTTAGTAATTCAATATGATCGAGAATGAAGAGGGTATCATATAGACTAGATTTAGATGGTATTCTCTTCATTTATTCCATAATTTTGTATTCATATTTAACCAAGGAGGGTCTCTCAAGCCTTCTTTATGGATCACCATATTTTATCTTATATTTCTAAGTGGCTTCTATTCTCTTTATTTTGGTAATAGAAGGTAATCTAAGCCTTTCTTCAACCTCATTTTTAGACCTCATTCTGTCTTCCTCAGTTTCTTTCTCATATATCTTGGGAAGACTTTTATTTTTATTTGGCTTAGGTAATAGGAAAATTTTCACTAATTTGGGGAGGTGGAGCACTCTTCTTATGAGAGGGGACCTGGAACTAACCCATATTCTATGGATCTACTTGTAGTGTTTTCTTACCCGACCTTGTCATGACAACGATAGGTCCATCCTCATCTAGCTCTTTTCCAACCATGATCTGGTTAGGTTGCCATAACATGTTTACCCTTCCTTTATAGTTTCTTTCTGCTTGATCCATAGCTTGTTGGATATGGTGTTGGTACATAACACAAGATTGTGAATCATGAGGATCATTACATACCAAAAACTAAACATTTACAATACTTTTCTCTGAAGAACACTCAAGCTCTTCATAAGCTACATTTAATTTGACCCTAGTACTTGTTACTAGGACCAGGTCTTTGATCTTTATTCACATATGGGAATATACTTTGTTGATACCTATCCATTTATCTCTTTTCCATTGAATTTATTTTGTTGCTAAGTGTTTTCAATGTGTTCTATATATCAAGAATGATAGAAGACTCTTAAGGATTCTGAGAAGGAAGTGAAGGAAAAGGAACTATAGTAGATGGTGATTTTGGTTGAGTAATGGGAGTCATATGTAGAAATGGAGATGACAACGAAGGGGGTCCATATAAGATGAATTAGTAGCTTGCCTTTGAACATTAGTGGTTTCTATATTTTAAGGTAGCACAACTTTGGAAGGTAGTATCCCCACATTAATTAGGATATTTTCTGCATGAATGGATGTATTATAAACTTGTGGAAAGTTTTACACCCTATATTTTTGGATTTGTAGGCCTAGCTCTAATCTAAGAGCTCTGATATAATACATATAAGAAATACATACATCTGGTCTAGTTGTAGGGGGAATTATTTTTTAGGTTCTGCTAAACCTCAAATTAAAATATGAGATAGTTTCTTGCTGATATTTTTACATAGATGTAAATTGATTAAGCAAGGAGAAAGGGTCAGTAGATTCATTAAATTCTTCCACAAAAGGCTCATCCAATGCTACCCATGAAGTGATGGTGCTATCCTTAAGAGTACTAAACCAATGTAGAATCTTTCCTCTGAAGGATAGGGCTAAAATCCTAACAATAACATCTTCATTTTTTATATTGTGGATTGTTTCCAGATTCAAAATATCCTAATAGTGCTCATATGCGTTCTTTATAGATCCATCATAAGTGGGAATAGCCTTGGACACAACTTGATGAATGTTATGCATATGGGCTAGTATGAGGGGGTCAGTTGTGTTCCAAATGGGCTACTTCTATAAAGGCTAATTTGGGGGTACATTTCCCTTATTTGGGGTTATATTTCCTACCATGTTTTTAGGTGTAGGTCCTATTGGAGGGGTTTTTGGATTAACTATAGGATTTTCCTCAAGAGGCTCTTCTTTTGAATGAAAATATTGATTCAAGTTCCTTATAATAGTGGACCCTCTATAAGGTAGCTCACAATAGAAAGAAGATTTAGGGTTATTCATTTTTAATGACCTGGTATACATGAAAAAACTATGGTCTATAGGGATAATTATTTTCTAGGTTTACATACCAGGGAGTCTCTAGGTGAATTTGCTATTCTCCACTTAGCAAGGTTAAGACAATTCACCAAATATTGATTCCTACTGGTAGAGATAAAACAATAACTCATATGATAGGTTTTTGTATTTCTTGTAAATTGGTGCCACCGGGCATGCCAAAAAATGTTGGGCACCGAATTGACATCAAGTTTTACTTGACACTGTGATTGTCTATCTTCCAATTTTCTATCTAGCCATGCACCCAATAGTCACAGCTCGACACTCAACATTGGATGGACCAAAGGCAACTTCAATCCAACCTCTAGAGTAGGTTGGTTCCTTATCAAATTAGAATGGTGTTGACACAATTAAAGCTCAATTAGGGTTTTGAGAAAGGGGCTAGAAAAGGTTTAGGGTTAGAGATGTAATGCAAAAATATGGATGGATAGGCTAACAACATAGGCAACTATAAAAAAAATATCCCATAAACTATTTCCAATGTCTCATCACTCAAGATTAACAACACCCAAACCCATGAAATATTCATACATTAAAGCACAAATAGAGATATGTTGTAGAAAAGCAATTCAAACATCTAATATTGATAGTCCAAATTAGAAGAATAGACCAATAGTTAGATTAATCGAAATAAAATTTCTAACAACACAGATCTAACTATGAATAGATTTCAATTACTCTCACAACTAGTAATCCAATAAGTTGGAATGAACTAACTGCTAAAGTATTAACATAAATGTAGCTCACAACTTTGAACCTCTTGCACAAAGATAGAGAAGATAACAATTTTTCAGTAAAAAAATAGAGTAATGCTCCTTCCATTAGTTCACAGGAATATTTACAATAGGGCAAACAAATGCACTAGATCTGGCCCATATAAATGAGGGTTCGTCCTCTATTTATAGTTTGATAAATAAAATAAATTGAGGATACATTACAAATATTGCAATTTTATAGCTCAACAAAGAGCTTTGCTAGAATTATCTTACTAGCTGGTGAAGTCCAAAAAATTTACTATGAGTAATCCGCCATGGTAGCCTATCTTTGCAACTTGTTAGTTTGTTGATGATATTTGGAGTTTAGGTGGTTGAAAAATACATATAATCCATTTATCATTCTTCAAAGCTCCATTCCACTATAGATTTGCAACTACTCTAGTTCTTGATCTTGAAAACACTTAGACGCTTCATCTTCCTACCTTCCAACTGACTACTCTCTGATCCAAAAAATCCACATTTATACATAGTAATAGTGTCAGCAAAATCTAGACTATTGATCTTTGTCATGGATAGTTATGATTAAACCTTTGAAAATTCTTTGCAAATTGGTGGGGAAAGAGTAAAATGCCATTGTGCACTTTTTAATTCCTGATGTTGGCTTTAGTAGCTTTAGTTCTACGAAATCAGATTTTGGAATAGAATGCACTGAGAAGTGAGCAGAATGAAGTCTAATGTTAATCCGCTACCTAGCCTTCATTTTCTCTTCTTCAGCATCAACCAGATTGTAATACACACAAAAAAGTATGTTGAAATCATCTTTACCTTAGTTGGAATGCATAATCACCAATCTGCACTGAAAGTAGTACAAATAATTCTTTGTTGTCATTTTGTACTCTTTGAAGTTTTTTTGGCCTTTATGTCTCCATTCCACACCAAATTACTCTTGTAACTTAGTAGAATCAGATTTATCCACACTTAGTCTCTGAAGCATGCAAAAAATAACAAATATTGCTATTTCACATTTTTTATCGTGTTGATGTCATCTTTGCCTAAAGGTTTTACGAAATAGGGACTCGCTTGGAATCTACCACCAAATACACTGGGAATCGAGTAGAATGGAATTTTATCTTGCTAAGGTAAATAAACACTAAGTTTTGAGTAGAATCAGGAACTCTCATTGTGGATCTACTCCAAAATACTCTATGTCCTCAGCGGAATAGAGATTTCATGCCTTAGAATAAAATCTTCAATGTTTTCTAAGGATGTGGCCATTTTGGGTCTACAATACCACGTCACTTTTAGATGTTAGTGAGTTGGAATTCATCCCCAACCACTAATAGATTTCAAAAATGATGGGTTTCATCTCCATCCATTGGCTCAAATCCTACAAACCCTATTTTGGTCAAAACTGGCTCCAAGAGCCGTCATAGCTTGTGGAATAGAGCACACATCTCTCTTTGAAGAGGTATATCACAAACCACAATGAATTGGGTGAGTACTGGCAAGACTTATACTTCCTTATTAGGTATGGGATTCATATCCATACTTTGATTGGTTTACGTGATTGGAATTTCAATGTCGGTTGTCGAGCTGTGAGTATACAGGTAAAATCCCTTAAAAATTTGAGAAATTCATCAACAATTTTCAAACACATGGAAAAAGTCTCTTTGTGAACAACAAATAAAAACACACCAAATAGCTTAGGGATTCACATTTAAAAGTTAAATTATATAATAACTTTATTTTCTTGTGTGCTTCTTTGATCATTTTATTGTGCTTTTCTAAAATATAAAAGAGATAATCATGTTGTTTACTTTGTGCGTTTTGTTCGAGTAATCAACATAAGCTCCTACCATCTAGGACCAAACCCTATTTTTTTTTTCAAAAAACAAAAATTGCTACTTTTTTATTCTGCATCCAATGGATTGAAAATCATATAAATCAGAGCTATAACAAGAAAGTTATGTTGGTTTTATTATTACTCTATTTTTGAGTGATTTAAAAGCCAAAAATAGGGAAAAACTGCACTAAAATGGTCATAAAAAGCCCTAGACAACCCCCAAAATTGCCAAATTTGTTTTGTTGTCTTAGTTATCTTCTTGTGCACCTATCACAGAAATTTTGAGTCCTAACTCTTTATTTTTCAAAATTTCCCAAAAATTCCTAAAATTAGACATTTTTCCACGAGCCCCGATTGGCCAAATATTCCAAAAATACAATTTTTTACTAGGAAGTCATTTTTTGGATCTCTATCCCATTGTGATCATCTCATCATGCTGATCATGTTGGTATACAACACCTATAACATTTTTGGAAGTCATAATTTTCTACTATGGTCAAGGGACCCCCATTTTATTTATTTGGTCCAAATACGATTGAAAACAAGACCTCCAATTCATAGAGAGAGAATCAAGTTCCATAACTAGTGAACATATACAAATAAATCCAGAGGACATGCCCATATTTTAATGGCATCCCAAGTTTTATCATAATAACAATACCATCCCCAGGGAGGCAAACCCTCATGATATCCCTACTAAGAAAGCACCCATAGGTCCTCTAGAAAAAATTCCTGACTTGGATACCTTGATGGAATTTTATATAGTGAATAATACACCCATTGAGGGGCCTAGTAGGTCAATATCATGGATTCACACCCAACTTGCTCTATACATAAATCAGAATATGAACATGAGAGTACGCCATGGCCTAGTCTGGATGAGCAAACCACCCTGTTTGATCAAGTAAGTCACCCCCATACTCCTCATAGAGAGCATTTTGCATATGCATGTTGTACTTCTATGAAGTATGAATATACATAGCTTACATTAAACTTGAATATGAGTCTTTCCTCATAGATGATAAAGAAGACCAAAGTCATCCTTCTACTCCTCGTGAAGAGTACTTGGTATGACCACATTGTGTCTCTACATCATCAAACTATATAGGGCCCATTCGTAATCTAGGGTATCAGGTCAATGTAACCTTTAGAGAGCATGTAAAACAACCAATAAAACCTACTAGGGGGAAGACATGATAAATCCATCTATATTTTAAATATGAGGTCACACAAACCCCATACAACTGAGTAACAATATCATACTCATCAGACACAGACCAAATATTAATAGGCAACAACATTTAGATCAACAATAATTAAATCAACAATGGGTGGACTCACATTGAGCACACCTACAAAGGTTATATCAATTAAAGATACAAGAACAAAAAAAGATACAACAAGAGAAATTGCAAAATGAATTGCATGAGGTGGTGCTTACACCTAGCACCTATAGAATACAAAAACGTGTGAGGTGCCCAATACAATCTCAAAATATTTCCCCTTGGCTATACCAAAATCACATTCAACATCAAAGGCCATTGTTTGGTTATCATAAAAAGCCTCATACTCCTCAACAATACCAAGATAAATATGAGGAAGAATCATATGAAGAGTCCCAATGGGAACATCAAGATCAAATAGATGCTTATCCTAAATATAGTTATGATGTGGTAACTAATTATTATACTAATCATCCACCTCAACATCAAAAGCGACCTCCATTATCTAATCAAGGATGACAACAGGTTGATCATATCATTTCATCAGGGCCATACAAAGTGCTAGATGATCAGATAAATTCATTCAAAAAAAAATATCAATAGCTTAGCAATCATCCTTTGCATCCATCAATGTCATCAATGATATATCCATCGAATTTCAAGATGCCTAAACTTGAAAATTTCAAATATGATGAAAAAAAACAAGACCACATGACAAGCTTAATCCATATGTGCTCTCATATTCAAGAAAATGACCCCTTGATGTTGAGAATATTCCTTACAACATTAGTTGGGGATTCTTTGGAATGGTATAATCATATACCACATCATAGCATAAATACCTTTGAGCAATTGGCTGATGCATTTTTGGGATGTTTTGCCTCTAGCATTAAGAAAAATATAAACTTGACTAACTTGTCTAGCCTTCATCAACTTTATGATGATCCAGTCATGGAGTATGGCAATATATGGAGAAAGGTGATGTCAAAACTACCTTTCACCCTACCCACAATGGAACTCAACCAAATGTTTACTAGAAGTTGTTTAAAGCATATTTCACTTCTCATATAATTACAATGGTATCAAACATTCGAGGATGCCTTAGCACATGCCAAGATCATTGAGGACCTCAAGGTCTAAGAAGGTGATGTTCAAATCCACAAAGGATAATGACAAAAAAATAATATTAAATGAGGTAACACGTAACAAAATGTGGCCCCAATCAATCAAGTGGTTTTGAGCATCCCTAAACCCATAAGTTGGGCTCCACCACTACAATTACCAGTGCATCCTAATTACCAAGCTCAGTGTCCATTGGCCAAAAATCATATGCAAAAAAATCAAAGGCAAGTCCAACTACATCAATAATATACTCATTTGTCAAAGCCCTTAGCATAGATCTTTAATCGATTGTATGAGGTACACACAATCATGCTTCTTGAGATCCATCAATTGAAACCTAATAAGTGTATATCAAAGGTGCACAGGGTAAAATTATATTGTATTTACCTTTGATAAAGGGGTCATGACATCTAGATATGTCATCCCTTTAGATATTTAATACAAGATATGATCGAGAGGTAAGAACTTCATATAGGAGCCTTCCAAGACCCCTTGCATGCACATGAAGCAAACACAACACCTGCCATTCAAGTTGAGCAACTTAATCAGGTGCATATCAACCTACCTCCCCAAGAGTTTTTTGGAATGATCAATGTTGTAACAAAGAAATAGGAATATCAAAATTGATCTACGCAACTAGTGGCATCATCCAATGTTTCACCTTCGCTCGTCTCATCTTAGTGGGACATTGACACTGCATAAAATTACACATCATAGAAGGGGGGATCGATTTATACTACTTCCCTAGCCAATCCAATCATAGTTCATAAAACATAATGCACACTGGGGGTATCTAAGGTAGCGTACCTTCCCCTTTAAAACATAAAAACATCCAAAAAATTCAAAATAATCAAAGTCCCAAAACACTCCAAAGATATCTACAAACACTTTGGTCACCATAAAACACTCCAAAGGTTTCTACGAACCCTTTGGTCACCATAAAATGATACAAAATATGTCAACATTTTTATCACCCTAAAATGCTCCAAATGTGTCTATGAACACTTTGGTCACCCTAAAGCGCTCCAAAGGTGTCTACGAACCCTTTGGTCACCCTAAAATGCTTCAAAGGTTTCTACGAACCTTTTGGTCACCCTAAAATGCTTCAAAGGTGTCTATTAACCCTTTGGTCACCCTAAAATGCTCCAAAGGTGTCTATGAACCCTTTGGTCACCCTAAAATGCTCCAAATATGTCTACAAATTTGGTCACCCTAAAATGCTCCAAAGGTGTTTACGAACACTTTGGTCACCCCAAAATGCTTCAAAGGTGTCTACAAACCCTTTGGTCATCCCAAAATACTCCAAAGGTGTCTATGAACCTTTGGTCACCCCAAAATGCTCTAAATGTGTCTACGAACCCTTTAGTCACCCTAAAATTCTCCAAAGGTTTCTATGAACCCTTTGGTCATCCTAAAATGCTCCAAAGTGGTCTATGAACCCTTTGGTCACCCTAAAAAATTTTGAATGTTTCTATCTACCCTTTTATCACCCTAAAATGCTCCAAAGGTGTCTACAAACCCTTTAGTCACCCTAAAATGCTCCAAAGTTGTCTACGAACCCTTTGGTCACCCTAAAATACTCTAAAGTGGTCTACGAACTCTTTGTTCACCCTAAAACACTCCAAAGATGTCCATGAATCCTTTGGTCACCCTAAAATGCTCCAAATAAATCTACAAACCCTTTGGTCACCCTAAACATTCCAAAGGTGTCTACAATCCCTTTGGTCAACTTAAAATGCTCCAAAGGTGTCTACGAACCCTTTGGTCACCCTAAAACTCTCCAAAGGCATCTACAAACCCTTTGGTCACCCTAAAATACCCCAAATGTGTCTATGAACCCTTTGGTCACCCCAAAAGGCCCCCAAGGTATCCATAAACCCTTTGGTCACCCCAAAATGCTCCAAAGGTGTCTATGAACCCTTTGGTCACCCTAAAAGCCCCAAAGGTATCCTTAAAATCTTTGGTCACCCAAAAATACTCCAAAGGTATACACAAACCTATTGGTCACCCTAAAATGCTCCAAAGATATTTACAAACCCTTTGGTCACCCTAAAATGATCCAAGGTAGTCTATGAACCCTTTGGTCAATCCAAAATTCTCCAAGGTGGTCTATGAACCCTATGGCCAACCTAAAATACTCCAAGGTAGTCTACGATATCTTTGGTCAACCTAAAATACTCCAAGGTAATCTACGACCCCTTTGATCAACCTAAAATACTCCAAAGAGGTCTACGATCCCTTTAGTCACCCTAAAATGCTCCAAGGTGGTCTATGACCCCTTTGGTCAAACTAAAATGCTTCAAGGTGGTCTATGACCTGTTTGGTCATCCTAAAATTATCCAAGGTGGTCTACTATCCCTTTGGTCAATCTAAAACACTCCAATATGGTCTACAACCCCTTTGGTCAACCTAAAATACTCCAAAGTGGTCTACGATCCCTTTGGTCAACCTAAAATGTTCCAAAGTAGTCTATGATCCCTTTGGTCAACCTAATATTCTCCAAGGTAGTCTATGACCCCTTTGGTCAACCTAAAATGCTCCAAGGTGGTCTACGATGCTTTTGGTGAACCTAAAATGCTCCAATGTGGTCTAGAAACCCTTTGTTCAACTTAAAATACTCCAAGGTACTCTACAAACCCTTTGGTCAACCTAAAATACTCCAAGGTGGTCTACAAACCCTTTGGTCAACTTAAAATTCTCCAAGGTGCTCTGCAAACTCTTTGGTCAACCTAAAGTGCTCCAAGGCGTTCTATGACCCCTTTGGTCAACCTAAAATGCTCCAAGGTGATCTACGACCCCTTTGGTCAACCTAAAATGCTCCAAGATGGTCTACGACCCCTTTGGTCAATCTAAAATGCTTCAAGATGGTCTACGACCCCTTTGGTCAATCTAAAATGCTCAAAAGTGGTCTATGAACCCTTTGGTCAACCTAAAATGCTCCAAGGTAGTCTATGACACCTTTGGTCAACCTAAAATACTCCAAAGCAGTCTATGAACCCTTTGGTCAACCTAAAATGCTCCAAGGTAGTCTACGACCCCTTTGGTCAACCTAAAATGCTCCAAGGTGGTCTACAACCCTTTTGGTCAACCTAAAATGCTCCAAAGTAGTCTACGACCCCTTTGGTCATCCTAAAAAACTCCAAGGTGATCTACGAACCCTTTTGTCAACCTAAAATGCTCCAAAGGCATCTATAAGCCCTTTGGTCATCCCAAAAGCTCCAATGACATTCACTAAGGCCATTGGTCGAATCATATATATATATATATATATATATATATATATATATCCGAACGTGGACGTATATATATATATATATATATATATATATATATATATATATATATATATATATATATATATATATATATATATATATATATATATATATATATATCAAAAATACAAAAACATCATTAAAAATAAAAAACACAAAAATATTGTATTGCATTATATTTCATATCATTGCATTATAACATCACTTACATTAGGCATACCCATCACTAGATTTTGTATTTTAAAGTTGATCATACATGTCTTACACCAGGTATGTACACTAGGCATCTATCAAAATCAATATTTTCAAAAGGTCAGTTTTACCACCTGTTTACATTATATTTATCATTTCCATCCACATTCCATACTGTGTCTATTTCCCTTCACCTAGCCATTAGTTATAAGGCATCTTTAGGGTTTTTTGTCACTCAATCATCTCTAGTTTTCTTTTTATATTTTGTAGAAAGCTATCATGATTTTTAGAAGGTAGAATCTTGCTTAGATTGTACCTTGTATATGTCAAAATACCAACACATTTTCACACTAATAACTCCAAGTATTACACAAGGAAATATAAAACCTACAAAGTGGTCCGTATTACCTTAATCAAAAGGTTACCTCACTTATTACCTTGTGTGAATGATTCAAAAATGCTGAGAATTGATAAAAGTACAAGTTCCTCCTTACCCAAATTAATCAAAATCTCGTGCTCCACACTAAACTAGGACAAGTATCCAAAAGAGAAAAATAAATAGTGGTTATCACCACTAAACAACATTCAAAATAAAAAATGGTTTTCACAATTAGCAGAAGCAAAAAGTAAAATAAACAGTGGTTATCACCACTACCAAAATACCTTGCTCACCAAAACAAAAAATGAGCAACTCCCTAAATCAATTCAAAGATAAAAAAAAATAAGGGAGTATTGAACTTGAATCCCTAAAATTCTTAGCATTTGATAACCATAAGGTGATCCTCATTATAAGTTGAGTGGCATTAATCCTGCCTAGAAATGGTGGTATCCTTATGCATGATGATATATCTATCATATAAGCGGCTTGCTTTTGTATAGACCAATGTTTGCATGTAGATGAGTTAGCCTTTGGTAGTCTATATTGCCTAGTGGTATAATCCAACTACATAAAAAAATTATGATAATGATACTCACAGGGTGATATTCAATACAGATGGGCTACATTAATATTGTTTGGCACTGGGGTAACTCTATGCGTTATCATAGCAATGAAATCACATGCACACATAGGAATATTGAATATATTGGTCTATTGCAAGTGTGAACAGGACTTAGCTTGAAACAGGCTTAGAAAAAACTAGTTTTTCTAAGCACAGTGTGAACATGTTTACCTTTTGTCGGCTAATTTTGTTGGATGGTCGGCATGATTTTTCCTTCTCCTTTCCTTCATTTTCTCATTATCCCTCCATTCACCTTCCTCATCTCCTGCCGTCCATTTTCCCTTATCACTCCACTCCCTTCCTCTCCCCACGCTCGCTGCCACCTCCCACTCCACCTCCTACTCCTTCGTTCTCTCTAAACTCCCCGATCTTCCTCCACCTTCCCTTTCCTATGATTACGCAAGTTCTAAACCTATATAAGGTTTATGTTAATGTATTATCGTCTGGTTAGTTTAATATATTTTTGGTTGTAATTTTCGTGTCATTTGTTTATTACCTTTGGCCTAATGTTAATCTAAGGTTAATTGAAACTTAGACTTACACTGGTATCAGAGCCGAGGGGGCACGGATCCCGAGGGCCGAGGTAAGGCATGAAAGTCAAAGGCATAGATCTCGAGGAGCAGTAGAGAAGTTATGGCATGTATCCCCAAGAGCAGTGGAGAAGCTGTCACATGGATCTCGAGGAGCGATGGAGTAGCAGTCCCACGAATCTTGAGGAGCGCATAGAGTAGCTATCGCACGGATATCGAGGAGCGCACGGATCCTGAGGATCTTACTAGATGTTGATGTGGTGATAGCACTGATAGTAGGCTGACATGGTGGTAGAGCTAGTAGCACATGGATTGAGGCTGACCAAGAGCTGATTGGAAACTGACGTGGCAACAGAGCTGGCAACATGAGGATCGAGGCTAATGTGGCTGGCTGACGTGGACGAGGCTGACGTGGAGGTGTGCTGACATGGCTGGCTGACATGGAGGCATGTTGATGTGGTTTCTGATGTGGATGAGGGATTCGATGTGTGCCACGTAGTTGCATCTGATTGGTCATCTGATGGGCAAAATGTTGGCGGATCGATTGCCCGAAGGCAATCGACCTAACTGCGTTTGCAGGCTTTGATAAAGCCTTGCAAAGCTAGTTGCCCACTACATGTGGGATTAAAAAACTATGATTTTTTTTTTTTCAAACCTGTATCCGCATCGTCTTTAAGATTCACCTCCTTCCGCTTTGTACCATCCGACTAGCGTGGCCTAGCGGTGAAGTTCCCTGCCTTGTAGAGCAGAGACCCGGGGTCGAATCCCGTCGGGGTAAAATTTGTTACTTTTTTTTGTGACTTCGCTTTGATTGGAGGTTTAAATATTGTTGTTTGTTTCTTTGCTACCATCCAAAGCTGCGTGGTGCAGTGGCTAAGATCGTCGGGTAGCTAGCGGAGGTTACCGGTTCGAATCCCAGTGGGGGGTTTAAAAAAAAGGTTAAATTTTTAATTAATTTTTTGTTTTTTTTAAAAAGTTTTTTTTTTTAATTATAATTTCTATATATGTTTTTTGATTATTGTTTTTTAAATATCCATTTCATTTAAAAAAATAATAATTAAAAATATATATAGGAAATTGTTAATTTTTTTTAAAAGTCTTTATTAAAACAAATTTTAGAATTTTTTTTTTAAAAAGGTGCAAAGATCATTTGATATAATTTTTTTTTTTTTGGCATCATACTAAGTTGTAACCCAGTTCATACGGTGTGATTCTGGGTAGATGATCCGGTCAACCGGATTTTATAATGCATTACTCTCTCTGTTGAGAAGAGAGACTCATGATTCCTTTAACAGGAAAGTCCAACGGTATGGACTTCATACAGTGTTTTGCCAATTAGAGAATCAAGTGATTGCTCATTTGAGGAAACCATATTCTAGCTACAAGGAAGATTCTAAAGATAATATCTTCAGGAAAAGGATAGTTGAATCTAAGATGGTTGAAATAGTACCTGAAGGACAGTCTAGTGACAGTTATACACCTACAGTGCCTAAAGTAGAAACAAGTGAGAGCTATACACCACGCTCTCCTGATTCAGAACCAGAAGAAGCAGAAGAAGAAGAAGAAGAAGAAGAAGAAGAAGAAGAACTAGTGGAGGTGAAACCTGCAACTGAAGAATGAAATGTTCTTAAAAGAAGTTATGAACCAACAACAACACCTGAAGTCATTATAATTAGTGACGATGAAGCAAACAATTTCACCTTTCCAATTTTAGGCGATCCTCGAGAAGAAGACCGCCAAATCAGTGAGCATATTAAGAAATCTAGATTTGATTTAAATCAGTAAATTAGTGATCTATTTTGTACTTCTTTGTACTACTTGTTTGAAGTTGCAATAAAGTTTGCTTTCTAATATGGCTTCCAATACTAGTCTACCAATCCCTGAGTTCAATGGTGGTGATTACGAGTATTGGTCAATTAAAATGAAAACTCTTTTGATAGGCAAAGGTCTTTGGGATGTGATTGAAGAGGGATATACTGAACCTACTGCTCGCTGAATGGGCAGCTTTGAATGTGGCTGATAAAAGGGCTAGAAAGGAAGCATAAAAGAATAATTCTTTCACCCTTTATCATATCCAAGCTGCCCTTGATAGAAGTATTTTCCCTAGAATAGCTTCTTTTATAACTACTAAATCTGCTTGGAATGCTTTAAAAGAAAGAGGGTTAGTGACCAAGTCAAAAAAGTTAAACTACAAACCTTGAAACGAGAGTTTGAGACTCTTAAAATGCAAGAGAGTGAAAAGGTTGGTGATTAATGCATGCATGTGAAAGTCGTAGTAGATAATATAGTCACTTTAGGAGAAGATGTAAAGCCTAAAGTTATAGTGAAGAAAGTATTGAGGACACTTCTTCCTAAGTGGAATTCAGTTGCCATAATTATAGAAGAATCCAAAGACCTAACTTCTCTGTCTTTTGAATCCCTAATTGGCTCACTTCTCTCACATGAAGAGAGGTTACAACAAACTCCTTCCACAAGTTATGGAGGAGATGATAAAGCCTTTGCTTCAAAAGAAGGCAAAGGTAGAGGCCGTGGCAGAGGACATAATCGAGGTAGAGGCAGAAATAATCACAGAGGTGGACCTCCTAATAGAGGAGGAAAATAGAACAAAGAAGGATTCTCAAATAGAGGTGAACAACAGAATAGATGAGGATAAAAAAATAGAGGAAAATAATCAGGCAGAGGCAAAGGAGGAGATAAGTCAAAACAATCTTGCTACAATTGTGGCAAACTTGACCATTATGCTCATGACTGTTGGACAAAGACTTCACAAGGAACTAGTAGCAGCCAGAGCAGTCAGTTTGGAAATTTTGGAGAAGAGGAAGAGGCCACAAATCTTTCTCTCTTATGGTCAGACAGATCAGAACATGAATGATACATGGATCTTGGACACTGGGTGTTCAAACCATATGAATGGCAAAGAAGGGCTCTTTGCTATTCTAAACTCCTCATACAAATCCAACATCAAATTGGGAGATGATAAATCATTGGCAGTTGAAGGCATTGGAGCCATGGCAGTTCCAACTAAAGAAGGCATCAAACATGTAAGTGATATCTATTACACACCCCATATTCAACACAATCTTTTAAGTGTTGGTCAAATGTTAGAAAATAACTACAAGTTGCTTTTTGATGAGGGTAAATGCACTATTTTTGATAAAAATAACAGTAATAGAATCATCACACAAGTGCCAATGTCAAAGAATAGATTATTTCCTTTAAAGTTTGGCCAGCCAGGGGGAGATAAGTTAGCAAATGTTGCTATTTCTAATCCAAGTGTCCTATGGCACTTGAGATATGGTCATTTGAATTTAGCTAGTTTGAAAATGCTAACTTCACAAGCGATGGTAACTGGACTTCCTAAAGTTTGGGATAGTAAGGAAGTCTATGAAGGGTGTGCTCTTGGGAAGCATGCCAGATCAAAATTTCCTCATGGACAAGCATGGTGGGCCAGCTATCCACTCTAGCTAGTGCATATAGACATCTGTGGTCCGATGCAAACCAAGAGTCTTGGTAACAACTCTTACTTCCTACTCTTCATTGATGATTTTACTAGAATGTGTTGGATATATTTTTTGAAATATAAGGATGAAGCCTTTGAATGCTTTGTCGATTTCAAAACAAGAGTTGAAAGTGAGAGTAGATATTTTGTAAAATGTCTTAGATCAGATAGAGGAGAATACTCCTCTAACGAGTTCTTAAATTTTTGTAAGCAACATGGCATTAAGAGGTAGTTCATAGGTGCCTACACTCCATAGCAGAATGGTGTCACAGAGAGGAAGAATCGCACCATTGTGGATATGGCAAGGTCTATGCTTCAGATGAAGCATTTGACTAATTTGTATTGGGCAGATGCAGCCAGGACCAACGTACATATCTTGAATAGAAGTCCTACTTCAAGTTTGGAAGGACAGACACCTTACCAAGCTTGGTATGGCAAAAAGCCAAATGTTAAGTATTTTAGAGTGTTTGGCTCATTGGCATATTCTCACATTCCTGATGAGCTTAGAAAGAAGCTCGATCCAAAGATTCAGGCATGCATCTTTGTAGGATATTGTGAGAATACAAAAGCTTACAGAATCTACAATCCCAGGACAAGAAAGTTTGTGCTTTCCAGGGATGTGATTTTTGATGAAGGAGGAGAATGGGGTAAGCCTCAGATTTTTAGTGATGATGAATCTAGTGATGTAGGTTCTCAGCAGGTGCAACAACAGACACCACGAAAAAGTAAGTAGTCTCCTCCTAGAGATCCAGGTTCATCTTCTGATTCAACTTCTTCACCAAGTCCTTCTCCGCAGAGATCAGTAAGTTCCTCACCAATGGATATCGATTCTCCATCTAGAGGTAAGAGAACTTTATAGAATCATCCATCATATCAGATGTTGGATAAGAATTTTTCAAAAAGATACACTAGGAGTCAAGCTAGTGAAATGAATTCTGTTCTACAAAGATTAGAAAATATGCACTTGTATGGTGATGATGTTTCCCAATAGGAACCAAGGGGAGATTTAGTTAACTATGCTTTGTTAACTAATACACATTTTGAACCTTCTAGTTATGAGAAGGCTTGTACTCAAAAGATTTGGCAAGATGCCATGAAAGAGATCACCTCTATAAAAAATAATGACAGTTGGGAGCTGGTGAATCTTCCTAAAGGAAAGAAATGTGTTGGATGTAAGTGGGTCTACAAGACCAAGTTTAATGTTGATGGTAGCATTGAGAGGCACAAGGCGAGATTAGTTGCAAAGGGATTTACTCAAAAATATGGAATTGATTATGAAGAGACTTTTTCTCCTGTAGCCAGACAGGAGACTATCAAAACAGTTCTTGCCTTAGCTGCACACAAAGGATGGATAGTCCAACACATGGATGTAAAGAGTGCATTTCTAAATGGTTACTTGATAGAAGAAGTGTATGTTGAGCAACCATAGGGATTTGAAGAGAAAGACAAGGAACATCTTATTTACAAACTGAAGAAGGCTCTTTATGGCCTCAAGCAGGCACCGAGAGCTTGGTAATCACGCATTGATGGGTAATTTAAAGATTATGGGTTCATCAGAAGCAAAAATGAACCCACGCTCTACTACCTAAATCAAGGAAATGACATCCTCATAGTTTTTTTGTATGTGGATGATCTCATTTTTATGTGTAGTAATGAAAAAGTTAACATGGAGTTCAAGCACTCCATGATGCAGGAATTTGAGATGAAGGATATTGGCTTGATGAAATACTTTCTTGGAATGGAAGTACATTAGAAAAATTCAAGGATCCTCATCTGTCAACTTAAGTATGCTCGAGATATGATTCAGAAGTTTGCTATGGAGCAATGCAAATCAGTTGCAACTCCAATTGGACATGGGATCCAATTAAGCAAGGATGATGGATCACCGAAAGTTGATGTGACCACTTTCAAAAGCATTGTTGGGAGTTTGATTTTTCTCGCCAACACCAGACCAGACATTCAGTATGTTGTATCTCTTGTTTCTAGATTTATGTCTAATCCATCTGAGCTGCATTTGTAAGCAGCTAAAAGGATTTTGAGATATGTGAAGGGTACATTGGATTTTGGAATCCAGTACTACGAAAGTGATACTATCAAGCTTGAAGGCTTTAGTGATAGTGATTGGGGCAACAATATTGATGATAGAAAATCCACATCGGGTAACTATTTTAGTATTGGTTTAGGCCTAATAACTTAGAGTTCCAAGAAGCAGACAGGAGTAGCACTATCTTCAACAGAAGCTGAGTATATAGTGGTGACTCATGCTAGTACTCAAGCTCTATGGCTCCGAAAGGTATTAGAAGAGATTGGAGAGCAGAAAAGTGGTCTAACTCAAATATTATGTGACAACATCAGTGCCATTTAGTTGGCATACAATCCTGTCCACCATAGTAGATCAAAGCATTTTGATATGAAGTACCACTTCATTCGAGATATGGTGGAAACTGATATTGTTGAGCTTCACTATTGCCACACTTTGGATAACGTCGCTAACATCTTCACCAAGGCACTGGCTAAAGCTCAATTTGTAAAGCTGAGAGAGTGTATAGTCAGTTCTCTCAAATTTAAGGGGAGAATGTTGCAAGTGTGAATAGGACTTAGCTTGAAATAGGCTTAGAAAAAACTAGTTTTTCTAAGCACAGTGTGAACACGCTTACCTTTTGTTGGCTAATTTTGTCGGATGGTCGGCATGATTTTTCCTTCCCCTTTCCTTCATTTTCTCCTTATCTCTCCATTCACCTTCCTCCTCTCCTACCGTCCATTTTCCATTATCAATCCACTCCCTTCCTCTCCCCACGCTCGTTGCCACCTCCCACTCCACCTCCTACTCCTCCGTTCTCTCTAAACTCCTTGATCTTCCTCCACCTTCCCTTTCCTATGATTACACAAGTTCTAAACCTATATAAGGTTTATGTTAATGTATTATCGTCTGGTTAGTTTAATATATTTTTGGCTATAATTTTTGTGTCATTTGTTTATTACCTTTGGCCTGATGTTAATCTAAGGTTAATTGAAACTTAGACTTATACGGTCATCCTAGAGGATTTATACTTTGCCAAAACATCTTGCATGGTTACTATTATATCACCCAAATTTTTTGCACCCTTACCTTCAAGCTAAAGGATCCGTGCCCAGAAGGGGGATGCGAAAAGGATGGAACAATACCTTGGACAGAGAGGCCCTTTCAAGGTCGTGCCTCTCGGGGGAGGGGTATAAAGGTGAATTTTCAACGGATGGTGGGGTTCACCAGGAAACTTTGAGTGGCAGTTTCCATGCCTAGGTTGAGAATGGGTTTGATTTGTTCATTTTATGTTCAATAATTCAGATTCCTAGGTTGGCCAAAATGAAGCTAAGCTATTATATATGACAATTCTAATTTATATGAAGACAAAAAACATAAATGAATCCTAATGCAATTAAATGCAGAGAATATGTTAAATGGAGAAGAGTACACCTAATTTCTGATGTCTGATGAAGATTCTGAAGCTTGTAGGAGTCTAGATTATCTCGGATATGACAGGATCATCTGTAATTGTACAGAATTGTCCCAAATCACAGTCAATCATTTGAGATCACCCAGGATCATCAGCGACCTAACGAATTCATCAGAAACATATAATTAAGAAAACAAACACCAAAAACCAAAAATACTATTGCAAGAATGATGCAAAGTGATAGAAATGAGAGTGTAGATGTTTAAATAACAAATCCAGCTATCAAATTAAATGAGATGCAATGTTTTGGTAACTTATTTTGAATTTTATCATGCAATTATGCTAAATGAGGTGAACTCCAAGATGCATAACAAAAATAAATTAATCTAATGCACCAATAAATAAAGAATCAAGGTAGAAAATGCAAACTCGAGATTTTGATTGCTCCCAAACTGAATTGCAATCAAGATCGTCTGCAATCGTATGAGATCATCACCTATCTTGAAAGGATCACCTAAAATTATGGTTGGATCACCTACGACGATCCGAGCTATCTCCGACTGAAACACAGTGAAATCCTACAAAAAAACTTGAAAACACAAGTGCGAATGATGGGAGATCAGGGACGGAGTCAAGGAGTCAGAGGGATCCAGGGGGATAAACTGGAAAAATCCTAGTTTATATAGGATTAGGGGAAGGTTAGGAGGTTGGGGATCATCCTAATCTGGGAGATCCTTAACGTGGGAATATCCAACCGCACAGACACACTTTTGCCCAAGTTGGAGAGGTTGTTGGAATAGAAGCTAATTATGAAAATTTGGTTTTGGGACAAAATCGTCTGGATGTTCTGTTCCAGACGAATTCATCCGATTTGGGACAATATCGTCAGATCGGCGACGATATCGTCCAATGGTCAAAACAACTTCTAAAAATGGCACAAAAAATAAGGTGAGCGATTAACGGGCGGTTTCGAGGTTAAAATTCAAATTTTTACTTTTTACTGATGGTTTAACTGCGCCAATTTTAGGGTGCTACATTTTACCCCCTCTTTAGAAAATTTTTCAAAGTAAATGCGTTAAAGATGAGTTCTTTACGCTTAATGAGAAAGCAAAAATTTATTCCATTTTTTAGACGACGACGATTCTAGGTCGAATCGTACGAATGTTTGCTATGGTGCCCCTTTCGATTTTTTACCCAAATCGAATGTTTGAGGTAAAAGCGTGGAAAAGCAAAAATTGAAAAATGTTGTTTTAAAATAAAAATAAGAAAAATAAGGTAAAACCCTAATTCATTTTTACTGTTCACTTTCACTGTTTCAGAGCTCTACAGGTGAAATGGTGGAAACGATGTATAGATCGACAAAGGTCCAGTGCGGGTTGCGGGTAAGGATCTAAACCTAGTGTACTATGTTTTTAACTTGATTTACTTGTTTTTTTTAAATTTTAATTTTAATTTTGTTTGGGCGTCATGGCCGTTTTTAGGCCGTCGACGACATTGGGACAAAATCGTCCCAATTTCGTCAAAATCGTCCCAATTTCGTCAAAATCATCCCTATATCGCTGATTTCTTCTAAAGATGAAATCAGAGAAATAGGGGCAATATCGTACCATAAGGGGCGATCCCCAAATTGAAGAATGGAGATGATTTCATCCTATTAAGGATGATTTTGTCTAAATTTGGTACGATATCATCCAATAATGGGCGATATAAATTTTTATGGGATGATTTTAATTTTAATTGATTTTTTAATGATTATGTACTAATGATTTTTGTTGTTTTATTATTTATTTTGTAGAGGGGATTACTAAAGAGTCGGGAGTGGAAATACGGAGGTCTAAGGGACGACTTAGCCATGCTCGATCAGGCCGAGAGAGACAGACTGGTAGAGGTAGGACTGCAGCATGTGGCAGAGATGCCACAACTTCCTACAAACATGGGGCTACTGACAGCCCTAGCAGAGAGATGGTATCCTAAGTCATCCTGCTTTCGAATACCGACAGGGGATATGACTCCCACTCTAGAGGATGTATGTAGGATCTTGAGGATCCCCATACATGGTCGATTCATGACCCCTTCGGCCAATCAGGGCCATGCTATGATGAGATTGTGTAGTGACCCAAGCTTCACCCTGGAGAAAGGCAGAGTGAACATTGAAGCTTTGAGGTAGATGCCTAGGGCATCTTGATTGACCTGATTTTTGGAAGGGGTGGTGGGTGACCTTCTTCTATGCCACCAGAGTGAATGCAGATTACCATGGATACTCTCAGATGTGGTTTGTGACATGAGAGACCATGGATACAGGTTTTCTTGGGGTAGCTTTGTATTGTGCTGGTTTTATAGGATCCTTTATGGGGTCGTATACAAGAGGGATTGATGTCTAGTGCTGACATCGCTTATACAAGTTTGGTGCTGGGAGCACATTGCTATGCAGAGGTCGATAGGGCTTCCACTGATAAGAGTTGATCGGGAGGGACCTCAGGTTTTCTATTGGTGGCTCTAGAGAGTGTCACAGTGGTAGATAGATCTGTCGACATCTCGAAGGTTGCTGGATGACCTCACCCCATATTGGATCACCTAGAGACCATGGAGAGAACATCCAGGGTGGGAAAAGTATGGACATGAGTTGGATCACATCAAATGAGTCATATGGCTGGGGATAGAGTGGGGAGAGGTTGTTAGGATATATATCCCAACCTTCCTTATTAATAATAACAATATAATAAATTAATATACTAAGGTTAGTATATAATATAATAATTAATTATTAAATTAATTATTATATTATTAGGATTAGATAGTCCTATAGTCATAATAATTAAATACATTAATTATTATGAAAAGAAACCTTGAAATGACGTGAATATTAGGGTTAGTATAAAGAATGGTGCAAATGTATCATTTGAAAGACATCCATGAATATGAAATATAATACAATTTATTGAAGGGACTTCCCGACAATACAAAAGGCGATTCTTTTAGTTTTAGGTCTATTTATTATTTATTTATCAATATTTGTGCTAGGAACTTTAGGTTCCTACCATATGGTATCAGAGCCTTATGGATCCAACCATATTGGTCAAGGAAATGAAAAATGACATTGCAAAAATTAGAAGAATGATTGAACAAAAACAAAAAAAAACAAATGGAACGTTCTGATCGTATTATACAATATTTAATGGAAATGCAAGAGGAGACCCTAGCCATGGAATCTCAGGTAGAGGAGGAAGAACCCATAGCCATGGAATCTCAGGTAGAGGAGGAAGAACCCATAGCCATGGAATCCCAGGTGGAGGAAGAACCCATAGCCGACGAATCTCAGGTGGTACCCATTTCTCTTCCCGAGAAAGAAAAAAATGTAAATTTTTTTTAGAAGTGTATGAGGAAGACGAGGATAGCTTTCCTGAAGAAAACATTACCAACAATGTAGAGGTTTTTTTCAGCAATAATGCACAGGTTAAAATGGATTTGACAAATAATATCTTTGAAAAAGAAATACCAGCAGAACTTGGCAATCCTCCAAATTTGGAACAATTTAGACCAAGTAAAAATCTTCTCAGTGGCAGCAATTCTCTAGAATTAGACCAGATTAAAAAATTACAGGCTGGTATCATTGATAAAAAAATGAAAAAATTAGGTTCTCACGGAAAAATAATGCATGGTTGGCAAGAAGGATACATTTCAAAAAAATTGATTAGAGACGACACATTTTGCATATTGCCTTCATCGGTGCGTCCTCCGCCTTGGCCACCACCATTTTTGGAATAACAAACCTCCTTTCATCTCAGTTTAATTAGATGTTCAGAGGGATTGCAATGAATCTCAATCGAATCATTGAAAATATAATTTAAATGAAAAGCATAACCAAATATCTTTAAATAACTTATTTCAATCTTTTAAGATTGTGACGTCTTTAGGAAGACTTGACAAAAAAAAATGAAAGAAAAAAAAGCTGCTACAATGAACTTGATTCTAGTGGAACAGAGACTTGATATAAAAATTCATTCATCCTCGAAGTTCACACATTCAGATACAACGATGACTGTAAAACTATCAGAAGTTGGATTTGCAAAATAAATAGAAAAAAAATTATGTAAATGACTCTGCATGCTATTTGAAGGCCGAAGACCAATGCGGAAAAGACATTGATACCCTATATGTTGATTTCAATGAACTATAAATTTCCAGGCATAGGTCGTTCTTATAACCAATAGCCTTTCCTGAATCGAACCTCTGTGGCGGACAGATGTAAGACATCAAAACCATTCTACTTAAAATCATTAAATGCAGTAATAAACACTTCATTTAGGTGTATCTATAATAGGATCATATTCCCAAACCTGGCACTGTATCTGATTGAGTTTATTAAATTTAAAGTTTCAACGATGTTTATTGGATTTATGCACCTTGGGATGGGAGGGTATATATAATATTGTTGCAAGCTTGCAGACGTCCAAATTTAATGGACATAACCTAAGAATTGGACACAGACCACCTCGGTCATGAAAGCCAATAGAAGCCTCGAAGCCTTTTACCCAAAATAGAAAACTTCAATCAACAGAAGCCCAAGATATGCCACATTTTGACATTTAAATTTATAAAATAGATTGAAATGTTTGAATACGAACCCGACCAATCCCTTCTAAGAGAGAAGTATTGAATGAAGCGGCAGTGAGAATGACTTGGGGGAAACTGGTAGCCCCAGGAATGCTTCCAGCAAATCGAGTCCCGAGACCTACATTGGAGATTTTGTGCAAGGCCTCGGACCATCATTCATACTTGGGAATTCTAGGCCTGGAAACATTACTCGCCATGTTCACCAGCTGCTAAACTTTCTCCTGCAACGTAAGACGCCCCACGAGATCCTTGGCTTTGTTCCCAATAGGCAGCAAGGTGTTGCAGAAGGGGTAAGTGTTCTGTCCACTGCTGGGATCACATGGAAATGAATAGGCCGAATGAACTTCTATGGCCCCATTCAAAATCAGCCCTATAAAAAATAGCACCACCACCTCCTCTCCTCCAATACCAACTGATGTCCAACGGTCTCCAAAATACTACTAGAAAAGGAGTTCGGACCTAAAGATTTGTTCATAATATACAATGCTTAATTATTTTTTTACCTGCTCTCCAAATGTAGCCAAGTATGGGGAAGGCCAGGGTGCCTGACGGGTAGACCTTTGAAGCAAGATATTAGTTCTTTGGGCAAATACAAAGCTATACTAATCAGTACAAAATAAAATTATTTCAGTAACTACAAAATCTTGGTGATGCATTAATTAATGTAACAAATTTGTAAGGGTTTTTATTTGCATGCATACTCTTATCAGCAAGAAAACTCCAATACCAGCACCACAGGCCATTGCATGTCGGAGACATTCATTTTTCCTATGGAGGGAAATAGTTATTCAACACCAATATACAAAAACACACAAAATGGTACCACCATCTACTAAAAACAATAGATAGCAAGCTAAAGCGCAATTTTCTCTCTATCTAGCGGTGACTTGGGATGCAACAAATATTGCCGCATAGCAGGTACCATGTCGATTGATCAGGCACAATTTTACATGAGGGACAACACTCTTTTATGTACCTGGTAACAAATAATGATCAAATCACATATAGTTCAATATCACATAATAACATGCACCACATAAGTAAATACTGATTCCCCTACTAACCATTGTATAAGGTCTTGGTAAAGATGTGGCAGATGCATCAGTTCAAACGGTCGAGCAGGAAGATATTGCACAACATGTTTATATGACCGAGATCTTGTTTCCCTAGTTAAGTGTTGACACCATATCAAGGCAAGAGCATGGACACTTTTATCTTCAAGAATTGTTTCTAGAAGTGGAATGTGAAACAAATTTTCTAAATATTGAAGCTCTTCCAATTCTTTTAAAATTTGGTCTCTATTTAACATGTGGTCATCAATAATGCGTACTGTTGATAATCGGTCTCATACAAATGGGTAGATGAAGAAGGATAGAGCAACTTATATAGCAAGGCACACCTCCGTAGATAGGTTAAATTCAAACAACGAATTAATAATTCTGTTGGAACCACCAAAAGATTGCCATCATCAGTCTCCAAATATTGTCTTAGTAAAGCCCCTAGCAATGTTGTAGAGATACTTTTGATAAAGAAACAAGAACCATAATTTAAATTGGGATCAGGGGAAATATATCTTACAGCAATCAGCTGCCTGAAATGAATAAGAACTCAAAGAGTTACTAAATGTCAAATAAATCAGTGTAATTAGTGCAAAAAAACATGACTATTTGAAATGCAAAAATATAAATTGTGTATCTCATAAATGTGAATTACCTGAACCAAATAGACCAGATAGAAAAGGTGCACAAGAGATATGAATGGCTCAGTTGCCTTTAAAAATGAAACAAGGAGGCAAAATAATAACCAAATGAGATATGAAATTGAATTATGAACAAGAACAGGATCTGCCACATGCTTTCAAAATTGGATATCTGTGAAGTCCTTGCCCTTTTCAATGTGCTCAAGAAGCAAGGAAATGTTACCTGCATGACAAGATGTACATTGTGAACTACATTAAAAATCCTACAGCCAAAAGTATAGTAAAAAAAAAAGGTTTAGTATTCAACCCTGGGAATCAGATAATTAATTACAGATCAACAATAATTTTTGGAGATGAAATCTTTGTGAACATAGCTTGAAGTGAGGTGATCCAAATTGCATTGGAAATATTGGAAGGTGTAAATGAAATAGGGCAGAACTTGATTTGGCCATGTTTGAACCCAAGAATCTATTCTGGAATGCTAAAAAAAAAATGGCATTTTAAAGTTCTGAACTAGAAATAATAAAAAAAATGGATCTACTACAAGCATGAATAAAAGGATATTGACCATGGTAGAATTTTAGTTGTTTGAATATCTCACAATTATATCTTGCCACGCTCCTAGAGATACCCATGGCAGCAAGGAGAATATGACGCTTTTCCTTGACCACAAAATTAAGTACAATGGAGCATGTAAAGTTTGGATTGTCGAACTTAGTAGAAGCATATTTCCAGCTTTGAGGACAAAGCTCTTCAAAGGAGGATGGCTTGTTAGGATCTATATCCTAACCTTCCTTATTAATAATAACAATATAATAAATTAATATACTAGGTTAGTATATAATATAATAATTAATTATTATTTTAATTATTATATTATTAGGATTAGATAGTCCTATAGTCATAATAATTAAATACATTAATTATTATGAAAAGACACCTTGAAATGACGTGAAGATTAGGGTTAGTATAAAGAATGGTGCAAATGTATCATTTGAAAGACATCCATGAATATGAAATATAATACAATTTATTGAAGGGACTTCCCGACAATACAAAAGGTGATTCTTTTAGTTTTAGGTCTATTTATTATTTATTTATCAATATTTGTGCTAGGAACTTTAGGTTCCTCCAGAGGTAGAGCTCCACCGCTATGATCAAGTTTTGAGGTAGTTCGGTCTATAGAAGGGGATCCCTTCTCTTAGGGATTATGAGTACTCCTAGAATATGCGGGATAACACCACACTGAGTGGGGCTCTAGACATGTAGCGGTTCTGGAGTCAGGATGCTAATGATGCCCCCATTCAGCCAGTGGATGGGGATGATGTAGGGGTAGCAGATGGGTATGATGCCTGGTATGTAGGCATCCAAACTCCTTGGATGATGAGGGCATAGGATCTGATGCATGTTGTAGTGCAACAGATGGGGAGGTGGCGCCAAGCTGCCATTGATGCAGCGAGGAGTCACGAAGGGAGGGATCAACGATGGCCTCCTTAGGAGAGACATTGGAGAACACCATAGGCTTAAAAGAGACAATGATAGCTGAATAGGAGGGAGGAGAGGATAGAGAGACTCTCTTCTTAGCAGAGGGATAGGCCACCATCGCCCGATAGGGGCAAGGGTGTCAAGGTGGAGGAGAGCAGCGATATGGTAGCTCTTCGGGCGAAGAATGCCCGCCAACGAGCTCAGGTGCAGACTCTACAGGATGAGGCTACACGACTCAAGGCTCAGAGTGAAGGGGTGAGCATTCTAGATTTGGCATGATCGATTGCTCAGACCACTTTCTATTAGGGAGTGTACTACCTACTGGTGCCAGAGGGCTAGAGGATACAGTTGCCAGTCGACATTGTAGAGTCGATCAGGATGGGGTCATCGAGGACATCATCATGATCGACATCGAGGACCCACAACATAGGACGGGCTTCGATGGGACCACCTCCTCCACCTCAGGGCGGGAGAGGAGATGAGGTTGAGAGCTCGAGGTCTTCTTGAGGCTAGAAACACATCGTACATAGACTATTTTTGAGATGATTGAGTATGCCAGGGTATATATTGTGGTATACCAATCCATTTTGATATGATGTATATACTTCTTGATATATATATGATGTTCTTTTTTTTGTGATATGACTTGTGCATATGTTTTATGATGCTTTTAATATTTTAATTATTGATTGACTATTCATGTAATTATGTCGTTGAAAATATTATAATTTTATGTCATGCTATAAAATTAAATGAAATAATCTAATGTAAACAAACTGGTTGTTGTGGTGTGTTTTGATGAAAATCAAGTGACTTCTAACAATAATTTCAAAGGACATTGTCGTTGTTACATGACCATTTCATGGAGTCGCCACTCACTAGGTCATCAAGCTAATCCTGGTATGAGAGAAATATTTCTAAAAGTAAAAGGGTGCTTAAGAGACTTTCTTAAGACTTTGTGTTGTGATGATGAAAATAATGATGATTTATTTTCAGATTTCCATGAAAATGTTATGCATGAAATAAAAAAATTAAAAAAATATGATTTTTGCTAGGCATAAAATTCCTAAGTATGATAGAAATTTGAACAATTCCCTAGGAATTATACCATCATCATAAAAAAAATGTTGACATAATGAAAAGAAATAGAAAAGTTTTCATTCTTTTTAAAGCACAATTGTGTAACATAATGATTTAAGCCATATGCTTTTATGGATTAAATAAATGGGAAATAAAATTAAAACGATGGTTTGCGCTAGGCATAGAATTTTAGGTATAGACTTATACCATCATCGTGAAATCCAAAGAAGAAATTGATATAATAGTTTTATTGCATAGTTGATTTTTTATTTTGAGATAAACAAAAAATATAAAAATGAGGACTTGCACTAGGCATAAAATTCCAATTTAGGTTTAGGAACTATACCATCGTCACGAAAGTCGAAAATATATAAATGTGACTTTATTGCTAGATTTTTGAACATGTTTTGCAAGAAAATTTTGGATTTTTGAAAAAAAATGTATTTAATTGATTTTACGCTAAACAGATATTCTCAAGTAAAAAAATCAAATTATTCCAAAATATTTGCATAAATATTTTAAATTATTTCAAAGAAAAATTTGACATTTATAAGGAACCCCGTATGCATATGTGAGTTCATTTCCGATCTTGATCTATCATAATGATACAAAATCTCTCAAACACAAATGTGTGTGCAATTGTATTGTTCATTTACCAATTTTGAGCAAGATAATTTGATACAAGTAATTTGAATTAACCAAATGAGTGTTCGTTGACCATGATTTATATGCATGTAACCGTACCAGACTACTATGTAAGTCAGGTCATCAAGAGCTAGCTGATCCATGAGTGGACATAGGTCTATACAAAAAAAGGTCGCTAATGTAACAGACATATCACAACGCTAGGAGTTACCCAAGGCCAAGCGGATTGGGCACAAACCACCTGTTATGGGGCTTACCTCATGATTTTCGAATAATTGAGAATTCCAAGGATTCAAGCTCATTCATCCTTCTTTTCTTTCAAAGTAGGGGGGAAGGGATTTATTGCTTTTTGCTTTTTCTTTTCTTTTCTTTTTCTACTCTTTTTTTTTTGTATTTGCTTGATACTGAGATAATGATGAAATATTGCTAAGATGGTACAAAATGATACTGCAATAGTGCTTCTGAATAATTTCTCTTTTTCTCATGATTTTTCTTGATTTTCTTTTTATTTTTCTTTTTATACTAGGGATACTTGCTTGGATTGGCTGTAGAGCAAGGGATTTTTATTCTGGGCAGGGGTGAGCTTGTCCTTTTGTCAATTCTCAAAGATTCTGAAGAACATAGGCTTATACTGAGAGGGGGGGTGAACAGTATAAGACCACTTTTTACTTTTGCTCTAAATCAACTTTCAAATCAGCTTTATGCGAGAGAATAGATAGCGATATCAAGAGCAAGCAATTAAAACAATGCACAACACATCAACAACAAAGAGACACAACAATTTACGTGGTTCACCCAATGCGGGCTACTCCACGGATAAAATTTCTTACTAAATTTTATCAAAGTCCTCTGGGAATACTTCCCGATTACAATGTTTATGAGCCTCTGCCCAAAGGAGATACCTTCCCCTAATTCTGCTTTGGCTGGTGATCCTCTAGAAGACCTCTACCTCCTATGCCCTTAGCAAGTGGAACTCTTTCCACAGAAGACACTTGTCTTCCCTGCTCTGGCTGGAGATCTCTGTCCTCAACTCTGTCACCGCAAAGTTGGTCCTCGAATTTGCACTAAAACACAGTCCTTCGGTCTAGCACAAATGTCCTCTTCTGCCTCAATCTCTGTCCTCAATCTGGTCCTCAAAAATGGTTAAGGAAAATGGTTCTCAAGCTTTCAGATGCTTGCTCAATGTTGTCCCCAAGTCTTCACCAACTTTCACATAGACTGTGCAACACAACAGCACACAACACTTCGGCTATCGAACTTCTCACTTCTACGTGCTGTCTTCGAATGTTGCAACACCAACAACTTCAGCTCCTTTGCGCATCCACCGTAGTACAGTCTTCGCACACTTTGCACAACCACAGCAGCATAGACTTTGCACACTCTGCTTCTTGACGATCGAACTTCTCCCTCGCACTATAATTGCGTAGATCGCACTTCGAACGCACACTTCGATCGATGCCAAACTCTTCAAGCATCCCTCCTTTTATATTCATAATCTCAAGATTAGAATCTTGATCTTAGTCGGCTGATTAACCTTCAATCACGTCGACTGTAAAACCCTGCGCTGCGTCGGCCTAGATTTAACTCTGTCGGCTTCACTACCTCCCTGTTGCTTCTGGCGTGAAACTTCAACATGTCGCGATATCGTGACACCTTTGCCTATCGTACACCTTCTATAGCTTGCTGTAGCGATATCGCGATGCTTTTGCTTTTGTCTGCTTCCTTTGCTCTTCTGTCGTGAAATCATGACACTTTTGCCTTTCGTTGACGTCATCTCACTTCTGTCATGAAATCATGATGCTTTAGACTTCAAAGCCTTCTTCTCCGCTTCTGTCATGAAATCGTGACACCTTTGCCTCTTGTTGACGTCATCAGCAACTCTGTCATGAAATCATGATGCTTTAGACTCCAAAGCCTTCTTCTCAGCTTCTATCACGAAATCGCGACACCTTTGCCTCTTGTTGACGTCATCTGCAACTTTGTCGCGAAATCGTGACACTTCTTGCTTCTTCAACCTTTTCTCGGTTTGCACTAGCGAAAATGGAACATGTCACGAAATCGTGACGCTTTCGCTGCCTTAAGCTCTTTTCTGCCAACTGCTCATGAAACTGGAACATGTCATGAAATCACGATGCTTTCGTTGCCTTAAGCACTTTTCTGCCATATGCCCGTGAAACTGGAACATGTCATGAAATCGTGACGCTTTCCAAGCAAGCTGCCAACTCAACCTGTCGCGAAATCGTGACACTTTCTGCATCCGTACAACTTCATTGAAACTTGTCACGAAATCGCGACACTTCCTGCAACTCAACACTGCCAACTCAACTTGTCACGAAATCGTGACAGTTTTGCCTGAACTTTCTCTCTCCTCAAACATGTCATGAAATCATGACAGTTTTGCCTGCTTCGTCTCTGCCTTCCAGCATGTCGCGAAATCGTGACAGTTTTGCCAAAACTTTCTCTCTCCTAAAACATGTCGCGAAATCGCGACAGTTTTTCCAGCCGCCTGCAAACTTTTTCTAACTTATCTTTTTCTTGATCTTTTGCAACTGGGCTACTCTGATTTTCTTGGAGACTTACTGACCAGCTGAAACCTTCATCAAAACACATACTTAGACATAAAAACAAATTGCTCCAAGAACTCCTTGACATCAAAGACAACAACTACCAAGAGCTCCTTGACATCAATGACAACAACTAAACTTAGACAAAGGCAATGTACTCAAGGTACCCAAAATTGCCAACAATCTCCCCCTTTGTCATTGATGGCAAACCTTTACTAAAGACACATCTTCAAGAGCCAAAACTGAAAACAATCTCTTGAAGTTTTTGCTCCCCCTGACTTGAAGCTTTCCTCTTCACTTGAAGCTCTCCCCCTTACTCATATCTCTCCCCCTTTGTCATCAATGGCAAAGGGTCACCTTTGGGGCTTGGGACTAAGAATGAGCCTCTTAGCTTAGTCCCTCCCCCACCTCCTATTGAGGTGATTTTAAAATAGGGTTGGGAGTGAAACTCCCATTAGACACTCATCATCATCAGTGTCTACAATTTCTTTGCCGGGCCTTTTCTTGAGCTCTTTGTTAAAGTTTCTGTTCTTGGCACTTTTCTTGTTCTTGTTCTCATCTCTTTTCTTGTCCACACCTTGATCCTTGGACCTGTTTATACCACTGTTCCTGTTCTTGTACCTTGGAAGATCAGCTTTGCACTGTCTGGCTGTGTGACCTGTGTTGTTGCACTTGTAACAAACAACAACATTATTTCTTTCAGGCATAGCTGTTCTTTGAATCCACCTGTTCTGACTAACCCAGTTCCTGTCATTGCAAAAAATTGCTTTGTGCCCGAACTGATTACAAGAGTAGCAATACCCTTGAAATAAATTACGACTTCTGAAATTATTGTTACCCTTCTTGATTTGAGACATACAATGTGCAGCCATGTGTCCAAACCTGTAACACGCAAAACATCTATCGTGAAATGTTCTTTTAATCGATCTCTTGGGTCCCGAAAACTTCTGTTTCACATTCAGAAATCTGTTTTCTATTTCTGCGCATTCATCACTCACGGACTCATGATCTGAAGTACTTTCTTCATCAGAGCTTTCTTCCTTTTGAAATCTCTTGCTGGATTCCCCAACCTTGTTTCTTGTGCGGCTCAACAAAACCGAGACCTATTTTATCTGTTGGATTTCTTTGACTTTTGATGAGAGACTTAACTTTCTTGGAGCTATCCTGAAATCTATAGAGCTTATCCTTGTAATCTTTATTTTCTTCTTTCAGAGAAACCATTTTCTGCTCTAACTCATTATACTCAAGAATCTTAGACTCTAACTCATCCTTGAGTTCCTGTGTTTTGGCTATAGAGAAGTCAAGACTTTCTATAAGATCGTCTCTCTCCATACAACATTCATCTAACTTAACCTTGAGTCTATCATTCTTCTTTCTTTCCTTTTCCAAAACATTGAGAGCATTATTGAGTTCACATTCAAGATTCTCTATTTGATTGCATTTTGAATTATCAAGGCCTTTTTCTGATTTCTTATCACTAGAGGTGCTACCCTTTTCAAAAACCATACATACATCTTCCTTATCATTTTCTGAAGCATCCTCATACATACTAGTAACCAATTCATTATTTGTGCAATCATCCTCAAGGTGCCCAAAATTTCCACATCTAAAACATTTCATGACAGTGAATTTATGTTTCGGTTCTTCCTCCTTTTCTGAAATGAACAACATCTCATTTTCATTATCACTGGAAGAGCTTTCACTATCACTGCTGGAACACTTACTTGCTTTGTCCAGATAGAAGCTCTTCTTGTTCTTGTGTGAATACCTCTTTCCTTGATTGCTGCGCTCATCATTGTTCTTTCTGTAATACCTGTGCTTTTCAGAATCCTTGCTCTTAACATCCTGTATATCTTCATCACTTTCATTTTTGGAAACAGTACAGTCAGTAGCATAATGACCATACTTTCCACAGTTGAAACATCTTATATTTTTCTTGCTTTTGTGCTTTCTAGAGAACTTGCCTTTCTTGTTGTAATATGCTTCTTCCTCACTAGAAGACTCATCACTCTCTTGAATCTGTTTGCCTTTTGATTTCTTGGTAGCTTTGAAAGCTGCCTCTTTCTTTATATCAACATTCACTTGAGTTCTCAGCTCAAATGCTTGCAAGAATACTATGGAGCTCATCCTTTTTCAACTTATCTAAATCTTTGGCTTCCTCAATAGCAAAAATATTTTCACTAAATCTATTAGGAAGAGATCTTAAAATCTTATCACATACATCATTTTCAGCAAGTTCAAGACCTAGGTCTTTCATAGAATTAACAACTTCATCCATACGGAGCATGTAGTCACTAATATTTTCATCATCATTCATCTTGAGTTGTTCAAATATACCTTTGAAGTGTCTCAACTTGGCCTTTCGAACATTTGCATCACCTGTATGAACAACCTGCAATTGTTTCCACATTTCATTGGTTGTCTTGCAGTGAATAACTTTGGTAAGATCAGCCTTCTATAAACCCTTCAGGATTGCATTCATGGCTTTTGAGTTGCTGTGATGTAGGAGCCTGTCTTCTTTAGTATAAGGACCATTTACAGGAATGGTGTACCCATCTTCAATAACTTCCCATACCTCATTACCAAGAGCCATAAGATAGACTTTCATTCTTGCACTCCACAGACCGAAATCTGATCCATCCAGAATAGGTGTTGCATTGCCACCTAAAAAATCCATTGTGTTCTTAACCAGTTCTTCCTTCCGGCTGTAAAACCTTTTCGAAGGAACCTGCTCTGATACCAATTGAAGAACACAAGCTTATACTGAGAGGGGGGTGAACAGTATAAGACCACTTTTTACTTTTGCTTTAAATCAACTTTCAAATCAGCTTTATGCAGAGAATAGATAGCAGTATCAAGAGCAACAATTAAAACAATGCACAACACATCAACAACAAAGAGACACAACAATTTACGTGGTTCACCCAATGCGGGCTACTCCACGGATAAAATTTCTTACTAAATTTTATCAAAGTCCTCTGGGAATACTTCTCGATTACAATGTTTATGAGCCTCTACCCAAAGGAGATACCTTCCCCTAATTCTGCTTTGGCTGGTGATCCTCTAGAAGACCTCTACCTCCTATGCCCTTAGCAAGTGGAACTCTTTCCATAGAAGACACCTGTCTTCCCTGCTCTGGCTGGAGATCTCTGTCCTCAACTCTGTCATCGCAAAGCTGGTCCTCGAATTTGCACTAAAACACAGTCCTTCGGTCTAGCACAAATGTCCTCTTCTGCCTCAATCTCTGTCCTCAATCTGGTCCTCAAAAATGGTTAAGGAAAATGGTTCTCAAGCTTTCAGATGCTTGCTCAATGCTGTCCCCAAGTCTTCACCAACTTTCACATAGACTACGCAACACAACAGCACACAACACTTCGGCTATCGAACTTCTCACTTCTACGTACTGTCTTCGAATGTCGCAACACCAACAGCTTCAGCTCCTTTGCGCATCCACCATAGTACAGTCTTCGCACACTTTGTGCAACCACAGTAGCACAAACTTTGCACACTCTACTTCTCGACGATCGAACTTCTCCCTCGCACTATAATTGCGTAGATCGCACTTCGAACGCACACTTCGATCGATGCCAAACTCTTCAAGCATCCCTCCTTTTATATTCATAATCTCAAGATTAGAATCTTGATCTTAGTCGGTTGATTAACCTTCAATCACGTCGGCTGTAAAACCCTGCGCTGCGTCGGCCCAGATTTAACTCTGTCGGCTTCACTACCTCCCTGTTGCTTCTGGCGTGAAACTTCAACATGTCACGATATCGCGACACCTTTGCCTATCGTACACCTTCTATAGCTTGCTGTAGCGATATCGCGACGCTTTTGCTTTTGTCTGCTTCCTTTGCTCTTCTATCATGAAATCGTGACACTTTTGCCTTTCACTGATGTCATCTCACTTCTGTCGTGAAATCGTGATGCTTTAGACTTCAAAGCCTTCTTCTCCACTTCTATCATGAAATCGTGACACCTTTGCCTCTTGCTGACGTCATCAGCAACTCTATCACGAAATCATGATGCTTTAGACTCCAAAGCCTTCTTCTCAACTTCTATCATGAAATCGTGACACCTTTGCCTCTTGCTGACGTCATCTGCAACTTTGTCATGAAATCGTGACACTTCTTGCTTCTTCAACCTTTTCTCGGTTTGCACTAGCGAAAATGGAACATGTCACAAAATCGTGACGCTTTCGCTGCCTTAAGCTCTTTTTTGCCAACTGCTCGTGAAACTGGAACATGTCATGAAATCGTGACGCTTTCGCTGCCTTAAGCACTTTTCTGCCATATGCCCGTGAAACTGGAACATGTCATGAAATCGTGATGCTTTCGCCAACTGCAAGCTGCCAACTCAACCTGTCATGAAATCGTGACACTTTTTGCATCCGTACAACTTCATTGAAACTTGTCACGAAATCGTGACACTTCCTGCAACTCAACACTGCCAACTCAACTTGTCACGAAATCATGACAGTTTTGCCTAAACTTTCTCTCTCCTCAAACATGTCACAAAATCGTGACAGTTTTGCCTGCTTCGTCTCTGCCTTCCAGCATGTCACGAAATCGTGACAGTTTTGCCAGAACTTTCTCTCTCCTAAAACATGTCGCGAAATCGCGACAGTTTTTCCAGCCGCCTGCAAACTTTTTCTAACTTATCTTTTTCTTGATCTTTTGCAACTGGGCTACTCTGATTTTCTTGGAGACTTACTGACCAGCTGAAACCTTCATCAAAACACATACTTAGACATAAAAACAAATTGCTCCAAGAACTCCTTGACATCAAAGACAACAACTACCAAGAGCTCCTTGACATCAATGACAACAACTAAACTTAGACAAAGGCAATGTACTCCAGGTACCCAAAATTGCCAACAGATTCTAGACCATGTGCATGATAGGATAGTAGGGGAAAATTTTTGCTCAAGAGACCACTTCTACTATGTAGCATTGTTTTGAATTTGCAATGAAATCATTTTAATGTGAACAGGTTGTTAGCGTACTTAATATATTGTTTGTATTACACTATTTAGTTTGTGCTGTTACACTGTTACAACTCCTGTAATAGTTCAGTTACGCCGGTGTGCTATTCCCGGCATTGTAACCATTATTTAAACATTCCTGCAATAATACAAAGTTAGTTCATTGTTTAACATGGCATCAGAGCCAGATTGCAGCAGAGAAGCGTAGGGGAGAGGACGCAAAATTTTTTTCTGCTGTGTAGAGGACGCAAATTTTTTCTTTTCACGTCGTGCGCAATCGCGCGACATTCTGTGCAGGTGTTTCTTAAAAAAAAAAATAAAGCTGCGCGTTTTGCAGCGAGAACCTGCAACAACAAAAAAAAAAAAAATTATTACACGGGATGCAGGCATCCCGTGCCACACTGCCTCCCTGCCCCCCCTCCCCCCCCCCGCTGGATGCAGAGGAGGACACAGCCAACGCGGCTGACGCGCGGACTACGCACACAACCAGTGCGACTGACGCGCGGACTGCGCAGAGGAGGGAGCAGCAGTGCGGGCGACGCGTGGACTGCACAGAGGAGGGAGCAGCCCCCCCCCGCCCCCTGTCTAGCGCACGGAGGCGTGACATGCTCGCGCCGGGTGGACGGAAGTCCCCCCCCGTCCGGCACTATGCATAGACGTGCTCCCCCCCCCATCCAGTGCCGCACGCAGATGTCATCGCGCGTGCGAGGCGGCATAGCTGTGACGTGCCCGTGCCACGCGGACGAAATTCTGCACCACACCCCCCCCCCCATCGAGTTTTTTTTTTTTAATATATAAAAAAAAAAAAAACCGGACGTGTGACTTGTAGAGGAGGTGGCTGCGGAGGCAGCCACAATGGGCGAGAGGAGGACGGGAGAGCACGGGAGGAGGAAGCTGCGCTCGGGCAGCAGACTGAGGACCCTCCTCAAATACGAGGGGGCCCTTTCTCCTCCCAGATCAGCCCACGGGCTCACTGGCAAGTGAGCTGCGTGGTGGGTTCCGGGAACCCAGCAGTCGGGGGTTCAAATCCCGCCGACTCCCCCCTTGCAAAGGTATAAATTTTTTTTTCAAAGGTTTTTTTAATTATTATTTTTTTAGTTAAAATTTTTAATTTTAATTTATTTTTTTATAGTTTTTAAAACTTTATAAATTAAAATTTAATTTTAATTTATTTTTTCATAAGTTTTTAAAACTATATAAATTAAAATTATTTATTTTAACTTTAAATACATAATAATTATTAAAATGCTTTGTTAAAGAGAATTTTTTTTAAGGGGGGATATTTTTTTCAAAAAATCAAAGGGGGAATGTGAGTAATTTTCTGAAAAATAGCAATTTGGCGAATTGTAAAAGGTGCATTTTCGGCTGTGTCCGACACCTTAGGGTTTCATTCTGTGGGCATTTTTTTGATGTATGATGCATTTTCATTTCTATGCACTACTTCATTAAAATATAAATCACTCCCTAAGTCCCCGGAATAATTAAAAACCCATCTGTGCAATTTATTTGCACCGCAACGTTCGGTAAAAATGGTACCTCTGGCCCACACTTACAGGTAAAGTTGTCGTGCTTTGGGCTACTGTATCTATCGCCTAATATAGCTGCAACAACGACGTCTGAGCTTGTTCTCTATAAATCGTCGGGGAGGAATAAGTACGCCATTTTTGCATTTTTTTACTCCATCCACTACCCTTAATCGTTCTTGTGTTTAGGCGTAAATCCTGACGAAGTATTCTTCATAGTGTTTAGGGGAAGTTACGCCCCACGCATGAGAAGAATCTTCTATGGTAGGTGCCATCAACAAGGCGATTCCCTTTCAGCACCGCTTATGTTCCACGTATCGTATGATCTCTAAAACTCACCTATAGTCTCCCTCACGTAAGGGCGGGTGATTTTTGTTGATCTTTCTAAATACCTATAGTTTCCCTCACGTAAGGGCGGGTATTTTGTATGGTATAACGGCCTAGCAAAAGGTATATCGAAAGGGGGACCAATTGGTGATATAAGGAACCTTCACTATGGCCGCTGTTGCAAAGTTGATGACTGATCCTCATCAGTTATTGAAAGGTCCAAATTATACACCATGGAAACATAAGATGAAGGCAATTCTCCAAATGGAAGATTTGTGGGATATTGTTACTGGAGTAACAACTAGGCCTTCACCAACAGCAGGATCCACAGGTCCTTCCGCAGATCAGATAGCTTTTGACAAGAAAGACAGTCGAGCAAAGGTGCTCATTTTGTTTGCTGTTTCAGATGAAGTGCAACCTCATATAGCTGACAAAGCAAGTGGTAAAGAGGCATGGGATGCCCTTAGAACCATCTATGAGGGAAAGAATGATTCCACCATTCTTCATCTTCAACAACAACTTCATAACCCGAGTTTGAGACAGTGGTGAAACAGCTTGAACTCTTTCTCGTGCAGAGTGTCTGAATTGAAAGAGAAATTGAATTCTTTGGGAGATACTGTGGACGAAAAGCTTCTCATTTCACTTGTGATGAGAGCTTTGCCTTCTTCATTTGATATGTTGATCACCTCCATCCAGGTGTCTCAACGACAAATTACCTACATCGAGTTGGTCAATCTGCTTCAACAACAGGAGGCACGCCAACTTCACAAGGATGATTCTTCCAATACAGCCCTATACACCAACAGGTGGTTCTAGGAAGAAAGGTAATGGGCAAAAAGGAGGCAACTTTCAGAAAGGAGGAAATTCTCAACAGGATACGAAAGGAAAAGGAAAACAACCTCAACAGAAGAAGAGGTGGTGCAAGATCTGTGAGAAAGACAACCATGACACCAACAGGTGTTGGCATAAGAACAAGCAGAAAGGCCAAAACAAACCACAAAATAAAAACAAGCAACCCCAGGTGAATGTTGTTGTTGAAGAATCTGACTCAGATTCTGAATGGGCACACAAGGTGCTCATGACTACCACAGATTCCACATAGAGGGATCCTGTTTGGTATGTCGATTCTGGAGCTAGCAAACATATGACTGGCGACAGATCGTGGTTTGAATCATTTGTGGCCAAAGAGGGCAAACCTGTCACCATTGCTGATGATAAAACCTACAGGGTTCAGGGAGAGGGTACAGTTTCAGTCACTCTTCCTGATGGCAAGTGTCAGATTGACAAAGTCCTCTATGTTCCGGGATTGGCTAACAATTTGTTGTCAGTCACACAAATCCTGGATAGAAATATGGTTGTCAACTTTCGTGTTGAGAATGGCAAGAAGTGTTGTACTATTACCAGGAAGGGTAAGCAGATTGCAACAGCTTCATATAAGCACGGCTTATTTGCCCTAGATGCTATCTCTACTCCACATGTTGCCATGACTGCCTCTACCAAGGAGGCAACTTCCCTATGGCACAAGAGATATGGGCATCTTAGTTCTGGCTACTTACTTGAGCTCAGTAATTATGAGATGGTAAAGGGTCTTCCTTCCCTTTTTGCCACATTGCCAGTGTGCTCTGACTGCTTGGCAGAAAGCCAGCATAGAGTACCATTTGAGAAGAGCTCAACAAGAGCACGAAAACCTCTGGAGTTAATTCACACCGATCTGTGCGGTCCTTTCACACCCAACAGTTGTGGAGGGAAGAGGTACTTTCAGTTATTCGTAGATGACTACTCACGAAAGATGTGGGTTTTCTTTCTCCAACTGAAATCTGAAGCTTTCGCATTCTTCCAGCAGTTCAAGAAATCCGTTGAGAAGGAGTCAGGAGCTTCTATTAAAACCCTCCGCTCAGATCGAGGGGGGAGTTTACCTCTAATGAATTTTTTGCATTCTTAGATAAGCATGGAATCAAGAGACAGCTTAACAATCGCCTATACTCCTCAAGAAAATGGAGTTGCCGAGAGAAGGAACCGTTCTATCATGGAAATGGTTCGTTGTATGCTCACAGGAGCTACTCTTGGGCAACAATATTGGGCAGTAAGCTGTCACCACTGCAAGTATATCTCGTTGAATAGGGCACCCACAAAGGCCCTAAAAGGAATGACTCCACAGGAAGCATGGAGTGGTCGAAAACCCTCCATATCTCATCTACGTATTTTTGGATGTCACGCTTTCATGCACATACCGAAAGAGAAAAGGAAGAAGCTAGATGAGAAAACACTGAGATGTATTTTTCTTGGTTATGATGAGCACTCTAAAGGATATCGTTTGATAGATCCTTTGACCAAGAAAATTCATGTCAACAGAGATGTTGTCTTTGATGAAGCTTTCACATCACAGAGCACATCTAAAGTACACCTAGATCTTGTGGAATCTAAGGAAGAGAAGATTCCTTCGTCAACACAGACATGAGGTCCTTCTACATCTTCTTCAACACCACCGAAGAAGAATCCAAAATGGTGTACAAATACAATCAGAGACGCAAATTTATCCACTCCTCCCAATTTGAACTTGGATAGACCTCGTACACGCAGTATGGCTCAAAAGGAAAAAGAAGCCAAAGAAACTGGTGAGGTTGATGATCTTTGTCAATATTTTGAGGAACTTTCTGTAACTCCAAGTACATAAGTAGAGGATATGGATATTGATGATGACAGGGCGTTCATGTCTACCATAGATGATCTTGAACTTGCATCAGTGCAAGATGCTCTTAGTGAGCCTCAGTGGAAGGCCGCTATGGATACAGAGTATGAGTCTTTGATGAAAAATAAAACTTGGAAGCTTGTTGATCTGCCGCATGGAAAGAAACCCATTGGCTGCAAATGGGTATATAAAGTCAAGTACAAGGCAGATGGAACAATTGATAAGCATAAGGCCCGTCTTGTTGCAAAGGGCTATGCTCAAAAGGAAGGCATTGACTACGAGGAAACTTTTGCACCTACCGCTCGGATGACCACAATTCGGGTTATGTGTGCTATGGCAGCACAATATGGGTGGAAAGTTCACCAGATGGATGTCAAAAGTGCCTTTCTAAATGGTGATCTCCAAGAAGAAGTCTACATGACTCAGCCTGAAGGATTTGAAGTGGAAGGCCAAGAGCAGAAGGTTTGCAAATTGGTCAAATCCTTATATGGTCTGAAACAAGCTCCTCGAGCTTGGTATATAAAAATGGACAATCACCTTATGCAACATGGATTTAAGAGATGTCCGTCAGATGCAAACCTCTATTTCAAGAAATAGGGTTCTGAGATAGTGTTGCTTGTACTCTATGTGGATGATCTGCTCATTACAGGGAGTTCAGAAACTATGATCTCTACTGTCAAAAGAAACTTGTGTAAATATTTTGAGATGACAGATCTCGGACTTCTCCATTACTGTCTTGGTCTGGAATTCAGCCAGAAGGAGCACTCCATCAAAGTGTCTCAGAAAAAATATGCCAAGACATTGCTGGAAAAATATCGCATGACTGATTGCAAGCCAATGGCAACTCCGATGGAGAATGGACTTCAGTTATCGCGATATGATGATTCACCTCAGGTAGATGGTACTCTCTATCGACAGTTGATTGGGAGTCTCATATATCTGACCAATACTAGGCCAGATCTCGTATTTGCTGTCAACTATCTTTCGAGGTTCATGCAGGAGCCTAAGACCACTCATTGGAAAGCAAAAAAACGTGTTCTTCACTATGTCCGTGGTACTATGGAATATGGCCTAGAATACAAGAGGAACAACAAATTCTTCTTGCAAGGATACACGGACTCCGACTATGCCGGATCATTTGATGATCGCAAGTCAACTTCTGGATACATTTTTCATCCTGGGATCCGGTCCTCGTCTCTTGGCACAACAAGAAGCAACAGGTGGTTGCTGTTTCATCAACAGAGGCAGAGTATCGCGCCGCACGTGAAGCCGTGTGCGAAGTGATATGGTTGCGTCGCATTCTCGACAAGTATGGGCCATCCATCAAAATCTCCAATACACTTGTTTTGCGACAATCGTGGTGTTCTAACCTCGTCAAGAATCCAGTCCATCATGAAAGAACAAAGCACATTGACACACAATGTAATTTCATTCGAGATGAAGTTCCAAAGCACCGAATTCAGCTTCAACACATTCCCACCGATGCTCAAGTTGCAGACATTTTCACTAAGGCACTTGGACGTGTCAAATTTGAATTGTTTCGCAGCTCTCTTTGTATTGCAAAATGATGTAAGGGGATGTTAGTATAGCTATTAGTTATTACATTACCCAAATAATGTAATAAAGGGGGATGTTAGCGTACTTAATATATTGTTTGTATTACACTATTTAGTTTGTGCTGTTACACTGTTACAACTCCTGTAATAGTTCAGTTACGCCGGTGTGCTATTCCCGGCATTGTAACCATTATTTAAACATTCCTACAATAATACAAAGTTAGTTCACTGTTTAACAAAGGTGTACTTGGTTCAAGTAAATAACAAGATCAGTTCTCTATGCTCAAAACTTTATTTAATTCAACTGTGGACTTCAATATAAGAGAGATTAATAATCATACCAAATAAGATCAAGCTATTTATTCATGTGAGTGTGAAAGTGAGGGATTCCAAATAAATGCTAATTTATCCAAAATAACTAAAAATATAACTGCAATACTTCAATTGACAGGTGCAAAATAGAAAATGTTTTTGAGGATTTTGATTTTTTTATATTTTGATTTTAATTTATGATTTGAGAGAATACATAATATTACTATTTTTTTAAAAATTTTATATGAATTACTAGTATAAGACAATATGTATAATATATACAGTGACGATATTACCATATTTATGCATAATAGCGCTTAAGATGCATAATATTCATATGTTCTTTAAGATCTTTACCATCTAAGGCAGCTAATATGTATGCTCCCGATCCAAATTTAGCAGTGATAATATATGGCCTAAGCCAGTTAGGCTCAAATTTTCCTTTAAGGTCTTTAGTTGCATTAGTATTTTTTTTTATTTTCTTTTAAGACAAGGTCGCCGATCTCAAAGGATCGATTATGAACTTTCTTGAGATATGCTTGTTTGAGCTTGTTCTAGTAGGCACGAAGATGCTCCATATTAATGCGCTTCTCTTCTAGGAGTTCCAGCTGACTAAATCTTCCAGCATGATATTCATCTCCTACTTCAGTATCTTGAAGTAACAGAGCTAAAGAAGGAACTTCTAATTCAAAGGGAAAAATAGCTTCAGCGCCATAAACCAAAACAAAAGGTGAAGTTCCTGTGGGATTATGAATGCTAGTTCGATAAGCCCACAAAGCAAGATATAATTGAATGTGCCAATCACGGCCAAATTTATTGACCAGTCTCTTGAGAATTTTAATTAATGTTTTATTACATGCTTCTGCTTGGCCATTACCCTGAGGATAATAGGGAGTGGACCAACGATGTTGAATTTTATATTTTTGACATAGTTTCTTTACATATTTGTTTTTGAAACAAGTTCCATTATCCGAGATGATATTTGCAAGAATTTTGAACCTACAAATAATTTGATTAAGAATAAACTTGGAAACTTGTGTTCTAGTGCAAGAAGCTAAGGGCATAGCTTTGCCCCACTTTTTAAAATACTCGATGGTAGTTATGATGAATTTGTGTCCATCAGATGACATAGGATTGATTTTTTTGATGATGTCTAAGCCCCATTTTGAAAAGGGCCAAGCATATGAAATAACCTGTAGTTCTTATGCATACGCATGGACAAGGTCAGTGTGTTTCTGGAACTTGTTACAATGGCACACGTAATCATGTGCATCATTCTCCATGGTAGGCCAAAAATATCCTATCCTAAGGAGCTTCTTAGCAATGGTGCTACCACTAAAGTTTCCCCCACAAGATCCAACGTGGGATTCACTCAAAGATGATCTAGACTATTCTAGATTCAAAAATCTTAATAGGATACCTTCAAAATATCTCCTATACAATGTATTGCCAATTATTATGAAGCGACTTGCTCGTCTACGTAATAAACGGTGTTGGTTTCTATTAAAACCTTTAGGGAAGGTCCCATTTTGAATAAAATTGAGGATGTCAGTGTACCAAAGTTTAGGAATAGTTTCTTTGATTAGAAACATGTCCAAAGGTTCCAAGCATGATTTAGTTGAAGTGGGTTCCTAGAGTCAACGAATAATGATGGTAACATATTCGTCATCTAACTCTAAGGGTAAAAGAGATGCAGCTGCGACCATAGCATCAGCCGCACGATTGCTAGTTCTAGGAATAGCTTCCAAGGTAACTTGATCAAATAAAGATATTAATTGTAATACATATGCTTTATATGGGCACAATTTATCATCTTTGGTCTGATAAACATCATTAATTTGATTTATAACAAGTTGAGAATCACAGAAAACTAATAGATTTTTAATTTTTAGTGCCAGGACAGATCGTAATCCAAGTATTAGAGCCTCATATTTAGCAGTGTTATTAGTACAGGCAAATGTTAATTTAAAGGATAGAGGTATGAGATGTTTCTATCGAAATATCAAAATAATACCTGCACCATCCCCACTCATGCATCAGGCTCTGTTAAAGTATAAGGACCATTGCTCAGAATGATCCACCTCTAGGTTAAGGAATTCGTCAGGAAACTCAATGACGAGGGGATGGGTGGACTCTAAGGGTACAACAACTAATTGATCTGCTATGATTTGACCCTTAAAAAACTTTTATCCTATAAACATGAGTTCAAACTCGATTAGAGTAAGAACCCACTTTGTTGTGCGACCAAATAAATAAGGTCGACTCATGAGATACCGCAAGGGATCGAATTTAGCAATAACGTATGTTTTCTGACTGAGCATATAATGGCGTAGTTTCTATGTAGAAAATATGATTGCTAGACATAACTTATCTAATGTTGTGTAGCGGGTTTCATAACTAATTAATGTTCTGCTAATGTAATAATTAGTATGCTCTCTTTTCTCATCATCAAGTTGAGCTAACATAGCTCCTAAAGCAAAATATGAAGTAGAAATATACAAGATAAATGGGCGATCAGGTTTAGGTGGTGAAAGTACAGGTGGGTTAAGAAGATATTGTTTGAGGAATTCAAATGCTTTCTTACATTCGTCGTCCCAATGGAAAGAGACATCCTTCTTAAGAAGCTTAAGAAAGGGTCCAGTTTTATCCGCCAGCTTATCGATGAAGTGATGGATAGCTTGAATCTTACCTTGTAGACTCCGTAATTCAGATATATTGGTAGGCGCAGGCATATCAGTGATAGCCATAATCTTGAGAGGGTCAATTTTGATGCCATGTAAAGAAACTATAACCCCCAATAATTTACCTGACTTAACTCTAAATATACATTTGGATGGATTCAATCAAATAAGATATTCCATTAACCGATCAAATACTTTTCTCAAGTCATCTAAATGGTCATCTTCTTTAGTAGAACGTGCTATAATGTCATCTACATAATCATGTAGTATATCATGCATCATATCATGAAATATATAAGTCATGGCTCGCTGATAGGTTGCACCTGCATTATTCAAACCGAATGGCATCACTTTCCAACAGAAAGTCCCCCAAGGGGTAATAAAGGCTATTTTAGCCTGATATTCAGGAGCTATCCTAATCTGATTATAACCAAAAAATCCATCCATTAAGGATATCATTCCACTCCTAGTAGTAAAATCAATGATCTGATCCATATTGGGAAGGGGAAAATCATCTTTAGGGCATGCAACATTAATATCTCTAAAGTCTGTACAAACCCTAACCTTAGTATCTTCTTTCTTAGTGACTGGAACAACATTCGAGATCCATTCAACATAATCAATGGCTTGTATAAAAATAACATTTAGGAGTTTTTATAACTCCACTTTGACTAGTAAGGCCACTTTAGGATGCATTTTTCTAAGCTTTTGCTTAACATTTTTAGCATCCGGATGCACTACTAGGTGATGCATAACTACAAAAGGGTCTAAAACCGACATATCTTCATATGTCCAAGCAAAGACATCTTCATATTCTTTAAGAAATACAATGTATTTATCCTATTTTTCTTGACTCAATTCTGATCCAATGTTGATTATGTGAGGTTTATCGTTGGTTCCAATGTTAATTTTTATGACATTCTCTACTTCCATGTGTAGATCTCTCTCAAAATTAGGTGGGGTGGGTGAAACACCCAATTCTTGTAATTCTTCCAAGGTTAGCTTGGATAATTCGTCTTGAGGAGTCGTGGCCTCAAGCTGGGCTATACTAGGTATAGAGCCATCAAAATAAAATCCATTATGTAATAATTTCTCAACGGAGACATCGTGAAAGATATCTCCCTCCAACTCATCATTGGATTCAACGATCAATTCAGGATAAGTTATAGATAGCATATTACATGTGAATGTCTCATTTTTTAAACGCAAAGCATTGCGTTCATCTAAATAATATTGGTAACATATAAGATGGTCATCATCCTCAAATGGGAATGGCTGGCCCTTACTAGAAAATAGGCCCACACCACATCGGGTGGGTCACGCTTCTACATCAAAAGGTTATTTCATACCATTCTGGAAAGGTCCCAAACCTTTCCCTTTATATACCAATTTAAGGATTATAGGTTTGGCTTTAATGTACTCATTAGTAAAATAACATCAAGCATATCCATCATAATGAGTTTTGATGTTTTAGGGTATTCTATCCTAGTCATATCCCTTATAAATAAAGGTACAACTCCTGACTTGGTAAATACTTCCAATAGCCTGTGGGAGGCCCAAGGTATGAGGAGATGATGGTAAATTATTTAAAATAAGGGAATCTTGCATAGAAGCATTTGTTTCTTCTGATATAAAGATTTTAGATAGATTGGGTAAGAGCTCGTCAAAAAGAGCATAAGAGGTAGAAGGAACATTCCCTACGTTTTCCAATACAAAAAATATGATTTTGGTGGATGTAGACGATGTAGAGATGTTGATAGATGGGTCTATTAAAGGTATGGAAGTTATAGGAGTAGAACAAGAGACATTGGTTGTGGGATTAGGATCTTTCTTAGGTCCTAATGCAGTTTTTTCAGAGGATGGTTGAGCTATATGTGGAGGTGCAACTGATGGAGAAGAAGTAGATGATGTTGTGGGTGTGAGTTTCACACGTTTAGATGGATAATGAGAATTAGGATGTGTGGATGACAGAGTAGGGCAAAATTGAACTCCAATAGGTTTTGCCAAAGCACACATATCAAAGGGTCTTGGATCACCATGAATGGTAATCAACTGATTCTTAAATTCAAACTTAACACATTGATGTAAAGTTGAGGGAACAACTCACATCGTGTTGATCCAAGGAAGACCCAAGAGTATATTATATGATGCAGGACAATGTACAATAAACACAGTCGTATCCAAGGTTCTTGGACCAACCTGCAATGGAATGGTAATAACTCCACACATTTCTTGTGTTTCATCATTGAAAGCTTTTATGATCATATCAGTTCTTTTCATTTCATCACTTCTAAACCTAAATCTTTGGTAGAAGTCAAAAGTGCATATATTTAAAGATGAACCATTATCAATCAATACTCGTTTGACTACTACATCTCCAATTAAGGCAATAATATATAGGGGGTTATCTTTATGTAAACTATGTTGCGGTATGTATCTATCCCGAAAGTCAATACAATCAACTTCACGAGTTATTATAGTATCGGTTGATCCTTACTAGAAAATAGGTCCACACCACATCGGGTGGGCCATGCTTCTACCTCAAAAGGCTCTTTCATACCATTCTGGAAAGGTCCCAAACATTTCCATTTATATCCCATTTAAGCATTATAGGTTTGGCTTTAATATACTCATTCATAAAATAACATCGCACATATCCATCATAATGAGTTCTGATGTTTCTGGGTATTCTACCCTAGTCATATCCCTTATAAATAAAGGCACAACTCCCAAATTGGTAAATACTTCCCATAGGCTGTGGGAGGCCCAAGGTACGAGGATATGGTGGCAAATTATTTAAAATAAGGGAATCTTGCATAGAAGCATTCCTTTCTTCTGATATAAGGATTTTAGATAGATCGGGTAAGAGCTCGTCAATAAGAGCATAAGAGGTAGAAGGAACATTCCCTACATCTTTCGATGCAGAAAATATGAATTTGGTGGATGTAGATGGTGTAGAGATGTCGATAGATGGGTCTATTAAAGGTATGGAAGTTATAGGAGTAGAAAAAGAGACATTGGTTGTGGGATTAGGATCTTTCTTAGGTCCTAATGCGGTTTGTTCAAAGGATGGTTGAGCTATATGTGGAGGTGCAACTGGTGGAGAAGAAGTAGATGATGTTGTGGGTATGAGTTTCACATGTTTAGATGGATAATGAGAATTAGGATGTGTGGATGACAGAGCGGGGTAAAATTGAACTCCAATAGGTTTTTCCAAAGCACACATATCAAAGGGTCTTGGATCACCATGAATGGTAATCAACTGATTCTTAAATTCAAACTTAACACATTGATGTAAATTTGAGGGAACAAATTGCATCACGTTGATCCAAGGATGACCCAAGAGTATATTATACTATTTAGGGCAATGTACAATAAACATAGTCGTATCCAAGGTTCTTGGACCAACCTGTAATGGAATGGTAATAACTCCACACGTTGCTTGTGTTTCATCATTGAAAGCTTTTATGATCATATCAGTTCTTTTCATTTCATCACTTCTAAACCCAAATATTTGGTAGAAGTCAAAAGTGCAGATATTTAAATATGAACCATTATCAATAAAGACTCGTTTGACTGCTACATCTCCAATTAAGGCAGTAATATACAAGGGGTTATCTTTATGTAAACTATGTTACGGTATGTCTCTATCTCGGAAGTCAATACAATCAACTTCACGAGTTATTATAGTATTGGCCATGGCTTTAGGTTGAATGTCTTGTGGTACCATCATCTGATTTAATGTGAGCATTAATTCATCTCTATGTGTAGGAGAAGATCTTAAAATGTCCAAGAGAGAAATTCTAGCTGTAATATTTGATAACTGTTCATTAATATTATAAGGAGGTTTAGGTTGAACATTAGGTGAATGATTCCATTTATTAGGAACCTTCAAAACAAATGGAGCTGATCCACCATTCTGAGTTTGATCTTGTTGAGAATTTTGAGCTTGTTGTCTAGTAACAGCTCCACTGGTACCCACAATATTATTCTACAGATGATGAATGTGTCTTGGTCTAGCATTTATAGCTAGCTCATTAGAAAGTAATCAGTGAGACGATGGTCTCGTAGTGAATCTTCTTGGAAATGGCTCTTCTAGAACCATATAAATTGTGATAGGGTGAATAGGATCCGATTCATCATTAGAACTATTTGATTGATTTGATGTGATTTCCATATCACTCTCAGTCTCGTATTTTGTATCACTAAGATAAGGTATCTGAATATTATATAGAGGCCTAGTTGTAACCATGGATAAAGTTGTGTCAAATATTTCCAGATCATGAACAGGTAAATGCCCACTAATAGTTCCTACATATCGAGCAGGAGGAGGGACATTATGATGTTCAACTTGATTAGCCACCTCCTTACCATGTTTCGGTAAGGGATGTTGAAAGATGTCCAATGACTGATTGGCATTCTAATTTTGGTTTTGTAGGGTGTTCTTTTGAACATTATTAGGAGGATTTTGCTTAGGTTCAAAGGCTTGAACCTCCATCTCATTGTTATCAATCAGGTCCTGTATTTTATGTTTTAATATTTTACAAGAGTTGGTAGTGTGTCCAAGTCCTCTATGGAAGTCATAGTGTAAATCTGCTCTGTATCCGGGTATAGTTGGATCAGGTTCCCAAATATTTGGTAATTGAATTAAACCTTGTTCTAATAATTAAGATAGAATAGTTGATAAAGGTTGATTTAACCTAGTAAATTCTCAAGGAGGTTTATTAGGAGGTTTTAGTACAAAATTCTCTACTGTCTTTGCAGTATTAACATTAGCAATATTTTTTCTATCGGTGACTCCATCACCCACAACTTGTTTATTCTTATATTGATTTTTGGATGTTTTCTCATCGTCTCTATTTTTAAGCTGGCCTCTCCTAATGAGAGCATATTTGATGGGGAGGCCAGATTCTCCATCGGCAATACGGATCTAATATTCTCCTTTGATAACATAAAACAAATTACAACACTAGCCCACAGGCATAGTTTTCTTTTCTTTCTTGTTTTCCTCTCCCATGGAAGAAAAACAGCCCAAACAGGTCCAGAGTGGCCCTCTTGCCTTCAGCTCTACAACTCTATCTCAGTAGTTTTTCGACCCCTTGTGCATGCCTTTGCTTCCCATTTTAAAATCTCTAGGTTTCTTTCGAGGTCTCGACCCTCTAGGCCATTAATGACCCACCTGGAAGAATCCATCCTCTGAATCTCAAAAGTCGGCTCTTCTCCCCCCTTCGTGACTGAACCTTCACATATTTTACTCTAATTGGCAATTGCCACCGGGTCAGCCATGAAAACATGCATTGATGAGCCATTTGAACATCTCTGACCTCTAGACACAACATTCGAGTGGCCACCATGCTCAACAAGCTTACCAGGAAAGAAATCATGCATTAATGAGGCCTTTGACCACCTTGGGAAACATTGTCTGGGAACGCGTGCCTTTTCGAATCCCAATAGTATGTCATGATATCATGACATTTTTCTTCCTCATTGCCTTTCTCTTCTTTGGGTCGCGATATCAATGTCTCGATATCCCGACATGTTGCGATATCACGACATTTTTCTTCCTCGCTGCCTTTCTATTCTTTGGGTCATGATATCGCGACATGTCGCGATATCACAACATATTTCCTTTCCAGCTCTTCTTTCTCCTTTTCGGTCATGAAATCGTGACATGTCGCGATATCATGACATCTTTCCTTTCTGCCTCCTCCTCACCTCTCGGGTCATGAAATCATGACATGTCGCGATATCGCAACATTCTTCCTTTCTGCTTCCTTCTCACCTCTTTGGGTCATGAAATCTCAACATGTCACGATATCGTGACATTCTTCCTTTCTACTTCCTTCTCACCTCTTTGGGTCACGAAATCATGACAGCTTTGCTCTCTGATTTCTCTTTCTATTTCGGGTCATGAAATCGTGACATGTCATGATTTCATGATAGCTTTGCCTTCCGCTTTTGCTCTCTGCTTTGGGTCACAAAAATGTGACATGTCATGATATCGCAACAATTTCCTTCCTTGTTTTCTTTCTGCTCCTTTGGTCGTGAATTCATGACATGTCACGAAATCATGACATTTTCTCCTCTGGCCTTTCCTGTCTTCTTTCGGTCACGATTTCATGACATGTAGCGATTTCACGATATTTTTCTTCAGACGCCCTCTCTCCTATTTTGATCGCGATTTCGTGATATGTCGTGAAATCATGACATTTTCTTTAGGCACATTCCCTCTCCTGCTTCGATTGCGATTTCATGACATGTCATGAAATCGTGACATTTTTGCTTCGTGCCTTCTCTCTCCTTCCTGAGTCGCAAAAATGCGACATGTCGCGATATCATGACACTTTTCTCTTTTGCGCCTTCTCTCATCCTTTGGTCATGAAAATGTGACATGTCGTGATATCGCGACACTTTTCTCCTTTGCACATTCTCTCGTCCTTTGGTCACAAAAATGCGACATGTTGCGATATCGCGAAACTTTTCTCTCTTGCGCCTCCTCTCTCGGCTTTTGGTCGGGATAATGCGACATGTCACAATATCACGACACTTTTCTCTCTTGAGCCTTCTCTTGGCTTTTGGTCATGAAAATGCGACATGTCATGATATCACGACATTTTTCTTCTTTGTCGACATGTCGCGATATCACGACACTTTTTCTCCTTGCGGTATTTTGCTTTCCCTTGGATGCTCCTACATCAATATTCCACTCTTCAGGCTAGGTTTATAGCCTGATCGAAGGTGGTCAAGGTAGCAATTGATAATTTGTAAGATAGTTACTCTTGCAAATTATTAATAAAGATGTCCAACATCTCCCTATAAGGTAATACAAAGTGCAATTTTCATATCAACAGTCTCCACCTAGCTTGTAATCCACCTAGCATTCCTCTTTGCCCTATTTTAAGCTATACAAATATTTAATGGTCACATATCTTTCGATGTAGGCGCTAAATTGATGAACAAAAGACTCGGAATTTTCTTTGAAATTCTTTAAAGAATTAGTGGGTAATTGATAATACCACTCTAATGCCATTCCTCCCAAGCTTTTCGAGAACATTTTTAGTAATAAAAAGTCATCATGTGATATATCATGACAAGCTATCCTAAACATATGAAGATGCTCTATGGGATCTTCGGTTCCTTTATATATGGGAACAACAGGCATAGGAAAATGTTTAGGATACGACTATGCTACGACTATAGGATCCAAAGGCCGACTACACATCTCTTGATAACTGTACGAGGGACGATAGGGATCTATCTGGTCCATGCGGGAAACTAACTGTTTCACCATGGCTTCCAGATTGCTAGTTTTTCCACCATATTGGTTCGGTGGCACATAGGTATGGGATATATGAGCGTATGATGGTGTGACACAAGGATTAGATGTTATATTTTTATTATGCAAAGTGTTGGTAGGAAGAGTATTATGAAGGGGATTTGTAATAGTATTATGTTGTACCTTAGGTTGTTGGTAATTGGTGTTCGGTTTTGTTTTGGGTTTTTGTTGATTTGAGGTATATTGATCAAGAGCTTGGCGAAATAGAGCAGTAAATGATGGTTTCTTTTGTGCGGGAATGACTCTAGGCTTGTTAACAGGAACTTTAGGTGGTTTGGTAACCTGTTGTTGTTGCATGCTCTGGATCGTAGCTACTATATCCAAATTGGATGGTCCAGCTTGATCACTCTCTTGGTCAATAAAGGACAAGGGATTAGTGTGTGTTTGAAATACTTCTTCTAGAGTTGCTTGAGTATCACTAATTCGATCCTTGTCCATATGGGCTTATCTATTAAAAACATAAATATTAGTGTTAATGAACTTCCATAATTGTTCCATGTTCTCCAAAGTGATAACTCCTCCCAGAGACATTTTAGGGGATGAGGATCCTTCCTCTCTAATAGTTTCTTCTTGTTCATTTCCTACAACAAGTTTTTCTTCTTGCTGGTCGAGGGTTTCTTCTTCCTGAACTTGATCCTCAGGAGGGACATTTTGGTCAGTTAATGGTCTTCCTAACCAATCTTCATCTTCTTTGGTTTGTTTTCCATTCCTAAGTCTAGGCATTGTGCTAAACTTAGGTTTTAGCAAATATATATACTTATATATATATATATATATATATATATATATATATATATATATATATATATATATAGAGATAGGGTTGAGAGGTATATATTTTAACTATATACCTACCATAATATTTTTAAAGGAAATATATTTTTTTTTTTTGTTTTTTTTTTTGTGTGATTTTATTATATTATTATTTTGCGAGAATAAAAATAACAAAAAACATGCTAATTGTAAGAAACAATAGTAGAAAGAATCACTTAGTTTTCTATGAATAGTTTATGGATATCATTGATAGGGTCAAGTTCATCAGGAGTCATGAAATGCTCCTCTTCAAATTGAAAGTTGTTTTTCAAGAACTTGACAAAGTGTGCTATGGTAATATGATCTACTTCAGACTCTGACATGTAAAAATAAAGTTCATGGTAATACTGTTGATACAACATAGCTCTAGGAACTCTATTCCATCTCTTTCTATCTATAAGAATGACTTCTTGATCCTCTATACGAGATAGAAATTTATGTACTACAACTGCATTCTCAAGGTATTCCTCAAAGGTGTATAATTCAGAAGACACAAGTGCTCTTTTATCGGATAACCACCTATGGCAAGATCTCTGAAGTTCATGGTAGAAAGTCACCTGATCAGGATCCAGGATTCTATCTAGGACAAACCTCTTAATTTACCTAATTTCTATAGATCTAGATCCAATAATACCCAATATCCTATCAAGTTCGTCCCACAAAGGTTGGGCTCTATATGTTTGAGGTACTCTAAGCACAAAAGTAATCTCTATGGCCATTAATTGATTTTCAACATTTATGGAGACTACTCGTCTTCTATTATAATCTACCATCTAAGTATGATATGCAAATTTAACATTTTTCTAATGATTCTAGATGTTCTTAATAATGTGTTTTTTTTTTTTTTGATTGTTTTCAAAAGGTGTTTTAGTTTGGTTCACCAAAATGTATCGCCCAAATTTTTTGCACCCTTACCTTCAGGCTAAAGGATCCATGCCCAAAATGGGGATGTGAAAAGGATGGAACAATACCTTGGACGGAGAGGCCCTTTGAAGGTCGCGCCTCTCGGGGGAGGGGTATAAAGGTGAATTTTTGATGGATGGTGGGGTTCACCAAGAAACTTTGAGTGGCAGTTTCCATGCCTAGGTTGAGAATGGGTTTGATTTATTTGTTTTATGTTCAATCATTCAGATTCCTAGGTTGGCAAAAATGAAGCTAAGCTATTATATATGACAATTCTAATTTATATGAAGATAGCAAACATAAATGAATCCTAATGCGATTAAATGCAGAGAATATGTTAAATGGAGAAGAGTACACCTGATTTTTGATGTCTGATGAATATTCTGAAGCTTGTAGGAGTCTAGATCATCTCGGATATGATAGGATCATCTATAATTGTATAGAATCATCCCAAATCATAGTCGATCATCTGAGATCACCCAGGATCATCAACAACTTGACGAATTCGTCAGAAACCTACAATTAAGAAAATAGACACCAAAAACCAAAAATACTATTGCAAGAATGATGTAAAGTGATAGAAATGAGAGTGTAGATGTTTAAATAACAAATCCAACTATCAAATTAAATGAGATGCAATGTTTTGGTAACTTATTTTGAATTTTATCATGTAATTATGCTAAATGAGGTGAACTCCAAGATGCATAACATAAGTAAATTAATCTAATGCACCAATAAATAAAGAAACGAGGTAGAAAATGCAAACTCGGGATTTTTATTGCCCCTAAACTGAATTGTAGTCAAGATCATCTAAAATCGTACGATATCATCACCTATCTTGAAAGGATCGCCCAAAATTGTGGTTGGATCGCCTGCAACGATCCGAGCTATCTTTGACTAAAACATAGTGAAATCCTACAACAAAAACTTGAAAACACAAGTGTGAATGATGGGAGATTAGGGAGGGAGTCAGGGAGTCAAAGGGATCCAGGGGGATAAACTAGAAAAATCCTAGTTTATATAGGATTAGGGTAAGGTTAGGAGGTTGGGAATCATACCAATCTGGGAGATCCTTAACGTGGGAATCTCCAACCACGTAGACACGTTTCTGCCCAAGTTGGAGAGGTCATCGGAATAGAAGCTAATTATGAAAATTTAGTTTTGGGACGAAATAGTCTAGACGTTTTGTTCTAGATGAATTCGTCTGATTTGGTACGATATCGTTATATCGGTGATGATATCGTCCAACGGTCAAAATAACTTCTAAAAATGGTGCAAAAAACGAGGTGAGCGGATAACGGGCGGTTTTGGGGTTAAAATTCATTTTTTTGCTTTTTACTAATGGTTTAACTGCATCAATTTTAGGGTGCTACAACTATACAACTTTTGATTAGGCAACTAGAGTGTTTGAGTCTCCTAAAAACCCCAAGCACATCATTTAACCTTATATTATTTATTTTATTTCATATCATGCTATCACATTTTTGTTACATTACGTTACACAAGCCGTTACATAGTGTCATGATAATGTTACAATGATGAGATAAATTGTGTACAGTCTATGGTACTAGAATCTAGTATGTCAAATAATATTCATAATCCATAATACATATTAATAAATCATCCATTTTATTAAGCATACACACATTTACATATCATCAAATCAAATCATATTATAATACATGCATACATGATAAGAATCCATAAAAGCATTAATAAAGAATACATCATAAATATTGCATACATATAATAAAGTAGTAGAGCAACGCATGGTTGACCATCCCACCTTAGAATAACCACAAAATAAATCCCACAAAACAACTAAAATAGACCAATGAAAAAGGACCCAAAAGCCACCAAAAATAGGTCAAAATTGATGAATTTCACAAAGGATAAATATTGCATTTAAAGTGTTCATGGATGAATTGAAAAGTCTCTACTTCACTCCCCAAGAAGGCTATTGCAGTTGGAACACTCCACAGAAATAAGGTATTTAGTATTTTTCTTCCATGAAATATCAACAAAACGATCCAAATCTTCACAAAATTGATAAATCTTATAATGGATAAAACTAATAGTAATCCTAATCAAGTCATATGGGTCAAGTGAATTATTGCTTTATCATTGCTCATGCCCTAATAAACTCATATTTTGAGGGGGTAGTCATAATAAATATTTCATAATCAAAATCAACACTTAAACACTCAAAAGTGCAACTTGCATACATTCAAAAAAATCATTGCCAAAGACAAATTTTGAAGCCTATGCTAGGGTAAATAATTAGCAAATTCAACAAAAAAAAGTCTTGGTATTATTGAAGCCTTGGGAATTTACCCAGATAAAGGCTTGTAAGTGAAACAAGGAGCCAAGACCAAGTATACCCTAAGCCCCTATAACTGCCATTGTAGAGTGGCTGAAAGATATACCAAAATCAATCCTTCAATTATTTCAAAAGCAAGGATTCCAAGAATATATGCTCTTTCCACAATGGAGGCATCTAAATTTGGTTAGGTTAATGAATAAACTTAATTATTTAATGATTTAGTCATCTATTTTTGCTTTGCACTCTATTTTAGACAATGTATCTCAAAAAGGGGCATATGTAGACACTAAAATGATGTAAATTGGATAAGAATCCTAAGGAACCACTCTTATCAATGTCATATGGCCCCATTGGGCAACCCTCCACCCTCTGCATGACAAAGGTGATAATAAGTGGCAGAACTTACCTTACATCCCCAAACTTGCTCCTTTCTCCCATTTTCCCTCTTGGGCTATAAATTATAGTGCTTGAAATGAATTTAAAAGAGAGACTTTTGTAATTATTGATCATGAAGTGCTATCGATATTTACCCTTACCTTTTGCACTTGTATTTTCCCTTGGAAACCTCGTTAATCGAAGGTTTTTTCAAGGCATCCCTAAATACGCTCCTCTATTTCAAAACCTATAAATTACTGAGTTAATTTACCAAATTTTATGATAACACCCCTAGGAGAATTCTAGACCAGATCCAAGTGGAATTGGTGAACCACCCTATTTTATGGTCATCCCCACTAGGGATGGTTAACATTCCCAATTGGAACTCTTAGGGATGACCATGAATTGGCCCACAATTTTGATCCAATTTTAGTATAGATCAATTTAATAGCATTATATTAGCATCATATTCAATTTTGGTGAAGTTTGGAGTGGTTTTGATTTGGTAATTATGGTTTTTGTGATTACAGTCCTAGTTGGCCCTCTTAGGGATGGCCATATGTTCTGCTCATAATCTCACTTCCATTTTTTCTTAGATCTTTACAAAATTATATTATATTAATCATACTAAATTTTCATGTCATTTGGAGTAGTTTAGATATGTCAATTACACTTTTTCAATTCAATAAAACATGAATTTCATGAATTTTATTATCATACGCATATGCTATTAACATATTTCAATTTCTTAATTGGTTTGACCAAACCCCAAAAAGGGGGTAGAGGTCCAAGGTTCAAATATTGGGCCTTGTCAGACTAAATGCTTATCCCTTTCCTGGTGCTTTTAATGGTGTGAAAGGTTTAAAATGATTGTGGCATGGTGGTTATAGGAGTAGACTGCACGAAGATCTGTGTGGCAGCTTCTAGGGTGTATAACACAGAATACTATGGCAACCATAAAATCGTACAACCTGTCTAGATTCATGGTGGCTATCGATTCCACCATGTAAATTAAAAATATATATATTTAATTCCTTGTGTGTAGGTACAAATATTCCAGTGCATGAGGGAGGAGCTAAAGAGTAGAAGAAATATAGCTCAAAGCAGTGGCAGCGCAAGACCACTCTAAAATCGTGAGTGCAATAGGAACACTGAAAGTGTACCATAGATTCATGGAGGGATTGGATCCCTGAAAATTGGTAACATGAAATGTATCAAATTGAAATCCCTCAAGGGGATGTATTTTAACCTCCTATTTGAAAAATTAATGAATACAAAGAGAACCCCCATTTTTCTTAAATTATTTATCATTTACTTGTTTACCTTATCATCTCTTTTGCATGCTTGTTTAAAACATTAGATAAATTTCAAATTCATTTGCTAGGTGCACTATTTTTCATGCTCTTCACATATAGTGGTGCAACTTCTTATTAGAAAAAACCACTGCTAAATAGAGCTTTTTGATGTATGCATATTTAAGCTCATAGTTGACTAGGGTGTGACTACTATAATATAGCTTGGTCTTTGTATTATTTGCTCTTCTGGGCTAACATGGTCCCGGGAAAAGTCCATGGTTGATATATATAATAAAAATGGTACACCTGGTTGAAGTGGAGCTAATTATAGTGGTGATACCAGGTACTATTTAATCTCAGTAAAGGCTTTCTGATAGTCTTCATCTCAATTGAATGGGATCCCCTTGTGTAGAAATTGATTCATGGGTCGATATTTATCCAATAACTATGCTATGAAGTGCATAATGGATGCTACTTTATCCTATATACTGTGAAGTTCTTTAATGTTTATTGGTGGAAGCATTTTAAATATATATTTGACCTTTGTTAGATCGACTTCGATTCCTCATTTAGAGACAATGAATCCCAATATTTTTCCTTATGTAACATTGAAAATATATTTCTTGGTGTTCATATTGACTTTATGCTCTATCAGGCTATTGAAGACTTTTCATAGAATATTTGTGTGCTCTTCATGCAATAATAAATTGGAAAAAAAATCATCAATGTAATCTTCTAATATTTTATGCATATAGTCATGGAAAATGTATGTCATAGCCCATTGATATGTGGCACCAATATTTTTGAGGCCAAATGGCATAACTTTGTAGAAAAATGTACCCCATGGAATGGTAAAGGCTATTTTATGTTGATCCTCAAGTTTACCCTGAATCTGATTGTAGTTAGAAAAACCATCCATGAGAGATAGTATCTCATGACCTGCAGTTACATCCTCATGTTTGGCAATGGGAATGTATCCTTAGGTGTTTTCTTGTTTAGGTCTCTAAAATCCATACAAATACAGATCCTCCCATCAGGTTTTCCTATAGGTACCATGTTTGATACCCATTTGAGATAGTTAATGGGTTGAATGAAATCTACATCCAACAACTTTTGTAATTCATATTTCACCATCAAAGCGATGGTTGGATGCATATTTCTAAGATTTTTCTTGATTGGTTTGATAGTGGGGTCCAATGAAAGGTTATGTGTAACCAATTTCAGATCTATATCCAACATGTTTTTGTACATTCAAGCAAAAATGTTAGGTCTACCTATAAATAGATGTATAAGGATAGCTTATTCCTTAGGAGATATAATTTCTCCAAAATTGAATTTCTTAGGATGGTTGGGATATAAAATATTATCCACTTCAAAAGTATATTCTACTGATATGTGGGATACCTCCTTAAGCTGGTGAGGCATAGGTATCAAATGGATGATGTCTACTAGATTCAAGTTATATACCATGACAGGTTCAACCTCAGCATGATAGACATCATGAGCATAGCTTGGGGAAAAATGGAAAGGTTGTAAATTTTCTTCATAGGGGAAAAAATCCTCATGTGATTCAGGTGATGCATCGTGATCAAAGTTAATGGCCTCAAGGTTGAGGTACAATGGCTTTGAAGGGTTGTTTGGGTTGTGGAGTGGTGCAGTTAAATTAATGAAGATAATATTGATGGATGGAAGGTAATATCCATGGCCACAAGGGTAGGAATTATCAATTAATATTTGTTCTAGATGCTCCAAGTCTGAACTAGGAGGTATTAATATTTTAGGATCCACTCTAGGAGGATATAGGACAACTGGATCCTTAGGTAGAAGTAACTGCACTAAGTTAGGCAGATGAGAAAATACCCTATGATAGATATTGTTTGTGTTAATAGGTGGCATTTTAGGTTCAATGGATTTTATGTCATTATTAAGATGAGGAAGGTGGTTGAGACCTAGATATGCAATTTTAGTTGCATCCTCATACTCATCATCTACATTAACCCGATCATTTTTAGGAATATCTTCTGATTTAGATTCCTCTTCAAATATGGTCTCATGATAAACCGTAGGAGGTTCTATGGAAACCATGGTGATTGGATGATGATACCTCCATATATGCAAAGGGTTGGGGTCAGAGTATGGATTCCAATCAATATCTTCTTTAAAGCCTAAGCTTAGGTGCTCTAAGGAAATAACTAGTAGCTCATCCGACATGTGGATAGAGTATCCTAATCCAAATTTATCGATTGGTAATTGATACTATGATTGATAGGGTGTTCTACGATCATACTCATATAATCCTAATACATTACCATGCCAATGATAATGGTCAAAATACCTAAGAGAAAACTCAAGGTTTGACATGTAATAGATATTTTATGTAAAAGGTTCATCATCATGATTGATGATAGGAGAATGATATGTGGCTTGGTCAAAGCCCCCATAGATAAAATTGGTTTGATAAGGTGGTATCCCTAGAGGTGTCATTGTTATAATGGGTAATGGAGGAACACGAGGTCTCCCCATATCCTATGTGAACTTGATTATTGGCATATATGTTACATTATGAACCAAATATTCCACTATCCCGAGATTAACTAAATGAACTATCACCTACAGTGTAGATGATGCAACATATAAAGTAGGTGAAATAGATTGGGGTATATCATCCATTAGGTCAGGTGAATTTTCCTTCTACATCGGAGTAAAACTATTTATTATAGCTACATTTGGGATGAATTTAGGCTCTTCTACCATAGGTTCTTTGAGCTTCCATTTGTCTTTTGGATCTAACGATGATGAACACTTATCAGTAGTAGCAATTGGTTTGGGAGACTACAGTGGTACTGAAGTGGATGGATCAACCTACAATGAATTAGACTTGTGCTCTAGATGCTTAATAGGAGATGTAGGTCTAATATCCAGATGTGTATATGGAAGGATGAACTCCCTCAGGTTACTAACCCGATTGACATATTTGAAAGGTTCTTCATCCGATGGGATGACATGGACTTATCCCTCATAGATGTACTTGATGCATTGATGTAAGATGGAGAGGACCCATATCATGTATTAGATCCAAGGATGACCAAGCAATATGTTATATTGCATAGTGCCTTCTAGCACATGGTATAAAATGGATATGGTTTTAAGTCCCACCTAAATAGGTAAGACTATGGTACTAACTATTGAGCATAACACATTGGTGAATGCTCATAATGTGAAGGTTGATGCCACTATGTGTGACTCTGGAAGACTCAAATATCCCAAAGCTATCATTGTGATGATGTTAACTAATGATCTCATATCGATTAACACTCGCTTGGATGGAATCTGGTTTGTACAAGCGATGATATGCAATAGAGGATCCACTACATTAGTTTGTATTGATTTGATCTCATGATAATAAAATGTGATCATAGGCTCTTTGCATTTTTGGATGTGCTCCACAAAATTGGTGAAAGCATTTGGATTTTGGGGCTGGAGCTCAATGGATTTAAGGATATCCATAATCATCTCCCTATGCCTAGGTGATTGTTGAATGAGCTCGTATATTGATAGCTTGGTTGAGGCCATATGCAAAATTTGAGTGATTCTAGATCTAATGGTGATCATAGATTATAGCATGGACCTGGTTGCTGATTTTGGAGTGGCCCTTGTTGGGGTGCAGCAAGTATCTGAACAGGAGCCATAGGTGGATCAGGTTGGTTATATCTCTTATTGTAGGTTACTATGTTAATCATGTCAACAAAACCCTGCATGGGTGGATCTGTGTGAATTTCATTGATATACCCCATTTGATATCCTTTAAACTCATGGTTGGGCAAGGGCTCTTTGAATATTCCTAGTTTTTGATTATCTAGGGCTAGAGGATTATCAATTTAAAGTTGGTTCTTATCAAGCATATATTTCACTAGGTTTTTGAAACTATAGCACCATTGGATATCTTATCCATTTTGTCTATGATAAGAACAATACTGATCCTCTTTATATCCTTTCGATTTCAACAAAGCTAGATCTAGTAGTTTGATTTCTAGCAATGTTATCACCTTGGCCTCACATAATCAATTAAATAAGGATGCCAATGACTCAAGAAATGACGTGTATGCATGAGGTGGACAACATTGTTTGTCCTAGCCTTAATTACATTGGTGTTTGTTGTTATATTGCACCATAGAAGGTTGAGCCTTATTTTTAGGCTATTTTTGGGACTTCACTTTTATAATATTTAGAACAACTTGATTGATAGGTGTTGGTTTTGCCTAATGATTATTGTTGTGAGTGTTTTTATTCCATTATTAATTTTAGATTTTTAGCTCTATATCCTAGACTTGAATGTCCTCAATCACTTTACCTTGAGCCAAATATTTCTCGAATGTTTGGTATTGTTGTAATTGTAATAGCAAATATATATGCATAGAGTGACTCTTAGTAAACATACGTGTTAATTTAGAAATAGGAATGGTGAATGATAATTTTCACATGATCTTGCATCTTCTATTTTCATAATATATTACTGGCTCATCATCATATTGCCATAGATTTGATAAGTCAGAAAGGTTAGCCTTCTTATTTATGCGAAAAGAGAAGCATTAAAGAAAGACATTAGCTAGTTATTCAAAGCTAGAGATGCTATGTCTAGGTAGTTAATTGTACCACTCCAAGGTAGAACTTGAGAGTGTTATCACAAATATACACAATAAAAAAGCATCATTGCTTTGAAGCTAAAAGCACAAGTTCATGAAAGTTGTGATGTGCTCCTAGGTGTCATCATCTCCCCTTAAGTTTTTCAACTTTGGTATCTCAAAATACTTAGGGCAGGTTGGACTAGGCACTGATGCATTATGGGTTTGGTTATATAACTTGCTCAATGTGGGTTTTTGATAAACCACACCTTGTTTCTTGAGCGATTGGATCCACTCTGTGAGAAATTTAAAAGGCTATGATGAGATGATCTCATCTTCTTAAAGAGGTCTCTTGGGATCAAGAAGTGGAATGTTTCAATTTTACCGAGTTGGTGGATTTTTATCATTCACCAAGTCTTCACAAGATGGCTCAAAATATGTTTGGTCCTGTTCATCTACTTTCATATCTTCATAAGGTTCATATTTTGATGAGTTTGGTGTTAGGTATTGTTTTTACCCATAATTATGCATAGAGGTGTGAAGAGGATGGGTGTTTGTCTACCTAGGAGGTAACTCTTGATGAAGCACAATGTACCTCATGGTATGTTGTTGCATATAGGTGGTAGGTGTGGGTACCTCATCATGAGCTACCCTATGTGATTGTTCTTTGCACAAATTTTTTTTTAGGATCCTTTACTCATGTAGTCAATGTTCATACAAATGTTGGTGATGCAACATATGTTGCTCTGTGTGATCATGGTCTAAGTGCTCTTGCTCATTATGCAAATTATCCATTTGATATTGCAGCAGTTGCTCTCTTTGAATAGTGTTAGGCCAAGGTAGTTGATCTATGCGATCCATTGTGTAAGGCAACTGACTTCTCACATTTATGCAAGGGTTTTTGGCTAGTTTGGTTCTTATAGAAGGTATAGCTACCCTCTTACCTCGATCAATCAAGGTTGTATTCACTTTGTGTTCAAACCTAGGTGTAATTTCCTTATGTGATGATGGTACGGGTGTGTGGCATGCTCGTGTAGAACACTCATCATGCACATATGTAGGATGAACTCTATATTTGTCATGTCCACTCTTAGAATGATAATGAGTAGAATAAGGGACTCTGTAGGTTGCTTTAGGACCATATCTGTCTAAGTAATCTAACTTGTGAGACTTCCAAGGTTGGTCAGGAGGAGTATATCCCACATCTTGACTAAGCAAGGGTATGTACTCTACCCCACGCTCTAAAGTGTTTGTAGATATTTATGATACATTGATGTAGGGAACCCCTCTATTAGGTCCCTCATTAGGTAGATTTTTTCTAGATACAATATGTGATGAATGAGGTCTATAAGGATCCTCATCATGGTCATGAGGAGTTCCCATAGGAGTCCTCCTAGTAGGGGTCTCTCGATGAGAAGATCCCCCATGGGTAGAGTTTTCTTTGCAAAGACTACAATAATGTCATTCAGGTAAAATTTAGTCATGTGGGCTATATCTAAGGTGTTATAAGCCTTCTTGTGCATTGCCAGTGACCTTAGTTTGTAACTAGGTGTGGATTCATGTAGTGACCATTTTATTTTGATTATTGATGTAATTAGAAAACAAAAAATGTATACAAATGATTGTCTCATTTAAGAATTAATTATGTTTCCTAGAAACTGGATTGTGTGTTATAATTCATTGAATATATTACCTTTCTCTTGTTTGAGTTTGAAAAATGTTGATGTAATGCTCAATGTTAAAGGTTTTCACTTGTACACTCACACACTAATCTAGTGATGATGTACATATTGTGAAACCCACCAAAATATGGAGATGAAGCCCATATCTAGTGAGGGAGCACAAGTCCTACCAGTCCTCACCTAGTTCACTATTATCAATGATACACCTTAAAAATAAGACTACATGAAATTTTTCATGGCTACGACAGTTCTTGAAGTTGACCTTGGCCAAAATGGGGTTCAAATATCCACAATACAAGCCAAATAGGTGGTGATGAAGACCATCGTTGATCTTGATCAGCAGTTGGATGCCACTTAAAACTCACCAATGTTAAATTTACAAAGTGAAGTGTGTGTGGATTCCTTTTATTTTATGCAAAAGAAAATGCAAAATAGAACATAGAATGAGTTTTTAGTAATGCATAAAAATGCATTTCAAATTTCCAAATATGCAAATAAAAGCATTTTAATTTTTAGAAATTTGACAATGCAAACCTAAATGAAAACAAACTTTTAAGTAGGACACATGCAGGTAAACCCTAACAATCAATTTAATAAGGGTTGTCTCTATGAAAATGGTCTGCAGCAGAGGCCGTTAGACACATAGTCAGTCATAAATTAGGGGTCATTGTACCCTAGGGTGAATAGCAGTAGAGGTCACTATTACCAGCAATGATTGATAGTAGAAAGATAGAAAATTAAAATTTTTCTTAAATTTCTCTAAATTTTGTACTTAAAATTGTTATTTTATCTTTTTCTGGGGAAATATAGAAAAATCAAGTATAGATCCACTTACAAGTGTAGCCATCATTTGATGAAGATGTCACAAATTAAATTTTCTACATTTTGTTTCGAGGCCATTAGAGGTCAGTGTGAGTCCATGTTGTCCTTCAGAGGTGATGGAGATGGCCACTATGATCCACGCCAACTAAAAATGATGGTACCTACAAGTTCAAAATAGCAAGAAAAAGCAAGTTAGCGATAATTTTAGGAAATTGTGGGAATGGTCCCGCATGTGATCACCACTGTAGAATTGATAAAAGATCTAACATCTACATAAATGTAAAATGAAATCAACTTGATAATATGAAATTTATGTAACCATCATGACAAGAAATAGAAAATTGAAATTGCCCTTCTCATTAATATTCAATAAATGTCTTTACAATGGGTTACAATAGATCCCTCTTAGGGATTCACCAAATTGATACAAATTACATCATAATTCCAATAATAGATGTCTTCCAAAAGATCTCTTGTAATCTCTTGAAATGATAATGGAGGGTTTTCCTAGCGACCTATGCTTGATGATGCCAAGAAGGATGATATTGATGATGACTTGTGTAGAGCTAAAAACACGACACCAATCAATGCTAAATAAAATAGAATTCAAATGAACTAGATATTGCACAACAAATAAGATTTATATTAATGGGATGAGCCTAAAAACTTTGTTGTTACAATAATGGATTTAAGAATCCTCTTTGATACAATTTTTACAAATATTGCTAGGGTTCTCTGAAACCATAGCCACAATAAATGGTGGTGTCTTCAGCTATGTCTTTACTCCCAACAAGTGTGAGTGGGCTTCTGTGTATCTGATGTTAGGCCACTCCAGCTTAATCAACTATCCAATGCTTTTGATATACTTTATACTCTGCACACAAAGAAACACCAAAGAGTTAGTAATAATAATGAGGGCTCCTCTATGTGAGCCCTCAAAGATCACAACTAAAACACTAGTTATAATAGTATGAATGTGAATAGAATTAAAAAATATGAAAATATGATAAAATGAAATGGATTTACCTTGCTCCTTTCTTGTTTTCTATTGATGGTTGAATATGTTGTAGGTTAATGGTGAGGGTGTGACCCAGCGATACCTGAGGATCTCACTTATAGTCATTATAGAATTTTTAAATACAACTGAGCATTCAGGAGGTTTTTGAAGCACAAGAGTCACCCAGGAGGATGGTGGAGAGTAGCAGGGCTTTTGGAAGGATGGTGGAGAGTAGTAGGATGCTCAGGAGGATGATAGAGAGTAGCAGGGCACTCAAAAAGTTATATTAGATCTATAAAAGTAGATCAGATGAGGGTGAGGTATGCGATGATGGTGATGGTGAGTGAGGAAACAAGGAATATGATGGATGGAGTGGGGTTAGGGCATAAAGGCTAGGTTGGAACTCTAAGGCACTTCAAAATCTTGGGGAACCTTAAGGGACTCAAGGAATTCAATCACTTAGGAAACTTAGGCACTTAGGGGTTGAGCCATCAAAATGGCTCCTATTTATAATCCAACCTAGGGCATGCTAGGGTTTCAACGACACTAATCGTGTGACTGAGATTAAATGAAATTGGATGGCTAGGATAATTAATTTATATAAATATATATTTATTAAATATAAAATATAATATATAAAATAATATTATTATTTAAATATACATAATAAATATATATAAATAATAGGTAAAAATGGTAGGAAATCTAGGATGAAGGGCAAGTGACTATGTTTTGGTAGTGGAAATGGTGGAAAAACATGGATGGAGGACAAGTGGCTAGATTTTAGTGTCTATAGATGCCCCTTTTTATACCATGTTGCATGAAACACAATATGGTGCAAAAATACAAGATACCTGATCGGGCTAGGCATAGAAGTAGCTTCTCTCTCTTGTTAGAATGTGAAAACAAAATTGAAGGAAAAAGAATAAAGAATTTGGAGTTATTGCGTAGCTTACCCCCTCAATTGGTGAATGAGTTACAGATGAATCTCATGAGCCAATTGAAAAATAATGAATGGAAGAAAAATTTGTGCAAAGAAAATGGGGATCATGGAATGTGTGATCGTTTTTGACCCCAACACTTGAAGGGTGATTTGTGGAATGGGAAATATGAATGTGTTTTTTTGGCCCCAACAGATGAGGGGTTTTAGGAGAAGTGATGATTATTATTACATCTATTTTTACCCCAAAATATGAAGGGTTTTATGCCAAATGTATATGTCATTATCATTTGAGATGTATCCCTTTGTGATAAAATCATAATCAAATTTAGTTATCCCAAATTTGGAGTGATTCCATGGTGTTGAATAGGTTTTGCCATATGGCCTCATTGATATGCAATATGAAGATGTAAAAATAAAAAGGAGTCAACTTTGAAGGGATTTCTAGTGAGTGTAGGATAATTTCTTTCAAATGGAACCAATAGCCCTAGTTAGAGCCAATCACTATGATGACTATCAAGGAAATTAGAAATGATGTTATGTAATTTTGTCCATGTTTGAAGCCCCATGAACTAGGCCATCAATGATAGCTACTTATCAAGATTAATCTTATCAAGGTTTCACTTTGAAATGTGAGGAACCAAATTGGATTGTGTTTTCACACTAGGATATATGGAATGATGATGATGAAGAAGTGTTCTTATGGTGATTCATTCATCTTACCGAATTGCATGGATGCAAATCATTGCAATCGCCAAGTATATAGAATGATCCACTATATACAAGATTCACTTAATATTTAGCAAATGTTTGAAGAAATGGATGATGGAGCATGATGTTCAAAATTTTTGAAATTTCAAGGATGAAAGATGATGATTTGTGAAAAATAAAACTGATTAGCGAACATTAGATAGCATGTTGGTCAATTTTACATCTTTTTGCACACAAAATTATTTTTATTGGACCAAATCAACTCAGATTTTCACAAAAATTGGTGGGATGATGGTAATTAATATGCATTTGATGAATATGGTTGTTTTGTAAAAAATTGGATCAATTTGATATGTTTTGTAAGTGGAATTGTGCTTTTTATGAATTTTGGTCGCAAATAAAAATTACGTGTCCAAATTGATTTTTGTTTTTACAAAGCCTGATTTTATGTTAAAATTGATGTGTGGATGAAATTTGGTGAAATTTAGAGGAGGTAAGCTACCATTTTTATCGATTTTACCTTTTCTTAATTTATGTGTAAAACACCCTCATGCATTTTTGAGGTGCAACAAACACCCAGGTGCGCTTCAATGCACCAAAAAGTACCTTTGTGTGCTTCAACATACCTAAAAATGCCCATGTGTGCTTCAACCTACTAAAATGCCACAATGTACTTCAATGTGCCTGCAATTACTATAAGTAGCATGTAGGTTGGAAAATGGAGCTCATTTGTGCATTTTCAAGTTTGGGAAGCTATGTCTGAGGAGAGGAGTGGAGTGAGGAGTGAGGTGTGGTAGTGGAATTTTGATACATAAGCCATGGTGGTGGAGGGAATGCGAGTTGTGGCTGGGGTAGGGCCAAGATTTTCCAAAGTAATGCTTTTATGTTGTGCAAAATTTTGTTGTTTTTTTTTTGCTAATGAAATGTGTTGCTTGCTATAGTTGCAAATTTTGGATCCTCGACATTGATTTCCTTCCCTTATTCCTGGTATGAGGAAAATGTTGTTAGAGGTATATTGGGATGTTTTGAAGGTGGCAGGGTTAAAGAGTGTGGCCTGTCTAGATGTGGTGAGGGTGGATGAGGGGTATCTTTTAGCTTTAGCTAAAATGTGGGATGCAGATAGGGGGACCTTCCAGCTATCGATAGGGAAGGTGACCATTATCCTTGAGGATGTGTATCACATTCTCAAGGTTCTAGTAGAGGGGTTGAAGGTGGAGGTAGGCTATGATAAGAAGGTACAACTAAGAAATATATTTGGGGATAGGTGGGAGGTGGTGTAGGTGGAGTGGGGGGGGATTCCATACTTGACCATGTATGTGGCCAAGGAGTTGGAGCCCCTCTCAACTTTGGTGATGTTCGTGTTGGCAAACATAGTGATCCCCAAAAGTACTGGTTGAAGATTCCCATGGAACCTATAGGTATTGGTGAGTGATTTACTCACTACACCACAACAGTATGCATGATCTCCCACTTTGCTAGCATAGGTGTACCGGGAGTTATATGAGGTGTCATGATGGAATAGGAAGAGCTTGGGATGCAACTTTCTTCTCCAATGTTGGGGATGGAAGTACTTTAGTGTGGAACAACAAAAGGGTCTACCCTATAGTGAGTGGAATGGGGTGCAGTCCTATGCTAGGATATGGGTGATGGTGAAAGAGGTACAACTGAGTCATCCAATGTGATCAAGCCAATGGTACCAAGATATGTGGGCTAGACTAACATTCACCCAAGTGATATGGAGGCCTTGGTGGGGGACCACATAGACTGGGGATAGGGAGTAGTTGCTATGGGTGAGGTAGTCGAGGTGGATAGTTGGGAGGAGGCAGAGCGAGGTAAAGTACTTATAGTTCTTGCAGGTGTTGTAGTAGTTTTGCTTGCCGCAAGGAGTACTGGATAAGCTAGTGCTTTATAGGAGGTACCAAGAGGAGGTGGGGATTCCATGTGTGGATCCATGGAGGGAGGAGATTGAGGATGATGAGTAGTTGGAGGTCCTCGATATAGACAATGTAAGGATGACCCCTAAGTATGTGGTGTGGTTTGGTACACAACTAATATGGGTACCTAAGATGGTGGCTGATGGTGGTGATGACACTGAGGATTCTAATGAGACTTCAAAGAAACCAAGACACCTACAAGCTAGAAATTGAAGGAATTCAAGAGGTGCAGGGCAGAAAAATCCTATGAATGGCAGAGGGGATGAGGAGAGGAGGATGATATGGGGGAGATATTGAATGTGGTGAGACTTTGGACCAATATGGAGTAGATGTGAGTGGAATAAGAGGCTTTGGTACAATATCATGATGAGGTTGTAGCATAGCTACAGGTGGAGATTAGTACATAGGATGCGACTATAGCTCAAATGTAGGCAGAGTGGGCAATGGGAGGAGCTAGTGGAGATGATAGGGAGATGATCACGAGGCTCCAAGTAAAGCTTCTAAGCAAGGAACACCAACATGAGCTAGACCTACAATGAATTTGAGTGAGTGAGACATATTTGCACTCCTTGGAGGATTTATGTATTGCAAACCATATCATGTTGCTATATCCTCCATATTGTTTAATGATGCAGTCGACTAGGCCAACTGATTCTAGGTAGAGTTCTAGGTCTAGGGCTCCTAGTATATCACAAGGGTCTACTCATAGGCATTAGCTAGTGCTTAGATGCACTTTTGTATATGAGCCTTGGTGCTCTATTATATGTAGCCTTTTGGGCACTCATTGTACATTTGATATTTATGCATACATATATATATATATATATATACATGGCTTTTACCTTTTGTGTTATATGTGTTTGTGAATGCTTTGTGTGGAATAATTTTAAGGAATGCTTTTATGGAATGCATGTTTTTATGATAAATGCATATGCTATTTTATGGATGATTAATGCAAGATAAAATATATGGATTATTAATGCAAAGTGGCATGCTAATGATCATTTATTGTTTAGATATTTTTTTTGGCCTTGTTTTAGCATTGTTGTTTAATAAATGGCACTAATCTTGGTGGCATGTGGTGGATAATGGCTCATGAAATGACATGGATGTTGACATGGAAGAAGATATGGATGTTGATATGGAAGAAGATATGGATATTTGTATGGAACAACTGACTATTTTGCGCAGACTCAAACATACTAGTGTATCCAACAAACTCACTAACACTGCCTAAACCTTCTAGGACTAGATGTGTGTGTAGTGGATTCATTTACCAAATCAAGAGCATGGTAATGACTCAAGGTAATCAAGAACCAATGTGTGTGCAAGTGAGTTCATTAACTCATCTTGAGTAAATTGGGTAAACCTGTTATGGATAAAACCAAGGATCTAGCTTGTCTTTATGTGTAGTCATATATCTCTTTAAAAGAGATGTGTCACCACGCATGAGCATACTCCACTGCCATTCAAGTGTTTATAGCTCCTGTGGAAGTTGAATCCATAGTCCACAATTTTTATTTTTTATCTCTTAAGTTTTGGGGATGACTACCTAACTGTCTGACTAGAAATGTAGTACGATCCTTACAACCCAATTTATTAGTGGTGTGTGATGTAAAAGATGCAGAGTTTTTGTTAGGGATTTTTCCTACTCTTTATTTTATTTTTTTAATTATGATAGTGGTGATAACCACTATTTTTATGGACTATGTTGCATGATGGGACTAGCAAGGATGACCCTTTTTACCTTGAGGTACATACCAGGTATGATGTTATCCCTCTTTGACACAAGATATTTTTAAGATGTGAAAATTGTGTTTGGTTCAAGAATATTTTGGATTTAAATCCTAAATATTGAGATATTCTTAGTGTGTATGTTCCATGGTCCTAAAAATAATTCAACATGTATTTTGGAGGTTGCTTATAATACTAGGAGTGGCTAAGCGAACGAAAACACCTAGGAATTTTATGAAACCGTGGTTTGTGTGAATGGCAATATGACTGTATGGAATTGTGCGTATGACCTTGTGAGAGTGCCCTTGAATAAGGTAACATGATTGTATTTGACCAATGTAGACCCAACACTGGATAAGTGATCCCTAATATGGAAATGTAATGTAGTGAATTTATGCAATTTGTGACATACAATGCAGGTGAATGCATTTTTTTTGAAATGCAAATGCAAGTGTAATACAATTTTATGAATGAAATGTATGCAAATGTTTTTGTGTATTAGACATGTATATATACATATATAGTAATCAAATCATGCATAAAATACTCTCAAGTGTATAACATTAAGTGGTTCGAGTTCTTCCTCTCCCTCTAGACTAGCAATCCTATAGGTACCATTACCCACTTTTTTTGTAATGATGTATGGACCTAACCAATTTTCTATGAATTTATCATGAAGATGTGATAATGCATTGGTTTTTTGTTGGTTCTCTTTAAGGAAAATATCTCCTATTTTAAATTCATGTAGATGAACTTTGGTATTGTAAGCACGTTTGAGGTAGTCCTGATAAACTCGTAAATGCTCTAAAGCATTGACTTACCTCTCATAAAGAAGTATGAGTTAGTCAAGGTGTACTTTTCTAGCAATGTCATCATCTATGAATTCCTACAAATAAATTCACAATGAAGAGATCTCAATCTCAAGAGGTATGATTGCTTCAGCTCCATAGACCAATGAAAATGATGTTGTCCCTATAGGCGTGCAAATGCTTGTTCGATAAGTCCATAGTGCCAAGGGAATTTGTGTGTGCCAATCTCTATTATTTTATTTGAAAATTTTCTTAAGAATATCAACTAAGGTCTTGTTAGAAGCTTCAACTTATCCATTTGCTTATGGGTAATAAGGAGCCAAGAAACTATGTTAAATGTTGTGTTTATCGCAAAGTGCTCAAACATCCTTGTTCTTGAAATATTTACCATTGTCTAAAATTATTTTCAAGGGGGTACCAAAATGACAAATGATATTATGGAGTATGAACTCCAAAATTATAGGCCCTATCATACTGGTTAGAGGAATGGCCTCAATCCACTTTGTGAATAATTCAGTGGCTGTGATGATGAAAGTATGTTATCCTAAGGAAGAAGGTGAAGAACACAAGCTTATACTGAGAGGGGGGTGAACAGTATAGCGCCCACTTTTTACTTTCTTTCCAAACCAATATCAATTAATGTCCTTAATTGCAATAACCAAATATAGCAGTGTGCATTAATAACTCAGATAGCAATAGTAAGCAAGAGCACAAGTCACCACACACAATTGAGACACAAGATTTAACGTGGTTCCCCCAATGTGGGGTACTCCACAAGATAATCTCCTTATAATATTTCACATAAAAATAAGGATCCTTATCCAATACAATGATTACTTTGATCTACTCAAAGCTAGGCAATACACTGATCTGCTCAGGTAGGCAATCCATTGATCTGCTCAGCTAGGCAACACACTGATCTACTTAGGTAGGCAATCCACTGATCTGCTTAGCTAGGCAACACATTGATCTGCTCAGGTAGGCAATCCACTGATCTGCTCAGCTAGGCAACACACTGATCTACTCAGGTAGGCAATCCATTAATCTGCTTAGCTAGGCAACACATGATCTACTTAGGTAGGCAATCCACTAATCTACTTATCTAGGAAACACAATAATCTGCTCAACAAGCTCACATAGAACTTGTCCAAATCTGCTCAATAAGTTCACATAACTTGTCCAAATATGCTCAACAAGCTCACACAGAACTTGTCCAAATATGCTCAACAAGCTCACATAGAACTTGTCCAAATCTGCTCAACAAGCTCACACATAACTTGTCCAAATCTGCTCAACAAGCTCACATAGAACTTGTCCAAATATGCTCAACAAGCTCACACAAAACTTGTCCAAATATGCTCAACAAGCTCACATAGAACTTGTCCAAATCTCTCAACAAGCTCACAAGAACTTGTCCAAATCTATCCCAAAAACTATCCACAAATTTATCCAGAAAATCTATCCCAAAAGCCTTCTCAAAGGCTCAATCAATCATACTCAAGTAGTACTCAAATCTCATCCACAAATCTATGAAGGCAAGGCTCAAAGATGAACTCAACAATGAATGGTAATACACTCTTCAAAGGATGACAACTATGATCCACAATGATCTCAACTCAAATCAATCTCATAGAAGCATAAAGAGAATTGTTAGAGACTCAATATGTTCTATACTCAAATCCAATATCTTTCTCAACTCAAGGCAATCTCATAGAAGCATAAGGAGAATTGTTAGAGACTCAATATGTTCTAATCTCAATTTCTTTCTCAACTTAAACTCAACTCAAATCAGAATATAGAATAGTTTCTTTTATGGAATTTGAACAATCACTTCTCACAATCACTTGACTAGGCACAATCAACTCAACTCAACCATTCATCACAAGGGACAACTCTTTCTCACAAAACCCTAGTCCAAGCATGTATCAACCAACTCAAATGTTTCCAACAATGCTCAACCATAAATCTCACATAACAATGATACTCATGTTCTTTTCAAGTTCTTTGCATAACCAATGGGCTTCAACAACTATGCTTATAAAACAAGGTTTAAACACAACCCCTCTCAAACTAGAAAACCTTGAAGCATTCAACCAACCACTTTCGAAAAGGAAACCACAATCAATCCTTTTCTCTCCAATGATATTTCAGAAATCAACCACCATAATCAATCAATAGGAGAATGTGCCCATACCTTTTATGAAGATGAAGAAACCTCTTTGGAAATCTGCCACACTCAACAAACTTCTTTTTCAACTTTCAACAAGGGTTAGAGATCATGATTAATATCATAACAACAATATCCAAATAACACCTTATCACTCCTACTCAACAAAATGCATCATGTCCCCTTATGAAAGAATTAATCACTTTTGAAAAAGAACAAAACAACCTTCACTTTTGAACCCCTTTACAAAAATAGAAATATCTCTTTACATACACCTTATTTCTCCCTCTAAGCAAGTTAATCAAATAGCCCTCGAAATAAGCTTTCCAACGATATATAATATGATATACTTCTAAAAGGAAAATCACCAGAAATATCTCTTTTTCTCAACATGCATCACAACCCTTATCTCTCCTAGGGCAACCTTAGAAAAATAAAATATTAGGAAAAATTATTAACTTGCCTTTGTCCTCAGTGGGATTCGATCCCCGGTCACTGCCCCTGCACCACTCTAACCGTGGTGCCAACAACCACGTGAGCCAACCGCTCACATAGAACAGTGAGCGCAAACCTTCTATTTGTTTGCTCCGAGCGTGTCCTCAAACACCACGTGCGCCAAAAGAGTCCTCCCTTTCACTTTGCAAAACCAACACCGATGGGATTCGAACTTCGGATCTGCTGGCGCTTCAACACCTTACACGCCTTCCTCTTGCCACTAGGCCACAAGCACCTATGGTGCTTGGTAAGGGACCTCCCTTACTTTTATTGCCTCCTTTCTCCGCTGGATTCGAACGAGCTGCGACGCCTTTGCTCCCTCTTCGAACGAACACCCTTTGCACACTCTTTAACACGTTGGCACCTTTCGCTTCCTTAGCAATTCGAACGCATCACCATCATCGAGGACATTGGGGAGATTAATCAAAACATTTGGTGGCATATTTATATATGCCTTCCTCCTTTCTTTTGACGTCGGCGCTATAAATTAAACTTTAATATTATATGCCTCCTCCTTTCTTTTGACGTCGGCGCTATAAATTAACTTTTAATTTTAAATTTAAATTTTAAATTTTAAATAATTAAAATTTAAACTTAAATATTTAAAATTAAATATCTCCATCATCGGGGCACCTTTTTCGATGAAACAAAAATCCAACCTGGGTTTTAAGAAAAACCCATTTCAAATCTGCCATCCATGGTTTTAAATAAAACCTTTTATTTTTCCTGCCTTGGTTTTCACAAAAACCTTGTATATATTCATGCTTTCCAAAATATCATAAATGCTTATTTATGAAATACTTTGGCCACCAAAACTCAATGTGATCCATGTGACATCAATGATCCATGTGACATCAATGACAACATAAAATACCTCAAATTTCCAACAATCTCCCCCTTTGTCATTGATGGCAACACCTCTAATGCAAATCACCACAGTCACTTGCAAAAACCATTTCTGAGAATCAAAGTTGCTCCCCCTGACTCAATACTCTCTTTGGAGGCTGCTCCCCCTAACTCAATGCTCTCTTTGGAGGCTGCTCCCCCTAACTCAAATCTCTCCCCCTTTGACATCAATGGCAAAAGGGACACCTATGGGGCTAAAAGATATGACTCTTAAGCTTAGCCCCCTCACCACCTTCTCTCTTGAGGTGATTAATTTTGGGGTGGGAGTACTTTTACTCCCATATTACATTGTTTCTTTCCTCTATCAACTTCCTTCCATATTTTTTTGATATCCTTCTCTTGATGAATTACTTGATCTTCTTGTCTTGAACCTGTTTGACCTTCTTGCCTTGAACCTATTTGGAATTGAGTCCTACACCATTTTGCAATATGTCCAAAGTTATTGCAATTAAAACACTTGATATTGTAGCCTTTGGATGGTGCCCAAATCTTGAATTCTTTCTTGAAATAATTTCCATATCCATTCCTTTCTTGAACCCTGTATTGTGAAGCTCTGTTTTCATGACCATTATGACCATGACTTCTGAATTGTGTAGCTCTAAAACCAAAACCATTTTGCTCATTTTCTTTGCATTGAGAAGCTCTATGACCAATCTTATTGCATAAGAAGCAATGTCCCTAAAAACCATACCTTCTTCCTTTGAAGTTTCTTCTAGCAAAATCAAACTTCTTTGATCCATGGACCCCCGGTGTATAGCCTCCAAATCCATTACAAGAAAAACAATGTCCTTGAAAAGCCCTTTGTTCATGCCTTGGTTCCTCATACCTTTCTTGACCATTATCCCTATGATCATTTTCAACTTGTGCATTGCATCCTTGAACCTTCTTTGTAGTATCTAAATCCTTTTCCTTAATTTCTTCCTTGCTTTCCTCTTCAAGAATTTCTTTTCCTTTTGAACTTGATTCACCTATCTCAAAATAAGATCCAAACTGAATATTTGGAGCCATAGGAACTTTGGAACTTTCTTCATAAAACTTATGTGCTTCCTTGCTTTCATATTTTAGAACTTCCTTTCCTTTTGAGTGTGATTCCCCAAACCTAAAATATGAGACTTTTGGTGCTTTGGAATCTTCCTCTTCTTTCTCTTCATTTGTGTCAAGTAGCAAATTGGCATCCATATTTATTGTCTCTGAAATACATGTTTCCTTCTTAGTGAAAATATCTTGACCTTTTGAGTCATGTGATGGATCAAACTTCTCATGTATGGAACATCTCAATTCTTTTAGATTCTCCTTAACCTCTTGTAGTTGCTCATGGATATTATTGAAGTCTTCCTTTAGATCAGTTGAGACATCTGTCTTTCTTACAATATTCTCTTGTATAACTTCTTCTGTTTGGAGTGAATGTTCTTCTTCTACTTCTCTTATCCCATAGAAAAACCCTTCTTCATCTTCACTATCACTGAGATCATTATCATCTTCTATAGCAAACAAACTCTCATGATTTCTTTGACCATGCCTGTTTCCTTGATGTGTCATCTCATCTTCACTATCACTGAATCCATTGCAATATCCTGATCTGTGATCTCTTTGACCACACACAAAGCACTGTTCTCTTTCACCTTCTATTCCAAGGAATAGATGTTCTTCCTTTTCATCATCTGACTTGTCTCTATCACTGTGATCTGAGCTATCACTTGCTTCTACAATGTAGTAAGATTTCTTTACCTTACAAAAAATTTCTTCTTCTCATACCTGTTTTGCTTGTATCTGTCATCTTTGTCATGCTTATGCTTTCCATATTCTTTTCTTTTGTGACCCTATTTTTCATCATCACTATTTTCTTCATGTGGACACTTGTGTGCATAGTGACCAAGATCACCACACTTGTAGCATCTGACTTTCCTCATATCCCTAAAATTCCTTGAGTCCTTATTCCTTTTGATGAAGTTAGCTTCCTCATCATTAATTGGATCTCTATCTATCTCTGGAACCTTCCCTTTCTCTTTCTCTGAAGCCTTGAATGCAATCTCTTTTATTGGAACTTGATGCTTACTCACCCTCATCTCATAAGTTGTGAGAGTTCCTTGTAGTTCTTCCATTGTTAGCTTGTTGATATCCATTGTTTCTTCTATTGTTGAAACCTTTGCATCATACTTCATGGGAAGTGATCTCAAAACCTTTTGAGTAACTTCTGATTCTTTCATCTCAAATCCTAGGCCTCTCATGGTGTTAGTAATCTCATCAACTCGAAGTAAAAACTTTGCAATATCTTCAGAATCTTCCATTTTCAATTCCTCAAATATTTTTCTATGAGTTTGTAGTTTTGACAACTTTACCTTGGAATCTCCTTCATAAGTATTCCGCAACTTGGTCCACATTTCATTAGCTGAATTACATACCATGACCTTTGCAAAATCTGTCTCATGTAGCCCACTCAAAATACAATTTATTGCCCTTGCATTGATCTCAACCAATTTCTTGATAGTCTTATCTACCTCGGGATCACCTTCAACCTTATACTCTTTTTCAACCATCTGCCATACCTCATATCCTTGTGATATCAAGTAGTTCTTCATTCTCATGCTCTAGAAAGCATAATTGTTACCATCAAATAGTGGTGCCTTATTTGTAGATGATCCATTCTATGAAGCCATCTGTGTTCTTGTAGAATCTGCCCTCAAGTTGTTAGCCTTTTCGAAGGAACCCACTCTGATACCAATTGAAGAACACAAGCTTATACTGAGAGGGGGGTGAACAGTATAGCACCCACTTTTTACTTTCTTTCCAAACCAATATCAATTAATGTCCTTAATTGCAATAACCAAATATAGCAGTGTGCATTAATAACTTAGATAGCAATAGTAAGCAAGAGCACAAGTCACCACACACAATTGAGACACAAGATTTAACGTGGTTCCCCCAATGTGGGGTACTCCACAAGATAATCTCCTTATAATATTTCACACAAAAATAAGGATCCTTATCCAATATAATGATTACTTTGATCTGCTCAAAGCTAGGCAATACATTGATCTGCTTAGGTAGGCAATCCACTGATCTGCTCAGCTAGGCAACACATGATCAAGATTGGCAATCCATGATTTTAGCTAGGCAACACATGATCTACTCGGGTAGGCAATCCATGATCTAGCTAGGAAAATTCTTAGGAATTGATTTCTTGGTAGGCAATCCACTGATCTACTCAGCTAGGAAATACATATTAGATGTCAATAGGAACTTAATCTGCTCAACAAGATCACATAGAACTTGTCCAAATCTGCTCAACAAGTTCACAAGAACTTGTCCAAATTTTAAAGCTCAACAAACTTGTCCAAATATCTCAACAAGCTCACATAGAACTTGTCCAAATCTGCTCAACAAGCTCACATAGAACTTGTCCAAATCTGCTCAACAAGCTCACATAGAACTTGTCCAAATCTGCTCAACAAGCTCACACAGAACTTGTCCAAATATGCTCAACAAGCTCACATAGAACTTGTCCAAATCTGCTCAACAAGCTCACATAGAACTTGTCCAAATATGTCCCAAAAATTGTCCACAAAGTTGTCCAGAAATCTATCCCAAAAGCCTTCTCAAAGGCTCAATCAATCATACTCAAGTAGTACTCAAATCTCATCCACAAATCTATGAAGGCAAGGCTCAAAGATGAACTCAACAATGAATGGTAATACACTCTTCAAAGGATGACAACTATGATCCACAATGATCTCAACTCAAATCAATCTCATAAAAAGGGATTTTAGAGACCAATATTTTATACTCAAATCCAATATCTTTCAAAAAAAGAGTTGTTAGAGACTCAATTTGTTCTATACTCAAATCCAATATCTTTCTCAACTCAAGGCAATCTCATAGAAGCATAAGGAGAATTGTTAGAGACTCAATATGTTCTAATCTCAATTTCTTTCTCAACTTAAACTCAACTCAAATCAGAATATAGAATAGTTTCTTTTATGGAATTTGAACAATCACTTCTCACAATCACTTGACTAGGCACAATCAACTCAACTCAACCATTCATCACAAGGGACAACTCTTTCTCACAAACCCTAGTCCAAGCATGTATCAACCAACTCAAATGTTTCCAACAATGCTCAACCATAAATCTCACATAACAATGATACTCATGTTCTTTTCAAGTTCTTTGCATAACCAATGGGCTTCAACAACTATGCTTATAAAACAAGGTTTAAACACAACTCTCAAACTAGAAAACCTTGAAGCATTCAACCAACCACTTTCGAAAAGGAAACCACAATCAATCCTTTTCTCTCCAATGATATTTCAGAAATCAACCACCATAATCAATCAATAGGAGAATGTGCCCATACCTTTTATGAAGATGAAGAAACCTCTTTGGAAATCTGCCACACTCAACAAACTTCTTTTTCAACTTTCAACAAGGGTTAGAGATCATGATTAATATCATAACAACAATATCCAAATAACACCTTATCACTCCTACTCAACAAAATGCATCATGTCCCCTTATGAAAGAATTAATCACTTTTGAAAAAGAACAAAACAACCTTCACTTTTGAACCCCTTTACAAAAATAGAAATATCTCTTTACATACACCTTATTTCTCCCTCTAAGCAAGTTAATCAAATAGCCCTCAAAATAAGCTTTCCAACGATATATAATATGATATACTTCTAAAAGGAAAATCACCAAAAATCTCTCTTTTTCTCAACATGCATCACAACCCTTATCTCTCCTAGGGCAACCTTAGAAAAATAAAATATTAGGAAAAATTATTAACTTGCCTTTGTCCTCAATGGGATTCGATCCCCGATCGCTGCCCCTGCACCACTCTAACCATGGCGCCAACAACCACGTGAGCCAACCGCTCACATAGAACAGTGAGCGCAAACCTTCTATTTGTTTGCTCCGAGCGTGTCCTCAAACACCACGTGCGCCAAAAGAGTCCTCCCTTTCACTTTGCAAAACCAGCATCGACGGGATTCGAACTTCGGATCTGCTGGCGCTTCAACACCTTACGCGCCTTCCTCTTGCCGCTAGGCCACAAGCGCCTACGGTGCTTGGTAAGGGACCTCCCTTACTTTTATTGCCTCCTTTCTCCACTGGATTCGAACGAGCTGCGACGCCTTTGCTCCCTCTTCGAACGAACACCCTTTGCACACTCTTTAACACGCTGGCACCTTTCGCTTCCTTAGCAATTCGAACGCATCACCATCATCGAGGACATGGGAGATTAAATCAAAACATTTGGTGGCATATTTATATATGCCTTCCTCCTTTCTTTTGACGTCGACGCTATAAATTAAACTTTAATATTATATGCCTCCTCCTTTCTTTTGACGTCGGCGCTATAAATTAACTTTTAATTTTAAATTTAAATTTAATTTTAAATAATTAAAATTTAAACTTAAATATTTAAAATTAAATATCTCCATCATCGGGGCACCTTTTTCGATGAAACGAAAAGCCAACCTGGGTTTTAAGAAAAACCCATTTCAAATCTGCCATCCATGGTTTTAAATAAAACCTTTTATTTTTCCTACCTTGGTTTTCACAAAAACCTTGTATATATTCATGCTTTCCAAAATATCATAAATGCTTATTTATGAAATACTTTGGCCACCAAAACTCAATGTGATCCATGTGACATCAATGATCCATGTGACATCAATGACAACATAAAATACTTCAAATTTCCAATAGGAGGTAAAAATTTTCTAGTTAGATCTAGGCCCCATTGTGAAAAGAGCCAAAGGCTTTGAATAGGCTTTAAGGCTTGTGATGGTACATGAGTTAAATGAGCATGTTCTTCATACTTTTTGCAATGTTTAACATATGTGTAAAAATCACATTCCATTGTGGGCTAATAATAACCCATGCGTAGAATATGTTTAGCAATGGTCATTCCACTAAAATGACCACCACAAGTACCATCATGAGATTTAGCTATGGCTCTTTGAGACTCACTAGCCTCAGGATAATGAAGAACTCCATCATAACCATGTTTGTACAATACATCCCACAAAATAATGAAATGAGCTACCTTTTGCTTGAAAGTGCACTTGGTAGTCTAAGACATGTTATATGGTAGTGTTACAAACTTGAGGAAGGCTACTATTTGGCTTGACCAAGGCTCATATGAATATTTTTGGATAAAGTAAATATCCTTTTCATATTTTGACTCAGCACGTGTAAGGGTAAATTTAGATACTGTTGAAATGATAAGGGGTTGTACCTCTCCAAATAAGTCTTTTGGAATCAATGATCCAAGAGAGGCCATCACATCTATAAATCTATTAGTCGAACATGGAAAGCTATTAATTTCATATCAATCAAACTTAGAGATAAATTTCATTGCTACTTCACGAGAAAGCTTAATGGTAGGTTCTTTGCATTGGTATTATCTATTGATTTACTTTATGACAAGTTGAGAATCATCAAATATTCTAGTACACTTAATGCTCATGGCTATAGCTGATTGAAGACCTAGGATTAGGGCTTCATACTCTACAGTATTTTTTGTGCATTGAAATTCAAGTTTGAATGATAAGGGGATAGGTACCCCCTGTGGTGTATGAAACATGACTCTGGTACATTGACCTTTTGTGCATCTAGAGCCATAAAATAATAGTGTGATATCGATGTCTTCCTCTGGAATGACGTCTTATTTTTTTTGGTAAGTTAATTATATTAATTCAAAAAGGGCATTTGAAAGGCGCCCTATTGCCTATGCGCCCTGTCACATTTCAAAAAGGGTATTTGAATGACATCTTCTTCTTGTTTAGTGATAGAAAATATCGAATCATATGGGAGCTCAATAATCAAAGGATGATCACTAGGTAATGGAGCTCCCACAAGTTAATTGACTATTACCTAATATTTAATGGATTTTTGGCTAATGAATTACATGTCAAACTCAATAAGGAGCATTATCCATTTAGTAGTGTGGATGTTATTGTAAGTATGGGACATCATATAACGCAGAGGATTTTCTCTAGCTATGACATAAGTTGTGTGGCTAAGCATGTAATATAAAATTTTCTTAGTGGAAAAAAACATTGCCAAGCATAGTTTCTCTACATAAGCATATTAGGTTTCATAGCTTACCAATGTTTGACTAATGTAGTAGATAGCTTACTTTCGATTTTGTTCATTCTTTTGTGCAAGCATTATCCCTAATGCAAATTATGTTGCTGAGATATAAAGATAAAATGGTACCCTTGGATGAGGAGGACCTATGACTATAAGAGAGGCTAAGTATTACTTAATGTCATCGAAGGTCTTTTGACATTCATTTGTCCAAGAGAATGGCACCCCATTTTGTAGTATGTGATTGAATGGCCTACATTTATCAAAAATTTGTGCAATAAAATGATGGATCAATTGAATATTTTCTTGTAAACTACACAATTCTTTTAAGTTAGTTGGGGGAGGCATCTCCATGATGGCCTTGAATTTGTTAGGGTCTACCTCAATGCCTCTTTTGGAGATAATGAATCCTAGAAGTTTACCCGAGGTGATACCAAAGACACATTTCTTGGGATTCAACCTTACATTATGCTCTAGGAGTCGATCAAAAACTTTCTCCAATATACCAATATGTTCTTGTCAAGTTTTAAATTTAGCCAAGAGATCATCCACATAGTCTTCAATAATATTATGCATGTAATCATGGAAAATGTATGTCATGGCACATTGATAAGTGGCACCTGCATTTTTGAGGCCAAAGTGCATCACCTTGTAACAAAAATTTCCTCAAGGTGTAGTGAATGTTTTTTGGTGTTGGTCATCAGGATTTATTCAGATTTGGTTGTATCCTGAAAAACCATCTATGAGTTAAAGTATTTCATGGCCATCATAGGTATCAACAAGAGTATTGATGTTTGGAAGAGAGAATTCATATTTTGGATATACTTTGTTAAGATCTTGAAAGTCGGTGCAAATGTGTATCATTCTATTAGGCTTGTGAATGGGTGCCATGTTTGAGAGCCATTTGGGATAATCGATGGGAACAATGAAGTTCACATCTAGGAGTTTTTGAAGCTCTATTTTTACCATGAGGGCCATGGTAGGATGCATTATTCTAAGTTTTTGCGTGACCGACTTAGCATCAATTTGTAAGGTGAGATTATGGACAGCTAAACTAGGGTCAATAATAGGCATGTCCTTATATGACCATGCAAATATACCCTTATTCCTCTTGAGGAGATCAATTAATTGCTCTTGTTCATCATGTGATAAAATTTTGCCAAGATTGACAATTTTTGAATTTTCTTTGTCTGAACTAAGGTCTACATCGATGGTATCTTCAATAGACATGTGGGAATCCTCCTCAATATGATGGGGTATTGAGATCAAATGAATTTCATCTAAGATGTCATCAAAATATTTTATATTATCCTCATATATCTCTACATAGAAAACCTTAGGATTCAAATGTGAAGGTGAAGGTGGAGGGGATGGAGGAATGTAGTTGGTGGAAACTCTTAAATATTCCTCAGATAAGACAAATTTGAGAAAGTATGGAGGTAAAGAAATCAAATCCATATCAATGAGACTTATATCAATTGGAATTGGCTTAGCTGGATTGTATGGATTACAGAGTGGGGTAAATAAATCAACATGATTCATGTTGAATTATGGGCAAGCTGAATAAGGTCATATGGAATGGATGGAACCTAGGAATTAGTTCTAGGGACTTGACTAACCTGAATAGTAGAAAGCAACACAAATAAATGCATTTGTCTAAATAATATGTACATATGAAATGCAAAGTAGTAAAATATTTTTCTTGATTTTGTTTTTTTGGTAGTGATGAAAACCACTATTTTTGTATTATGTACATATGTCACAAGTTGGATTATGAAATGGTTTAATGGAATGGAGGTGGTGATTCACTGGTAGGGGTAAGTCACTCTTATGGAAGAAGTAAGCAAAATATGAGCTCATGGATGGGGAACATGTTGAGGTAAAACTCATATTGTTTAGTATGGGGAATGATGGGCTTCGATTCTTCTTCATATTCATCCAAAATTATCGACATAAGTTCAAATTCTTTGTAGATGTCATTGTCAAAATTATCGGAATGAAGGGCTTCTTCTCATAAATTGATATTAAGCCTTTGGAAGGCTTGTTAAAAATAAGAGGTGGAAATTGGGTGGTAACCTAGACCTAAATGATCATGCACCTCTTGACATGGAATATCGATAGGTTGATGCACTCCTTGTTCATGCAATCCTAGGCCATGGCCTTGCCAATTGATAATGTAGAAATATTGAGATGGGAATCTTGACATGTTTGGAATGTTGGTAAGAATCATTTCATTGGGTTCCTCTATGGGAGTTGGAATTGATGAAGATTCAATCCCCCCATACACAAAATTTATACTATTCAGAGCTGAACCCATGTTATATACTACTCCTATGACCAAAGGTGGGTCATGTGGGTGACCAAAATCCATAGCACTAGGAATTGTGAGAGGTGTGATGGTGATGTCTTGGACCACATATTCATCAATACCAATATTAGTGAGGTGGACCTCAACTTGGGATGACATGGAAGGACTATGGTTAGATGATTGATCAAGGAATGATGGAGATGGAGGTGTCTCACAATCCATCAATTTGACTTGTGAAACATTGGGCAAAGGAGATGAATTGGATTGGGAGGGTTTTTGAATGGATGATGATGATGAGAATGGCAATGATGTTGATGATGTGGACTGACTATGACCACATGTGCATGTAGTCAATGATGAAGATTATGGGGGTGTGGAAGCTTGATGATGATTGGTGATAGGGATATCCTTAGGAATGGGATCCTTTTATGAAGATTTTGGTGAAGTGTTGGATGGATTGGATGATGGCGATAGGAAAATATGAGTGGAAGGTAGCATGGAATCATAAGGATTTGAAAAGAAATTGCAATACTTAAATGACTTGACATCCATCGATATGAAATGTACCTACCCTCATGAACGTATTTCAAGCATTGATGTAAAATGGAAGGAACACATATCATTTCCCTCATCCAAGGTCTTCCAAGGAGTACATTGTATGCTATGGGTCCTTCCAAGATGTGGAATATTGTGTGCAACATTTTAACCCGTACTTCAATGGGTAAAACAATAGTGCCAACTGTGGAACATAATACATCATTAAATGCTTTGAGGGTGAATTATGACTTAGTGATGTGAGATGAAGGAAGGTTCAAAATATGAAGAGCAAATGTGGTGATGATGTTGATAGAGGAACCAGTATCAATTAACACTCTTTTAAAAGGCTTCTTATTAATTAGAGCCATGATATGCAATGAAGGATTTACAAATTTTGATGAAATTGGCTTAATCTCAAAGTCATAATGTAGACACTAAAATCATGTCAATCTGATAAGGTGACTGAAATCATTGGTTAATTGACATCATATGACCCCCTTGGGCAACCATCAAATGTTTAATAGTGGTCCTAACCACTCTAGGAAGTCTCTACCCCACTTTTGGGAGGTTTTAGGCCACATATACATGACCATACCACTATGGGATTATCATAGTTAATGCTCATCCCACCCATGTATGGTGGCAAAGCGGTCATCCTTGGGTGGGATGACCACAAGGTTTGACTCCAAAAAAGTCAAATTTGGACAAATGGCACCTAGAAACTACCATTTATCCCACCTATGAGAGCATGCATGACCTAAGGGTGGATAATCCTTATGACATACTACAGAATAGATGCCAAAATGGGATATTCTCTTCCCCTCCAATGCATGCTTGGTTTTGGATAAGTGGCACCTCTTGCCCTGCATGCCCTTGCATGCCCATTTACCCGAAGGTCCCCTTTGGCTATAAAGTGGATTTATTTTCCACAAAAAATAGAGAGAGGATTTTTTAGACATAGTCAGGTCCCCTTTGGCTATAAATTGGATCTATGTTACAGAGTCAGGTCGAATGCTCTCACTCTTTTCCACTTCTGGAATAGTTTAAAGTTGACTGCCTATATACCTGCAAGGGGGTTCAACTTCCATCTGGTGTATTTTGGTTTATCAATCAGATTTGTATTTTTGTAAATTGATCTAGCTCTTTGTATCTCAACATATTAAACAAAAAAATATTTTTTAAGAAAATAAAAATGGAAACATTTCTAAAATAAAACAAAGAGGGTAAGGTAGGGCAAAAAAGAAAGGATGAAATAATGCAATTTTAATTGTTACCCATTAGAAACCAGACAAAAGTTGAACCCCCTTGCAGGTATACAGGCAATCAACTTGAAACTATTCCAGAAGTGGAAAAGAGTGAGAGCATTCGACCCAACTTTGTAACTCACACCTTGGATAACCAACAAGATCCTAAAGTGAGAGGGATTTATTCCCATTTATGTGTTATTGGTGTTTCTTGTATACTCTTCTCAAGGTGTGTATAAAATACTAATCAACATTGTTTTGGCGCTAGAAGGAGGGCCCGAACTTACGTTCTTGGTGGGTTTGAGTTAAGAAATATGATTGTATGTTGTGTTTAAAGTACTATGTTTTGTCTTTTGAGGTCTTTGCAAATTTATCTTTAACTGGTGGTTTCTTTCCCTCCTCTTTAGCTTTTAAATCCTATTTGTTTGAGTTTTGCCTAAACAACAAAATGCAAATCAACATTGTTTTGGCGCTAGAAGGAGGGCCTGAAACTTGCATTTGGCATTGTTTTTAAGATAATCAGTTAGGCTGGATTCTTTCTTCAGAGTAACCAGGTCCCACCCAAGAGCTGGAGAGCTCCTTGTGTCTGAGTTGGAAACCCCAAGGAGAAGTAATCTCAGGAAGGCCAGATCTTTGTCCAGCATAGTTTTATCTCCATTAGTGCTTCCTCCAACTGTGACTCAGAATCCTACCATTAATCAAACAGTCATGGCCAACTGGTTGGGTTCCACTACTTTGAATATCCCTAGGGCAGCCCATGATTTACCAAGAAACCCTGAGAAGTATCTTCCCACCTACAAACATGATGGAATCAGGACAACAGAAGAGCACTTGGTGGCATTTAAAAATGCTTTAAAATTATTAAATGTGCAACATGAAGATGTGGCCTGTAGATTATTCCCATTCACTCTTCAAGAAGGAGCATATGACTGGTTCCTGAATCTTACAAATGACTCAATCACCAGTTGGGATGGTTTGGAAAAGGTTTTTGTGTCTCAATTTGGTCAAGTGATTGATCCCAGTGTCCTATATCAACAGTTTTCCAGCATTAGAAGAGAATCCAATGAAACTGTCAGGTCTTTCAATGTGAGATTCCAGAAGGCTTATGGCAGGATGACAGGTCATTACATCCCAAGTGCAGATTTAGCCCTAGAAATTTATAAGAATGCTTTGGATCCAGTAACCTCTGTTTTCTTGAAAAGAGACACCAATATCACAAACTTGATAGAGGCTTATAAGGAAGCTCTAACTCTTGAAAGGCAATTGGGACCTCAGCCTCTGAATAGTCCTTTGATACCCTTTGTTACACAAAATACATCGATGTTGAATCCCATTCCACATCAGATGATGTTGCCAACATGTCAAGCTCCACCTACAGAAAATTCATTGACTTTGCCACATGTGCAGACTATGGAGAAAGAATCAGATAAAACTGCGGTTGAAGAAGTTACAAAGATAGTCCAAAAATTGGCAAATGACTTCTTGAGTTTCAAGAGGCAAGTGTCTACGGGAGAAAATTCAAATAGGTTTCCCTACCAACAGAATAGATTTTCCAGGCCTCCGTATGAACCTAATAAGGATTATAACAAAGGAAAGGGGCCTGAAGTGAACATTTGTGACTTGGCTTTACCCAATTGGTGTAGGATTCATGGAACATCTCAACATGGAGAACTAGATTGCCTGGAATTTTGTAATGCTTTTGAAGCTTTATCTGGTGAATTTAGTTTTCCTAAAAATCAAAAAAATCTTGATGGTGCTAGTTCATCCAAACATAGTACAACTATGGTGTTGGATTCATTCACTTTCTTGGATGAGTCTAAAAATATTGCATAAGTGCCTATGGATGAAGTGCAGGCTTTTCAATAGTACATAAGAGATAATTACAATCTCAAGAATAGAAATCTAGAGCCCAACACTACATCTACACCTCCCAATAACTCTCATAGTATTCCTCCTGATCCTTCTCCAAATAATAATCCACCTCCACCCAAGGGGGAGATCCAAGAGTGTAGGATGGATTTGCTGCTCCACTCAACAGAGGGTATAATATAGTGGAGGACATGAAGAAAATAAAGGCTAACATTACCCTTCATGAGCTAGCTCAGATCACTGAGCAGAGGGATAATTTGATTAAAACTTACTTTGAGCCCTCCTCTAAACCTCCAAAAAAGGGGAAGAAAATAGCAAATGCCAATGTGGCCATCTACAAGGAAAAGACTGAAGTTCCACCTTTCCTATTGATAGTCCGTATATTTGGAAAAAACTTACATAACTGTCTAGTGGACTCTGGTGCTTCAGCCAATGTCATGCCTCTAGCCATTTGCCAACAATTGGGATTAACTCCTGTGAAGTCTGAGAGAAGAGTCATTCAGTTAGATAAAACTGAGGTCAAGGTAATAGGTGAACTTCAAGGCATACACATCCAATTAGCATCTGAGCCGAGAGCACAACACAAAATTGATATTCAGGTGGTAGATATTCCTATGGGATATGGAATGCTTCTAAGTAGAGATTGGTCAAAATATTTGAATGGGTATTTGGCCACTGATTTTTCACACATGTGGTTACCTTGGAAAGGTATAGCAAATCAGTTAAGAATTGATAGGGAACCTCGGTATAAGCTCATGATAATTGAATACAATGTCAAGAATGAGACTGTTAATTTTACTGATATAGATGTGGGGGTTTATAATCTGACAATTGCACAAAAGGTAAAATCAGTTAAGGTTATGACTGATCATGATAATGATGTTTGGACACTTCATGTTGATGGAGCTAAATCCAAGCAAGGCTCTGGTACGGGGGTTGTTCTCAAAGGGCCTCACAATCAGACATATTTTATGTCTTACCGCTTGCAGTTTCCCTGTACCAATAATTTGACTGAGTATGAGGCACTAATACTGGGATTAAAATTTGCTTTAGATAAAAATGTGAAGAATATCCAAGTTTTTATAGACTCTAAGTTGGTAGCCAATCAGGTTAAAGGTAAGTTTCAGTGCAAGGCTTCTTATCTAAAAAGATACAAACATCGAGCTTGGGATCTCATGGAGGATTTTAATGCTTTCAATCTGATGCATATTCCTAGGGAAGAAAATTCACCTGCAGATGTTTTGGCTTCATCAGCTGCCAATCTAAAGCCCTTGGAGGAATTTAAATGGGAAAATTTTTTAGTGGAATTAATTCCTTGCCCTTCTGTTTCGGATAATGTAGATACCTTTCAAGTATTTTTTGATGACCAACAAATTATAAATTTCTTACAGAATACAAATGCATTTGAAAAAACTATAATTGATGATGGTCAAAGGGATACTATGCTTGAAAATTTTGATGATGAAGAGGGAATAATGAGGCTGAAAAATAATAGGATTCCTAGGGGAATGGTAGAACTTGAGAGGCTATTTGACAATGATAAAATTAAACAAAGGATAAATTCTGGAAATTTTGTAAACATGACAGGAAATGAGACTAAAAAACTGAATGTAGGAACTGAAGGGGATCCCAAGCACATTCAATTGGCTAAGGTCTGTGACCCTATAATTAAAAGAGATCTCATGGATTTGTTGCATAAGTCCAAAGATGTTATGGCCTGGTCTTATAAAGACCTGAAGATTTTTGATCCGAAAGTGTACACACATACTATACCCCTGAAAGAGTTCTGTAAACCCTTCAGGCAAAAATAGAGGCATGTTAACGCCTTGTTGGAACCTCTCATTCTAAAAGAGGTAGAAAAATTGTTGAGTGCTGCCATTATTTTTCCTATCAGGCATTCTACCTGGGTAGCTAATTTAGTGCCGGTTAGAAAGAAGAATGGGGAAATCCGCTTGTGCGTAGATTTTAGAAATCTGAATAAGGCTTCTGAAAAGGATAATTATCCTTTGCCTTCCATGGATGATGTATTACAGATTGTGAATGGTTCAGAGATGATGTCCTTCTTGGATGGATTTTTTGGGTACAACCAGATATTGGTGGAAAGAGAAGACCAAATGAAGACTGCCTTCACAACCAAATGGGGCACCTTCGCCTACAAGAGAATGCCATTCGGATTGATAAATGTTGGAGCCACCTTCCAACGTGCAATGGATCATGCCTTCAAAGGTCTCATGGGTAAGTGCATTGTGGTATACATGGATGACTTGACAGTATTTTCTAAATCTCGATTTGATCATGTCAAACACTTGGAGTCTATCTTTGATAAATGTAGAGAATTTGGCATTTCTTTAAATCCAAAGAAATGTGTTTTTGGTGTAACTGAAGGAAAACTCCTTGGCCACTTGATCACCAAAAATGGTATTTCTATGGACCCTGAGAGAGCTGAGGCCATATCAAAGATACCCTTTCCCAACTCTAAGAAAGAGTTAAAATCATTTTTTGGGAAGATTAACTTTGTTAGGAAGTTTATTTTTGGCTTTGCTGAAATAGTCAAACCACTCAATGATATGTTAAAGGAGATTGCTCAGATTGTTTGGTCAATAGAAGCCAAGGTGGCATTTCAAGAGATTAAATCTGCTATCCAACAAGCCCCAGTTCTGGTAAGTCCAGATTTTAGTGCAGATTTTTACCTGTACTCTTTTGCTTCTGAACATACACTTGCTGCAGTTTTAACTCAATGGAGAGAAACAGGGGAGCACCCCATTGCCTTCAAAAGTACCAATCTAAAGGGTGTTGAGTTGAAGTACTCTCATTTGGATAAGCAAGCCTATGCCTTAGTGAAAGTAGTTAAATAGTTCAGGCATTACATTCTGAGGAGCAAAGTCTATGCCATAGTCCCTGATCCAACTGTTAAATATTTGTTAAGTCAAAATAAACTGGGTGAACTAAGGGGCAATTGGGCCACAAAATTATAGGAATTTGACTTAGAAATTTGACCTGCTAAATTAATCAGAGGCCTTGGTCTATCCCAACATATCGTTGAAATACCTGTAAAGGAAGAAATTAACCAGTTGGACTCTAGATTGGATGATTGGTATGGGGATATTATCCATTTTTTGAGCTTTGGGAGTTGTCCACCTCACCTGAATAGAACTCAAAGAAGAGCACTGAAGTTGAAATATGCTCATTTTCTACTCAAAGGGGGTAAATTGTATAGGGAGAATTATGCTGGTGTATTTTTAAGATGCATTTCTCAGGAGGAGGTGAATGAAGTGATGTCTAGTTTTCATGAAAATTTAGGGGCAGGACACCCTTCAGGTTCAGCTACTTCACATAGAATCTTGAGAGCAGGCTACTACTGGCCTACATTATTTAAAGATGCACATCTACATGTGAAAACTTATCACCAATGTCAAATATTTGCAGCCAAGGAGACTAAACGAGCTCTACCATTGCAACCTGTTATAATAGATAAACCTTTCACACAATGGGGACTTGATTTTGTGGGAGTGATGAACCCAAATTCATCAGTAGGGCACAAATATGTATTAACTACCACTGATTATTGTACACGATGGGTTGAAGCAGTAGCCACAATGAGAAGCACAACTCATGAAGTGATTGAGTTTTTGGAGTTAAATATCATAACCAGGTTTGGGGTTCCTTTGAATTTGGTTTGTGATAATGGGCCAACCTTTCAGTCATTGGAATTTGCAGAGTGGGCATACGAGAAAGGGATAGTCATAAAATTTTCATCTAACTATTATCCCCAAGGAAATGGACTAGTTGAGTCCACAAATAAAAATTTGATAAATACCATTAAGAAGTCTGTTGTAGATAAACCTAGATAATGGCATACATTACTGAAGTATGCACTTTGGGCTGATAGGATAAGACACAAAGAGGCTCTTAAAACTTCACCATTTACTTTATTGTATGGTACTCAGCCTATTGTTCCTGTTTCTTTAAAATTGCCCACATACCAGTTTGCCTTGGATTATTTTAATGATCATGCAGATGCAGAAGCTCGTGTGTTGGACTTAATTAATTTGCAGGATGAACGACTTCAGGCTTTGGAGCATTTTAGTCGACATCAAGAGATAGTCAAGCGTTGGTTTGACAAAAGAGCAAAAGTAAAAGCCTTCAGGCTTGCAGACCTGGTGCTCCTATGGGACAAAGCCCATGAGAAGAAAGGTAAGCACACTAAGCTACAACCTCTATGGATAGGGCCATACCAAATTGCAAAAATTTTGGGTAATAATGCATTTCGTCTACAGGACCTGGAAGGTAATTTTTTGAACTTACCTATCAATGGTCAATATCTGAAGCATTACTTCTCGATTGTTCCATCTGCTATATCATTTGAGTAATTGAAGGGACCTTTGTACATATGTATATATTAAAATAAAAAGAGTGTGTTTGTATTTTGTTTAGTTTATTTTTCAGCTTTAAGTTAGTTTCTCCTAGTTTTCTTTGTTTTCCTTTTCTTTCTTCTTTTGGGTCTTTCTCTTGGTTTCATGAATCAAAGAAGGGTGATTTGATAAAGGGATGTTCTAAGTAGGGAGAGAGTGGTAATGTTTGCTATCTGGATTGATAGTAGAGAGATAGTTTAAATTTTGTACCTTGCCTGTCGTAATTATTTTAATCATAAAAGAATTGTTATGTTGTTTAGCTGGAGAACTCCTAGGGAATCCAAGAAAAGTTGGTCATGAGAGGAGAACTCTGATTCACAAAGATCATTTTAATAACTCTTAAGAGGCTATTGGTGTCTGAAAACTGAAATGGTTAGTTGATCGACTATTTTGTGAATGAAATATCAAGGCAAATGCAACTTTCGAACCTTCAGTAAGGCTTCTCGGCTATCTAGTCTGTATTAAAAAAAAAAAAAAAAGTAAAAAAAAAAAAAAATAAAAAAAAGAAAAAGAGTTCAAAAAAAAAAAAGTTCCATAATAAGAGGGAGATAGCCGAGATTTCTGAAAGAGAAATCTGAGACATGTTCACCAGGGCTATAGATGCTCCATGGTTGTGAACCAAGGTCTTAAAAAGAAAGTTAAGAGTAACTCTGTCGGGGCTATAAAAGGCTAAACTAGCAATAGAGCTCTACTCAAATAAACTTTTGCAGCCCAAGCAGTCTGGTTAATCCTAAGTAGGAGTTCTAAGCCATGGTCATCTTAAGAGGAAGAATTTATGCACTACAACCACACACCAGAGTTTTCCTTGAGTGATTCAACCTAGTATGTCCCTGGGAAATTTCAATGGATGGGCAGATAATGATTAAAATATTTTGAAAATATTTGCGGCAAGGTAGGATGCATGGTTTAAATTGTTTTAAAACTAGAGTTCTGGGTTCTAAATAGTGCTACTATTTCCCCGTAGACGTCGCCATTTGTTGAGAAGCAACACACCCCTACTGAAAATAAAATTTTGATTCCTTTGAAATGATTAATTTTTATTTCCAAGGGGACCCTCTTGAAGTTTTCGTTTTTTTAATCCAAGTTTTGTTTGCATCAAGTCTTTAAATTTTGCCTGCATCAAGGTGTCAAAAATGCTTGCCTAGCGCATTGATTTGAATTAATTTCTTCTAAACATTTATGCTTCAATGGTATTATTTCTGGTTAAATGTTTCAAAAATTTTGATTTTCAATAGTTTCCTAAGGTTTGAGGTATTAAAATTAATTTCTAAGGTTCTTTGAAATTTTTCATTTTGCCCTAATGTTTACTTCAATCTTGGAAATGCTATATCTTCTGCCACAAGAATCCGTTTTGAGTGATTCAAATTCTGGGTGAAATATCTCGAGCTCACCTTTCCAATAATACCAAATTTTCAGATTTTCAGGCGTGATTCACCTTCCAGAAATAGCAGTTTCTATTTCTAGCCAGCGAACTTATTAATGCAATATCTTCTTATCCAAAGTGAATTTTCAAGATTTTTCTACATATTCGGATACCCATTTGGCTCATTTGAATGCTTAAAAATTTTCGTTTAATTCTGAGCACTTTCAATTTTTACCCTAAATTTCACACCACGTGAAACTGGCAACTTCCGGGCAATTAAAATTCATTTTCCAGTATTTGAAAATCATTTTTGAGAATGGAGAATCCTTCACAATCCTTTAAAGTGCCAAAATGCAAAGTGTCGGGTCATTGGAATCCATGTTTGATTTTTTTAGAAATTTTGCAAAGTGCCCGGCAAGTTGAAATTTGCAAGTGTTGGAACAAAGGAGGCTTCAATGAAAATGTCATAATTTCGAGAAATGTTTGATTTTCGTGATGGTCAAACCAAAGGGGAATGAATGCAAAGATGTCACATTTTTGAACATTCCAACATTGGAAGAAAGAATAATTTAATTTGTTTGGTTTTCATGACATTTCTATGGTTAGAAGAAGAAAAAATGAAAATGTCGCGATTTCACGACATGCTTAGGAAGATAGAATTTTTTCTAAGTATTGGAAGAGAAAATATAAAAAGAATGTCATGGTTTTGGACATGTTTTATTTTAGGAGAAGAAAAAAAATGGAGAAATTAAAATGTGGTTATGGGAGATAGAAATTTTTGCAAAGTGTTGGAAGATATAATATTAAAATGTGTGATTGTGACATTATTAGAAGGAAGTGAAGGTAATTAAAATGTCGTGATTTCGTGACATCCCTAGAGATAGAAATTTTGATGATGGCCAATATCAAACCCTAGCAAATTAAAATAATATTAAGAAAATCAATTAAAATCTCAATCATGGCAAACTTTGAAAAATGATTAAAAATTTAAAACCTAAAGAATTAAAGTCCAAACCTTAGAAAAAATTAAATTAATTTAATTTAATTTTAAACCTAATGTTCTAACATTTACTCTTTTTAAATTTTTGCAGGAATTTGCTGGCAAACGCATTTATCACGGAAGTAATGGCGGGATTGGAATTTCACCATGAATCAAGCAAAAGGTGATTGTGCAGAGATAGAAGATGCATGAAATTGATGATACACCCAGATTTTGTAGATGAAGAATTAATGAAGTACATCTCCAACTTGCCGAAAAGTGAAAATATTTGCATGAAGTTATCTTTTGATTGAAGATAAAATCAGATTTTATCTTCTCCATTTATGGCAAGATATCCAGGCAGATTTCTAAAGTGGTTAGAGTTTATCAGAACTCTATTTAAAAATACCTTATATTGTAACGCTTCGGTGGTGATATTTTAAAATTAGTTTTAATTCTTGGGGAGCTAGATATTTTCTAAAAATATCAGGGCATCTCCTGAGTCTATAAATACTCCCATTGAATGTAAACTAAGGATGCAAGAATTTATAATAGAAGTTATTTTTCTGAAATCTCTTTTTGGAAAAGCCTTTGTTCTCGACATAGGATTTGTTGTGGTGTTGTTACTCTGAAGTGGCATGGCCAGGTGTCTAATCTGCTTCTGGAGCTTGAACGGTGCTCATTTCCTTATTCTTGTTTTCACTGAAATATCTATGGTTCTAATTGTTGTGAATTCAATTGATTTTAGTATGTTGTTGGTGTTGTTTGAGAGCTAAATTGCAGTTTAATATTTCTAAAATTAATTTCTTTTCCTACTGGCTCTAGTTTTGCTGTGTGTGCTATGCTACCGGTAAAATAATCCCAACAAGTCTGAAATTTTAGAAGTGTTAAACTATCTTAAGAATTATTTAAATCACTTGGTTTGAAGATCTAAATTTGATAGTTCTGGTCTGTGTGCATGAGCGTTGGCTATCTGTAGATTCATCCTGTTAATTTTAGGGAAAATTATGATTTAAATAAGTTACTCTATTATATTCCCCTGTTCTGCCCTTTGCTAGATAACAAGTTAATCTTAGAAAGTTGGATAATTTGTTATTCTATTTGTCCCACTTAGTGAACACAACAACATGTTTTAATTAAAAGAATGGTTAACAATTAAAATTACAGTATTTCATCCTCTCTTTCCTGCCCTACCTTACCCTCTCTGTTTTATTTCGAAAAGGTTCCCATTTTTATTTTCTTTAAAATTATTTATTTGTTTAATCTGTTGAGATACAAAGAGCTAGATCAATTCACAAAAATACAAATCTGATTGATAAACCAAAAAAACACCAGACAGAAGTTGAACCCCCTTGCAGGTACACAGGCAGTCTACTTGAAACTATTCCAGAAGTGGAAAAGAGTGAGGACGTTCGACCCAACCCTGTAACTCACACCTTGGATAACCAACAAGATCCTAAAGTGAGAGGGAATTTATTCCCATTTATGTGTTATTGGTGTTTCTTGTATACTCTTCTCAAGATGTGTATAAAACACTAATCAACAGACCACTTTTTAATTTTTTTTCCCAAATAGTATTAATCAATATAATCAATGACAATATCTATAGCAATAACCAAAGCAATGCATAAATCATCACACACAATAGAGACACCAATTTAATGTGGTTCACCCAATGTGGGTTACATCCATAGAGAATATCTTTCTTGTAAATATTTCTCAAATAATCTCTTGGGAATACTTCCCAATTACAATTTTTATGGACCTCTATCTAAAGGATATGTTGATCCCCTAATCTCAAATTCATGGTTCTCTTCCACAGGAGAACTCTTTCCCCTTCTACTCTGGCTAGTGATATTCTAGAAGACTTTGTCTCTCTACTACACTTGACTGGTCGATCTCTCTCCACTTGAAGACTCCTCACTCAGAAGATCTATCTTCAATTGTCTTGGATGTTGGATCTCTCTCCACTAAGACTCTGTCCTCTATACTCTATCACCTCCAAATCTCTATCAATAGGTCCACTCAGAACCTTCTCAAATCTGCTCAATAGGTCCACTTAGAATCTGCTCAAATATACTCAATAGGTCCACTCAGAACCTGCTCAAATCTACTCAACAAGCTCACTTAGAACTTGTCCAAATCTTCTCAATAAGTCCTCTCTAGGACTTGCTCAAATCTACATAGCAAGATTTCACAAAATCTTACACAAAATCAGTCCACAATCCTTCTCAAATACTTGCTCAAATTTGCTCAACAAGTCCACACAGAACTTGTCCAATCTCACAAAAACATAAAGATAATTGTTAGAGACTCAATATGTTCTACACTCAATGCTCAATCACTTTCTCAACTCAATATCATAGAAGCATAAAGATAATTTTTAGAGACTCAATATGTTCTATACTTAATTCCTAATCTCAACTCAAATCAATCTCATAGAAGCATAAAGAGAATTTTTAGAGACTCTATATGTTCTATACTCAATTACCAATCTCAACTCAAATCAATCAAATAGAAGCATAAAGAGAATTGTTAGAGACTCAATATGTTCTATACTCAAATACCAATCTCAACTTGAATCAATCTCATAGAATCATAAAGAGAATTTTTGGAGACTCAATATGTTCTATACTCAAATCCCAATCTCAACTCAAATCAATCTCATAGAAGCATAAAGAGAATTTTTAGAGACTCAATATGTTCTATACTCAAAGCTCAATCTTAACTAAAATCAATATGTAGAATAGTTTGTTTTATGGAACTTGAACAACCACTTCACACGATCACTTGACTAGGCTCAATAAAATATACTCAACCAATCACCTCAAGGAACAACCCTTTCTCAAAAACCCTAGTCCAAGCATGTATCAACCAACTCAAAATGTTTCCAATAATTCTCAACTACAAATCTCACATAACAATGATACTCATGTTCTTTTCTAACTCAAGTTCAAGTTCTTTGCATAACAACTCACTTCAACAACAATGCTTATAACACACTCTTCACATAACAACAATGCTTATAAAACAAGGTTTAATCACAACTCTCAAACCAAAAAACCTTGAAGCATTAAGCCAATCACTTTTGAAAATGAAACCACAACCAATAATTTTCACTCTAATGATATTTTCAAAAATCAACCACCCAAATAAGTCAATGGAGAATATTGCCCATACCTTTTTGATGCCAAGTAGTTGTCCACAAAATCTGTCAAACTCAACACACTTTCAAATATTTCCTTTCCAATCACAAAGAGGTTAGAGGACTTGAGTAATATCACAAAAATTAAAATAATATCCCAATCACACCTTATTACTCCTACTCAATAAAATTCACCATGTCCTCTCATAACAGAAATAATCCCTTTCGAAAAAGAATAAACCAAACTCACTTTTGAACCCCTTTTACAAAACCAAAATATCTCTTTACACACACCTTATTTCTCCTTCTAAGCAAGTTAATCAAATAGCCCTTGAAAAATTATTTCCAATGATATATAATATGCTACCCTTCCAAAAATAAAATCAATAGTAATTTCCAAATTTTCTAAAGCATACCATAACCCTTATTTCTCCTTAAGGCTATTTTCACAAAAATTAAAATAAAAAATTAACTTGCCTTTGCCTCTCGACGGGATTTGATCCCCTAACGTCTTCCTTCCCAATGACTTAGCCACAACCAAGCCATCATTGGGACACATGCCCTCACATGCCTAAAAGAGCATGACCAACATTAATACTTCACGACACAGTGCCTTCTGAAAAAAAAAATGTGCATCAAGCACAAACCACCTTGCAAGGAACCTTTGTGTAAATCGAACGCGGGACCTCCACTGTCTCGCCAAGCCAACACACCACTAGGCCAAGCTAGCCTATGTGCTTCAAATACCAACTCACTCCTTCCTTCAACACTTTGCACAATTCGTAAATATTTTGGAACACAAGCTTTTTCGCATGCACACCAAACAAAAAATGCAAGGATAAAATATTAACGCCTTTCGAGGCCGTTGATGTGATTTAATTTATAATATATTTAAATTTAAATTTTAAATTTAAATATTATAAATTAAAATGAACCAATCTCAGGTGTTGGTTTAATTAAACCTTGGAACCTTGTCTTAATGCCCATCCTTGGTATAATTAAATATTATTTATAAAATTTAAATTCATTGTTAATTTAAATAATTTATAAATAATTATTAAACCTCCTTTTTAACCTTTGCAATAACCCACCTTGGGTTTTTATAAACCATTTATTTAACTTGTGCTCCCAATAATATTAAAATATTATGGAGTTTTTTTCCTTTCAAATTTGCACTGCCAAAGCTTTTTATTGGAAGATTATGACAACCTTGGATGAATTTATTTCTTTTCGAAAACCTTCTGATGAGTGATAACTCCATTAGGTGACATAAATGACAACTTTGAATTAGAGGACTCAAAATGTCCAATAGGTTTGCCAACCTCAATTGTGGTTATGAGGAAGAACATTGGAAGTGCACACGAGCTTGTTTGAAAGGACTTTATCCTTGGGAACCAATCATTTTGTAAACAATTGTATCACACTAAGAGCCCTCAAGGGGACATTTATTGTAACCATGTTCTAATTTACCAAATTAAATAACGAGAAACACCTTTTCTTGCACTTATTTGGCTTCTATGGTTGTTTAAATCTATCCTTTTTTAATGCTTAATCAATAATAGATATAGATGCATATTGTTTAACACTCTTAGGTGCACCATTTTTCCCCTACTTCAATGGTTATCACGGTGGGAATCTATCCCTATTTCTTTGATTGAAGGTTTAACCCTATTTTTGCTTACTTTCTATTGTAGGTACTGGCCATTCTGGCTTGAAAGGACCTCTGGACTGCCAATTATCCCACCCTAGGATGGCCACACAACCGTCCCACCCTTGGATGGCCATCAAACTAGAAACCATCCCACCCTAGGATGGTCATAAAACATGAGCTTTTCTGCTCCAAAATCTAGCAACAACAGGCTTATAGGCCATTGAGGTAGGTATAAAAACCCTCTGTTTTCATTTATGTTGTTCAAAACTGCTAAAATCTGGTTTTTCTTACCTCTTTTGATTGCTTGAAAAGTAGAAGTTAGATTTGCTTTTCTATAACCTAGAAAAACAAAAAAATAGTAAGAAAAACTGGAAAGGAACTGAGTATAAATACATATCTATGGTTTACCTTCTTGTAGCCTACCCTATAGGTAGGTTGTCACTTAGGATTTGCATCTTCTAGGTTGCTTTTGATTTAACCTTTTCTAAAATTAAAACATCATTTCTTCGCATTTAGTGAATGATCATCGAATGCTTCATTGTATACTTTATTTGGGCTTAAAAATAACCACACATGCCATGTTCCACTTGAATGCTAGTGAGTTGGATTTCATCACCAACCACTAGTAGAGGTTAGCAACGGTGGCTTTCATCTCCACTCATTGCCTCAACTCCCACGAATCCTTGTTCTTTTCCAAGGCTAGCTCCAATATATGATGTAGCTTGGAAAATTTTCATGTACTTTTATTCAAAGGGTATAACACTGACCAAGTGAGTACTGGGTGAGGACCAGTAGGACCTATGCTCTGTGATCGACTATGGGTTTTATCTCCATACTTTAATGGGTTTACGTGACTGTGACTTTCATTGTCGATTGTTGAGATACGAGTATACAGGTGAAATCCAATTAAACACAAGACTATCATCCAACAAAATTCAAACATGTGACACAAGGTCATATTTAAAAACAACACATGAAACACACAAGACAGTTTAGGGATTCACATCTAAAACTTAAAAGATATAATCACTTGTTCTTATTGAGTTTTTCCTTTTCTTGCATGTTGTTTCATTAAGAAATTGTAAAAAAGATAATCATCTAGGATTTATATAGATTAAAAATGGTATGCATCGACAACCAAGTCCAATCATAGGCAGAATCTACAGAGAGTGGACTAGGAGACATGAGTCATCTCTGCTTTAGCCCCAGGGATTTGGTCATACCTCCCTAGCAAGCCTCTACTCACCCAATTCCTAGAACAATGGGACATGAACAACACCTATAAGGGAGCCCAATGTGGGACACACCTATGGGTGATGGACCTTATTCAGGAGCATGTTCCTAGTATGTAGACATATCACATGCCTTCCTTTATGAAAGGTAACAGTGCACTAAGATGCAAGCAGATAGAGTGGTGCCATGCATCCACATACTTGATAGGTCTAACATGCCTATTTATGGGTCAGAGCATGACTTCACACATTGGGTAGAGCAAATTGATCATACTCTACCTCTACATCACCTTGATAGGGTCCAAAAACCTAGGCAATGGGATGAGTATGATACTCATTGTTCAGGGTGAGCAAACTCTATCTTTCTCTTCCTCATTCATGAAGGAAGGCATGATAAAATCCTTGATTATCCTTAGGAGTAGTATACCATGTAAGCATGATGTTCCTCTATGCTTGCTGAGTATAATTAGCATATGCCTAGGCCCAAACCTCAAGTAAATGTGACTACTTTTAATTGAGGGAAGCACAGGATGAATATCGTAGATTATCTTGAATGAGGTTGACCTTAGGGTGAGAATCCTAGGCCTCCTAGGCCCAAAACAGTGGAAAATATTAATCAAGAAATTGCAAGATATGCAGAATTCCAAGTGTAGTTCAAGGATATTCATTGATAAAAAGAGCAACTAGATCACTTGCATCAACTTGAGAAAGAAATAATCGAACAGCAGACCAATGAGCTGTTTTAGAAAAATTTGCATGAGAGGGTCCCTACCCCTAGAACATATAGACATGAAGTCTATCCAAGGCAACCCATTATAATTTGATATAGGTCTCCTAGGTATTATCCAATGTTGCCTCTATGACCTCCTAGGCCATATCGAGACTTGCCTCCTAGGCCAAACATAGGGTGCCCATAGCAGGAAGCTACCCATCCCTATAGATTAGCTCAGGAGATGCCCTATGGGACTTACACTGAGCACAAGTCAGAGGTAGAATATTTAGAAATTCCTTACCAAGGTAAGGGGGTGACATGCCACCACCTTGAAATAGGCCTAAGGACCCTCACCCTACACCACATGATAAGAGCAAAAAAGAGGAGATCAAATCCTCTAATGCATATAGGGTACTACTAGAGTGCTTAGAGTCAGTAGAGAACAAGACCTCTGGATTTGGATCCCAAAATAACACTTTGTGCTAGTTGCATTGTCAACCCCTTCATCCTTCAATGCCTACCCCTTCCTATCAAAAGTAGTTTAAGATGCCTCAATTGGCTACCTTTAAGGGAGAATAAGATGTGTAGGAGCATGTCACCAAGTTCTTGAGCCAATGCTTTGGCATCTAGGATAATGATGCTTTGCTTTTGCGGATATTCATGACTACCCTCTCTGGTCTAGCCACGAAGTGGTTTACACAACTCCCAAATTATAGCATCCACAATTTGAATCAAAATTTAGATGCATTCCTAGAATGCTTCACCTTCAACACCAAGATGAAGGCAACATTGGTTGATCTCACTAGGTTGAAATAATGTGATGATGATTCAATAGCGAATTATGAAAATAGGTGGCGAGCATTGCTTACCAAGATACTATATCTACTCCCCATGTTGGAGTTGACTCAGATGTTTTCCAAGAGCTACCTAAATATGATCTCTTTGTTGTTTCAACTGCAACAATATCTAACTCTTGAATATGCCCTAGCGTAAGCTAGAACAATTGAAGACATCAAGATTCAAGAGGGCAAAATTACGAAGCCTCACAAGGAGTGGAACGAGAATGCTAAGAATAGCCTAGTGTAACCTAATCCAGCAGTATTTAATCAGGTTGCCATTAGCATCCCAAGGCCAATGCAACTTGTGCCACCTCAAAAGCCTAATTATCAACCCACACCTAGGAACTATAACAAGGACAACCAAAATAATCAAGGTAAAAATCAACATCACCCCAAGAGATAATTCATGCCCATTGTAGAGTCTATGGACTCTTTTCTTGAGCACCTCTTGGTGGCCAATTCGATCAATCTACCTAAGAGTCAACCTTTCGATCCAAATGCATCGAAGCCCAAAGGGTATCGAGAAGACCTATACTACAAGTTTCATAGGTAAAATGGGCATGACGTGCAAATGTGCTATAAGTTTAAACATTTGGTGAAAGACATGATTGATAGGAATGCCCTTCAAGTGGATAACCCTATCATGCCAAACAACCAATAGATGGGTGTTTTTAAAGACCCATTGCCTCCCCACGTGGAGCAGGCCAAGCCAGCACCCCAAGTGAATGAGGTTCATCATGCACCCCCTCAACAAGGGTATGTCAGAATGATCAACATTATAATGAGGAATAGGTGGTACCCAAGTCCAGTTGCACCACCTATGGCTTAGAGTGATTTTCATTTAATGTCGTAGCCTCTACCACCTTCAGTTTTGAGCCTCCCACCTCAACCTGTGGTCACAATTAAAAGCAAGCTCACTCAGAGCCTAAGAAAAACATCTACCTGGCTCTCCATCTATGAGCTCATTCAATAATCTCCACCTCATAGAGAATATCTAATGGAGATCCTTAAGGTAATCAAGCTACAACCCTAGGAGTCTAACTCCTTCAATAATGTTGTGGGGCATGTTCAATAATGTATGGAACTAGTGATTACCTTCCAAGAAGATGAGCTTAAATTGGTTCCAAATGATATGGTGGATCCTCCCTTGCACATCATTGCATGTGTAAATGGAACACCCTACAAGAGAGTATTGATAGACACTGGCTCTTCTAGCAACATAATCACTATAATATCTTTCAAGCATCTGAAGATCCCAAAATCCCATATTGTCATGTCTACCTACACATTTTGAGCATTTAATGATACCATATGCTCAACAATTGGTATGATAGTCTTATCCATTAAGTAGGACAAAATACCATATAAACATTGTGCCACATCTTGGAGGGTGATATGGCATACAATATCTTGCTAGGTAGACCTTGGATCAGGGACATGAAGTGTGTCCCTTCCATTGCTCACTAGTGCCTAAAATACACCTATGAAGGGCAAGTTCATGTTGTCCCCATAGACCTAGAACCCTTCAAGTACTGCAACATGGTGCATTAGATCCCTAAGTCAACCTTGTCATCCACCCATCTAGATTTTCAACAAAATGAATCCAACCAAGGTCTGACTCCATCACCATCACCTTCACTCAATCCATCATCATCTCATGCCATACAATCCTCATCTTTGGCACCCCCAAATATACCTACATCATTGGTGAATCCTCCACCAAGGGACATGGGGAAGAGGCATGTTGATGAGAGTCCTTCAACCATATCCACCATCTCCACTAGCGAGACTCCTAGCCCAGTGGACAAGGAGCTACCTCATGAGGTAAATGATGAATTAATTCAATTCTTTCTCCTGTCTCCTACTTCTTCATATCCATAAGTCATAGTGCATCTAGATGCTATCAGATTAGGAGAGTACATGGTTAGGAATTTCACAACTACCCCTACCATTGAGTCGAGGCAAGATATGGGTTGACTTCATCTTCCCATAGGAACTATCGTGACTCTTGGCATTCCCTCTAATCAGACAAATTTCATCTATGGGGGTCTTTACTATGGCATTGAGCCTTATCAACAGTAGGAAGAGGATGAAGAGCCCTTTTTTGAGGACATCAACTACATGTCCAACCCTGATTTTGCCATGAAGTATCTTCATATCTATAGTTGGTATGGTTATGGGTTGGGCTTATATGAGCAAGGCACCCGAGTTCCTTACTAGACATAGTATCAAATACCCTATGAAAATTCTAGTATGGGACACAACAAGCCTGTGTCCCTTGACATCCTCACAAATAGTCTAGAGTGCATGACCCTGGAATTTAGGGATGAGCTAGCATGTGATCCTTGTGCAAAATCTATCCAACTCTACTCACTACGAGACTATTTTACCACACCTATGGATAGTCAAGAGACACCTTGTGATATCCCCTAAACCTATGAATGGGGTGAAATTTTGTACACCCTTCCACATGATAAGGAGGAATACTATCAAGGGTCTCCCTATGAGTGGGCATCTAACAACAAATCAGATTATGAAGTAGCATCCATAGGCTCTTCTAGTCCGCATGTTGATTATGCACATATTGTTACATTATATGATGAGCATGAGGGTTATATATATATTTTTCCCTTGAACTACCCTATCTGACACCAATTCCCCCTATAGAAGGGTTAGTCCACCCGTAACCACACCAACAACATTTAGTAATTCAGCCTCCGTTGCAACCACCTCCTTAGGTATTGCAACACACCGATGTCACTAGATACCACCAGCCACCTAGGTAAAATCATCCATCCATAAACATGATTTCCATAGACATTTTTGATCCCCTGCAAGATCCAAATAATCCATTGAAGCCACTACACCTTGACTTGGGGGCAATTGACTTCGATCAGGGAGATTCTACCCCATTCCCTTCTGAGTACTAGCCTTACAATGAGATGTTACAGCCATTTAATTTCTCTCTAGGTCCTACTCATGATGTCTTCCATGCTGAGGAGGAACCTAAAGTTCCAATTGTTTATCTAAAACCAACATATGACATTCACCTGATCCCTACTCCCCACCAATTGGAGGAGGGGTTGCATATGTCAATCAAGGAAACGATTGACAAATATATTGGCTTAGATCCCGAGATTCCATAATATATCAAGTTAGAGAATAGACTATACCCTAAATAGTAAGCCTATTATGTAGCCATCCTCACAGAGAATAATGAGGCTTTTGCATGGTCCTACAAAGACATGTCGAGACTAGATCCAAATCTAGTCATGCACAATATGACGCTTAACCCTAAGGCCAAGCCGGTTAAGCAAAATTTGAGAAATATGCATCCAACAATAGCCTTAATGTTTAAATATGATCTATTGAATTAGGGGAAAAATAATACACGTAATTATGAAGAACAATATGCATCTATCTCTAATGGCTTATAAGTGTCAAAATGGAAGCATGCAAGTAAACGTGGAAATATGACCAAAACACAAGAAATGAAATGAACGGAGCTTCTTTACTATTAATATGATGTATCAAATCCATGGTTACATATATTTCCTATTGAGGGCTCTATATTGATACAATTTTTTACAAAAATGGGGTGCCCAAAGGATCAAGTCCTTTCAAAGAAGCTCGTGTGCACTTCCAATGTTCTTCCTCATACCCACAATTGAGGTGGGTTAAACTATGATGCTACCACTTTGTTCTTCACTATTATGATATTTTATTCCTTCCTTATACATTGTAATACCTCCACCTATACATAAGGAATCCAGAATCGTTAAATAACAAGTGCGTATATTGAAAATATGCAAACCCCACAACCACTAAAAGGCTATAAAATATGAATATGCAATATGCCCATCTAAAACAAATCCAAATTATATAAAATTATAGAGATATTTAAAATAAATTATTTTGGAAAGATCTAATCACAAAAATAATAGACATTGCATCTGATGGCATGGTGCATTCACGGTTTACCTACAAAGCCTGCAAAACCTAAAACATGCAATTTTTGGACCAAAACACATCCAAATAAAATTAAACTTGGACGGTATGCATAAAATATGATTTTAAGGGAACCCATATGGTCAGAGTTGTAAATTAAATAACAATTTCATGTGCATCTTCAGATGGTCCTCAGAAGCCTACAAAACACTAAAAATACAATATCTCGCTCAATATGACTCCAAAATGAATAAAATTTGGACAAGATATTCATAAGATACTCTATAATATGACTAAAAATAATAGTAAATAAATAATGCATAGATATTCCAATGTCCCTTGTAGATATGGTGGTGAATGTCATAGAATGGGGACCATCTTGGGGTAGGACGACCACCATTTTTACCCTTATTTTACCACCAATTCCTCTATGAATTGGTCAGGATCCTTCTCAATAGTGTTTTCATAAAATTTGGTGGTGAAATTCACTCATATGTTTCAATGTTACAAATAAATTATGCCTCCTAGTTCACTCCCAAACCTTCTTCGCTAGGTAGAGATTCTGAGGGAAAAGGGCACAAAAAGGTGAGGGGAAATCTTGGTAGCACTTTGTTGCTGTCTCAAAACTTCTATCTATGTTATTCATGTTAAAAATGGATCCACATTATAGCCAAAGCAGTCTCATGTGCAAGAAGGCATGCAAGGGCATGTAGGGCAAGAGGTAGCATTTGGCCAAAGTGTGGCATGCATTGGAGGAGGAAGAGAATCTCCCTTTTTGGCCTCTCTCATGCAGCATGTCATAAGGATTTTGTACCCTCTGACCTACATGCTTGAATAAGTAGGGATAATAGTAGTTTCTAGGTACCATTTATCCGTATTTTGACTTTTTCGGGGTCAAAATTCGTGGTCGTCCCACCCAGGGACGACCACAACATGGTCGTTCCACTATGGGACGACCATGCCTACATGCCCAAAAGTTGTTAGTACCACTGCTAAACTTCTAATGGTTGCCCAAGGGGGATATATGGTGTCAACTTAGCCATTTATTTGGTAATCTAATTGAATTTACATGATTTTAGTGTCTATAGATACCCCTTTTTGAGATGTGTTGTGTGCAACACAACTCTAAGAAAAAATAGATAACTAAAATATTAAATTATTAAGGTTATTCAACAACCTAACCAACTTTAGATACCCCAATAATGGAAATAGCACACATTCTTAAATCCTTGCTTCTAACTTGGTAAATAAAACTATCTTGGTTTCTCTTTAGCTTCCAGGTATGCTCGAAGGACTTATAACCCTAGGTGTTAGAGAATACCAAGTATTTCGGTAACTTTTGAGGTGTACAAATAGGTAGGTTCATCTATCCTGTTATGTTCTTAGTTGAAATATTTGCTTGTTTATTGCCCCAAATACGGGTGTTGTTGTCTTTGTCAAAGATTCATTGGACAAACATAATTTACATGATTGAGTGTTTTATTGTTGATTTTGATTTTGAATGTGTTGATTATGACTACCCCCTCAAGCGATGAGTTGTTAATGGAATGACAAGTGATAAAAGTGATGACTTTCTTGACCAATATGACTTGATTGGGGTTTCCTTCAGTTTTACCCATTGCAAAATGGACCATTTTTGGGAGGATTTTGATGATTTTTTTGATGTGTCATGGAAGAAAGGAATTGAATATCTCATTTCCATGGGATGGTTCAGCTGCAATGGCCTTCTTAGAGATTGAATTAATGACTTTTCCATTCATCCATGAGCAATTTTTATTCCATATTAATCTTGAGTGAATTCCATCATATTTGACTTATTTTTGGTGGGTTTTGGACCATTTTCTTTGGTTTTTGACTAATGTATATGTATATATTGGACCAATGGGCTTGATGGATGCCATTGGGGAATTTTGGATGACCAAAGGGTTTATGGGTACCTTTGGGGATTTTTGGGTGGCCAAAGGGTTTATGATATCTTTGGATATTTTGTAGGGATCGACCAAAGGATTTATGAAAACCTTTGGGGCTTTTGGGGTGACTTAGACAGTCATAGATCGCCTAGGAGCATTTTGGGTTGACCAAGTGGTACGTAGACACCCTTGGAGAATTTTGGGGTGACCTTGATAGTCTTAGACTGCCTAGGAGAATTTTTGGTTGACCAAGTGGTTTGGAGATACCCTTGGGGCATTTTAAGTTGACCAAAGAGTTTATAGATACCTTTAGGGCTTTTTGGGTTGACCAAAGGGTTTACAGATACCTTTGGGCTTTTTGGGTGACCAAAGAAAGATGTAGGCATATTTAGAGCACTTTGGGTTGACCAAAGGGTTTATAGATACCTTTGGGATTTTTTGGATGATCAAAGGTTTTATGAATACCTTTGGGGCTTTTCGGGTGACCAAAGGGTTTATGAATACCTTTGGGGATTTTGGGGTGACCAAAGGATTTATGAATACCTTTGGGGATTTTGGGGAGTTGACCAAAGGGTTTATGGGTACCTTTGGGGCTTTTGGGGTGACCAAAAAGTTTATGAATACCTTTGGGACTTTTTGGGAGTTGACCAAAGGATTTATGGGTACCTTTGGGGATTTTTGGGAGTTGAATAAAGGGTTTATGGGTACCTTTGGGGATTTTATGGGTTGACCAAAGGGTTTATAGATACCTTTGGAGATTTTTGGTTTGACTGCTTAATTGTTTAGTGCTGATTAGGGGAGGTATGATACCAATAATTCCCTAGTTGATGATTTAAAAATATTTGTTCAATTTTCAATTTTGATAATTTGGAGCATTAGATGCATTATGCATTATGATTTATGGAAGCATTTATGTATGCATGTGTTGTACTATGATGTTATTTTATGATATGCAATGTTTTTATGTGCATAATGAGATGGATGATTTGTTGATATGCATTGATGGAATATGAATAATATATGACATACTATGTTATCACCATAAACTATATAGAATTCATCGATTCATGTGTAATGTTGTCATGATACTATGTAATGGATTTGTGAAAATGTAAATTTATATATATATGTGATAAAATGGAATGAATAATAGGATTTTATAGGATTTCTTTGAGGTTTTCATGAGACTCAAAAACTCTAGTCAACAGATCAAAAGTTATATACTAACCATGCAATATTTTTTTGACAAGGTATGAATCTGCTAGGATGACCCAGATAATCAATATCCATGTGTGTGCAAGTGAGTTCATTTTTGTGATACACATAAGATTACCCCAGTGCCAAACAAGATCGACTCAATCCATCTGTACTGAACATCACCGTATGAGTATCACAATCCTAGGTTTTGTTCTTAGTTGGATTAGACCACTAGGTAGTATAGGCTACCAAAAGCTAGATCATCCACATGCAAACATTGGTCTACACACATGTAAAAATGCTAATGCGATAGATATATCATCATGCATAAGGATACTGCCATTGCCAGGAAGGCTTGATGCCACAAAACCTATAATGATTATCACCTAGTGGTTTGTCAAATGTTGAGAATTCTTGGGATTCAAGTTCAATACTCCCTTCTTTTCTTTTATTTGATTTTAAGGATATTTGATCATATGTAGTGATGAAAATCACTATTTATTTTTGTATTTTGTTTTCTTTGAGCAAGGGATTTGGAGAGTGGTGATAGCTACTATTTTTTTTTCTTTCTGGGATTTTGATCATTAATAGTAGTGAAAATCACTATTTATTTTTGGAAGTTGGGTAAGGAGGAGCTTTTCCTTTTATCAATTCTCAACATTCTTGAACCATCCACACAGGGGGATGAGTAGGATAGACTGTTCACTTAAGGTAACCTAGAACACTTCGTAGGTTTCATATTTCCTTGTGCAAAACATGGATTTATTAGTGTGAAAATGTGTTAGGATTTTGATATATACAAGGTACAATCTAAGCAAGACTCTACCTCCTAAAAATTAGGATAGATTTCTACAAAATTTGAAAAGAAAAATAGAGATGGTTGAGTGACCGAAAACCCTAATGATATTCTAGAACAAATGGCTAAAAAAGGGGAATGGATACAAATATGAAAAGTGAGAAATGTAGGTGGAAATGATAAGTGAAATATGAAATGGTATGGATAATGACTTGAACAATATTGATTTTGAATGATGACTAATGTACAGTCTCAATGCTAGAAACATATGAGCAACTCTAAGATGCAAAGTGTAGTGATGAGTATGCCTAATGCAAGTGATGATATAATGCAATGGTATACAATGTGGTGTAATGTAATATTTTTGTATTTTTGATTTTTTGATGATATTTTTGGATTTTAATTGGTATATATGTATGTACAGGATGACCAATAGGCTTACTAGATGTCATTGGGGCTTTTGGGATGACCAAAGGGCTTATAGATGCCTTTGGGGCATTTAGGATGAAAAAAGGACTTATAGATGCCTTTGGGGAATTTTGAGATGACCTAGATAGTCATAGACCACCTAGGAGAATTTTGGGTTGACCAAGTGGTACATAGATACCCTTGGAGCATTTTGGGGTGACCTAGATGGTCATATATCACCTAGGAGTGTTTTGGGTTGACCAAGTGGTACACACATACCCTTGGAGAATTTTAGGGTCACCTAGATGATGATAGACCACCTATGAGTGTTTTAGGTTGACCAAGCGATTTGTAGAAACCCTTGGAGCATTTTGGGGTGACCTAAATGGTCATAGACCACATAGGAGAATTTAGGGTTGACCAAGCAGTATATAGATACCCTTGGAGCATTTTTGGGTGACCTAAATGGTCATAGACAACCTAGGAGTGTTTTGGGTTGACCAAGAAGTTTGTAGAAATACTTGGAGCATTTTGGGGTGACCTAGACGATCATAGACCACCTAGGAGTATTTTGGGTTGACCAAGCAGTTTGTAGAAACCAGAGCATTTTGAGGTGACCTAGATGGTCATAGACCACCTAGGAGTGTTTAGGGTTGACCAAGTGGTACATAGATATCCTTGGAGTATTTTTGGGTGACTAGATGGTCATAGACCACCTATGAGTATTTTGGGTTGACAAAGCAATTTGTAGAAACTTTTGGATCATTTTGGGGTGACCTAGATGGTCATAGACCGCCTAGGGGTATTTCAGGTTGACCAAGTGACATGTAGAAATCCTTGGAGTATTTTGTATCTTTGCTTACTTTGCATTCTTAGGGGGAAGGTGTGATACCTCGTATACCCCTAACATTTATGGTGATCAAAGGAAGCGAGGAAGCTGCAATACCTTCAAGATCTCCAATTTGCTTTATTTCTTATGATGTAAATAGTAGGGAAGGTGTGACACCTTGGATACCCTCAGTATGTACTATGATTGATGCAATCTTATTGGCTTGGCTAGGAGGAGCAATAGAAATTGACCCCCTCTAATTGGGCAAGGAATTATAGGTAATGCCAATGTCTCTATGGGGTAAAATGAGTGACCCTCTCATGGATAAATCTTCCTTATCAATGATATCTTGGACCTTGTGTCTAGAAACATGACAATTGCTAATGTCATGCCTTCTCCTTCAGTGATAGAGATAAGAATGATCCTCCCTATATTGCTTTTGGGCCTATTTCGATTGAATAGGGGTATGTCTGGCAAGATGATTGTCTTTGTGTCTTGTAGGTTGTGAAATATGGTTGACATGGTCTCAAATAATGGAGTCCATGAGGGTGACACCTTAAACTAGGTGAACATGGTTGACTCATTTTATGAGACCGTAGGGTTGTATGCATCTCAGTCACCTATTTAGGTTTCTTTTCTTGACTCCCATATATGGGTAACAGATCCTAAGCTATATTAATTTGTTGATTTTTTATTTGAATATCATTATTGTCAAACATATCTTGTACCAAGTGTTTGAACCTTTGGCACATCTACACATCATGTCCATTTTGCCTATGGTACTTGCATTATAGGTCTTCGTGATATATTATGGGCTTAGGTGCACTTGGATCGATAGGTCGACTTATAGGTAGGTTTATTGCTTTTGTTGCATAGAGGTGCTCAAATAGATTCCATGGACTCAATAATGGGCTTAAATTATCGCTTAGGACGACACTATTGGTTTTAACCTTAATTTATTTGACTCAATTGTAACTCAATGCTTGTGAGTTGATTCAATATTTGTTGTAAATCATTGTGTTGGTGACTCACTTGTAACTCCACATTGGCTAGCCTATCCAAGATATGTTGTGGAACTAGCAGATGCAATAATTTTTGAAGAACCTAGGTTACAACTGATAGGTGGTGGAGGTGAACTGGTTGTGGGAGCCAAGAGACAATTGAGCAAGGGTGGATCAAAAGTCCTCAAATTTGAAGTAGATGTGGATGCTTCATGATGATTGGAGCTAGTGAGTATATCCACATGTTCTTTTTATTTATTTATCTCATGCTCATGTACCAAATCAAAGTGTTCAACTGTGGCAGTTGGATTACCCCCACTTTGGTGTAGGGGGTACACATGTTCTTGATTTTGTGGAGATGTTGAGTGAGATGGAGTCAGGGTTATGCATAAGCACAAAATATCGTAAATTGGCTCTATTTAGGATTATCAAATTTTTAAATTGGGTAATTTTGAATCCTTTCACTAGGTCCCATTCGCCCAAAATTTACGAGGTGGAAGTTTTTTGGGGTAAATTCGCCCACCGTTGATAATAATTAACCTATTTTTATTTTAATTCGTCGACCTCAAACTATAAATGATTTTATTTTTCCCACCCAAATCACCTTCAAATTATAAATGATTTTGTTTTTCCTGCCCAATTTGCCTCATATACTACCTGTATATATACTATAGGGGGTAGTGATAAACATACATCTAAAATACTCTAACTCAAAAATAGCTCTAAAACCACAAAAAACCTATTGTTAGTCGACATATTTATCGATTGGTTGTAGGGTATTATCAATCATAAGATACCGATCGGTCCCACAAACTTGACAAGGTTGTAGAGGAGTGCTTCTCAACATAAGTTGATCAGTTGTAGAGGTGTGCCAATCAGCCTAAGTCAATCGGTTGCAAAGATGTATCAATCGACATAAGTTGATCGGTTGCAACTTTGAAATGAATCGACTTAGGTTGATTGATACATCTCTGCAATTGATAATCTAGAGCTCCTAGAAGGTTCCCTACAAAAGAGCACCTCTATAACTGATTCAGTTGAATGCATGATGATTGGTTGTAGGCATGATGATCGGCTGCAGGTATGATGATCGTCATGCTTGCATTCGATCATCATGTGTGTAGCCGATCATCATGTGTGTAGTCGATCGGTTGTAGAGGTGCACTTTTGCAGGGAAACTTCTAAGAGGAATAACTTTTTATCAGGAGCTTCATTTTCAATTTTTTTTTAAAAACCACCTAGCTTAATGATATATACTCAAAAAAATTATTAAAATCCCCAAAAAAACCATTGGAAACCGATCAACATATCTGTAACCGATTGATACCTCTATAACTGATCGGTTGTAGACACGTAGATCAATTTTACATGGTTTTTTGAGGATTTTAATATGTTTTTTTATTATATCTCATTGATATATGTGGTTTTAAAAAAACAAATTTAAAATGGAGCTCCAGATCAAAATTTATGCCTCCTAGAAGTTTCCCTACAAAAGTGCACCTTTGCAACCAATTGGCTACACACATGATGACCAACTGCACACATGACGACCGGTTGCACACATAATAACTGGATTCAAGCATGATGATCGTCATGCTTGCAGTTGGTCATCATGTGTGTAGCTGGTCATCATGTGTGTAGTCGATCGGTTGGAGAGGTGCATGTTTACAAGGAAACTTCTAGGAGGCATAACTTTTGATCCAAAGCTCCATTTTCAATTTTTTTTTAAAACCATATAGCTCGATGATATATACTCAAAAAACTTATTAAAATCCTCAAAAAACCATATGAAATAGATCGACATATCTACAACTAATCTATATCTGCAAGTAATTGAAACCTCTGTAACCAATCGATTGCAGACATGTCAATTGAATTCAAAAGGTTTTTTGAGGATTTTAATATGTTTTTGTGTAGATATTGTTGAGCTAGGTGGTTTAAAAAAATTAAAACAGAGCTCCAAATCAAAATTTATGCCTCCTATAATTTTCCCTACAAAAGTGCACCTCTTCAACCGATCGGCTGCACACATGATGATCGGTTGCAAGCATAACAATCGTCATGTGTGCAACCGATCATCATGCTTGCAGTCAGTCGTCATGTGTGCAGTCGATCATTATGTGTGTAGTCGATTTGTTGTAGAGGTGCACTTTTGCAGGGAAACTTCTAGGAGGCATAACTTTTGATCCAGAGCTTCATTTTCATTTTTTTTTAAAAACCACCTAGCTCGATGATATCTACACAAAAGCATAGTAAAATCCTCAAAAACCATCTAAAATGACAAATTCAAATCCTCTGCAACTAACCTACACCTTTGGAAATATTTTTCAATGGATTTTCCATGGTTTGAAAACTTTTGGAGACAAATAAATGCAATTCACCATGTATACTTCTACAAATTTCACTGGGATTCCAAGACAATTTGCCTTGATTTTATATATAGATTTCAGGGTCGACTCCCTATGCATAATCCTGGATGGAGTAGGTGTGACCGAATCCATCAATGGTATCTCTTGTGATATGGATGGAATTTTGGATGGAGTTGCAAGTGGCATAGATGGATTTAGTGAACTTTGGTTCTCTGTCATCACATTGATCGTTCCCACAGACTCATGAGAAGATGCATTTGCATTTGGACAAGTCATGGTTACCTCATCAACTTGTCCAAGGTGATCTTCTTGGCCCCCATGTTCAAGGGTGCATCAGGAATGCTATCAATAGGTGGCGACTTGGTAGGAGGACTACCTATATCCTTGATCAACTTGATGATGGGTGTGAATGTAACATTGGGCACTATGCACTGATCTAGTTCTGGGTGGGTCAATTGAATTGTGTCCTCAAGCATGATATGATTTGATTCATCTGTATCAGCTATGACTTCACCCTTGTTAGTAGGATTGGGAAGTTATTTTGTAGATGTATTGGTGATAGTTGTAAAATATTTTGTAGTTGGCTATTTTAACTCTTCCTTGCTCAAAGAAATGGAGGATGGTACTACCGATGGTGAAGGTAGCTTCACGACTAACCGTGAGGTTGAATATGGACTCTAGATAAGGTTGTTGGCTTTAGTGTCTAAGTGCATGGGTGATACAGTAGGCCACTATGGATGATCCACCTATTTATAATATTTGAAGGAGTCTGGGTCAACATCAACCACATGTACCTTACCTTCATCAATGTATTTAATGCATTGATGCACTATGGATGGAACACATTCCATGTCTCGTATACATGGCCTTCCAAGTAGTATGTTGTATTGTCTTGCACCCTCCAAGATGTAGAATAATGTAGGCATAGTATTTTTTCCAACTTCAACAAGTAGGATTATTGTGCCCACAGTGGAGGATAAAGCATCATTGAATGCTTACAAGGTGAACTTGGATGGTACAATGTGCGAGGATGGAAGGTTGAGATGTTTTAGTGAAGTCATGGTAATAATTTTTATTGAGTAACTTGTGTCAACCAATAGTCACTTATAGGGGAGCCTATTGATACTCATGACAATGTGCAAAGAAAGATATGATGAATTGGTAGGTACGGGTTTGACCTTATGATTTTGAAAGAATATAATAGGGTTCTTGTATATTTGTATGTATCCCATAAGGTTTTTGAAAGCATCAGAGTCGTGATGTTGTACCTCAATGGAATCCAAGACCCTCATGAAAGGTTCCCAATGCTTGGAGCACTGTAGTAGAAGCTCTCTCATGGTCATATTGGCTGATGGTGTATGTGACCTTTGCATAGGCCTACTCTGGGTTACTAAAACTTGTTGGATGGGAGTTTTGGGTGGTGAAGACCATAATGTAGAGGGAGTGTAGACCTCCCTACTAGGCCCCTTGGTAGGCTAATTATATATAGTTTGGGATTGGAATCGGTGTTGGATAATCGAATAATCCACTTGATCATGTGGATAACCCATTGGTGTTCTACTAGTAAAGGTACCTTGGTGGTCAGGTCCTCTAAGTGAGGAGTTGACCTCACAACAAATTTCAAGACATCATGCTGGAATGATGAGATCCTTAGGAGAATAGCGAAGGTGACTACTATCAATGTACTGTGTAGGAGTGAGGATATCCTCATACCTATAATGGTGATTCTCAAGGCCTCTCCTAAATTTTTCTACCTTGTTGGCTCATGATTGAGCTTGGATATGCATTGTTGTCATGATGTATTGACTAGGTAAACCCCGAAGGAAACCCACACTAAAGAAAATTTTGACTTCCAAAAAAGTTTATGGATGTTATATACCAAAATGATCAGTGTGAAAAGATGATCACAATGGGCTAGGACTCCAAAATTGGACTTTTGGGTCAAAATTTTGTTTTTTTGAAATATTTGGCCAACCGGGGTTGTGGGGAAATGCCCACTTTTAAATTTTTTTAGGAAATTTTGATAAAAAAAGAGTTAGGACTCAAAATTATTGTGAGAGGTGAAAAAGGGGCTAACTAAGATGAAAAACTAAATTTGGTGATTTTTGGAGTTGTCTAGACCATTTTAATGTGGTTTTCCCTATTTTTGGCTTCAAAAATAGAGTAATCATAAAACCAACATAATTTTTTTTTCAAGAAAAATTAGGGTTTGGTCATATATAAAGGATATTATGTTGACTACCAAAAAAATAAGGAAAAACACAAAGTGGACAATATTATTATCTCTTTTAAGGATTACCTGTGCATTATTATCTCTTTTAATTCTTAGAAACACACAATCAAATGATCAAAGAAGCACACAAGCAAACAATGTGATTATCTCATTTAAGTTTTAGATGTGAATCCCCAAGTTTTTTTTGTGTGTTTAGATTTGTTGTTGCTCTTCATTTATTGTTCATTTTTTGGACTTATAATGAGGGAACTCAACCAAAGTGGTGACTAGGAACACTAGTGCCAAATATGAGGTCCTCAAAAGAGTCTAGGGTACACCGTTTAAAAACCACAATGAGTGGAGGGTTCACCTAGTTCCTACACTCTAAAACAACAAGTGTTTCCAATAGTAGGAGGGATTTTGAACACTAGTGATCTATTCCATCTTGACAGAGTGCCCTATTCTAACTAAGGTGGGGCAATTCGATGAAAGGAGGTGAAATCCAACATCACTAGTCTGAATTGGAGGTTGGTGATGAAATCCAACCTTACCAATGTTATTGTGATACGTGCAAGTGGGTGTGTTTCCTTTTAAACTTACAAAAATTAAATAATGAAGCACTCAATTATATTTAACTAAATGCAAAGAAATGACGTTTTACTTTCAAAAAATATGGATAAAAAGTAACCTACAAGATGCAAAACTCTAAATGATGGCCTACCCATTAGGTAGCCTACATGCAAGAAAACCATACAAGGGTATCATTACTTAAATTTTTTTTTTTTTCTTCTCTTTGTGTTATTTTTGCATTTATAATAAAATTAAACTATCTTTCTACCTTTCTATCAAACAAAGCATGCGATAAAAATCAAATTTCAGCAATTTCTGACAATGTAACAGAAAACCAAAAATTCAGGCACTTACCTTATCACCCAGGGAACCTGTTATTTCTAGCATCTAAGCAAAAAATTCTTTGTTTTATGGCCATCCTAGGGTGGTATGGATTTCGGTTTGATGTCCATACTAGGATGGGATGGTTGTGTGGTCGTCCTAGGTGGCACAAGGAGCAGTCCAGAGGTCGTTTTAGGCCAGAACGACCAATACCTACAACAGAAACCAAGCAAAAACCGAGGTTAAAATTTCAATTAAAGCAATAGGGATAGGGTCCCACCATGATCACCATTTAATTAGGATAAATAATGTGCACCTAATCAAGCTAAACAATATACATCTATCACTAATAAGTGATGAGCATCAAAATAGAAGCATTCAAATAGGCATGGAAAGATAACCAAAATACACGAAATGAAGTGAAATGAAGCTTTCTTATATTATTTTGATTATTAAAAACCATGGTTACATAAATTTCCCCTTGATTAATCTGGATTTATACAATTGTTACAAAATAGGGTGCCCAAAGGATAAAATCTTTTCAATAACTAGCGTGCACTTCCAATGTTCTTCCTCATACCCACAATTGAGGTGGGCGAACCTATGATGCCACTTCTTTGTCCTTCAATTTTATGATATTGTATTCCTTCTTTCTACACCGTAAAACCTGCACCTATACACAAAAAAATCAGATGTGTTAAATAGCAAGTGCATAATGTGAAATATGCAAAAACCCCATATGCATGAAAAGACTAGAAAATGTAAACTTACAATGTGCCTATATAAAACAACTAAAAATAATCTGAAATTGCATAGATATGTAAAATAGATTAATTTGGAAATATCTAATGACAAAAAGAAAAAAATTGCATCCTATGGCATGGCGTATTCGTGGTTTACCTACAAAGCCTACAAAAGAAAAAACAAGCTATTTATATACCAAAACACATCCAAATCAAATGAAACTTGGAAAGTATGCATAAAATATAATTTTAAGAGAAACCATATGGTTAGATTTGCAAAATCAGTAACAGTTTCATGTGCATCTTCATATGGTCCCCGAAAGCCTACAAAACACTAAAAATGCAATATCTCGCTCAATATGACTCCAAAATACATGAAATTTGGAAAATAGATTCATATGATACTATAGAATATGCATAAAAAATAATAGTAAATAAATAATGCACAAATATTCCACCATACCTTACAGGGATGGTGGTGACTGTTAGAGAATTGAGACCATCCTAGGGTGGGATGACCACCAATTCTGCCCTTATTTTGCCACCAATTCCTCTATGAATTGGTTAGGACCATTATAAATAGTTTTTTCATAAAATTTTATGGTGAAATTCACTCAGATGGTTTGGTTTTGCAAATAAATTGTACCTCCTAGTTCACTCGCAAACCTCCTTCGCTAGGTAGAGATTCTTAGGGAAAAAGACACAAAAAGGTGAGGGGAAATATTGGTAGCACTTTTATGCTATGTCTCAAAACTAATATCTATGTGATTTGTGTGGAAAATAGATCCAATTTATATCCAAAGGAGGCTCATGTGCAAGAAGGCATGCAATGTCATGCAGGGCAAGAGGCGTCGTTTGGCCAAAGTGTGGCATGCATTGGAGGGAGAAGAGAATATCCCTTTTTGGCCTTCCTCATGCAACATGTCATAAGGATTATACGCCCTCTAACCTGAATTATTGAATAGGTAGGGAAAGTGGTAGTTTATGGGTTCCATTTGTCTATATTTTGATTTTTTGGGGGTCAAAGTTCATGGTCGTCCCACCTAGGGACAACCACACATGGTCGTCCATGGGTGGGATGACCATGAACTGTGGCCATCCTTGGGTGGGACGACCATACCTACATGCCCCAAAACTTCCCAAAAGTGGGGTAATAGCTCCCAAAAGTGGTTAGTACCACTATTAAACCTTTAAGGGTTGCCCAAGGGGGCCATCTGGTCTCAACTTAGCTATTGATTTGGTAATCTAATCAAATTTACATGATTTTAGTGTCTATAGCTACAAAAGTTATTGGATGCCAATTTTGTCATCTCCTTAGATTATCCACCATGGTTGTCCAACATGGTTCTTGTCAAGAAGCCCAATTAGAGGATTTGCATTTGCACCAACTTTCAAGACCTGAACAAAGTGAATCCTAAGGATGATTTTCCTTTGTTGAGCATCGACACCCTAGTAGATGTCAAAGCAGACCACAAAATATTATCCCTCATGGATGATTTTTTAGAATAAATCTAGATTCGTATCAATCTAGAAGACCAACTTAAAACAATGTTCACCATGCCTTGGGGAAAATTTTTCTATAAGGTCATGCCTTTTGACCTTAAAAATATTAGTGCTACCTACCAATGCACCATGACATACATCTTCCATGATTACATGCATAAGATTTTGGAAGATTATATGGATGACTTATTGGCCAAATTATTATTATTCCATGAGCATCTCGATGTCTTGCACAAATTCCTTGATCACCTTTTGAGCATAACATGAGACTAAACCCCAAGAAGTGCACCTTTGGCATCACATCTGGAAAGCTCTTGGGATTTATAGTCTCTAAGTGAGGCATCAAAGTGGACCCCAACAAGGTGAAGGTAATACTTGAGATGCCTCCTCCAACTACCATTAAGCAACTCCAAATCCTATAGGGTAAGGTCATGTACATCAAGTGCTTCATAGTGCAATTATAATACAAATGCTGACCCATGAACAAGCTACTGCATAAGGGGGTCACATTCCATTGGAATGGCGAGTTTCAAGATACCTTTAATGCAATAAAACAATATCTAGATTTACTACTAGTATTAGCTCCACCTAGACCAAGAGTGTTGTTTTGCTTATACATCTTAGCCACTGATATTGCATTGGGTGCCATGTTAGCCCAAAACAATGAATTGCATAAGGAACAGGCTACTTACTATCTTAGCCACACCTTGGTTAGCTATGATATCAAGTACACATATGTTGATAAGTTATACCTAGTGATGGTTTTTGCTACCAAGAAGCTACACCATTACATGCTTAATCATACCATATATGTTGTACCAAAAGAGAATCCATTGCGATACATGATGAGTCATACTCATCACAATAGTCACATGGAAAAATGGATCATGTTGTTTATGGAGTTTGACCTAGAATTTATTGAAAATAAATAAATTAAGGGTCAGGTCATTATTGATAAAATTATAGAGGCTCCACTCTAGTATGAGCAGCCTCTTAGCATGGAGCTTCCTAATGATGGAGTCTTCCAAATATTAGAATCACCTGATTTTGATGAGCCTGAGTCACAAGCCGGTATGACTCTATTCTTATATGGCTCCAAGTGCAAGCAATGTGGTGGTTCAAGAATCATATTTTTCACACCTCAAGGGTCTCCTATATCCCTATATTTCAAACTTGATTTCTCATGCACTAACAAAAATTCCTAGTATGAAGTCTTGCTTATAGGTATTCAAATGGCTATCACTATGAAAATAACTAAGATCAACATTTTTGGTGACTCCTTACTCATCATAAACTAGGTCAAAGTGATTTTCCAAGTGCCTAGTTTTACAAGCCTATAAATCCCTTGTGGATAAAATCCTGATAAAGTTTGAATGGTATGAAATTAAGGTGCTCCCTCGATCATCTAATAATTTTGTGAATACAATGGTCTCCCTAGGATCCTTGATCCTTCAGAATCTTGCTGATGAGATGACAACCATTCAGGTCAAAATGTTGTTGCAATCTGTGGTTGAGCATGAGAGCACTCAGTCCATGCTAGAAGTCCACTTGATTCATATTAAACCTCATAAAGATAGAAACTCAAGAATTCACGAGTGCCTGAATCATGATACTAGGGAGACTCTATTCCCTCAAAATCCTTTTGATAGCAGTACAGTGCTATTCTTACTAGTTCTACTCCACTCAACATTTGATCAAGATGAATTTCAAAAGGGATAAGAAATCCATGCAATCGAGGCTTCCTCACAACCTCAAGGGACTCCTATACCCCATATAGGTCACCCAAAAATACTCCAAGGATATCTACACACTGCTTAGTCAACCCAAAATACTCCTAGGTGTTCTATGACTGTCTAGGTCACCCCAAAATACTCCAAGGATATCTACGTACCGCTTGGTCAACCCAAAATGCTCCTAGGAATTCTATGACCATCTAGGTCACCCAAAAATGTTCCAAGGGTATCTAAACACCACTTGGTCAATCCAAAATACTCATAGGTGGTCTATGATCATCTAGGTTGCCACAAAATTCTCCAAGGGTATCTACACACCACTTGGTCAATACAAAATGCTCCTAGGTGATCTATAACCATCTAGGTCACCCCAAAATGTTCTAAGGGTATCTACGTACCACTTGGTCAACCCAAAATACTCCTAGGTGGTCTAAAACTATCTAGGTCACCCCAAAATGCTCCAAGGGTATCTACATACTTCTTGGTCACCCAAAAATGCTCCTAGGTGGTCTATGATTGTCTAGGTCACCTCAAAATGCTCCAAGAGTAGCTACATACTGTTTGGTTAACCCAAAATGCTCATAGGTGGTCTACAACCATCTAGCTCATCCCAAAATTCTTCAAGGGTATCTAAGTACCACTTGGTCAACCCAAAATACTACTAGGTGGTCTACGACTGCCTAGGTCACCCCAAAATTCTCCAAGGGTATCTATGTAACACTTGGTAAACCCAAAATGTTCCTAGGTAATCTATGACCATCTAGGTCACCCCAAAATACTCTAAGGGTATCTACACACCACATGGTCAACCCAAAATGCTCCTAGGTGGTTTATGACCATCTAGGTCACCCCAAAATGCTCCAAGGGTTTCTACAAACTGCTTGGTCAACCCAAAATGCTCCTAGGTAGTCTATGACCATCTAGGTCACCCCAAAATGCTCCAAGGGTATCTATGTATCGCTTGGTCAACCCAAAATGCTCCTAGGTGGTCTATGATTGTCTAGGTCATCCCAAAATGCTCCAAGGGTATCTACATACCACTTGGTAAACCAAAAATGCTCCTAGGTAGTCTATTACCATCTAGGCCAACCCAAAATGCCCCAAAGGTATATATAAGCTCTTTGGTCACCCAAAATTCCCCAATAGCATCCATTAAGCCCATTGGTCAACTCTGTATATATATATATATATATATATATATATATATATATATATATCAAAAATCCAAAAACATTATCAAAACATCAAAACTACAAAAATATTGCATACCATTTCATTATATCATCACTTGCATTAGGCGTACTCATCATTGCACCTTACATTTTAGAATTGCTCATACCTATCTAGCACTGATACTGTATAGTAGTCATAATTCAAAATCAATGTTGTTCAAGTCATCAGTCACATTATTTCATATTTCACTTATCATTTCCACATACATTTACCACTTTTCATATTTGTGTCCATTCCTTTCACCTATTTATTTGTTCTAGAATATCATTAGGATTTTTGGTCACTCAGCCATCTCTAGTTTTCTTTTCAAATTTTGTAGAAAGATAGCTTGATTTTTAGGAGGTAGATTCTTGCTTATATTGTACCTTGTATACATCAAAATCACAACATATTTTTTACATTAAATCCAAGTTTTGCACAATGAAATATGAAACCTACAAAGTGGTCTAGGTTACCTTAAGTGAAAATATTATCTTGCTCATCCCCCTATGTGAATGGTTCAAGAATGTTGAGAATTGACAAAAGGACAAGCTCCTCCTTACCCAATTTCCAAAAATAAATAGTGGTTTTCACCACTATCAATAAAGCAAAATCCCACAAAAGCAAAAATCAAAAGCAAAATAAATAGTGGTTATCACCACTATCTAAATACCTTGCTCAAAGAAAACAAAATACAAAATAAATAGTGATTTTCATCACTAAGCATGAGCAAGTATCCCTGAAATCAAATAAAAGAAAAGAAGGGAGTCCTAAACTTGAATCCCTAGAAATATCAATATTTGACAAACTATTAGGTGATCCTCATTAAAATTTAGGTGGCATCAAGTCTGCCTAGCAATGGTGGTATCCTTACGCATGATGATATGCCTATCACATTAGCTTATTGCATGTGTATAGACCAATGTTTGCATGTGTATGAGCTAGATTTTGGTAATCTATACTTCCTACTGGTCTAATCCAACTATGTACAAAACCTAGGATCATGATAATCATAGGATGATATTCAATATATGGGCTGCATCAATCCTATTTGGCACTGGGGTAATCTTATGTGTATTACAAAAATGAACTCACTTGCACACACATGGATATTGAGTATATGGGTCATCCTAGATGATTCATACCTTGTCAAAAAGTCTTGCATGGTTAGTATATAAATTTTGATCAGTTGACTAGAGTGTATGAGTATCATGAAAACCTCAAATACATCCTATTATTAATTCCATTTTATCACATGTATGTGAGTTTACATTTTTCATAAATCCATTACATAGTATTATGACAATAGTACACATGAATTGATGAATTCTATTCAATCTATGGTGCTAACATAGTACGTCATATAGTATCCAAATTTCACCATCTAGATAAAATACACCATTCATAGCATTATGCATCCATGCATATACATATCATAAAATCAAATCAAATCACAACATATGCATACATCATAAGCATCCATCAATACATCATAGAGCAAATAGATACATTGCATACATCTCAAAAAAATAATAGGAAACACATGATGATAAAACATAAAAGCTCATATATAACTATATATGTATGGGGTAAAAATATACATCATAGTCCTCTTGCTTCCCATAGGCTACAATAAATTAGGTCCTCCGACCTCACACTACCAAAAATCTAAAATACAAAAAGAGCCATCAGAGTCCAGTGCTATGACTCTCACCCTGAACCTTAGGTCAAGTCCACCAAGAACCCTTTGACCTACCACCACATACCCTATATACCCTCTTTATAGAGCTAGGTACCCCCATCCTACCCTAATACTGTGTGGTACCACTCTATTGACTCTGGTATGACCCACTAGAATATGGATGGACTGGGATGTGTCCCTTATGGTGCACTACCACATCCTCCAACTCATCAGTATAGATTCACTCATGTTGGCATCTCACCTGGTAGGTATCCACTAAGACCTAGAGCTATGCCACATAATATCGTAGCATATCCATATCCCCACTACTAGGTACCTCCCTACTAGGGCTCTAAGATCTCAACTATACCCGTAGAGTTGCTATCTATTCTTAGGTATCTTGTACCTGTGTTCGAATGAGATCTCTCTCCTACTTGAACTTGATCATCTCCTCATACAAATCTATATCTGTGTCATCCCATGTGACCTGCTATACCTACACCCCTTGTTCCCTAGTGTCATCATCCCTAAAGTCACCCTAATCTCCTAAGTCTAAGAGGTTTGCTTGCTCATCTACCATGTGACCAAACCCATGTCATTCACCTGCATCTCCTTGGCCCTCCTTAGTAATGACCTAATGAGCCTCCATTGTTGACCCTATAGCATCTCCCCCTAGTGGTGTCTCTCCCTACCACTAGCACATCACCCTCCAATATTCATACTCTTTTGTAGTCCTAACATCATCCAAGTCTAGAATGTCTACTACAGGATCTGCCTCCCCTCCTACCGCCTCTACTATCAACTAACTTAATATTTTCTCATTCCTATGACACTAGTAGACCACTGACTCATTGGGAAACCCTTGTAATAGCATAAATTACCACATAAATTTATCATAAGGGAATAACTCCTATTTTGTCCCATGTCGACCAACCAACCATGTGCCTCGCATCATCCAGTGAAGCTGCACCTCAGCATTGAACCGTGTTGGGCAATCCCTAAAATATATCTAGAGTACATCCACTAATTTGAGTCCTAAAAAATACTATGTATAATGACCCATGTTGCCTACACAGCACCGAATCTATCCTACCTCCTGGACCCACTACCATAGGATCCCGTAGCCAATATCTTAGTCTGCCAACTATACCTGTGACGTCCAAGGTAATCTCTATGGCCAATCCATAGCTATGTGTTTCTATTCCAACATATGCAATAGGAAGTTGCATCCCAATTACTTCCACCCCTAAGAGCATATCTCATACAGCTATGCCAGTAGCATCATCCCCCATGCCATCACTAGTGGTTTCTCCATAATACACCCTACTAGAGTAAACACTAACTCCAAAAGGTTACAGGGAAACCTAACGCTCGATAAGTCTGGTAGTAGTATATTCAAGGTCATCATCATCATTAAAACATGCCTAACATCCAATACCCTAGCCTCATACCAATACCCCACTAGTATTCCTCCACTGAAAGAGTCCCCTATCGCCTCCTTCGTAGCCCTATCAAAGTACCGCTCCATCACTGTGTCTCTTCAATCTCAAGGAGTAGACTCGATCGACCACCCCTCTATAAAAATGTGTAAGATACAATATATGTCCTCAAACATCACTATCATCTCCCCTATCGGTATGTAGAAGGTGTTGGTGCGTGGATCCCACAAGTCAATAAGCACAGTCAAGTAGGCACAATCGCCCACCATGGGCTCTAATTGCATCACATGCTTAAGGCCAATGGTATCAAGCCATTTCCAGTCTACCTCATTTAACAAGTCTCTCATGGTATCAAAGAGATCCAAAAATCAATACCGAATCTTAACCACTTGGTAAAGATAGGTCGGTCAATAATAAGCACCAAATAGGCTTCAAAATGACCCAAAAATACCTAAAAAAAGACCAAAAATAACCATTTTTTCAAGCTAGTTTGTGACCATCCCACCCAGAGAAAGCCCATAAATTTGTGATCGTCCCACCTAGGTATGGCCACTAACCATCCCATGCTGGCCAGCCCACCAAAATATGGCCCCCAAATTGGGCCAAAATAGGCCTTTTAGGACACCAAAAATAACAAAAATTAAGCAATAAAAAAGCCCTAAAAAGTAATAAAATTGCATAAAAACACAAAAAAATCATAAAAAATTATAGGGCATCCCTAATTAGGTTCAATTACCGAGGATTTAGTGTGCTCTTCCAAAAAGAAAAAACAAGCAATAATTCCACTTTTAACACTAGCATAGTGTAGTAAGAAATTCAACTCTTACCCATCTCGCACCGGCTCCACCGTTGGATGAGTCTACACACTGGATCATGGTGACTGTAGGATGATTTTAGTAGCACTCCTTTATGTATAATCCTTCTCCTCCTCCTCACCTCTCAAGATGCAAAGTTGCAAATGCACAAATAAGCCCAAATGACCCATTTTTGGCTTAAATAACCTTCCCAGGGCCCTGACAATTCTTGGGTGGTATGAGTGGCTAATTGGCTGGCTGTACCACCTTGTTATGGTAATAAAATATTCCACCATCCCAACCTAGGATTTCCACCAAACAATTTCATCAAAACAACTCAAAATGCACTAAAACAGGTCCAAAACCCACCAAAAATAGCTCAAATTTGGTCAAAATTCAATAGGCATCCAAATGAACCCAAAGTGCTCATGGAGAAATGGAAAATTCCTTAATTTAATACCTAATAAGGCCATTGTTTCCATAACACTCCACGGGAATAAAATTTAGACTCCTTTCTTCCATGAAGCATCAACAAAGTCACCAAAATCCTCTCATAAATGCTCCATTTTTCAATGAGTAAAACCGGAGGAAACCCTAAAAAAGTCATGTCAAGTGACTCATCACTTTTATCATTGGTTATTCCTTCATTGAATCATTGATTTATGGGGTAGTCATACTTAAAAAATTCATAATAACAATCAACAATCACACACTCAATCATGCAAATTGTGTTCGTTCAACGAATAATTAACAAAAACAATCACGCCCCTGCTTGGGGAATCAAACAAGCAAAAATTTTAATTAAAAAAATGCTTGGAATTATAGAATAATGAAGGATCAAAGGCCTTTACCTCTTCATGACTGAACAATTTACAAGATCAAGTAAACCTTATGGGAGAGGTTGTACTTGAAGCAAGTTCCTTAGCTTGTCATAAGCAAGGATTCAAGAACACATGCTCTTTCCACAATTGGGGCATCTAAAGTTGATTAGGTTATTTAATAAACCTAATTATTTATCACTTTAGTCATATATTTTTGCTTAGAGTTGTGTTGCACACAATGCATCTCAAAAAGGGGCATCTGTAGACACTAAAATCATGTCAATCTGATTAGGTGACTAAAAGCATTGGTTAATTGACATCATATGGCCCCCTTGGGAAACCCTCAAAGGTTTACTAATGGTACTAACCAATATAGGAAGTATCTAACCCAATTTTTGGAGGTTTTGGGCCACATAATAATGATCCTCCCACACTTGTATGGTCATATTTTATGGTCATCCCACCCAGGGACTGTGGTAAAGTAGCCATCCCTGGGTGGGACGACCACAAGGTTTGACTCCCAAAAAGTAAAATTTAGACAAATGGCACCCAAAAATGCTATATATCCCACCTATGAGATCATGCATGACCTAAAGGTGTAGAATCCTTATGACATACTACAAAATGGAGGCCAAAATAGGATATTCTCGTCCCCCTCCAATGCATGCTTGGTTTTGGACAAGTGGCACCTCTTACCCTGCATGCCCTTGCAAGCCCATTTGCCAAAATGTCCCCTTTGGATATAAAATGGATCCATTTTCCACACAAAATAGAGAATATTTTTGATACATAGCAATGAAGTGCTGCCAAGATTTTACCTCACCTTTTTGTGCCCTTTTCCCTCGGAATCTCTACCTAGCGAAGGAAGTTTGTGAGTGATATAGGAGGCACAATTTATTTTCAAAACCAAATAATTTGAGTGAATTTCACTACTAAATTTTATTACAACACTATTGAGGAGGTTCCTAACCAATTTACAGATAAATTTGTGATAAAATAAGTGCAGAGTTGGTGGTCATCCCACCCCAGGATGGTCCCCAATCTATGACAATAACCACCGTCCTTGCAAGTTATGGTGGTAGATCCGTGCATTATTTATTTACCATTTTTTATAAGAATATTATAGGATAGTATGTGAACCTCCTGTCCAAATTTAATGTATTTTGGAGTTATATTGAGTGAGATATTGCATTTTTAAGTTTTTGTGGGCTTTCGGGGACTATCTGAAGATGCACTTGAAAATATGATTTATTTTGCAAATATGACCATATGGGTTCTCTTAAAATCATGTTTTATGCATAATTTACAAGTTTCATTTGATTTTTATGTATTTTGGTCCAAAAATTTCTTGTTTTGGTTTTACGGGCTTTGTAGGTGTGCTACAAATGCGTCACGCAATCAGAGGTAATTTTTGTTCTGTTTTCAATTATATCTTCCAAAAATCATGTATTTTACATATCTATGCAATTTCATATCATTTGGAGTTGTTTTAGATAGGTGCATTGCATATTTACACTTTCTATCTTATAGTTGCATGTATGGATTTTGCTTGTTTCACATTCTACCCACTTGTTATTTGATAAATCTAGTTTCCTTGTGTGCAGGTGCAGGTTTCATAGCGCATTAGAAAGGAATACAATATAAGAACAACAAATAATGAAGTAGCAGCATCATAGGTTCATCCACCTCAATTGTGGGTACGAGGAAGAACATTGGAAGTGCACATGAGCTTGTTTGAAAGGACTTGATCCTTGGGCACCCATCATTTTGTAAATAATTGTATCACACTAAGAGCCCTCAAGGGGATGTTTATTGTAACCATGTTCTGATTTACCAAATGAAATAAATATAAACACCTTTTCTTGCACTTATTTGGCTTCTATGGTTGCTTAAATCTATCCTTTTGTAATGCTTAATCAATAACAGATATAGATGCATATTTTTTAACACTCTTAGGTGCACCGTTTTTCCCCTACTTCACCTAGAATATGATGGAAGGCTCCATGCATGTTTGGATGCTCCCAAAAAATATGTTTAAGGTATTATAATATTGAGATTTTAGTTCAATAGACTTGACAATATCCATTAATGCCTCACAATGTGGGGGAGATTGTTGAATTAACTCATATATTGACAATTTGGCAGAAGCTATATTTAGACTTGTGGTTAACCAACTACTTAACAAAATGACTAGTCATGGTGGATGATTGATTGGGAGATTTGGCAGATTTTATTGGCTAGGGATATGTATGGGTTATGAATGGTTGGGAAAAACTTGGATGGGTGGCAATGTAGAATGTTGTGACACGCTTGAGGTGGTTGTCATTGTTGGTTATTCCTTTGACCTGTAGTGACCACATGAATGACCTCTACAAATACTTGGTATTGTTGTATGTGATTGACTTGATTAGGAGGATTTTTGGTGTTAGTTCCCCCTAAATTTGGTTGAACCTCTTTGTGATGAGGAAGTGGTGTTTGATATATACCAAGGTTTTGCTTTTGTTGAGCGAGGGGATTATCAAGCTTGATCATCCCTAAGTCAATAAGGTCTTTGACTATGTCTTTAAATACATAGAAATTGTTAATGTCATGCCTATTTTACCTATGATAAGGACAAAATAGATGTTCTCGATAATGTTTCCCATGTTTGGCAGGATCATCTGGTCTAATATCGGGTAAAGCAAGTTTATTTATCTCATACAATATTCCAAAAAGGGAGAAATATGACTTGACTAAAGGTGTATACTAATGAATTTTTTAGACAAACTATTTTCGGGGATGGTTTTCCATAATTGGTATTGTATTTTGCACTATTGGAGCTTGTGTTGTCGAGGGGACCGCATGATATGCAATTGGTTGCAATGTTTGTTGCATAGGTTTTTGTTGAATCATTGCTGACTGGATCATGACCACTTGATTGACTTGATTGAATTGGGTGGCTAGGGTAGCCTGTGTTGATTTTTGTTTGCCAGAATAGTTGCTTTTGTATTGGCCTTTACTTTGAGATTCTTTCTTTTTAGGCTTAAGTATGCCTTCTTGGATTTTGATATCCTCAATGACACTAGCCCGAGCTAAATATTCTTCAAATTATTGATAAGTTTGTAGTTGAAGCATCCAAGAGATAGGTTTTAAGAAAATATTGGTGAATAACTTAATTAGATTATCTATTGGAAGGGTGAATGGCAATTTAGTGATGACAACCCTCGAACGGTTTCTAAAATCATAGATAGATTCATCATCATGTTGTCTTAAAGTGTAGACATCAAACAATGAGATTATTTTTGACATTTAAGATGAAATGATCAAAGAATTTATCAATAAATTGTTCAAAAGTATAGATACTATGGCTTGGTAATTGATTGTACCATTCTATGGCATCCCCTCCTAATGTTTGAGGAAAAGTTCAAAGCATGAGAGAATTGTCATTTTGAATTCTAAAGTAGGCATGTACAAAAGTGCTCACATGTTCTTTGGGATCCTCAGTTCCCTTATATTTATCAAACTTAGGTACCATGAAATCTACCAGATAAGGCAAGGATGGTACCAAATGGTGAATTGGTTGATTTATAAATTGGCGTAAGGTTAGTTTTTGGTTTGAAAAACTAGGCGTATATTGCATCAATTGCTCTATTTGTTTTTGCATGGCCTCAATTCGAGGGTCTTCCTTAGGAATGTGAAAGCCCTAAATTACCTAACGAGTTTGTGGCAAGGTGGATACATGTTGTGGAGTGACTAAGATATGAGGATATTGGTATTGATGGCTAGGCAAATTTGATGGGAATTAATGAATGGGATATTGCTGACAAAAATATGGGAAATTTTAGAATGATGTTGATGGATGAAGGTTATGGCTAGGTTGGCCAATGGGAATAGGATGGGTAGTTATGGCTTGGTGGGGGAATAAGGATAGAAACCATAGAATATTGTGGTGCCCATGATGGACCCTAGTTAACAAGGACATTCTAAGTAGAGTTATGTGAAGGCTTAGAGTTTTCTTGTACTTGTTGTTGAGAATTTTGATGTTTTCTAAGCAATTTTGTTAGGTGTTCCCATGCTTCACTAATATATCTATTAGAATCTAAGGGTATGGAGTTAGATGTTATGGAAGATGTGGTTTGGGTACAAGTTACACTAGGTATGGCAACTTGTAAGGCTAGGACTTGTGAAATAGCATTTACATGTGCCTCATACAAGGGATTGGTGTAAGTGGAGGTGTATGAGGTGGTAGGAGAACATGAAGGTTAAGGGAATGGACACATGTGATGAAGGTGTAACTAATGCCTTAAAAATAGGGTTGGTATACACCTGGGTAAATCTAGATGGTAGACAAGCTCTTGCTATAAAGTAGACTCCTGTCTAGGTGAATTGGGAATAGACTTTAAGATATAATTAGAAGAATTTATGAGAGCTTCTACTTTTTCCATATCTATATGGGTAATGTGGTTTTCTATGGTAGGGGAGGTTGACTCCTCTTGGGACATGGTCATATGATAATTTGTGGATTGTAAAGAATGTGAGGGACCTGCATACAAATATTGCATGTCACATTTAAGGAATTTACCACAAAAGTGGTGGGGAATGTGGATGAAGGATCCATTAAATTATCTTGACGTATAACTTTCTTTTGGTTTCTAGTTAATACCATAAGCGAATAATTCAAGATACAAATTAAACTATCAAATGTAACACAAAACTAAAATCTTTAATGAGTAAAAAGGAAAAAAACAACCAATGCTAAGTTTCAACCAGTGTGGCTTACCTTGTTCATTGATTATCTCCTTTTTAATGTGCATTCATTTTAATATTGCTTAATAAAACCAAGGTAAAAACTATGGTGAATATAGGGAAACGAGATTCTTTTTGGTGATGAAATTCAACAAGTTTTCTTGGGGGTATCCTATGGTTTCTATGGGCAGAGATTGGTGGATGGATATGAATGCCACCATCACCAAATCTCAAGAAATGGTTGGTGATAAAATCCAACCACTAATATTTTAGTGAAACATATTGTGTGTAAATTTTTCCTTTTAAGATTTCCATTTAGTAATGTGGAAAAACAATATTAAAAGCAACTAATTTCATAAATCTAAATCATAAGCCAACAAGAGAATACCAATTTCTTCAAAGGGTGTGAAGTACATTGCTTAAGACCCCTTGTCAAAGACAACTGGAGGGTTTGTCCACCCCTTTGCTTGGAATCACCCAATGGTAGGAATACTCTTGGCACCGTAATGATGTTACAACTTATATAAATAAAATAAGCTACTTCTAAACCTAAAATGCAGCTCTAATTTATGCATATTGGCAATTCAAATGCAATCAGAATGCAACACTTTATATTTGTGAATACATTATAAACATAAACCCTAACTGGAATGTGTGAATGGATGAAAAAAGAAATCTAAAATGTAAAATAACATGAATTTTTTTCTAGATTACTTGGTTATTGTTTATTTTATTCCTGAAATCTAAAAAACACATCAAAGAACCTAAAATACTTAAAACAAAAAACTTGGATTTTAGACAGTGCACTTACTGGACATATTACATATCTGCTCCAAATCATTGCAAAATGCACCTAGGAATTTCTAAGATTCCCCTAGGCACTTTTGGAACACATATGGGAATTTTTGTATTATCCTCAAGTGTTGTAGAGCATTCAAACACTTCCTATAACTTTCAACAAGTCTTCAGAAACCCTAACATATGAAAAAAACATGATTTGCACTCCTAAAAATTTGCAAAATAAGATAACAAACAACAATTTAGAATTCAATATAAATCAAAACATGAAACCCTTAGGAGGTCCCATCATGATTACCATTTGTAGAGCTAAAAACACAACACCAAGCAATGCTAAATAAAATATAATTCAAATGAACAAGATATTACACAACAAATGAGTTTATATTAATGAGGGGAGCCTAAAAACTTTGTTGTTACAATAATGGATTTAAGAATCCTCTTTGATACAATTTTTATAAATATTTCTAGGGTTCTTCAAAACCCTAGCCACAACAAATGGTGGCATCTTCAGATGCATCTTTGCTCCCAACAAGTGTGAATGGAATTCTATGTATTCGATGTTGAGCCACTCCAACTTAATCAATTGTCCAATGCTTTTGATATACTGTCCAATCTACACACAAAGAAACACCAAAGAGTTAGTAATAATAATGAGGGCTCCACTATGTGATCCCTTAGAGATCACAACTAAAACCCTAGCTATAATAGTAAGAATACGAATAGAATTAAATATTCCAAAAATATGACAAAATAAAATAGATTTACCTTGCTCCTTGCTTGTTGTCTATTGATGGTTGGATTTTTTGCAAGTTGATGGTGAGGGTGTGTCCTAGCGACACTCGAGGATCTCACTTGTAGTAAAAATAGGGCACTAAAATGTATCCAAGCATTTGGGAGGTCTATAGAGTGCAGCAAAGAACTCAAGAGGATGATAGAGAGCAATAGGGCATTTAGGAGGATGGCGAAGAGTAGTAGGGCATTTGGGAGGACGATGGAGAGTAGCAGGGTACTCAGAAGGATGATGAAGAGTAGAAAGGTGCTTGAAAATTTAGATCAGATCTATAGAAGCATATTAGATGAGGGCGAGGGATGTGATGGCAGTGGCAACGAGCGAGGGAACAAGGAATATGATGGATGGAGTGGGGGTTAGGGCACAAATGTTGGGTTGGAACTCTAAGGCACTTTGAAAGCTCGAGGAATCTTAGGGGACTTAGGGAATTCAATCAGTTAGTAAAATTAGGCACTTAGGGGTTAATCCATCAAAATATCTCCTATTTATAATCCAACCTAGGGCATGCTAGGGTTTCAATGACACTAATCGTGTGGCTAAGATTAAAGTATATATAAGGGTAGATATTAAATTTAATGTGTGGTATGGATTGAGGTAAATGGATGGATGAGATTAAATAAAATTGAATTGCTAAGATCAATTCATTTATATAAATATATATAATATATATATATATATATATAAATATATATATTATAATATATTATTTATAATATATTATATATAAAATATTATTATTTAAATATATATAAATAATAGGCAAAAATGGTGGGAAAGCTAGGATGAAGGGCAAGTGGCTAGATTTTGGTGTCTACAACTTGCTCCCGATAAGACCTATAACCTGCACACATAAGCACCTACAAAGCATCAATAGCAAATTTAAATCCTCTAAATATGAGGCCCATTTCATGATAATACAAAATGGAAAGGAAATGCATAAAATAATGAATAAATGCATGAAATACCGAATGAAAATGTTGTTAAACTATGTTAGAAACATAATTAAAAACTGCTAAAGTTGATCTAATTACTAAAATATAGAAAATTAAACATCATCATAGCAAGGTTGTCATTAATAATAACGGTGGGTTCTACTAGCCATATTTGGGTCTGATGGCTTCGCCTATGGGCTACTAGTGAGAACAATGACCATAGAACAAAGACCTTGTTCTTTGTACTTTATGCTTGGAGATGTTCAATTCGACTATTGAATTGATGTTTAAGGTTCATTATGTTATAAAACATAGCTTGATCATAGGAATTGGCTTGAATGTGTGGTGAATTGATGATGAACAACAGTAATATTTTTCCTTCAATCTCCAATGCACTCCATGGATGTGAATTAAAACTTCATGATGCAATTTTGGTAGCACCTTGACGCTTATGAGAGATTGAGCTCTCTAATCACAAAATAGAAGCACTTCATTACGTCAATTGGGGATCAATTCTCTTTTTTCTACAATTTTTTTGGGAACCTTATATAGACCTCCCAAATTGACATCTTAGCTTGTTGAAGAAGCCAAGACCAATATTTAGTTAGGCTCAGGGAGGTGAGGCATCACTTTTGAAAGGTTTTGACGTGTAACTATCAAAGAATAGTTGCTCTGTAACTGATTTTACTCAGCTTGAGAAGTCCAAGTTTGTAATAGATGAGGTCATCCTCTATAGTTGTGACCCTTTCTAGGACCATCATCAACTCCAGTGGCTACCATGCAACTTCTAGGAGGGAAAACAACCTAGAATTAAAAGGACTAGTTTACCATGTTTGAGTGATTAGAACCAATTTTAGGTTTTGGAAAGGTCCAAGATGAGTCATATGGCCTAAATAGGTGTCCACATGAGTAGCCTCGTCAACATTACATGTTTTAGGTGTCTACAAATATATTAAAAAAAGGTTTTGTATTATCATTTGATAAAGTATCTTATGGCTGGATGTTTAGAGAAATACTATATAGTTAGTTATTGGATTATTGTTCTAATTTTAATGTGGATATTGAATAAGTATATGTTCATATTATAGTTTTAAGAACTTTAAAATTTGTTTTAAGGATTATATTTCTTTTAAAATGTTATGAAAGTTTATTTTTTAAGTATGGAACTTATTATTTGATGTTTGGACGTGGATTCCAATTAATATAGTGGAACTCAAGGGGGTTCTGGTAGACACCCAAAAGTTGCACATTGCTATACCTACGTACTTGTAGATCATTTTGGACACTTGTAGATCTACATAGGCTGTCCTTGGTACCCCTAGGCTATCATAGACCAATGTAGACTATTGTATATCCTCCTAGACATGCATAGATTATTGTAGTAATGCGTAGTCATACATAGATAGTCATAGTCATGCGTAGATCACCATAGATTGTCATAGCATCGTGTAGACTCCAATATACCATTCCATTGGCTTTTAGGTCCTAAACCCTCATAATACTTCAAAATCACATCCCATGCACTGGGATATCCTTCGACAACCTATTTACACTCAATTGAGGCCCCCACGGGGTGTCAGTTGACCAAAATAATTAACAAGTCAATACCTAAAATCTAATTTAATGTTGACTTCACTTAAGTCACATTTTTAGGGTAAAATTGATTAAAAGAATCCTTAATCATGATTAACACTAATTACATCCTCCCACATGTGTGAAATTAAGGTTTGTTAGGATATTTCTTTAATCATATCCTAAATTGATTTAAACATCTCCTAATCAGGATTAGCCCTAATCCATCCTCAAACATGTCTGAGGATGAGATATTTCTCATAAGGAAGCATTTTATATTGAGTTGTTATTGAAAATCTAATCTTGTTAATATATTAGAATTTCAACAAGTTTTATGCATGTTAATGGTTAACCTGTCTATTATTTTAATGTATTGCACATTTTCCTTAGGAGATTGCACCTCATTAAAGGTTGGATTACGTGCATGTGGATCATTTTAATGCAGATTTTATGTAGGATACTAATATTGTAGGGTATTTTTGGAATCTCTAGATTGCAACATTTGTTTTATTTCTTTCATTTTCATTTTATTTTATTTTTCTAACCCTATCTTTTCATTTTTTTTAACTTTTATAAAATAAAATAAAAAATTAAAATTCCAAAAATAACTACACAGAGTTCAAGAAAAAGCTTTAAAGTTTCATTTAAAGCAAGTTCATTTTTGTTTTGAAGTAAATTTAAAATTCCAAAAATATTTAAAGTTTGCATATTTTAAGAGGAATTTTGTAATTTCAATATTTACATGATGTAACATTTTTAGACTTTACATTTTGTTTTCAAAGTAATAAATTAGCTTCCCTTTATGAAAATTACAATTTCATCAAAGGGGGTAATTTATATGGCATACAAAGGCTATTACATGTTCAAAGTTAGTCATTTACATTATCTTATTTCATGCTCAAAGCAACATAAAATGAATCCAATCATCATTTCATATTCATATTTCAGGGATAGATCACTTTAATAAATTAGAAATAAAAATGAATTAAAATCAATTTCATGCACTCATACATCATTTTATTTCTACACATAAGGGAAATCAATCCCTTTCATTTTATTTCTGCACATAAGGGAAATCAAGCCCTTTCAGTTAATGAACAATAAAAGCATAGCATAATAAAATAATACCAACATAGGATCCTTGTTAACAATTATTTTCAAATCACTAAGGTATTCCAAGCACTTATTTGACACATTTTCATAAGCATACAAGCACACATTAAGTAAAAGGAACCTTGGAGAAATGTTTATTTCTTTGCAAGAGAGGGTTTTCTAATCAAAATTCTAACTATGAGTGTGGTTTTACAATTGGATAAAATTACCACTCAACACCTCTGCCTAATCATCCTAAGTTGTTCCTCCATCACTTGAACCGCGTCTGGTTTGATGATATCATGATACTTGGGATTATCCTAAGATAGAGGAGTTCTACATCACCTACCATATAGGGCTTCAAGTAGGGCCATATCCAAGGAAACATGATGACCATTATTATACGTAAATTCCATAAGATGCAAAAAGTCTTCCCATCGAGACTTTTGGTCCATGCAGTACATATGAAGCATGTCTTCCAAGACCTGGTTTATCCTCTCTGTTTGACCATCTATTTTTAGATGGTATATAGAACTTATGTTTAGCTTTGTGTCAATTGCATGATGAAGAGATTGCTAGAATGTAGATGTAAATATAGAGTCTCTATTTGAGATAATCACTTCAGGAAACCCATGTAACTTGAATATCTCTTTGGCAAATATATTAACCACCACTAGAGAATCATCCTTGGTGCTCCCTAGTATAAAGTGTGCAACCTTGGTCAACTTATCAACCACTACAAGGATATCATCATGTTGATACCTATTCTTAGGTAATCCCACAATAAATTCCATGGATATGACCTGCCACTTTTGCACAGGTATATCATGTGGGTATAAATATCCTATCGAATGCCTATGCTCAACTTTCACTTTTTGGCATTCCATGCATCTAGCCACAAAATCGATGATATCCTTATTCATACATCTCTAGTAGATTTTATTTTCATATTCTGCCTCATATTGGCCCCTATAGGATGAGTAGAGTAAGGATATCTATGTACCTCTTGTATGATCAATCTCCTTAAATCACTAATCTTTGTTATGACAACCTTTGAAGCACAAAAGCCCATAATTTATGTTGAAATCCTTGTTTTCTCTTGGATTTCTTACCATATTTATCTGAATATCACTAATAATACTAATTATATGATTACTTCTTTTTGACTTGGTACATCAAGTCTATGTGACTATGGGTTAGCGCAACTATATGCCTTCTTCCACTTAAGGCATTAGAAACCTTGTTCTCTTTACATTTGATATATTCTATATCAAAGTCATACCCAGCTAAGAGCTTGATCCACCTTCTATATCTAGCATTGAGCATAGGTTGAGTGAATATGTACTTCAAACTCTGATGATCGATTCTTAAATCAAAGGGTTTCCCTATCAGGTAGTGCCACCACATATTGAGTGCATGCACGATCGATGCTAGTTCCAAATCATGTGTAGTATAGTTCACCTCATGCTTCTTGAGTTTCCTTTACTCATATACCACAACTAGTTCATGTTGGGATAACACTCCTCCTAATCCTTCCATTGTTGCATTAGTACAAACTAAAAAGTTCCCCTGAGGATCTAGAATATTCAGTATAGGTGTTGTAGTAATCTTCTGTTTGAGAAACTATAAAGAAACCATACACTTTTTTATCCATTTAAATTCCTTTCCTTTCCTTTGAATATTGGTTATTAGATAGGTGATCTTGGAATTGTTCTTCATAAATAACCTATAATGCCCATGAAACTTCATACTTTAGACACATTAATGGATGTTGGCCAACTCAAAATGGCCTCAATATTCTTGGGATCTACTACAATTCCTTCCACAAATATAATATGTCCTAGGTATTGTACCTCTAGGACATAGAAGTCACTTTTTGATAAATTTCCATAGATTTGGTTCTTCCTTAACTACTCAAAAACTATCCTCAAGTGCCAATAATGTTCTTCCTTATTCTTAGAATATATCAAAATATCATCTAGAAATATTAATACAAATTGATCCAAATGCTTTCTAAATATATTTTTAATTAGATTTATGAAAGATGTTGGTGCATTTGTTAGCCCAAAAGGTAATATCTTGAACTCATAATTTCCATACTAGGTCATAAAAGTAGTTTCATGAGTGTCTTCCTCATGGATTCTCAATTGGTGATAACCTAATTTCAAGTCAACCTTGGAAAATATTGTTGCACCATTCAGTTAATCAAACAAATCTTCAATCCTAGGTAAAGGATATCTACTTTTTATGGTTGCTTTGTTTAAAATTCAATAATCAATGCACATTTGAGCAAACCATATTTCATTTTAATAAAAATGATGTGTGCACCCCAAGGTGACACACTAGGTTTGATTAACCCTTTTTCTAGTAACCCCTATAGTTGTAATTTCAACTCTTGCATTTTGATAGGATCCATCCTATATGGAGTTATATGTATAGGTTTCATTCTTGGCATTGATTCGACGGTGAAATTAAACTCTTGCTTTGGCAGAAGTCTAGGAAGGTCTTTAGGGAACACATCCCTAAATTCTTACAAAATGAGGTGTTTTCCAAACACCTTTTTCTTTTTATCTTTTTAAACCTCATTTATATTTTAAACAAAAACCATTCCTCCTTTTCTCATGGTCTTATTTAGTTGCATAGCTGATAAAACTAGGGTTAAAATGACCCTTGTTCACTAATGATTCTTAATCTTCTATTATCATTATTAGTATAGTCAATTCATCTATTATGGAAAATAATAAAGGCCTTGTAAGCTTTTAACCAATCCATTCCCAAGATTATGTCCAAGGTATGTAGAAGGGCTACATATAGGTACCATAATATAGAGCCATTGGGTATGGTGATCTAGGCTATAGGAAAACACTGATACATTGAGTAGGTTTATCCAGAACCATAATCAACTTTCTACCTTTGTTCCAAAATCATGGTATTTCTGGCATATATTTGACTATACTAGAAAATATGAAGCTACCAGTCACTCTACTATTTATAAAAATATTGACATTTCTATCAAATAACTTACCATTCAAGATTAAAGGTGCATCTTACCCATCAAGGTTTTGGTTACCCATGGTTGCATAGATTATATGGATAGGTTCATCTAGTTTCTTACTTGATCCTGCTCTATGTGGACACCTTTTTGCATAGTGTGAAACTCCACAATCATAACAACAACCCTTTGGACCTAGGTGCTTCTTCTGATTCTGCTCATTTAGACTTTCTATGTGAGTTGGGTCAAGTTGCCTGCAAGGTTTAGGATTATTATTGTTATTTATGTTTTCAATCTTCTTGAATTTCCCCTACTTTCCATCAGTTTTACTTTCAAACTTTGGTTTTTCTTTGTGTTTCTCATTTTTTCTCTTGCTTCCATTCCATAAAGCATACACTATTTCTTTTTCTTAGTGACTATCGATATGCTTCAAACAAAACTAAAAAATCAAAGGGAGTAGTCCTATTCAATTACAAATTAGACTCTGCTTACTAAGCCAGGTCATAGACTTTTTGTAAAGTGTCATTTTTATGCATATGTACTAAAAATAAAATATTAGGGTCTAGTTCTAATATAAATTTATGTAAATTCATACACTCATCCTACTCATAAAGTGGTACATACTTCAGTAGTTTTACAAATCTATAGTGATAAACTTACACTATCCTTGTTCCTTGAAGAAGCATGGAGAATTCCTCAAATTTTTCCACATAATACTATTCCTTGAGGAACCTCTTATTAAAGTCTTTTACAAACCCTTTCCATGTTATATTTATAGCCTCAATCTTGTGTCTAGATTTAAAAGTTGTCCACCACCTCAATCCTACCTCTTGCAAATGAATTATAGACCAAAACATTTAGGACACTAAACAGTATTCTTAATGGAGAAATATGTCTCCAACTCATTTATCCAATACTTGATTTAATCACCCCAATCTCACTCAATAAATTTGGATGTTTTCACATTTTTCAAATCCTTTGCTAATTAGGCCTTAATAAAATCCCTAACTTCCTATTCTCTACTAACAATAGCTCCATACTATCTAGATTCAAGGTTTCTAGTCTATGATATATGAATCATTATTATCTCAAACATCTACTTATATTATTTTACTTATTCTTGCAACAATGAGATAATAGTAGTGAAGTTCACCTCTTTGTTCGAGTTCTCTAAACTTTCTCCTTGGGGTCTTTCCTCATCACTATTGGGCCTAGGTTGCCTTGGTGTTTGGGAAGATCCTCATCTTATTATTCTCACTCTTGGTACCATAGTTATTGACCACACAAAGGAGGGTTGATTTAGTTTACCACTTCTTATTCACATTGCACTTATAACCCCTAGTTAGTTACATCCTTCATGTGAAAAAATGACAAAGTAGTATTATCTAAAGATGATATTAATGGTCACTCTTACTCCATGTAATGTGTCATTTCCCAAATGGAATATCTATTCTTCCAAAATTCACTCATCAAGACTAGTTTATCCTATGTTTCACTCTAAGGAAGTTGCTAGTCCTATGACCTGAAGCTCTGATACCACTTATCACAACCCAATATAACCATCCTGGGAGAGAAATTTTTTATATACATAGTTAATATTAATAAAATATGTACTAAATAGGATTACAATCATAGAGGTTTCATCACATTTCAGGTTTTAAATATTTTAGACATCCCTCGAGTGGATAGGAGGGACCACTCTCCTATAAAACACTAGGGTTAACCTTGTACACTACCCATACATCTTAAATGATACCTTCATATGGTCCCTCATTTTCTAACACCCTTTGTGAATTTAGGACATATTGACCATGGCATAGGGATTAATCTTATCTCTATCATTCAAGAAAAGTGATACCAATTCCTTTACTAGAGTATGTCCTTCTTATATAGTACTTAGGTGTAAGACCTCTTAGTTTCTCAATTATCCCATTTCCATGATGTTTTAACTAGGTGACTATCACTCTATATGATACCTATCACATAAATACCCAACAATCATTTAGGATGACATAACCAAATCTATTTTACAAAAGGGATCCAACCTCCATGGTTGGAAGAGAGGATTTAGGCTACACCACCTGAATCTTTTCCAAAGACTTCCTTTTCTTTGGTTCCACTTTGAAATTCCATTATTGAAGTGTCCATTGCAAATCCCTAAGGTTTTTTTACACCAAAAAAACCATAGGTTTGGATTCATCCTTAGTTTCTACTAGGCTTAAATTACTACAGTGAGTTCCCAAAAGGTACAAAACTTATGTCCTAAAAGACTTATGAAACTAAACATTCCTTCTTCTCCCCCTCTCTCTCTCTCTCTCTCTCTCTCTCTCTCTCTCTCTATTTCTCTCTCTCTCTCCTTCAATCACTATTGCATTTAACTTTCTATCAAGTTATATGTATGAAAGTAAAGTATAACATCTACTTACTTAAGAGATGTATAGAAACTTTAAACATACATGCCATAATGAAAGAAGCATTCTAATAATAAAGCATTATGTACTATATCAAAATTTCCTTTCCTTTAACCCTTAGAATTCATCTAAACATAAAAATGAAATAGACTTCTTAAATTCATAATTGAACATATTTCAAATTACAAAACATCCTTCTCAAATAGCATATAACAACTACTTATTACATTCTTTAGCAACAAGTACTTCTCTTTACAAAGTTTATATATTAAATAGCTTTTTAAAGGGCCACAGTGAAACTTTCCATAAAAAAAATACCCCCATAAGTATTTTTATGGAACCCCCATAAGTTCCACTGTATCCATTGGACTCCATGTCCAAACATCAAATAATAATTTCCATATTTAAAAAAGAAACTTTCATAATATTTTAAAAGAAATATAATCCTTAAATCAATTTTAAAGTTCCCAAAACTATAATATGAACATATACTTATTCAATAATCCACATTATCTTTAGAACAATAATCCAATAACTAGGTATAGTATTTCTCTAAAGATACAACTATAATATGCTTTATCTTATGATAATATAAAACCCTTTTATAATGTATTCCTATGTTACGTTGTAATTCTCATTTGAAAATTACTAATTACACAAATCATAAAAAGGAAGATTCGTATTATAAACAAAAATAGACCCCCTCTTTCTTATAACATACATCCCCTTTTCTAACAATCCTTTATTTCATTTCAACCATGAAATTCAACTTATGAATCATGTTACTAATACAATGTTATTTATATCTGAACGTAAAGCATGCTCAAGTCAACTTATTAAAAATTTTAGATTAATAAATAATATTTCCTCAGTCATCCATTACCTAATAATATCATTACCATATTTATAAATCACAAATAACTTAATATTTTCCATATTTGAAAATCTAAATTCAAATAATTAAATTATGCACTTCAAACCTCAAATCGCGTATGTGCCTTGGAATTCGGTGTCTCCCATGTAAGACAAAAAAATAGTGGGTTTGACTTGGACACGTGCATGGTAGTCGATGTATCAGCCCATGAAGCATAATTGGGTTCTATGCTTCTTAATCCTAAGGATAAAGCCTAACATAAATCATAGGCCTTTCCTTTAATTTAAGGCATTCGTCCACCTATCATAGGAAAAAAATGAGCACCTTCCAAAAGATATGCACCAAACATACACAAGAAAGTGGGTCCCTCTCTTGGCTATTCCAACACATGGTCCACATGCCCTAAATGTCCTCATGCTTCATTAGGGATTGAAACACCCAATTTATAATTAAATTTTTGTTTCATTAAAAGCCTCCTACGTAAAGCTTTTTAAATCATCTTAAAACCTTAACAAGGTTTGCATGGAAGCATTGTACTTCCTTTGGTTAGTTTGTGATCACACAAAACAATGAATATCCAAGAGACAAGAGAAATATGGTGCTTCTAAGATGCACCAAAAACAAAAGCAAAAGTTTTAAACTTGGTTTCTTTTGCATAAGCTTGGAGGATAAGAAATACAATAATTTTTTTTCCATATTCAATTATTAAAAGAGAATTCTTATCTTCACAGGTAGAGATATATGCACTAAGACAACACATAAAGATATTAAATCATATAAAAGTATTCCACCATGGTATTTCAAAGCAATAACTTCACATAAAAAAACAATGATATAAATTACCTTTGGTCCTTTGAAGTTATCCAACTAGAGAAAGTGAACATGAATACTTGAGCAATCCCTCTTGCTATGTTTCAATGAAGACTCTGTTTCCATCATCCTTCCAATATCCAAAAACACTCGGGTCTTTTGGTTCCTTGGAAAATAATGAACCCCATTCTTCTTTTTTGAATGGGCTCTTAAGGTGCAAGGAGATAGTTTGACTAATGTTTCGAACTAAGTTTGCAACCACTTATTTAATTTCAATTTTAATTTAAACAATGCAAAGTTATTTTTCATAATTACTATTGTTTTTAATTTTCTTTAATATTTTCAATTTTCTAATGTCTATAAAATGCAAATATTAATAAATCTACTCATTAATATATATTACACAACATTATAAATTCAATGTTCATTATATAATGTATTTACAAATATTAATAAGTCCTTTTTATTAATATTTATAAAATAGTACACTAATGTTCTTAAAAAGTACCACCTTTAACATTAAAAAGACCCCCTTATTAATAAAATAATGGAAATCATAATATATTCTTTAACTAGATTACTTCCAAAATAAAGACAATCTCATCTCATGAAGCAAACAAGACAGGTGTAGGTAAGGAAAACACTCAAATTAAACCAAAGCAAGTTGGAGTGAGACACCACAATTCCTTACTTCTCCTATCTAGTTCACAAAGGACTCTTTATGGTAAATTTGAGGTTATCAATATTTCTAGTGAATGGATATTTCAAGTGATGATGACCACCCACAAGCACAAAAATATGAATGCATGAATGCAAGCTACATGTGGTACCCACTCATTACCTTGGGTACATCTTACCCTTGAGTCGTTTGTCATATCATTTCCCTTCCAGTACCTTGTTCTTAATGGTTGACTTTCTTTTCCACCCACAAGGGTAACTAGTCCTACAAACACAAACCATATTAGTAGTACCATATCCTTACAACATAACACAATTGCATATAATCAACTAATGCATCTAAAACAAAGTATTAGTCATCATCTATCAATATAAAGTTTATCTCAATAAAAATTTTAGCCAAGGTGGGTCATGACAAATATCTAGGAGTGAGTCTATATTTTCTTCCCAAATGTTTATTTATAGTCATTTCCTATTCTAGGAAGAAAAATATAGAATCCTAAAAAGGGGTCCTTGGTTTATAGGAAGAGTAAGGCTCTACCTTATTAGCAGGTATAAAGTCTTTGAACTTGAAAACATAAATCTATCACTAGTACCAACCTAGGTCATGATGTATGGATTACCTATTAAATTTTAGTAAATGGATACTTTAAAGGCAATGGGTGCTACTCTAGGAGAATTCCTTGAGATTTCAAAAACTACAAAAAGCAAAGCCTTAGATATTTATACCTAGATATTGGTCATGATTGATATTAGTAAGCAATTACCAAAATAAATCACTCATAAGCATGGAGGGAGGTTGTAGACTTAAACCATGTATTATGAAAATATATTTTCTAGACGTATAATATTTCGTAAGGATGGCTATATTCATAGTTAATTCCCTAATAAGAGTCCAACAAAAATATATATAAAAAATTGTAAGCAAAACTTCCAAATGGATATGGATGAGGATGGATTTCAACTTCCAAAAAATAGGTCCATATGGATAAAAGTGAATTAATAATGGATGTTAGTAAGTAATGATATTGGAATGAATACCAATTATTTTGAGGCTTTAACCTATGAAGGTAAAGTTGATCAAAACTTAAAAGACATGGTATAATAGGATAATTTTTTTTAAAAGGAACCATCTACTCAATCTAATCTTGATTTAGCGATGAGTATCCCTATTGAACCTCGCAAACGTATTATCATATTTTTAAGACTCTCTTGAAGTACCGTACGTCATTCAAGAGAAGAAAAGTTGTAGAGAAAACATATTGTTAGATGTTAATACCCCTACCATTAACAATGAAATACCAAAAAATGTGTAGGATAAGTCAAAAAATTCCTTAACAAAGCTAGGAGAGGATTAATATAATAAAAATAAAAATGAAAGAATTTTGAGGAATAGAATAATAAGACCTATCGTAATACAATTCAGGAAAAAAGAGAAAACCCTTTAAATTATCAAACAAGAGATAGGGAAGCAAGAGTAAACATAAAGAAATAAATACAATCTAAGTTGGTTGAACTTCTCTTTTCCAAATAGAAAAATAATATTGGTAATTTATAGAAGGGGATAGAAACCCGTAATGATACATGATTACCATCTCATAGAATATAAGGGTTATGAATTCCACCTCAAAGTAGAAGTGTATTAGGGACCTTTTTTAAAGTAATAAGTCTAATATTCTTTGTATCTAGGAAACTAAAATGACAAAAGAAGTTTTCAAAACCATGAAAATAGTAGCAAGATGTGATTGGGATGTTGTGGATTCATAAGGAGTGATATGGTGAATTATAACATGTCCGAATCTAGTTGGAACCTCCTATAAAAGCATTCATAAAACTAGGCATTGAATAGCCTCATTTTTTTTTTTAAAGCAAAAAACCCCTTGTGGGCTGCCTTGGTCTGAGAGACCATGAATAAGGGGTTCTACACCGTCAAAGTCACTCGGGAGTCACACCCGACCCTACCCACACCAACATTATCAATTGGATTTGGATACCCAATTCAACTTTTTGGTAGGGTGGAGATTTGAACCTGGGACCTCCCTTGGAAGATTGCCCTCTCCTCTTCAACTCACCTACAACACCTGGGTATTGAATAGCATCATTAGTCACATGTTACTTTGTAAATATTCATTTCATATTTATCAATGTCTATGGACTTGTAACCTATTCAAGCATATCATAAGTATGGAGTGGGATTAAATCCTTTATGAGAAGTAAAGAACAAGAAACCCAATTTTGTTAGCTTTTGGTGAAGTATATTAATGGAGATGCAACCAAAAGATGTAAAATATGCAAGCTATGGTAAGTATATGAAAATGGTACTTAAATATATATTAAAATAATAAAATATACTTCTACAATAACTTAGTAAAATACATTAATGAAATCTCACAAAAATAGTACAATGCAATATAATGGAGTACTATGAACACTCCAAAATTTTACAATGAATATCTACATTGTACCTACTCACTACTCTATGGTAAATTTATCTCTCACACTCTTTCTTCATGTTATTATATAGATCAAGGTACATACATATAGGAAGATAAGTTCCTTGGGCTTTACTCTACCTATCCTATGACTCATGTACATGTGGACTACATGCACATTTACATCATTGCACATTCTAACACTTGTGCTTTTATTACTTCTCCCCTAAGTAACTACTTAACATAAAATAAACTCCTAATCTAATAATGTACCCATGGTGGCACATTGACATGTACCCAATAAAATAATATATTCTCTAACACCCCCCTATTTTACATTCTTTGGGTATTGAAGACTTTAGTATTCAATATGGATCTTCATCCTTCAAATAATATTTTGCTAGATCTAGTTCTTCCACTTCTTCTACTTTGGTTGTCATGTTGTATTTGTATTTTGGATGTTATTCAACTTGGTCTAGTCATTTTTCTTCGTTTGGTTCAATCTTTGTGATCTCTTCATTATGTTCTTTGTTTATATCTTGATGAGTATCTTTACCTTGTTTTTTCTTGTTATGTTTTTTCTTCCTCCTCCTTTGTTTCTACATTGTTACTAGAGGAGTATCTACTTCATGATGAGTAAGTTTATCATCACAATAATATTGATTAGGATTGCTAGTTTTCTTTAAGTTTTGAGCACGTGCAAAAACAATTAATGATAGATATATCATTAAATATTCTTTTGATGTGAGTAGAACTATTTTTTGTGTATTCTAATAGGCTCTAAAAAGAAATTCATGAAGATAACCAATTAGTGTTATAAAATTGTCTTCTTTTGCTTCCTTAAAAAAATAATGAGAATTAGGTTTTGTTGAGCAAGGAGGTGCAAGAAGTTTGTCATTGTTGTCAACACAGGCAGTTAGATCCAATGATGCAGTGGACAGAGTGTAGGAGTCATTCAGATGCAGAAGATAGAAAAAATTCGAAGAAAAAGACAAGTTAGAAAACTGTCGCGATATCGCGACATGTTTTCTGTCGCGATTTCGCGACAAGTCGGAGGAGAGAGAAGACGCAGCTGAAAATGTCGCGATATCGCGACCAAAATGAGGAGAGAGAAGGTGCAGCAAAAATGTGCAATATCGCGACAAGTTGAAGGAGAGAGAAGGCGCAACCGAAAATGTCGCGATATCGTGACAAGTCGGAGGAGAGAGAAGGCGCAATAAAAAATGTCATGATTTCGCGACAAGTCGGAGGAGAGAGAAGGGCAATAAAAAATGCACGATATCGGCAAAGTGAGGAGAGAGAAGGCATAGTTGAAAATGTCATGATTTCATGACAAGTCGAAAGAGAGAGAAGGCGCAAGGCAAACTGTCACGATTTCGCGACATGTTGGAGGCCAAGAAGCTAAGTCGAGAAACTGTAGCGATTTCGCTACATGTTGATTTTTTGCTGACCGAAGCAAGAAGAAAGCGTTAAGTTGAAAAGCTGTAGCGATTTCGCTACAAGTCAAAAGTGCACAAAGCAAAGGTGTAGCGATTTCGCTACGGGCAAAAGTTGCACAAAACAAAGGTGTAGCGATTTTGCTACGGGAAAAAGTTGCTCAAAAAAAAGGTGTAGCGATTTCGCTACGAGTTGAAAATGCTCAACACGAAGGTGTAGCGATTTCGCTACCAGAAAATAGTGCAAAACTTAAAGATGCAGCGATTATGTTACAAGTCAAAATTTCATGGGTAAAAGCAAGTTGGAAGCACAAGGCACAAAGTTGTAGCAATTTCGCTACTGCATGAAGCACAAAATGTACGAAAGCCGAAAGCGTCATGATTTCACGACAAGAATGAGGATGACATCAGCAAAAGCTGAAAGTGTCACGATTTCATGACAAGATGCAAGAAAAGCTGCTGGAAGCCGGAAGCGTCGCGATTTCGTGACAAAAATGAGGATGACGTCAGCAACTGATCAAAGTGTCACGATTTCGTGACAAGAACGGTAGTGAAGCGTTCAAAGGCCAAAAGGGTCATGATTTCGCGACGACAAGGTCAAGAAGGCGTACGGCCACAAAAAGTGTCGCGATATCGCGACGTGTTAGTATTTCGTGGCAATAAGCTACAGGAAGGTGACGAAGGTGGCAGAAGAGTTTGAGGCCGACAAAGTTGAATCGAGGCCGACAAATTTTAGGGTTTGAAGCCGACATCTTCTAGGGTTTTACAGCGGATGTTCTTAGAGGTTGAAGCTGACATCTTCTAGGGTTTACGACTGACATATTTTAGGGTTTTATAGCGGATGTTCTTAGAGGTTGAAGCCGACATCTTCTAGGGTTTTATAGCAGTTGTTCTTAGGGTTTGCAACCGACGTCCTCAGGGTTACAGTCGACTATGATTTAAGATCTGTCTTGAAATTTCTTCTATAAAAGGAGGACTACTTCGAGTTTGAAAGAGTGTTGCGATGAGATAATGTGCGAATGCGAGAAGAGTGATTGCGCAAGTGAAGTTCGGTCGAGTAGAGTGCAAAGTCGTAGTTCGAATCTGCATATCGTAAGCGCAATGTGTAGAGATGGAGTTCTAAGTTCAAAATGTTAGCGCGCAAATAGGAGAAGTGTCGATCATCCGATTGCAACAGAGATTGCGAAGAAGTACACGAAGCGATCGGACAGTGCGAAGAGTTTTGCACAGAAGCAAAATGCAAAAAATAGCAGACTGTAAGGAATAAAGTTTTATTCTATCATTTTTATTATCTTTATTGTCCTCCAAGTTGCAGCTTGGTATAAGGGGTTGGTGCCTCTTTCCAATAAGGTGCTGGTAAAATAGGAGTTGGTGCTCCATTCTGTTGAAGCAGATAAAGTTAAGGGGTTGGTGCTCCTTCCAGTTGGTGCTGGTAAAGGATTATGTAAAGTTGTAGCTTTGCATTGACTGGATTTGGATGGTAGTCCAAGCAGTCATTTTTGAGGAGTAGCCACATTGGTGAACCTCGTTAAATTGTCGTGTTATGTGTGATGCTTTCTTGATGCATTTAGTATCTCTTTTATCTAGCTTTAAACTCGTCGCTGGATTTAAAACCATATGTTTTAGAAATTTTAAAGAACACACCGATTCACCCCCCTCTCAAGTGTCATTGTGATTACAACAATTGGTATCATAGCCAAGTACCTGAACAGGCTTAAACAGCTAAGGTGATCTTGGAAGTTACGCAATGGCAAGTGGTGAAGGTTTCTCCTCGAACAAAGCACCATTGTTTGATGGGACTAACTATGCGTTCTAGAAAATTAGAATGCAGACATATCTTAGTGCTTTGGGTTTTGACATCTGGGGTGCAGTAGTTAATGGTTACAAAGCTCCTGCAACCGCTCCAACAGACACTGCTGGTAAAAAGGCATTTGAATATGATTCAAAAGCAAAAAATGCCATCATGTGTGGACTAGTGGACAGTGAGCTAGTCAAGGTCATAAATTGTGAATCAAGCAAAAGATATATGGGATAAACTAGAGAACATCCATGAAGGAGATGATAGGATCAAGGAGGCCAAGCTTCAAGCACATCGAGCTCAATACGAATCTTTAAAGATGGACAATGATGAGAACATAGAGACCTTCATGCAAAGAGTCAATGGGATCACCAATTCAATCAGAGGTCTCGACGAAGAATTAACCGATGCTGCTATCATGAAAAAGGTATTAAGATCGCTCCCTCCTAGATTTGATTCTAAAGTCTCTGCCATAGAAGAAGCCAAAGATCTAAATAGTTTTAGTATGGATGAGATGCATGGTTCTTTGACTGCTTTTGAAATGAGAATAGGAAGGTCTAATCCCACAGACAGAGAAGCAGCCTTTCAAAGCCCTAAAAGGCAAAAGCACAAAACAAGAGTCTCAAGAAGAGGATGCTTCAGATGAAATGGAAGCAAATTTTGTCGTAAAGTCGAGAAAAGGAAAAGGAAAATACAAAGGAAAGCTACCTTTTAAATGTTTCAATTGTGGAGGCATTGGACACTTTGCTATCAAATGTCCTCTCAATGACAAGAACAAAGGTGAAGAAACTCAAAGATCAAGAAAGAAGTGAATGGAGGAAGAAAACAAACTACGTAAAAGGCAATTTCAAAAAGAAAAGCTTTATCTCCCGAAATGCATAATCTTCAGAGGACAGCTCTAGTGAAGACTCAAGAAGGAACAGTGAGGCTCTCTTTATGGCGTTTGAAGTAGAAGAATCAGAAGAGGCAGAAAACACACAAAAGAGAGAAGGAATGAACTCTGAAGTATCTATTGAAATAGGTGAGGCTGAAGTTGATTTAGAAGGTGAGCTGGTTTCTGCTCTTATGGAATGGAAATCTAAGAAAAGAAAGAATAAAAAATTGTTAAGGAAGCTTGAGGATGCAAATGACATTATAGCTAGTCTAAAAACACAGATAGAGGAGTACAAGAAAATGTCCGAAGATCTTGAAGTACAGTTAACCATGAAGATAGATTACTATTGCAAATTGGAAGAAGAAAATGTTAGTCTTCGAATACAGATACAAGAGCTGGATCAAAAAATTAGTTGTCATTTAAAACGTGATGAAAGTTCGATGAAGCTGGACAAAATCCTAAGCGATCAAAGACCCACAGGTATCAAATTCGGTCCGGGCTTTACTAAAGGAGAATCATCAAATGGACCAAAGGCAAGCAATGTTGAATGTGAAAAGAGTAAAGACAAGAAAAAGGCTGTTGAAAGAAAAACAAATCGTGCAAAAGAAAGCAAGAATGCCAGCCTCGAAATAGGAACTGACAATGACGGTTTTACCAAGGTCACACATCAAAAGAAAAGAAGATCCAAGGCTCCTGCAACAACTTGGCAAAAACCATCTTTCAGGTTCAATCATTATTTCTATGGTTTCTGTTTTAAATGTAATGGTTATGGGCATAAAATTGTGGACTGCAAGTACAATATAGGTCCTAGAAGTTTCACTAGTAGAAATGCTTTTGCTCCTCTAATGAGTTATGCAGGAGAATGCTTTAATTGTCACAACTTTGGGCATATTGCTAGAAACTGTCACAAGTATTTCTATTTCAAATCAATCTCAGAAAAGAAGAATTCAACCATATAGGGCAAAACAAAATAGAATTTCTTCTGAAGGATATGTGCAAGATTCTGAAAAGGGGAAATCCAAGCTAGAACCCAACACCACAGTTAAAATAGAATGGAAACAAAAAGAACAGCTCAGGAAAGAACATGAATCTTTAATAGTGCAGACAACTTTTAGAGCTCAGAATAAATGTGTACCGTGGATCCTTGATAGTGGGTGCTCAAGTCATATGACAGGTGATAAACAAAAATTTGAAAAACTACAGAAATATGAGGGTGGCTCTGTGAAGTTTGGAAATAATGATGGAGCCAAAATTATAGGAAAAGGGTCTCATCAAAATTAGTGAAGGGAAAATCAAGTCGAAGAAGTTTTATTTGTGGATGGTTTGAAACATAACCTCGTTAAGCGTTAGTCAAATCTGTGATAAAGGTCATGAAGTAGTCTTCAAGAAGCGTGGTTGTGAAGTCAGAAAAATAAACAAGTGGGAAATTGATAGCAACCGGTTCAAGGACGTCCGGTAATCCGTACACACTCTCGTAAACTTCAGAAGGTACGTGTTTTATTGGACAAGAAGAAGAGAACTGGTTATGGCATAAGAGGCTTGGACACATAAGTTTTGATAATTTGGTGAAAATCAGCTCTAAACAAGCAGTGAGAGATATTCCAACCATTAAGAAACCTTCAAACATTGTTTGTGCTTCATGTCAGAAGGGAAAGCAAACCAGAGTGTCATTCAAAACAAAAGAGTACCACACTAGCAGGCCTTTAGAACTTATTCATACTGACCTGTGTGGACCCATGAGAACTCAAAGCATAAACGACGACAAATACTTTATGCTGTGTATCGATGATTATTCCATAATGACATGGATATTCTTCCTAAAAGATAAAACAGAAGCTTTTGAAATGTTCAGAACCTTCAAACAGCTAGTTGAGAATGAAACAGGAAAAAGGATTAAATGCTTGCGATCAGACAGAGGAGGAGAATTCATTTCGAATGAATTTATAGAATACTATGAAAAATATGGTATCAGGAGACAATACTCAGCAGCCAAAACTCCTCAACAGAATGGTGTAGTAGAGAGAAAGAACAGAACTATACAGGAAATGGCACGCACCATGTCGGTAAAAACAAAATAGCAGATAGATTCTGGAAAGAAGCAGTTCACACAAAGAAGATACATTCAAAACAGATACATGTTAAGAACTCATGAATGCAAAACACCTTATGAGTTGTGGTTTGGTAGAAAAGCAACAACAAAACATCTCAAAGTATTTGGCTATAAGTGCTACATCAGAAAAACTGATGACAACCTTGGGAAGTTTGAAGATAGAGCAGATGAAGGTGTCTTTGTTGGTTACTCTCCAAATAGCAAAGCTTACAAATGCTACAACAAGAGACTCAAGAAAATTGTGGACAGTGCAGATGTTAAATTCGATGAAGGGAGGAAACAAATAGTTAACTTTCAAGAAAACTACCCAATCTACGAAGAAGTCATTGAAGGAGATGAGGTGCATGGAACAAAAAATACGTCTACGGTTGATGCAGATAATTTATCCGATGACTCAGAGGTGCAAGAAAACAGAAAATTCAAAATAGGCAGCTGGCAGAAAAATCATCCTAGAGACCAAATAATTGGAGATCCCACACTCGGCATTCAGACAAGAAAGAAAGTAATAAGTAATTACTCTCTTTTATCCAAAGATTGAGCCCAAAAACATAGATGAAGCAAGCAAATATGATAGCTGGATGAAGGCAATAAATGAAGAGTTGGATCATATTAAAAAGAACAAAACTTGGGAATTAGTACCCGGACCTGCAAATAAGAATATAATCGGCACCAAATGGATATTTCGAAACAAATTAAATGAAGACGGACAAGTCATTAGGAACAAAGCAAGACTGGTTTGTAAAGGGTATGCACAGGTCGAAGGCATTGATTTTGAAGAGACTTTTGCACCAGTGGCCAGATTAGAAGCAATTAGAATGTTTCTGGCCTTAGCAGTCCACAAGAACTTTAGAGTTTATCATATGGATGTAAAATCTGCTTTTTTAAATGGAAAACTTGAAGAAGAGGTCTATATTGAACAACCAAGATGGCTTTCAAATTAGTGAAGATCCTAACCTTGTCTGCAAATTAAAAAAGGCACTGTATGGATTAAAACAAGCACCACGGGCATGGTATGCAAGGCTAGATAATTATCTTTCTCAACAGGGATTCAAGAAAGGATTAGTGGACAATAATCTGTATGTAAAAACAGAAGGTGGGCATCTCATTGTTCTAGTTGTCTACGTAGATGATATCATATTTGGCAGCAACAAAGATGAATCTTGTAAAGACTTAGCAAATAAGATGCAGTAATGAATTTGAAATGTCTATGATTGGTGAACTGTCTTACTTTCTTGGGCTACAAGTTAATCAAAATGAGAAAGGCATATTCATTTCCCAAATTAAGTATGTAAAAGAAATGTTAAAGAGGTTCACTATGGAGGACTGTAAGCCAATAAGCACTCCCATGACAACAGGCTGCAAGTTGAGTAAAGAAGACAAATCTCCACCTGTAGATCAAACCATGTATAGATCAATGATAGGAAGCTTACTATATTTAACAACAACTGGACCTGATATTCTGCAGGCAGTTTGCATGGTAGCTAGATTTCAGGCCAGTCCCAAAGAGACTCATGTGATAGCAGCTAAAAGGATTTTTCGGTATCTCAAGGGCACCATTGAGTATGGGTTGTGGTATCCAAAAGGCAAAGACTTCACTCTTATATCATATTCAGATGCAGATTGGGCTGGATGTGTTGATGACATAAAGAGTACCAGTGGAGGTGCATTCTATTTGGGGGATAGATTGGTTGCATGGCACAGTAAGAAGCAAGAGTCAGTTTCTTTATCTACAACTGAGGCAGAATATATTGCAGCAGCAACATGTTGCACACAAGTCTTGTGGATGAAACAAACTTTGAAAGATCTAGGTATTAATTTCAGTGAACCAATATCAGTAAAGTGTGATAACACCAAGGCAATTAACATCTCTAAGAATCCAGAGAATGCACTCACGGACAAAGCACATTGCTATAAGGTATCATTTCTTGAAGGAGAAAGTTGCAGTAAGGAGAAGTTAAATTGGACTATGTCCCAACTACATAACAAGTAGCAGATATTTTTACAAAACCTTTGCCCAAGGAAGTATTTGAGTACCTTCGAAGCAAATTAGGAGTAGTCACACTTCCTAAGAAGTGACTAGCTACAGTGATCACTTTCTCAGGGGGAGCATTTGAGTATTTGACTATTCTTTTGCTCATGATCATAATTTGTGCCAGATGCAACAAATTGTGCCTGAGAAGTGTGAGGATGGACTCAGGGGGAGTCTACAGCAGCCCTTTGGTATTATTGACAAAGGGGGAGAAGAGTTACAGGGATGTACACAGGTGTTGCCAACAATTCCAAAGGGGGAGATTGTTGAGCAAGGAGGTGCAAGAAGTTTGTCATTGTTGTCAACACAGGCAGTTAGATCCAATGATGCAGTGGACAGACAGTGTAGGAGTCATTCAGATGCAGAAGATAGAAAAAATTTGAAGAAAAAGACAAGTTAGAAAACTGTCGCGATATCGCGACATGTTTTCTGTCGCGATTTCGCGACAAGTCGAAGGAGAGAGAAGACGCAGCTGAAAATGTCGCGATATCGCGACCAAAATGAGGAGAGAGAAGTTGCAGCCAAAAATGTCATGATATCACGACAAGTCGGAGGAGAGAGAAGGCGCAACCGAAAATGTCACGATATCACGACAAGTCGAAGGAGAGAGAAGGCGCAATCAAAAATGTCATGATTTCACGACAAGTCGGAGGAGAGAGAAGGCACAATCGAAAATGTCACGATTTCACGACAAGTGGAGGAGAGAGAAGGCATAGTTGAAAATGTCACGATTTCATGACAAGTCGAAAGAGAGAGAAGGCGCAAGGCAAACTGTCACGATTTCGCGACATGTTGGAGGCCAAGAAGCTAAGTCGAGAAACTGTAGCGATTTCGCTACATGTTGAATTTTCGCTGGCCGAAGCAAGAAGAAAGCGTTAAGTTGAAAAGTTGTAGCGATTTTGCTACAAGTCAAAAGTGCACAAAGCAAAGGTGTAGCGATTTCGCTAAAAGTTGCACAAAACAAAGGTGTAGCGATTTCGTAAAAGTTGCTCAAAACAAAGGTGTAGCGATTTTGCTACGAGTTGAAAATGCTCAACACGAAGGTGTAGCGATTTCGCTACCAGACAATAGTGCAAAACTTAAAGATGCAGCGATTATGTTACAAGTCAAAATTTCACGGGTAGAAGCAAGTTGGAAGCACAAGGCACAAAGTTGTAGCAATTTCGCTATTGCATGAAGCACAAAATGTACGGAAGCCGAAAGCATCATGATTTCACGACAAAAATGAGGATGACATCAGCAAAAGCTGAAAGTGTCACGATTTCATGACAGGATGCAAGAAAAGCCGCTGGAAGCCGAAAGCATCATGATTTCGCGACAAAAATGAGGATGACATCAGCAACTGATCAAAGTGTCACGATTTCATGACAAGAACGGTAGTGAAGCGTTCAAAGGCCAAAAGGGTCACGATTTCACGACGACAAGGTCAAGAAGGCGTACGGCCACAAAAAGTGTCACGATATCGTGACGTGTTGCTATTTCACGGCAATAAGCTACAGGAAGGTGACGAAGGTGGCAGAAGAGTTTGAGGCCGACAAAGTTAAATCTGGGCCGATAGATTTTAGGGTTTGAAGCCGACATCTTCTAGGGTTTTACAACGGATGTTCTTAGAGGTTGAAGCCGACATCATCTAGGGTTTTACGGTGAAGCCGACATTTGCTAGGGTTTTACACCGGATGTTCTTAGAGGTTGAAGCCGACATCATCTAGGGTTTACGTACCGACATCTTCTAGGGTTTGAAGTTGACATCATTAGGGTTTGCCCGACGTCCTCAGGGTTACATCGACTAGAATTTAAGATCTGTCTTGAAATTTCTTCTATAAAAGGAGGACTACGTCGAGTTTGAAAGAGCGTTGCGATGAGATAATGTGCGAATGCGAGAAGAGTGATTGCGCAAGTGAAGTTCGGTCGAGTAGAGTGCAAAGTCGTAGTTCGAATCTGCATATCGTAAGCGCAATGTGTAGAGATGGAGTTCTAAGTTCAAAATGTTAGCGCGCAAACAGCAGAAGTGTCGATCATCCGATTGCAGCAGAGATTGCGAAGAAGTACACAGAAGCGATCGGACAGTGCGAAGAGTTTTGCGTAGAAGCAGAATGCAAAAAAATAGCAGACTGTAAGGAATAAAGTTTTATTCTATCATTTTTATTATCTTTATTGTCCTCCAAGTTGCAGCTTGGTATAAGGGGTTGGTGCCTCTTTCCAGTAGGTGCTGGTAAAATAGGAGTTGGTGCTCCATTCTGTTGAAGCAGATAAAGTTAAGGGGTTGGTGCTCCTTCCAGTTGGTGCTGGTAAAGGATTATGTAAAGTTGTAGCTTTGCATTGACTGGATTTGGATGGTAGTCCAAGCAATCATTTTTGAGGAGTAGCCACATTGGTGAACCTCGTTAAATTGCTGTGTTATGTGTGATGCTTTCTTGATGCATTTAGTATCTCTTTTATCTGCTTTAAACTGTTGCTGGATTTAAAACCATATGTTTTAGAAATTTTAAAGAACACACTGATTCACCCCCCCTCTCAGTGTCATTGTGATTACAACAGGTTTGAGGTGTAGACCAATTAGTTCCCACAAATACCATAAGGGGGGTAGAGGTCCAAGGTTCAAATCTTAGACCTTGCTAGACTGAACACTTGTCCCTTTCCTGGTGATTTTAGCAATGTAAAAGGTTTAAAATGATCATGGTAAGGCGATTATAGGGGTATACTACATGAAAATATGTGTGGAAACTTTCGGGGAAGACAACGCAAAATACTATGGTGGCCATAAAAGTTGGACAGCCTGCCCAGATTCATGGTGACTACCAACTCCACCATGTAAAATAAAAAATAATGAGAATATTTCTTTTTCACTAGTGGATAAAAATTTGTATCCTTCAAAAGTGTCTATTGATTTTTGAGAGTAAAATTCTACCTTCTAAAATAGATTCTTACTATTGAATGCATTTCTTACTATCTCATCCATTATCTTGAGATCAATCAATAGAGTTCTTCTAGCTCTTTAATATTTTGAGAATATTTTGATAGATCTTTTGTAGTAGTCTACCTTATGACTCCCTAGTAAATTGAGTTTATGATCAAACTACTAACTTTCAAGTATGCCATGTATTATTTTTTGCTTCCTTAATATTTTAATTAAGATTTTTGTAGAATATTATATCTTTCTCAAGTAAATTGAGTATATGATCAATCTTGAAAAAACCTCTTTAATTATTTTCGTAGGATTCATTATATATCCCAAGTGATTTAATTAATCTAAGGTTTTGATAAAGTAATTGATAGTAAACTTAGCTTTTAGGTTTACTTTGATTTGAATCCCTTTTGAATCCCTAATGGTTTTATGATATAATGTTCAACTCCTAATTTTCTTTCTTCTTATGCACTTTTCAATTTGCTGAAGTTCACTATGGTTGGATTCTTTTGTCCCTTTAATGTGAGTATGAGACAAGTATAAGAAATTAATTCCAACTCTTTTAAGTAAATAATGAACTTATTTTTATCCCCTTAATATCCAATAGTTTAATATTTCTAAATTCCAATAATCTATGTTTGATGTAGTATACCTTATAACTCCCTAATTTTGGAATTTTAGAAATAATAATATTTGCAAAATATTATCACTTTGATTTTCCTATATATAAAACCTTATCACTCCTATTGCAAATATTATAATGTGTGTATTCTAACTTAGCACAATTTGATATGTCATTCAAGGAAATATACTTCTAATTTCTGCTTTCTAATTTCTAAGGTTGTAATTTTCCTATCTTCAAGAAAATAATAAGTTTTAACCTTAAATAGTAAATCACCTATAAATCCTTAATATTAAAGAAAGCAATTATAAAATTTATATTAAACTTTACCTTCTCTTTGAATGAAGTATGTTGCACTCTGATTGGCCCTTCGAATTAAGTCTATTCAAGCATGTGCATTGGTTTCTTTGGTCTCCTACATATGATTCTGAGGTAAACAATTAATACTCATTGTTAGCACGCTCCTCGGTGGATGGTCTTGCACTTTGACCACTTATAGCTTGAATTAATTCTTTACTGTATCTCTCCTATGCTCATCCTATACTTTAGGTATTAAATACCTTACTCTTCTCTTGTAACGAATGATAGATGGTGGGTTCTTACTAGCAATGGATGTGTTATGATCTTGGAGATATTATTAATATGGTGCCAACATTTGCTCGTATATTGAATGATGATAATGTAACACTCTATAAATATTGAGCACTCATATTCTTGGGCATAGATGTTATAAGAGAGTTCAAAATGTTCTCTCTCCCTAGTGCCAAGTGGCACTTGATTCTTAGTGATGTTGGGACAAATAGATGAACCTTATTTGCATGGAATCAAATATTTCAATGTTTATTTTAACCCTAAAGCTTATATTGGCATATTTAATTTCTTGAGAATCTATTCTCTAACTCTGTTCATAGGTTATCTTGGCTTCTTGGCAATAGTTATTTTACAATATCTATGGATGGTCCTTCAAGTTATTCTAGTTCCTAGGTAACTCACTTTGTATTTTCCAACTATTTTTGTGTTATCTCCAACTTGCACTATCAACATTTGATTTATCTTGTTATGCTATTTTTGTTGTAGGTTTTGTGTTGTAACATGTTTCCTTTGTATTGTGTTGCTTCTGTATAGTTGTAGCCCTAGGGTATGGTGTATTCTAGCACCTTGAAAAAGTAGATACCAAGCCCTATGGATGGCTCTTCATTTAAGCACTATGGGTTATGATTTTCTTTTTCTAATGGTGAACATTGAGTCCTTCTGGAATGAATCTTACATAAGCACGTTTGAGTCTTCTTTCCCTCTACTAATGATGGCCACTCATATATGTAGAGGATAGTCTATGTAGTGTGTCCTTAGTGTTGGGCACAAAATTGACATCAAGTTTTACTTGACACTGCAACTGTCTATCTTCCAATTTTCTATCTAGGCATGCACCTGATAGTCGTAACTCGACACTCAAGCATTGGATGGGCCAAAGACAACTTCAATCCAACCTCAAGATAGGGTTATGCATAAGGTGTCGATCTCAAAATGTATTTATAATAATTTGGAAAATAAGTTTTGAAATCCAGGTGAATAGTGTCCAAACATATGTAGAAGGTTTATTATTATTAGGGGAAATATTAGAAATTTAAACTTAAAATGGTCAAATTATTATAAAACTAGGGTGAATCGACCCAAAAAAATTGCACCTAGAAATTTTTGGCTAATGGGCCTTGGTCAAGGATCCCAAATATTAGCCAATTCCAAATTTCAAAAAACCTAATTTTAGCCAATTTGGCAATAAATAGCCATTATGCATAACCATGCCTCTAGAGTAGGTTGGTTCCTTGTCAACTTAAAATGGTGTTGACACAATTAAAGCTCAAATAGGGTTTTGAGATAAGGGTTAGAAAAGGTTTAGGGTTAGAGATATTATAAAAAATAGTGGTCGGATAGGCTAACAACATAGGCAACTACAACAAAAGGCTCCCACAAGCTATTTCCAGTGTCCCATCACTCAAGATTAGCAACACCCAAACCCATGAAATCTTCATACATTAAAACATAAACAGAGATATATTGCAGAAAGCAATTCCAACATCTAATATTGATAATCCAAATTAGCAGAATAGACCAATAGTTAGATTTAATAGAAATAAACTTTCTAACAACATAGATCTAACCAAGAACAGATTTCAACTACTCTCACAACTAGTAATCCAATAAGCTGGAATGAACTAACCATTAAAGTATTAACAGAAATGCAGCTCAAGGCTTCGAACCTCTTGCACAAGATGATGAAGATGACAAATTTGAGTCAAAAATCAGAGTAATGCTCCTTCCATTAGCTCACAGGAATATTTATAGTAGGGCAAGCAAACACACTAGAGCCGACCCTAGAAAATGAGGGTTCGACCTCTATTTATAGTTTGTAAATGAAATAATATTAAGGAGACATTACAAATATTACATATTTACAGCTCAGTAGAGAGTTTTTGCTGGCATTATCTTACTGGTTTGGCCTCCGAGAAATCTGCTGTGAGTAAATCACCATGGCAGCTTGGCTCTCTACAACTTGCTGGTTCGTTGATGGCAGTTGGTATTCAGGCCGTTAGAGACCACATCTGATCCATGGATCATTCTTGGAAGCTCTAATCTACCATCGATCTACAACTACCTCTGGTTCTTGTTCTTGAAACCCTTTGATGCTTCGTCTTCCTACCCTCCAACTGACTGCACTCTGATCCGGCGAGAAATTGCTTTTAAATACTTCAATAATGTTAGAAAACTCTCGACCGTCGATCTTCATCATGAATGGCTATGATTAAAACTTAAAATATACTCTACAAATTGGTGGGGAAAGACCAAAGCACCATTCCACACTTTTTAATTGTTGACATCATCTTTTGTGGCTTCAATTCTACGGAATCAAATTTTGGCATAAAATATATTAAAGAGTGAGCGGGATGCATTCCGCTATCAATCCACTTGCTAACTTTCCTTTTCTCTTCTTTGGATTCAAACAAAATGCAATCCACACAAAAGAGTATGCTGACATCATCATCACCTTGGTCAAAATGCGGAATCACCAATCCACACCGAAGCTAGTGCAAATAATACTTCATCGCCAATCTGCACCCTTTGCAGTGTAAAACTGACTTTGTCACCATTGGAGTTGGTGTAAAATACTCTTTGTCACCATTCCACACCTAATGTAGTGCTTTCTACCTTTATGTCACCAATCTACACCAAAATACTCTTGAGACTCGATGGAATTGATCTTACCGACACTTAGCCACTCGAAGCATGCAAAAACTACACATGATCACCATTCCACACTTCTTCTTGTGCTGACATCATCATCACCCAAAAATTTTATGGAATCAGGACTCATCTGGAATCCACTTCCAAATACACTATAAACTGAGTGGAATGGAATTAACTTGCTCAAGGTGAAAATGCACTAAGTGTTGAGCGGATTAGGAAACTCTTGTTGCGGATCCACTCCAAAATACACTAGGAAATGTGTGGAATGGAAACTTCATACCTTAGAATAAAATTTTCAATGCTTTCTAAGGATGTGGCCATTTTGGGCCTACATTCTGGCGCCTCCCGAGTGGATTTTCTCGCAAAGCCATAGAACTCAGAGTCTTATCCATTGGGCATCAGGAGTCAAAAAATGCTTATCTTCAAAAAATGCTTTAAAGAATAATTTCCATATGAACACTACCCTCTAAAAATGAACATCTTAGAGGATAAACGTTCATATCGAGACCATGCTTCATACATCCTAGAGGATAACTGTTCACATGGAGACTATGCCATAAACATTAATATCTGTGCCATTCTAGAAAACTGCTTCAATGCTCTAAGAAAAACATAACTATGTTCTCCTTATAAAGCCTTCTTACAATACTTGATATGAATGCCTTCACACAAAACTTGTTTTTTTTGTGTCTCTCTGGACTCATGCTTTTATTGTTTCTTTCTGACCATGTCAGAGTAAAAATGAATCAAAAAAAATATAAAACTTATGACTACATATGTACAAAATAAAAATTGCTAAGCTTGTGCCCCTTCAGGGTCCACAACTCTATCTAGATCTTCTTCTTGTTGGGCCTCTTCTTCAACATTATCCTCTAGCTCTTGCTTGCTTCTTCCTCTAGAGAAGATTGCTCTTTATTTTCCTCTTCAGCATTATCACCAAATAGTTGCACCATCAGTTTCAAAATCTGTAGGGCTTGTTTCCATGTTGCTTCAGAGGGGTTGGAAGTCTCCTTCAGCTGCTTATAAATGTATTATAGTTCACCAATATCTTCATAGTTAGCAGCACTTCCTTTGTTTACCAAGTCCTCCATGAGGTCTCTGAGCCTGGTAAAATCAATAATCATTTGTGAAGCTTGCTCTTGGTCAATTGGTTCTTCTAGAGCATCAATTTTAGACTCATCTTGTAAGCTCTCACCAGTACTCTTCTTAATTTCTTCAACTGATAACAAGTTGTGATCTTCCATCCATAACCCTCTGAAACCAATCTGAATCATTTCCTTATTAACATCCACTACATCCTTGATTACTCCTTCAATCTTTTCAAATAATAGCCAAGCCTTTTGGAGTGCTTTGTGCTTCTTCACTATAATTCTGGTAGTAACTCTAGCAATGTTCCACTCCTTATTAGGAATTGGCTTAGCAGAATCACTGAGTCTACTATCCACTAACCTATGAATTTGCTCAGCTAGAATTACCATAGGTTGTAGCTCTCTAGTGAAATTATCTAGATCCTTCTGAATGCTTTGGAGTAGGTGGCTGGCATCATCTAAATAATCAATAATAAGCTGTAGCCCTGAGCATTTCTCTAGAACTTTAGAGAGCAATTCCTTTCTCACTTTCTTTAGTCTAACCTTGGAAAAACTAGAAGATTTAGCCTTTTCAATTTGAAGTTGTTGCTTCAAACTTTGTATCTCCTTAGCCTATTCTTCATTCTTTTTCTAGTGCTCTTCAATCTGCTCCTTGAGCTTATTAGCTTCCTAAAACTTCTCTTGCTAGCTCTTAGCTTCTTTTCTCAGAGCTTTCTCCACTTCTTTCTGATTGTTAATAGTTTTTTGAAGCTTTTCTATTTGCTTTTCCAACTTACCCACCTTTTCTTTGAATATATCATTTTTTACATAAAAAGTTTCTAAGTGGGCTTTGGCTATGACCAATTCATCTTCTTCAGGAACTTCTCAATATCTTCTGTATACTCTTCTATACGATAATCTTGGGTAGTCATCTCAGTTTTAGGCTTTCTCACAAGGGGAATCATGGATCTAGATGTCCTTTGCCTTGAAACTGGATCAAAAAATATGCTTCTCCTCTTTGTGGCCATCCTATTGGAAGGCTTGGACAACTTTTCTACCCAAAAATATTGAATTTTTGTGTAGCTTCCTGTTCCTTCTACAAAATTGCTTGAGTAGGGTAACTTGTAGGGAGAGGAGAAGAGGACACAAGGTATGCAAGCGTAGAATCAATAGTTGATAATAGTTGTGTAGAAGTAGTTACAGTGGAATCTATGACCATAGTGGAATTATGACCACTATTATTGTTGTAATTGGTAGACTCATGGAAATTGAAGTGAGACTCATAGATGGGTGAGTGGGTGTACTTAAAATAGTTTGCTTCTCAGATGAGGGTGGTGGTTGTAATGGTGAGGATGGAACTATGGGAGATGATGAAGGGGAATCTCAGATGATGAAGGTGGAATTTGAGGTGACCTTGGAGGAGATGGGTTGGTTTGTACCTCAATAGTGATTGATGAAATAGGTGGTGAACTATGAGGTGGAGAAGGTACCTTTGTTACAATTTCTTGCTCAGAAAGGGAGGGATATTTCCTTGGGGAATTTGGAGGAGGAAGAGGAGAAGAGGGATTAGAGACCATACCTTCACCTACTAATGTAGGGTGTTGTGGAGTTATCTCTATGATCTATTGTTGTACTTGTTGTATCAATTCTTCTATAGCTAAAATAGTTGTTTCTTTAACAATGTCCTCTTTATCCAACCTCTATTTCTTTGAAATCTCTTTCTCAGTTCTTTCTGGTGCCCTTTTGGCTTTTCTCTAAAAAACTTGCAAGGTGACTTTCTCACTTTCTGTATCTTCTTTAGATAACCCTTCTTGTATTATTTCCTCTAGTAATATCTATTCAAAAATAGGATTTAATTCCACTATTGCTATAGTGGTGAAACTCAGAGGTGTAAACCTAAAGTTCTCATCCTTTTCATTCCAGTCTATATCTGTATCTAGAGGTTGTCCACCCAGGGCTAGGTGCTTAGGCCTATTTACTATCTCTATGACTAGTACATTGACAACCCTCTCATCAGAATAGTGCATCTTACTCATCAACTATGCTCCTTTTGGAAATTGCTCTATTTGCTCAGTTGAAGGCTGAAAAGTCTTCAAGAATTTAGTAGTAATCAATGGAGTATCAGGTTCCTCTTCTTGAACTTCTTCTTCTGAAGGTGGGGATGGGGAATCAGACCCAGTTTGTGACTTCTTGTATATTAGCACTATATTCCTTGGGTCTTTGGGCTTCCAAGTTTTGACATTATCATCATACCTTTTAGAAAATTCACCATCAATTTTTAACCCAAACCTAGATTTTTCTTTACCAATCTCAATTCTCATCCTCCACCAGTCTGATATCTTGGCTTCGTTCCATTTCTCCTTTTTCTCTGCTTCATCACCAGTAGGTTCTTGAGATTGAGGGTCCTCTTTCTTTTCTATTTTTTCCTCAATATATTTGATGGTAGACTCCTTCAACCGATGTTTTACATTATTGTCTGGATCAAAATCAATAATTTATTCATAAAAGTCTAACCATGGAGGAAGTTGATCCATATTAGAAACATTCCACTCCAAAAGAGTAGTTTCTTTGTTATTTCTACCTTGTTCAAAATGGGGCCTGGATCTCTTCTCAAATTTGTAGGCCTTTTCTCCATTTAAGGCTATATTCCTTTTATAGAATATATCATCTGGATCATAACTCCATCTCTGAGGAATGTAAAATAGACCCAACCTATCCAGGTATTGGTCAATTTGTTCACCCTACCACTTCTTAGTAATAGTTATATCATCAACATTTTGGTAGGTCAACATAGATCTCCTCTTTCTCCTAGAGCCATAGTTCAAATCTATAAATTCTGCTTACCTCAAGTATTCTAAGGTGAATAACCTATCTGTAACAAAATGAGGTAGCAGAAAAGGCTTACCCATAAAGCCATACAGTCTAATGACTGTGCCCTCTATTAGGAGATACCAATCTCCTTCCTCTGCACCTTCTATTCTCAATATTTTCTTAGCTAGAGGTGGTAGCCTAGGGCATTCTCCATACATTATTTTCAATGTTGGCCCTAAGAATTCCAAGTTGAATTTGTAAAAAGACTCAGTGCTTCTCAGATGATTAGTCCAATAATAAACTAGAATGGGGTCTCCTTCACTAGTCTTATCCTTGATTGGAATCCAGGGCATCATATCTCTTACAATAGCATAAAACATCCAGACCAAGCTTGAGCAATGCCTAAAACAAGGTGCATCAGAGCTTCTTTTCATTCTTACTAATTGCTCATGCATTCTCTGAGTAAGGAAAGTTGACCAATCAAAATAGATAACCCTAATACCCTTCTTCTCTATCTTCCTCATACATCCTTTCATTTGAAATGCAATATGCAATGGCTATTTGCCAATCATTCACCATTTTATTAGAGTCCAAACCCTCCATACAGGCTAACATAGAATATAGCTCTAGGTTAGCAAATTCGTTGATGGGTATTGGAACTTTAGGGATTTCATCTTCCTCTCTTATCCTTCTAAATTGGAAATGAAGCCATATTTCTATGACTTTATTTTCTTCTAAAGCCATTAATGAAGCATAAACCCTAGCTTGTTCTGCTATATCAAATTGTTTAGGCTCTAAGGGTGGGCTTACCCCTATGACAAACAAATTAAGGTAAAGCTCTTTGGTAATAGTGAATAGTGGTATACCATCAGGAGTTTTCACTATTCTCTTCTTAGGGTCATAATATTTAATCATTGTAGAAACTAATTCAGGGCAATGGTGAATAGAATCATAGATGTAAGAAAATAAGAAGGATTTTATAGCTATGATACCTTGTGGTCGAATTGGTCTCCCTTCGAAGTATCTGAATTCAAAATTCCTTCTCAAGAAGGTTCTCCTTACTTGGGTCATTACTATGTCTACCAATCTTCTAGTCTGTTCTACATGGCTATCCAATTCTACTCCTATTTTTTGTACTTCTATAAGTACTTTCTTTGGAGCCATTTTTATCAAAAATAATTTAAATTTTCTCTAGAATTCATAGGTAATATTTTTAGCTATCATTCTACTCTTCTTCACTCAGTGAACATTGCTCTTTGTCAAATGAGTGGAATTATGTGCTTCGACACTTTTAATTTTTGGTGCATGCACATCCTCCACCATTAATGTGGCTACTACATGACTTATCCATTGGCACACTTCTCAAATCACACTCATTCCCTTTGGTGGCTTGGAGGTGGCATTCTAATTTTTGATTGGCCAAAATTCAAATATGCTTCATACCCTTGTGGTGTCACTTTGTCTTTTCTTCCTTTCGAGCATAGGAAATTTTAGCATTTATTGTGGACCTTTTACCTTTTTCCAAGTGGTACGATGTGGAATTGCTACTCCACTCAAAAGTAGGCTTGAAATGGATTGCAACTCCTTTACTCAAATAATAATGGATTAGAACCTTCTTCATTTTGCACAATAGTAGTCTCAGAATCTGGTGGATTAGCATTCAGTATGAACTTAGTCTTCTTGAGTGTGAAAAATAACACATGCTGCATTCTGCTAAAAATGTAGTTCATTTAGGTACAGATTGGAATTCGCTCATCATTTCACTCTTCACTTTTAGTGTATTTGAGTGTGGAATAGGAACTTGTTGCATCCTTTGGGAACACTTAGCTAATTTTGCAAAATTTTCTCTTTTTTTTTTTATACAACATGTTATCAAAACAAAACTTGATACAAAGTGCAAAAAAAGGAAATATGATACAATGTATGTACATATATTACAATGAGCTTATATTTCAATCAAAATAGAGTTTAAGATGAAAACCATTAACCAAAATTGGTTGTATGTTCCCCTCTAGATCTTCAAGTTAGAAAACATTGGTCTCTTTGACCTCTACTATCTTGAAAGGGCCATCCTAGAAGGAGTCAAACTTTTGATGATGTCCTGGTTTTGCTCTTTCGACATTCCACCTGAGAACTGAGTCTCCAACCTAGAATTTTTTGAACCTTACCTTTTTATCGAACCATGCCTTGATGTCCATAGAATGCTTCTAAAATTTCTCATAGGCCTGAGCTCTTTTCTCTTCCAACTGTAGTAGGTGTGTCAACCTTGTTTCCACTAGATTTTCCTTTGATTCTTCTTCTGTATTTATCAGTTTGAGTGCTAGAATTTCCAAATGGATAGGTAACACTACCTCCTTGCCATATACCAAAGCATAAGGAGAAGTCTTGATGGAATTCTTAATAGTAATCTTGTCTACCCACAAAGCTTGCTCCAGCATTAGGTGCCAACTTCTTTTATTCCCTTCTAGTGATCTCCTCAAAATCCTTAATAGGTTTTTGTTGGTAGACTCTGCAAGTCCATTCCCTTGAGGGTAATAATTTGAAGTATTCTTAATGGTGATGCCATACTTGCTGGAAAACTCAATATATTTGGCTCCTATAAAGGCTGGCCCATTATCACTCACCAAGGCTTTCAGAACACCAAACCTTGAAATCAAACTTTCCATAAAATTGATCACAACTTCCTGGTCTGATTTCTTGGTAGGAATAGCTTCTACCCATCTGGTGAGGTAGTCTATGGTAGTTAGAATATACTTGTGCTCTACTGAAGAATGAGGGTTGATGACCCCTATAAATTCTAGCCCCCATTGTTGAAAGGGCTCTTCAACTTGTATTGGCTTGAGGGGGAATGAAGCATTCCTTGTCCTCCCTACATGTCGTTGACATTTGTCATAGGCTCTAGTGACTTTGAAGGTATCAAAAAATATAGTAGGCTAGTAATAGCCTACTCTTATGATTTTCAAAGTTGTAACTCTACCTAAGAAATGTCCTCCAGATGGCCCTCCATGGAACTCCTCTATGACCTTTTGTTGTTGATCATATTTTAAGCACTTAAGGAGAACTCCATCAAGGTTCCTTTTGTATAGCCCTTCTGGAAATAAGACATACTTCAAAGCTTGAAGTCTATATCTTCTTCTTTGTGATGCATTAATATCAGGAGGGCATACTCTAGTTTGAAAGTACTTGATCATCTGGTCTACCCAATCAGAGTCACCTGGTTGTATTCCTTCAATCTGATCATCTTCTATTGCCTGACAAGCTATTATTTCAGCTGATACTGTTACCTCTGTTAGACCTTGGCATAGGGCCTTGCCTCTCACCAACTTGGTGGGATGTATCTCCACATCATATTCTTGGATCTTGGTGATCCAACCAACTCTCTTATCTCCTAGTTCACCTTGTAGAATAAAGCTTCTTACATCTGGGTGAACAACATATACCAGGGTCTTGCTTTGAACCAAATACTACCTAAACTTCTTCAATGACTTCATCACAACAAATACTTGTTTCTCAATAAAATTATACTTAACTTGGTAATCATGGAGATTCTGACTCCAAAATAATATGGGGTGCTCCTCACCTTGATCATTCTTTTGGGTGAGCACTGAGGCATAACTTTCTTCAGCTCCATAAGCGTAAAGAATAAAATCCTTACTAAAATCTAGATTTACTAGCACTGGAGCTATGGCAATGGACTACTTGATTATCTCAAAGGCTTGTTTCCTCACTTCAGTCCATTTGAACTCTACATATTTCTTTAGTAGTTCAGATATAGGCCTCACCTTTTGAGCAAAGTCAGAAATGAATTTCTTGACAAAGTTTATTTGGCCAAAGAAGGATTGCAAGGCTTTCTTGTTTATAGGTAGTGGAAGAGCTAGAATGGATTTGATTCTATCTAGATCTATGGCCATACCTTCTTTTGAGACCACATGACCTAGCAAATTTCCCTCATGTACTACAAAAAATGATTTCTTAGGATTAAGGGAAATGCCAAATTCTCTGCACTTTTGAAAAACTTGCTCAAGGTGTGCTAAGTGGTCATGCTTGTTGTGGGAAAACATAGTCATGTCATCCAAATAGATCAGAATGACCTTATTAATAAGTTCCCCAAAGGCATAGTCCATGGCTCTCTAAAATGTGGCTCCCACATTGGACAACCCAAAAGGCATTCTCTGGTAGGCAAATGTGCCCCATTTTGTGGTGAATGTTGTTTTATACTGATCTTCATTCTTCACCCAAATCTGGTTATATCCAGAGAAGCCATCCAATAGTGAGAACCTTTCTACCCCTACCACTATCTATAATATTTGATCAATCTATGGAAGGGGGTAGTGATCCTTTAATGATGCTTGGTTAAGATTTCTGAAATCTACACACAAGCGAATATCACCATTCTTTTTTCTCATAGGTACCAAGTTGGCTACCTAGGTAGAATGTTTAATTGGATATATGATCTTAGCCTTTAATAACTTCAAGAGCTCTTCCCTCATTATGGCTTCGATCCTTGGATTTATAGGCCTTTGCTTCTACCTAAAAGGCTTTGCATTAGGCTCTAGCTCAATGGTGTGTTGGATAACCCTTTTGTCATATACCTTGAGGTCTTCATATGACCAAGCCACAATGTCTTGGTACTTTATACATAAAGCTTTAATATCCTCTTCTTCCTCTAGTGAACATCGAATTCCAACCTTGAGCTTCTTTTCTTTTTCTATTTCAACTTCTTTATATATTTTTTCATTGACTTCCATGGATCTGATCCTTCTCCTATCTTCATTGTCAAACAGGCTCTCTAGAGTGACCAAACCTCTAGGTATGTGATTATTCTTAAGTTGAATAACATCTTGTTGATCAATTTCCTCTATATTTTCTTCTTGGATAGTGGAGAGATAGGCTTCTCTTACCATAAAATCAATGATTTGTTCATCACTTTCAAAGACCTACCAGAAAATCTGCTTATCTAGTATTGTAGGCCTGAAAATAATTTTGATTCCCTTGTCTTTCTTGACTCCTATGTCTATAGAAGGGTTGAAGTTAGCTCCCCTTGCTTCTAAGGAGTCTACCAAAGTATTCCTTTCTCTGGGAATAAATTTTATATTTAGGGCATCAAAGGATTCCATCAGATCCCATACCCTATTTTTGTATGCTTTTAGGTAATGGTGCTTACTGTTGCACCTTTCTCTTACCTGATGGATGATTAACTCAGAGTCACCATATATGTTTAGGACCTTAATGCCCATATTTTTTGCTTGCATCAGTCCAAGGCATAGGGCCTCATATTCTACAATATTATTGGTGCATGACCATGTTAATCTATAGGTAAAACTCTTTGTCCCTTCTGATTGGGACTATAGTACCACACCAACACCAACACCATTTCTGCATCTAGCACCATCAAAGTGCATGGTCCATACCTCTGTCTCTCTCAGATACTGATTAGATATAGCAGGAATTTTCTTCTCTGATTCTATAGAAATACTATATGTGCCCATGCCTATCCCAAACTGATTGTAATCCTCTCTAAAAGGTAATTCATCTTCTAGTTCTAGTTCTTCAAATTTATCCACAATTTCAAATTCTTCAAGAGGAGTGAGGTTGCACATGTCTTCTTCAATTTTTTCTATGTGGTAAGACACAGGATTTTCAGGTGTTATCCTTATCCTCTTCCCTTTGAAGGGAATGACCATGCTAGAATAATCCATATACATGCATCCACCTAATTTTGTAGTGAACTCCCTTGAGAGGCATAAGCCAAAGTAGGGCTCTAGATCAACCACTACTATTTCTTGTACTATTGTCACCTCAGGGGCTCTATGTAACCTCATTAAAACATCCTTTATTACTCCCACTATTTTTATAGGTGTTCCATCCAATTGCAGTACTCTAGGGTAGGATCGGGTATACTCCATACCCATCTCTTCATAGATTGCTTTAGGCATAACTGTAGTTGATGCTCCTGAGTCTATCATACAATTTTGGACTACCCAACCTTCCATCCTCAAAGAGATATAGAAAGGAGGGGGTTTATTATTTAAAATAGTAGGGGACATTTCTTTCTTTTTTGAGGGTATACTAAGGATTGTGGTGGCCTACCTATCTTATGGATACTTGTTGAGAGAAGCTTTAAGCAAGTCTATCTAGCCAGGAATGAAAAGGGTATCATATAAACTAGATTTTGATGGTATCCTCTTCATCTCTTCCATAATGTTGTATTCAGACTTAGCCAAAGTGGTCCTCTCAGGCCTTCTTTCTGGCTCACCATATTTTCTCTTATATTGTTGAGTGGCTTCTATTCTTTATATTTTGGTAATAGAAGGGAATCTAAGCCTCTCTTGAGCCTCATCCTTAGACCTCATTCTGTCTCCCTCAGTTTCTTTCTCAAATATCTTGGGGAGACTGTCTGTCTTCTCTTTCCCTTTAGCTTGGGGAATAGGAAAAGTATCACTGCTTTGGGGAGGTGGGTCATTATTTTTTTGAGAAGGAACCTAGAATTGTCCCATATTCTGTGGATCTACTTGTAGGGTTTTCTTCCCTGACCTTGTCATAATAACAATTGGGCCATCCTCATCTAGCTCTTTCCCAACCATGATTTGGTCAGGTTGCCATAGCATATTTACTCTTCCTTTTTGATTTCTTTCTGCTTGATCCATAGCTTGTTGAACATGGTGTTGGTACATAACACAAGATTGTGAATCATGAGGATCATTACATACCAAACACTAGATATTTACTAGACTTGTTTCTGAAGAACACTCAGGCTCTTCATATGCTGCATTTACTCTGACCCCAGTACTATTACTAGGACTAGGTCTTTGATATTTTTTCACATATGGAAATATCCTTTGTTGAGACCTCTCCATATCTCTCTTCTCCATTGAATTCATTCTGTTACTCAGAGTTTTCAAAGTATTATGTATATCAAGGATGATAGAAAACTCTTGAGGAGTCTGAGAAGGAAGGGGAGGGAAAGGAACTACAGTAGATGGTGCTTTTGGTTGAGGAATGGGATTCATTTGTGGAGATGGGGATGATAAGGAAAGGGGGTCCATATAAGATGAAGTAGTAGCTTGGCTTTGGATATTTGTGGTTTCTAGATTGTAAGGTAGTACAACTTTGGGAGGTAATCTCCCCACATTGATTAGCATATTTTTTGCATGAACTACTACATTATAAACTTGTGGAAAGGTTTCCACCCTATATTGTTGGGTTTGCAAGCCTAGATCTAATCCAAGAGCTCTGATATAATACATATAAGCAAGGCATGCAGCTGGTCTAGCTATAGGGGAATTATTTTCCAGGTTCTTCTAAACCTTAAATTAAAATCTGAGATAGTTTCTTGTTGATGTTTCTGCATAGATGTGAACTGATTAAGCAAGGAGAAAGGGTCAATAGATTCATTAAATTCTTCCACAAAAGGCTCAGCCAATGCTTCCCATGAAGTGATGGTGTTATCCTCAAGAGTCCTAAACCAATGTAAAATATTTCCTCTAAAGGATAGGGCTAGGATTCTCACAATAACATCCTCATCCTTTATATTGTGGATTGCTGCTAGATTCAAAATATCTTGATAGTGCTCATATGTCATCTTTCTAGATCCATCATAAGTGGGAATAGCCTTAGAAATAACTTGAGGAATGGCATTCATATGGGCTAATCTAAGGGGACCAGTTGTGTTCCAGTTGGGGTATTTCTGTAAAGGCTGATTTGGGGGTACATTTCCCTGATTTGGGGTTGCATTTCCAACCATGTTTCTAGGTGTAGGTCTTATTGGAGGGGTTGTTGGATTAACTATAGGGTTTTCCTTAGGAAGCTCTTCTTCTGAATGAAAATATTGGTTTAAATTCCTTATAATAGTGGACCCTCTATAAGGTAGCTCACAATAAAAATATGAGTCAAGGTTATTCCTTTTGAATGACCTGGTATACATGAAAGGACACTGGTCTATAGGGGTAATTATTTTCTGGGTTTAAAGACTAGGGAGTCACTAGGTGAATTTGCTATTCTCCACTTAGCAAGGTCAAGATAATTCACCAAATCTTGATTCCTCTGGGTAGAGATAAAATAATAACTCATATGATGGGTTTTCGTGTTCCTTGTGAACTGGTCCCACCAGGCATGCCAAAAATTATTGGGCACCAAATTGACATCAAGTTTTACTTAACACTATATCTATCTTCCAATTTTCTATCCAGGCATGCACCCGATAGTCACAGCTCGACACTCAAGCATTGGATGGACCAAAGACAACTTCAATCCAACCTCTAGAGTAGGTTGGTTCCTTGTCAACTTAAAATGGTGTTGACACAATTAAAGCTCAAATAGGGTTTTGAGATAAGGGTTAGAAAAGGTTTAGGGTTAGAGATATTATGAAAAATAGTGGTCGGATAGGCTAACAACATAGGCAACTACAACAAAAGGCTCCCACAAGCTATTTCCAGTGTCCCATCACTCAAGATTAGCAACACCCAAACCCATGAAATCTTCATACATTAAAACATAAATAGAGATATATTGTAGAAAGCAATTCCAACATCTAATATTGATAATCCAAATTAGTAGAATAGACCAATAGTTATATTTAATAGAAATAAACTTTCTAACAACATAGATCTAACCATGAACAAATTTCAACTACTCTCACAACTAGTAATCCAATAAGCTAGAATGAACTAACCATTAAAGTATTAATAGAAATGCAGCTCAAAGCTTTGAACCTCTTGCACAAGATGATGAAGATGACAAATTTGAGTCAAAAATCAGAGTAATGCTCCTTCCATTAGCTCATAAGAATATTTATAGTAGGGCAAGCAAATGCACTAGAGCCGACCCTAGAAAATGAGGGTTCGACCTCTATTTATAGTTTGTAAATGAAATAATATTAAGGAGACATTACAAAGATTACATATTTATAGCTCAATAGAGAGTTTTTGTTGGCATTATCTTATTGGTTGATGGCCTTCGAGAAATCTATTGTGAGTAATTCACCATGGCAGCTTGGCTCTCTACAACTTGCTGGTTCGTTGATGGTAGTTGGTATTCAGGTCATTAGAGACCACATCTGATCCATAGATCATTCTTGGAAGCTCACTCCACCATCGATCTACAACTACCTCTGGTTCTTGTTCTTGAAACCCTTTCGATGCTTCATCTTCCTACCCTCCAACTGACTACATTCTGATCCAGTGAGAAATTACTTTTAAATACTTCAATAATGTTAGCAAACTCTCGACCATCGATCTTCATCGTGAATGGCTATGATTAAAACTTAGAATACTCTACAAATTGGTGGGGAAAGACCAAAGCACCATTCCACACTTTTAATTGTTGACATCATCTTTTGTGGCTTCAATTCTATGAAATCAAATTCTAGCATAAAATACATTAAAGAGCGAGCGGGATGCATTCCACTATCAATCTGCTTACTATCTTTCCTTTTCTCTCCTTTGGCTCCAAACAAAATGCAATCCACACAAAAGAGTATGCTGACATCATCATCACCTTGGTCAAAATGCGGAATCACCAATCCACACCGAAGCTAGTGCAAATAATACTTCATCGCCAATCCGCACCCTTTGTAGTGTAAAATCGACTTTGTCACCATTCTGCTCTAGAGTTGGTGTAAAATACTCTTTGTCACCATTCCACACCTAATGTAGTGCTTTCTACCTTTATGTCACCAATCCACACCAAAATACTCTTGAGACTCAATGGAATTGATCTTACCGACACTTAGCCGCTCGAAGCATGCAAAAACTACACACGATCGCCATTCCGCACTTCTTCTTGTGCTGACATCATCATCACCCAAAATTTTTGTGGAATCGGGACTCATCTGGAATCCACTTCCAAATACACTATAAACTGAGCGGAATGGAATTAACTTGCTCAAGGCAAAAAATGCACTAAGTGTTGAGCGGATTAGGAAACTCTTGTTGTGGATCCGCTCCAAAATACACTAGGAAATGTGCGGAATGGAAACTTCATACCTTAGAATAAAATTTTCAATGCTTTCTAAGGATGTGGTCATTTTGGGCCTACACTTAGGACACTTCAACTTTGTCTTCTTTAGATGTAACATAGAAGATAAATGAGGTACTTGTAATGACCTGTAATGGATCACTTGATTTTACCTAAACTATAAGACTCTTCTAGTCTTATTTTGTAGCTCCTTTTCTTGATTTTTATGGTAGTATACTTCTCCACTCCTTGGAGGAATATTACCCTATTTGATGGCTTCTCTAGACCATAAAATATTGTAGGTTCTGTGTACTCAATAGTGTCTCTAGACACTTTGATAGTATGTTGATCTATGCACTTTGGTGATAAACCTTAACTTATCAATCAATGTACATAATAATCCCTTAAGAGTAACTAGTTCAATGTACTTAAGAATAACTAGTATAGTGTAGTAGTAATATCACCTTATTTCTCCTTCAAAGTGACTTGTAAGATGCACTAGTAATAAATCTTAAAGAAGTATAATCTCTGGAAATTTTAATAAGTAGTAAAGTTTTCTTTTTTGTAACTGGATAATAGGAAGATGATATATTTTTTTATGTCAAAATATATCTAACTCCTATTTTAATGTGCAAGTATTAACCTTCAAAGAAACTATATTTTGCACTCCCTTTGAAAAAATTTAATATACAACCTTCTCCTTGTAACTTTAACTCAAATATGGTGCTTAATGAAACTTAATAATGAACTAACTTAATGTTCAGTGATGAACCTATTGCACCAAATTTACTTACCTTAATCAACTCCGTAGATGAAGTATTACAAGATGATTAGATTCACCTTATTGCTACATTGTAATGGATGAAATTATAACTCTTGCTTGCTATCTGAAATATTTCTTTAGCTTACCTATTTGTAGTCGTGAAACTCTCTAACTTGTTTCTTTAAAACTATAGTAGGTGACTTCAACTCTCCTTTAGAATGCACTATGTAAATCTGAAGTTTTGAAACTAGTAATGTTGTCCTAATTGCTACCCTTTCATAGCCACTATTTCTACTGAAATGCTATCATTGAATATCAAAAATTTGGTAGGAACTCCTCTAAATTGTAGCTAAGATTTTCCTTCAAGAACCCTTTAGTATTCTATTGTAGATTCAAAAAACCCCTATCTCCTTTATTTGAATGAGTCTTCTAGCCTTCAAAGGTAATCTTCAAATATCTTAGGTTTGGTAGTAATGTTTGGCTCCTTTCTCCTTCAGTCTCCTTGTTGAATTCTAACTTCAATCTAGATCTTCTTCTCAAGAATATCAAAGTATTGAGGTCTTCACCAATTGATAGGGATCTCATGATCCCATGATACGGTATAGCATATAACATTAAATAATGCCTGTTATTAATATAAGCATTTCATTTGGTAAGATAAATATGGAGGATATTAAATATTATTGTGCATATTAAATGCACCCTTATCTTCTTATCCACACATGGTAATGATCCCATGGATTGGCTCATACCATGGTATTGTAAAGGCACTTGGTGCCTATAAATTACATGATTATCAATAGAAATACAATCTATTGTTTCAACTTATAAACCTATATCACCAATCTCCTCCAAAATTTGGAAAGCTTCTTGCCAAATCTATCTTCGTTTGGGATTGTTGTTTGTCCTTATTTAGTCTTCTATTTTCTTGAACTAGAATTTCTTCAAGGTGAAGTATTAAATCTTCAACAAATATCACCAATATCCTATATTCACCAAGACTCTTCTTAAGATTCTCTTCTTCTTGGATTCTACTGTAATGCTACTATGGCCTTTTATTTTATAATCTGTAGGTTTCAATATTCATTGGAGATCACCAATATCTAATATTATCCTAGACTCTTTATCTAGAGTATATTCTTCCTTGATTCTACAATAAGGATGCTATGGCCTTTTTATCTCTTCTACAATCTGCAAGTCTGCAAATCTTGTAATGGGACCTTTTCCCAAGTCTCTAAAATATTCAATCTTCTATTTGTTGATACAAGTTCTAGAATGATTCTAATGAAGATATGCTTCCTAGAAATGTGTAGGAAGCTTCCCAAATTTCTCTAAATATTATTTTCCTACAACAAGATGTTAGAAAATGGAATGGAAGAATTAGTATTTCTAGAGATAATGAACTTCATTAATTGATTTTTCAATCTAGTGGAATTAACGTTGAGTCCTAGTCTTCACAAGTTTTTTTGCAACTCTGTGGAAAGACTCTAGCCACCTGCACTCTTAAAAATTATGGAACTAAGATTTTTGAACTCCTCTCAATGTCTCTTTGTGGCTCTACCTATTTCCTATAAATCTACCATATTCTTTGATACCATTGTTAGCTTTTGATAAAGTATGTTAATGGAGATGCAACCATAAGATGTAAATTATGTAGACTATGGTAATTAAATGATAATGGTACTTAAATATGCAAGAAAACAAGAGAATAAAATTCTACAATAACTAAGTAAAGTACCATTAATGAAAGCTCATGAAAATAGTACAATGTAATATAATGGAGGACTATGAACAATCCATAATTTTACAATGAAGAACTACATTGTACCTACTCATTACTCTATAGTAACTTTGTCTCTCACACTCTCTCTTCATGTCACTCTATAGCTCAAGGTACATATATATAAGAAGATAAGTTCCTTGGGCTTTACTCTACCTATTCCTATGATTCATGTACATGTAGACTACATGCACATTTACATAATTGCACATTTTAATACTTATACTTTTATTACTTCTTCCCCAAGTAACTACTTAACATAAGATTTATCCTAATATAATAATGTACCCAAGGTGGATTATTGACATGTACCCAATAATGTAATACAATATCTAACAAATTCAAGATCATAGAAGATCTTAATACCATAACTAAGCTAGATGAAAATCTAGGAGTAGTTAAGAAAATAACACAAAGTATGAGAGATTCCATAGCTTTTATTCAAAATAATAATCTAGGGATATTAATTTTGAAGAGGATTGTAATATTAGGAATAGAAATAATTCAATCAATAATCATTAGTAAATATATTGATAGTGGTAGGTATTTATAACATTAGGAAAATGCTAGAAAATAGGGTTAGGAATATTTAGGAAATAACATCCCCTAACCATGCTAACAACTACGTGCTTGAGGAATAAGCACCTAACCTACTAAAAAACTAGGGAGTTAAAGTAGTCAAGTTGACTACAACTACCTAGTTACCATAAGATATTCCAAAAAGTGAATATCTTCATGGTAGAAAGTAAAAAGGTAAATACTAGTGGTAAAAAGTAACAAACTACTTTTTACCATACGGTAAATAAATTCTACCTAATGTAGGAAAAGGGTAAATATCCCAAATGATGGAATATTACTCTAACATCCCCCCTTATTACATTATTTGGGTAATATATATAACTACCCCAATACAGTGAAAAAGATGATGAACTATTGGTTCTTGCTCTATTACAGTGCTCTGGCTTCTCCTACAGAAAAAGTGGATCATTCCTCACTTTTTCTTCACATCAACGAATGTCATTATTGTAATCTTGTCATCCAACTATATTGCATGGGTAACCAACCACTGCAACCGCTAGGTGTAGTAGAGTAGATCACTTCATATGAGGTTCATTCTATTTACAATATAATTTTACAAAAAGTGTTGATAAGGTAGCTAAGGTGTCGGTCGTTGTTAAAAATGCACCCTTATAAGTTTCCCCCCTTGTTGCAAAACATATTGTAATCAAAATTCTAAAAGAAGTGTGATTAAGGTGTTGGTCGCTACTAAAAATACACCCTTATAACTCTTCTTCCATTTTTATAAAAAAATATGTGAAGTAGAAAAATAAATGTTTATTCCCCCTTAATTGCAAAATATGTGCAACTTAGGAAGCTTTATGAAGGTTTTTACAAAGATTACCTCCTAGGCAAATTTTACACCAAAAAATTCCCTCCTTTTTTTACAAGTACTTCAAAAAATGAGAGTTTGCTATTTATGAAGCCTAAAAGAGGTACAATCACCCCTTTATTTCTAGTGCTTCAAACAAAAACTTATGCTATTTATGAAGCCTAAAAATAGAGAGAGGAAATGGTTCTTGATTTAAGGTAATAAATTTGTTTCCACTCTACAATATTGTTTTAGCCATAAGCACTTTGTGTGCTCTTTCCGAACCAGAATCAGAATCGAAACTAGACACTTCAATAGAAATATTGCCTTTGTTTTGCTTCTGTGATGTGCCTGTGCATTTCTTGTTTTGCTTGTTTTTAAACCAACACATATTGGTGTCATGGTTGTCCTTTTTACAATGTGAACAAAACTTCTTTTGAGATTTCTTTCCCTTACCTTTTGAATATGATCCTCCCTTTTTAATTTTCCTTTCTTCTTTTCACCTTGATTATTTTAGTAAAATGCCTTGTTTGACACTTCATCACTTTGGAGTTGATTTACTTCCTCTATTTGAATCAAATTAACTAACTCCACAAATGTGGCTAATATTTGAGATACATTAAGGGATGTAATCAACATTTTGTAGAATTTGGGAAGAGCCCTCAATATTACTGAAGTCAAAATAGTATCTTCTACTTTGGCTCCTAAAGCATTTATCTTTGACTTCAGTTCTACTACTCTACAGAGGAATAGTTCTACTGATTTTCATGACTTCATATGGAGTGTATGAAGTTGTGTTTGAAGGTTTAGAACAATCGATTGATTTTTACCTTCAAAAATGGCACAAAGTGCATCCCATGCATCTTTACCAGTTTTAGCTCCACTTATGTGAGTCTAGATCTCATCAGTAGTTTCTAGGAGTATCAACATGAGAATACGATTGTTCTTTTTATCCCATGCTTTTGATCTACTCCTACTGATGTTGTTTTTGATTTAGTACCATCAACTAAATCCCACATTTTCTCTACAGTTAGGATGGCTTTCATATTAATTTTCCATGTTGAATAGTTAGGACCTTTAAGCAATTGTGTTTCATTTAAGTATTTGTTGATAGATGCCATGATGAAGGTACTGGAATTTGCACTAAGATGGATCTTTCTTTCACTCTTAAGTGATATGTAATGGCACCTTCAAGAAAATCCTCTTGAAGAGGAATAATCAATTTGAGGAAATTAAGCCAAAAAAATAAGAAGTGGAAGAGAATTCACTCAAAAAGATATTTAATGACACCTTCCTGAAAATCCTCTTGAAGAAGGATAATCAGTTTGAGAAAATTAAGCCAAACAAATAAGATTGAATTAGGGGTTTTTGTTTTAGGAGAGAATATCAAGTGAAATTGGCTATAAACCTGTGCAATGGTTAACACAAATTATTGTGAAATTTTGGGGTTTGAGTGTTCTTAATTTTATGACTTATAATTGCAAAAAAATAATGCAATAATAAAACAAGAATAACCACAAAAGTCTTATCACATAGGTGTCAGATGCAACCGAAATGTTAGTCTTACAATGGCACCAAGAGGGGGGGTGAATCAATGTAGCTAATTAAAAACTTAAATCTTCATCTCTTAATGTAGAACTAATGAATGCTTAAAACCAAAAATAGCAAGTATCACAAGTGAGCATCACATAACACAAGATGTAAGGAGGTTCACCAGTTTGGCTACTCCTCAAACCTTGACTACTTGGATTCCCATCCAAATTCAGCTTTCGAAAAGCACCAAATTTACAATCAATTTACCAACACCCACTAGAAGGAGCACCAACCCCTAATTTATCTACACCAACAGAAAGGAGCACCAACCCCTGATTCCAAGCACCAACTTGGACTTCTATTTTAAATATTGATTGACATAAAAATGCCTTCTATGTTACAAGACCCTCACTGGTCTATATTAACTCAAATCAATCTCATGGAAGCATACACTCTTTTACAGCTCTACTTACTGCACACTTACAACCCTTTCTTATAGCTTACTCTTGCAGCTCTCACAACTCTGTTTACTGCACTCTTACAACACTCTCACAACTCACTTACAGCCAGCAGCACTCTTGCTCTCTGCTTACTACACTCTTACAACACTCTCTCTGCTGCACTCTATAAGCTTCTCTATTTTAGCCGTGCTTTCTATACTCTTTTTCGCAGCACTTTCCCTCTATTCTGCAACACGCTGCTCGCTCTTCCCGCATGGAGCTCAACCTTGCTACTTCATGCAAATCTCCTTTTATAATCAAATTGTCTAACTGTAACTCCAGTTGTAATTCCTTCTTTTATTTCTCATGCACCACTTGTCAGTTGTAACGCCTTCTCACTGTAACTGCTCCTGTATAAATATAGGGTAGGCTTTTCATCAACCATGATGCATGTTATGAATTTACACATATACCCCTACCATGACTGTTCGTCTTCTCGGTCATGACTGTTCATATTCTTTTCTGTGCATGCATGCATATTCGATTCTATTTATATGACTGTTAGATTTCTCCTTCTTTGACTGTTCTTAAATTAGCTGCATGATTTCCTTTTTGTAACATCCCCTGTAATTGCTGTGAAACTTTAGTTAATGGTTACATATCTTAAAACAGTTGGGTTCTATTTTTAGCTTTCGCCAAAATGACCTATCACAAAATCACAACACTTCTGCCTCTTTGTCTTCTTCTCGGCTTGAACCTGTGAAAATACATGTCACGATATCATGACATTTTCCACCTCCTTGTCCACTTCTTGGCTTGCACCTACAAAAACCTGACATGTCATGAAATCGTGACACATTCACTGCCTTGAGCTCTTCTCTGTCTCTTGCCCATGAAAATAGAACATGTCATGAAATCATGACACTTTCGCTTCCTTGCACTCTTCTCTGCTTGCACTAGCGAAAACATGACATGTCACGAAATCATGACACTTTTTGCTGTCGTACACTCTTCTCTGCATGCACCAACGAAAACATGACATGTCATGAAATCATGACACTTTTCGCTATCGTACACTCTTCTTTGCATGCACCAGTGAAAACAGAACATGTCACGAAATCGTGACACTTTCACTGCCTTGTGCTTTTCTCTACCTTACGCCCGTGAAAATGGAACATGTCGTGAAATCGCGATGCTTTCGCCTTTGAGCTCTTCCTCCTTGAATTTGTCATGAAATCATGATGCTTCTGCTTCCATGCTCTTTCATTTTGCTTCTATCGTGAAATCGTGACACTTCATCCTTCGGAGTCTTCCTCTCTGCTGTTGTCACGAAAATGCGACATGTCGCGATATCGTGACATCTTTTCTCCTTAGCTCTTCTCTTCTCTTCAGGTCGTGAAAACCCAACATGTAGCGATATCGCTACACTTTTGTTCCTTGCACTTTACCTTTGCTTCGGCCCACGATAATACAACATGTAGCGATATCGCTACACTTTTTCTCCTAGCACTTTCTCTTTGCTTTGGCCTCCAAAAATACATGTCGTGAAATCATGACACCTTTTTCTCTCTCCTCTTTCTCTTCGCTTTGGACCGTGAAAATGAAGCATGTCACGAAATCGTGACACCTTTTTCTATCGGACTCTCTCTCTTGCATTATGTCACGAAATCGTGACACTTTTCCTCCTTAGCGCTTTTCTTCTCATCGGATCGCAAAAACCCGACATGTCGTGAAATCGCGACACTTTTCTCCTTAGCGCTTCCTCTTGCAAATTGTCGCGAAATCGTGACACTTTTCCTTGCAAGCTCTTTCTCTCAAACATGTCACGAAATCGTGACACATTTTCATCCGTACTATCCTTCTTGCAAATTGTCATGAAATCATGACACTTTTCTTTGCAAGCTCCTTCTCTCCAAACATGTCGCGAAATCACGACAGTTTTCTTTGCTTGTGCCTTCTCTCCAAACATGTCACGAAATCGCGATAGTTTTCTTTGCTTGTGCCTTCTCTCCAAACATGTCATGAAATCACGACAGTTTTCTTTGCTTGCACCTTCTCTCCAAACATGTCACGAAATCATGATAGTTTTCTTACTTGCCTTCTTCTCTTCCAACATGTCACGAAATCGAGACAGTTTTTCCACTTGGCTTCTTTGCTTCCAACATGTCGCGAAATCGTGACAGTTTTTCTACTTGCTTTCTTCTCTTCCAACATGTCATGAAATCGTGACAATTTTTCCACTTGGCTTATTTGCCTCCAACATGTCACGAAATCTCGATAATTTTGCCAGCATTTTCTCTCTCCTCCGATATGTCGTGAAATCACGACAAAAAACATGTCGCGATATCACGACAATTTTCTTACTTGTCTTTTTCTTTGATCCTTTGAATCTGGGCCACTTCTGTCTTCTTGGAAATTCACTGTACATGCTCTGACTGACTCGAACTCTTGTTCACTTCATCAACCGATCTATCTAATGACCTCTGCACTCCTGTCCATTGCATCAACCGATCCTCTGTCTATGTTGACAACAATGACAATACTTTGGCTGCACCTTGCTCAACAATGAACTCCTGTTTATTGCACTTTGGCTGCACCTTGCTCATCAATGAACTCCTATCCATTGCATCAACTGATCAACCTGACTGTGTTGACAACAATGAAAATACTTTGGTTGCACCTTGCTCATCAATCTCCCCCTTTGGAATTGTTGGCAACACACGTAATTGTGTGCAATTACCTATAAATCTTCTCCCCCTTTGACAATAATACCAAAGGGTGGCTGCAAAACTCCCCCTGAGTCCATGCACAACATTCTCAGGAAAAAAATTATTACAGTTAGCAAAAAGCATAAACATGAGCAATATGATAAACAGATGCATAAATGCTCTCCTTGAGAATTTGATCCCGATAGCTAGTCAATTCTTAGACTATACTTGGGAATATGTGACCACTTCATTTCACTGTTTGACAACATCATGATAAGCATAATAGACATCACTCAGATCTATCTTCAACTATGTTGGCTGCTGGATCTCTATCCATTGAGACTCTGTTCTCTGTACTCTGTCAATGGGCTCACACGGAACCTGCTTAACAAGCTCACATAGAACTTGTCCAAATCAGCTCACAAGTCCTCACTAGAACCTGTCCAATTCAGCTCACAAGTCTTCACTAGAACTTGTCCAAATCAGCTCACAAGTTCATCAAGAAAAACTTGCTTAGCATGAACCCACAAAGAGAATTGTTAGAGACCCAATGTGATTCATCAACCTCATAGAAGCATAAAGAGAATTGTTAGAGACTCAATATGTTCTATACTTAACTCCCAATCTCAATCTTAAAAGAATAAGATAGATGTAGTATGCTTTTCTCAAGAACATGAAACACAACCCTGCAATTGCCAACCATGCAATAACTCATATAACAATGATACTCATGTTCTTTCTACAACCAATATCTTTTCTCAACCAATTAGGGCTTTAACAACAATGCTTATAGACAAGGTTTAACCAACATCATTCAACTCAAGATTAACCTTGAAGCATTCAACCAATCACTACATGAAAAGGAAACTAGTAGACATCCTTTTCCTTCCAAAGGTATTTGAACAAAATAGCCACCAACATAAATCACCAATGCAAAGAATAACTTGCTCAAATCAATCTCAATGGAGTAAGCCCAAATCATGTATCTGGAAATCTGTCCCAGCACTATCCTCAAATATTTACAACCTGATCTATGCTTTTCTACAGTCACTTCTGGTCACACCTTGCTTTCAACTGTGCAAATCAGGAGAAGACATTTTGTCAAACACTTCACGGCCAACCATAGTGCACCTTACTCAACCTCATACTTCGTAATCTTGGATTGGCATTTTATCAACAGTTAAAATGAAACTGTCTGTTATAATTCGATGCTTTGAATAGTGGCAGTAAGAACTATCAACAGAACAACAATGACGTAAGCAATACTACCAATGGTGATAGCTCTCCATTTAATCACCACACTTCACGACACTTCCACAAACCACTACATAAACTAAAAAACACACTTTAACAACTATACGACAATTTCTCGACTACTTTCCTTTCATCCTCAGATAACCATACAAATACATAGGAGCATTAAAATAAGACCTTAATATTGCTCCCCCTGAGGATGTGCCAACTGGAGTTGCTTAGAGCAATGGCGGAGTAGTCTCCTTCAGTCCAAGGAGACACGATTTCCTTTCTTCTGTCTTTCTCCAGACTTTCCTGAACTTGGGCTTGAGTTTTTCAACTACATCCCTATTTTGCCCCTGTTCGTGAACTTGAACATTTCTCTTGCGGGGTTGTCTCTTGTGCATTCTTGATGGATGATTATTTTCTTTTCTTTTATGCACATGATATGTTCCTTGTCTTTGTTGCCCTCTTTGTGTCTGATGAAATCTAGGGTTTTGCCTTAGATTAGATACAGAAGTGCTTGGACAAAACCTTGCTATGTGCCCTTGACCATTACATTTAAAACATTGCACATGTTTTATTCCCTGTCTGTATTGCATTCTGTGTGTATGATGAAATCTATGGTCTTGCCTTAGATTGGATATATAAGTGCTTGGGCAAAACCTTGCTATGTGCCCATGGCCATTACATTTAAAACATTGCACAGGGTGTTCACTCAAGAAAGCAGATGTGTTTTTATCAGCATAACATTTTGATCTATTGTTCAGTCCACAATAAATTGCCTTGTGACCATAGCAGTTGCATTTAGAACAATAGCCATTAAAAGCATTATTATTAAAAGAGTGAGAGTGAGAGAACCTCTTTTGTGGTGGTTGCTTTGCTGTAGATCTTCTTTGATATTTTCTTCCTTTTGAAGATTCAGCTTCAGACTTTTCTTTCTTCTTTCCTTTATCAGTGAACTTCTTCTTCTCGGCACATTTGGAGGATGAAGGTTGTTCAGCTTCATATCCAAGACCAAACTTAGCCGTGGAGCTTCTTTGTTGCTTTAACATTGTATCTAGCAACTTTGTGCTCTTCTCAAATTTGAGACTTATATTGGCCTCTTCTAGTTGTTTCTTCAATGAAACAATCTCTTCTTCTTGTTGGTAGCAAATAGTCTCTTTCTCATTGATTTGAGACCTAAGAGTATCTTCAATCCTTTTGTACTGTTCTACTTGTAGCTTTAGATCAACAATAACTTTGTTAGATTCCTATTTACTTTTACTGCATACATCATCTTCATCATCCAAGTGTGTCTTCAAGGCTTCTTCTGATTTCTTGGCCTTTTGAACTTGTAGGAAGAGATCTTCAATCTCATCCCCATACTCTTCTAACTTCTTGGACATTCTTTTGTTCTTTTTCTTTTCTATACTCAACTCTTCAAGTGCGGCTACCAACTCACCTTCTAGATCTACTTCAAACTCCAGGTTTTCATTGCATACTTTAGAATCCACTTCTTCTATCTTCTCTAGTTCAGTTTTCTCTTCCACAGGAACTGAAACTGGTTGAGATGCCTTTTTGGAGGAGGATCTATTCTTCTTACCCATTGTGTACTAATCCAAGATCAACCTTAGCTGATTTAGCCTATTTAGGAACTTGGCTCTGATACCAATTGTTAGTCTTACAATGGCACTAAGAGGGGGGGTGAATCAGTGCAGCTAATTAAAAACTTAAATCTTCATCTCTTAATGTAGAACTAATGAGTGCTTAAAACCAAAAACAACAAGTATCACAAGTGATCATCACATAACACAAGATGTAACAGGGTTCACCAGTTTTGGCTACTCCTCAAACCTTGACTGCTTGGATTCATATCCAAATCCAACCTTTGCAAAGCACCAACTTTACAATCAATTTACCAGCACCCACTAGAAGGAGCACCAACCCCTAATTTATCTACACCAACAGAAAGGAGCACCAACCCCTGATTCCAAGCACCAACTTGGACTTCTATTTTAAATCTTGATTGACATAAAAATGCCTTCTGTGTTACAAGACCCTCACTAGTCTATATTAACTCAAATCAATCTCATGGAAGCATACACTCTTTTACAGCTCTACTTACTGCACACTTACAACCCTTTCTTATAGCTTACTCTTGTAGCTCTCACAGCTCTATTTACTACACTCTTACAGCACTCTCATAACTCACTTACAACCAGCAGCACTCTTGCTCTCTGCTTACTACACTCTTACAACACTCTCTCTGCTGCACTCTATAAGCTTCTCTATTTTAGTCGTGCTTTCTATACTCTTTTTCGTAGCACTTTCCCTCTATTCTACAACATGTTGCTCGCTCTTCCCACACAGAGCTCAACATTGCTACTTCACACAAATCTCCTTTTATAATCAAATTGTCTAACTGTAACTCTAGTTGTAACTCCTTTTATTTCTCATGCGCCACTTGTCAGTTGTAACACCTTCTCACTGTAACTACTCCTGTATAAATATAGGGTAGGCTTTTCATCAACCACGATGCATGTTACAAATATAGGGTAGGCTTTTCATCAACCACGATGCATGTTACAAATTTACACATATACCCCTACCATCATTGTTCGTCTTCTCGATCATGACTGTTCGTATTCTTTTCTTTGCATGCATGCATATTCGATTCTATTTATACGACTATTAGATTTCTATTTCTTTGATTGTTCTTAAATTAGCTGCATGATTTCCTTTTTGTAACATCCCCTGTAACTGCTGTGAAACTTCAGTTAACGGTTACATATCTTAAAACGGTTGGGTTCTATTTTTAGCTTTCACCAAAATTACCTATCGTAAAATTGTGACACTTCTACCTATTTGTCTTCTTCTCAGCTTGAACCCATGAAAATACATGTCACGATATCACGACATTTTCCACCTCCTTGTCCACTTCTTGGCTTGCACCCGTGAAACCTGACATGTCACGAAATCATGACACATTCGCTACCTTGAGCTCTTCTCTATCTCTTGCCCACGAAAATAGAACATGTCACGAAATCGTGACACTTTCGCTTCCTTGCACTCTTCTCTGCTTGCACTAGCGAAAACATGACATGTCACGAAATCGTGACACTTTTTGCTATCGTACACTCTTCTCTGCATGCACCAGCGAAAACGTGACATGTCGCAAAATCGTGACACTTTTTGCTGTCGTACACTCTTCTTTGCATGCACCAGTGAAAACGAAACATGTCATGAAATCGTGACACTTTCGTTGCCTTGTGCTTTTCTCTGCCTTATGCCCGCGAAAATGGAACATGTCACAAAATCATGATGCTTTCACCTTTGAGCTCTTCCTCCTTGAATTTGTCATGAAATTGTGACGCTTCTGCTTCCATGCTCTTTCAATTTTATTTTGTCATCAAATCGTGACACTTCATCCTTCGGAGTCTTCCTCTCTGTCGTTATCATGAAAATGCGACATGTCGCGATATCGTGACATATTTTCTCCTTAGCTCTTCTCTTCTCTTTAGGTCACGAAAACCCAACATGTAGCGATATCGCTACACTTTTGTTCCTTGCACTTTACCTTTGCTTCGGCCCGCGATAATACATGTAGCGATATCGCTACACTTTTTCTCCTAGCACTTTCTCTTTGCTTTGGCCTCCGAAAATACATGTCACAAAATCGTGACACCTTTTTCTCTCTCCTCTTTCTCTTCACTTTGGACCACGAAAATGAAGCATGTCACAAAATCGTGACACCTTTTTCTATCGGACTCTCTCTCCTACATTATGTCACGAAATCGTGACACTTTTCCTCCTTAGTGCTTCCTCTTGCAAATTGTCACAAAATCATGACACTTTTCCTTGCAAGCTCTTTCTCTCAAACATGTCATGAAATCACGACACATTTTCATCTGTACTATCCTTCTTGCAAATTGTCACGAAATTGCGACACTTTTCTTTGCAAGCTCCTTCTCTCCGAACATGTCACAAAATCGTGATAGTTTTCTTTGCCTGTGCCTTCTCTCCAAACATGTCACGAAATCGTGATAGTTTTCTTTGCCTGCGCCTTCTCTCCAAACATGTCATGAAATCGTGATAGTTTTCTTTGCCTGCACCTTCTCTCCAAATATGTTGCGAAATCGTGACAGTTTTCTTACTTGCCTTCTTCTCTACCAACATGTCATGAAATTGCAACAATTTTTCCACTTGGCTTCTTTGCCTCCAACATGTCACAAAATCACGATAGTTTTTCTACTTGCTTTCTTCTCTACCAACATGTCGCAAAATCGTGACAGTTTTTCCACTTGGCTTCTTTGCCTCCAACATGTCACGAAATTGCGATAGTTTTGCCAGCATTTTCTCTCTCCTCCAATATGTCACAAAATTGTGACAAAAAACATGTCGCGATATCGCGACATGTTTCTTACTTGTCTTTTTTTTGATCCTTTGAATCTGGGCCACTTCTGTCTTCTTGAAAATTTACTATACATACTCTGACTGCTCTGAACTCTTGTTCACTTCATCAACCGATCTATCTAATGACCTCTGCACTCCTGTCCATTGCATCAACCGATCCTCTGTCTATGTTGACAACAATGACAATACTTTGGCTGCACCTTGCTCAACAATGAACTCCTATTTATTGCACTTTGGTTGCACCTTGCTCATCAATGAACTCCTGTCCATTGCATCAACTGATCAACCTGACTATGTTGACAACAATGACAATACTTTGGTTGCACCTTGCTCATCACGAAAATACACCTAATTTACCAATAAAGGTGTCGAGTAAAATAAAAAATGCACGTTTAATTTTTGCAAAAATAATTGGATTTGTGTTGTGCAAAAATTTGATATATTATGTCTCCTCTTTTTTTTTTAAATTTGCAAAGAATGTGGCATAAAACAATTGCCTTTTATTTTATTTTTGCAAATTTAACAAGTTTGATTTTGTTTTAAGTGCTCCTCACTTTTGTGTTACAATTTTGCAAAAGAAATACAATTTCCTGTCTTCCCCCTTTGTTTTGCAAAATTAACAAAATAACACTCCTTCCAAGACAAGTCGACACATGACCCGCATTTGAAAGGCTTCCAGACCAATCGACAAATGACTTGGTTTTATGATGGACCCAAGGTATTCAATATCTTCTCAGTTTTTTCAAAATAATGTGCAATTTTTTTTTTGTTATATTCCTCCTTCAAGAATTAAAATGCACATATTACCTTTATATTGCAAAGTTAATGTATCCTTGTGTTACAATGGGGCAAAAAATAATGCAAGTTTGATTCTTTATTGTTTGCTAAATTAACAAGGCTTTTGATAAGATATTAGGTCTCATAATTTTGCTAAAGAAGTGCAAATATTTTTGTGTTATATCCCTCCTTGAGAGAAAACAAATACACTATTTTCTTTTGATGTTGCAAAATTTATGTTACCTTGTGTTCCAATTTTGCATAAAAAAAATCAAATTGATTGATTTTTGTCCTCCTTTGATTGTGCAAAATTAACAAGATTTGAAAGGTTTTAGGTTCCCTAATTTTGCAAGAAATAGGTGCTATTTATTGTCTTATATCCCCCCTTGGAGAAAACAAAAACACTTATTTTTTTTGTTGTGTTGCAAAAAAAATAGGTCACCTATACTTTAATTTTAATTTGCAAAACTAAAAAATATTTAATCATATAAATTTAATTAATATTAAAAATAAAATAATGTTTTAGTAAAAATATCAATTTATTAAAAAAATGAGTCTTTTAAAACATTATTCATATTTAAACTATTAAAAAATATACATAAATTTTTTTAATTTAATTAAAAACAAATTAAAAATATATATTTACTTTTTTTTTTTTAAATTAGCAATTTTTCTTAAAAAAATTGACCCCGTCGGGGTTTGATACGTCGACCTCGTAGATGTCAAGACTCTTGGTAGCCACTGTGCTATCGGGAAGATTTGGTAGTATGGCCGATGCCCATTCTTTTGATTGCTTCGCATCGAGTGTGAAGCAAAAAAAAAGAATTACTTCGCACTTAGAACGAAGCAATCTTGAGATTGCACGGGACTTTTAGTCCCACATCGCCCAAAATGGGTGATAGGGAGTGCTTTAAAAAATAAAGCACTCCCCTATTAACTTAATTGCCTATGGTCAATCACAGACCATGGATTTTACCCTTTAGAACAATGAATGACTCTGCCACGTAAGCACAAATTAGACAAATCACTGCATGAAACGTCAACAATTTTCAACCAATAAAATTTCTCCATGTCAGTAGTTAGAGTTCTCGAGATCCGTATCGAGGGTCACCATTTCAGTAGTGCAGTGCCTCTATGGGACACGCACCCCGAGGGGACACCATATCAAAAACATAGGTGCCTCTAGGGACTACCCACATTAGCAGCGTAGGTGACTCTATGGGCTGCTCCTCAGGATGTGTGCGAATGCCTGATGATGTTAGACTATCATATTTTCCTTAGGAATCACTCAAAAATCATGCCAATACCTGATGATGTCAGTAGAGGTTCCAATCACCTCGATAAACATGCCAGATCCATGCAGCTGGAATGGGGAGTCTTGTTGCCCATATTGTCCAGTGCTGCACTAAGATCGAGTTCACAGGGACCATGTGGAATGAGCCTCGCTCATCTTGTCCAGGTAGGTCACCATGGCTCTGATGCCAATGTAAGATTAGGAATAGAAATAATTCAATCAATAATCATTAGGAAATATATTTAGTGGTAGGTATTTATAACATTAGGAAAATGCTAGAAATAGGGTTAGGAATATTTAGGAAATAACATCCCCTAACCACGCTAACAACTATGCACTTGAGGAATAAGCGCCTAACCTACTAACCAACTAGGGAGTTAACGTAGTCAAGTTGACTACAACTACCTAGTTACCATAAGATATTCCAAACAATGAATATCTTCATGGTAGAAAGTAAAAAGGTAAATACTAGTGGTAAAAAGTAACAAGCTAATTTTTACCATGCGATAAATAAATTCTACCTAATGTAGAAAAAGGGTAAATATCCCAAATTATGGAATATTACTCTATCATCCCCCCTTATTACATTATTTAGGTAATGTATATAAATATCCCAATACAGTGAAAAATATGATGAACTGCTGGTTCTTTCTCTATCACAGTGCTCTGGTTACTCCTAAGCAAAAAGTGGGTCCTAAAAGAATGTCAAATTTGATAGATGATAGTACAAAGGTGAAGATGATAATTGTTGAATGATTCCTACAAGTCCTACAAAAGGATTTTGAAAACTAACTTGCCAATAAGAAAAAAAAGGGTTAGCATAACAAATTATTGAAAAATATGTAAAGGTTAGGTGTAATATGTTAAATCAATATAGAATTTTTTTTTATTAGTTAAATTTAAAGTGGGTTTTTATCAAGGGACCCAAAACCTAATTACATCAAGTCAAAAGATAAATTAAACAAGGTTACAAGAAGGCCGCAGGAAAGGAAAATAGAAAAACTAGAGGAAAAAAAAGGAGTGCTAATCAGGACATCCTTACAAGATAGGCTAAAGGATAGGCTAAAGGATAGCCTTATATGATATTTTTTTTAAAAATGAAACAAGGGTATCCCACCCAAATCATCCAAACAATACATGCAAAAAGGATGGAGAAGAGGAACATGGCCATCTCATCCAAACAACACGTGTAGGAGGATTTGAAACAAGGAAAACCTGCTCAGATTAACTTTGAAATAGGGCCAACCTACCTACCACATTTTGAAAGCACAAAAATTAGGAAATTTAAACAAAACAGTCTCACGTAAAATGATGGGAAAATGAAATAGGGCCATCCTTCCCACAACAAAATTTAAAATTTGAAAAAAGCGAGACAAAGGCCATCCCGCCTAACGAGGACTAAAAATGAATCTTTGGACCAAAACCAGAAACCACTAGGAAAAAATCAAAAATCCATAGCTGATTTTCAAAAACCATCATAAATAGTAAGATGGAGTAGAGGATCTGCCATAAGAGGAAGATCCCACCCAAGGAAGGGTAGGAAACAAGCAAGGAAGCTAGGAAACTACCAGAATAACATCCTACATAGGCCTAGTAAGTGGAACAACAAGTTGAGGATCTCCACAGACCATGAAATCCTCTTGCAAAAAAAACCAATAGCAAATAAGAGAAGAGGTGATCCCCAGATAGAAAACTATAGAAATATTGGCTCCAAAAGGAAACCTACAACAAAAGCCATTCTAGAAGTACCATAGGAGACCAAGGGAGGGACCTAGGTTATTCCAAAAATGAAGGTACAAGAAGAAAACCCTCAAAGTGGTTGAGGAAAGGGCAAACAAGAAAATAAGTGACCTCCCACACTAAAGAGATCATATACAACCAGAAATAGCCAAGAGAAGGATCCAAGAAGCACCACCAAATTGGGAGCTAAGTCGCATCGCAAAGGAAACCTATAAAAAACTAGGACAACCGAAAGAGCAATAGGAAAAAATCCCTAAAGAACAAAAATTAAATACTAGTACAGATCCAGGGACATCCCAAATGGTAGAAGGGAAAAGGATTCTCTAAAAATTCAAAAAAGAAACTAGGATGAACCCAAGGATGACCCAAAAAACCTTGAGGACATCCTAGATCACAGGAACCAAAGGAAACCCCACCAAAATGTATGGACAATTTTAGAAAAGAGAATAAGTGACCTACCAACCCAAGAGATCATCTGCAATATCTACCATCCAAGGGGGAAGGGCAAAGGAGGTGCAAGGGAGCTGGGATAGGAACAGGTATCTAGGACAGGGCCAAGGATGGGTTGCAGGGAAGTGGAGAAGTACTTCCTAGGAAAGTCCTTTGCAGCCCAACCCCGTTAAATCGATATAAAATAATCATGGTGCAAGAACTCTTATTTCCACCATATAACTAACACTCTTCCATGTGAGGTATTAGCATATGTCACATCAAAAAGGTACCTTCAACAAATGATCCAAGAGTGGATGGACAAGAACAAATAAAGTTTTGCTAGTAGACTTGAGTGCATTATAAAACCATTTCAAGAAAGCTTCAAAATTGTGTGAAGAATCATGCATCATGTAAGGAGATCAATTATAAGAAATCATCACCATTAATCATAATAAAATTATCAACTCAATTTGAGAGAAAATATTTTAATTTATATATTTGGATAAGGGAGGAATGAAGTGAAGTCACCATGTTCACATGGGGGAATTTGGATTAGGAAAGTGAATTCAAATTAGCAATAAAGTAATATTGAGAAGGTTGGAAAGATAAAATCATATTGTCAAAAGAAAATTTTATGAAATATTGGTAATATTCTTGAGGAATGACTATGTAATACCATTTGGTATGGATAAAAATGGTTCCTAGATGGAAAACTAGTATTTTTGCAAGGTTAAGGGAAAAATTGCCATCTAGGCAAGTGTATGGTTGTGAAATTTTTTGGATGGTGAATTCACATTTTTAACCATTGAAGGATGAAATTTTCAAATTTAACCTTTGAGAAAGGTTTGTCACCAAACTAAAATGTTTGTTGTCATTGATTTTTTCCTATGGATGATGAACTTCTTTTGGAGGATTAAATTTTGCAATGAAGAATAAGAGAAGTCTTGGGCAAGTTCCTAAAAAATTGTAGAATCCTAGGATGCAATGGGGGAGAAAATTTTGGAGTCAAAATTTCTCCCCCCTTTGAGGCATTTATTGTCTAATAAATAATTTAAAAGAACCTATTAGTGATCCCAATTTTTTGAAAGATACAAGCACATGGTATCTACACTTTGTGATGAACGTAGTTGTGTAATTTAAAAAAAATGATTATGGGATCCTTGAGAGGCTATACTAGGTGAGAAGGGGGTAAAGTAGAATTTATTTTTATCACATAGTTTGGAAAATGGGAGCTTTAGGGAAATTAAAAAAATGATGGCTTAGCAATAGTTTCCTATTTATTGCATTGATGTTATTAAAGGGATGAGGGTGGTCGAGGGATAATCCTATAGGTATGTATAAAAAATTGTGCTTCTTTCCATCATTTTTTATCATTTTAAGATGGAAATTTAGTAAGTGGACTATAATCAATAACCTAAAAAATAAAAGAAAATGTATAATTGGCTAATAAATCATTTTTGGATGCAAGTTGATGTTTTAGAGCATATAGAGCAATGACCTTGTGATTTTTCTACTATCCTTGATGTGATTAGCCCAGTTGATAGGGTTATTTTAGACATAGTATGACTTGAGTATCTAACAGTGATGTCCAAGGTTAAGTTTGATCATGCTTTGCTAAGATATGGCAATGAGTATGGCATATTCATTTTGATTACAAGTGAGATGGAAGACACTCTAGAGGATGTCTAAAGGATTTTAAGGATTTCTATTATAGGAATATCTATTTGGATGAGTGTGTATTAGAGGTCTATCCTTTAGATCTATTATGGCCATGCTAATCAGTATCTTATAAGCCATGGGATCCAAATTACCAATTTTTTCATCAATGGGTGTATGATGGGTTTATAGCACTATTGAGTACTATTTGTCATGATCCACCTTGGTGAGAATCATTTATGAGATGGGCTATATATTGATTGGATATTTCAATGCTTAGTATTGATTACAATATGTATAGTTAACTTGAAATTATTTCTTTGGTTATATTTTGTGAGAATATGATACTGCTAATGATATGCATGCTTGTAGGACCAACTACGATCGTGGGTGGGAGAGGAAGTTGACCATCGAGAACAAGATACCAAAAACAAGAAAATGATGTATAGTCTAAGTGACAAAAACTTTAGGGTAGAAATTACCCATAGTAGAATTTACCTGCATGTAGATGCATTCATAATGATGTTTGATGGTAATCATCATCAACGAAAGCCATCCATGGCAAGAAGTTGGTAACCTAGAAGTTACAATAAATATTTTACATGAGGACAAGGGCAATTGGATTTATGATGTATTACTTCTATTGCTTGTTTGCTTCAAGTAATGCTTATCTTTTGATTTATGCTTGAATGGATGGAATTAAGCTTTTAATTTATGTGGAATAGATATTGTAGCTTAAAAGAAAGAAAATATCATTTTTTATGCTAATATGGAATAGGCATTGAAATATATTATTTTGGCTGATTACATAAAAGAATATTTTTATTCAATGCATTATATAAGGTTGTTTTTAAAAGAGGGATTTAAAGAAACTTAAAAGAATGATGAACTTGCATTTTAAAGACCTCATGATGGAATTAATAATAATCTTGTTATTATTAATAACAAAGCATCTTGAGTAGCATGTCAGTTGTCCACCTTTGTTTCCAAGAATGCATCATAACTATTTGGAGAGAGTTATGTGAGGGTGGATATTCTTGCTTGGAAAAGGGAAAAAATGAAATTAAGAGGATGAGTAGAGGTTTTTGGGATGCAATAAAAAAAGAAGTAAATAAGGAACATGGAAGGAACTAGAGGAAGCAAGCTAGGCATGCCATAAAAAGGAGTTATGAACTCATAGTTCAGGTGGGTTTTTGTCATGATATTGCCTTCAATGAATTAATGTTAATCCTTAATGCTTTTTTTGCATGATATATTTTAACATTTCAATTATTTTTGGTGAAGAACACAAGCTTATACTGAGAGGGGAGTGAATAGTATAAGATAAAACTTTTTATTTTTCTTTCCAAAGTAGTTTTATCCAATATTATCAATTGCAATAATAAACAATGCATAGATCATCACACACATAAGAGACACAGATTTAATGTGGTTTACCCAATGTGGAATATGTCCATGGAGAAACTATTTCTTATAAATTTTCTCAATAAATATCTTGGGAACCAATTCTCTATTACAATATTTATGGGCACCAATCCAAAGGAGACACCAATCCCCTATGCTCAAGTTTGTGGACACCACTCCATAAGAGACACCAATCCCCTATACTCTATTTTTGTGGAAACCACTCCATAGGAGACACAAATCTCCTCTACTTCTGGTTTTATGGACACCACTCCATAGGAGACACCAATCCCCTCTACTTCTGGTTTTGTGGACCTCTATCCATAGGAGACACCAATCCCCTTTGTTCTAGTTCATGGACCTCTATCCACATAAGACACCAATCCTCTTTGCTCTGATTTATGGACCTCTATCCATAGGATAAACCAATCCCCTTTGCTCTAGTTCATGGACCTATATCCACAGGAGACACCAATATCCTTTACTCAAATCTACTTCAATCCTACTCACAAGGCTTGCTCATATCCGCTCCAAGCCTACTCACAATTCTTGCTCAAATTTACTCATAAAAACTTGCTCAAATTATCTCTAATCCTACACATAAGGCTTGATCATATCAGCTCACCAAAACCTACTCAAATCTACTTCAAGCCTACACACAAGGCTTGCTCAAATATACTCACCAAAATCTGCTCAAATATGCTCTAAACCTACTCACAAGGATTGCTCTAATATTCTCATAACACTGCTCAAATCTGTTCAATCCTCACAAAACTTGCTTAACCATTCCTAATTTTTGCATAGAAACCATTGCATATATCTTTTCCAAAAGTGCTTTCTTTGACTAAAGTAATTCAGATATATTCTACGTAGAATTATTTTTCTTCATGAACATACATAGAATGATATGTATTACAAATACTAAATATGTTCTTTCCACATTTATTAAGTTTGTCACTTTCACATGTCTCACATTCATTGCATTCAAAAAGATACTCTAGTCTAGCACTTGATAGATGACATTCTTATGTACTTTTAAAATTAAACAAAACCAATGTACATACTTGCTTCACAAAACTGGTCTATAGCCCTTGCAAATTTATTCCCAATATCACTCAAAACTAATGCATAGATTTGCTTCACAAACATTGGTCTATAGCCCTTGCACTTTCACTTCAATTTCACTCAAAGCAATGTACACTTATGTTCTCAAACACTTTGCACTTTTATTCCTAATTTCATTCAACACTAATGCATAACTTATTCACAGACCCTAGCACATAAGTTTCCAATTTCATTAAAAAATGATGCACAAATTTATTCTCAAGCCCTAGCACATGTGTTTCCAATTTCATTCATCAATGATGCACAACTTTGTTCTCAAGACCTAGCACATGTGTCTCCAATTTAATTCAACAATAAAGCATAACTTAGCTTTCAAACCCTAGCACATGTATTTTCAATTTCATTCATCAATGATGCACAACTTTGTTCTCAAGCCCTAGCACATGTGTCTCAAGTTTCACAATAAATCATAACTTAGCTTTCACACTCTAGCACAAATATTTACGGCAATGCACATAAATTAATCCTTATATCTCCACCTTATGAATTAAAACTATTTTCTTCAAACAATGCCACTTTGAGTAGGATTTAAAACACCATACCTCAAAAATACCTTGATGAATATGTACCCTCAAAAACCTATCTCAAAATAACTTCCTTTCTTTGGCGACTTCACAAGTTAGCAAAACTCCTTTGCAAATAATCCACATAAAACCCTTTCAAAAATATGTGCACAAGAATACCTAAAAATAATACTCTATAACTTCTTTTTGGTTTCACAAGATAAATCCCTTAATAATAACCAAAACCCTCAAAATATCAAGCAAGAATACAATCAAAAAATACCACAATATAACGTATGCCTCCTTTCTAATGTGCCAAACACAATATGTCAATACAATACAATAAAATCACAATCATACTTTATCTCTTCTTTCTATTGCATATCACAAATTAATTCTTTTAAAATACAACAATATCCTCTTGATTTTCTTCTAATTGATTTTTCATAATAAAAACATTTATAACCCTTATAACTCCCTAAGTCAACAATGAGCAATATAATCCACATAAAACTTATGTCTCCGTAAAATAATTTAACTTTATCAAAATTATTTTTGCGCTTACCAAAAACTACTGCAGGTGAGAATCGACCTCAAGACCTCTTGCTTGCCCATGCCTTAGCACCTCTTCGGCTGCTGCTTGGGCTAGATGTCCACATGGGAACCACTATTCATGACTTAGCTCTTAAATACTTCTACATATTCCTTTGTATCAACCAAAAACTCAGCAAAATAGAATCGTTGAGAATCGACCCCGAGACTGCATGCCTGCCCATGGCTTAGTGTCACTTAGGTTACCATCTGGACCAAATGTCCACATAGGAACCATTCAAAAAAAGTATTATATTTATAATATTTTTTCTCTGCTTAAATTATTTTATCTTCTTACCTTATCTTCTGTATCTCATGATTTTGCACGAGGAGCATTCAATAAAAACATTAGCAAGCGCATTTATAAAATGGATTAAATCAAACCTTATTTATATGCACTTTGGTGTTTATGAGGGTACGTCGATGCTTAGAAAATTATGCACGTTGGTGCTCTTTGAGATATTTAAAAATGTGTTCCCTCCAAGACTTTTGGTGCCTCCTACCTTTTCAAACTTTTATATTATAATATTTCAAATATTATAATATTATTTATTAAACCTTTGATATTTGCAAGATAAACCTTTTTAAATATTTGGCCTTCTCTCTTTTAAACTTTAAACCTTTGGCCTTACCTTTTAAACCTTTGCCTTCTCATTAATATTTAAACCTTATATTCTCTTTTAAACCTTTGGCCCAATCAACTTTGTTCCAAGTAACTCTTAAACCTCTTTGTCCTTTATAATATTTAAATTAAATATTATAATCCTTTTCTTTACAATAATTTTCCTTGCTTTGAGATATACCTTGCCTTGAATAATTGTCCAACCTGAGAAGAATATTTTTGCATTGAATACCATGCCCCATTTTATATCAATGACAAATCAATATTTCCAACAATATCCCCCTTTGTCATTGATGGTAACCCCTAAAAAAATGTTTTTTACTACAACTGGATTCCAATACTGCTCCCCCTGAGAAGCTGCTCCCCCTCACTGAATTATCTCCCCCTTTGACATTTATGTCAAAGGGCTCCTTGGGGTTGAAGATAAGACACTTAGAACAACCCCCTCACTACCTCATTTTCTTGAGGTGATTAACTATGGAATGGGAGTGAAACCCTCAAATTACTATGCTCTTCTTCATTTTCAATATTTTTCAAACTTTTGAAGTCATACCTCTTTGAACATTTTGAGCATCCTTTTTCTTTCTTGTCTTTGAAAGTTCCAAAAATTTTGTTCTACACCACTTTGCTCTATTCCTAAAATTATTGCAATTGTAACACCTGATGTTGTAGTCCTTTAAAGGTATAAATTAATTCTTGGTGAAGAAATAATCATCCATACCATAAACCTTGCAATGCATAGCTCTATGACCGAAATTATTGCAATTGAAACACATGATGTTGTAGTCCTTGGAAAGTGCAAGTGACTCAAAATTTCTCTTGTTGAATCCATAATAATTTTTATCATGAACCCTGCAATGTATAGCGATTACATGAAAAAAATAACCTTGGAAGAGATATTCATCTTGCCTTGATCTCATGTTTCTTTCTTTGCTTTTCTTGTGATGGTCCCTGTTCCTTGATGATTCTTTGTTTGCTTCCTCTTTGATCCTACCACTTCTCAACTTATTAGTATAGGTCTTAGGCTCTTCTTAAAATACCTCATTTTATGCTTCTATTTCTTTTGATCTTGAATCCTCTTCTTGTACCTCTTGAATTTCCTCAAAACCAAGTCCAATATTCATAAATAGAGATCTCTATGTTTTGATAATATCATTCAAATATTTTGAGATTTTCCTAAACTAATATATCTTATTATTAAAATTTTCAAGTCCCTTCCTTAGAATGATAGCTTCATGTTCTAATCTTTCATATTCTAGTTATTTTACCTTTAACTATTCAACCATACCTTCTTCAACTTTCTTTGCCTCTTAAACCTTCACTTTTAAGTCTATGAGATCTTGTAGGAGCTTTGCCTTTGTTTCCTCATCCTCTTGAACTTGAGCCTTCAATTTTGAATTCTTCTTTCTAACCCTTTTCAACTCTCCAAGAGAAGCAATAAGTTCCGCCTCTATGTTAACCATGATTTCTTCTTTATTTTCTGAATCTTTAATCACAAGAGCATCTTATTTCTCTTATTCTTGGTTTTTGACAATAGGAGAATCTTCATTATCTTCTATGGCTAAAAATAGGATTTCTTCCTTTCCATTATCAAAGAATTTTTCATCACTTTTACTTGAAGCACTGCTTTCTTATTTAACATAAAAACTCTTCTTGTACCTTTGAAATATATTCTTTTCATGCTTGCCTTTATCGTGCCTATTTTTATTTTCATAATAAACTTTTTTTCCTTCTTTTTCTTGTAATCCTTTTCTTCTTCACTACTACTACCTCCATTTTATGGAAAATTAGCTGTATAGTGACCAATGTTACCACAACTAAAACATTTCACATCTTGCATACTTTTATGTTTTCTTGGACCCTTCTTATATCTTCTCACAAAGTTAGCCTCTTCTTCACTACTTGATTCATCACTCGATTCTTGTTATTTATTATTTTCCTTATTTTAAGCTTTGAATGTTCTCTTTTTTTTATATTTGTTCTTTTTTTGTCCTCATCTCATAGGCTGTGAGAATGCCATGTAACTCATTCTTGATATCCTTCATCTCTTTTATCACTGAAATGTTTGCATCATACCTCATAGGGAGTGACCTTAGTTTTTTTTTAATAATAGTAGATTCCTCAATATTTTCTCCAAGTCCATGAATAGTGTTGACAACCTCATCAACACGAAGTAGATACATAGCAATATCTTCATCATATTTTATCTTAAAGTATTCAAACTTCCTTATGTGTGTTTAAAGTTTTATCATTTTTACCTTGTCATTTCCTTCATATGTTCTCTGTAACTAATCCCACATTTATTTTACTGAAGTACATTGCATGAATTTCATAAATTTTGATTCACATAACCCACTAAAAATTACATTCATTGCCTTGGCATTATCTTCATATGGTTTTTTACGACTTGCATATATAGGAGGAGTTGTAGATGGTGTGAATCAATTTTTAATGGATTTCCATGTATCATATCCATGTGCCATCAAATAAATCTTCATCCTTAGACTCCAGAAAGCATAGTTAGTCCCATAAAACAATAGAGCCTTATTTGATGAAAAAATTTCCTTATGAGCCATATGTGTTCCTGTAAGATCTTCCTTCAAAATGTTAGGATTTCACGAAGGAACCCACTCTAATACCAATTGAAGAACACAAGCTTATAATGAGGGGGGTGAACAATATAAGATAAAAAAATTTACTTTTCTTTCCAAAGCAGTATTATACAATATTATCAATTGTAATAATAAAAAAAATGCACAGATCATCACACACATAAGAGACACAGATTTAACATGGTTCACCCAATGTGGGCTATTTTTGGAAATATTGAGCATGTTGTGTTGTCATTGATGTCAAAAGGTTGATGTCAAAGAGAGTTTGGTATGGTAGAAATATTCTCTTCTATGGTTGAATAATTATGCAAGGCAAGGCTCATCTCAAAGCAAGAAAATTGGTAAAAAATAAAAGTTATAATATTTATTTTTAAATATTATACACAGAGGGATAAATTTTTGCAAGAGAAAAGCAAAGAAAAGGTTTAAAATAAAGGCCATGGTTTAAAAGAGGAGATAACATTATAATATTTTTAATATTATAATACTTGGACCAAAATGTTTTATTTAAAAAATAAAATGAAATTGTAGGTTTAGTTTGCAAAGCCCAAAGGTTTTAAAAATAATATTATAATATTTTAATATTATAATATAAGTTTGAAAGGTTGAAGGCACTAAAATCTTGGATGGCATGTTAATATTTTAATTATTTTGAAAGACGTCGATGCCAATGCATGAAGGGGAAAGCATATATAAAGGGAGCAAATTATTTCCATTTGCCTAAGGTTGAAAACATAGCACAATCATGAGATCCGCTCGATCACTCAATATGTTGAGGGAAGAGAAGAAGGAAAGGACAGGCACACAATTTTTAAAGAAAAAATTTGAAAGTCAAAAAGGGAGTGCAACAAGTTTGAAATTACATCTGGGTGGTTAGCTCAGACGACAAGGAGGTCCTGCACTAAATCTCTAGTAGAGAGAAGGTATCGAGTTTGAAGCATGATGGGGATGTTTTTGCTAAAGTTTTTGGGTTGAGAAAGTTTTTGTGTTGTGTTGTAGGTGAAATAAATGTACGTGCATCTTGGTGGTTGTGTGGGAAGCTAGCCCACACAGTGTCCTAGTGCAAGCTAGGATGCGGGCCAGCTAGAGGTTGTAGTTTTGAGTAGCAATGACAACATTAGTAAGGGCACACATTTTTAATTAAATTTTCTATAAGGTATGTGTTGATTTTATTATGTTAGAGAGTCATAAGGGTGTAAATTATAAAGTTTTTTTCTTTTGCAAATAGGGAGTCATACGTGTGCATTTTATAAAGTATTTATTTTGTAAATTGGATAAAGAGGAAATATAAAGGAGATATTTTTGCATGTGAGAATAAGAGGTATAAGGTATATGAAAATGAAATTAAAATTGTATTCTACTCTTAGGATTTTGGATGATTATAAGGTATATTATTGATATTGAAAAATATTTGTGCCTTTTACAAGTAAGATATATAAGGTGTCATTGTGGTTTGATTTTTGGTTGTAACTTATGTATGGTGAAAATAAATTTTGAGGGGATTTGATAATTTTTAATGCCTTATCTTTTGAGAAAAAAAGGAGATTCATTGAGCATCATTTTCAGATTCCATTATGCACATATTTTTGAAAAGAAATTTAATATTGATGGTCTAAAAGAGAAATCTACTAACCATTTTTGAAGTGGCATTTTGAAAAGGAAATTATTTTGAAATAGGTTTTTGAAGGCACATATTCATCAAAGCAAGTTAATAGGTATGGCGATATTACTCCTTTAAGGTGTTTTTTTGAGAAAATATTTTTGAATCATAAGGTGGAGAAATAAGGATTATATATGTGTATTGTTGGAAATATTTGAGCTAGGGTTTGTGAACAAATTGTGCTTCATTGTTTGAATGAATTTGTGAAGATTTTGGGCATTGGTTTGAGTGACATTGAATGTGAATGAGAAAGTGTTAGAAACTAGTTTTGTGAAGTAATTTGTGCATTGGACTTGAGTGATATTTGGAAAGAACATATTGTGAAATTGTATTACATATCAGTTTCTATGTGTTCTTGAACAAGAATTTTGGGTAGAATATGTCTAAAGTATTATGATCAAAGCATGTGTTATGAGCAAGTGTTGAGCAAGTGTTATAAGCTATTTTGAGCATATATTAAGGCAGAGTTAGGTAGAGTTAGTGAGCATATTAGTGTAGGATTGTGAGCTATTTTGAGCAAGTCTTTTGAGAAGGCTATTGAGCATTTCTAAGTAGGGTGTGTAAGTAGGATTGAGGTAGACTTGTACAGGATTTATGAGCAAGATTGAGGTATACTTATGAGCAGGTATGAGATAAATTAGTACAGGCAGTTGAGTAGATTTGATCAGAGTTGTGAGCAGATTTAATCAAAGTTGACAAGATTTGAGAGTAGGCTTTGGAGCTAAACTAGTACAAAGGGGATAGAGGTCTTTTGTGGATAGAGATCAATAAACTAGAGTAGTGGGGACATAGATATTCTGTGGACAGAGATCCATGAAATTGAGCATAGGGGATTGGATTATCCTTTGGGTGAATACCCATAAAAATTATAATAGGGAATTGGTTCCCAAGAGATTTGTTGAGAAAATTTATAAGAAATATTTTCTCCGTGGATGTAGCCCACATTGGGTGAACCATGTTAAATCTATGTCTCTCATGTGTGTGATGATTTACGCATTATTTACTATCTGAATATTATTGCTGTTATTATTTGTATTGAAAAGTAAAAAGTTGTATCTTATACTATTCACCCCCTTCTCAGTATAATATTGTGTTCTTAAATTGGTATCAGAGTAGGTTCCTTCATGAAAATCCTAACAGTTTGAAGGAAGATATTACAAGAAAATACATGACCACTGAAATAAAAAATGTTCCTATGGTTAAAATCAAAGAGAAAGATCTATAAAATGAATAAGAAGCGATGGTTGACATGAAAGAGGAACTTATTGCTGCTCTTGGAAAATTGGAAAGATTTAGAGAGAAGAATTTATGTTTGAAGGCTCAAATTCAATAGGATGAGGAAAAAAATACAAAGCTTCTACAAAATCTCATAGAATTAAAGGTGAAGGTTTAAGAGGTAAAGAAAATTGAAAAATATATGGTTGAACAGTTAAAGACAAAAGAATTAGAATGTAAAATATTGGAACTTGAAATTGTCTCTCTAAGAAAGGAAATTAAAAATTCTAAGGATAAGTTACAGAAAAATATAAGGTTAGAAAAATAGAAATAGGCATCAAGCTCCAAAGGACCAAAGATATCAAAGAAAGAAGAGCCCATGACCTATGCTGATATATTGAAAGGTAAAATTATCAAGGAGGAAGAAAATAGAGAAACATCATGGACATAAGTCAATCATAGAAACAACAAAGAAAGAATCATGTGACCATATCATCCAAGATAATCTAATAGGTTACAAAATTTCTTCGATGGTTATTACTTTTCATGTAATAAATGTGGTCATAAAGCTATATATTGCATGATCCATGTGAGAAAATATGTTGATAGAAATTTTAATTCATTTACACCTCTCATAGACAATAATATCATCTGTTACAAATGTAATAATTTTGGGCACAAGGCCAAATGGTGTAAAACAATGTTTCCTAAATCAAGCAAAAAGAAGGAGGATTAGAAGGTTCAAAATAATACAACATCAAAAGTTTTGAAAAGGAAAGAGGAACAAGAAAATAATTCATTGTTGGTAAATATATCTCTTCATGCACAAGATAAGGGAAATCAGTGGTATGTTGATAGTGGTTGTTCAATTCAAATGATAGGTGACAAAAGTAAATTTATTTCACTTAAGAAAATCAATGGAGGATCAGTAAAATTTGGTGATAATGCTCCAGTAAAAAATATTGGAAAAGGGACTTTGAGTTTGGATAATGGAAAATCAAAGATAGAAAATGTATTGTATGTTAAGAGATTGAAGCACAATCTACTAAGTGTAAGTCAGCTTTGATATCAGGGGCATACAATCACCTTTCACCCAAATAGATGTGATATCAGGAAATCCAAGACAATAAATATTATTGCAAATGCCAGTAGAACTACAAACAATCTCTACATATTGAGTGAAATTAAAGAAGAAAAATATTTTTTATCATAAGATGATGATAGTTGGTTATTGCATAGAAGAATAGATCATCTAAAATTTGACAACATAGTGAAAATAAGAAATAAATAGGCAGTTAGAGATTTACCTAGGATAAAAAGACATTGTGCACAATTTGTGCACAATGTCAGTATGGTAAGAAAACAAGAAAAAGTTTCAAGTCAAAATAATTTTCTTTATCTGAACCATTGAAACTAGTTCACATTGATTTATGTGGTCCTACAAGGACAAAGAGTTTACAAGGTAAAATTTACTTCATGCTATTTATAGATGATTTCTCCATAATGACTTGGGTGGTATTTTTAAAAGAAAAGTCAGAAGCTTTTGAGAAGTTCCAGGAATTCAAGATTTTAGTAGAAAATAAAATAGGTAAAAGATCATTTTTATATGATTAGATAGAGGAGGAGAATTCACTTCAAGTGAATTCATAGAATTTTGTAAACAACATGGAATCAAAAGAGAATACTTAGCATCAAGGAATCCACAACAAAATTGAGTAGTGGAAAGAAAAAAATAGAACTATCAAGAATATGGCCAAAGCTATGCTAAGTGAATAGAATATTTCAAATGGTTTTTGAAAAGAGGTAGTTCATACAACTTTCTATATCATAAATAGAACTAAAGTGAGATTAAATCATCACAAAATACCATATGATCTTTGGAATGGAAGACCAGCTACTATAAAGTACTTCAGAGTTTTTGGAAGGAAAAGCTACATTATATGAAAAGAGAAAAATTTGGGTAATTTTGATTCAAGGTGCGATGAGGGTATCTTCCTTAGCTATTACACTAAGAGCAAAGCCTATAAATTATATAATAAAAGGACATATACACTTATGTAAAGTACAAATGTAACAGTTGATGAACAAATAAGTCAAGAGAACCAACTCAAGAAATTGTATATCAAGAAGAAGAAAGTTTCCAAGAAGAAGTAGGTGAAGAATTAGAAGAATATGAAACACAAGAAACCCCACCTAAGACTCCATCCAGGTATGTGCAAAAGAATCATCCAAGAGATATGATTATTGGGAATGCAAATGAAAGACAAACAAGGAGGAAGATAATAGAAACAAGTGAACATGCAAATATTTATTTGCTATCTAAAATCAAGTCCAAGGATTTCAATGAGGTAAGAGAAGATAAATATTGGGTCAAGGCAATGGATGAAGAGTTGTATCAAATAGAAAAAATGATACTTGGGAACTTGTACCACAACCAAAATATAATAATATAATTGGCACTAAATGGGTTTGCAAAAACAAGTTAAATAAATATGGTCAGGTAGTCAGAAATAAAGCAAGACTAGTATGCAAAGGCTATGCATAGGTTGAAGGGATTAATGTTGATGAAACACTTACTCCTATTGCACGACTTGAGGCCATAAGAATATTTTTAGCATTCTCATGTTTCAAAAACTTCAAATTATATCAAATGGATGTAAAATCAGCTTTTCTCAATGGCTTTTTAAAAGAAGAGGTCTACATTGAGCAACCTGAGGGGTTCAACCTGACTGATAAGCCATATTATGTATGTAGATTAAAGAAGGTTTGTTATGGACTAAAGAAAGCCCCTAGGGCTTGGTATTCAAGGTTGGATAAGTATATTCAAGAACAAGGTTTCAGAAAAGGAATAGTTGATAGCAAACTATATATCAAAAATGAAGAAAATGACTTGTTGATTGTGGTGGTCTATGTGGATGATATAATATTTGGAGGCATATTTTATAAGATGTGTCAAAAATTTACAAATTGCATGCAAAATAAATTTGAAATGTCAATTCTTGGTGAGTTTTCCTTCTTCCTTGGATTACAAATTTCATAATTAGAAAAAGGTATATTTTTCTCACAAACCAAGTATATAAAAGAAATGTTGAGAAAATTTAGATTGGAGGATTGCAAACTAGTGAGTACCCCCATGGTTACAATATGCAAGTTGAGTAAATATGATGAATCTCCTAAGGCAAATCAAATATTGTATGGATCCATTATTGGAAGCTTACTATATGTCACCGCTATAAGACTAGATATAATGCAGGCAGTGGGACTAGTGGCAAGATTTCAAGCAGTGCCAAAGAAAACATATGTATAGGTAGTAAAGAGAATCCTCAGGTATTTAAAAGAAACTATGGAATTTGGACTTTGGTATCCCATAAGTAACAACTTCACTCTCATAGCATATACAGATGTATATTGAGCAAGTAGTATTGATGACAAGAAGAGCACAAGTAGAGGAGCATTCTTTTTTGGAGGTTGTTTAGTCTCTTGGCTAAGCAAGAAACAAGCATCAATATCCTTATCCATGGTAGAGGTAGAGTAAATTGTAATAGTTGCTTGTTATACACAAGTGTTATGGATGAATAAAAATTTAAAATATTTTAAAATAGAGTATGATCATCCCATCCCCATACTATGTGATAATACAAGTGCCATAAATATTTCAAAGAATCCAGTGATGTATTCAAGGACCAAGCACATTCTAATAAAATATCATTTTTTGAGAGAGTAGGTTATGGATCAACAAATAAAATTGGAATATGTTACTACAAAGGAACATATTGCGGACATATTTACTAAGCCACTTCTAAAGGAATATTTTGAGTATCTTAGAGGAAAGTTGAGAGCATTCTTACTCCCATCCCAAACTTGATCACCTCAAGAAGAGGAGGTGGTGAAGGGGTTGAGCTAAGAGTCTTATTTTTAGCCCGAAAGGAGCCCTTTTCCATTGATGTCAAAGGGGGAGAGTTTCAATAAATGGGAGATAAATTAGTAAGGGGGAGAAGCTTCTCAGGGGGAGTAGATTTGGAATTCAGTGGTTGTAAAAGAAAGTTTAGAAAGGGTTACCCTCAATGACAAAGGAAAATATTGTTGGAGATATTGAGCATGTTGTGTTGTCATTGATGTAAAAGGTTTGATGTCAAAAGGTTGATGTAAAAGAGAGTTTGGTATTGCAGAAATATTCTCTTCTATGGTTGAATAATTATGCAAGTCAAGGCTCATATCAAAGCAAGGAAATTGGTAAAAAAGAAAAAGTTATAATATTTAATTTTAAATATTATACACAGAGGGACAAATGTTTGCAAGAGAAAAACAAATCAAAGGTTTAAAATAAAGGCCATGGTTTAAAAGAGAGGAGATAACATTATAATATTTTTAATATTATAATACTTGGGTCAAAAGGTTTTATTTGAAAAAGAAAAAGAAATTGAAGATAAGTTTAGTTTAAAAAGCCCAAAGGTTTTAAAAATAATATTTTAATATTATAATATAAATTTGAAAGGTTGAAGGTGCTAAAATCTTGGAGGGCATGTTAGGGTGTGAGTTATAAAGTTTTGTTTTGCAAATAGGAAGTCATAAGGGTGTGTTTTATAAAGTATTTATTTTATAAATAGTATAAAGAGAAAATATAAAGGAGATATTTTTGCATGTGAGAATAGGATGTATAAGGTGTATGAAAGTGAAATTAAAATTGTATTCTGCACTTAGGGTTTTGGATGATTATAAGGTACATTATTGATATTAAAAATTATTCGTGCCTTTTACAAGTAGGAGTTATAAGGTGTCCTTGTGGTTTGATTTTTGGTTGTAATTTATGTATGTTTTTTTTGAAAAAATTGAAAAAACTTGTATTAAAAAAAAGATCAGTTACATAAGGGAGAAGACCCTTCCCACCGAGAAAAAAGAAAACACAAGATTACAAGGCACGAAAATGCGACACAAACCACCTTTGACCGCAAAAAGTCAACAAGTCACGAAATCGTGACAAGTCACGATATCGCGGCAACTAACCAACCTTGACCACGACAGAGCGACATGTCGCGAAATCATGACATGTCACGATTTCGTGACAACTATCCAACCTTGGTCGCGATGAGGCAACAAGTCGCAATATCACGACAACTATCCTTCCTTGGCCACGACAGAGTGACATGTCGCGATATGTAATTTATGTATGTTGAAAAGAACTTTTAAGGGGATTTGATAATTGTTAATGCCCTATATTTTGAGAACAAAAGGAGAGTCATTGAGCATCATTTTTAGATTCGATTGTGCACATATTTTTGAGAAGAAAGTTTAATGTTGATGGTTTGAAAGAGAAATCTATTGACCATTTTTGAAGTGGCACTTTGAAAAAGGAAATTATTTTGAGACAAGATTTTTGAAGGCACATCTTCATCAAAGCAAGTTAAGAGGTATGGTGATATTACTCCTTCTTTAAGGTGTTTAGTTGAGAAAATATTTTTGAATCATAAGGTGGAGAAATAAGGATTAGATATGTATATTTTTGGAACTATTTGAGCTAGGGTTTGTGAAAAAATTGTGCTTCATTGTTTGAATAAATTTGTGAAGCTTTTGGGCATTGGTTTGAGTGACATTGAATGTGAAAGAGAAAGTGTTAGAAACGAGTTTTGTGAAGCAATTTGTGCATTGGGCTTGAGTAATATTTAGAAAGAACATAATGTGAAATTGTATTACATATAAGTTTCTATGTGTTCTTGAATAAGAATTATGGGTAGAATATGTCTGAAGTATTATGATCAAAGCATGTGTTATGAGTAGTGTTGAGCAAGTGTTATGAGCAGTTTTTGAGCATGTATTAAGGTAGACTTAAGTAGAGAAAGTGAGCATATTAGTGTAGGATTGTGAGATATTTTGAGTAGGTATTTTGAGAAGGTTTTTGAGTAGTTCTAAGTAGTTTGTGTGTGCAATATTGAGGTAGAATTGTGTAGGATTTGTGAGCAAGATTGAGGTAGACTTATGAGAAGGTATGAGATAGATCAGTACAGGTAGTTGAGTAGATTTTATCAGAGTTGTGAGCATACTCAATCAAATTTAAGAAGATTTGAGAGCAGGATTTGGAGCTCAACTAGTACAAAGGGGATAGAGTTATCCTATGGATAGAGGTCTACAAAATAGAGTAGTGGGAACAAAGGTCTCCTGTGGACAGAGATCCACCAACTTGAGCATAGGGGATTAGAGTCTCCTTTGGGTGAATACCCATAAAAATTATAATAGGGAATTGGTTCCCAAGATATTTTTTGAGAAAATTTATAAGAAATATTTTCTCCGTGGATGTAGCCCACATTGGGTGAACCACATTAAATCTATGTCTCTCATGTGTGTGATGATTTATGCATTATTTATTATCTTGATATTATTTTTGTTATCATTTGGATTGAAAAGTGAGAAGTTTTATTTTATACTGTTCACCCCCCCTCTCAGTATAAGCTTGTGTTATATAGCTACATCCATAGAGAAAATATTTATTATAAATTTTCTCAATAAATATCTTGGGAATCAATTCCCTATTACAATTTTTATGGGCACCAACCCAAATGATAAACCAATCCCCTATGCTCAATTTTGTGGAGACCACTCTATAGGAGACATCAATCCCCTCTGATATAATTTTATGGACACCACTCCATAGGAGACACCAATCCCCTCTAATTTTTGTTTTATGTACACCACTCCATAGGAGACACTAATACCCTCTGCTTCTAGTTTTGTGGATTTCTATCCATAGGAGACACCAATCCTATTTGTTCTGGTTCATGGACCTCTATCCACATGAGACACCAATCCCCTTTGCTCTAGTTTGTGGACCTCTATCCATAAGAGATACCAATATCATTTGCTTTGGTTTGTGGACCTCTATCCATAGGAGACACCAATTCCCTTTGCTCAAATTTACTTCAATCTTACTCATAAGGCTTTCTCATATCTGCTTCAATCCTACTCTCAAGGCTTGCTCAAATATACTCACCAAAACCTACCCAAATATGCTCAAAGTGTACAAACAAGGCTAGCTCAAATATGCTCACCAAAACCTACTCAAATATACTCCAATCCTACACACAAGGATTGCTCAAATCTGCTCACTAAAATTTTCTCAAATCTTCTCCAAACCTACTCACAAGGTTTGCTCAAATATTCTCATAATACCGCTCAAATATGCTCAACAGATCCTGCTCAAATCTTCTCAATCCTCACAAAAATTGCTTAACCATTCCTAATTTTTGCATATAAATTATTGCATATATCTTTCCCAAAAGTGCTTTCTTTGACTAAAGTAATTCAGACATATTCTACCCAGAATTATTTTTCTTCGTGAACATACAGAGAATGATATGTATTACAAATACTCAATATGTTCTTCTCACATTCATTAAGTCTGTCACTTTCACATGTCTCATATTCATTGCATTCAAAAATATATTCTAGTCTAGTACTTGATATATGACCTTCTTATGTACTTTCAAAATTAAACAAAAACAATGCACATATTTACTTCATAAAACTTTTCTATAGCCCTTACAAATTTATTCCCAATATAACTCAAAATTAATGCATAGATTTGCTTCACAAAAATTGGTCTATAGCCCTTGCACTTTCACTTAAATTTCACTCAAAGAAATGTACACTTATGTTCTCAAACACTTTGCACTTTTATTCCCAATTTCATTCAACACTAATGCATAACTTATTCACAAACCCTAGCACATATGTTTCCAATTTCATTCAATAATTATGCACAAATTTATTCTCAAACCCTAGCACATGTGTTTCCAATTTTATTCATCAATTATGCACAACTTTGTTCTCAAGCCCTAGCACATGTGTCTCCAATTTCATTCAATAATAAAGTATAACTTAGCTTTCAAACCCTAGTACTTGTGTTTCTAATTTCATTCATTAATTATGCCAACTTTGTTCTCAAGCCCTAGCACATGTGTCTCCAATTCCATTCAACAATAAAGCACAACTTATCCGTATGATGTGGTCTACCAGCAAGTATGCCACTTGTATTATCAGTGATGTGACCCAGGTTCAATTCCTATGGTGGATATGTATAAGAAGTATTACTCAAAAAAAAACTTAACTTTCACACTCTAGCACAAATATTTCCAATAATGCACATAAATTAATCCTTATATCTCCACTTTATGACTTAAAACTATTTTATTCAAACAAAACCACTTTGAGTAGGAGTTAAAACACCATACCTCAAAAATACCTTGATGAAGATGTGCCCTCAAAAACTTGTCTCAAAATAACTCCCTTTCTTTGGCCACTTCAAAACAAGTTAGCAAAACTCCTTTTCAAATAATCCACATAAAACCCTTTCAAAAATATGTGCACAAGAATACCTGAAAATAATGCCCTATAACTCCTTTTTGGTTTCACAAGATAAAGCCCTTAATAATAAACCAAAATCCTCAAAATATCAAGCAAGAATACAATCAACAAAAAAACCACAATACACCTTATATTTCCTTTCTAATGTGCCAAATACAATATGTCAAATACAATACAATAAAATCACAGTCACACCTTATCTCTCCTTTCCATTGCATATCAAAAATTTAATTCTTTGAAAATGCAACAATATCCTCTTGATTTTCTTCTAATTGATTTTGCATAATAAAAACATTTATGACGCTTATAACTTCCTAAGTCAACAATGTGAAATATAATCCAAATAAAACTTATGACTCCCTAAACTTATTTACACTTTATCAAAATTATGTTTTCCCTTACCAAAAACTATTATAGGTGAGAATCGACCCTAAGGCCTCCTTCCTACCCATGTCGTAGCACTTCTTAGGCTACTGATTAGGCTAGCCATCCACACAAGAGCCACTATGCATGACTTAACTCTTAAACCCTTCTGCGTATTCCTTTCTATCAACCAAAATCTTAGCAAAAAAGATCCATTTAGAATAAACCCGGAGACCTCTTGCATGCCCATTCCTTAGCATCACTTTGGTTTTCATCTGGGCCAGCCATTCATACAGGAACCAATCACAAAAAGAATTGTATTTATAATATTTGTTCTTTTCTTTAAGTATTTTATCTTCTTCCATTGTCTTTTGTATCTCACGATTTCACATGAGGACTGTTTGATAAATACATTAGCAAGTGCATCTATAAAATGGATTAAATCAAACATTATTTATATTCAATTTGGTTTTTATGAGGGTACATCGACACTTAGGAAATTATGCATGTTGGTGATCTTTGAGATATTTAAAAATATGTTCCCTCCAAGAATTTTGGCACCTACTACCTTTTCAAAATTTTATACTATAATATTTCAAATATTATAATATTATTTCTTAAACCTTTGATCTTTGCAAAATAAACCTTTTTTTTTTTAGTAATACTTCTTATACACATCCACCATGGGGATTGAACCCGGGTCACATCACCGATAAATCAAGTGGCATCCTTTCCAGTAGACCACACTTACAGGGATAAAATAAACATTTTTAAATATTTTGACTTCTCTCTTTTAAAATTTAAACCTTTGGCCTTCCCTTTTAAACCTTTGCCTCCTCATTAATATTTAAACCTTACCTTCTATTTTAAACCTTTGGCCTAATCAACTTTTTTCCAAGTGAATAACACAAGCTTATACTAAGAGGGGAGATGAACAATACAAGATAAAACCTCTTACTTTTCAATCCAAATGATAATAGCAATAATATCAAGAAAATAAATAATGCATAAATCATCACACACAAGAGAGACATGGATTTAATGTGGTTCATTCAATGTGGTCTATGTCCATGGAGAAAATATTTCTTATCAATTTTCTCAACAAATCTCAAATCCCTATTACAATATTTATGAACCTCTATCCAAAGGAGACACCAATCCCCTATGATCAAGTTCATGGACCTCTATCCCCACTACTATAGTTTGTGGAACTCTATCCACATAAGAACTCTATCCCCTTTGCATTGGTTGGCTTCAAAGCCTATTCTCAACTCTGTTCAACTCTGATCTAATTTTCTCATAAATTTTATCAAATATACTCACAAATCTGATCAAATCTACTCACAACTCTGATCAAATATACTCAATTGCTTGTATTGATCTATATTACACCTGCTCACAAGTATACCTCAAACCTGCTCACAAAACCTACTTAGAACTACTCACAAGCCCTCTCAAAAGGCCTGCTCACAACAACTCACAATCCTGCTCTAATATTCTTACTATATCTGCTCAAATTTGCTCTAACACATGCTTAAAACTACTCATAACACATGCTCAAAACTTCTCATAACACTTGTTTAAAATTGCTCATAACACATGCTTTGATCATAATACTTCAGACATATTCTATCCAAAAAATTTATTCAATAATACATAGGAAATGATATGCAATACAATTTCACAATATGTTCTTTTCAAATATCACTCAAGTCCACTGCACAAATTGCTTCACAAAACTAGTTTCTAACACTTGTTCATTCACATTCAATGTCACTCAAACCAATGCTCAAATGTTTCACAAATTCATTTAAACAATGAAACACATTTTATTCACAAGCCCTAACTCAAATATTTCTAATAATGCATATATATAATCCTTATTTCTCCACCTTATGATTCAAAAATATTTGCTTAACCAAACACCTTAAAGAAGGAATAATGTCACCATACCTCTTAGCTTGCTTTGATGAAGATGAGCCCTCAAAACCTGTCTCAAAATATTCTATCTATATTATGCCACTTCAAGGGTTAGTTAGCATAACACTTTTTCAACCATCCACATGAAAACCTTTCCTCAAAAATGTGCACAAAAATATTGCTTTACAACTCCTTTTAATTTCCTAAGACAAGGCTTTTAATCAATGAAAAACATCCTTCAAACTTTCTTTCACCATGCAAAAATACACACAATAATTAAACCACAAAATACCTTATAACTCCTCCTTGTATAGGCCACAAGTAATTTTCAATATTATCAACCAAAACCCTAATTTCATACAAAAATTTTAATTCCACTTTCATACACCTTATACCTCCAATATTTCTAAAAATTATTTTATCTTTATAAAGCCACACATAGAAATCTGAAATGCACACAATATTTTGATTTCAATAAATTCAACCTTATGTCTCCCTAGATCAATAAATATGCACACCAAACAATGCAAAATTAAAATCTTATGCCTCCCTAGATCAAGTGCTATGCATACCTTAATTATTATTTTTTGCCTTACCTTAAGTGCTATTGTCGTGACTCGAACCTCCACCTTTAGTTGGCCTTCATCATAGCTCAAGGTAGTTAACCATGTGGGCTAGCTACCCACTTGGAATAGATCTTGTACTACCTCCTTATTAGTTTTATGTTCCTTCTTGAAATGTGTGCACTATAATTTTTCTTCTCTCCTTGCACACACTAGCTTTCCCGAATATGAATCTCAATTGGTGCGTTCAACCTTAGCCTCATTGCCTTTGATGAATGATGTAAATATTTTTACCTCTCTCTGCCTCCATGATTCGCATTCTCGAACGAATATCGAATGGTGCTCTATCTCAACCTTGGGCCATGTAAATAATTTACCTTCTTATATATGTTTTCTTGCCCTTTGGAACTTTGACATCGGTGCTTGGAATATAATTATATTTTTAAATTTAAAACCTTTTGACACCCAAAATTTAAACCTTTTAATTAATTATAATATTTTAAATCTTAAAATATTTAAATATTATAGATTATACTTTTCACCTTTGGGCCCCTTTCTCACAAAATAAAGTCTTTTATTTTTCTTTTCAAATGCCACCATGGAGAACTAATTAAACCTTTTTTTTCTTGCAAATGCAACCATGGAGAACTAATTAAACCTTTTATTTTTCTTGCAAATGTAACCGTGGATAACCTTGTATTTTTCTTGCTCACACAACCATGGAGAATGCTTTTGCCTTGATAATTATTGCCTCATGTACCCTTTGAAGATATTTTCCTTGATATTTCAAAATTGAAGGTATTTCTCAACTATTTCACCTTTGACATCAATGACAACCAATGTACTCAATATTTCCAACACCAAGTAATTCTTAAACCTCTTTGTCCTTTATAATATTTAAATTAAATATTATAATCCTTTTCTTTACAACAATTTTCCTTGCTTTGAGATATACCTTGCCTTGAATAATTGTCCAACCTAAGAAGAATATTTCTGCCTTGAATACCATGCTCCCTTTAATATAAATGACAACTCAATATTTCCAATAGATGGATATGTTTTGATTAATGAAAATATTTTAGTCCTGCTACCATGTTAAACCTTTGTTAGTTTAAAATTGAAAAATGAAAATGCTTAGTGTTATTGCCATGTTAAACTTGTGTTGGTTTCAATTGATAAATAAAAATGTTTTAGTGTTGTCACCATGTTAAACCTATGTTGGATTCAATTAGAAAATGAAAACATTTTAGTGTTGTTGCCTTGTTAAACCTGTGTTGGTTGAAAATGGAATAGTGAAAATATTTTTATATTTGCTAGTTTTATAATGAAATATGTTTGTGATTGATGCCATGAAAAACCCAAGTTGGTTGATATTTTAAAGAGAGACATTCCTTGCCTTTATTTTATTAAACTTTGTTGTTGGTTTAAAATAAAGGATGGTGTTGGTATAATATAGTGAAGATTGATTATAGTGCTAGTAATATTTATATTAAAGTTACTTGGTAGCATGTTTCAAGTATTTTAGAGTAGGAAAACATCTTATTGTATTGATCTTATATATGTTGTTTCAAGTTTATTATAACAAGGAAAAGTTATGTTTGAATGTTGTAATTAATTTGATTACTATGGCTTTCCTTTTTAGGATGTAAGAATTGTTGTAGAGTCTCCATGAGTTATTAACATTATAAAAAGGGTTTTAGAATGTGAGGAAGTGGATCACGTAAGTTGAGAGCTTATTGTAGGTTTTAATTACAATGCAATTGTGGTTGGTGGTTTAGAACGTATTTATGTTCCTTTTACTTTAGATAAAAGGTTATTTAGTGATGTTGCTTTCAAGAGGAAAATGGAATATAGAGGAGATGGGTAAAAGTTTGTCTTAGCTAAACTAATAACATATGTGGGAATGCATGGTTATGGTCTTTGTTTTTAGAGTGGTTTTATGCTATGTTGTAAGCTCTAGTGTGGAATATCTTGGAGGTATCTCACAAGAACTTGTAAATAGGCATGGAGACTATTTACAAGAAGGAAATTTATGGGGTTTCCTTGAGACTATTTGAAATAGAATGACTTATTTCCAGTGAGTTGTTGGTTTGTATGAATGCATTGTTTTCTAAAAAGAGCATATAGGTATGCATTGTCAAGAAAACAAAGGAGAGTTTTTCTGATCCCTCTTTCAATCTGGTTAAATGCTAGACATAGAATAGATGGAATTATAGACCTGCGGTTTTATATTTATGCATGAATATTGAAATGAAGATATGTAGATATTTATGAAGTTTGTAAGCAATTTATTATTGTATATTGTTTTAAAAAGATTGTTGAAGATTGAATATTATGAGATATTTTTAGCTCACATAAGCATGTAAGATTTATAATTAAGAAGGTTGCATTGTTTGAAAATAATTCATAAATGTAGAGATATTTTACTTAAGTCTCATGAAAAAAAGTGAGATTATTTTATGATTTCTTAGAATAATGATAATTATGAAGCATATCTCTTTGGAACATTTAATATTTTGATTAATATTATTGTAAATATTTTTCTCATGTATGGCAAATAAAGCTAAAATTAGATGAGGCATTGATTAATATTGATGTTATTGCTTTCTTAAGAAGAGTTGTTTAAGTAAGTGGATTAATGGTTTGGAATATGCTTATGGAATGTTATGATATTCTTATTTATTAATAAGCATGTATAGTTTTATTTTATTTTTTTGTTTTTTACATGGTGGAATCAGTAGCCGCCATGAATCCGGGTAGGATGTCCAACTTTTATGGCCACCACAGTATTCTACGATGTTCGCCCTAGAAGTCGCCACATAGATATTCGTGCAGTTCGCCCTTATAACCGCCATGCCACAATCATTTTAAACCTTTTACATCTTTGAAAGCACCAGGAAATGGAAAAAAATTCAGTCCGATGAGGCCCAAGATTTGAACCTTGGACCTCTATCCCCTTTATGGGGTTTGGAGGAACCAATTGGTCTACACCTCGGACCTAAGGCTGTACAGTTTTATTGTTGGAGGGAGAGTTTATCTTGATTTAAGGGGGTTAGATAAAGGTAAACCTATTTTTAACCTTGAGATGAACCCATTTAAGATGAATTTAATACTATGGAAGTTTACGAAGAGGCAACACCCAAAATATTTTATAGTGGGAACATAACGGGTGGGGAAACTTGATTGTGAACAAAATATAAGGAGTCTTTGGTTAATATTCTTAAGTGGTGTCACTTAAATCTTGCATCCTACCATAGAGGTTAGAAACCCACATGCTAAGGAGATAAGTGATGGTATCTATAGTGGGTAGGCTCATGTATCCATGCATAAACTATTATGTAGAGTGATAGGCTCCTTAACCAAACCTATCATGAAGATGGAAATGTTATGCATAAAATATTTAGTAGTTTCCCCATAGAGGTGCAACTGACTAATAAAAATGGCATTCCACCCAAGTGTACCTACATATATTGACTTATGATGGGTAAGGAAATTAGCATACCCTCCTTATCTAAATATTGAGAAGGGATAATCCCAAGATTATGGTCAAGATATCTTGCATTCATAAATAATGTGAGAAATATGGGATGACCATGTGAGACATATTTTATGTTGTGGAGGTATACAAGGCAAACCCAAAAATCTATGGGAGGATGGTCTCTCTTGTCCACTCATGAAATGTCTACAGTGTTATAATCTCAAAATCTAGTAATACATTGTCAAGTGAAAATCCTTTTGAAACATCATTGATGAAACCTAGCTATGATCATTGTCTTACATTAAAAAACTCTCTCTTGGGTTGGTGATATTTGGGTTGTTATAGTTGGTATAAGAGTTCTATGGTATATTATTAGAAGCTTCTATGGAAGAACTTATAAAAGAGCTGACTTGATGAGTAGACTTTGGAGAGAAGATATCTTATTAGGGATGGTACCTTACATGGAGTAAGAGTGACCATTATTATTATCAATGGATGATAATACTCTACTATTAGTACATATAGAATATGTAAATAACTAGTAGTTAGAAGTGCAATTTGGAGGAGAAATTATAACCTAAAATATTTTGTGTGTCTAGGGAATATGGAACCAAAATTAAGAAGAGAAATAAGAGTATCCTCCCAACTACCAAGGTAGACTAGACATATAGTGCCAAGGATAGACCATGAGGAGAAAGTTTAGGGAACTCAAACAGAGAGGTGGAGAACCTCACTACTATTGTCTCTTTATTAAAGGATCAAATAGAGCAGGAGAGGGAATAAATAAACCAACAAAAGTAGATGTTGGAAACTTTAGTGAGTTAGAATTCATAGAATAGAAATATTGAGGTTAGACAAGAAGAAATGCTACTATAGGAGAGTAAGAAGTTAGGGCCCTTATTGAGGTAGAACTAGCTAAGTATTTGAAGAATGTGAAGATCTCAAAATTTACAGGAAAATATGGGGGTGATTTAGTCAAGGCTTGGCTGAATGAGTTGGAGATCTACTTCTCAATGAATAACTACTCCTCAGTGACCTGAAGAGTTTGGTCCAATCTTCATTTAAAGAAGATAGGATTGGAATGGTGGAACACTTTTAAATTTGGATAGAACATTGATGATGTAAATCTAAAATTATAAGGGTGGAACACTTTTAAAGTTTTGGCACAAGGGTGTAAATTCGAGTATGGGTCTAGACAAACCTACGTGGTGGATCAATTTTTTTCCATAGTCGAGATCACCCTACCCAATGGATCTACCAGTTAACATATCTATGTAGTTACACTACATGCTTTAAAAATTATCTTGGGAATGGATTGGTTAAAGGCTCATGGAGCCCTAATTAACTTCCAAGATAGACGGATAGACAATACAAATAAAGATAAGTAGAGACTAAGAATAAATAGTGAACAAGGGTCATTTTGACCTCAATTGATCTCAGCAATGCAACTAAATAAAGATTTTAGAAAATTTGGAGTGGTCTATGCCATTAAGTTGAACCATAAGACCAAGGATGATAGAAATGAGGAATTATTTAGGATCCATATGATTTTGTATGAGTTTAGGGATGTATTTACTAAAGACCTCCCTAGGCTACCACCTAAGTGGGAATTTGATTTCACCATTGAATTGATTTCAGGAGCCAAACCCATTCATAGAACTTCTTATAGGATGAATCCTATTGAGATGCAAGAGTTGAAAGTGCAAATTCAAGGGTTGCTAGAAAAAGGGTTGATTAAACCCAATGTGTCACCATGGAGTGCATCTATGTTGTTTATCAAAAATAAATATGGATCACTAAGTTTATGCATAGACTATAGAATGTTTAATAAAATGACCATCAAGAATAGGTACCCATTACCCAAGATTAAATATCTATTTGATCAACTTAAGGGTGCCATTATATTCTTAAAAATTGATTTAAAATCAAGATACCATTAGTTAAGAATCTAAGAGGAGGATACTAACAAGACTTATTTTAAGATTAGGTATGGATATTATGAGTTCATATTATTACCTTTTGGGATAACCAATGCATCAACAATATTCATGAATCTGATGAATAGCATGTTCATGAAGCATATGGATTAGTTTATCTTAATATTTTTGGATGGTATCATAATATATTTTCAAAATAAGGAAGAGCATAGTAAACACTTACGAATCATGCTAGAGTTGTTAAGAAATAAATAACTCTATGGAAATTTGTCAAAGTGTGACTTTTATGTACCAAAGTTGTATTATCTAGGACATATCATATCTGTGGAAGGGATAGATATGGATCTAAAGAAAATAGAAGCCATTTTGAGTTTTTCATTGCCAACTAATGTGCCTAAAGTGTGGAGCTTCATGGGCCTTATAGGTTATTATAGGAATTTTTTAAATAATTATTCTAAAATAGCCTACTCTATAACCAACCTTCATATAAAAGGAAAGAAATAGAAATGGACAGACAAGTATGAATCTGTGTTTGAGTTGCTTAAGCAAAAGCTTACTACAACACCTGTGCTTAAAATTCTAGATTCTCAAGGGAATTGTTTAGTATGTACTGATGCTTCTTTGGAAGGGTTGGGAGGATCTATATCCTAGGATGATTTAATCATAGCATATGAGTCAAGGAAATTTAATAAACACAAGGTAAATTATGTTATGCATTATCTAGAGCTTGTCACAGTTGTGCATGCGAACCTTTTGAAGTAAGAACCAACCATCAGAGTCTGAGGTACATTTCCACTTATCCTATGATAAATTCTAGACAGAGAAGATTAATCAAATTTATAACAGAATATGACTTTGGTATAGAGTATATCAAAGGCAAGGAAAATAAGGTCATTGATGCCTTAAATAGCATATAACTACTTTAACCCAAAATCATGTGGAATTAATGGATCAAGTTAGGAAAATGTAATCTCAGGATGAGTATTATAGTGAAATTCAAGCCAAAATGAAAAGAAATCCTAGAGAGAACAAGAATTTTTGTGTAAAATATGGTCTTTTGTTTTTTAAATACTGGATAGTTATACCTAAAATCAATGATTTTAGGAGACTAATTATGCAGGAAGCACATAGATCTCCATACTCCACTCAACCTAGAGGAGCTAATATTAGGGAGAGTATGAAAAATAATTTCTATTGATCACGTATGAAGAGATATATCATATATTATGTCACTAAATGCTTGGAATGCCAAAAAGTGAAAGTTGAGAAAAGACATCCAAGAGGACAATTATACCCACATGATATACCAATGCAAAAATGGTATGTCATATCCATGGACTTTTATTGTGGGATTACCTAAGACTAGGTACCAGCATGATGCAATCCTTATGGTGGTTAATAAGTTGACTAAGGTCACACAGTTCATACCAGGGAATATCAAGGATGATGCTTTGGTAGTGGCAAATAGGTTTACCAAATAGATATTTAGGTTACATGGGTTTCCTAAGGTAATTATTTCAGATAAGGATTCCATATTTACTTTTGAGTTTTGGCAGGCTCTTCACCATGCAGTTGGCACAAAGCTGAACATAAGTTCTGCATACCATCCAAAAATATATGGTCAAATAGAGAGGGTAAAACAAGTCTTTGAAGACATGCTCTACATGTACTACATGGACAAAATATCTTGATGGGAAGACTTTTTGTATTTGTTAGAGTTTACTTATAATAACGATTATCATGATTTCTTGAAACTAGCCCCGTTTTAAGCCTTATATGTCAAGAGATGCAAACCATGTTAGCTTTTGATGAATGAGCCATGAGAGATAAAAATCACAAGATGCAAAATAAATAAAATATGCTATATGAATAAATTATTCTTAAATATAAAAGATATAAAATATTATAATGTAAGTATTGGAGGAAGTGAGCACTCCATTAACAAAGCTATATATCTACATCATATCCATCACTAGTAAATGGTGTGGAACACAATCCACTAACCTACACTATCTAACAATGTCTACCAACTGTCCTATATATATATCTAATATGACATCCTTATATATGCAAAATAGGATGCTTATCCAACACTCGAACTATCTGTGAATATGACACCCTGCACATGTACAACTTGCACATGGGCACTTGTCCATCATGAAGTTACTAGATAACTTGCATAGGAAGTAATCTAGATATGTATCTTGGAAGATACATTTACATAATCCAAATGATGGAATAGATATTATTTCCAAACCCCCCCTGTATTACATTATTTGGGTATTGAAGGCTTTAGTATTCAATATGGATTTTCTTCATTCGCTTCTACATGATCTGGTTCTTGTTATGCTGCTACAGTCTTCATGTCAATGCTTCTTTTCTTTTTTTAATTATTTGCTACTTGGTCTCAAGTGCCTTTGGTTATTAATAGCTCACATTATGGTTTATGTCTTGAGTGGATCTAAATTGACCCTTCTTCCTTCTTTTGTCCCTTATTAAGAGTTGGTTCTTTGTCCTTCATAAGTATCAACCTTGAGCTCAATGTTAGTAGATTTAACTAAAATAAATTTCTGAATATAACAATTTAATATTTGAAGAAATATTCTTTAATAGTATGTATAATATCTATATTTTAAGTGATAGGAGAAATATGAGTGATTTGTTCCCTCACAATATTTGCATGGATGTAAACTCTAACAATTCATTTTTTCATGACAATGCTGATTGCAATGGGTGCATAATAGAGATGATCTAGGAATTTTGTGATCAATTTTAGGAATATCAAGTTTTTCTATCTCCTTAAAAATATCTATAAACCATATGTGCACAATTGAAGCTATTCCATTTTGCATAAAGTCTTGTTGATCAATATTTCCCTATTTTTGTTCAATCAACTCATTATATGAATCTTCCTTTACATAACTGTTGAATTTAAAAATTATGTCATATTTTAGAGGTTCTTCCTTTCCTTTCCTCTTTTAATCATTGGAGTCCATCAAGTTCTTGATCCAAATTGGTAATTTTCCTATTCCATTTCTAATAGCATTACCAAGCATGCTAGTAGACATTTGTATGACCTAATTTTTTATAGCTCCAAATTTTTTAAGATGTGTGCTTCTTGATTGAAGTATATAGGTGATGTGTTGTCATTAAGCACATAATTAAATCTCAAAGATCTTATCAATCTAGGGTGGTGTCCAAGGCTGTCTATGATAGAAGGCTAGGGCAGAGTACAATTTAGGCATTCAAATTTTAAGCATTTATTAGGTGAGACAGATTTGGTTTAGCCTTTTGGTGTCACACTAAACCTAATCTGCAAAATGGAAAATTGCAGGAACTAAAAACTAATTCTAAGTTGCATGAATTGAAATATAACTACAATTGCAAGAATTAGAATTGCTAAATTGAAAGTCTAATATACTTTTGCAGAATTAAAACAACAAAATTTAAATTGCTGAATTTAAATGTTACTGAAATAAAATCCTAAGTTAAATTTATAGAATTGAAACCTAGTTACTCTTGCATAATTGAAATGATGCTTTTAAATGAAAATTATGCTAAAAACACCTATCAATGTCCTGCCACAAAATGTCGTCAAGCTTTTGCTACAGGAATTGACAACAAAATGAAATATGCTGAAAATTGAAAGTTGCTAAAACAAAAAAGCAAAGAAAACATGGAAAGCAAAGGAAAAATGCTTAATATAATTTTTCATCTGAAACACACACAAATTCTATACACAAAAATAATATAAAACATAAATAACATTATACAAACTTAAAACAAGAAAAGTAAACTTGACAAGTAATTTGTTAATTCTACTACAGCAAAATTACAGATTAAAACCTGCCATAAAAATCCTCCTTCTAGATCTGAAATTGGGTCCATACTTCTTGATCTAGAAGGAGGTGAAAAGCACTCCTTAACTAATTAACATAGAACAAAAAATGATAAAATAACTACACTTTTATTGATGACAAAACATGCTGAAAACTATTACAAAAAATTACCATATAGTCCTAATTACTGCTATTGAAAACCCTCCTCTATTCTAATTCCTAAATGCTCAACCAAGGAGGGATATGTGTTATTTATATAAATATTTACAACATATCCCATGCTCAAATAAGCCTATGTGCTACTTTATAGTGATTTGCCAATCATTCTGGATCTAAAATAAATGCAAATTTGGACAGTTTGTGTTGCAGTAGTAGTCATTGGCCCTTGGAAAACATCTTCAGTGGTGGGAGTACATGGTAGGATTCTAGAAATATCTCACACATATTTCTCCACTTCATAATATGTCATTTCTATCTTGCAAACAACTTCCTATTATGCTGTAGTTTTTCTGGGTTTATCCTAGAAGAGGATCAAAATTGATCTTTTCCATGAATGGTGGCTTTGGACGACAAGGATGACAAAGTCAGATGGGAGATATTTTCCTTTAAAATTTCAACCTTATTTTCATTTTTCCATCGTTAGAAATCAGTCAAAAAGTCAAAAAATATTTCTATTCTCATTTCGAAGATAAGTGGCTCATTTCAAAGAGACTGTATTTCTCATTCTGAAGAGACTGTATCTCTCATTCCGAAGATGTCTGCTTATTCCGAAGATCTTCAGAATGAACAACTGTGTGCTCTTCAAGTGATTTCATATGCATTTCTCAGGTGGGTTAGATCTTAGTATCAGATTGCAATAGCCTTCATATCTCTCCATGTGTGAATTCCATGCCTTGCCATTCATTGGTAGCTTGTTGGAATTTACATGGTAAATTACTGCATTTTCCAGCCCTACTGCATAGTTGTAAAATATTGGCATTTATTGCAAATTCAAAAAAATTATAATATGACTAAATTATTCAAATATCAACATGAAGGAGTACATCAAGTTGCTACTAAATTTATACACTTCATTCACCAAGTAACCATGCTGAAATAGTGCAACAATGTTGCACAATTGTACCTTCTCTGTTATAACCTGTTGCTGCCTATTGAGACCATGTGGAAATTCTTCTAAATAGGTCAGATGTATTCTGTAGTCATTCTAAACTCATTCCATCCATATCCTCATGATTTTATTGACAACTTCAAGGTGTTCCTATAAAGTGACAGCTTGCTGATTTTTATATGGCTGTTTTTTTCAGATTTTCATATTTATGACAGTCCTAAAATATTGGCTTCAATGTGGATTTGAAACAAGTTGAAAGGCAGGAAAACATTCAAAAACCATTGAGAAGTTAATGGATATCAGCATACCACATTTGGTTAGTTGAAATGAATGTTTTTACTTGCTACTTAATTAAGCAAAATCAGTCATAAAATGCTGAAAATAATAAAAAACAGAGATATAGTATTCCTAACATAAAATCATGCAAACACTTAACAAATAGTATATTTTAGTCAACTATTTTGCAATTAACTTATCATATGGTAGTCAAACATTGTGCAATAATGAGGCATTTTTTGGCCTCATCAATATGCTTGATTTTGTGAGAACCTTTATAGATCCTTATATTTGTGGAGTACCTTATAACTCCCACCTAATTTTAGGTTTTAAATAAAGCTTATATCTTCCAAAATTGATAATCTTAGACAGATATTAATGCTATCAAGTTTTATATAATGCCTTATGACTCCCTAATTTTTTTTAAGTATAGTGCTTTTGTAAGAATATAGTTCAAATTTGGTTGATTTTGTACAAGTTTTGCAAGAATAAAAAATCAAATTTTAACACCTTATTACTCCTAATTGAACTAAGCACTATTTCAGTTTTGAAGAGGTTTTTATGTTGGAATTATTTTATCCCCTTTTTAGAGATTTGAGACAAGTAAAAAATAAATTTATCCAACCTTATTAAAATACCTTAATAAAATATTTTATATCCCTTGGATTATTTCTAATTTCCAAATAAAATAAATTTGATGGAGTAACCCTTATGAATCCCAAGGTTTGGAAATTTAGAGAAATGATAATAATATATTTTTTTTAAATAAAGGGGTAAAAATTTAATTAAAAGAATAAAAAATTACAGAGTACAATGAAGCCCCCAACTAGGGCTCAAGTAAGCAACAAAACAAGCTAAAACCACCAGACATGGTCAAAACCTAAAGAATATAGTAAGAACAAACCACATTACGTCTGAAAATCCTTGTGGATCAACTCAAATAGGTACTGAGAGTCCCCAGATGGGAGATTCTTGTAATTATCTATAATCCAAGGACTCGAGAGCTCAAAATAAATTTTGGCCAAATAATCCACAACCCCATTCCATTCCCTTGGAATGTGCACAAAGGAGATGAATTCAAACTCTTCACTAATTTTGAGAATCTAAATGACCACAAATGCCAACTACCAATTAACATCCTCCAACATTTTGCTATTTAAAATATTAACCAAAATTTGAGATTCAAACTCGTAGATGCTCCTACGCCAGCTAAGAGAAAACCCCCTATGCAAGGCCTCGAGAATCACAAGAGATTCCATAAAATTATTGGAGTGAACACCTTTATAAATGGAAAAGAAAAATCTGACCACACTAGTAGAGTCTCTCCCAACACCACCAATTCTAGCATGTCTAGGATTACCCCTGGATGACCCATTAGTATTAATTTTTAAAACTCCTCTAGGGAGTGGCTTGCACCTACCATCTCTCCTAACTTTCTTGCTAAGCTAAGATGCCCTTCTAGGGTAATAAAATTCCACACCAACCCAAAAGAGACTAAGGACCTACCATATCTCCTCCTCCCTAGATTTCAAGATAGGGTTCACATCACATTTTCTATGGATAGTTTCCTAAACCATACCCAGGATCCTTTCCCAGATCTGTTGAATAGCCAAATGACTACCTTGAAAGATGTGATAGTTTAGTTCAAGATAAATATGGTAGATGATGCAAGAAGAGCCAAAATTCTAAGCCACCTGGAGGAAGGGGGCATTGGCCAGAGGTCTACCCAGACTACTCCAAAACTCCACCAAGGAGAGCACATGAAAACAAGGAAGGTTCCAAGCACTCCACCAATGGTGCTAAACATCTCTGGAAAGGGGGCATTGAAAAAATAAATGATAAGAGATATCCTCATTATTACCACAAAGGACATAAATAGAGGGATCCTAAAATTCTTTTTTCCTCAAGTTCTCCCAAGTGAGGCATTTATTCCGAGCTACCTTCCAGAGAAAGAAGTTACATTTAGGCCAAGCAAATTTGTTCCACACCTTTTTCCACCATGTGATAGGGACGTTTCTAAAATTTTGCATATCAAAAAACTGGTAACCATAGGCTATAGAGTAGGTTCCCTTGGGATCAAGGTTCCATGCTAAAATATATTTACCCCTCAATGAAGAATAGGACCTACCCATAAAAATACAAGCAAGCACATATTTATCCTCGACCAATCCCCTCTAGGGCCATTCCTACAGATATTTCCACTTGTACATCTCTAGATTACCAAAAGAATTGTTTTTTTAAAGTCCTCCATACAAAACCAACTCGCTTCTAAAAAAAATACTTAGGGAATGTATCCTATGATATTGAGTTAAGATAGGAGGGTGGACATCCCAATAATCCTTCCAAAAAAGAGCATCTGATCCCTGATTGCAAATCCAGAACAAACCCTACTTAATTAAATTAGTCCCTCTTTTCAGAGTGTCCCAAATAACCAAACCTTTCCCAACCAAGTTGACTCTAGGGATATCAACCTTAAAAATACCTGTCAGGTACTTACAAGATAATATTTTAACCCAAATTTGATCTTGAGGAGTACACCATATCCAATAAAATTTCATAGCTAGAGCCTATCCAGAAAGAGCCGCCTCTCACAACCCAAGGCCTCCCTCTTGAACTGGTCTACAAATAGTATCCCACCTAACCAAACTCCATTTATATTGAGTAATTTTTCCATACCACAAAAACTATATTAACAAATAATCCATGTCCTTTATGAAATGAGAGGGAGTTATTTGCACAAAATATATGTAGATGGGTAAATCTTGAACAACAAATTTTAAAAGCAACACTCTACCCGCAAAGGAGAGCCATATTACGATCCAGTAATTCACCTTCCTTTTAAACTTATCTAGCATATACTACCAATAATATCTAGGTAGAGGATGAGATGAAATCAAAATACCAAGATAAATAAAGAGGGGATTCCCGACCTAAAATATTAGAATTCGAGCAATTCTGGCTTGAATAATAGGAGGGATATTGAAGAAGAAAATATAAGACTTGTCCTCATTAATAAACTATCCAAAAGCACCAAGATATATGTTAAGAGACCATCTAATACAACCAAATTCCTTGATAGTGGTAACTCCCAACAAAGTAGTGTCATCAAAAAATTGAAGGTGGGAAAGACGTGGCAAACTACTATCCCACTTCCAACCCTAAATGAAACCATGCCTAACTTGATACTTGAGAAATATTCCCAACCCTTTCACCATAATGTTAAACAAAAAATGAGATGAGGATATCCTTACCTCAATTCCCTCGAGGCCTCAAATAGTGCCAACGACTCATTATTAGCAAAGAACAAAGAATGAGGAAGAAGAAACACAACTCATCACCCATCTAATCCAATCCTCCTCAAATTCAAAAGTAGTAAGAAATTTTTGAAGAAAGGACTAGTTGACCCGATCATAGGATTTGGCCATGTCCAACTTAATGAACATATATTTCTCCTTAAAATTTTCCATCTAGTGAATATATTATGTAGCAATAACAACCCCATCTAGGATTTTTTGACCAACAACAAACCCACCTACTTAGAGATGAATTTTATCAACCATATCTTCAACCTCTTGACAATAATTTTATAATGATCTTATACATAAAATTGTAGAAAGAAATAGGCCTGAACATATCCAGGGAATTCACTCCCTCTTTTTTAGAAATAAGCACCACAAAGGTAGCATTTAGGGCCCTTAGCATATGTTTGTTCTTTTGGGATTCATGGACCACCTCTAGAAGATCAAATTTTATTAACTCCTAAAACTCCTGATAAAACTCAATCGAGAATCCATCTGGGCCTAGGGCTTTCCCTTTTTCATATTGAAGACAAAATTTTATAACTCCTCAATGGAAATTGGACCCATAAAATTCTCATTAATTTCTCTAGAAACAATCAAGGGAATACAATTTAGAATAAGCTTTTTAGCCTCTTCATATGAGATGGAGTCCTCCTCAAAGAGAGGAAAAATACGTCCTAGTCTCTTCTGAAATATAATTGAAAGAAGAGATAATGGAACCTTGAGAATTCACAAGAGAGGAAATAAGGTTACCATTACGATGAGACTTAATTAAGTTAAAAAAATAAGGTCAAGTTCCTATCCCCTTCCTAAATCCAATCCACTCGAGCTTCTATTTAAAAAAAAAAATTCTTTCCTCAGCTCCCATTCAGCAAGGTCTTTTGTACCCTCAGATTACTTAATGAGAAGCTCCTCCATGTGTCCATGATATTTGATCTTCCTTGAAGCTTCTTCCACCTTACCAAGAGCTGCCAACTTAGCCAAGGAAAGGTTCCCAAAATTTAGACTATTCCACCTCTTCAATTTATGCTTAACGAATTGCAACTGCTTTATAAAGGAATACATAGTAGTTCCATGAGAAGGTTTACCATTGGTCCACTAGCCTTGCATGAAATCATGAATCTTATGATCCCGAAGCCACAGAAGTTAAAACTTAAAAGAAGGATTCTTATTTAGCCCAAACTCAAGAGTAGAGAGTTTGATATGTTAGTGATCAGATCCTCTACTCTACAGAATCATAGAAATAACACTTATGTTATTACAAATCCAAAAATTAGAGATCAAAAACCTATCCAGTCTCTTTGAGATGGAATATTACCCACATATTCTATTGTTCTAGGTAAAGATACTATTATCCAGCTTGATGTCCCAGATATGAGCACTGAAGATATAAGAAAAATACTCGATATAATCAACCCCACCATGTTTCTCCTCTAGACAAGTGATAGAGTTGAAATATCTTGCCAAAATACATGGGTATATGGGATACAAAATTATCACAAAGCTAATGTGCTCCCACAAATTTGCTTTACCATTATAATCAATAGGAGCATACACATTTGTAAGTAGGATGGTTTCACCATATTCCTTATCATACCCGATCATCAAAATAGACCATCTGCTAGAAAGAGGAGAGATCTTAACCAGATACCATAAACAAGCAACACCACCAGTATATCCACATGCACCAATATATTGGCATTGACCCCTTCTCCACAACTTGGCCAATACTAAACATACTATCAATAGCCAATTTAGTCTCCTAAATAAACGCATTTGGAGAATGAAAATAAACCAAATCATGAACAAATTTTTATCTAGGGATGTTATTCAACACCCTTACATTCCATGAAAGGATAATCATTCATGGGGTTTAGAAAAATGGGATTCCAATGTTCTCACAAAGTGACATTTCATGTATCTCCATGCACTAATCAAGATCATCTAGCATGTCAAAGGAGTTGAGTAGAGCATCTGGTTGGCTATCCTTAAGGTCTCTTTTTGCCCTTCTTCCTCTATTTCAAGGTTTTACAGGAATAAAGTCTTCCTTATCCCGATTCCATTACTTTATTGGGACTTTTCCTTTGTCCAGATTTTGTGCAGATCGATAGGGCCTATGATTTGAAGCCACAGGTAGGACAAACTTAGGGTATTTTATTTGTAGGTGGCTATATTCATGACAAATCCATTAATGAAATAGAAGAGCTTCATAGTCAAGTTGTTGAAACCATGTAGTCGATCCAACCTATATTTTAATATAATATGGAATAGGATTGTTTAAATCAATTTTGACATAGATACGGGTGACAAATATTACCTTTTTATCCATCGTCTATTGTGATGGTCCAATCGGCTTCTAAAGAAGAAGGGTAATCATATGCAAGATGTCATTTCTCCAGAATTCCAATGGGAGCCATGGGAGCTGAACCCACAATGGAACCCATGGTGGTCACTCCTATTATGGTTTGAAACCCACATGCTAGGGTTTAATAAATAGTCCCACTTGGTTACAGAAATAGGGACCCCATTCTAATTATTTATTATGATCCAAAAGATAAGAGAAAACCACCATAAAATAGTTATTCACACTCAGCATCACCTCCACGTTACCTTCAGGGTTCCAAGTCTTCCTAACCCAAGCCTCCCAAAAGAGAAGAGAAATTCAGATACCCATAAGTTTACCAATAAGTACATGCTTGGTTAAATACTCCACATATTCTGCCATCGAGTCTTGTTGAACCACTAGAACTAGCCTGGCTTCACATTGTTCCAAATACCTATTGTTCTTTAATAAGTAATTCTCGGTATGCAATGGGAACTCCTATTACTTCCAATCATTTTTAGATTCAAAAACATCACTAGCATACATGCTCTATGATGGGCTTGACACCACCACAACATTCTTCCAATTTTTTAGACCTCCTCCTAAAATTTCTACCATATCCTCCAAGTTTTATTTTTCCCCAAATTGATAATAATAGTTTTTTTTTTGAAAAATTTGAAAAAACTTGTATTAAAACAAAGGTCAGTTACATAAGGGAGAAGACCCTTCCCAGCCGAGAAAAAATAAAACACAAGATTACAAGGCGTGAAAACGTGACACAAACCACCTTTGACTTCAAAAAGTCAACAAGTCATGAAATCGCGACATGTCGCGATATCGCGGCAACTAACCATCCTTGACCGCGATGTCGCGACATGTTGCGAAATCGTGACATGTCATAGTTTCATGAAAACTATCCATCCTTGGTCGCGACGAAGAAAATGATAATAATAGTTGTAATATAGTTTAATCCAATTTAAATCCCTTATTACTCCTAAGTAGGATTGCAAATATTAAAATAATAAGATAAGTCACCCCTTAAGCTTTCAAAACCCTAAGTTTCAACCTTAGTTTATAATACTTATAACTCCAACTTATGAAAGCAATGAATAATAGGATTTAGACATTACCTTATACATAATATCTCCTTGATGTTCAGTGCTTTCCATGGTTGAATATAACAACATCTTAAGTATACCTTGAGTGCTCGGATTAATGGAGATTCAATGTGAATGTTGTACGTAGGCACTAAAATATTGACCTTCTGATAATGGGGAGCCTTTAATGCTCCTTCTCCTTTGTCTTCCATGTTGCATAATGTTTCTACTTCTTCTCTCACACCCTTAACTATGCTACGTTCATCCTTCAAATATCTTAACCATGCTTCACTCTTGCATGTTGGTATTGGACTAGAATATGCCTTTCGAGTAATATGGATCATAAGCATTATGACAAGTGTCATGTGCATTATGAGTGAGCACTTTATTCTTTATGTAACACTTCTTGAAAATCATTCACCAACGCTTCTTGAAAATGTATAGGCCCTTGTATAAATCTGATAAAGGTAATCAAGTGGAACATATTTTCTTGTAACTCCTTTGTATAAGCCTCTAGAATGTTGAGAGGAATGATGACTAAAATACCAAGTATCATTTTTGCATGGAGACGCTTCTTGTAATACCTTCGAAGATATATATTATAACTCCATAACATTGTATCTTTCTAATGTTGCTTGGGCAGAAAGCAAGCTTTATTGTAATACCCTCAAGGATGGAGATTATAACTCCATATCTCCTTTTGTTTTCCAACATTGCTTGGGAAGCAAGCAAACTATATTTTCCATAGGTGAATGGACAATGCACTATGAAGCTTGGATGGTAGTTCGATGCTTCCTTTGGTGAGTGGTCTTATCTAATATTGAGGCCACGAATGTAAAACCTTTATTCCTTTCTTTTATTCCTCCAAACACATTGATTTCACTACTGCTAATTTGAAATATTTTTGAGATTGATATGCACTCGCTTGAATACATAACTATGGCTCATGGATAATCTAAAATAATATTTACTTCTATAGGTGCGTACCTCCAAGGTTGAGCTCTCGAATGACTCCTTCTATCTTGGGAGGAGGAGTGCTGAAGTTAGGCCTTTAATGGTTGTTCTTTTCCCTATAGGAAAATGTTCCCTAATATGACACTTTCAAATCTGCACCTATGTTGTCAAAAAATATATTAGAGGAGTGCAAGATGATGTATTATATTTCGTAATAAGGCTTTTAATAAACCTTCTTTTGCACTCTATTTCCATATTTTTAGATTCTAGTTTTATGGCAAATTTCTTGCAATATAAGGGTTTGAGGTTGTATTTGACAATAGATACACCTTCCCTTTTTACTTGAAAATTTTTGATAGCAAGTCCAAGTCTCAATAACAATAGATAGAAGCTCTTTTAATTGATGCAAATTTTTTGCATTCTTTTCTTTTTGTATTTACTTGTAATGCTTCTTACTTTCATAAGCTTCTATCTCTATTTTTGGTTAGTTATGTTCTTCTACAAATCTAGAGTATTCTAACCCTTATTGGTGGCTTCTATTGGCCACATCAAGTTGCAAATTTTTGTGCTTCAATAGTGTCTTTAGACACTTGATACAAATCATATTTTGTGTCTTTCAGGAAACACAAAACTAATTTTCTTTTTTGAGAGTAGTATAATAGTACAAAATTTTTAATGCACTAATATTACACCTTATCACTCCAATAAACTCTCAAAGAAATGCACTTAATAATATACTACAACTAATCAAGAATAACCTAAAAAGAACATTTAGGAGTTATTATGCAATTTTACTACAATAAATGTTGTAGGACTTAGTCTTATTTTTCAATAATAGATAATAGGAAGTTTATAGAAATTAATTTAGAATCTAATCAACTCCTAATAAATGTACAATTGAATCCTTAAAAATAATATATTTTTCCTTTGCACTTTAGAAGACTGAAAATCTGATTTCCTTTTTGCAACTTTAATCCAAATTCAGGTGCTCTAATAAATCCAATAAATAGTTCAGTTTAATGAATCTTTTGCACCATAAGTTGCATACCTTTTTATGTAGCTCTTCTTCTGCCTTTGTAGAGGATGTAGGCCTTGGTGTCTAGGAACACCAAGTTGCTACTTTTGGTAGGATATCATTCATAACTCCTTCACCAAATGATGATCTTGAACTTTATTTTATGAGCCTACGATTTGGTGGCTTGTTATCCTCTTATGTTATCCTTATTCTACTATATATTTTGAGAATTCTATGTCTCTAAGGCAGTGCCTTCTTGCTATAAGAGGAAATATTTAAATTTCCAATATTTTGTGAGCTTCTTCTATCTTCAAGTTCTCTTGCCGAGTTTTGACTTCAAGTAGGATCTTATTCTAGGATTTGGCACTCCTTGCCAAAACTTCTTCTTCCTAGATTTGGATATCCTTGCCAAATTCTCCTCTTGGGATTGTTTTCAGATGGAAACAATTGTTCCAAGTCCTTCACTATCAGGGACTTAACCTGGATAGTGGATTTCTCCAATGAGTTCTCAAAGAACTCTCTTGATCTTTAGCAAGGCTCTCCTAGCCTTTCCTAGATGCTCGATGAGACCTTATCAAGGTCTTTGATCTAGAATATGGTCTTCCTTAGACATTTTCTTCAACCTTCTACTTATAGAAGTGTTGGTGGTGAGATATTATCTTGGATCTTCTAATTTTGCTACTTTTGGTTTCGTGCAGGACTCTCCTAGTACTTCTTCTTCTTCCAAGATTGGAAGTTCTTCAATAAGATCTTCTCCTGATATCTTCTCCTTTGTTTCAGGATTAAGCTGATTCTAAATAAAATTCTCTTTCTAACTCGCTTGTAGGAAGTCTCCCAACTCACAGAATCTTCAATTACTACAATAATAATATTAGTACTGAAATATTTAGTCCTCTTCTAAAACATATATACTTCTTCAAGATCAAGACTACTCTAGCATTTTTTAGTACCAAGGCTCCTATGGTCTTTTTCAATATCAAGGCTTGTATGGCATTTTAAATATCAAGGTTTCTATGGTATTTTTAGTATAATAATTTTGTGGCTTCTATGACCTTTCTATATCAAGGCTCTTGTGGCCTGTTATTCAAGTGTGGATTTTTGCAATCTAGCAATGGATATCTTCAGTATCCTATATTCACCATGATACTTCACTAGAAGTATTATTCCATAGTATTCTTCTCTTACACAATGAACTAACCTCTACACAATGAGGGCACGTCGACCATCAAGAAATAAATTTGGAGTCTTTTAGCTATTTTTCATAGGAGGAGTTCCAATCCTTTGATGATTAATTTTATCCAATAAAAGAAACTTTAGGTACTTGTTAGAAAAATCCAAATTACCTAGATGATATTCACTAGATGATCTATCAATATAGTGGACTGAAATTTTGAGTCCTAGTCTTCATGAGTTTTCATAATAACTTAGTGAGAAAGAATCTAGATGAAAATGATCTTAGTATTTTTGAAACTGAGATTCCTTTTAGTCCTATCTTTGTAACTCTTCCAAAATTTACCATCTAGATGCTCCTAATATATTTTACCAATGGTTGGTCCAAAAGCGTGTTAGCGTTGTCAAAAAATCTTAGGCTAACCAGCAATGGTGGTTCCTTAAATACCTACACAAATTAGATCTATCGTACCTTTGATACCACTATTAGATTTTGATGAATGACCCATGAGAGATAACAATCACAATATGTTGAATAAAGTAAATCTTCTAGATAACTAAAGTATGGTAAAATATAAAAAATATAAAATATTACAATGTATCTATGGAGGAAGTGAGAATTCCATTAACAAAGCTACAAATATACATCATATCCATCACTAGTAAATGGTATGGAACATAATCCACTAACCTACGCTATATAAAAATATCTCATGTCTGTCCTATCTATCTATCTATCTAAGAGACCATCCTTATATAAGAAAAATAGGATGCTTGCCCACCACTCTAACTAGCTATGCATAGGACACCTTGCACATTGCACATGGACACTTATCCATTTATTACAATTCATGAAGTCACTATATAACTTGCATAGGAAGTAATCTAGGTATGTATCTTGGAAGATACATTTACATAATCCAAATGATGTAATAGATATTATTTACAATAAAATATATCTATCTTGAGATAATCCAAAGTATTGGGTTGTCATAATATTGAACGTAGTCATAGTGATGGAGGAACAACTTTATATGATAAAGCAAATGCTTAATGAATCCATAAATCATTAGAAGAGCTATTTTTAGACACCTAAAATGTGTCATGTCGATGGTGACTACTCATATGGACATGCTATAAGACCATATGGAAGATCTTGGATAGACTCCAAGATAGAGCAGTGGTTCTAACCACTCAATTTGTGCTCCTTGGCCTATTCAATCTGAACTGTAGCTGAGACCTACGATCTATAGATTGAACTGCAGTTGAGACCTGTGGTTTACAGTCTAGACCGCAATTGTAACCTATGGTATTAACTAAATTTTAGTTGGCTTTCATTCAAGCCAAATCGGTTTGAATATCCATTTATTCTAGAAGGAGGTGGTTAAATAACGAAAGCTTCCAATCCAACTTTCCTAACCACCCCTTCTTGATCTTAGCTTCTCCATGAAGCCATCCCTAGCCCTGGTACATCCTATAAATACCCCTTTTAATTAGGGCAAAGTAAGGAAGAGTGCATTTGGAGATCAAAGTAGTGAAGCCCTATCGAACTGTGGACTCACTTAAGTGCATACAAAGAGACTTGTTGTCACCACCTTTGTCAATTTTTCAAGCATCATGACAATCATGCCATGGATGCCCTAAGGATCTAGAACGCCAAGAAACACCAATTTGGGAAAACAAAGGCCCTATTCAACAATTCAACCACCAAACCTATTATAGGACACTGAGGTGACCCTTGATAATAAATTTGACAAGGATGATCAATTCCACTGCCCTTGAAATTGGAGGGCAAACCTACTTGGTTGCTCACCGTGGCTTTCAGCCACGGTTTACAATGCAGACCACCCATCAAAGCTATGGTTTGCCACAGGTATAAGATCTCCTTACTGTTCTTGTTTTAGATTACTTAATTAGATTAAATTAATCATTTGCATGGTTAAAGTAGGGTTTTAGATATCTATGACCTGTAGATTTAATGTTTAGAGTAATTCTAGTACATTAGTTTAGAATATGCAAGAATGGTTTCTTTTTATGCTTTCATGCTCTATTTAATTTAATTGGACCATTCAATACTTAGTTGCAATAGTCTTTTGTGTATTTACATGAATATTTACTAATTTGGCATACTTTAGATGTGTTTTTCATGCTTTCTTGATTATATGCTTTTCATGGCTTTTTCATGCATCAATCCTTCAAAGGGCCTCATCACGAGAGACTACCTATTTGTATAACATTCTTGTGTTGTTTCTTGATCGTAGGAAATAGGTTTAAAGGGAGCTTCAATTGTCCAAACACCTTACTCAACATGAAGAAGAGGGTTAACTCCACCCCAGAGCAGTTTGTGACTATTTGGAAAAGCAATAATAGCGCGCCTACCCCGTTGAGGGCTTTGGCATTGTATTGATTGTATCAAAATTTGTGTTACCCTAAGAGGGGCTTGATTGTAATCGAGATTCACTTACAATATCAATAAAAGAAACACACATTTTAATTATTATATGCAATATTGTTATCTTGTCATGCTTTTATGTTTCTTTCCATTAATGTAATAGCTAGGTGTACACTTTTTGGGATAGTTCAGAAGGTGATCACAATGGAACTCTACAAAATAAGTGATCTAATTGTTATTTCTTGATTTTTAGAATTGCAAGTACAGACCGCAACTATCAAATGCAGGCCAGTAATTGAACCGTAGGTTCAAAATACGGTTTACAATGCATACCATAGACCAGACCTGCGATTTACATCTGATAGAGCAGACAAAAAAAAATAGAGTATAGATCGAATGAGGACCTGATGCAGGCCCCATTTTCACCCTCTGTGTTTTTTATTTTTTTCTATGTTTTCCAGAGAATAGAAATTGAAACGTAAATTTACTAAGGCTAAAATGAACTAAAAATGGATTAGGTCCTTAGGTTTCTTTTTCTAAGTTTTTGATAGGCACTGCTAGGAATAGAGGACATCTGATTATAGTTCACCCTAGAATCCGACATGCTATATTAGAATTGTTTGTGTGGTTTGCATGTTTGAGGCCCAATTAGTGGCCATTTGCATACTAGTTTACATTACCAAAAAATCATGTAGAGTATAGCATGCATCTCTGAATATAAAATGTTTCTTTTACATTACATGTAGGAAAAAATCATTGTGATGTATTATGCATTTGTTATTTCATGCAAATTAAAATGAACCACACACACAACATTTCACTTAAATGCTAGTGAGTTGGGCTTGACATCCAACCACTAGTAGGGTTCAATGACGGTGGAGGTGATTTCCATCCGTTGGCCCAAATCCTATGTACCCTTGGATACTAGACCAATACCATATCCAATAACCTTTCATACCCTAGAAAATTTACATGTATTTTCTTTGGAGGATATAACACTGATAGGGGAAAATGGGTGAGGATTTGGGAGGACCTGTGCTCCTTTTCTGGGTGTGGACCTTCATTACCACACACGGGGGATTTACGTAGCCTAGAAGTCACATCCGGGTTTTCAAGCTATGAGCATACAGGTGAAAGCCAATTTAATTGAGAATATCATTCAATGCTTTTCAAAACATGATAAAGAGTTGTATACTGATACAACAAACTTAAAAACAACAATAAACAGTCTAGGGCTCACTTTTAAAAATTAATACGAGATAAACACCATTGTATACCTTGTTTGTGTAATAAAGAATAAATTTAGATGCTAGATACACTATTGTGGAGACACGAGGTGGTCGGCAAAGGCACAAGCCTGAAGACCATGACCAATCCCCAATATATTCACATCAGCACATGTCAAATCCTCGCCCACATGCGCTTCCCGAATATCGTTTGGCAAGCATTAGAGGAGATAATTTGACAAGAGGGGAACTTAGCGAGAATACCCCCAATAGAGCTATTTTTGTGCATTCTTCTAGGCACAAAATAGAGCAGGGAGCCTATTAGCATGAGAGTGTTCCACTTGGAATCCATTTTTGAGATCGCATTGCATGTGCATCCACAAGATCGGCCAAAAAGTACATTATTCAAGGGTCTAAGTTAGTAACCTTATGTCATAGGTCTAGAGGAGGATCCATGGCTCCACCTTTAGAGTACATATGGGATTGAGATCCACCCATTCATGGGCATGCAGACAAGGTCATCACTAAGCATAGTCCTGTGTAGACTCGCACGTAGTGAACATCAAAAGATCACTATTAATATGGCTAAGGTGGGAGTCAATGACACTCCACTACATGAGTGATGGAGATCTAGATAGTTTGACAGCTTAGGTAGAATCCTTGAGTAGCTAGACTATAAGCTATCAGCTCCTCCCACTCGTTCCCTAAGTGAGCATAGTGCAAATTTTTTAGGACTGCTAGAGAACATGGAGAGGCTTCTAAGTGCCCTTATGTGATATATCCACCATCTATTCATGGTGGCACATAATAGAGTTCATAAGGATGCCAATGTCATCTTTAAAGACAAGGGCAAAAGTGTCACACATCAGTCAGATGGGTATAGAACCCATAAGGTCGCTTGCACAGAGTATGTATACTAGAGGCCAATGACCTTGATAGATCACATATACTGGTATCTGAGTAGCAGTGATAGCTTCTCCAAGATCAATTGGAGGATTTTCACCTAGAAAGGGTGTGCATTGAAGAAGAGAATATTTAATCATAGAGGCTCATCAAAAAAAGACTATATGATCAGGGCATGCATGAAGAATGCATCCTTGCCCAAAAGGAGTGCATAGAGTAGGAAGATAGGTTAGCCAGGGCTGGTCTATATACTCATGTGGAGAATAGAAAGCGCATTTAGATAAAGGCTTTTTCACAAGCTAATGTGCACCAAGAGCGCATGGATGCTCATACTCATATTAGTGCCCTACCAAGAGAATGGACACCACCATTCGAACATGAGAGGCAACAACAATATGAGGAAGAAGAGGGAGTAGGAAACAATCAAGAGTATCATGAAGATTCTCAAGTTGAGGAGGAGGAAGAGCAATGCCCTCCACCTTAGTAGAGGAAGAATGTACCTCTAAGACCACCCCCACGGTAGTTTAGGGAGGAGGATTTTCTATCCTCGGAGGCTTATAAAGCCTTAACAACTAAAGTAAAAGTGATTGAGAGGCAAGGCACAACTTTTCAGAAACCGACGTTAATAAATTTTCACAATGAGCCTTTGGACCCCTCAATACCTACTCATGCATATCCTAAGCATTTTGTTATACCCAGGATAGAAAAATATAAAGGCGACAAAGATGCACAGGAGCATGTCACAGGCTTTTTGGATTCTCGTTTCTAAATTGCGAGCAATAACACCTTGCTTTTGCACACGTTTTTCATGACCCTCTCAAGCCCAGCCCAAAAATGGTTCAACCAGCAAAAGAGTCACAATATTACTAGTTTTGAACAACTAGCTGATGCTTTCCTTGAACAATTTTATTTTGTCATCAAGAAATATGCCAACCTTTCTGATTTGGCTGTGCTATCTCAGCACAATGATGAGCCAATTAAATAGTACATAAAGAGATGAAGGAGGTTGATGGTGAAGATTCCATTACCTATTCCTACTATAGAATTGACCTGAATGTTTACCAAGATTTGTGCCAAGTACATCTCATTATTATTGTAGTTACAATAGTATTTAAAATTTGAGGAAGCTTTGGCACAAGCCAAGGTGATCGAAGACATCAAGTTGCAAGAAGGCAAATTGAAGCTTAAGAACAGGAAAAAGGGGCCTAAGAAGAGCTCCACAAAACATAAGGGTAAGCAGGCCCACGTCAACCAAGTAGTGTTGAACCTCCAGAGAGAGGATAAAGGGTAGCAAAAGAAGAATTATCAAACCCAACCTCCTCCTGTGCAATATGAAAAGCACAATAATAACTATAAGGGCAATAACAAAGAACAACATCCACCTCACCAATTCATACCTTTTACGGAATCGCTTACGTAGATATTCCACCAATTGTGCGAGGCCAAGGAAATCAGATTGTCTAAAATCAAGATGGCTGATCCAAATCAACCCAAGTCAAAGGGGTACCAAGATTTGTTTTACATCTATCATCGAGCGAAGGGTCATGACATCAAAGTATGTTGGTCCTTAAAGCATATTGTGCAAAACATGATTAAGAAAGGCGATCTTGTAGTACCAAGTAATCTTCTAGTGCCTGAACATGGGGATTTACAAAAATCCACTTCCAAACCATGAGGCACCGTGCAACAACGCTAGTCACGTCAACCAGGTGCATGTCGAACCACCTACCCAAGGGTTCGTTGGTATGGTTAATATTGTCACAAGGCATGGGAGATATGAGTAGTCGAATCAACCATGTGCTACCATAAGAATACAAGCCACACCGAATCAATAGCCAATGCAGAATATTCTAGGCCCACCAACAAGACCAGTGGTGACCATACAAAGCAGACTAATCCAAAACCTGTAGATAGCTCCTACGAAGCTATCTATATATGAATTGATACAATAGTTCCCTAGGAACATGGAGACTCTCATGGAAATTTTGAGGTCTATTGAAGTACAATCCTAGGATGCTCAAGCATTCACAAATTTTGTGGGACATGTACAACAGTGCTAGGAACCGATGATCCAATTTTACAATCACAAAATCAGGATGGTTCCCACTAATACAGCTGACCGTCTATTGCATATTATCACATGTATCAACCACATGCCATTCAAAATGGTCTTGGTCAACACTAGTTCATCGATCAACATCATAACGACCAAGGTATTGAGTCCCTTGAAGCTGCTTGAATCACACATTCTACCAACTACATTCACATTGAGAGCATTTAATGACGTGTTATGTTTGAGGGTTGGCACAATTGTCCTACCTATCTAGGTAGGCCTAAAGACAATCTCTATGATGTTTCATGTTATAGAAGGCACCATGTAGTATAACATCCTATTGGGTAGGCATTATATTTGGGCTATGTGTTGCGTTCTCTCGATATTACACCAATGCATGAAGGACATTCATGAGGGACAAGTTCACATAGTTCTATCAGATGGAGAACCATTTAAATTCATGAACATGGTTGATCTTCAGGGAGTTTCATAGTCCCATCAACACACTTAGATGTCCAACCAACATCACCGGTTAAATATCCATAAGAAAAAAAAATAGTATGTGCTCAACCATCAATATATGTGTCACATATATCTGAGCAATCTACTGCTACTTCCTTGAGACCAATCACATTAGCGATGCTTCAATACAATAGGAAGTTAAAGGTGAAATTGGATGAAAAAGAGAAGAAACATATGCTCAAACCAATCACCGAGGAGGCTTCCATTCCCATGGAAGTAGAGGAAGCCCAAGACACAGGCAAGGATGTGCCTCAGCCTGCCTCACCTACATCGTTAGTAGGGTCATCTGCACCACAGGTGACTATACATCTCACCAACATAGGGTTAGGTGAGTATATTGTGCAAAATGTAACCTTTAGACCTATTTTGGAAACTGCACAAGATATGGGTCGACCACATGCCCATCAATTTTTGGTTGGATTGGTGGTACCATTGGGAGAGCCACGTAATTAGACTAACTTCATTTATGATGATCTAGATCAACTTCCAACGTGAGAGACCATGGATGAAGATAGTGATGAACCTTTCATAGTAAATATTCATTATTTATCCAAACCAAATTACTCCATGTGTATTTTTGAGTTGTATCATTGGCATGGGTACAGACTTGGTCTATTTGAACAAGGGTGTAGAACTCCATTCGAGCCATATTATCAGCTATCAACTGATAGCTTTGGGTTGGGGTTATAGATATAGGGATGAAGATTTGCTCACAGTATCCTTAGATCACTTGTACCTTAGTTTGGGGGATGATGTGGACTTCAACCCATATCATCCTAATATTTCCAACTTCTGGAGTACTAACTTGATGGTAATTTTTGTCACTTTTGAGCTACTTGAAGAGCATCATGAAGGGCTTCTAGAGTAGAATAACATAGAACAAAACCTTAGAGACAACCTAGGTCATAAAATTCATAATACCACTAACAACATAGGTGTGCAGGGGCATAACCCCATAGTTTTAAGCAATCTTGAGTCGGGATATCCATACAGTGATGATGGAGAGGAGTCCACCTCTGAGATAAGTGGACCAAGTTATGGTGCTGACAATGAATCCTTAAAAAATAATAAATTTGAGGATAAATTTGAGGTGGCCTACCTAGGGCCTTTGCATGCACATCATTTACCATCTATAGATTCGATACATGTTACTGAAGAGACTTTTATTAACATTGATAATTTAGGAGAAGAAGCAGATCTAGTTTTATTGGTAGCATCGTACATGTAGTATAATTATCTATTTTTTTTGGATAGTGATGACATCAATCAAGAAGTTAGATTCATGGGGTTGCACTTGCCAGAGTTCCCCATAGGAGTAGGAGTGAATTATGGGTTCTAGTTGTCTAACAGTGACAAAGAAGATGAGTTAGAGAGGGCCTACCTTGGTCCTCCTTATTTGTGTTACCATCATCAACCCATCGACATAGATGAGGTCTATCATCAGTTACGTGTTGGTCATTGTCTAAGAGCGAGATGATTAAACTTGGATTAAATTTATCGATTGGTTAATCCCCTTCCATCGACCTACATGGATCTCAGTGAGCCAAATGATCCTATTTTGGAATTAGTGCATAGGGAGGATCCAATTGTCCGCAATCTTCATAGAGAAGACCTATTTTTCCCTATGCCATTAGAGACAGATCATGAGTATGAGGACTACATTGATTATGTAGAAGTTTGTTTGTGTGGTTTTGGAGACCAATACCATTCCATCAATATGGTATCCATTGATTTGACCACTCCACTCTGCAATCTAGTAGATCCATCTAAACCATTGCATATTAATGTAGATGCTATCAACTGAGATCATGTTGACTCGCCTATAGAGCCTAAATATTTCTTCCCTAATGAAGGAATGCTACAACCTTTCCATTTTGTTCTAGGATGTGCTTATGATGTGTATCATGCTGAGGATACTTCCAATGTAGAACCTATGAATCCAGCAAATGACATCCATTTGATTCCTACGTCTCATCAAATTGAGGAGGGATTACATATGTTAGTAGAGGAAACCTTCAAGGTGGATATCAGCAACGATCTCACCAATTCAAAGAAGGTTAAATTTGGATAGAGTCTCACTCTAGATGAGCGGGCCACCCTCATCTATCTACTAAAAGAGAAACCAAATATGTTTGCTTGGATGTACAAGGATATACCAGATCTAGACCCAAAATTGGTTACTCATAACCTTTCGCTAGATCTTACGAAGAATCCAGTCAAGCAAAAGCTTAGAAATATGCATCCAATAGTAGCATTAATGGTGAAATATGAGCTACAAAAGTTGCTAGATGTAGAATTTGTAATCTCCATTGACTATCCAGAATGGATGTCCAATATGGTACTCATAGGAAAACCTGATGGAAGAATCCATATTTGTATGGATTTTAGAGACCTCAATAAGGCAACACCCAAAGATTAATTTTTGTTGCCTAATATCAATGCTCTTGTGGATGCAACTATAGGTCATGAAATGCTCTCCTTAATGAATGGTTTTTCTAGTTATAATCAAATTCGTATTAAACCCGAAGATCAACATAAAACCATGTTTATAACACCATGGGGAACATTTTGCTATAAAGTTAGGCCATTCGGCCTCAAAAATGCTGGTGCAACCTACCATCGGGCCATGACATATATTTTTCATGACTATATGCATAATATTCTAGAAGATTACATGGATGAATTGTTGGCCAAGTCATTGCTACATGTTGAGCATGCAGAGGTCTTAAGGAAGGTCTTCGATCGCCTAATAGAGTATAATGTTAGGTTGAATCCTAAGAAGTGCGTATTTGGCATAAATTTTGGTAAGCTTTTAGGATTCATCATATCAAAGAGAGGCATCGAAGTTGATCCAACGAATGTCAAGGCTATCTTAGAAATGCGTCCTCCCTCCAATATTAAAAAGTTAAGGAGCCTTCAGGGCAAAGTAGCATCGATAAAGCGATTCATCATTTAATTATTGGATAAATGTTGACCCATTAATTGACTGCTACACAAGGGGGTCCCATTCAATTGATATGATGATTGTCAAGTAGCTGTCGCTAAAATAAAGCAAAACCTAGCGACGTCGCCAATGCTAGCTCCAACAAGGCCAGATGTGTCTTTTCTTCTATATATCAATGATTGACTTTGCATTAGGGACCATGTTAGCCCAAAAGAATGTGTAAGTTAAGGAATAAGCCATATATTATATTAGCTAAACCTTGGTGAGTTATGAGATAGGGTATGCATATGTGGAGAAACTGTGTTTAGTAGTAGTGTTCACTACAAAGAAATTACGATACTATATGCTAAGTCATAACATATGTTATATAAAAATAAAACCCTTTGCATTACATGATAAGTAAGATGTATCATAATACACATACTATGAAGTGGATCATGCTACTGACATAATTTGATCTGGAATTCATAAGCCATAATTTCATTAAGAGACAAGTCATAGCTGATCAATTAGTTGAGGCACCACTATCAAACAATAGGTCTCTAACTATAGAGCTTCTAGATGATGCAGTATTAATCATATCCGAAGCTCCCAAACTTGAAGAACTAGAGAACAATGCTGATATGACTCTGTTCTTCGACATTTCAAAGTACGAGGAAGGGGGAGGTGCAAGAATAGTGTTTTTCATGCTCCAAGAAGCTCCAATACCTTTGTCATTTAAATTATATTTTTTGTGCACCAAAAACAATGCTAAGCACGAAGCCCTACTGCTTAGGATCCACATAGCCATCACCATGAATATTAAAATATTAAACATCTTTGGAGACTCCTTGATCATAGTAGATCAAGTTAAGGGGCTTTTTCAGTGTCGATGTCTCATACTGAAAGCCTATAAAGATCTTATAATTACGTATTTAGCTAGATCAAAATAGTATGACATCGAGGAAATCCCTCGTTTTTCAAATACGTTTGCAGACACAATGGCATCTTTGGGATCTTTAATCCCTCAGAATCCATTTACTGATTTCACTACCATTCATGTTAAGATTCTCTCACATCCTACAACAAAGCGAGAAGCCTTTGATAATAAAATGTCGGTCAATATGATTAGCGTAGAACCAAAATATGAATGGTTCTATAGAGCTGAAGAATTTTTGAAGAAGGCATCCTCGGGATCATTAACCTTTCAAAGTCCGATGGGGAATGGTACTACCATTCAGCATAGGGTTGTTTCCCAATATGTATTTACAAAAGTAAATACATAGGGGGATCAAGTCGTCTTAGCAGTCGAAGCTGAGGTTTATCAAAATTGGATGTCGCAAATTCAAGACTTCCTAAAACTTAGTATAATCCTAGAAGGATTGTCGCATGTCATGAAATGCACATTTAAACAAAAAGTGACTATATATGTCTTAATAGGAGATATCTTGTACCACCAAGGTTATTATGGAGTTCTAATTCATTGTCTAGATCCCCAAGAGTCATATTTGGAAATTTCACAAGCTCATGATGGTACATGTAGTGGCCATTTCAACGACATGGCCGTCGTTAAGTGCATCCTTCAAATGGGCTACTATTGGCCCACTATGGATAAGGATTACAATGTGTATGTCAAGAAATGCATCAATTTCAGCATCATGCTAATCTTACACACTTGCCATTGCAGGCCTTACAACCCATCCAAGTGGCTTGGACATTTTATCAATGGGGACTAGATATTATAGGCAAAATATCTCCCCCATCGTAGGGCTACCATACATTTATAATCACAGATATTGAGTATTTTACAAAGTGGGTGGAAGCAATACCCTTAACAACAATAATTGGAGCTCATATAGCAGAGTTTATACTAGAGCATATTATAAGTCATTTTGGGATTCCATCCAAAATAATATCGGATAATGGAACGTCATTCAAGAACAAAATTGTGAGAGCTTTGACATCTAAACATAGAATCAAACATAGTTTTGTGATGCCATAGTATCTATAAGAAAATGAGCAGGATGAAGCTTCAAATAATATAGTGGTGGCTATATTGAAAAATATGGTTCAAGAAAACCACAAAGACTAGCATATCCAGCTGCCCCTTGCATTATGGGCTTACAAGAATAGTATTCGGACACCCACTGGGGCAACGTCATTCTCACTAGTTGTGAAGACAAGGACACGACACTTAAATAAAATAAGGTAAATCAAATAACACAATGAAACACAAGATTGCACAAATGGATATATTCAATAAAATGGGGGGAGCCAATAAACTCCTTTTGATACAATCTGTCCTCAATGAGGGTATTTGATACAATGATTTACAAAAATGCTAGGGTTCTCCAAAACCCTAGCTATAACAATGAAGTGTCTTCAGATTGATGTGTTCTTGCTTCCAACGGGGTGAGTGGGCTTTGGATATCCTATGGCGGGCCACTCCAGCTTCAACAACCATTCAACAATATGTGAAATCTGTAGATCTACATACACAAAAATAGAGAAAGGGGTTAATAACACCTGTGAGGGCTCCACAGTGTGAGGCCCTCAGACATCAGTAAACCCTAACTAAAAATGGATCAAATGGCATGCAAAATCTACAAATCATGTAACAGAATAAAACCAATAAAGATATACCTTGCTTGTGATGTTTCTTTGCTTCATTGTTGTAGTTTGACAACAGATGGCATGATGCAACAGGCTCTAGTTCACGTTTCTATGGTTGCAGCAGGCTCGAACGTGCACTTGGCAGGCTCTGACGCGAGCTTCGTAGGCTCTGGTGTGCACCTACAGGATACAACAGGCTCTGGAGAGCACCTATGGAATACAACAGGCTCTAGTGAGCGCTTCGTAGGCTCTGCAGTGAGCCTCACAAGCTCTGGAGGGCACCTACGGGTTAGGGTAGAATCTACAGAAGCAGATCGAGGGGGTGGCGATGAATGCGGTGGATGGATGGGGGCTACGATGGTGATGGAGGATGAATGGGGACAGTTGGAACAATAGAAGTCTTGTTGGCTTAGCTAGGGCTTTAGATCTTCAAACTCTATCTCTCTCAGCTTCGCTAGGGCTTCAACAATGACTCCTCCAGGGTGCAACTTCTAATCTCAAGGTTCCAGGGTTTGAGCATTTGCAAATGCCCTTATTTATAATCCAACCTAGGGTTTTCTTAGGGTTTTAGCCTTACACTTTTGATCGTGTGGCTAAGATTAAATTAGATCCTAAGGTTGAGATTACTTTTTAGATGTGGCATGGATTAATGAAGATGGACGGTGGGGATTAGATTGGATCGGACGACTGTGGTTAATTGAGTTTATAAATATATATTTTATAATAAATATATTATAATATAATATAAAATATTATATTAAATACAAAATAATATAAAATAATATTAAAATAATCTCAATTGGGTTAGGAAATGGCAAGAAAGGTGGAATTGGGCCAAATAATTGGTGGGAAAGGTGTATGGTGGACAAGTGGGTGGTGGAATGGTTAGGATGGAGGATTAGTGGCTGTAATTTGGTGTCTACAGATGCCCCTTTTTGTACCATGTTGCGTGAAACACAATATGGTGCAAAAACATGAGACACCTGTTTGGGCTATGGGCATAGAAGCAACTTCTCTCTGTCGTTGGATTTGAGCACTGATGTTGAAGACAAAAGAATAAAGAATTTTTGGAATTTTGCGTAGCTTACCCCCTCAATTGGCGAATGAGTTACGAATGTATCTCACAAGCCAATTGAAAAATTTTGTGCAAATAATTAATGATGTAGTGAATTTGTGCAATTGATGAATGAATGGTGTGAAATGCAATGTGATTGTGGATGATATGAATGATGTAAGATGCCATGTGATTGTGGATGATATGAATGATGTAAGATGTGATACCATTTTTGCCCCAACGGTGGAAAGGGGGTTTTTGCCAAGTGTAGATTGTCATGATCATGTAAGATGTTATCCCATTGTGGGAGAATCATAATGTAATGTGGTTGCCCCAAACTTTGGGATGATTTGATGTTGTTGAAAAAGTTGTCGCAATGGCATCATTGAGTATGCAAAATATGAAGATGCATGCTGACTAAGTCAATGTAGGGGTGGGGTAGTGACTGTGGAAATTTCTTCACCAATTCCATGATGGAACCAGACAGTCTATCGGTATGTCCTGTATTTTGACTGTTGTCAAATGAATGAGTGTTTGTGAATTTGATTATCCATGTTTTCGTGCCCCATGAAAAAGGACATCAATGACTGCTTGTGAGAAAATTGTTCTTGGCAAGGTTTTCCCTAAAATGTGAGGTACCCAATGCGATTGTGATCTGTGATAGTGAGATAATGATGATGATCATGTTGAAGTGTCCTTATGGTAGGTTATTCATCTTACCGAATTGCATGGATTACTATCGCTGCAATCGCCAAGTTGATAGGATAACCCACTAGGTACAAGGTTCACTTATTATTGACTTAACAAGGCAAAATATGCTATATGATGAGTGTTATATGAAAGATGATGATGGAAGAATGTGTGATGAAGTCATGCAATGAAACACTTGATTGTGGAGTTGATTGATTTGTGCTTTAGCATTTTGTTGGTATTTGTTGCGCTTTGTGGCCGAAATGAGTGATTTAGCGGTTAAATCAACTCCAATATGCATGAAATTGGATGGGATGATGAAGTATATGATGAAGAATTATGGAATGTCGATTTTGTGAAAATTTGACCTTGATTGTCATGTTTTGTAATGCGATATGTGTTTTTGAAGAATTTGGCCTGTTCTCACAAAATATGCATGCAAAACTATTTGTGTTTTCACAAAATCAAATTTTATGATGTGCATGATGTGTGGATGAAATTTTGTGCAAATTGGATGAGGGGAGCTACTATTTTGAGGGCTTTTGTCTTCATGGTTTTTTGTTGCCAGGTGCATGGCTATGCCTGGCGTATTCTGTAGGCGCCCGCGTGTGCCTGAGTGCACCTACAGGTGCACAACCATGCCTGTGGTTTGCAGGTGCAGGTCTGCACTTGAATGCGCTAAGGAAAGCTATAAAGAGCTTTTTGAGTGAATCTTTAGGCTCATTCATGCGTTGTTGACTTTGAGGAGCTGCGTCTGAGGAGTGGAGTGGATTTGTGAGCTTTGTGAGGCTAGTGAGTGTTTTGTGTGTGGAGGCTATGGCGGCGGAGGGCCTTGGTGCTACCGGTGGAGTGGAGGCGCCCTTTGTCCCGGTAAGACAGTTTGTTTCCTTTGTGCAAAATTTATCTTTCTTTTGTTTTTTTGAATATAGGATGAATACTAAAAGAAATGTGATTGTTGTTGCAGCTGAGGGATATTGAGCCTCGACATCGCTTCTCTCCTCTTGTTTCGGGGATGAGGAAGAAGTTGACGGTGGATGAGTGGGAGTTGTTGGGTAGGGTGGGTTTGGAGGGTGTGGCGAGACTTGATGTGGTGAGGGTCAATGAGGGGTATCTCTCGGCCTTGATAGAGAGATGGGACCCAGATAGGGGGACGTTCCAGCTGCCGACTAGGGAGGCTACCATCATGCTTGAGGATGTGTATCACATTCTCAAGGTGTCGATAGAAGGGGAGAAGGTGGTGGTTGGTCGGGATAAGAAGGTCGAGATGGAGAGGATGTTCGGGGATCGATGGTGGGAGGCCCGGATGGGTGATGGGGGTATATGCTACCTGAGCATGTACAAGGCGAAGGAGTTGGATGCACTCCCAACCTTGATCATGTTCGTGTTAGCGAACATAGTGCTACCCAATAGCACTAGTTGTAGGTTCCCATGGAACCTATTGGGGTTGGTGAGGGATCTGCTGATAGACCCTCGAGAGTATGCCTGGGCACCTACCTTATTGGCGTAGTTGTACCGAGAGTTGTATGAGGTGATTCGAAGGGAGAGGAAGGGGATTGGGTGCAGCTTCCTCCTTCAGTGTTGGGCGTGGGAGCATTTTGTGGTAGCTCGGCTTGAGGGGTTGCCATGCGAGTCATGGCAGATGGGGGAGCCTTATGCTAGGCATTGGGCAGTGGCTGAGGAGGTTTAGCCGAGTCGAGAGGTGCACACTGGTCAGTGGTACCATGATATGTGGTCGGGATTGACTCGAGTAGATGTTATATGGAGGTCATGGTGAGGAGCTAGGTGGGATGGTGATAGGAGGCAACTACATCGGGTGAGGCAGGCTCGATGGGTGGTTGGGCGGAGGGATGAGGAGGTGGAGTACTTCTAGTACTCATGGGTGCTGAGGTAGTTTGGCCTACCTCAGGGTGTGCCAGATGAGCCGGTGCTATATCGACATCGATGAGATGAGGGGATGCTTCCTTATGTGGAGCCATGGTGGGTGCAGTTGGAGGATGATGAGCAGCTGGAGGTGCTCGATGTGGATGATGTCGGGGTGACTCCGAAGTATGTGGAGTGGTTTGGTGCCCAACTAGTATGGGTACCAAAGGTTGTGGGTGTGGATGCGGTAGTTGTGGGGTTGGGGGCTACCTCAAAGAGGACTAGGCCTCAGCGAGCGGCTAGTCGAAGATGGTCGAGGGGGTCGGTTGAGCCGACTCTGGAGATGGGGTTGGCGGATGAGGGGAGGGGGATGATGAGGAGATGGGTGAGATCTCCGAGTTGGTGAGGTTGCGGGTTGAGTTGGAGCAGCTTCGCGAGGAGCGTGAGACTATGCTTGAGACTCAGAGGGAGTCGAGGGCCACTATAGCATGGTTAGAGGTGGAGCGGGCGATAGCTATGGCTGGTGATCAGGTGATGATCACGAGGCTTCAGGCAGAGATGTTGGTGAAGGAGCGTCGACATCAGATGGACTTGCATCTATGGGCTAGTGAGGCATACATGCATTCTTTGGAGGATGTGTGTATGCAACACCATATTACATTGTCGGATCCTCCCTCTTCTTCTATGGCCGAGTCATCTAGGCATACAGAGTCTAGGTAGAGTAGTAGGCCTAGGGCTCCTACTAGGTCTCAGGAGTCCTCTCATGGATGTTAGGCTTAGTGCTTAGATGCACTATTTTGTATATGTGAGCCTTGGTGCTCCCTTTTGTAGCCTTTTTGGCATTTATTGTATATTCGACTATATATATATATATACATGGCTTTTATTTGTGTGTTATATTTTGTGTGAATGCAATGTTTATTTTATTAATGTTTGATGCATGTTTATGAATAATGTTTGAATATTATGGATGTTTAATGCAAGCTAATAATGATGTATATGCCTAATGTTTATATGGATGATGTATGCAAGCTATGTGCTATGGATGATTAATGCAAGTAAATGAATCTAAACTATATGGGAGGAATGCATGTTGTTCAAATGATCCTTTATAGTTCAGAAATTTTATTGACCATTTTTGTTGTCCATTGTTTGGCAATCGGGGGTACTGAATTTGGTGGTGTTCTGCAACTTGACTCACTATGAAGACATGGTTGTTTATATGGAAGAAGATATGGATGTTGATATGGAAGAAGATATGGATGTTGATATGGAATGAGTACTGCAAAATTTTCAAAGACTCAATCATACTAGTATTATCAAGCAAACTCACTTGGGTTGTCTAACTTTCTTTAGGACCAATGTGTGTGCAAGTGAGGTTCATATACCAAATCTTGAGTGTGACAATGACCCTATCCAATCATGGACCAGTGTGTGTGCATGTGAAGTTCATTGACCCATTATGAGTAAATTGGGCATGACATGTTATGGAGATGACCCTGAAGCTAGCCTGTCCTTATGTGCGGTCAGAGGTCTCCCTGTTTGCCAAGTAGACATGTCACCCCGCATGAGCTTACTCCACTACTAGTCAGGCATCTATAGCCCCGGTGGAGATTCACTCCATAGTCCAATGAGATTGATCTTTTAGGCCTTGGGGATGACTACCCATCCTTGTCAGGGACGTGTAGTACGATCCTTACAACTTTAGGGATCAGGGGTGTTTTGGATTTAATTTGTTAATTTGGTATAGAGCTTTGGGGAATCAGATTCTCAACCGAAGTGTGATGAGAATGTTGACCCTATCCTTACTACTCTATGCTTTTATGTTTATGTTTGGAGCAATGTTGGTAGTGGTGAAAACCACTATTTTTGGACTATGTTGCATAATGGGACAAGCGAGGGATATCTCCTTTTCGCCTCGAGGTACTACCCAAGGATGGTACTAGCCCCCTTTGTCTCATAATGTTTTTAAGATGTGATGGAATGTGATTGGTCCAAGATTGTATTTGGGATCAATCGGCAATGCTCAAGATTTTCTTAGTGTGAAAATTGTGTTTTGGTCCTAAAGAAAATCGGACATCCATTTGGAGGTTGTTTGCTACCCTAGTAATGGCTGAGTGACTAAAAATCTATGTTTTTGTGACACGTGATGTGGTTGACATATGAATTTTGTTAAAGTTGCATAAATGTTTCAAACTAGGTACCCCCAATCGTTATAACTTGACTCTTTGTTTTATGGTCATATCATCATTACTTTGCCAGATCATTGAACATGGGATGGGATGAATGCAAATGTATATGCCTAATGCAATGGAATATGTATGATTTAATGAAACCATGCATGAATGCAAAAAGTGAAGATGTATGTTAAATGCCTAAATGTAAATGGAATGTATGCAATGTAGATATGCCTATGTGGATGATGATTTTTTTTTTTTTAGTAAAAGCCATGTATATAGACATATAATGTGTCACTTTTAACAATGAAATACCTTTAAATGAAGAACATTAAGTGGTTCAGGGTCCTCTATTCCCTCTAAATCGGTAAGCCTATAAGTACCATTACCCACTTTTTGAGTGATTATGTATGGACCTAACCAATTTGCTATGAATTTGTCACGAAGATGTGGCAAAGCATTGGTGTTTTGTTGGTTCTCTTTGAGTACCAGATCCCCTACTTGAAATTCCTGAAGATGGACTTTAGCATTGTAAGCATGCTTGAGGCGGTCTTGATAAACTCGTAAATGTTCTAATGCATTGACTCACCTTTCGTCTAGGAGCATGAGTTGGTCCAGTCGTGCTTGTCTAGTTGTATCATCATCTATGAATTCTTGCAAGGAAACTCGTAAGGAAGGAATATCGAGCTCAAGAGGCATAATAGCTTCAGCTCCATAGACCAGGGAGAATGGTGTTGCTCCTATTGGCGTTCGGATGCTTGTTCGATAAGCCCAAAGTGCCAACGGAATTTGTGTATGCCAATATTTATGATTTTCTTTGATGAGTTTCTTAAGAATGGCAATCAAGGTCTTATTGGTAGCTTCAGCTTGTCCATTTGCTTGTGGGTAATAAGGAGTTGAGAAACTATGTTGGATATTATATTTCTCATAGAGTGCTCGAACATCCTTGTTCTTGAAAGACTTACCATTATCCAAAATGATTTTAGAGGGAATGCCAAAGTGACAGATGATATGATGGAGTATGAAATCCACAATTCGAGGTCCTGTCGTACTGGTTAGAGGTATTGCCTCAACCCACTTTGTGAAGTATTCCATGGTGGTTATGATGAATGTGTGTTGTCTCGAAGAAGAGGGTGAGATATTGCCAATTAGGTCCAGGCCCCATTGTGAAAAGGGCCAGAGACTTTGTATTGGCTGTAAAGCTTGTGATGGTACGTGAGTTAAATTGGCATGTGTTTGACATTGTTTGCAATTTTTGACATATGTGCAATAGTCATGTTCCATTGTGGGCCAATAATAACCCATGCATAATAGGCACTTTGCAATGGCCATTCCACTAAAATGGCCACCACAAGTACCATCATGGGCTTCCTCTATGGCCCTTTGGGCCTCCCTAGCTTTGAGGCATCGAAGCAAAATTCCATCATAACCCCGTTTATACAACACGTCACCCAAGAGAATGAAACAAGCTACCCTTTGCTTGAAAGCATGTTTTGCAGACCGAGACATGTCCGATGGGAGTGTTCCAAATTTTAAGAAGGCTACAATGGGGCTTGTCCAAGACTCACATGATTCCGTGTGGATAAAGCAAACATCTTTTCCATATTTTGGGTCAGTGCAAACAATGATCGCTTTAGAGATTGTTGAGATTATTAGGGGCTGAACCTCTCCTAAGTCATTCTTTGGAATCAAGGATCCAAGAGAGGCCATTGCATCTACAAATATATTAGTCGAATGAGGTAAGTTATTGATTTCATACCATTCGAATGTTGAGAGCAATTTCATTGCTACTTCATGATAAAGCTTAATGGTAGGTTCTTTGCATTGGTATTCTCTAGTTACTTGTTTGACCACAAGTTGAGAATCCCCAAATATTCGAATACGCTTAATACCCATAGCTATAGCTGATTGAAGACCTAAGATTAAGGCTTTGTACTCTGCTGTGTTGTTTGTACATGAGAAGTCTAACTTGAACGATAAGGGGATAGGAATCCCCTGTGGTGTATGAAAGACAACTCCCGCACCTTGACCTTTCTCGCACTTAGATCCATCAAAGAATAATGTGATATCGACATCTTCCTCGGGAATGACATCGTTGTCTACTTCAGTGACTAAAAATACCGAATCATCTGGGAGCTCAATAATCAAAGGATGATCACTAGGTTGTGGAGCTTCCGCAAGTTGATCAACGATAACCTGACCTTTAATGGATTTTTGGCTAATAAATTCGAGATCAAATTCTGTGAGTAGCATTATCCATTTAGTGGTATGGGTGTTGTTATAAGTGTGAGACATCATATAACATAGAGGATTTTCTCTAGCTATGACATAGGTTGTTTGACTTAGCATATAATGTCAAAGTTTCTTAGTGGCTAAAACCACCGCTAAGCATAGTTTTTCTACATAAGCGTATCGTGTTTCATAGCTTACCAACGTTCGACTAATGTAATAGATTGCTTGCTCTTGATTTTGTTCATTTTCTATGCAAGCATTGTCCCTAAAGCAACCTCTATAGCTGAGACATAAAGATGAAAAGGGACCCCTAGCCTAGGAGGAGTTAGGACTGGTGGTGAAGTTAGATAGTGCTTGACATCATCAAATGCTTTTTGACATTCATCTGTCCATACGAATGCTACCCCCTTTTGTAGCAAGTGATTAAATGGCCTGCATTTATCGAAAAGTTGTGCAATGAAGCGTTTGATCGATTGAATTTTACCTTGCAAGCTACATAATTCCTTGAGGTTAGTTGGGGGTGGCATTTCTATGATGGCCTTAACCTTATTTGGGTCCACTTCAATGCCTCTTTTGGAGACAATGAATCCTAAAATTTTACCAGAGGTAACACCAAAGACACACTTTTTGGGATTTAACCTCACCTTATACTCTAGAAGTCGGTCAAAAATATTTTCCAAGACATCAACATGTTCTTGTCGGGTTTTAGATTTAGCCAAGAGATCATCTACATAGTCTTCAATGATTTTGTGCATGTAATCATGAAAGATGTAAGTCATGGCTCTTTGATAAGTAGCTCCTACATTTTTGAGGCCAAAGGGCATAACCCTGAAACAAAATATTCCCCAAGGTGTTGTGAATGTTGTTTTATGTTGGTCATCAGGATTTATTCAAATTTGGTTGTATCCTGAAAAACCGTCCATGAAGGAAAGCATTTCGTGGCTTGCATAGGTATCGACAAGAGTATCAATGTTTGGTAGAGGGAAGTCATCCTTAGGATACACTTTATTTAGATCTCGAAAGTCATTGCAAATATGTATCGCTCTATTAGGCTTATGAATGGGTACCATGTTTGACAACCACTCAGGATAGTCAATAGGAATGATAAAATGTACGTCTAACAGTTTTTGTATTTCCTCTTTGACTATGAGGGCTATGGTAGGATGCATTCTCCTAAGTTTTTGCTTGACCGGCTTGGCATCAAGACGCAAGGTAAGATTGTGGACAACAAGGTCAGGATCAAGGCTAGGCATATCCTTGTAGGACCATGCAAACACTTCTTTCTTTTTCTTGAGGAGAGCAATGAATTTCTCTTGTTCATCGGGTGTTAAAATTTTGCCAAGCTTGAAAATTTATGGGTTGTTAGGATCTAAAATAAGGTTCACATTGATGGTATCTTCAATGGACATATGTGAACCTTCCTCAAGTTGATGTGGTGTTGGGATCAGATTAAATTCATCTAAGATGTTTTCTAATTTTTCTTGCTTATCGTTGTCTAAATCTACCTGAAAGACCTCGGGACCATTGGTAAAAAGTGACGGATGCAAAGGTGGTGGTGAAGGAGGAAGGTAGTGGGTTGAAGCCTTTAGAAATTCCTTAGATAGGGCAAAATCCTAAGAGGAGGGTGTGGAGGAAATATGTTTAAAGTCAATAAGGCTAATGTCAATTGGAATTGGCCTAGCCAAATCATATGGATTACGGAGTGGGGTAAATAAGTCAATAGGATTCATATTGACCTAGTGGAAGGTAGGATGGTTTGGCCAAATGGGAAGATGGAAAAATTGAATCAGAACCAATGTCGATGTGTGGTATCCCTGTAATAGTGAATGTGTAAACATCAGAGCAACACATTTTTTTTTAAATGTTTTGTTGATTTTTATTTTGATTTTGATTTTTTTGAAATATGTACATATGTTATAATTATTGGCTTATGTGGGTGGCTCAAGGCAGATTACTAGGTGGATTATCTTGTTCTTTTGGAAGAAGCAAGCATAATATGGGATGATGGATGGGGAAAATTTAGAGGTAAAACTCTTCCTGTTGGGTGATGGGGACAATGGATTGTGACTCCTCTTCAAAATTGTCAAAAGCATTTGACATGACCTCAAATTATTCATAAATTTCATCATTGAAATCAAATATAGGATATGTGAAGTAGATGGGATCATCTTCATTTACTTAGTCCATGCAAAGTTCTTAAAGGGCTTGTTCAAGAGAAGATGTTGAGGGTAATGGGTGGATGGGATGATATTCATCATTGAGGCTAAGATTTTTAAAGGATTGCTCAAGAGAAGTAGTGGAAGACAATGGGGTATAGCCTAAACTAGAAATATCATGGGAACCTCCATATGGGACCTCTAAGATACCATGCATTCCTTTCTCATGGGAACCTAGACCTTGACCTTGCCAATGGAACATATTAAAGTATCGATATAGAAAATCCTCTATGTTAGGTATGTTGGCATGCCTAGGCTCATGTGGTTATTCAAGTGAGTTTACCTAGGTTGAGAAATCCAACCCTCCATAAAAAAATTTAATGCTATTTGGAGTGGCACTCATGTCGTAAACAATGATGAGCACCAGAAATGCTCATATTTTGTACATATTTCTTTGATCAATATGCGGCTGTATAATAAGGATTGCGTACTTTTATGAATGATTATATAGATATTTGATATAATTATGCGTGTTATCTAATTTGTGTGTTTTTAGTATGTTTTGTGGAATTGCAGTTGATTTAGTTAGATTTGGAACGGTCGAGGTCCTTTTGATGGACCTGGCACTTTATTTCATTGGGGGTTAATGAAGAGAATACGAGCGCCTCCCTATAGTCGGAAGGTGCCAACTGAATACGAGTGCCTCCCTACAGTCGAAAGGTGCCAACTGAATATGAGTGCCTCCCTGTAGTCGAAAGGCACCAACTGAATACGAGCGCCTCCCTGCAGTCGGAAGGTGCCAACTGAATACGAGTGCCTCCCTATAGTCGGAAGGCGCCAACCAAATACAAGCACCTCCCTGCAATTGGAAGGTGCCAACCAAAGACAAGCACCTCCCCATAGTCAAAAGGCACTAGCAAAAGGCAAGTGCCTCCCCACAACCAGAAGGCACCATTGATTCTTTGCTCGTTGACCAGATTTGAACGACGTGGATGGCAACGACTGGTGCAGTTCTAGCTCTATGTCATGCAGAGCTAAATTGGAGATTGCACCAACATATCAAAACGTCTTACTGATTCCAGGAAAAGCATGAACCAAACAACGAACATGCCACCATTAGAATAGAATGCTAGATGTCGATTGCATTTACCAGACTGTCTTGATTTAGTCTAGGATAGATCGACTGTTGTAACTACTTTTGTAATAGAAGTTCTATGGGTGTGTTATATAAACACATGCAGATCATTCTGAGAAATATATAGAAATAAAATAAAGATCCATTTAGACGTACAGAGATAAATTGTAGTGTGTTGATGAATATATTAAAGTTCCAGAAGTTCTAAGCGCATGTTCGATCGGGAAGAAGCTGCTGGAGCCTGGGCCCACTCCAAGCCAGTATTTCTTCCCCATTTCCTTTTTGTTTATTAATTTTAATTAGTTTATTGCTTTCATAAGAACGTTTGTTAGTTTATTAGTTCCAGAATTTGCAGTAGATTTATTTTTAGGAACGCGTACATGATTTATTTTCTGTAGGTTTAATTATGTTCTTCTTACGTAAATCATTGAGGAGTGCGGGAATGATTGACAAACCATTTCAAGAACACCCCCCAAAATGTAGGATTAGCAGATTCACCTCCAGTGGTATTGTAGTAACCTAATTCCGACTCTTCGCAAGTTTACGAAGCTCCCTGGGTTGATAATTAAATGCACGGGCATGTGACAAAAATAGGAAACCATTCACCTTGTTTGGCCCGCAACATTTTGGCACCGTTGCCAGGGAAGCGTCTTAATTAGATTACTTACAATACCCTGAAACCTTCCATCTGACCTTGTATGAGTTCTTCGAGAAGAAGAGGACCTGACGGTCGCTTTATAAGAACTAATCCATCAGGACCTGAGTCAGCCGAGCATTTTGGATTTGAGTTAGACTCGCCCGACCTACCAGTAGTCCATTGGAGTGAGGAACCACACTTTGTGCAAAGTGCCACCTCATCCCATCAACAAGGGGATGAACGAATCATCATAAATCCCCTATTTAATAGGACTCCTCTAGAGGAAGCCCTGTTGTGGAAGGCTATGGAGGATCAGACGATCTCGCCAGACAACCTTAGAGCATTGACTCAAAAAGTTTTAAACGATCGAAAGGCCATAAACGCTGCATTAGAAACCACATTTCCCAAAAAAATGGTAGATAACGATGAAGTCTCATCTGGCTTTAGTTTCCCAATAGAGGAGGGAGTAGGAGATACCAAAATGAAAAACATATCCCCTGCTCACCTTTCGTCCTTCAGAGGACACCCGACTGAGGACCCTGACCTATTTTTATTCAAGTTTGATGTTTTGTGCAGGTCTGTGGATTACAAATCAAACACGCAAAAGTTGAAATTATTTCCTTCTACATTAGACGATGCAGCTCTGCGATGGTTCATCGGTCTGGGAGACAAACACATCACCACCTGGGACCAAATGAAGAAGCTCTTTCTAGAGCAATATCAAGATTTTGGGAGAGCAAGAGACTCCAGGGAGGAGGTCCTGAGCATGACACAAAGAGAAGATGAGTCTCTCGAGGAGTATTGGGAGAGATTCATCTTTAATCTTCAACGGTCCCCTCACTCGAAGCTATCTGATAAGTCCCTCAAAAGCATCTTCTTGAGGGGACTTACCAATGAGTCACTGGAGGCTCTCAACATGATCTCTGGAGGTGATGTCTATCAACATGCTATGGATGACATCCGAAAATTATGCCAGAACTACTCGAGAAGGCGAGGCAAAATCATCGCCAGGACCATGAAGGCGACTGCTTCAGTCACCAAAATAGAAATAGGCAACATGTTGGAGGATTTGAAGAGCGAAATGCTCTCATCTCTAGCACTGCAGATGGATACGCTGCTATTAGAAAAGAAGAAACAAGAAAATGACATAGCATTAGCCTATTTCTACCCAAAATGTAGAGGAAGGCATGCAAAGAATGCATGTCCAAAAAACAAGGTCAGAGTATGCACAGTTTGTAGGCTGAATCATAAAACTTGATTGTGCCCACAACTGCCTAGTAACCAAGAAGCGACTGAGAGCACGGAGGCCTACTTCATAGGCAATAGGAAGAGTTGGCCACAGCCCCCATGGGGAATATACCAACCAGAATGCCATCATATGGGGGAGGGCCATACATGCACCAAGGACCCCCTCAACCACCTAATATGGGGTGGTGGGGACCATCACCCTAGACTAACGCACCCCCAGCAACATTTTTGAATCAGCAGCCATGGATGCCATATCCATATCCTGGGCAATAGTGGAGAGGCCACAATGCATGGAATCAGACTCCATAGAGTGCAGCGCCTACTCACATCCAACAGAACTTACCAGCATTGCCAGTAGCGAGACCTGCGTAGCTACCAGCACAACCGACAGCAAACCCGAACAACAGAGTAAATCAATCGACATACAACGTAGAAGGTGAGATGTATCATATGTACAATATTCAGCTTAGATCAGGTAGGCAGCTAGGAGTAGAGACACCACCTCGTAGAAGAGGAGGAAGAAATAGTAGAGACACCTCCACTGGTAGAAGAGGAGGAAGAAATAGAGGAGACACCTCTGGTAGAAGAGGGAAAAGCACTTGAGAGAGTGGAGGCTCCATTTCCTAGCCGGCTGCAGGAACAAAGAAAAACAACACAGCCAAAATTTGACATCTTGTCGAGCTTGAAGAATCTCACGGTGACAATCCCATTATTTCAAGCAATTCGAGATGTCCCCATTTACACCAAGGCAATTAGAGAAATGTGTCTAAGGAGACCAGGATGAAAAGCTACCCAGACTATCAACGTCGTGGGTAAACTGGCAGATCTAATGATGGGTGGAACACGTCATCCAAAGTATGCAGATCCAGGCAGCCCAGTGCTAACCATAAAAATTGGAGGACATTCCCTGTCCAACACATTGGTTGACCTCGGGGCAGCCATCAATGTGATGCCTCAAGAGACCATGCAGAGGCTGCAGCTCATGAACCTGAAGCCAACCATGACAGTGCTGTAGTTAGCCGATCGATCAACCATGTCGCCGGAAGGGATGCTGGAATATGTGATCGTAACAGTCAGTGCATGGGAATATCCAGCCGATTTTTTAGTTTTGCAAACCAAGACCAGGTTGGGCGGTTACCCGCTCATTTTGGGGAGGCCATGGCTGGCAATAGCTGACGCTTACATCAGCTGTCGGGATGGGCTAATGACCATCTCCAATGGGCAAAACATCAAAAGGTTGACCATTTCACCGCCAGCTCAGTCTATGGACTCGACAGAAGAACCCAGGATCACCGAGCATGGAACTACGAAGTTGTCCATAATCCAGTCGATGATGACCTTGGAGGAGGTGGCAGAAGAGGATGAGGATGGTGCTATCATGGAGTTTCTCCATGGAGAATCGTCCACCCCCACACCTGGATCGCCGTTGACTGGTGCCCAAGATCAGCACATCCGACAAATACACGTTGGGCCAGGGAGGATATTAAACATCAACAATAGGTTGACGCCCACACAGCTAGAAAAATTGGAAGAGCTTCTAGTAAAACACCAGCAAGCATTTGCATGGGACTACGTAGATATGCACGACATCAGCCCGAAAATATGTACCCATCAGATTTATTTAGATGACCAGGCAACTCCTAGTCGGTAGCCACAGAGAAGGATGAACCCAGCAATGAAAGACATTGTCAGAGAAGAACTGCACAAAATTCTAGCTACCGAATTCATATATCCGATTTCTGACAGTGAATGGGTATCACCATTAGTGGTGGTCCCCAAAAAGAACAAGAAATGGCGGATCTACGTGGACTACCGGGCGTTGAACAAGGCGACTAAGAAAGACCACTTCTCACTCCCGTTCATCGATCAGGTCTTGGACACACTCTCAAGAAGAAAATACTTCTCCTTTCTAGATGGTTTCAGTGGTTACAACCAGATCCAGATAGGGGAAGAAGATCAAGATAAAACAACGTTCACCTATCCATGGGGAACGTTTGCCTATAAGGTATTGCCTTTTGGACTGTGCAACGCACCGACCACCTTTCAAAGGGTGATGCTTAGCATATTCTCTGATATGATAGGAGACGGGGTGGAAGTATACATGGATGACTTCACCGCCTATGGAGAAACCTTCGAGGAGGCAATGACAAATCCGGAAAGAGTGCTCGACAGGAGCAAGGAAAATCATTTGTCCCTAAGTAATGAAAAATGTTTTATGATGATGCAGGAAGGCATCGTGTTGGGACACCACCTCTCTGTAGAAGGAATAAAAGTAGACAAGAGGAAGATCGAGGTCATCAGAGACCTACCTAGCCCCAGAACGTAGAAGGAGGTAAGAAGTTTCCTTGGATCATTCGGGTACTACCGACGATTTATCATCAAATTTAGTAAGATTGCCAAACCACTGCACACCCTACTTTCTAAGGACGTAGAGTTCAATTGGATGGGAGATTGTGAAGAAGCGTTCCAATTGCTAAAAGAAAAATTGATATCTGCACCGGTCTTGAGAGGACCGAATTGGGCCATACCATTCCATATTTATTGCGATGCATCTAACGGTGCGATCGGAGCAGTCCTCGGGTAGAAAGATGACAAAGAATTTTACGCCATCTATTATGTCAGTAAAAACTTGGCGGGAGCAGAGCTCAACTATACAGTGACAAAAAAAGAATTCCTCGCAGTTGTCCATGCAATAAACAAATTTTGCCACTATATAATGGGATACAAGGTCTTCATCCATACGGACCATGCGGCTATCAGGTATCTGATGAGCAAGCCGACCATTGGTGGCAGAATTATCATATGGTTATTGCTATTGTAGGAATTTGACATCACTATAGTCGATAAACCGGGCAAGGACAACGTCATGGTGGATTTTCTATCCAGATTGATACCAGCAGATCATCAAGCAGTGGAAGATCAGTTTTTGGACGAACATCTATTCGCTATTAGTGAACAAACTCCGTGGTATGCAGACATAGCCAATTACTTGGCCATCGAAAGGACCTCACCTGCTCTCTCCTACCGAGAAAAGCAAGCGGTCATAGAGAAGAGCGCATCATTCCTTTGGATGGATGGTCTCCTATTTAAAATAGGATAGGACCAAATTATAAGAAGATGCGTAGCAGAACAAGAGTTTTCAAAAGTGCTCAAGGCATGTCACGATGAGCCATGCGGAGGACACTTTGCAGGGAAATGAACTACCTACAAAATCCTATAGGCTGGGTATTTTTGGCCCACTCTATTCAAGGATGCGGTAGCGTATACCAACAAGTGTGACGAGTGCCAGAGGATGGGTAGACCAACCCACCGAGATGAAATGCCCCTACAGCCCTAGGTACACCTAGAACCTTTCGATAAATGGGGCATGGACTTCGTGGGACCATTTAATCCACCTTCGATGGGAAGGAGGTTTATTCTGGTCTACATGGATTACGTCACCAAATGGGTGGAAGTGCAGGAATTAAGGGACTCAAAGGAAAGAACGGTCACCGATTTCTTATTTGCCCATATTTTCACATGATTTGGGGTTCCTCAGGAGATAACAATAGACCAAGGGCCCCAATTCACCTCCAAATTGATTGAGGAGCTGATGGAGCAGTATAGAGTTTGGCACAATAAAACCATGCCCTACCATCCGTAGGCAAACGGGCAAGTAGAAGTGACAAATAGGGAGATAGAAAACATCCTGACCAAAACCGTGCAGCAACACAAGAAATATTGGGCCACACGGTTGTCGGAGGTAGTTTGGGCATACAACACCACGTGGAAATCCACCACAAGATGCACACCTTTCCAACTGGTCTATGGAAAAAATGCGATGATGCCCATCGAGTTCGAAATCAAAACTCTGAGGACGGCTTCAGAATTAAATTTGAACTTGGACGAAGCCCAAAAAATAGAGGATTCACCAGCTAGATCAGTTGGACAAAATTTGACTGGATGCTTTGCAGAGGACAGAGATTATACATAAGCAGAGAAAGAAGCGGCATGATAACTTGAAAGCATGAGATTCCAAAAGAAAGAAATACTAAGATGCAATGAAAAAAAAACTAACTCGATGCATGAAATAGGAAGAACGTAATCAAATCAAGACAAAATATAAAGAGAAAGCAGGAGCACAGCCCTTTTATATTAATTCCAAACTTGGTTACAATACATCTCCTCCTTTTTTAGGGGCTAGGAGTGTTAGCATGTCTTGGTTACAGTCATGATTAGGAATCCTCCTTTCGCATGCCCACATGCAAAATGGGCGGGCCAAAGTGTTGTGGCTGCTGATGTTGATGAGTCCTCGCTTCTTGCTACTTCTCCTGTAGTAAAAGAAATAATGAAAGTGTTAGTAGCACCTGCTGCACATAGAGAAATTTTGTTCTTTGAATTTAACAAAAGATGCATGTAAACGATTGTCTAAAATAGTGAGTAAAGTGATTTTTAATGACCTGCACATTTGACAGAAACCAAAAACTTTACCAGAGGGCCACTATCATTAAAACAGTCAGCCGATTTGCTCTTGACTGTAATTCACGAATCAATTTTGTCACCTGCTTATTAGTGGGACAACAAAAATGACAAAAGCATGATAAAATCTAATTAAAATATTATGAAATCGAATACACATTCCAATTAGACGTCGTAGCTACGAAAGCATGATGAAATTCGATATATATCTTAAACATGCAATGCAGGATAAACACTAATGCAGGATAAACACGCAATGACAGAATATATTAAAATGAAACTAGCAAAAAGGCATGGGGTGCCCAAGTGGGCCGCCCCCGTTAAAACGTGACTTTGACACCAATCCACTAGGGATGGGCTCAAAATATCAGAGGATGTGGTGTCGTCAAATTGATGGATTACTGTGGTCCAACGTCAGGTTCTAAGGTCCGGATTCACCTTCTAAGAGCCACCCACTAACCTCTCTTGCGAAAGAGATTACAGGTGTAGAAGAGATGAATCGAAAAGGAATGCAATCGGGTGTTTGGTTTGGCAGCACTTCGTTGCTTGGAAATGTCTACAGCCTCTTTTTCTTTGGGTGGGGAAGTCCACCATTTTATAGACCCATGGGGTCTCTTTGGAGGGGCACGTAGGGATGCCACGTGGTGGCCATGCCTTCCAAAGAGGGAGGAGACTCCTCCTTGACTTGGGCTTACATGACTGCCCTTGTGACAGTCCGCTAACTGCCAATCTGCCCACCTACGCGCGCATGCACAGTAGGCGGCAATAATTGACTGTCTTCGGCTACCACTCATTTAATGTCTGCTTTAATGGTTTAATGTTTGCTTTCAACGGTTTAAAATCTGCCTTTAAATGCTTAAAATTTGCCTTTGATTGGTTTAATGTTTGCTTTTGAATGTTTTGCTTTTGATTATTTTAATGTTTGCTTAGGCATAACTGCGAAGTTTTTGTCATGATATCGCGACGTCGCGATATCGCGCGACATTATGATATCGCGACACCAAAAGGGAAATATGGCACAGTTGCTGGAGCTATCGCGATATCATGACAGTCATGACATCACGACAGCACGACATCGCGACTGTCATGATATTGCGACTGTCGTAATATTGCGACAGCGCGACATCGTGACTATTGCGATATCGCGACTGCGTGACGTCGTGACTATCGGGATATCACGACTGTGTGATGTCACAACTATTGTGATATCACGATAGCGCAACATCGTAACTGTCATGATATCGTGACTGTCGTGATATCACAACAGCGCGACGTCGCAACTGTCATGATATCGTAGCTATCGTGATATCACGACAGGCAGCATTTGCCTAAGTGTTAAAAGCTTGTTTTTGCCTAAGTGTTAAAATCTTATTTTTGCCTAAGTTTTTAAATGTGGAGGATACATTCGATAGTTGGACCTTCTCATCGGGGAAGGCAAAATGATCAAAGAAAGCAAATAGGACATAATCAAAGCACTGCCATGTAACTGGATTAGTACCTTCCAAAACTGCTATGTAAGTGGCTAGGACCACTATTTCACCTCTGAGGGCTGCCCTGAAAGCTGTGTGTGTCAATGCGATCAGTGTTTGTAGTCACATAATCGGATTGGTGCTATTTTGGTGTCTATAATAACCACATCAAGCTGAAGAAGTTCTAGGTAGGGGAATGGGTACTGTTGTACGATTCCTAGTTCCAGGAAAGGAAGGGCAAACTTATGCAAAGGTGGATGGGGCCGTATGAGGTGGCAGAGCTCATTAGGAATGGGGCGGTGTGCGTTAAGACAATTGACAATAGCAACACCATGTTCATAGTCAATGGCCACCGACTATGCCCCTATAATATGTCCGAAACGTTATAGGTGGAATCCAAAGTAGGCATGGGGGAGACCCCATCTTGCTAGATCTGGACCAAACTCTCACAGGTGAAATGGTGGGCATGAAAGTGCTCACCCAAAAATTTTTAGTTAATATAGTTTTTTTGTAATGTGTGTTTTTGCAGGGACGACGCCCGCATGCAAACTACAGGCATCCTAATACAGGGCCTAACAGGCATGAAACGCATCTAACTGCCTTTATTTTCCTTTATTTTTTGGTTGCTTTTTGTAGGTGGAGGACTTGATAGCACGAGGGATAGGTATCTGGGAAACTAGGCCTGATTCAGCTCAGCATTTCGACACCGGCTCGTAGGTAGAATCTGGGCAGCATGAAAAATTGGGAAGGCTTGATCACCCTTTTTCCTGTCAAATTACCATCCAGAGGAAGGTGCATTACTACATCCAGAAGGCACCAAGTCCAGAAGAAGGCACCTTACTACATCCAGAAGAAGGTGCCAAGTCTAGAAGAAGGTGCCTTACTGCATCTAGAAGAAGGCGCCAAGTCCAGAAGAAGGCGCCTTACTACACCCGAAAGGCGCCCATCCAGAAGAAGGCACCTTACTGCATCTAGAAGAAGGTGCCAAGTCCACAAGAAGGTGCCTTACTACACCCGAAAGGTGCCCATCTAGAAGAAGGCACCTTACTGCATCTAGAAGAAGGCACCAATTCCACAAGAAGGCGCCTTACTGCACCCGAAAGACGCCCATCCAAAAGAAGGCACCTTATTGCATCTAGAAGATGCCAAATCATAAGACAACACCTTCCATCCATTCAGAAGTTCTATTAAAAATATATATATATATATATATATATATATATATATATATATATATATATATATATATACATATGTAGGCGCCTTCCATGGCAAGAAGGCACCAAATCTTAAAAAAAAAAAAAATCTAGCCGAATACGCCTTCCAACATCAAGAAGGCGCATTCATCCAACCGAGACGCCTTCCAACATCAAGAAGGCGCATTCATCCAGCCGAGACACCTTCCAACATCAGGAAGGCGCATTCATCAAGACGAACACCTTCCAACATTGGTAAGATGTGAACCAGAAGGAGGCACCTCCCACATTGGGAAGAAGTATGCAGGCAAACACACCTCCCACCAATCAAAGGCACCTCGTAGCACCAAAAGGCGCATTCGTTCGAAGAAGAGCACCAAAAATGTTGGAAAGGCGCTACAAGGACACCATCCACATGGGAAAGGTACCAAAGAATGCCTCTCACGTGCAACATTTATATCTATCGGATGCCTCGAGCTGAACAAAGCATCGCACAAATGAGCGGCATCAAAGGACCATACCCCTCCCTCATGTCACAAGTTAGCAAATCAACAGCTACCACAATGACTGGAATGATGAATCAGGTACATGCATACTAAATCAAATCATTTATATAATTATTTATAAATACGCAGTACCAAAAAAGATACCGTCGTCATAGAGATCATATCCCCCCATAGCCGAAATCGCGTGCCAATGATAGGGCGTCTTCCATAACTACTAGGGTTAGGTGTATTTTCTATAAGAAGGCACCTTCCTAAAGAAGGAAGGATAGAAAAAAATATACAATAGCAGAAGGCGCCATGGGAGGAAGGTCCAAGAACCACGCGATCAAAAAGAATGAACCTAGTGATACTGATGGGATTAGAGGGGTAGTGAAGACCTAATTTGAAGCCAAGGGGTGGCTTGAATACTGCACCCTGGTCAGTCAAGACCAGGACATGGAGGCAGCTAGAGAATTCACCGCCTCTTTGAGGGGTGATGTGGCCCAAGTACGAGGGGTGGAAATTCTAGTCACCCCTGAGTTCATCTCACAAGCGATTGGATTGCCTCTCACGGGGGAATGTACATACAAGGGTGGACTATTAAAACTATATTCCGAAATACTGCTGCTAGAAGGAAATGTGTAGATAGACAGGGAGGGGTTACTCAAAAATAGTCTCCCCATGAATATGTGGAAGATGTTCGAGTCGATTGCTTGATTTTTCACATGCACAGGAAAATATACCCATCTACACATTAATCATGTGCACTTCATCAATCACCTAGTGCATGGGAGGAAATTAAACATACCTTTCTACCTGGTGAATGCTCTGAAAGATGAAGTGGATCAATACTAGAAGGGGGCACCATCCACCTTAGCCCACCATGGGCTTATATTGGCATTGGTCCACCATGCAAAAGCACAAGGACAGAACTGCGATGCAGAGGGAGATGGTGACCAAATAGAGCAACACAATGCGGTTGCCAAATTAGGGCAAGACGAAGCATCCCCAGTAGAGGAGATAACAAACATTGGATAATTGGCATTGCCCTATTTTCTAGGAGCAGAGAAGTCACCAGTGCCCAAAGACATAGAGGACATAGGGCATTCCCTAGTGCCTGAGGATGAGGAGGAAGGAGCGCCACTCACTTGTGGTGAGGACAAACCAATCCCCAAGAGGAAATGTCTGCGGAGATTCCTCTTGATAGAGGAAGGATAGAGTGACCTAGAGATAGACATTGCCGCCAAAAACCTCTGAGAATTAACAAAATAGATCCCATGGAATGAAGGAACATTTGGGAGTAACGACCAGATTGATGCGGCCTTGGAGGAGGCGCTCAAATGGCAAACTGATTACTTAATGGCATAACAGATTCTGGAAGATTGCCAGAACCAGCATAAAAGGGAATTGGAGGAAAGAGATAGGCGAATTGCTCAGCTCGAGTAGCTGGTCTAGCAGTTGTAGGAGGAAAATCAAATGCTCCAGGACAGAGGAACAACAAGACAGGAGGTGTCCACTCAGACTGATTGGGCAGAAGAAGTGCCGATGAACTCTCCCACATCCGTCGAATGAGTATTCTCTTCGAGGGATTTTTGATCGGATGCCCGATAGAGCAACCCGAAGGTAGGGGAGGATTCCTCTATTTTTAGGGGTGAAAAGAAAAGAAGTCCTACCATGCCCCCTGTCATTGTCCTGAGTGACATAGAGCAGGACGAAGGTCTCTCACAACAGATAAGACCAGAGGATAAGGAGGACCTCCCCAGGCCTAAATAAGGAGAAGAGCCTGAGGGGTCAACACCAGGTAGACAGGCGAACGAAGGATCACCCCCAGAGATAGCAGCACAACCGATCCTTTAGAGCAAGGAGAAGTCCCCGAAGGAGAAAGGAGAGACCCCTATCCAAGCCACCGCATTTTCTATAGAAGCCAAGGCAAAGAGGCCCAGAACGACTTGACAGAAAGGCAAAAGTGACCTTCATCGACTCCGAAGAGGACGAATGGGACATGTAGTCATTCGTCGAAAGGCAAAAATATTTTGAGTAGCGACGCAACAAAATGAAAGCATCCAAGAAGGTCAAGAAGGCATCCTCAAGGGTAAAAGGATATTTTGGCATCTGCATCAATCCGACAGAAGACAGCCAGTTTTGGGACATCTATGGTTCATCCCGAGGGCGGCCTTCCATGATGAGGAAGTACTTGGAATGGTGGGGAGTATATGGCCCACAATTGGAGGCCACTACGATTACAAAGGAGAATGCAGGGCTTACCCCTAAAGCGACCAGATTATACAAGGCCCAAGTAGTGCCTTCCAGAGGGGATAACTCGGATATCCCTCTGGCAGTGGTCAGACCTCTAGACGTCGACCTCTGGCAAGCTTTCGAAGCTACATTTCAATCGATAGGAACAACTCTAGCTAGACCACCACCAGTAGTGGCCAGAACAAGAAGAGGACAATTGACAACTATAGTTTCCCATAGGCAAAGGTGAACCACACCTTCAAATGCCAGCACGAAAAGATAGACTTGGGCTGTAGGGGCAGCAGAATCCTCCAAGAGATTGCGACAATGAAAAGTCAGAGGGCTACCTGTAGCTTGGATGCCATGAGGGCATGGCATATGTTAGGCGTAGGGGGATTATGAGCACCAGAAATGCTCATATTTTGTACATATTTTTTTGATCAATATGCAGCTGTATAATAAGGATTGCATACTTTTATGAATGATTATATAGATATTTGATATAATTATGCGTGTTATCTAATTTGTGTGTTTTTAGTATGTTTTATGGAATTGCAGTTGATTTAGTTAGATTTGGAATGGTCGAGGTCCTTTTGATGGACCTGGCACTTTATTTCATCAGGGGTTAATGAAGAGAATATGAGCACCTCCCTATAGTTAGAAGGCACCAACTGAATACCAGTGCCTCCCTGCAGTTGAAAGGTGCCAACTGAATATGAGTGCCTCCCTGCAGTCGAAAGGCACCAACTGAATACCAGTGCCTCCCTACAGTCGGAAGGCACCAAATGAATATGAGCGCCTCCCTGTAGTCGAAAGGCACAAACCGAAGACGAGTGCCTCCCTGCAACTGGAAGGCACCAACCAAAGACAAGCACCTCCCCATAGTTGAAAGGCACCAGCAAAAGGCAAGCACCTCTCCACAACCAGAAGGCACCATTGATTCTTTGCCCATTGACCAGATTTGAATGACATGGACGACAGTGGCTGGTGCAGTTCCAGCTCTATGTCATGCAGAGTTAAATTGGAGATTGCACCAACATATAAAAACATCTTACTGATGCCAGGCAAAGCATGAACCAAAAAACAAACATGCTGCCATTAGAACAAAATGCCAGATGTTGATTGCATTTACCAGACTATCTTGATTTAGTCTGGGACAGATCGACTGTTGTAACTACTTCTGTAACAGAATTTCTGTGGGTGTGTTATATAAACACACGCAGATCATTTTAAAAAATATATAGAAATAAAATAAAGATCCATTTAGACATACAGAGATAAATTGTAGTGTGTTGACAAATATATTAAAGTTCCAGAAGTTCTAAGTGTGTGTTCGATCGGGAAGAAGCTACTGGAGCCTGGGCCCACTCCAAGCCAATATTTCTTCCCCATTTCATTTTCTTTTATTAATTTTAATTAGTTTATTGCTTTCATAAGAACATTTGTTAGTTTATTAGTTCCAGCATTTATAGTATATTTATTTTCAAGAACGCGTACATGATTTATTTTTTGTAGGTTTAATTATGTTCTTCTTACGTAAATCATTGAGGAGTGCGGGAATGAATGACAAACCATTTCAAGAACAGCCTCCAAAATGTAGGATTAGTAGATTCACCTCCAGTGGTATTGTAGTAACCTAATTCTGACTCTTCGCAAGTTTACCAAGCTCCCTGGGTTGATAATTAAATGCCCGGGCATGTGACAAAAATAGGAAACCATTCACCTTGTTTGGCCCACAACAAACAACACTTATGGATAAAGAACAGTCTTGGGAACGTCCAAAATCCTTAGTTGTGGGAATGTCTAGGGCTGTAATGGTGATGTCTTGGACCATGTACTCACCAATGCTCAGATTAGTGAGGTGGAATTTGACTTGGATTGATGAGGTGGATGGTGAAGGCTCAGGTGGCTTTGGATTGGTTGTGGATAGTTGTGAGTTAAATATGTCACAATCTAAGAGTTTGAATTGTGACACATCGACTAATGGAGTGGGATTGGATGACAGTTGGAATTAGAATATGGAGGATGGGATAATAATGAAACATAAGAAGTGGTTGTAGAAGAAGGGGTATATGTGATGTACGATGTGCTAACAATAGACTTATTTTGACCACATGTACAAGAATAAATGGATGTTTGAGGAGGTGATGTGATGGGTAGTTCCTCTATGATGGGAGCCTTAGAAGAATATGGAGATGGATTAGAAGAATACGGATTGAAATATGATGTGGGTGGATTTGATGATGGCACCAAGAATATATGGGTGGAATGTAACATGGATTCATAAGGATTTGAAATAAAATTACAATACTTAAAAGGTTCGACATTCATGGGGATGCAATGGACTTGTCCATCATGAATATATTTCAAGAATTTGTGGAGAATTGAAGGAACACATTTCATTTCCCTCATCAAAGTTCTATCGAGGAGTATATTATACGCCATGGCTCCTTCCAAGATGTGAAACATTGTGTGTAACATTCTGGCCCCTACTTCTATAGGTAAAAAATAGTGCCAACTGTGGTACACAAAGCATCGTTAAATGATTTGAGGGTGAATGATGATTTGGAAATGTGGGATGGAGGTAATTTGAGGTGGATAAGGGCAGCGGTAGTAATGATATTGATTGATGAGCTAGTATCAATTAATACTCTTTTGAATGGCTTTATATCTATTAATACCATTATGTGCAATGGAGGGTCCACCGATTATGAACTCATTGATTTTATCTCAAAGTCGTAGAAGGTAATTGATGGTTCCATGCATGTTCTAACACTCCCTACAAAGTTTTTGAACACATTAGAGTCTTGGGATTCTAACTCAATTGACTTGAGTATTTCCATTAAAGCTTCTCTATGCCTAGGGGATTTTTGGATAAGTTCATACATAGAAAGCTTGGCTGATGCCATTTTCAAACTAGTGGTTAACTGGCTGGTTAAGGTTACCACTGGCCTTATTGGATGAAGGATGGGCAGATTAGATGGGTTGGATAGATTGATTGGTGGAGATGGATTTGGTGATTTTTGGATGGGAGGTGGGTTCAAAGGTTGTTGAGTATTTTTTTATTTTGCCTTTGCCCTCTAGTGACCACATGGACTACTCCTACAAAGTTTTGGTATTGTTGGACATGATTTACTTGATTAGGAGGTGGTTGTTGATTGTTACCTCCTATATTATGTTGGACCTTCCCATGGTTAGGTAGAGGTGTCTGATATATGCCCAAATTTTGATTTTGTGGAGCTAAGGGGTTATCCACGTTAATGAACCCTAAGTCTATGAGATCTTGCACTATGCTTTTGAACACATGGCAGGAATTGATATCATACCTATTTTACCAATGGTATGGGCAAAAAAGTGCTCTCTATAACTTTTAGCCCTTTTGGTGGGATCATCAGAACTAATGTTTGGCAAGGCTAATTTTTTGGTCTCATACAACCTTTGAAATATGGATGAATATGATTCCGCTAAGGGAGTGTATTGACATTGGGGTCAATTGAATTGGTGGTGGATAAGTTATTCCATAGTTGACACTATGTTTTATACTGTTGGTGCTTGGGTTACTGATGGGACTGCATGATAGGAAATTTGTTGTTGCACTGGTTTTTGAGCCATTACAGGCTGGCTCATGACCACTTGATTGAATTTATTAGATGTGTTAGCCATTGAGGCTTGTGTGAATTTGGTTTGGCTAGATTGATTATTTTGATATTGGCCCCTATTTTGCCATTCTTTCTTCTTAGGCTTAATGACACCCTCTTATATTTTTCTCCTCAATGAAACTAGCTTGTGCTAAAGCCTCCTCAAATGTTCTATAAGTATTGAGTTGAAGCATACAAGAGATGGGTTTTAAGCAATTCTTGGTAAAAAGTTTGATAATTTCTTCCATTGGGAGGGAGAATGGCAACTTTGTTATAACTGCGCTCCAACGGTTTCTAAAATCATAGATAGGTTCCTCATCCTATTGTTTCAAATAATATATATCCGATAAGGACAACTTATTTTTAATATTAAGGGTGAAGCGTTCCAAGAATAGATCTATCAATTGATCAAAAGTATAAATACTATGTGTAGGCAATTGATTGTACCATTCAATGACATCTCTTCCTAATGTTTGAGGAAACATTCAGAGCATAAGAGAATTATCATCACTAATACGAAAGCATATGTGGAAAAATGAACTCACATGCTCCTTAGGATCCTCAGTTCCCCTGAACTTTTCAAATTTTGGTATTGTAAAATCTATCGGATATGGTGGTGATGGTACCGATGGATGGATTGGTCGATGAATCAATTGGCTTAATGTGAGCTTTTGGATTGTTATTCCTAGCAAGTTTTGCATCAACTAATTGATTTTCTTTTGCATTACCTAGAATCAAAAATCTTTTGCTAGAATATGAGGACCTTGGATTATGTGATGGTTGGTTGATGGGCTGGATGGTAGGTGTTGGGGTGTGACCAACATGGCATTATGGAATGGATTGGGTTGGGTATGTGGAGAAGATTGATGAAGATGATGATCAAGAAATGGATTGTGTTGTTGGTTAGTGGCAATGTTGATCGGTATGGTGTATGTGTGGAGTGGTGGTGGAATGGGGATGGATAATATGGAATATTGAGGGACCCATGCTGAATTTTGATTGGTGAGCAAGGGTTGATTTGGAACTCCTTGGGTCATAGGGTCTATGTAAGCTGACTGTTTTCCTTTTTTTTATTGTGAAAATAGTATGTTGATGAGCCCTAATGTATCTGTGAGTTTTTTATTTGACCATGTGTTGAATGATGGGGTTGTGGTTGGATGAGATGATGGATGGGTTGATGATTATGGATGATTAGACACAATCATGTTGATTAGGTGAGATGATGGAGATGTGGATGACACAGTCATGTTGGCTAAGTGAGATGATGAAGGTGTGGATGATGATGGATGAGAGGACATGGGTATGGTGCAAGTTGCGTTTGATGTTACAACTTGGAGGCTAGGGACTTGTGAGGCAATATTGACATACTCCTCATACAAGGGGTTGGTATAGGTGGATGTGAGATAAGTGTTTGGAACACTTGGGATTTATGGTGGTTGGCTCGTGGAGGAAGGCATACCATATTCATAACTTGAATTAGGATATCCTTGGGCAAGGTAGGTGGTAGCCAATTCAGATTCTTCAAAACCTTCTTGGCTAAGGGGCTCTAAGACATAGTTAGAAGCCTTGTAAAGGGCCTGCACTCTATCCATGTCTATGTAGGTGGTGGTTGTCTCTATATTGTGTGAATGTGTCTCTACTTGAAAGTGGAGTGGATGGGATGATCCAGCCAAAGCAGTCTGAACCATATTGGATGGGGCTACCGAAGTAGTGGGCTCACAGGAACTGTTTTCCATTAAATTACTTTGGTTTATTATTTTCCTTTGTTGTCATGGTAGCATCATAAAGTAGTTAAAAAATATATTCAAAGCTTATCTAACTCACACAAACTAACAACTTTTCCAAAATTGAAAGTAAAGAAAACAATCAGTTCTAGGTTTTACCATGTGTGGCTTACCTTGTTCATTAATTATTTTCTTTCATTAATGTGAAGTCCCTTTTAGAATTGTTGGCTTGTGTGTTTTGATGTAACTTAATATTATTTAATGAAAAAAAAATGTAAAAATGTAAACAAATCACCTAGATCTACAAGTTTGAGGACAAGAAATAAATTTGATATAATGAAACACACACAAACCCTAGATGTAACTTGCTACCAATTCTTTCCCAAACTGCTTAATGTTAAACTCGAAAACATTGAGAAATAGCAGTAGAATGCAGAATACGTAAATCGCTAAATGGAAACCTAGGGTTATGAAAATTACTTGGAAGCCTTAGCTCTGCTCAAAATCACTACAAAGCATAGTTGGGTGCTTGTGTAGGTGCAAAAGAGTGTCTGTGCAGGCACAACAAAGCGCCTACAATTTTTTGTAGATGCTGCCAAATGCTCTGCGAACGCTCCCAAATGCCTGCGTAATCTTTGAAAATGCTACAAATTGCTTTAGAAGCCCTAGCAATGAAATCAGAGATATCTACACTTCTAAAAATTCTTGTAATAAATAGAAATAAAATTAAGTTAGTAAGGTAGATCTATTAAATAATGAAACCCTTGTGGGGTCCCACCATGATCGCCATTTGTGAAGACAAGGACACAACACTTAAATAAAATAAGGTAAATAAAATAACATAATGAAACACAATATTGCACAAATGGATGTATTCAATAAAATGGGGGGGAGCCAATAAACTCCTTTTTATACAATTTGTCCTCAATGAGGCTATTTGATACAATTATTTATAAAAATGTTAGGGTTCTTCAAAATCCTAGCTATAACAATGAAGAGTCTTCATATTGATGTGTTCTTGCTTCCAAAGGGGTCAGTGGGCTTTGGATATCCTATGGAGGGCCACTCCAGCTTCAACAGTCATTCAAAAATATGTAAAATCTACAGATCTACATACACAAAAATAGATAAAGGGGTTAATAACACCTGTGAGGGCTCCACAACGTGAGGCCCTTAGACATCAGTAAACCCTAACTAAAAATGGATCAAATGGCAAGTGAAATCTACAAATAATGTAACATAATAAAAAAAATGAAGATATACCTTGCTTGTGATGTTTCTTCACTTCATTGTTGGAGTTTGACAATAGATGGTGTGATACAGTAGGCTCTGGTTCACATTTTGTGGTTGTAGTAGGCTCGAACATGAACTTAGCAAGCTCTGATGTGAGCTTTACAGGATCTGGTGTGCACCTACGGGATACAACAGGCTCTGGAGAGTGTCTACAGAATACAATAGGCTCTAGAGAGTGTCTACAAAATACAGTAGGCTCTGGTGAGTACTTCACAAGCTCTGCAATGAGTCTTGCAAGCTCTGGAAGGTACCTACAGGTTAGGGTAGAATATGTAGAAGTAAATCTATGTGGTGGCAATGAATATGGTGGATGGATGGGGCTGCCACGTCGCTAGAGGATGAATGAGGGATGAATAGAACAACATAAGTATTTTTGGCTTAGCTAGGGTTTTAGAACTTTAAACTCTATTTCTTTCAGCTTCGCTAGGGCTTCAACAATGACTCCTCCAGGGTGGAACTTCTAATATCAAGGTTCTAAGGTTTGGTCATTTACAAATGCCCTTATTTATAATCCAATCTAAGGTTTTATTAGGGTTTTAGGCTTACACTTTTGATCATGTGGCTAATATTAAATTAGATCCTAAGGTTGATATTGCTTTTTAGATGTGGCATGGATTAATGAAGATGGACGATGGGGATTAGATTGGATCGGACGACTGTGGTTAATTGAGTTTATAAATATATATTTTATAATAAATATATTATAATATAATATAAAATATTTTATTAAATACAAAATAATATAAAATAATATTAAAATAATCTCAATTGGGCTAGGAAATGGCGAGAAAGGTGGAATTGGGCCAAATAATTGGTGGGAGAGGTGTATGGTGGACAAGTGGGTGGTGGAATGGTTAGGATGGAGGATTAGTGGTTGTAATTTTGAGTCTACACTAGTATATGGTGCTAAGGCCATTATGCCCTTGGAATTAGAAATTCCAACGATGTGCATCGCATTGAAAGAGTTCATCGATGACGAGACTACGCGATAAGCTCGACTGGATCAACTGACGTTGCTTGATGAACATCACATGAATACCCTGGAGCATCTCTACATTTATCAAGAGTGGCAAAAATGATCTTACAATATCAAATTCCACCAGAGAGACTTTGAGGTTAGGGATCTTGTCTTGAAAGAGAACCAACAAAACTCTAATTTATCGCCAGATATGTGAGACAAATTCGTGGCTAATTGGCTAGGACATTATATTATATATAAAAATATTGGTCTAGGTACCTATCGCCTAATGTCACTAGGGGGTGTTGAAGAGCCTGAACCTCTTAAAATTATCCATATTAAGGCATTTTATGCTTGAGCGCATAGTAAAATGCTTTGAGTGTTTGCTTATAACTGCTCGGTCATCCCAAAAAAAGGCTCCAAGGGTTGCTAAAACTACTTGGTCATGTCAGTAAAATGCTTTGAGAGTTTTCTTAAAACTACTCAGTCAATCCCAAAGGCTTAGAGGGTTTCTAAACACCGCTCGATCATCCTAAAAGGCTCCAAGATCATCTATGAGTAGTTTGGTCAATCAAAAGGTACCAAGAGTTTCTAAAAAACTACTTGGTCAACCCAAAAGCTCCAAGGATTCTTAAAAATTGCTTGGTCATCCCAAAACACCCCAAAGGTGCTCATAATCCCTTTGGTAAATCCTAAAATCTCCAAGGTTTCTTAAGAATCTCTTGGTCAATTTAAAGGTTCCAAAGTCACGTACTCACCATTTGGTCAGATATGAGGCTCAAAAACTCATAAAAATTATAAAATCAACAAAATCCAAAAAAATTGGTAAAGCATAAAATCCAAAAATATTTGCATTTGCATTTGACATTTTCATTCACACATGCATTCATTTCATTGCATTACGAATAGGCATTCATCATCCGTTGCATTCCGTAATAGAAAGCATTGTGTTTGTCAGTCTTACAAATGACACCACATTTGTGTTTCAATCATGCACCTCTGCATTTATCATAAATCCATCAGTCATGTGAGTAATTGTGTTTTTCAACACAACCCATAATGTTTCTATGAGAGATATACTCAGGTTTTCCAGTCACCCAACCATACCTAGATGTCTTATCAAGAGTTGATAGAAAGCTTGCTTTGCTTTTGTAGCTAAGGTCTAGTTAGTATAGCCCTTAGCATATCAGAATCCTATCACTAATCAAAAAATTAAATAATCCTAACAAGGACTAGGGGAATATGAAAGCCACAAAGCAGGACCAGGTATCTTGATGTGAAAAGAGTTATTCTTGCTTATCCCTCTGTGCGGATGGTATGGGAAATGTTGGCAGTTGGCAAAAGGACAGGTTAGTTCCCTATTCATAATCCCTTGCTTACGATAAAATGAGAAATATCCCAGAGTGATATCCCACATCAATCCTCAAGATTGATACCCTAGATCGATATCATAGATCGACTTCCTAGATTGATATCCCATATTGATATCATAAGATCGATATCCTCAATCGATATACCAGAAACAATTTTCCCAAAGTAAATCCCCCAAAGGAAAGTTTTTGAAGAAAAGTATCAAATGTAAATGCCAAAAAGTGAATATCAAATGAAGATCAGAAAATAGGCTCAAGTGAAGATGAGAGAAAAAAAAAAAAAAGAGGAAAATAAATCAAGTTCAAATCAAGATCAAATGAAGATCATAAATCAAAGTTCGAGAGGAGATCAAATGAAGGAATCTAGTTCGAAGAGAGATCAAATGAAGATCCAAATAAAGTCAAAGTCAAAATGGAATCAACTCCCTTGCTTCACCACATATGAGAAAGTATCCCAAAAATTGAAGGATAGAAAGGAATGAGTCTGAACCCTGGAATTGTCGGCACTATTGTACCTTATGCATGATGATATGTCTGACGCATTAGCACCTCGCTTATGAACAAGACCAATATTTGAATGTGGAAGAGCTAGCTTCAGGTGTCCTACATCGCCTAGTGGCTTAGTCCAACTAAAATCTAAACTTAAGATTAGATAAACACTTGTGGATCCCCTATATTAGCAATTTTCTGAAATAATCCCACCTGACATCGAGGTATGCTTGTGCCTTATCTTAAAATATTCATGCACACACATAGGGATAATGAACATTTAGGGCCTATCCTAGTGAAAGCCTTATATCTCATAAGTCTAGTGTGGTTAGTATACAACTTTTGATAAGTCAATTAGGGTGTTTGAGTCTCATGGAAAACCTCAAAAATATCTCTAATAGCAAAAAATGTCAAATATCACAAACCATTAAAGGTGAAAGTCATTGCAAATTATCAAATTGCAAAGTATCCAATAAGCGATATATCATTACATAAAGCACAATCAAGATATAGGATAGATACTGGATGGATATCAAAAATGATATTTAGACGACCACTAACTATATCGTGCATATCATTCAAAGTGCAAAAAGAAAATAGAATGACATATTGCATTATTCACATCATAACATCGCATATCATGGCATTTCATATGTGGGTGATTAATTGATCAAATTCTTATTTTGAGAATTTCCAATTACATTCATGATTTTTACACATTCTATGGTGTCATCCATTAGATTGTTAAACACATATTGCATTCATTCCTTATGTTTTAAGTGATTAAAGCATACAGGTTCATTTACATTAGATTACCATCGTGTAAATAAAGCATTACATACATTAATGCATACAATAAAGCAATATCAAATATGCGTAAAGAGATAACATCGCATCCATATGCATCCATCATATCACACATCTAAGCATCTAGATCACTGCATATCATCATCATCATAAATTAAATAGCTATCTAGTGCATGTCATCCATACATCACATCATATAGCAACAAATTAACATAAACATTGCATCCATGTGCATCAAATAAAAATAAAATTAAAAATACACAAGGACACATAATGAGCCATAAATTATCAAATCATATATATATATATATGTGTGTGTGTGTGTGTGTGTCCAAAAGAGTACATCAGGAGTACAAAATGCTTGTAGGCTACAATCGTGTAGGTCCTAGACCTTACACCAAAAATGATACATATACAAAAATGTAGCCTGGATTTGATAGAGCCCTAGCTCTAGCCTGCTCCTCCTGAGCTGGAGCTCTCACCGCCTCCCTCAGCCCTATGCTCTAGAGCCTGCTCTACAGTTGGATCTAGTGCCTATTGTGTGCCCTACTAAGGGCCCTGTGTGCCACCTAATCCAAAGAGGCCTAGCACACGGGATACTGGTATCTCTGTGTGGTGAGACCTATGACTAGAGGTCGTAGAAGACTGACCGGTCTCTTTGGTCCTGGTATGGGAGCTGCCTCCATGTGTGCTAGAGGACTTGTGTGTCCTCTCGGTCCTGTGAGTCCACTGACTAGAGCTCACTGTGGACTGCCCCGTAGTCCTAGACCTGGTCCACTGAGACCCCATAACATGTGAATCCTCTAGGACCTCCCCACCTATCAACCTGATGTGACCCTCCAGATGGTCTATGTGAGCTACCCTGGCTGTGTGCCTAGCATTGGCATCCACCAATAGGTCCTATAAGCATCGAATCTCTAACATCGGGTCATGGCCACCTAGTAATAATGATGATGGTGTAGCTGGAGGTCCCATAATAGCCTGGGAGGATGAAGGATCCCTCCTCTATACCTTGAGAAAATCTTGCTCTACGATAGCCTCACCCTACTGTGCCAGTGCCACATCATGTGCACTAGTGAGATCACAAACCTGAGTCTCTACCACTATAGCCCATGTTGTAAGACCCGTGATCTACTCCTGAGACTCAACTAGCTACCTATCCCTATGAGCCAGCTTCACCTCTAGAAGGGTGATAGAAGTATCCCACTGCAACTGCTGAGTCTGTAGCCTCCCAACCTAACTCTGTAGATCTACAACCTGAGTGAGGAGCTACCCTACCTCACTGTCAGGAGGCACCTCACCCTCCTCAGCCTCCTCCTTAGCCTCTACCTATGGAGCCTCCTCTATGGTGGCCTCTACGCCCCATCCACCCTCAGTCCACTGGCGCACCCTATGCCCATTTGGATTGACCTCTACCTCTGCCTGGTCATCTACCCTGCCTAGAGGCCTTGATCCCTACCACTATAGTAGGGACCACCATGTGTCATATTCTGGGGTGGTCCTAGCCCTGTCATCCCAAGACTCCTAGAAATCATTAACCTCATCTCCAAGTGTCGTAGGTTGAATCCACGATAGGTGCATCTCCAAGACTAGATACCCATAGACAAAATAAATCTATGGGATGTCCTACACTAGGTCAAACTATCGTAGGATGCGAGAGTAGAACTGGTACTCCCTAACCTTGACCTTATGGCCGAGTAGCCACCTGTCTCGGTGAGCCTATCATAGCCGCTCACCTACCTCTATCTAGTCTAGGTAATCCATGTAGGGATGCCACTCAATGTCATCCGGACTAAGCACTACAAATCATGCAATGTAATGATCAACATCGCCAACATGGGTCCTACTCTAGAATACCTCCTCCTCCCGAGGCTAGCATGCGGTGTAGCACTGATGCTCATCATCGATGGTAGAAATGTGAAGGGGCAACTCTGTGGGATGCTCTATCCTAATATGCTACCAGCCCCAAATCTATAGTAGTAGGCTACAACTAATACCATGATGGCTCCGATTGGTGATCTGGTATAGCTCCCAGTAGAGCTAGCATAGTAAAGTGCTCCCCTAAGCTAGGAGCAGTGGTTGAGCAGTGGAGCTCTGAATAACTCTCCTAACACTGGCTAGGAGGTTCTAGGGAATCCTCACACCCGAGGAGTTTGGAAGAACAATCTGCACCACCAGGTGCATGAAGATCACCTCTCTCATAGAGAATATGCACTGACCCTACCAATATCCGATGTGGACTCCTCCATGATCAATCATGCACTGAGCCTCCTAGCTTCGGTCACCAAAGATCGCATCAAAGATGGACCCCTTGCTCTAGGAGGAGGAAGAGGTGATGGCCTCACCATCAATAGGGATCCTAAAGATTCGATAGACGTCCTCAAGAGTGATGGTCATCTCACCCATGGGCAGGTGAAAGGTGTTGGTCCACGCATTCCAGCGTCAGGCCAACGCAATCAAATAGGCCTGATCTACCCTAATAGTGGGTAGATCTAGAACGTAGCCAAATCCAACGAGCTCCAAACCACATCTTCTCTCTAGGAGTGAGTTGTCTATAGAGAGTCTTTAGAAGGTCTGGCTCACGAGCTCTAGAGGTCAACCTCTAAAATAAAAACATTGTATAAGAGAAAATCTAACTAAAAAACAAGCAAAAATAGATAAAAAATGACCTTAAAAATGTCAAAAACATTTAAAAACTGATAAAAAGACAAAAACATGTCACAAAGCATTCAAAAAAATCAAAAAAATCAATTAGGCAAGTCAGAATTGCATTAAATGATATTAATTACCTATTAAACCTTAGAAAAATTAAAAATTTGATAAATTTTTTCTAAAGTCCATGAATTGCGGGTCAACCCTACGGTCCGCATGCGATCAAAATTTGACCATTGTAGTTTGAATGCGAACCACAACTAATAGCTATGGTCCCCAATCTAAAAATTGGGAACCACAGTTGCCAGTTGCGGTCTAGGAAGGATACCCATTTTGGGTCACTTCCTAGCCTCGTTGACAAAAAAAAATTAAAAAACTAATCTAACCTAATCTAGTGTGGGGTTCATTACCAACTATTTAATGAAATTGATTTACTACATTACTTAATGTGGTTCATTTTAAATTGGTATTGATTGTGAGGACTCGGTTTCGAGTTACCTTGCCCATGTTGCGATCTATGCTAGTCGATGGTTGTCCAGGATCCACCATCGAGGTATAGGTGTGAGGTATGGTCGAGTTTTAGGCAGCATTCTAGATCATGGATGTCTTCTACCTCTCAGAGCTCTCACAAATGCAGTTTCTTTCAAGAAAATAATAAAAAATTCAAATGGAAAAGGCTACTTATAGGTCCTCCTAATTTTGGTGGACCATAGATGACACATGCGGTCCCGAAATTAGGGTTTTCAGCCTCGCAGGTCCGACCTACGGTTCCCAAAATTTGAAAACTTCAACCGTAGACCGTACTCGTGGTTCACAACTAGCATTAAATGCACTCAAACCCCACCGTGGGAAGGTCTAAAATGACAAATTAATGACTCCTAATGGATAAAATTTCAAAAAGAGCAATCAATATTGCAAATTTGGTGATGTTCAAAGCACCAGGATCGATCAATAAATCAAAATTAACAAAAAAAATCAAATAATTAAAAACCAAATGCGCCTCGTATTTAGTAATTTACCCTATACACTTGGCGGTTGCAGCGACTTGCGATCCATGCAATCCGACAAGATGAGTAAATTACCATAAGGACATTTGGGGCAAAAATTGTCATCGTTGATCTGATATGCTTCTTTTCAATTCCTAAGAAGGCCTTTGAGGTTGGACTGCTCCATGGAAACGAGGCATTGCATGTCATTTCCTCTATGACATATTTTTAGAAAATCATTGATAAATTGATTCAACACAAAACTAATTGGATTTGCATCATTTCAATTCTCTAAGAAGGCTATTGTAGCTCGATTGCTCCTTGGGATAGAAATGTGCAATTACTATTAATAGTTGGAATCATAAGCTAAACTAGGCTTAGCCAAGTCATTAAAATGCTTAATTCTAAATTTTTTCAGATCATTCATTGTGGTCAAGCGACCTCGTCGCTTCATACATTGTCATTACCCTCATCGACTCGTCACTTGAGGGGGTAGTCATAATATCAAATCATAATCAAAATCAGTAGAAGATCCCTGAAATAGTAGATCCCTTGATCTTGTCAAAATTGTGTTCATCCTTGCGAATCATTGTCAACAACTATCATAAGCTTACCCCTTTGCTTGGGGAAAATAGAAAATATGATAATTTGTTTGTATCTCGTCTCCTTTCGGTTATATGGGCCTAACATACCTATTGAATGCACAAACGCTACTCGAATGAGATGATATGGGCACAAGCTTTTCAAAATGTAAGCCTTTCACCGAGTTGGAAGCAATGATTCTAGGATGCGCATCCTTTTGCAGGACCTGGGGCATCTAATGTTGATCCGACTAATGATCATCATAGAACCTTCGACATCATTTTAGGAGGTCTATTTTTTCTCAGCATTGTTCGATCTCACAATGCATCTCAAAAGGGGTATCTATAGACACCTAAAACATGTCATGTTGATGGCGACTACTCATATGGACATGCTACAAGACCATATGGAAGATCTTGGACAGACTCCAAGATAGAGTAGTGGTTCTAACCACTCAATTTGGGCTCCTTGGCCTATTCAATCTAAACCATAGCCGAGACCTACGGTCTATAGATTAAACCATGGTTGAGACCTACGGTTTACAGTCTAGACCACAACTATAACCTATGGTCTTAACTGAAGTTCAGTTGGCCTTCATCCAAGCCAAATTGGTTTGAACGACCATTTTTTCTAGAAGAATGTGGTTAAAGGATGAAAGCTTCCAATCCAACTATCCTAACCACCCCTTCTTGATCTTGGCTTCTCCATGAAGCCACCCCTAGCCCTTGGGACATCCTATAAGTACCCCTTTAAATTAGGGTAAATTAAGGAAGAGTGCATTTGGAGATCAAAGCAGTGAAGCCTTGTTGAACTATGGACTCACTTGAGTGCATAGAGAGAGCCTTGTTGTCATCACCATTGTCAATTTATCAAGCATCATGACAATCATGCCATGGATGCCCTAAGGAGCTAGAATGCCAAGAAATGCCAATTTGGGCAAACGGAGGCCCTATTCAACAATTCAACCACCAAACCTGTCAGAGGACACTGAGGCGACCCTTGATCATCAATTTGACAAGGAGGATCAAGCCCACTACCCTTGAAATTGGAGGGTAAACCTACTTGGTTGCTCACCGTGGCTTTCAGCCATGGTTTATAGTGCAGACCGCTCATTAGAGCTACGGTTTACCATAGGTATAAGATCTCCTTACTATTCTTGTTTCAGATTACTTAATTAGATTAGATTAATCATTTGCATGGTTAAAATAGGGTTTTAGAGATCTCTGACCCATAGATTTAGTTTTTAGAGTAATTCTAGTACATTAGTGTAGAATATGCAAGAATGGTTTCTTTTTATGCTTTCATGCTCTATTTCATTTAATTGGACCATTCAATACTTAGTTGCAATAGTCTTTTATGCATTTCCATGAATCTTTACTAATTTGGCATAGTTTAGATGTGTTTTTCATGCTTTCTTGATTATATGCTTTTCATGGCTTTTTCATGCATCAATCCTTCAAAGGGCCTCATCACGAGAGGTTGCCTATTTGTATAACATTCTTGTGTTGTTTCTTGATCATAGGAAATAGGTTTAAAGGGAGCTTCAATTGTTCAAACACCTTCCTCAATGCGAAGAAGAGGGTTAACTCCACCCTAGAGCAGTTTGTGACTATTTGGAAAAGCAATAATAGTGTGCCTACCCCATTGAGGGCTTTGGCATTGTATTGATTGTATCAACATTTGGGTGACCCTAAGAGGGGCATGATTGTAATCGAGATTCACTTCCAATATTAATAAAATAAACACACATTTTCATTGTTATATGCAATCTTGTTATCTTGTCATGCTTTTATGTTGATTTCCATTAATGCAATAGCTAGGTGTACGCTTTTTGGGATAGATCAGAGTATTCTTAAGAGTTAAACCCATGAAAGTGCTATCATCTATATCAATATGGATCCCTATTATGTCGATAAATTTGAAATCCTTGAGAGGATAATTCTAGTAGCCTATAGACTCACCTTACCATCCAACCTATCAAATATCCACAATTCTTTTTGTGTGTCGCTGCTTAGAAAATATATTGTAGATCCTAACCATGTGTGGGATGTTACAAAACTATAGATGTTATCTCCATCAATCATTGATTTTAGGCCAGTGAATATTATAGAGTTTCATCCCAAAATTATGAGGAAAAAAACTCTAAAATTATGCAACCTCCAATGGGACCAATTTTTAGAGAAAAGTACCACTTGGGAAAAAGTGGACGAGATGAAAAGATATTTTTCTTACTTGTTTGAATGAAAATGTATTGTGATGTTTATTACAAGAAAATATAGAGGACTCTATTTAGTACAAATGGATTAGTGCATCATGAGCCACCTTGGTGAGACTCATTTATGAGATGGACTATGTATTGATTGGATATTTCAATGCTTAGTATTTATTGCAATAAGTATGGTTAATTTGAAATTATTACTTTGGTTATATTTTTGTGAGAATATGGCTCTACTAATGTTATGCATACTTGTAGGTATAGGTACTCTCATGTATGGGAAAGGAAGTTGACCACTAATAACAAGATACAAAAAATAGGGAAATGATATACAGTCTAAGTGACAATAGTTCCAGAGTAGGAATTACCTAGGGTAGAATTTACCCGTATGTAGATGCATTCATAATAATATTTGATGGTAATCATCATCAACCAAAACCATCCATGGAAATAAGTTGGTAATCTAGAAGTTACCATAAGTCTTCTATTTGAGGACAAGGGCAGATTGGAGAAGTATTACTTCTATTGCTTGTTTGCTTCAAGTAATGCTTATCTTTGGATTGATTCTTGAATGGATGGAATTAAGATTTTCATTTATGTGGAATAAATATTGTAGCTTAAAAGAAAGAATATATATATATATATATATATATATATATATATATATATATATATATATATATATATTATGCTTAATATGGAATAGACATTGAAATCTATTCTTTTGGTTGATTAAATAAAAAAAAGTTTATTCAATGCATTATTTAAGGTTGTTTTAAAAAGGAGGTTTCAAAGCAACATAAAAGAATGAGTGACTTGCCTTTTAAAGACCCCATGATGGAATTAATAATAATATTGTTATTATTAATAACAAAGCATCATGGGCAGCAAGTCGATTAACCACCTTTCTTTCCAAGAATGCCTTGTAACAGTTTGAAGAATGTTACATGGGCGTGGATATTCTTGCTAGGGAAAGGGGGGGGAATGAAAGTAAGAGGACGGAAATAGATTTTTGGGATAAAATAAAAAAAAATAAGGAAATGAGGAGCATAGAAGGAAATAGCGAAAACAAGCTAGGTACACCATACAAAGGAGCTACGAACATATAGTTCAAGTGGGTCTTCATCACATGATTGCCTTGAATAAAGTAATGTTAATCCTTAATGCTTGTTTGGTTCATCAGGGTTTAATATTTTGGTTATTGTTGGATATGTTTTATTAATGAAAATGTTTTAGTGTTGCTTCCAAGTTAAACCTATGATGGTTTCAATTGGAAAATGAAAACATTTTAGTGTTGCTACCATGTTAAACATGTGTTGGTTTCAATTGGAAAATGAAAATATTTTAGTGTTGCTACCATGTTAAACCTATGTTGGATTCAATTGGAAAATAAAAATATTTTAATATTGTTGCCTTGTTAAACATGTGTTGGTTGAAACTGGAATAGTGAAAATATTTTGATATTTGTTGGTTTTATAATGAAATATGTTTGTGATTGATGCCATGAAAAACCCGAGCTGGTTGATTTTTAAAATAAATATTTTACTTACATTGATTTGCTTAGACTTTGTTGTTGGTTTAAAATAAAGGATGGAATTGCTATAATGCAGCTAGGATTTATTATAATGCTAGTAAAGCCTTTATTAAAGTTACTTGGTAACTTGTGCCAAGTATTTTAGAGTAGGAAAACATCTTATTGTATTGATATTATATATGTTGTTTTGACTTTATTATAATAAGGAAAAATTACATTTGAATATTGTAATTAATATGATTCCTATGCATTTCCTTTTTAGGATGTAAGCATTATTGTAGAGTCTCCATGAGTTCTTAACATTATAAATATGGTTTTATAATGTGAGGAAGTGGAGCATGTAAGATGAGAGCTTACTATATACTTTAATTAGAATACCATTGTGGTTGGTGGTTTTAAAGTTATTTGTGTTCCTTTTTGCTTAAAATAAAAGATTGTTTAGTGATGCTACTTTTAAGAGGAAAATGGATGTTTTCCTTGGTGTTTTAAAAATAAAATAGAGGATATGGATAAAATTTTCTCTTAGCTAAATTAATAACACATGTGGGAAAGCATGGTTATGGTATTTATTTTTAGAGTAATTTTATGCCATGTTGTAAGCTCTAGTGTGGTATCTCTTGGAGGTATTGTAAATAGACATGGATTTTATTTACAAGAAGGAAATTTATGGGGTTTCCTTGAGACTAATTGAAATAGAATGACTTATTCAGTAAGCTATTGGTTTGAATTAATGCATTGTTTTATAAAAAAAGCATATAGTTATACATTGTCAAGAAAAAAAAGGAGAGTTTTCCTAATCCCTCTTTCAATCTAGTTAAATGTTGGAAGGAGAATACACAAAATTATGGACCTACAATTTTATATTTAAGCATGAATATTGAAATGAAGATATGTAGATATTTATAAAGTTTTTAAGAAGTTTATTATTGTCTATTGTTATAAAAATATTGTTGAAGATTGAATATTATGAGCTCTTTTTAGTTCACATCATCATGTAAGCTTTACGATTAAGAAGGTTGCATTGTTTGAAAAGAATCCATGAATGTAGAGATATTTTATTTAAGTCTCATGAATAAAAATGGGTTTGTTTTATGATTTCTTAGAACAATGATAATTATGAAGCATTTCTCTTTGAAATATTTAACATTTGTGTTAATATTATTGTAAATATTTTCCTCATGTATGGTAATTAAAGCTAAATTTAAATGAGGCATTGATTAATCTTGATGTTTTTACTTTCTTAAGTGTTGTTTAAGTAAGTGGATTAATGCTTTGTAATATGCTTATGGAATTTTTTGGAAATGTGTTGAATATTTTCCATGTTATTCTAGTGGGGTTAACTCTAAAAGGTAGTGGACACTCTCCATGTATTCTCATTGGTAGATTGTTTAGGGTTTTTAAGCTATTTTTAGATAAATATGAGTTACTTTAGGTTAATATATTTGAACCCATGGTTTTATGACCATGGTATTGTAAAATTCATTCTTTTTTTATTGTTATTAAATTGCACTTGCATCAGGGTTTGATGAGAGATGAACATTATTGTATTGGAGATGATTAATTTTATATAATAAGGAGATATTACTATGCTAGGTTTTTTCTTTAAAGGGTTTTCCCAGGTGAAATTTTATGTTATATGTGTATCTATTATCTTCTTCTTTTGATTTTGAATTTACTATTTTTCTAGATTTAGTGTATTAGGTATTTTTACTTTTCAATTGGTATCAAAGCTAAGTTTTAGCTTTGTTTGAGGAGTAAGGGTTTCAACCCCATGATAAATTAATTCTTGAGTTGAAGTTGTACATGGAAGAATCCAGGTAAAGAAAAATGACAAGAAGCACATGGGTAGAGATTGAAAATTTTAATGGATAGAATTTTGAATTATGGAAACTCAAAATGGAGGATTTATTGGTTGGTTGATAGAGATCAGTAGATTGTGGTCTTAGGAATTATAACCACCAAAGAGGCTCACACCTAATCTAACTATCATAATCGAAGAAAAATACACAAATAGGTATGCATAATTTGTTAACAAGAAATAACGTGAATACAAGGCATCCTTTATTAATTTCAATGAAGTCAAATTACAGATTCGTCCCTCTTAGGGATACCCATTTGATACATTAATTACAATTGTATTTAATCCCTAACAAGGGTAGGTGTGATAAAAATGCCCCTCAGGGTAACACAAATAGCTCTAGGGTGTCGATGACCCTCTTCTTTGCAATGGGGAAGGGATTGGATGCTTTATCTCTCCTTTGGAACTATTCCCTACGGTTAAGAAACAACAAGAATGTCAAAAATATAGGCAGCCTCTCATGATGAGGCCCTTTTAGGTAAAATGTATAATGACATCATTAACATGCATAATCAAGAAAGCATAAAGAAAGCTGCTAAACTATGCAAAGTAAATTAAGATTGAAGTAATAGCATAAAGTAAAATAACATCTACACTATGCATGGATAAAATATATAAAATGAAGCATAAACATGCATAAAGAAAGCATTTTAGTCCTAATTGAAACATAAGCATAAAATGTGAATCTATCCTAGTTCTATGGTCAGAAGTATTCTAAAATGCTATTAAATCAAAAAAATGGCTAATCTAACCTAACTTGTCGAACAAAAAAGAAAAGAGTAAGGTGATCTATAACCTGTTGCAAACTGTAGCTCTGGTGAGCGGTCTGCACTATGAACCATGACTGATAGCCAATGGTTTGACCTCTAATGAGTTTACCCTCAAAATCAGGGGTAGTGGGCTCAATATCCTTGTCCAAATTGATGTTCAAGGGTCACCTTCATTGTCCTCAAACTGATTTTATGGTCAATTTGATGTGAAAGGCCTTCGCTTGCCCGAATTTACATTTCTTGATCCTCATAAGCACCTAGGGCATCCATAATGTAATTATTCATGAATGGTGGTAAAAGGGTCAGGGATTAAGTGTAATAGCTCTATCTCTTAGTATACTCAGTTTGAGTGTACAATTTTCCAGGGCTTCGCTGCTCAAATATCCAATGCTTGCTCTCTTTTTTTTCTGATTTGGAAAAGGGTACTTATAGCATGTCCCTAGGGCTAGGAGTGTCTTCATGGAGAAGACAAGACCAATAAGGTTGGTTAGGATAGTTGGGATGGTAGCCTCTAGAATCTTCCATCCTTCAACTACCTCCTTCTAGATAATCTAGCCATTCCAACCGATTTGTCTTGGATGGAAGTGTAGACACCAAAACAGCACCAATCCGATTATGTGACTACAAACACTGATCACATTAACACACACAGCCCCCAAGGTAGCCCCCAGAGGTTAAAAAATGGTTCTAACCACTTACACAGCAGTTTTGCAAGTCAAAAATCAGTTTGGCACCTTTTAGACACTTTATTTCTTATTCGTCCCACCCGGGGACGAGTGCGAATTTGTACTCGTCCTACCCAAGGACGAGTATGGATTTGTACTCGTTTCACCCAGGGACGATTACTAGCGCTCGCTTCTGGGTGGGACGAATGCCGGGTTTGACCGAGCAAAAAGTCGGACCTCGGCGCATGACAACTCGGAACTACCACTCGGCTTTTCATGCATGACATAGGAGTGCGAGTGAGTTCTTTTGACAACACACATCTGCAAATTGACTTTCCCTTCGTTGCATGGGAAGGAGAGTAAGCTTTTTAAGACAACTCAGATTTGCCACTTAGCTATCCCTTCATTGCATGGGAGTGCAAGTGAGCTTTTCTAAAACATGCAAAGACATGCACAGAGGCAGTTAAGAAGCCCTTGATCAAGAAGAAGTCTTCTCTTCACAAACAAAAGCATTCATGCAAAGAAACACTTTTGCATGTTAATTCAAAAAGACCCCTTGGGTCTATAAAAATGGTGAGTTTCCTCACCCAAAACATATACAGAGAAGGAGCATTTTGAGCGACGAAGTCTTGCTAGTTCACTTACTGGCGATTTGTGCTTTCATAATCGTGGTATTTCTTTTAGTTTCATGTTTATGCTTTTGTCAAGTTTTTCATTTCATTTAGATTCATTTCAACCATCGTTAGATTCATCTTTTATTTTTCATACACAGGTGCTACTGACTTTCTTGTTTGTTTCTTTGAGTGCAGAGTTGCAACATTAGAGGAGCGACGAGGAGTCTACCTTACCAACGCAAGCGGCGGCAACATTTGGCCCGCCCATTCCAAACGTGGGCATGCGGAAGGAGGAAGACTAAGTCACAAATTGTAACAAAGACCAATTTAACGCTCCTAGCCCCTAAAAAGGGAGGAGACGTCTATGTAACCGAGGATAAGAAATTTGAATAAAGAGGGCTGTGATTTCCTTACATCTTTTCTTTCGTCTCCAATTTATCTCCTTTCCTTGTTTTTGTGCATAGGATTAAAGCGTTACATTTCGTCTTATATTGCATAGTTATAGTTTTCCTTTTGCTTCCGAAATCTCGTGCTTTCAATGGCGATCACGGTGGGACCTCTGTCCTCTATTTTTTTTTAGGTTAACTTACTGATCTAAAATTGCTTGTTTTTTTACAGGTACCTATTTTTCAACATCGGACTGTTATTCGTCTCTGCAAGTGACGATTACAAAATTGTTACTCGTCTCACCCCGGGACGAATAAACTATTCGTTCCACCCTGTGACGATTACGGTTCTGTTATTCGCCTCACCCAGGGACGATTATAGATCTGTGCAAATTTTTAGAGCAAATCAGAAATTTCCGATTAGGCAGAGAAGAGGTAGGGTTTTTTTTTTACAGCTTCTGTTAAATTTCTGTTTTTCTGTTTTCGGTTTTCGGTTTGAATGGCTTAGGGAAAGATTTCTTTTCGTTTGCTTGTTTCAATTTTGCAAAATTAAAACGAACCCCACACATCACGTTACATTTTAAACCAAGGCGTTGGTCGTAAGACCCCAACCCTTGAGCAAGACCAACGGTGGGTTCATCACCACCTTGGCTTAGCTTTGCATCCATTCCCCGATTGTCAACCGTTGTTAGGCGTAAATCCTGACGAAAGCTGACCGAGTGTCGCTGGGGTGATTCCCATGCGCGCGAGGATAAGTCTTCTATGGTAGGTGCCATTAACAGGACAATCCCCCTTCCGTACCGCCTACGTACCACGTACCATCTGCTCTCACGTACCTATAGTCTCCCTCTCGTAAGGGCGGGTATATAGAGAGGTTGGTATATCGGCCTGGCTGGTATATTGAAGGGGCGACCATTTTGGGAGTTATAAGAGCCTTCATAATTGCATTTAAAAGTTTCACAAAATTTTCAAAAAAAACAAAACAAAACAACAAAAACACACTAAACCAGATTTAGGGCACACTATTAATCTTTAAAAGAGATAATCATTGCTTGTGTGTGTATGCTATTTTCTGTTTAGACAAAAAAAATCAAAAATCAAAAAAAAATCATAAACAAAGATAAAAATCTACGCATTTTGTCACTCGCTCCAAAAGCTCCAAGGATTCCTGCAATCGCTTGGTCACCCCAAAATGCTCCAAAGGTGTCCATGAACCCTTTGGTCAACCCAAAAGCGCCCTAAGGTTCCCATAAGTGATGCAGGACCATCCAACAAAATATGGGAAATTTTATATTTTTCTCTAAATTTTAGTGCATCTTGTCGGGGCCATAACTTCTCAACCGTAGCTCCGATTGACTTGAAATTTTACAGGGAGTTAGTTGGGATAATTTTAAACAAATATAATTCCCTAGAATTCTATTTTCCCAGAAAGTTAGTTTTCGGGGCCAAATTCCATCATCTAGTGCCCCAAAATTAGGTTTTAAAATTGGGCACGCCCAATTTTTTGCACTTTTTGAGCTGTTCGAAGGTCAATATCTCCTAATGTATTTAGAGTTAGGACTTGAGACTTCATTTTTGTCTTATCTACTGTAAGAGGGATGCGCACACCAATTTTGGGCCCCATCTGACTCATTTCAATTTTTAGGGTTTTTAGAGAGACATCGCCATGGTGCTCACCCGTAGTCAAGCCCACTCATGGGCAGATGCTGTGGAGAATGTCCAAAGAAGCACGAGTCACATCCGTTATAGTCCCCAAGATTTGGTCATACCACCTTGGCGACCTAACACACAAGGCAGTCCCCTCCACACCTTAACGGAAAGGGACTATAGGGGCACCTCTTCTAGGGGCACTCCTGTTCAGCATAGCACCCAACACGCACCCTCCCATGAGGGGTACATCCATAGGAGAGCTCCCTTAGATGCTCGCTATGAGTGGTCACCATGCAATGAAGCACTAGGTCAACATAGGGTTCGACGGGAGGAACCACATGATTACACTATCCCTCCTTCACCCCCTCTAGTTGTCAGGACTACAAGGACAAATACAGAGCACAAGGCTCCTCGGGCGGGGCGAGCCAACTCTTCCCGTTCCTCTTTCACTTACAAAAGAGAGCACGAGGAAAACCCTTACCTTCCTCAAGAACAATATACATCGCAGGAGCAACATGCCTCCGCAATTGCTAGCTATCAGGATTACCTACTGAGGCCAAAGCCTCGGGGGAATGCCGCTACCCCCAACAGAGGGAGGCGACCTATAGAGATCTCGGATCACCATGACCGGGATAGATATCTAGGAGAGGCATCTAGGCCTTCTAGACATGAGACAGTAGGACCAACTATCTTAGAATCTGCCAAGCATATTGCACGTCGGATGCAACTCACGATACTTGAGCTAGAACAACAACAGTTAGAGCAACAATATCTTTTAAATCAAGAGTGCCTTCAGCGCCAGGAGGATGAGTTGTTACAACACACTATGCAGGCGAAGACTCCAACCCCTCGCATGCATAAGACAAAACATTATGAGAAACACAACTGGGTGCAAGACAAGTCTCTACGACCTTATCAAACATTGCCCTCGATGCCTCCTAGACTTGAGCGGGAGGCCAATCCTAAGACCAATGACGGGTGCCTTCTTCAGGCGCCCACCCAGGTTCATGGACCACCCCCAAAAATTCTTCAAGAAGCCTCTCGAGGAACTCTGAGCTAGAAAAAGAGTGGAATGAAATGAAATACCAAAGCATGGGGGTGCTATTCGGTCATCCCTCTCAAGGCATCAAGTTTCCCACAACTTGCAACGGGAACAAATCAAACAGGAGGAGCTCAAATCCCTTGATACAAGCAATGCGCTACCCAAGCACTTAGAGTCGGTAGAGACCAAGATTTTGGGGCCCCAAAAGCCCAACTCACGTGAAACTCCTCTCAAAGAGGATCAACCCCTGGTTGTAGAGCTACCTGATGACGAGGTCTTCCATATCTCAGAATCACCAGATTCTGATGAGCCTGACTCTCTCGCCAAAGACGAGTCAGCATATGCAATAGTGCCATGGGACCCGTTCGAGTCTGACAGCACTAATTCACAGGTGGTCCCCATGGATGAGCATCACAAAATTCTCCTAACATTACTCCCTTTGGAGGCTCCCATCGAGCCCGTGCCATTGCCAAAAAATCAGGTCCCCCTGCAAAGCGCGAAACAACTCCATGAGGACCACATCAATCTGCTCGAACAAGAAGAGCTTAACATGTCGCAGATAGCTATCGAGGCCAACGAGGGCCTTTGGATCACTGACAATGATTACGAAGATGAAACTGAGATGGCTTATCTCAATCATGCACGACGACACAATCACCCTGTCACCCATGACGAACTAATGGCCCAACTAGGCATAAGACTAGGGCATGAGTGGCGCATAGACCCGACCCACTGGCATCACATGTTGATCCCACTCCTTTGGGAAGATCGCGAGCACCTTCCACCCAGAGATATCATAGCACCATCAGTGCCGAAGGCAGACCTTGCCCTCCTATCCGTGCATAAGGCCGATCCATTCGTGCCAATTCCTATAGAGCCAGATCCGATGCACAAAGATCATCACGTGGGGGTACCTCTATTCCCTGAAGAGCCAGTGGGTTACACCAAAAGCTCCAAAGGTGTCCATAAACCCTTTGGTCAAACCAAACGCTCCAAAGGTGTCCATAAACCCTTTGGTCAAACCAAACGCTCCAAAGATGTCCATAAACCCTTTGGTCAAACCAAAAGCTCCAAGGATTATCGCAATCTCTTGGTCATCCCAAAAGCTCCAAGGATTATCACAATCACTTGGTCACCCCAAAAGCTCCAAGGATTATCGCAATCACTTGGTCACCCCAAAAGGCTCCAAGGATTATCGCAATCGCTTGGTCATCCCAAAAGCTCCAAGGATTATCGCAATCTCTTGGTCAATCCCAAAAGCTCCAAGGATTATCACAATCACTTGGTCACCCCAAAAGCTCCAAGGATTATCGCAATCACTTGGTCACCCCAAAAGGCTCCAAGGATTATCGCAATCGCTTGGTCATCCCAAAAGCTCCAAGGATTATCGCAATCTCTTGGTCAACCCCAAAAGCTCCAAGGATTATCGCAATCGCTTGGTCATCCCAAAAAGCTCCAAGGATTATCGCAATCTCTTGGTCATCCCAAAAGCTCCAAGGATTATCGCAATCACTTGGTCACCCCAAAAAGCTCCAAGGATTATCGCAATCTCTTGGTCACCCCAAAAGCTCCAAGGATTATCGCAATCGCTTGGTCATCCCAAAAAGCTCCAAGGATTATCGCAATCGCTTGGTCATCCCAAAAGCTCCAAGGATTATCGCAATCGCTTGGTCATCCCAAAAGCTCCAAGGATTATCGCAATCGCTTGGTCATCCCAAAAGCTCCAAGGATTATCGCAATCTCTTGGTCATCCCAAAAGGCTCCAAGGATTATCGCAATCGCTTGGTCATCCCAAAAGCTCCAAGGATTATCGCAATCGCTTGGTCATCCCAAAAGCTCCAAGGATTATCGCAATCTCTTGGTCATCCCAAAAGCTCCAAGGATTATCGCAATCTCTTGGTCATCCCAAAAGCTCCAAGGATTATCGCAATCGCTTGGTCATCCCAAAAGCTCCAAGGATTATCGCAATCTCTTGGTCATCCCAAAAAGCTCCAAGGATTATCGCAATCTCTTGGTCATCCCAAAAGCTCCAAGGATTATCGCAATCACTTGGTCATCCCAAAAAGCTCCAAGGATTATCGCAATCTCTTGGTCATCCCAAAAAGCTCCAAGGATTATCGCAATCTCTTGGTCATCCCAAAAAGCTCCAAGGATTATCACAATCTCTTGGTCACCCCAAAAGCTCCAAGGATTATCACAATCACTTGGTCACCCCAAAATGCTCCAAGGATTATCGCAATCCCTTGGTCATCCCAAAAGCTCCAAGGATTATCACAATCACTTGGTCACCCCAAAAGCTCCAAGGATTATCATAATCACTTGGTCAACATAAGTATTCAAAAATCAACAAAAACAACACAAAAATCAAAATCACAAAAACATTTGCATTTCAATTCCATGCATTCTCATAACACATCAAAATTACAAAAACAATTGCATTTCAATTCCATGCATACTCATAAAAAAACAAAATCACAAAAACATTTGCATTTTCCATACATTCTCATAAAAAAAAAAAAACGAAATCACCAAAACATTTGCATGCATTTTCATAAAAATCAAAATACAAAAATATAGGTTGCATTAAACATTGCATCCATCCCTTGCATACTTCGATAGGTCATACAAGTCAAAAGCACCATAGGCTGTCATTACTTGGCAATTCCATCATTTCCACCTCAAATCCATTTCCATAAACGCATACATCCAGAGATATCACCTTTTTATTTTAGCATAGTCAGTTGTCTCCTAATGTATATAGGGTTTTCGTCATTCAGATGTCTTTAAATTTCTAGCCAAAAGCTGTACACAGTTAAACAGATTTTACACGGGAAAGTTTTACTTGGATCACACCTTGTTACGTCACGTCCCAACACAAATTAACACACATATAAAAATTCCTAAGTTGTGTGAACGAAAGATGAAACCTGCACCGTAATCCCGGTTACCATAAGCGAAACGGCTATCTTGCTTATCCCCCTGTGCAATTGACCCTAGGAATGCTGAGAGTTGGCAAAAGGACAAGCATCCTCCCTACCCAATTCCCCATGAATCCCAAGTTCTCAAAAGTTGCAAAAACATCAAAAATTTGCAAAACGTCAAAACACTAAAATTTGACATCCTACAGTGCACACATCAAAAGGCACAAACAATAGTGATTCTCGTCACTCCATATTCAAATCCCTTGCTCAAAAAAAAAAAAAAAAAAAAAGACGAGTACTATCATAAAAATAAACAGTGATCTTATCACTATAAAGAGCAAGTATCCCAATACAATTGAAGAAAAGAAGGGAGTCGAACTTGAATCCCTGGAATTCTCAGCATTTTGACAGGTCATGAGGCAAGCTTCGATACCGGTTTGGTTGATAGCCTATCGGTCACTGATAGTAAACCTCCCGCATGACGATATATCCGTCACATTAACTTGTGTATAGATCAATGTTTGCATGTGGATGAGCTAGCTTATGGTATCCTAGATAGCATCGCAGATTAATCTAACTAAATACAATCAAGGAGTTAGTGGAGCTAATTAGGTGATCCTCAGTACAAGTTCGGTTGAAAGCCCATCTGGCACTGGCGGTATCCTGATGAATAACACATAAACGAACTCAATTGCACACACAGGGATGTGAAATAACTTGGTTAAATTCAAGTCGAATTTATACCTTGTTCAAAAGTCTTGCGAGATAAATGTACAGTCTTGGCTAGTTAGTTAAAATATCTGAATCTAAGAAAAGCTTAACTACATTTTAAAAACAACTGTCACATTTTATTCCGTACATCACCATCAAAATATATGCAAAATACAAAAACAAAGTTTTCACATGCAAAGTCATTCCACAAAGTCATCCCATTAGTATAGCAAGTCAGTCAAATCTTGTACGAGTCTATGGTGCATCGGCACATCATCAACACCTCATTTCATTCATTCCCTATCCATACATCATACAAATTAAAAACATCACATTCATAATCACCTCTGCATACATCAAACACATACATAAAAACACGCAACAACAAAAAAAAAAAAAAACAAACAAACACAACAAAACAACCAAAATATAAAAATGACAAATGCCAACAAAAACACTAAAAATTGCCGGACAAAAGTGCTCTTGCACTTAACCTCTTGGCATAAGAAAATTGATGTCGGGGTCTACCTTGTCGTTATCCTACTCCCCAAGAAGGCTACCATAGCCGGACCGCTCCACGGGAAGACGGATTTTCGCCCATGTTACCCCCAAATGGCATCCCAAAATGGGTTCACACCCACCAAAAATAGGTCCAAAAAAAATCGAGAAATTGCTCGCGCATTCAACGGACAACATCTGAAGGCACCCTCACTTAAGTCATCTTGGGTCAAGCGACTCGTCGCTTTTCTCATGTCAGTCATTCCTTCATCGATTCGTCGCTTGAGGGGGTAGTCACACTTAAGTCACCAATCAACAACAACACACCCAATCAAGGCAATGGCATGCATTCAAAGAATCATTGACAAAGACAATCACGCTCTTGCTTGGGGCAGCAAACAAGCAATAATCACAAAATTGATCAAACACTTGGCATTCCCGAAGCATGAACACAAGGTTCCCCCGTGGATAAAAGGTTATGCCCTTTGCCTATTCATGATCGATCAATGTCCAAGCTCAAGTCACACCTCACCAAAATAGGTTAATACTTGAAATCAAATTCCTTAGCTCGTCAGAAGCAAGGATTCAAGAATGCATGCCCTTTCCATACTTGGGGCATCAAGAGTTGGTTAGGTTACTGAGAAACCCTAATCATTAGTGCTTTGGTTATCTATTTTTGCTCGGCGCTGTGCCATGCACAACGCTTCCCAAAAAGGGGCATCTGTAGACACCAAAACAGCACCAATCCGATTATGTGACTACAAACACTGATCACATTAACACACACAGCCCCCAGGGTAGCCCCTAGAGGTTAAACAGTGGTTCTAACCACTTACACAACAGTTTTGCAAGTCAAAAATCAGTTTGGCACCTTTTAGACACTTTATTTCTTATTCGTCCCACCCAGGGACGAGTGCGAATTTGTACTCGTCCTACCCAAGGACGAGTATGGATTTGTACTCGTTTCACCCAGGGACGATTACTAGCGATCGCTTCCGGGTGGGACGAATGCCAGGTTTGACCAGCAAAAAGTCAGACCTCAGCGCATGACAACTCAGAACTACCACTCAGCTTTTCATGCATGACATAGGAGTGCGAGTGAGTTCTTTTGACAACACACATCTGCCAATTGACTTTCCCTTCACTGCATGGGAAGGAGAGTAAGCTTTTTAAGACAACTCGGATTTGCCACTTAGCTATCCCTTCATTGCATGGGAGTGCAAGTGAGCTTTTCTAAAACATGCAAAGACATGCACAGAGGCAGTTAAGAAGCCCTTGATCAAGAAGAAGTCTTCTCTTCACAAACAAAAGCATTCATGCAAAGAAACACTTTTGCATGTTAATTCAAAGAGACCCCTTGGGTCTATAAAAAGGTGAGTTTCCTCACCCAAAATATACGAGAGAAGGAGCATTTTGAGCGACGAAGTGCTGCTAGTTCACTTACTGGCGATTTGTGCTTTCATAATCGTGGTATTTCTTTTAGTTTCATGTTTATGCTTTTGTCAAGTTTTTCATTTCATTTAGATTCATTTCAACCATCGTTAGATTCATCTTTTATTTTTCATACACAAGTGCTACTGACTTTCTTGTTTGTTTCTTTGAGTGCGAGTTGCGGCATTAGAGGAGCGGCGAGGAGTCTACCTTACCAACGCAAGCGGCGGCAACATTTGGCCCGCCCATTCCAAACGTGGGCATGCGGAAGGAGGAAGACTAAGTCACAAATTGTAACAAAGACCAATTTAACGCTCCTAGCCCCTAAAAAGGGAGGAGACGTCTATGTAACCGAGGATAAGAAATTTGAATAAAGAGGGCTGTGATTTCCTTACATCTTTTCTTTCGTCTCCAATTTATCTCCTTTCCTTGTTTTTGTGCATAGGATTAAAGCGTTACATTTCGTCTTATATTGCATAGTTATAGTTTTCCTTTTGCTTTCGGAATCTCGTGCTTTCAGGAAGACCTAATTGAACTTTAGTTAATACTATAGGTCATAGTTGCGGTCTAGACTGCAGATCGCAAGTGTCAACCGTGGTTTAGACTGGAGACCGTAGGTCTGGGCTGTGGTTAAGACTACTTAGGCCAAAATACCTAAATTGAGTGGTTAGAACCACTGCTCTATCTTGGAGTCTATCCAATATCCTCCATATGGTCTTGTAGCATGTCCATATGAGTAGCCGCCCTTGACATAATACATTTTAGGTGTCTATAGATGCCACTTTTGAGATGCGTTGTGAGATTGAACAACGCTGAGCAAAAACATACATAATAAAATGATGTCTAATATTCTATGATGATCATTAACATTAGATGCTCCAGGTCCAGCAAAAGGACGAACATCTTGGAATTATTGCTTCCAGCTTGTGAAAGGCTTATATTTTGACAAGTCTACTCTCATCATTAGATGTTTAGATAGCACCAATACCAAGTATGGGTATCTTATGACCCATAAATCCAAAGGATGAGAGTTACAAACCAATTATAATATTTGCTATTTGCCCCAAGCAAAGGGGGAAGCTTATGATAGTTGTTGACAATGATTCACAAGAACAAACACAATTTTGACAAGATCAGGGGATCTATGATCTCAGGGATCTTCTACTGACTTTGATTATGATTATGAAATTATGACTACCCCTCAAGTGATGAGTTTATGAGGGTAATGACAATGTATGGAGCAATGAAATCGCTTGACCATAATGAATGATAAAGAACAAATTAAGATTCGAGTCTTTTAATGCCTTGGCTAGGCCTAGTTCAGCTTATGATTATAACTCTTAGGAGTATTGGCACATTTCTATCCCCTGGAGTAGTCAGGCTGCAATAGCCATATTAAGGAATCAAAATGATACAAGTGCAATTAGACTCGTGTTGAATCATATTTGTCGATGATTTTCTAAAAAATGTCATAAAATAAATAACAATTTTACCCCAAATGTCCTTATGGTTATTTACTCATCTTACTGGATTGCATGGATCGCAAATAACTGCAACCGCCAAGTGTATAGGATAAATCACTAAATACGTTGCACATTTGGTTTTTTATTTTTTGTTTTTTTTGTTTTATTGTTTTAATTTTGCATGTATTTGATCGGTCCCGGTGCTTTTAACATCACCAAATTTACAATTTTAATCATTGATTTTGAATTTTTATCTGATGGAAGTCATTAATTTTCTCTTTTAGACCTTTCCACGATGGTATTTGAGTGCATTTAGTGCTAATTGTAGACCGTAGGTATGGTCTGTGATTTACATTTCCAAATTTTGGGAACCGCAGGTCAGACTTGTGGGTAGAAAACCCTAGTTCTAGAACTGTAGGTGTCAGTTGTTGTTTGCAGAGACTAGGAAAATCTATAAATTGAATTCCCATTTGAAAAATTTCATTATTTATTGGAAAAAACTAGCAATATGAGAGATCTGAGAGTGAGAAAACCCTTCCTAATCTAAAATTCTACCACAATCTATCATGATTACACTCCTCGACCTCGATGGCGGATCCTAATCAGCCATATACTAACTGGGGCCAAGGTGTGGGTAAGGTAACTCAAAATCGATACCACACACTCAATACCAGTAAAATGAACTACATTAAGTAATACATATAATTAACCTCACTAAACTACTAGTAATGAACCGCACTAGTCTAGGCTAACTTTAGGATTTTACTTTTATGCATTAGTGGTCTAGGAGGGTACCCAAAATGGGTGCTGCTCTGAAACCGTAGCTGGTAGTTGTGGTTCCCAGTTGGAAAATTGGGGACCACAAGTTTCAACTATGATTCCCAATTTGAAAATTGGGAACCGCAAGTTTAAGCTATGGTTCCCAATTTGCAAATTGGGGATTGCAGGTTTTAGTTGCGGTTTGCTGTTGTTGCATATATATTTTTTAAGCTCTAGTTAGCTAGATTTTGTCTTAAATTATGCTTTTTATTCTAGAGATTGACTTCTAGAGCCCAAGAGCCATATATTCTAAAGACTCTCTATGAGGCTTTATTCGATGATGATTGGGATTGGTTCCAAGCTGTTAGGTTTGGATACATCATGGATCTACCCATGATTAGGGTAGATCAATCCTACCTAACTGCATTGTCTTGACGTTGGAATGCGCAGACCAAAAAATTTCACCTACCTACAGGTGAAATAACTATTACTCTAGATGACATCTACAGGATCTTCAGGATCCCCATTGATGGCGAGGCCATATCTCCTATACCTCCAAGGTAAAGGAGGCTATTTTTGACACTATATTTAGCGACTAGAGCGAGGATGCTCAAGATACGATTGACCATAGAGAGGTACACATTGGTGAGTGGTACTACGAGGATGTCTTATCTGCATGGGAATCCCTCTTTATGCACCTCATAGTACAAATTATGCTTTTAGACTCTTTGAGCATGAGGATTCCATGGAACCTCCTGTCCACTACTTGGAGGGTGCTGCAGAGATCTACAGAGGTGCCTCTACTTCTAGCTTGGGGAAGCACCCTACTATGTCAGCTCTGTAGGGAGCTATACCAGATTACAAAGCATAGTTGTAAGGGCCTCAGTTGTAGTCTTATGTTACAGATCTGGGGGTGGTAGCACATTCAGATCGAGCATCCTGTAGATCTGCCATTATGGATTACTACTATTGCTGATGATCATTAGTTTTATGCTACCTACTGGCCTTATGAGGAGGAGGGTACCCATAGTAGGAGGCTCAAGAGGAGGGTGAGGTCCCTCCTGACAGTGTAGAGGGTCAACTCTTAACTTAGATGGCTAACTTGTAGAGTCAGCTAGGGCGATTCCACATGCAACAGCTAGAGCAAAACACTACTATCACCACTCTAGAGGTGAGAGTAGCTAACAGGGATAGGCACCTTACTGAGGTGCAAGATCAGATACAAGTTATGAATACGTAGGCTATATATGTAGAGGCCTAGTCTCAAATATTACAGACTACTCTAGAGTTAGTGTAGGTACATTGAACTATAGCAAAGGCAGAAACAAATGTCCTTCGGGTATCGAGGGGGGCTATGCCACCTCCCTAGGCTACTATAGGGCCTCTAATAGCACCAGTGATAGCACCAATAGCTACACATGATCTGATGAATGAGATAGAGCGACTACATAGTATGGTCATGAGGATCAACGATATGCATGCAACCCAAATTGCTCGCATTGATCAGCTAGTCAGTTATATTGAGATGCATGGGCTACAGGTTCTTGAGGATCCTTTCTCCTTAGAGTATTAGCATACTAGGTGTAGGACCTCAGGGCAGTCTATGGTGATATCAGGTCACAAGACTCATAGAATTGAGAGGACACATAGGTCTTCTAGCACACATGGGGTGACATCGTGTTCTAGGCCTAGAGATGTAGGGCATACTTCAGGGACTGCCAGTCAGGGGACTAGCCTGTTGCAGTCACCAGTTTCTCATGTGCTAGGTTCCTTAGGATTTGGAGGTAGGTAGGACCCACAACAGGACCCACCATAGGTGCCAACATAGACAGGAGAGCAGGCTCCAGAGCATAGTGCTGAGAGAGGCGATGAGAGCTCCGGTACAGAGGGAGTATACTAGACCTAGGCTCTACTAGATGCAGACTATACTTTTGGTATGTTTTACTCATTTTGAGTGTAAGGTCGAGGACCTACATGCTTTGTAGCCTATGGACATATTGATGCACTCCCTATGTACTCTGTTGGACACACACACAAACACACACATATATATATATATATGACTTGGTATTTTTGGCTCATTATGTGTATCTGATGTTTAATTTTGATTTTATGTTTATTTGATGCACATGGATGCAATGCTTATGTGATGCTATGTTGATATGATGCAATGTTTATATGATGCAATATTTATATGATGCAATGTATGGATGACATGCACTAGATAGCTATCTATTTTATTATGATGATGTTATGCAGTGATCTATATGATTAGATGTGCCATATATAATGGATGCAAATGGATATAGTATTTATTTTGAATGCATATTTATTTTTTGCTTTGTGGGCATGCGTTTATTTTTATGAATTTATGGCATGCTATGTGATGTATGGTAATGCATTATGTACATAATCATAATCTAATGGGAATGAACTTGTATGCTTTAATCACTTAAAACATAAAGAATGAATGTAAACTGTGTATATCAATTTTAAAATGCGACACCATAGAATGTATGACAATCATGCAAAATAATTGATAATTCTCATTACAAGAACTTAATCAATTAATAACCCATATATGAAATGCAGTGAAATGGATTGGTATAATGCTAATGAATGAATATGTTATTTTGTATATTTTTCTTTGCTGCACTATATATTCAGTGGTCGTCTAAACATCATTTTTGATATTCATGCGATATCTATCCTATATGTTTGATTGTGGTTTGTAAAATGCATTGTGAGGAATGAATGGCTCGTATTTTTGATGTTTAATGATATTTGGTATCTTGTTGCTATTAGAGAAATTTTTGGGGTTTTCCTTGAAACTCAAACACCCTAGTAGACTTCTCCAAAAATCACATGCTATCTGTACAAGGATTTTATTGGACAAGGCTTTTGTCGTGATAGACCCAACTATTCATTATCCTTGTGTGTGCATCTAAGTATTTTCATATAGATCATAAGCATACCCCGTATGTCAATCAGGACTCTTTCAACCCATATGTGAGATAGGGTTCCTCATACGATCATACCATCCTTGTTTCAACTTTGATTAGACTTATACAACTAGACAATCCTAGGTACCTAGAGCTAGCTCATATTGTAAATTGATCAAGGTTACCCCTCCAAATGCAGACAAGACTCTTTCAATCCATTGCTACATTTGGGGATCACCCAATAGACCTACCCCTCCTATTGCAGGTGAGACTCTTCCAACCCATTGCTGCGATCAAGGATCACTCTATAGCTTTCAAAAGGTGGACAATCCAAGGATTCAAGTTCTCACCCTTATTACTTTCTCATATGTAGTGATAAAAATCACTGTTAGTCCACGTGTTACCATTTTATTTGAGCAAGGGATTTTTATAGTGCTTTTGATTCACTATGTCACTTTATATTTTGAAATTAAAATTTGTACTTTTGCACTTTGTAACTTGGGATTTAAAATTTGTGACTTTGGGATTTATAGGGGAAATTATTGTCCTTTTGCCAAAGTACACCTTTCTAAATTGACTATTTGCAAGATAAGTAGGTCATGAAACCCATCTCTCTAGATACCTAAGACTGCTTTCATAGCTTTCATCATCTCTTGTCTTAGTAGGATTTTATATTATTTTTCTTAGTGACAAGATTTTGATATGTTGAAGCACTATCCCAACTAATGACCTTGTCTATAACAGCAAAGCAAGCTTTCTACAATATCTGAAGAACCCACTAGGTATGGCTAAGTGACTAGAAAAATTAATATACATACATATTTCTCTGCAACAGGTATCGTGTATGAATGTAATGAATTATGGTAAATGCAAGGGTGCATGATTGAAACGCAAATGTGCAATTATTTGTAAGATTTTGATAGACACATTACACTCTACTGTGCAATGCAACGGATGAAAAATGCCTAAATGCAATATGATGATGTGAATGCATATATGAAAATGCAAACTACAAAAGCAAATGTTTTTGGATTTTATGCTTTACCATTTTTTTGGAATTTAATATATTTTCAAATTTTTATACATTTTTGAGCTTTCATATTTGACCAAACGACGAGTATATATGCCTTTGGAGCTTTTTAGGGTTGACCAAGCAATTTTTAGAAATCCTTGGAGATTTTTGAATTGACCAAAGGTCTTATAGATGCCTTTGGAACCTTTTAGTTGACCAAACTCTCAGTAAGAGGGTGTGGAGCCTTTTAGGATGACCGAGAAGCTATAGGAACTCTCGGAGCCTTTGGGTTGACCAAGCGATTTTTAGAAATCCTTGGTGCCTTTTTGGGATGACCAAGTGGCTTTAAGCAACCCTCAAAGCCTTTGGGTTGACCAAGCAATTTTTATAAATCCTTGGTGCCTTTTGACTGACCAAAGGGCTTGTTGATTCCTTTGGAGATTTTTTTGACATGACCAAATCACTCGAATGAGAGCTTGGAGTCTTTTTGGATGACCAAGTAGTTATAGGAACTCTCGGAGCCTTTGGGTTGACCAAGCGATTTTATAAATCCTTGGTGCCTTTTTGATTGACCAAAGGGCTTATAGATGCCTTTGGAGTTTTTCTTGCTATGCCATCTAAGCATATAACACCTTAATATGGATGATGTTGAGAGGCTCAGGCTCTTCAAAACTCCCTAGCAACGTCAATCGATAGGTAACTAGACCAATCTTTTCAAATATGATATAGGGTCCTAGCCAATTAGCCATAAATTTGTCTCACATATCGGGTGACAAATTCGAGTTCTATTACTTTTCTTTTAGCACAAGATCCCCAACTTAAAAATATCTCTGGTGGACTTTGATATTGTAAGCTTGTTTGAGTTGCTCCTAATAAACACGGAGATGCTCAAGGGCATTCATGCGATGTTTATCGAGCAACATCAGTTGATATAGGCGAGCTTGTCGTGTGATGTCATCATCGATGAACTCTTTCAATGCGATGTGCAGCGTTGGAATTTCCAACTCTAAGGGCATAATGGCCTCAGTGTCGTATACTAGTGAAAATGGAGTTGCCCCAGTGGGAGTCTGAATGCTAGTTCTATAAGCCCATAATGCAAGGGGCAGCTGTGTATGCCAATCCTTGTGGTGTTCTTGCACTGTATTTTTCAATATGGCTACCACAATCTTTTTTGAGGCCTCAGCTTGCCCATTTGCATGTGGATAATATGGAGATGCAAAAATGTGTTTGATGTGGTACTTAAAGGTTAAAGCTCTCATAGTTTTTTTCTTAAAAGAAGTTCCATTATTCGAAACTATTTTGGATGGTACCCCAAAACAACTTATGATATGCTCCATTATGAACTCTACTATGCGAGCTCCCATGGTCATTGTTAAGGGAATGGCTTCCACCCACTTTGTAAAATACTCAATAGTCATAATGATGAATGTATGTCAGCCTGATGATGGGGGAGAGATCTTGCCAATTAGATCAAACCCCCACTAAGCAAATGGCCAAGCTGCTTGGATGGGCTATAAGGCCTATGATGGCAGGTATGTAATATTAGCATGATGCTAACATTTGATGCATTTCTTGACATACATTGTAATCCTTCTCCATAGTGGGCCAATAATAACCCATTCGAAGGATGCGCTTGATGATGGCCATGTCGCTAAAATGGCCACCACACGTACCATCATGAGCTTCTAAAATTGCCCAAGATGACTCTTGGGGCTCAAGAAAATAAAGGAGAACTCCATCATAACTTTGGTGGTACAAAATTTCTCCTATAAAGATAAATTTAGTCACTTTCTATTTAAAAGTGTGTCTTGTCACACGTGATAGTCCCTCCGGGACAAAACCAAGTCTTAGGAAGTCTTGAATCTATGACATCCAATTCTGATGAGCCTCAGCTTCAACCGCTAAGACAACTTGTACCCCCTGCGTATTTACTTTTGCAAATGCAAACTAGGAGATAACCTTGTGGTGAATGGTGGTGCCACTCCCCACAGGACTCTTGGAGGTTAAAGATCCCCAAGGTGCTTTCTTGAGAAAGTCTTCAGCTTTGCAAAACCAATCAGATTTTGGTTCCACACTAATCATGTTGAAAAATTATTTGTTATCAAAGGCTACATGCTCTATTTTAGGATGCAAGAGCATCTTGACATGGATGGTAGTGAAGTTTGTAGATGTATTTTAAGGGATTAAGGATCCCAAAGAAGCCATGGTGTCTACGAATCTATTTGACAAACGAGGGATTGCCTCAATGTCATACCATTCTAGTTTAGCCAGATATGTGGCAACAAGATCTTTATAGGCTTTTAGTACTAGACATCGACATTGAAATAGTCCCTTCACTTGGTTAATTATGAGCAAGGAATTGCCAAAGATGTTTAGTCTCTTGATATTCATGGCGATGGTTGTATGAAGGCCCAAAAGTAGGGCTTCATATTTAGCATTATTTTTGGTGCACGAGAAGTCTAGTTTGAACGACAAGGGCATTGGAGCTCCTTGCGACATGAAAAACACTATCCCTATGCCATATCCTTGCTTGCACTTTGAACCATCAAAGAACAAAGTCATATCAGCATTGTTCTCTAGTTCTTTGGGTTTGGGAGCTTTGGATACTACAAAAACTACATCATTCAAAAGCTCGATTTTTAGAGGCCTACTGTTGGATAGTGGCACCTCAACTAACTAATTTGCTATGACCTATCCCTTAATGGACTTTTGGCTTACAAATTCCAAGTCGGATTTTATCAATAGCATGATCCACTTTGTAGTACATTTATTATGATATGTCTTGCTCATCATATACTGTAGAGGATTTTGTTTTAATATCACATATGTCATGTGACTTAACATGTAGTGTCATAATTTCTTGGTAGCAAACACTATTGCTAAACATAGCTTTTCCACATATGCATATCCTAGCTCGTAACTCACCAAGGTTCAACTAATGTAATATATGGCTTGTTCTTTACCTTGTACGTTCTTTTGGGCCAACATGGTCCCTAACGCAAAATTTTTTGTCAATATATATAGCAAAAAAGGCTCTTCTAGCATTGGTGGAGCTAACACTAGCAGCGTGGCCAGGTATTGCTTTATCTCAGTGAAGGCTTCCTTGCAGTTCTCATCCTATTTGAATGGGACACCCTTATGTAGCAATCGATTAATGGGTCAACATTTATCTGATAGTTGGGCGATAAATCACTTTATCGAAGCTACCTTGCCTTGGAGGCTCCTTAAATCCTTAATAGTGGTGGGAGGACACATTTCCAAAATGGCCTTGACCTTCACTAGGTCTACTTCGATGCCTCTCTTAGAGACAATGAACCCTAACAATTTTCCAAAAGTTACGCCAAATATGCACTTCTTAGGATTCATCTTGACGTTGTGCTCTATTAGGTGATCAAAGACTTTTCTCAAGACCTCCATGTGCTCTTCTCATAGCAATGACTTGGCTAGAAAATCATCGATATAATCTTCCAAAATTTTGTGCATATAGTCATGAAAAATGTATGTCATGGCCCGTTGGTATGTAGCACCAACATTTTTTAGACCAAATGGTATAACTTTGTAGCAAAATGTTCCCCATGGTGTTGTAAACATATTTTTGTGTTGGTCTTCAGGCTTAATCCAAATTTTATTGTAACCAAAAAAATTGTCCATTAAGGAGAGCATTTCGTGACCAGCAGTAGAATCTACTAGAGCATCGATATTGGGAAATGGAAATGAATCTTTGGGTGTTGCCTTGTTGAGATCTCTAAAATCCGTACAAATATGGATCCTTCCATCTGGTTTTCCTACAGGAACCATGTTGGATACCCATTCTGGATAGTCGATGGAAATGATAAATTCTACATCCAATAATTTTTGCAATTCGTCTTTCACCATTAAGGCTATTGTTGGATGCATCTTTTTGAGCTTTTGCTTGATGGGCTTCTTGGATGGGTCTAGCGAAAGGTTATGAGTAACCAAATTTGGGTCTAGACCGGGCATATCTTTGTATGTCCAAGCAAAAATGTCAGGTCTCTCTTTCAACAGAGGGATGATGTTAGCACACTCATCTAGAGTGAGACTCATTCTAAATTTGACCTTCTTTGGATTGGTGGGGTCGTTTGTTTCTCTTTGGTCTCTGTTATATCTTTTTGTTTTTTTTTTTGTGTGTGAACTATGGTTACTTTCTTTGTTGTTGCTTTTTTGTGTGTTGCCTCGATGGCTGGGACGTGTAGCACCCTAAAATTGGCGCAGTGAAATCTTAATAATTACATTTACTCTAGTAAATAATTCAAATTCAAATTTTAACCTCCCAAACCGCCCGTTAACCATCGCTTAATCCGTTTCCCCTTTCCCGCGCCATTTTTAGAGGTTGTTTTGACCGTTTGACGATATCGTCGCCGATCGTACGATATCGCCTCAGATCAGACGATTTCGTCTGGGCTAGGACGTCCGGACGATCTTGTCCCAAAACTGATTTTTCACAATTAGCTTCTGTTCCAACGGGTCTCTAATCCGGGCAGAAGCGTGTCTACGCCGTTAGAGACCCTCCCCCATTGGAGATCTCCCAAATAGGGATGATCTCCAACCTCCTAACCTCCCTCCTAAGCCTATTTAATCCTAAGCCCTCCCCTTAGCACCCCCTGGCTGAAATTCCCTGTAACCCGACTTCATACACGTTAAAACATCCCAAATTCATATTTGCATTAGTTCTATACCAATTTTGTTGTAGGTACCTTAGTGTTTTTCAGCCGGAGCAAGCTTACATCGTCGTCGACGATCCTGTTCAGATCGGAGGCGATCCTGTCGAATCAGAGATGATTTCGTACCAATGCGAGACGATTTCGACTACAGTCAACATTGAGGCAATCAGTGCCTAAAGTTTGCATTTCTTCATCTTTTCTCTGCTGTTTTATTCTGCAATTAGCTAGCTTATTCATTATTTTATGCTATTCTGCATTTTGGAGTTCACCCATCTAGATCAAATGCATAATTAAGTCATAATTATTATTTAATTAGCATAATGCATTCATGTTTCTATTTTTAAGTTTCAGTTTGATATTGTTACTGTCATTTTACATTGTTTCCCTATGTTAGCATAGTTGCATTTTCTCGTGTTTTGCACCTATTTCTCTGTTTGCAGGTCTCTAACGAATTCGTCTGATGAATTCATCAGATCTCGCATGATCTTGTCTCGATCTCGGACGATCCTGTCAAATTCCGAGATGATCCCCGACCGCTTCAAGAATCAGAATCTTCATCAGACATCCGGATCAGGTATTTTCTTTTAATATTCTTTAATTTCTCTATTTTTTGTCTTAATTCTATTTTCTGTATTCATTTAATCTGCATCTTCATATAGAATAGCTTAGACGCATTTTGGCCAAACCTAGGACTTGAATGCTTAAGGCTAAAACGAACACATAAAACACATTCCCAACCTAGGCATGGAAACTGCCATTGAATGTTTCCTAGGTGAACCCACCATCCATCGAAAAATCACCAATATACACCTCCCTTGAGAGGCGGGACCTTCGCAAGGCCTCTCAGTCCGAGGTACCGTGCCATCCTTTTCACATCCCCCTTCCGGGCACGGATCCTATAGCCTGAAGGTAAGGGTGTGAAAAATTTGGAGCGATACATTTTGGTGAACCCGACGTGAATGCATTGTAAACCTTTTGAAAACAAAAACAAAAAATAAAACAACTAAAACATAGATGCATTTCAAATCATTTAAAATTAATAAGTTATATATCATGTTTAAATGGTAGCTCCTAATAAAATATTAGCAAGTTACTATAAATGTTGAAAACCAATTGGCAGCCATAGAAATCAATTCTGTGCTTAGTGTGCCCGAAACAGATAGAAATCAACTCTTGTGGGACGAACTTGATAGAAGACTTAGTGTCATTTCATCTAGGTCAACAAAACTTAAACAAATCAAGAGGCTTATCCTAGATAGAATCCTCGGATCCTCATCAACTTGTCTTTTATCATGAACTTCGGAGAGCCTGCCATAGATGGTTAGCTTATAGGAGAGCTCTTGTATCTTCAGAATTGTTCACCTTCGAGGAATACCTCGAGAACGCAGCCATTGTACACCAGTTCCTAGGTCTTGTAGAAGACCAAGAGGTTGTTCTTACGGATAGGGAAATATGGAATAGAGTTCCTCGAGCTGTGTTATATCGAGAGTATTGCCACGAGCTTTACTTCTATCAACCAAAGATCCGAGACAGATAATATCACTATAGCTCTTTTCATTAAATTTTTAAAAGAAAACTTTCAATTTGAAGAAGAACACTTCATGACTCCTGAAGAACTCGAGCCCATTAATGATATTTATAAATTGTTTATAGAAAACTAGATCATTACTTTCAGTCTTATTTCTTGCATTTATTGTGTTGTTTGCTGTCTTTACAATATTATTACAAAAACAAAGAAAAACTAAAAAACATAACAAAAACCAAAAACATTTCATTTTAAATATTGTAGTAGGTATATAATTAATATATACCTCTTAAGCTTGTTGCATATATATATATATATATATATATATATATATATATAAATATATATTTGCTGAAATCTAAAATTAAGGCACAATGCCTAAACTTAGGAATGGTAAACAAACCGAAGGAGAAGAAGAAGATTGGTTAGAAGATAAAACTAGAGACCCAAATGTCCTTCCTGAAGATCCAATTCTAGAAGGAGAAACTCTAGATCAACCAGAAGATGACCTAGGTGAAGATAATGAACAAGAAGAAAGTGTTAAAGAGGATGGACCCTCATCCCCTAGAGTAGCTCCAGATGGAACTATTGCTTTTGACAACGTAGATCATTTCCAGAAATTTCTCAATGATAACATTGACGCCCTTAATGTGGCAGTTCGTATTGATAAAGGGCAAATTAGTGACACTCAAGCAGCCATGGAACATATGTTTGATGTGCGCACTAATCCCTTGTCTTTCATTGATCAAGAAAGTGATAAGGCTGGACCATCCAATACAGATATGGTCACTATGATTCAAAACATGTCAAAACAACAGGTTACCCAACCTCCTAAGGAACCTGTTATTCAACCTAAAATCATTCCCACACAAAAGAAAACTTCCTTCACTACTTTACTTCGCCAAACTATTGATCAATATGCTTCAAGTAAACAAAAACCTAAAACGAAGCCAAACACCAATTTTCAACAATCTGGAATACAACATAATACAACTTCAAAATTCCTTCATAACACCTTTCCTACCAACAATTTACACAATAGCAACATAGCATCTAATCTTCATGTCCCTCCATCATATGCTCACAAATCCCATATCAATGCCCTACCGAACCAATATGGTGGGCAAACTAGTAATCTGGAAGCCATGGTGAAACAGTTAGCTTCGCGTATGGACCAGATAGATCCTTATCGTCCCTCGTACAATTATCGAGAGATATGTAGTCAACCTTTGGATCCCATAGTTGTAGCTCAACCATACCCTAAGCATTTTCCCATGCCCATCTTGCCTATATATAAAGGAACCGAAGATCCCATAGAGCATCTTCGCATGTTTAGGATAGCATGTCATGATATATCACATGATGACTTGCTATTACTAAAAATGTTCCCAAAAAGTTTAGGTGGAATGGCATTAGAGTGGTACTATCAATTGCCCACTCATTCTTTGAGAAACTTTGAAGAAACAACTGAATCTTTTGTCCATCAATTTAGTGCCTACATCGAGAGGCATGTAACCATTAAAGATTTATACAACTTAAAACAAGACAAGGATGAATGTTTTGCCGATTTCTTAGCTAGATGGAGGTAGTTGATAGGAAAACCGCACTTTGTGCTACCTTATAGGGAAATGTTGGACATTTTTATCAATAATTTACAAGAACAAATATCTTATGAGCTATCAATAGCTACTTTAACTACCTTCGATCAAGCTATAGATTTAGCTCGAAGAGTAGAAGATGCCCTCATTAGGAGAGGCCAACTTAGGAAGAAGGATGATGAGAAAACATCCAGAAATCAATATAAAAACAAACAAGTTGTTGGTGACGGAGTCACCGACAAGCAGAAATGTTGCTAATATCAATGCAACGAAGACAACAAAAAATTTATATTGAAACCTCCTGATAAGCCTCCTCGAGAATTTACTAGATTGAATCAACCATTATCAACTATTTTACCTCAATTACTCGAAAGAGGTTTGATCCAATTACCAGCTATCCGGGAACCTGATCCAACTATACCCGGATACAGAGCTGACTTACACTGTGATTTCCATAGAGGACCTGGACACTCTACCAACGCTTGTAAAAGGTTGAAACATAAAATACAGGATCTGATTGATAATAATGAAATGGAGGTGCAAGCCTTCCAACCTAAACAAAATGCTCCTAATAATACTCAAAAGACCATTCCCCAAAATCAAAATCAAAATGCTAATCAATCATTAGACATATTTCAACACCCTTTACCAAGACATGGTAAAGAGGTGGCCAATCAAATCGAACATCATAATGTTCCTCCTCCTACCCGATATGTAGGAACCATTAGCGGACAATTACCTATTCAGGATCCTCAAATATTTGACACAACCTTATCCCTGGTTACGACCAGGCCCTTACATAATATTCCAACTCTAGATTCTAGTGATATAGAATCAGATACTGAAAGTGAACTAGACATCACTTCAAACCAATCGAATAGTTCTAAAAATGAATCAGATCCTATTCAACCCATCACAGATGCTATGGTTCCAGAAGAACCATTTCCTAGAAGAGTTACTACTCGACCTTCTTCTAATCAATTCCTCCCAAATGAACAAGCCATAAATGCTCGACCGAGACCAGTTCAACGTCCTCAATATAACATTGTAGGTACCATTGGAGTCGTTACCCGACAACAGGCTCAAAATTCTCAACAAGAACCAAATCGGAATGATGGATCAGCTCCATTTGTTTTGAAAAATCCCAATAAAGGGAATCATGCTCCCAATGTTCAACCTAAACCCCCTTACAATATTAATGAGCAATTATCCAATACTACAACCTTAATTTCCCTTTTGGATTTATTAAGATCTTCTCCCACCCATAGGGATGAGTTGATGCTTACATTAAGCCAAATGATGGTACCTCAAAACATTCAACTCGAAGCCATGGCCAATACTATCATCACTCGAGAGGTTGATTGTATTGACTTTCGGGATAAAGATATCCCACAACACAGTTTACATAAGGATAATCCCTTATATATTACTGCTCTAATTGGAGATGTAGTCATCAAACGAGTCCTGATTGATAATGGCTCATCTCTAAACATTTGCACTTTTGACTTCTACCAAAGATTTGGCTTTAGAAGTGATGAAATGAAGAAAACTGATATGATTATCAAAGCTTTCAATGACGAAACACAAGAAACATGTGGAGTTATTACCATCCCATTGCAAGTTGGTCCTAGAACCCTAGATACAACCGTGTTTATTGTACATTGCCCCACATCGTACAATATACTTTTGGGTCACCCTTGGATCAATGCAATGCGAGCTGTCCCATCAACTTTACACCAATGTGTTAAATTTGAATTTAAAAATCAGTTGGTCACTATCCATGGTGACCCTAGACCCTTTGATATGTGTGCTTTGGCAGAACTCGTTGGAGTGCAATTTTGCCCCGCTCTGTCATCCACACATCCTAATTCTTATTTTTCATCTAAAACTGTGAAACACACACCCATAACTTCACCTATTTCCCCTCCATTAATTTCAACTAAACCTATACATTTAACTCAACAATCTTCTAAACAAATCACTCTAGAACCTCAAAAAGATCTTCAATCTACAACCAATCCTTCATGTTCTATCCCTATAATTTCAAAACCTATAGACCCATCTATTAACACTTCCACATTATCAACATCTATCATACCTTCCACATCTAAAGATATAGGGAATGATCCTTCTACATCTTATGCTCTTTCTGATGAACTTTTACCAGATTTATCCACAATCTTAATATCAAAAAAACAAATGCTTTCATGCAAGATTCAATTCTTTTAAATAACTTGCCGCCATCTCCTCGTACTTTGGGCCTCCCACAACCTATGGGAAGTACTTACCAAGTCGGGAGTTGTGCCTTCATTTATAAAGGATATGACTGGGGAAGAATCCCTCGGAATATCAAAACTCATCATGAGGGATATGCTCGATGTTATTTTACCAATGAATATATTAAAGCTAAACCCATAATGCTTAAAATGGGATATAAAGGGAAAGGCTTGGGACCTTTCCAAAATGGCATGAAAGAACCTTTCGAGGTAGAACCGTGGCCTACCCGCTGTGGTGTGGGCCTATTTCCTAGTAAGGGTCAACCCTTTCCTTTTGAAGATGATGATCACCTCATATGTTATCAAGATTATTTGGATAGGCATGATGATTTGCCTCTAAAAATTAGCCATTTACATGTAACATGCTATCCATAGCTTACCCCGAAATGATTGTCGACCCCGATGAAGAGTTGGAAGGAGATATCTTCCATGATGTCTCCGTTGAAGAGATGTTACACAATGGATTTTATTTTGATGGTTCTATACCAACTATAGCCCAACTTGAGACCACTAATCCTCAAGATGAATTATCCAAATTAACCTTACAAGAATTACAAGAATTGGGCGTTTCACCCGCCCCACCTAATTTTGAAAGAGATCTACACATGGAGGTAGAAAACGTCATTAAAATTAATATTGGAACTGAGGATAATCCTCACATAATCAATATTGGATCAGAATTAAGTCAAGAAAAACAAGAACAATACATTGCATTCCTTAAAGAGTATGAAGATGTCTTCGCTTGGACATATGAAGATATGCCAGGTCTAGACCCTTCTGTAGTCATGCATCATCTAGTGGTCCATCCGGATGCTAAACCGGTTAAACAAAAACTTAGAAAAATGCATCCCAAAGTGGCTCTGCTAGTCAAAGGGGAGTTAGAAAAACTCCTGAATGTTGTTTTTATACAAGCTATTGATTATGCTGAATGGATCTCAAATGTAGTTCCAATTACCAAGAAAGAAGCTACCAAAGTTAGGGTTTGCACAGATTTTAGAGATATTAACGTTGCATGCCCTAAAGATGATTTTCCTCTTCCAAACATGGATCAAATCATTGACTTTACTGTCGGGAGTGGGATGATGTCCTTAATGGATGGATTCTCCGGTTATAATCGGATCAGGATAGCTCCTGAAGATCGAGCTAAAACAACCTTTATTACCCCCTGGGGTACTTTTTGTTGGAAAGTGATGCCATTTGGCTTAAAGAACGCAGGTGCAACCTATCAACGAGCTATGACTTATATTTTTCATGATATGATGCATGATATCCTACATGATTATGTAGATGATATTATAGCTCACTCTATTAATGAAGATAATCATTTAGATGATTTGAGAAAAGTTTTTAATCGATTACGAGAATATCTTATTCGATTAAATCCAACAAAATGCATATTCGGAGTTAAGTCCGGTAAACTATTAGGGGTTTTAGTTTCTTTACGTGGTATCAAAATCGACCCTCTCAAGATTGCGGCTATCACTGATATGCCCGCACCTACTAATATATCTGAGTTACGAAGTTTACAAGGTAAGCTTCAAGCCATCCGTCGCTTCATCGATAAGCTGGCGGAAAAAACTGGTCCCTTTCTTAAACTCCTTAAGAAGGATGTCCCTTTTAATTGGGACGACGAATGTAGAGAAGCTTTTGAACTTCTCAAACAATACCTCCTTAATCCACCCGTGCTTTCACCGCCTAAACCTGATCGCCCATTTCTCCTATATATTTCAGCTTCAGATTCCGCCTTAGGAGCTATGTTAGCTCAGCTTGATGATGAAAAGAGAGAACGTGCTAATTATTATATTAGCCGAACCTTCATCAGTTATGAAACCCGCTACACAACATTAGAAAAACTATGTCTAGCAATCATGTTTGCTACGCAAAAATTATGACATTATATGCTTAGTCAGAAAACTTATGTCATTGCTAAATATGATCCCTTGAGGTATCTCATGAGTCGACCTTATTTATCGGGTCGCACAGCCAAGTGGGTTCTTGCTCTAAGCGAGTTTGATCTCACATTCATAGGACAAAAGTCTGTTAAGGGTCAAATCATAGCAGATCAATTAGTTGTTGCACCCTTAGAGTCTACCCATCCCCTCATCATTGAGTTTCCTGATGAATGCCTTCAATTAGAGGCAGACCATATTGAACAATGGTCCTTATACTTTGATGGAGCCCGATGCATGAGTGGGGCTGGTGCGGGTATTATTTTAATATCCCCACAAAAACATCTTATTCCTCTGGTCCTTCAAATTAACATTTGCTTGCACCAACAATACTGTTGAATATGAAGCTCTAATCCTTGGATTACGAGCTGCCTTGGCGCTAAAAATTAAACATCTGTTAGTTTTTGGTGATTCTCAACTGGTTATAAACCAAATTAATGAAGTTTATCAGACCAGAGATGATAAACTGCGCCCATATAAGGCCTATGTTTTACAACTAATGTCTCTATTTGATCAAGTTACCTTGGAAGCTATTCCTCGAACTTGCAACCGTGCAGTTGATGCTATGGCCGCAGCTACATCTCTCCTGCCCTTGGAGTTAGATGACGAATATGCCACTATCATTATTCGTCGACTCCAGGAACCCGCTTCAAATAAGTCATGCTTAGAACCTTTGGATGTGTTTCTAATCAATGAAACTACTCCTGAACCTTGGTATACGGACATATTTGATTTTCTCCAAAATGGGACTTTCCCTGCCAATTCTAATAGAAACCAACGTCGGTTATTACGTAGACGAGCAAGTCGATTTGTAATAATTGGCAATACTTTATATAGGAGATCTTTTGAAGGTATCCTATTAAGATGTTTGAATTTAGAAGAATCCAAATCAGCCTTGAGTGAAGCCCACGATGGATCTTGTGGAGGACACTTCAGTGGTAGTGTCATTGCTAAAAAGCTCCTTAGGATAGGATACTTTTGGCCTACCATGGAGAATGATGCACATGATTATGTGCGCCATTGCGACAAGTGCCAGAAACATGCCGACCTTGTCCATGCGCCTGCACAAGAACTGCAGGCTATTTCATCTCCTTGGCCCTTTTCAAAATGGGGTTTAGATATTATTGGCAAAATCAATCCCGTGTCATCTGATGGACACAAATTCATCATAACCGCCACCGAGTATTTCACGAAGTGGGTTGAAGCTATGCCTTTAGCTTCCCGCACTGGCACACAAGTCTCTAAATTTATTTTTAATCAAATCATTTGTAGGTTCGAAATTCCTGCAAATCTCATCTCAGACAATGGAACTTGTTTCAAAAATAAAGATGTTAAAAAATTATGCCAAAAATATAAGATTCAACATCGCTGGTCCACTCCCTATTATCCTCGGGGTAATGGTCAAGCGAAGCATCTAACAAAACCTTAATTAAAATCCTTAAAATACTGGTCAATAAAACCGGCCGTGGACTGGCACATTCAGTTATATCCAGCCTTGTGGGCCTATCGAACTAGTGTTCGAACCCCCACTGGAACTTCACCTTTTGTTTTGGTTTATGGTGCCGAAGCCATTTTTCCCTTTGAATTAGAAGTTCCTTCTTTGGCTCTACTACTTCAAGATACCGAAGTAGGAGATGAATATCGAGTCGGCAGACTCACTCACTGGAACTCCTAGATGAAAAATGCATCAATGCTTTGGAGCATCTCCGTGCCTACCAAAACAAGCTTAAAAGATCATATGCTAAAAAAGTTCGTCATCGATCCTTTGAGATCGGCGACCTTGTTTTAAAAGAAAATAAAAAAAATACTAATGCAACTAAGGACCTTAAAGGTAAATTTGAGCCCAACTGGCTTGGACCATACATTATCACCGCTAAATTTGAATCAGAGCATACAAATTATCTACCTTAGATGGTAAAGAACTTAAAGAACCCATGAATATTTTGCATCTTAAACGTTACTATGTATAAATTTGGTCATTTCATCCTTGTATATATTTGTTTAAAATATTTCAAAATCACTATCTTGTATTTCTTTCAATTTATAAATTCAAAAACACCAAAAACATTCATAATCATCAAAATCTTCAAAACTATTTGTTGTATTTATTTATGGCACTTGTTAATTCTTTCAAAAAAATAAAAATAAAAACAGCAATATTCTTGACTCTTTCGAAACCAAAACAATATAAAGAAGAAAGAGAGAGTCAACATTCTCAAAACTTCTCAAAAATTATTTATATATATCTTCTTACAATTGTTGCAGTTATATGTTTCAAATTATTTTGGATAAATTAGCATTTATTTGGAATCCCTCACTTTCACACTCACAAAAATAAATATCTTGATTTTATCTGGCATGATTACTAATCTCTCTTATATCAAAGTCCACAAAATTCAATTAAATAAAGTTTGAGCATAGAGAATTGATCTTGTTATTTACTTAAACCAAGCACATCTTTTCACAATAAAATGATTATATTTGTAATTTCCATGCTTTGCTACATAGTAGAAGTGGTTTCTTGAGCGAAAAGTTTCCCTTGCTATCCTATCATGCACATGGTCTAGAATCTTTGAGAATTGGCAAAAGGACAAGCTCACCCCTACCCAGAATAAAAATCCCTTGCTCTACAGCTAATCCGAGCAAGTATCCCTAGTATAGAAAGAAAAAGCAAAGTTCAAAAGAAAAAGAAAAAAGAAACAAGTTATTTCAAGCATTATCTCAAAAATCAAGCAAAAGAAAAAAAAGAAAGCAAAAGAAAGCAAAAGCAAAAGCAATAAAATCCCTTTCCCTACCCTTTGAAAAGAAAAGAAGGGTTGATGAGCTTGAATCCCTGGAATTCTCAATTATTCGAAAACTGTGAGGTAAGCCCCATAACAGGTGGTTTGTGCCCAACCTCCTTGGCCTTGGGTAACTCCTAGCGTGGCGATATGTCTGTCACATTAGCGACCTTCTTTTGTACAGACCTATGTCTGCTTATGGATTAGCTAGCTCTTGATAATCCGACTTACATAGTAGTCTAGTATGGTTATATGCATCTACATCATGGTTAATGAACACTTATTTGGTTTATTCAAATCACTTGTATCATATTATCTTGCTCAAAACTGGTAAATGAACATAGCAATTGCACACACATTTTATATTTGAGAGATTTTGTGTATCATTATGATAAATCAAGATTGGAAATGAATTCACATATGCACATGGGATTCCTTATAAATCTAACTTTTGTCTTTAAAATACTTTGAAATATTTTTTGCAAAATTGTTTGGAATAATTCATTTTCTTCTTTCAAGTACAAATTGTTTAGTCTAAAGACAACTATATGCATAATAGAAAAATCAAAATTTCTTTCAAAACCATACAATCAAAACAAAAAAAAAATATATATATATATATATTGACTTTCGCGACGATGGTATAGTTCCAAAACCAAAATTGGAATTTTATGCCTAGCGCAAGTCCTCATCTTCATATTTTCTGTTTATTAAAAATCAACTATGCAATAAAACTATCTATTTTTCTTTGATTTTCGCGATGATGGTATAAGTCTATACCTACATATTCTATGCCTAGCGCAAACCATTGTAACAATTTTTATTCCCCATTTATTTAAAAATCATGAAAAACCATATGACTTAAATCATTCTGTTATACAAATTATGCTTTACAAACAAACAAACACATTATCATTATTTCATGTCATTATGTCAACCTTCAATTTTGCAATGATGGTATAATTCCTAGGGAATTATCCAAAAATTTTATCACACTTAGGAATTTATGCCTAGCAAAAATCATTTTAACATTATTTCATGCATATTATTTTTATGAAAATCTGAAAAACAAACCATCATCATCATCATTTGCACCATTGCACCAAAGTCTTAAGACAGTCTCTTAAGCACTCTTTTACTTTTAACAATATTTCTATATCGGGATTAGCTTGACGACCGAGTGAGCGGCGACTCCATGAAATGGTCTATAATAGCGACAATGTCCTTTGAAATTATTGTTAGAAGTCTCTTTTTATCTTTTATCACATTACATCACAAACAACCAATTTGTTACATCAGATTATTTCATTTAAAATCTTACAACATGACATCAAAATTATAATATTTCCAATGACATAATTACATGAATCATCAAATCAATCAATCAAACATAAAAGCATCATAAAAATACACAAGTCATATGATCAAAAAATATCTCATCTATATATATCAACAATATGTACATCATATCAAAACCTGGATTGGTATGCCACAATCTACATCTTGGCATACTCAATCCTCTCAATCAAATGTCCTCTGTGTAGTGTCTCGAGAACCCCTCGAGCTCTCAGCCTCATCTCCTCCCCTGCCCTGAGGTGGACGAGGTGGCCCCATCGTAGTATGAGTGGTACTACGAGTCCTAGTCATCGATCGAGATGAAGTCCTCGATGACCCAATCTCGATAGGGTCAGCAATGCCGACTGGAACTGTACCCTCCGACCCTCTGGCACCATCTGGAAGTAGATGCCCTGATAGAACGTGGTCTGAGCAATCGACCACGCCAGCTCCTAGTGCTCGCTCCTCCGCCCCATGCTCTGAGGCATGCAATCTCATCTCTGAGCTGTGTCACCTCAGCTCGATGTCGTGCAGCCTCCTCCTGTAGGGTCTGCACTTGTGCTTGGAGATGGATCGTCTCCACTCGAAGAGTCACTGTCTCGCTACTCTCCCCAGTGTCAACACCCTTGCCCTTATCGAGCGATGGTGGCCTCTCTCTCTATGGAGAAGGGGGTCTCTCCTCCCTCCTCTCCCACTGCCATGGCCTCTCCTGTGCCTGTGGCCTCCTCTGCTCTCTCCCGCTGTGACCCTGGGCCACCTCCATAGCCGCCTGGCATCGCCTCCCTATCCGACGCACAACTACATGAATCGGACCCTGAGCCCTCATCATCCGAGGAGGGCGGATGCCTGCGTACTAGGCATCATAGCCATCGGCTACCCTTGCATCATCCCCATCCACTGGCTGAATGGGGGCATCGTCCGAGTCTTGACTCTAGAAGCGCTGCATGTCTGGAGCCCCGCTCACTATGGTGTTATCCCGGATAGTCCAAGAAAACTCGTAATCCCTGAGAGATGGGATCCCCTACTGTAGACCGAACTATCACAAAACTCGGTCATAGCGATGGAGCTCCACCTCTCCCCTCTCCATCCTCAACCAGCAAACTCGCCTGATGTGAGCCAGCTCCTGTCCATCCTCGGCCCACCCTGGGTGCTCTCGCCATGGCCTCTAGGTGATCTGGTCTGGGACAAGGTCATCCAGTAGTCTCCGGGACATCGGTAGGTCAATCCGCCATTGTGACCCTCTCCGGAGCCACTAGTAGAAAACTCGGGGCCTCTCCCCATCAATCCCTATCAAAGGAAGCCCTACCGGCCTTCGCACTACAATGTGCTCCCAACACCAAACCTGTAGGAGCGATGTCATAACTAGACATCGACCGCCCTTGTACACGACCCCATGCAGGATCCTGTACAACCGACATAGAACAAAGCTGCCCCAAGAAAATCTGTAACCATGGTCTCGCATATCGTAGATCACATCTGCTAGCATCCATGGTACCCTGCACCCACTCTGGTGGCACAAAAAAAGTCCACCAACCACTCCGACCAAAACTTGTGTGAGTCTCGATGCCCCAGGCATCTGACGCAGTGCCTCGATGTTTACTCCGCCCTTCTCCAGGGTGAAGCTCGGGTCACCACACAACCACCCCATAGCATGGCCCTGATTGGCCATAGGAGTGATCAACCATCCTTGTATGGGGATCCTCAGAATCCTCCATACATCCTCCAATGTGGGAGTCATCTCCCCTATCGGTAGCCAAAAATAGGAAGAACCCGGATACCACCTCTCTGCTAGGGCTGTCAGTAGCCCCATGTCTGTAGACACTTGTGGCATTTCTGCCACATGCTGTAAGTCGGCTTGTGCCAGCTGATCCCGCTCTGCCTGTGTTAGAGCGGCCAAGTCATCTCTCAACCCTCCATATTTCCATTCCCTGCTCTTTAGCAATCCTCTCTACAACATAAACAACAAAACAATAACAATCATTAATAACAAATCATTAATTAATAATGCAAGTTAAAATAAGTTCAATTTTATACAAATGATGATATCGTCCACTATTGGACGATATCGTCCCAAATTTGAGCATAATCGTCTCCGATTTCGCAAGCCGAAATCGTCCCTAATTTGATGAAATCGTCCCCCTTTCGTCGATTTCGCCCTTCGACGAAATCGACGAACTTGAGACGATTTCGTCGAAATCGGGACGATTTCGTCCCGATGACGTCGACGGCCCAAAAACGGCCGCGATGCTCAAAAATTCATTTAAAATTCACCTAAAAAGCATGTAAATTCAAATTCAAGCATTCTAAGCTAAGTTTAGACTCTTACCCGTAGCCCGCGTCGGACCTCTGTCGATCTGTGCGCCGTCTCCACCATTTTTGCTTGCAGAGCTCTAAAACCAGAAAAATGAACAGTAAGAAATGAATTAGGGTTTTACCCTATTTTTCTTAATTTTATTCAAAACATAATTAAAAACATTTTAAAATTTTGCTTTTCCGCGTTTTTACCTCAAACGTTCGATTTGGGTAAAAACACGGAGGGGGCACCATAGTAAGCTGTCGTACGATTCGACCAAGAATCATCGCCTAAAAATGGGAATAATTTTTGCTTTCTCGTAGATCGAGAAGAACTCATCTTTAACGCATTTTCTTCGAAAAATTCGCTAAAGAGGGGGCAAAATGTAGCACCCTAAAATTGGCGCAATGAAATCTTAATAATTACATTTACTCTAGTAAATAATTCAAATTCAAATTTTAACCTCCCAAACCGCCCGTTAACCGCCGTGTAATCCGTTTCCCCCTTTCCCGTGCCATTTTTAGAGGTTGTTTTGACCGTTTGACGATATCGTCGCCGATCGTACGATATCGCCCCAGATCTGACGATTTCGTCCGGGCTAGGACGTCCGGACGATCTTGTCCCAAAACTAATTTTTCACAATTAGCTTCTGTTCCAACGGGCCTCTAATCCGGGCGAAGCGTGTCTGCACCGTTAGAGACCCTCCCCCATTGGAGATCTCCCAAATAGGGATGATCTCCAACCTCCTAACCTCCCTCCTAAGCCTATTTAATCCTAAGCCCTCCCCTTAGCACCCCCCTGGCTGAAATTCCCTATAACCCGACTTCATACACGTTAAAACATCCCAAATTCATATTTGCATTAGTTCTATACCAATTTTGTTGTAGGTACCTTAGTGTTTTTCAGCCGGAGCAAGCTTACATCGTCGTCGACGATCCTGTTCAGATCGGAGGCGATCCTGTCGAATCAGAGACGATTTCGTACCAATGCGAGACGATTTCGACTGCAGTCAACATTGAGGCAATCAATGCCTAAAGTTTGCATTTCTCCATCTTTTCTCTGTTGTTTTATTCTGTAATTAGCTAGCTTATTCATTATTTTATGCTATTCTGCATTTTGGAGTTCACCCATCTAGATCAAATGCATAATTAAGTCATAATTATGATTAAATTAGCATAATGCATTCATGTTTCTATTTTTAAGTTTTAGTTTGATATTGTTACTGTCATTTTACACTGTTTCCCTCTGTTAGAATAGTTGTATTTTCTGTGTTTTGCACCTATTTCTCTATTTGTAGGTCTCTAACGAATTTTTGATGAATTCATCAGATCTCAGATGATCTTGTCTGATCTCAGATGATTCTATCGAATTCCAGATGATCCTGACTGCTTCAAGAATCAGAATCTTCATCAGACATCCGGATCAGGTATTTTCTTTTAATATTCTTTAATTTCTCTGTTTTCTGTCTTAATTCTATTTTCTGTATTCATTTAATCTGCATCTTCATATAGAATAGCTTAGACGCATTTTGGCCAAACCTAGGACTTGAATGCTTAAGGCTAAAATGAACACATAAAACACATTCCCAACCTAGGCGTGGAAACTGCCATTGAATGTTTCCTGGTGAACCCACCATCCATCGAAAAATCACCAATATACACCTCCCTTGAGAGGCGGGACCTTTGCAAGGCCTCTCAGTCTGAGGTACCACGCCATCCTTTTCACATCCCCCTTCCGGGCACGGATCCTATAGCCTGAAGGTAAGGGTGTGAAAAATTTGGAGCGATACAAGACGAAGGGGTCCTCCCTGTGGGATGCCCAAAAAATTGGATCCTCTCTGTGCACTGACTACAAAATGGGATCTCTCGGCTCAAGCATCTTGGCATAAGTAGGTGGCTAGGGAAAGAGCCTTTGATATTCCTCTTCTAGATTTATTCTTTCCTTGAGGCGGCGTTGGAGATTTATCTCTCGATGCAAACCCACAGTTGTAATAGGTGGTGGACCCCGAGGTGGATTCCGATTACGTAGGTGATGAGGCCCCAAATAGGCCATATCCAATGAATCCTCATCATCACTATAAAGATATAATCTTTCACTTCCCCCCATATGCAAGGGGTGATCTACCAGATGTGGCCCCATGTATCTGATTCTGCGGTTGCTATCATCACTATCTAGATAGACTATATAAAATGATCGTATATACGACATCGATGCAAAAATTGGTTCTGCTTCCTCTTTAGAGAGATCTGTGTTAGGAGGCACCTATTCTATAACATACTCCAACTCCACAAGCAATAGATGTAGTGGATATACTAGCCTCGGATCGATCATCTCAACCTCATCACTATGATTGCTACTATGAGCAAGGCACTCTATCTTGTCCATGAATATTGGGAGATTAGTTGGATGAGGCCTTAAGTAGGCCTACTTTGTCTCGTCTTCATAGTCACTATCGACCATGAAATGCTCTTGTATCTCATTTAATTACTCTCTAGGTATCAAATGGCGTATAAATACCAAAACCACGAAGGTTCGGTCAATCCCCTCTTTGGATTGATCATCATTTGAGGACTCACCATCTACATCATAACTTGGTCTACTCATTTCATAGGTGGAATCCTCTACATCTTAACCGCAAATATCTCTTGAATCGAGATCACGTAGAATTATGGGGTTGTACCCCTACATACCAATATCATTGGTTGTGATACGATTTTGATGACCCAGGCTGCCTCTGGGGTTATTCTCCGAGAACTCTTCATGTTTAATATCTGGACTCTCAATGGTGATGATAGACACCATCGGGTTGTTTCCCTGAAGGATAGACATGTTAGGATGATATGGATTAAAATCCACGTTGTGCCCCAAACCCAGGTACAAATGATCCAATGATGTAGCGAGTAAATCATAATGTCCTTAAATCTGTAATCCCAATCTGAACCTATTAGTTGCCAACTGATAACATGGTTCAAGAGGGGTTCTTCGTCCTTGTTCAAAAATACCAAGGTCATATCCATGCCAATGATAGAGCTAAAAAATGTGCATGGCGTACTCTGGATTGGATAAATACCAAATGTTCACCGTGAACTATTCATCATAATCCACCTCCATGGGTGCACACATTGGAACTTGATCCAACTCGGCATAAATGAAGTTTGTTTGGTTGGGTGGCTCGTTCAATGGTACTATAGATCCAACTGGGTATAGATGGGCTATCGGTTGGCCCATATCTCGTGTAGTCTCTAAAATAGGACCGAAGGTCATATTTTGCACAAGATATTCACCCAGACCTATACTGGCTAGGTGAATAATCACTTGGGGTGCATATGACCCTATTGATGAAGTAGGTAAAGTAGGTTGAGGTGCCTCCTCGACTTGATCCTGGGCTTCCTCCACCTCCATGGGAGTGGCAACCTCAGTGGAGATTGGTTTGGGTGCATTCTTTTCTTCTTTCCTACCCAATTTCACCTTTAATTTCTCGTCTTCGACACATTGTCGATGCACTCGATCTTAGAGAAGTTGTAGTGGTATGTTTAGATCTGTTTTATATAGATACCAATGGTTGAACATGCACCACATGTTTACCTCTTGGAACCCTCACCAACGATATGGGTTGTATGTCCAAATGCATTTATGGGATCATGAAACCCCTGGAAAATCTGCTAAGTTCACAAACTTGAATGGTTCTTCATTTGATGAAACCACGTGAACTTGTCCCTCATGTACATACTTGACACACTAATGCAATATCGAGGGAACACAACGCATTTCATGAATCCAAGGCCTCCCCAGTAGGATGTTATACTACAAGGCACCCTCTATCACGTGACACATTATGGGAATGGTCTTTAGTCCCACCTAAATAGGTAGGACAATCGTGCCAACCATAGAGTATAGTACATCATTAAATGCTCTCAATGTAAAGGTGGTTGGTACGACGAGTGACTTAGGCAATTTCAAATGGTGTAGTGCCTTAGTCATGATTATATTGATCAATGAACCAGTGTCAATCAAGACCCTTTTGAATGGCATGTGGTTAACACATGCAATGATATGTAGTGGTGGGTCTGCCACGCTTGTAAAAACCATTTTCACTTCATGATCGTAGAATTGGATCATTGGTTCCTGGAACTATTGTATGTGCCCCACAAAGTTCATGAATACCTATGTGTCCTGGGACTATACCTCAATGGACCTCAGAATGTCCATAAGAGTCTCCCTATGCCTAGGGGACTACTGTATAAGCTCATATATCGACAACTTCACAAGAGTCATCTGCAGGTTTTGAACCAACCTACTCCTAATGGTCACCACCGGTCTCGTTGGTGGGCCTAGAATATTTTGTGCCTACTGTTGCTAGGGCATGGCTTGTATTTGAATGGGAGAACAAGGTTGATTCAATCATTTATACCTCCAATGTTTGGTAACAACATTGACCATTCTAATGAACCCCTGGGTAGGTGGTTCAACTCACACTTGATTGACATGGCCAGCGTGGTTATGTGGTGCCTCATGGTTTGGTAATGGATTTTTAAAAATCCCCATGTTTTGGTTGTCTGGTGCCTGGGGATTGCTCGGTACTACAAGCTCTCCCTTGTCTATCATATTTTTTACAATGTGTTTGAAGGACCAACACATCTCGATGTCATGGCATTTTGCTCTATGAAATATGCAAAACAACTCTTCTTGATAGTCTTTGGGCTTGGTCTGATTTGGATCAACCATCTTGACTTCGGGTAATCTTATTGCCTTGGCCTCGTAGAGCTGATAAAAGATCGATGCCATTGATTCTATCAATGGAGTAACTATGTGAAGTGGGTGTTGCTCTTTGTTCTTACCCTTGTAGTTATTTTTCCATTGGTCGTATTATGTAGGAGGGGGATGGGCTTGATAATTCTATTTATTTTGCCCCTTATCCTCATTTTGGAGATTTAGTACCACCTGATTCATATGGGTTTGATTGCCCTGTTGCTTTGAGGTACTCTTCTTATATCCCTCTTTCTTGGATTTTAGCTTCAAGTTGCCTTCCTGCAACTTGATATCCTCAATTACCTTGGCTTGTGCCCAAGCTTCTTCGAATGTGGCATACTATGACAAGCTGCAATAGTAGCAAGATGTGCTTGGCACAACTCTTTGTAAACATTTAGGTTAATTATGTGGTAAGGATTGGGAATGATAACTTTACCATTAATCTCCTCCACCTCTTCTCATACTATTCTATTGGCTCATCGTCGTGTTGAGCTAGCGCAGCAAAATAAAAAAGGTTGGCCTATTTCTTGACACCGAAGGAATAGCGTTCAAGAAAGGCATTAGCTAATTGCTCAAAATTTGTTATGTTGTGCTTCTTTAGCTGATTAAACCACTCTTGGGCCGGCCTAGAGAGTGTCATGACAAACGTACACAATAATAGTGCATCGTTGTTCTCTATCTGGAAGAAAGCGTCCAAAAAGCCCGTGACATTCTTAAGTCTCTTCATCATACTTAAATTTATCCAACCTGGGCATCTCAAAATGCTCTGGGTATGGGGGCGTAGGTACTGAGGGATCTAAATGTTCATTGTGAATTTTTCTCAGTGTTGGCTTTTGGATAGCTACACCTTGTCTCTCAATTACCTTGACCTTCTTAGCCAAAGCTTTGTAAGCCTTAGAAGATAGAAAGTCCTCCTCCCTAAGTCGGCATGGAGGCGGTCTAGGAGGTACATTCCTCTTCTATTAAGGTGGAGGGAATTTATCTTCCTCCTCCTCAACTCAGGAACTCTCAGGATACTCTTGGTTGCATCTGTTCCCCTCTTGCTCCTCATAATGTTGCTACCTCTGATTTTCGATCGAGGGTGGTCGCTCTCTGTGATAGGCAATGATATGAGTGTGAATGCTTGCATGCTCATGGTGCATGTCGGCTTGCAAAAAAGCCTTCCTATGCACCTTCTCTCTATGCTTATCTTGAGATTATAGGTCGGCCCTAGCCAACCTATCTTCTTGCTCTACACGCTCCTTCTAGATGAGGATGCACTCCTCATGCAAGCGTTGCTCATACAACCTCTGTCTAGTAAGCCTCTATGCCTGAAGATCTTCATCTTCGATGCGTTGCCTCTCTAGGTGAGCATCCTCCAATTGATCTTGGAGGAGTTGGTGTTTTTGCTCAGAGGACAGTCGATATGATATTTTGACCTGGTCAACCATTGGAGGCCTTTGATATGCTTACTTTGTATGAGCGACCTTGTGGGTTCTATACCCATCAAACTAATGTGTTGTGCTTTTGCCTCTATCTATGAAGATGACATCGACATCGTGTTGTATCCTATGTTGCATGCCACCATGCATGGATGGTGGACGTGAGACATGAGGGCGCTTAGAAGCCTCTCCATGCTCTCTAGTAGTTCTAATGGTGCTCTCACTATGCTCACTTGGAGCATGAGAGGGCAAAGCTAAAGGCTTACAGCCTAGCTACTCTAGCACACTACCTAGACCGTCTAGTTGTCTAGACCTCCACCTCTCATGGGGTGGTGTTCCATTATCTCCCACCTTCGACATATCGATGGTGATCTTGCATTCTATAGTACACATGGGAGCATGGGTAGACTTGTGCTCAGCAGGGATCCCATCTACATGCCCCTGAATGGGCGGACCTCTATTCCTTCTATATTCAGAAGGTGGGGGTATAGTACACCCTATAGAATTAGTGCGTATGGGTACCAATCTGGTCCCCTAAATGACATACTCTTCGATTGATCCCATGGATGCACGTGCACTGTGGTCTTAGTAATGGCTTTCGAGTGGAGCACCCTCAGGCTAAGAAGCCCCATGCTCTAATCTACATATAATAGTATGCATTGATGCTAGTCTATCAGGGGTACACTCAATGGGATCCCCTCATGTCGAGTTGTCTCCTCTAATGCTCGTCGAATGTCATTCGGTTTGCTCATGTGGTTGAGGACTAGACACATGTAATTGTGAATCGATTGGGGCTTGGTCATCGGCCTCAGGCTTGTGCCTTTGTCGACCACCACGTGTATCCACCATAGTGTACCTAACATCTATATGTATCTTTTATTATCAAACAAGGTATACAATGATGTTTATCTTGTTTTTAAATTTTAAAATGTACCCTAAACTATTTGTTGTTGTTTCCAAAATGTGTTGTATCAGTATGAGAAACTCTCACGTGTTTTGCAAAATCATTGGATTTTGTTTTCAGTTTAATTGGCTTTCACCTATATACTCGCGAAAGTCGAATATGGTAATGAAGTCCATACTCAATGAAGTAGCATAGGTACTACTAACCCTCACCCAACACATCGTGCACAGTGATACACCCTTCCGAAGATGAGTGCATGCTATTTTGCATGGATAGGATAGTTCTTGGGTCAACCTTGACAACGAGCGGGTCCCGATAATAATATTTCAAATTAGCCAAGAAAGTGGTAATGACATCCACTATTGGTCTCAATCAAATGGGTTGGATGTGAGAGCCCAACGCCACTGATGTTTACAATGAAACGTGGTGTGTGTGGTTCGTTTTACTTTGTACAAAGACAAATGCATAAAAGAGCATTCATATGATCATTCCTACATGATATGCATAAGAAGGAACATTTCAAATTCACAAAGGTATGCATGCTATGCCCTACATGATGTTATGACAATGCAATTATGATGACATGGCCTCTAATTGGGCCTCACACATGCAAGCGACCACACAATTTTTATCAAGGTCACTGTATTCTAGGGTAGACTACAATCAGAGGTCCATTGTTCCTAGAAGCGCCTTTCTAATGGAAAGAATATGAAATCAAATTAGGACTTATTCATTGATCCTTTTCCTTTAATGTTCTTAATTTGTCATTTATTTTTTGCTTACTATAAAAATATAGAGGAGAAAATGCAGAACAGAGAATGAAAATATAACCTACCTCAACTCCTGATCTACTACCAAGTGGTTTCTCTATTGTTTGTTGCTTCTGATGTAAACCACATCTCTGATCTATGAGCTACAGTGTAAACCATAGGTGACAGTCATAGGCAAAAAAATAACCATAGATGTTAGTTGCGGTTAGAACTTGAGATAAAACAAACAAAAATGTTAGCACTTAGGGGCTATAAATGTAGAGTTTCATCGTGATCGCCATATGTGACCACCAAATAGGCTCACACCCGGTCTAACTATCACAATCAAAGAAAAATACACAAATAGGCATGCATAATTTGATAACAAGAAATAACATGAATACAAGGAATCCTTTATTAATTTCAATGAAGTTAAATTACAGATTCGTCCCTATTAGGGATACCCATTTGATACATTAATTACAATAGTGTTTAATCCCTATCAAGGGTAGGTGTGATCAAAATGCCCCTCAGGGTGACACGAACTGCTCTAGGGTGTCGATGACCCTCTTCTTTGCAATGGGGAAGGGATTGGATGCTTTATCTCTCATTTGGAACTGTTCCCTACGATCAAGAAACAACAAGAATGTCAAAAATATAGGCAGCCTCTCATGATGAGGCCCTTTTAGGTAAAATGTATAATGATGCCATTAACATGCATAATCAAGAAAGCATAAAGAAAGTTGCTAAACTATGCAAAGCGAATCAAGATTCATGTAATAGCATAAAGTAAAATAACATCTACACTATGCATGGATCAAATATAGAAAATGAAGCATAAACATGCATAAAGAAAACATTTTAGTCCTAATTGAAACATTATCATAAAATATGAATATATCCTAGTTCTATGGTCAAAAGTCTTCTAAAATGCTATTAAATAAAAAAAATAGCTAATCTAACCTAACTTACCAGACATAAAATAAAAGAGTAAGGTGATCTGTAACCTATTGCAAACCATAGCTCTGGTGAGCGGTCTGCACTGTGAACCATGACTAACAGCCGTGGTTTGACTCCTTCTAGATATTCTAGCCATTCCAACCAATTTGGCTTGGATGTAAGGCCTAACTAAACTTCAGTTAAGACTGTAGGTCACAGTTGCGGTCTAGACTGTAGACCGTATGTGTCAACCATGGTTTAGACTAGAGACCACAGGTCTAGGCTACGGTTCAGATTGCTTAGGCCAAAATGCCTAAATTGAATGGTTATAACCACTGCTCTATCTTGTAGTCTGTCCAAGATCCTCCATATGGTCTTGTAGCATGTCCATATGAGTAGCCACCATCGACATGATGTATTTTAGGTGTCTACAAGAATAATATTGACATTAATGGTAGATGAGGATAGGTTGAAGATCGATATGAAGGCAAGGGGTTCTATTAGATTGTGCTTATTTGATTTGATATTGTCGAATGTATTAACAAGGACCATGACAAAGTTATTATGGTTTAAGCTAGGAACTTTGTATCAAATAAAGTTATTGGTAAATAAAATATTTCTCCAAAAGAAGTATTCACTTCAGATGAATGATGGTGACTTTGTGGTTGAACATCTAAATAATTTTAACACTGTGGTAAGTCAATTAAATTATAATTAAGTAAATATGGAAAGTGTATTACTTTACTTTGTTCATTACCTAATTTGTGGAATAACCTAGTTATGGCTATCACTAATACTACTTCTACATTGAAAGTAGATGATATAGTAGGAACATTGCTATATAAGAAAATGAGACAAAAATATTCTAAGGATTATAATCAGAAGGATGCCTTAGTTGTGAGAATTCATTCTCAATAAAGAATAAAAAATAAATCAAGAGAAAGGAAATCGAGATCTAGGGGTAAATCTATTTCTTTAAAAAAGAGGAAATGATAGAATTGTTGTAAAATAGGGCATGTAGCACCCTAAAATTGGCATAGTTAAACCCTTAGTAAAAAGATAAAATTTGAATTTTAACCCCAAAACCGCCCATTAACCGCTCACCCCATTTTTTGCACCATTTTTAGGAGTTGTTTTGACCGTTGGACGATATCGTCGTCGATTAGATGAAATCGTCCCAGATCGGACGAATTCATTTGGAATAGAACGTCCAGATGATTTCATCCCAAAAATGAATTTTCATAATTAGCTTTTGTTTTAATAGCCTCTCCAACTTGGGCAGAAGTGTGTCTACGTATTTGGAGATTCCTCCGCTAAGGATCTCTCATATTGGGATGATCCCCAACCTCCTAACCTCCCCCTAATCCTATATAAACTAGGATTTTCTCATTTTATCCCCCTGGTTGGATGATCCCATGATTCCCTGATTGATTTTCCCTACCATTTAGTTTTTTTGTGTCAAGACGTCCTATCCACCATTGTTTATACTCATAGTCTTAATTTTTCATTGCAGGTTTTCACTATGCTTCAGTTGGAGAAAGCTCGAATCGTCGTAGGCGATTCCAGACGATTTCGGATGATCCTATCGTAGATCGATGACAATATCGTACAATTGGAGGCGATCTCAACTACAGTTTAGATTGGGGGAAACCAGAGCCCTGAGTTTGCATTCCTCATTTGTCTTCTTTATTTTACTATGCATTAGTTTGATTTATTTTCATTCTGCATCCTAGAGTTCACCTCATTCAGCATAAATGCATGATAAAGTTAAAATAAGTTATTAAAACAATGCATTTCCTTTAATTTGCTATCTAGATTTATCAGTTAGGCATTTATACTATCATTTTGCATTATTCTAGTAGTAGCATTTTCATTTTTTGGTGTCTATTTCTATGATTGCAGGTTTCTAACGAATTCGTCTAATGAATTCATAGGATCGACGATGATCTTGTCTGATCTCAGACGATCGACTGTGATATGAGACGATTATGTACAATTGCAGACGATATTGTCATATTCAGGATGATATGGACTCCTATAAACTTCAAAATCTTCATTAGACATCTAGAATCAAGTGCATTCTTTCTCATTTTGTATAATTTTTACATTTAGGATTCATTCTTGCTTTTTGTATTCATATAAATCAGCATTTTCATATAGAATAGCTTAGATTCATTCTGGCCAACCTAGGATTATGAATTATCAAGTATAAAATGAACACACCAAAACCATTCTCAACCTATGCGTGGAAACGCCACTCGCGTTCCTGGTGAACCCACCATCCATCAAAAATTCACCCTTATACCCCTCCCCCGAGAGGCACGACCTTCAAAGGGCCTCTCAGTTCGAGGTATTGTCCCATCCTTCTCACACCCTCCTTCCAAGCACGGATCCTATAGGCTGAAGGTAAGGATGCAAAAAATTTGGAGCAGTACATTTTGGTGAACCCGACGTGAATAACATAGGCATATTTTTGATTCAAAAAAAAAAAAAAAACAATATATATATATATATATATATATATATATATATATATATGTATACAAGAAAAAAAATACAACAAAATCATCATTTCAAGTTTGTATGTTTTAGATTCAATTCTAAATAATAGATACTAAATATTACTTTTAGAATTACTAAAGAAACCATGAGTTTTACTCAAATCAATATGAGCCCATCAGTAATGTTGGAAGAATTCAGCCAAATACATTTGTTGATTATGACCAACCTCATCCCTATTCAACATCACCTCCATCACACTTTTCTCATTTTTCATCATTACCCCAACAGGACAATCCATTTTCCAATCCTCTTCATAACGATATTATCTATTCTCCCATATATCCATATTATGTCTATCAATCCACATACAATCATCCTCCACCCTTTCAATATTCTTCTTTCAATACAACACATCCATTTCAACAAGAAAATACTTATTCTTCCAATCCTACCATGCACTCACATCATACTTCACAATCTTCCTATCATCATTCTACCCGTAACAAAGAAAAGAGAGGTAAAAAACCATTAGGTCCTTTTATTACTGAAATCCTAAGGCACTTATCAAAAACCTCTCAAAAACCTTCATCACGTACATTTACAAAGCTCAATCAACCAATGGATATAATTCTCAAGCATTTACTTGATACAAATAATATTGAACTCCCTTCCATAAGACAACTTGATACCACAACATATTGGTTTAAACCTGAGCTACATTGTGAATATCATAGAGTAGATGGACATATGACACAAAAATATAAAGATTTAAGATGTGCAATTCAAGATTTGATTGATAAGGGTCTTTTTAATATAAAGGAATTACAATCTACAACTGATTATAAAACTCCAGTAAACTATCAAACTCCTACACAAAAAATACCAATAATCAATCAAGACATGGGGATCTCCCAAGAACCCCTACTCAATTATCATCAATAGGAAACAAATCAAATATTGCATGTTAATGTGTCCCATCATGATGATATTACTAATATTGTAACAGAAACTACAAATGAGCAATCTCAAGTTCAATAAACTCAATCTGATATTCAAGAGATGGATTCCTCATTTGACCAACCTTCAAAACTATATTTGGCTCTAGAGAATGATCCAAAATGGAATATAAGCATAGAAAGCTCATCTTTAGAATCAAAATCTCAATCTGAAATCCCCTTTGATAGCCAACAACAAGTGATTAATCCTCAAGCAAAGATATCCCATTTAGAAGTATTACAAAGTTCTCATAAGGAAACTTTGTTCAAGATACCTAGCCAACAATTTGTTCCTCATGATATTTTACCTAAGAACATAATTAATGGTGTAAGCCCTCTTGAGGTCAACCATATTTCATTCTATGATGAGGATATTCCTTCCTCTACTCCACAAGAAGACTCCTCTCTTTACATTACAGGATCTAGTAAAGAAATACCTGTTAAAACTATCATGGTAGATAATGGCTCCTTTATTAATTTATGCACTTATCAATTATTCCAAAAACTCAAATTAAAGGAAGAAGATCTTAATGAATCAAATGTTATTGTAAAATATTTTAACAATGAAATTCAAGAAGCTCAAGGTACTATAATTTTTCCCCTTAATATTGGTTCTAAGATCCTAGATGCTTTGTTTTATGTAGCATATTGCCCTTCACCTTACAACCTACTTCTCAGAAGTCCTTGGATTCATATGATGAGGGTTGTCCCTTATACTCTTCACCAATGTTTAAATTTTGAACTTGCAAGTAAAATTGTTACCATACATGGTGACCCAACACCATTTGAAGAATATTTAATGGTTGAAACATCAAGTTCTATACATTCTCCATTGTCACAATTACCTTCTATCCATCACTTTTCGTCATCCATATATGATCATCCTTGTTTACCAAATAACACCCATGCATATATTTCACATATGCTCCCTCCATCTTATCAAGACTTGGAAGATAGTGATAAGAATGAAGAACCTTCTTATCCTTCTGACATTTTATTTTGTAACATGATCAATTTTACACATATAAAAGTCAAATCTTTTGTTACATTATTCTACATTATAACAAAGCTTTTGTTATCGCTACCTTTTATTCATCACCGTTTGTTCTTACCCTCACCACAACCAAATTATCCTTCAAAACCTCCTTTGATTTTGAAGCAACCTTAGACATGCTATACTCAAATAACCTTGTATAGTGTATATAGATCATCTTGTATATACCACCAATTTCATAAATTAAAATCAAAATATAAAAACATCAAAATCATAAAAATCTTCAAAAACATCTTTTATTTTTGCACATGTCAATTCTTGAAGTATTGCAGTTATATTTTCAATTATTTTGGATAAATTAGCATTTATTTGGAATCCCACACTTTCACACTCACATGAATAAATATCTTGATTTTATTTGGTATGATTATTAATCTCTCTTATATCAAAGTCCACAATTGAATTAAATAAAGTTTTGAGCATAGAGAATTGATCTTGTTATTTACTTGAACCAAGTATATCTCTTCACATTAAAATGATTTCATTGCAAATTCAATATGATGCTACATAGTAGAAGTGGTTTCTTGAGCGAAAAGTTTCCCCTGCTATCCTATCATGCACATGGTCTAGAATCTTTGAGAATTGACAAAAGGACAAGCTCACCCCTGCCCAAAATAAAATTCCCTTGCTCTACAGCCAATCCGAGCAAGTACCCCTAGTATAGGAAGAAAAGTCAAAGAAAATGAGAAAAAGAAAAAAATATCATTTTGTACCATCGCGGCAATATTTCAACATTATCTCAGTTCCAAGAAAAAAAAAAAAAAAAAAAAAAAGAGAGAAAAAGAGAAATGAAAAAGCAAAAAGCAGTAAAATCCCTTTCCCTACCCCTTGAAAAATATAAGAAGGGTGAATGAGCTTGAATCCCTGGAATTTTCAATTATTCGAAAACTATGAGGTAAGCCCCATAATAGGTGGTTTGTGGTTTGTGCCCAACCCGATTGGCCTTGGGTAATCCCTAGCGTGGTGATATGTCTGTCACATTAGCGACCTTCTTTTGTACAAACCTATGTCTACTTATGGATCAGCTAGCTCTTGATGACCCGACTTACATAGTAGTCTAGTACGGTTACATGCATATAAATCATGGTCAACGAACATTCATTTGGTTAATTCAAATTACTTGTATCAAATTATCTTGCTCAAAATTGGTAAATGAACAATACAATTGCACACACATTTGCATTTGAGAGATTTTGTATCATTATGATAAATCAAGATCGGCAATGAACTCACATATGCACATGAGGGTTCCTTATAAATCTACATTTTGTCTTTGAGATAATTTAAAATATTTCTACAACTCTTTTTGGAATAATTTCATCTTCTTATTTAAGAACATCCGTTTCGTATAAAAACAATTACATACATTGTTTTCAAAAATCCAACATTTTTTTCTTTCAAAAACATATTCAAAAATCTAGCAATAAAGTCACGTTTATATATTTTTTATGTTTATCTCAAAATAAAAAATCAATTATGCAATAAAATTATTTTTGGATTTCGCAATGATGGTATAAGTCTATACCTATAATTCTATGCCTAGCACAAACCATTGTTCTAATTTTATTTCCCATTCATTATTATTTATAAAAACATATGGCTTATATCATTATGTTACACAATTGTGCTTTAAAAAGAACGAACACATTTTTCTATTTTATTTCATTATGTCAACATTCCATTTTGCAACCATGTATAATTCCTAAGGAATTATTCAAAACTTTATCACACTTAGGAATTTTATGCCTAGCAAAAATCATATTTTTAATATTTCATGCATAATATTTTTATGAAAATCTGAAAATAAATCATCACCATCATCATTTTCATCATCACAACACAAAGTCTTAAGACAGTCTCTTAAGCACTCTTTTACTTTTAACAATATTTCTATACTGGGATTAGCTTGACGACCTAGCGAGCAGCAACTCCATGAAATGGTCTATAACAATGAAAATGTCCTTTGAAATTATTTTTAGAAGTCCCTTTATTTTCATAAAATCACACCACAAAACAACCAATTTGTTTACATCAGATTATTTCATTTAAATTTTACAGCATGACATAAAATTATACTATTTCCAAACGACATAATTATATGAATAATCAATCAAAAAATCCAAAATTGAACCATCATAAAACATGTGGACAAGTCATATCACAAAAATATCATATATATATATATATATATATACAAAATATATGTACATCATATCAAAATTGGATTGGTATGCCACAATCTATACCCTGGCATACTCGATCCTCTAAAAAATATACAATCCAGTCTATAGCAGCTAGTCTCGAGAAGCCCTCAAGCTCTCAGCCTCATCTCCTCTCCCACCCTAAGGTGGAGGAGGTGGCCCCATCGGAGTTTGTCCTGTGTCATGGGTCCTCATTGTCGATCATGAGGATGTCCTCGATGACCCCATCCTGATCGGCTCCGTAATGTTGACTGGCAATTGTAACCTCTAGCCCTCTAGAACCAGCTGGAAGTATGCTCCCTGATAGAACATGTTTTGAGAAACCGATCGTGCTAGCTCTAAAATTCTTTCCCCTCTGCTTCGAGCCCTAAGACGTGTAGCCTCATCCTATAGAGTCTGCACCTGAGCTCGTAGGTGGGCATTCTCAACCTGGAGAGCTGCCATCTCGTTGCTCTCCCCCACCTCGATACCCTTGCCTTTATTAGGTGATGTTGGCCTATCCCTCTGCTAAGAAGGGAGTCCCTCCTCTCTCCTCTCTTCCTGTTACGGTCTCTCCAGAGCCTATGGCACTCTTTGGTTTCCCTCTTGAGGATACAATCGTTGCTCCCTTCCCCCGTGACCCCTCGTTGCATTGATAGTAGCCTGGTGTCGCCTCGCCATCTGTCGCACCATGGTGTGCATCGAACCCTATGCCCTCATCATTCGAGGAGGGTGAATTCTTGCATGCCAAGAATAATACTCGTCTATGACCCCAGTGTTGTCCCCATCCACCGATTGAATGGGGGAATCGTCCACATCCTGACTCTACAATCGTTGCATATATGGAGCCCTGCTCACCATTATTTCCACTTGTAGCCTTAAGTTTTCATTGTAGGTTTTCACTATGCTTTAGTTGGAGAAATCTCGGATCGTCACAGGTGATTTTAGATGATTTCAGATGATCCTATCGCAGATCGATGATGATCTCATACGATTGGAGGCAATCTCGACTACAGTTTAGATTGGGGGCAACCAGAGCCCTGAGTTTGCATTCCTCATTTGTCTTCTTTATTTTACTATGCATTAGTTTGATTTATTTTCATTTTGCATCCTAGAGTTCACCTCATTTAGTGTAAATGCATGATAAAGTTAAAATAAGTTATTAAAACAATGCATTTCCTTTAATTTTCTATCTATATTTATCAGTTAGGCATTTATACTATCATTTCTATCATTTTGCATTATTCTAGCAATAACATTTTTGTTTTTTGGTGTATGTTTCTGTGATTGTAGGTTTATGATGAATTCATCTATCGAATTCATTGGATCAATGATGATCTTGTCTGATATCAGACGATTGACTATGATCTGAGATGATTCTATACAATTGCAAATGATCATGTCATATTCGGGACGATATGGACTCTTATAAACTTCAAAATCTTCATCAGACATCCGAAATCAAGTGCATTCTTTCTCATTTCATATAATCTTTACATTTAGGATTCATTCCTGCTTTATGTATTCATATAAATCAGCATTTTCATATAGAATATCTTAGATTCATTCTGGCCAACCTAGGATTATGAATGATCAAGTATAAAATGAACACACCAAAACCATTCTCAACCTAGGCATGGAAACTACCACTCAAAGTTTCCTGGTGAACCCACCATCCATCAAAAATTCACCCTTATACCCCTCCCTTGAGAGGCATGAACTTCAAAGGGCCTCTCAGTCCGAGGTATTGTCCCATCCTTCTCACATTCCCCTTTCGGGCACGGATCCTATAGGCTGGAGGTAAGGATGCAAAAATTTTGGAGCAGTACAGGGCATTATAAAAGATATTGCAAATCTAAAAAATATGATAATAGTTGATCATATGATGAAGGAGATTCTACAAAAATGAAGACCACAAATGAAGATTCATGGGACTTATTATTAGCTACAACATGCTCAAGTGAATGCCATGGATCATGGTCAACAGAATCAGGTGTTTCCTTTCATATGATGCTCATAGGGAGAGGTTCTGTGAATATGAAAATATAAATGAAGGTGAATTCTTATTTGGAAGATAATTCAACATATAAAATAATAGGTTGAGGAAGAGCTAAGTTGAGGTTAAAATATGGAAGAATTAAAACCCTTCCTTGAGTGCTACATATTCTAAGTTTGGTAAGGAATTTGATACTCATGAGTAAGATGAATGATGTGTGTGTGACTATGGTATTCAATAAGGATAGACGCAAGATGGTTCATGGAGCCTTTGTGTTTGCAAGGGGATTTCATATAGGAACTTTATTTAGACTTGATGTTAGCACTATGAGTATTGATTACAATAAATCTTTAGTTGTAGAGGATAATAATATGGTAGAAGTGGCTTTGAGTATTCTTGTAGTGAAGACAATATTATGGCATCAATGCATGGGGTATATTAGTGAGAAAGGCCTTCAAATATTAAAAATGAAAGGTATGGATGAAGAAATTTGTAATTGCCCATTAAATTTTGATTTTTGTGAGCACTGTCTTTGGAAAGCAAACCCGAGTCAAGTTTCCTAGTAGTGCTACAAGATTTGAAGGAATCTTGCATCTAGTTCACAATCATGTGTTTGGACCTGCAAAAGCACCATTGTTAGGTAAAACTATCTATTTTATTATATTTATAGATGATTTTTCAAGAAAGCCCTAGGTATATTTTTTATGAAATAAATTTGTTGTTTTCAATAAATTTAAAGAGTTTTAAGGCTCTCGTAGAAAATTAGATAGAGAAAAATATAAAGTTTTTGAGATGTGATAATGGTGGTGAGTATTTCTCTAATAAATTTGGGTAGTTTTGTAAGGAATATGGAATAGAAAGATAGAAAACAACTCTATATACTCCACAACAGAATGGAGTTGTAAAATGGATGAACAAACCATTAACAGATAAGGCCAGAAGCATGCTAAGTGGTGTAGGGTTAGAAAGAAAATTTTGGACAAATGCTATATTAACTAATTCTTACCTTATCAATAGATATCCTACCTTAGCTTTAGTGGACAAGACTCCACCAGAATTGTGGACTGGTAAGAAACCCTCTCTCAATCATATAAGGGTTTTCTGTTATGATGCTTATATGTATGTCCCAAAATAGAAAAGGACTAAGCTAAACTATAAATCTAAAAATTACATATTTATGAGTTATAGTATTGGTATTAAAGGATATAAGTTATGGAACCCAAAAACATAGAAGATTTTTTATAGTCGTAATGTGATATTTAGAGAAACAAAAAGGGTTTTGAAACAAAAAATGCAACCAAGCAAAGAACCTAAAATAGCTCAACTAAAATTGGATTATGAGGAAGAACTTATGGTAGAACCTGGTGCTCTAGAAGAATATGAACTACAAAGAGATTTTAAAGAGAAAAATTTAAAGGAAGAAGACGAGGAGGAAGCTAAAGATATAAAACCTGTAATTCCAAGTTTGAGAATATTATATTGAGTGAGAAAACTCCCCAAAAGGTACAACCCTTCAAATTTTTATTCTGAATTTAATATATCAGTTACTGATGAAGAATCCAATACTGTAAAGGAGTCACTTCAGTCAAGTGATAATAAGTCTTGGAAAATGGCTATGGAGGAGGAAATGGTGTCCCTACATAAAAATAAGATATGGGACTTGGTGAAATTACCCCTTGGAATAAAACCTATTGGTTGTAAGTAGGTAGTCAATAAGAAGTACAATGTAGAAGGAAAGTTGGAGAAGTACAAGTGATGCAGGAGCATCCAACGAAATTGTCGGGGCCATAACTTCTCAACCGTAGCTCCGATTGACGTGAAATTTGACAAGGAGCTAGTTGGGAGAGTTCTAAACAAATACGACTCCCTAGAGTCCTATTTGTCCAAAAAATCCAGTTTTCGGGGCCAAATTCCATCATCTAGTGCCCCGAAATTAGGTTTTAAAATTACTTACCTAGTTTTTTATGCTTTTTGAGTTGTTCGGAGGTTAATATCTCCTAATGTATTTAGAGTTAGGACTGGAAACTTTATTTTTGGCTTGTCTATTGTAAGAGGGATGCGCACCCCAATTTTGGGCCCCATCCGACTCATTTCAGTTTTTAGGGTTTTTTTGGCTATATAGCCACAGAATGAGGGTTTGTGAGGGAATCTTTTCCAAGTTTTTGAATGAGAATTGGTTTGAGCAAGTTTGGCTCTCCATCAAGTGGTATTGAGAAAGTTTGGCTCTCCATCAAGTGGTATCAGAGCTTAGGGTTCCTGAGTGTGTGAGCAGATCGTCGAAAGTGAGGCAGTTTGCACCAGGATCTGTGGAAGGGTTGTGAGAAGAGAGTGAGGAAGAATGCCTCCATGAAGAAACCATGGTGGTGGGAGAAATGTGGTACCTGAAGGAGATTTTAGAGCTTTGCAGAGGCAAGTGCAAGCCCTGCAAGAGGAGTTGCGAAGAGGGGTTGAGCCAAGGAGAGAAGACCGTAGTGAAGATGAAGCTTGGGAGGTTGATGATCCATCAGATGAAGAAGAAGCAATGGATCCTATAGAAGCTAGATTATTTAGGGCCATATCTCTGATCGGGAAGAGGCCAAAGTTTGATGTCTCCACGTATTCTAGGAATCTCAATCCAGAGGAGTTGATTGATTGGATCAATGATATGGAGGAGTATTTTGAGTATGAGGAGGTTGTAGATCGAGATCGGATCAAGTTTGCAAAAATGAAGTTGAAAGGCCATGCTAGCATATGGTGGAAAGAAGTGCAGCTAGAAAGAAATAGAAGAGGAAAGGAAAAGATAACCAGATGGGATCGAATGGTAGAGAAGTTGAAGAGGCAGTTTATTCTTGTAGATTATGAATTGGATCTGTTGAGGAAAATGCAGAGTTTGAGACAGTCAAGCAAATCTGTCAAAGAATATACAGAGGAGTTTTACAAGATCTCAATCAGAACTGGCCATTCAGAGGCTAATAAGGAGAAAGTAGCTCGTTACATAAATGGGTTAAGAATGAATATCCAAGAAGAACTCAGTTTGGTCTGGATGACCACCATTGAGGATGCATATCGGTTTGCCTTGAAGGTTGAAGAGAAGATGAACGAGAAGATTTGAAAGCAAACAAAGAGGAAGAGGTCATGGTGGAAGAAGCTGGTGGAAGAACCGGTGGAGGAAAATATGAAGATCGAGAAGAAGACTGGTGAAACAAGTAATAACCAGGGATCAGAAAGAGGAGAATACCTACCACCCTCGTGATCAGAACAATGGTTACCAAAGAGGAAGAGGTAGATCTGGACGTGGGTATGGAAGAGGAGGATTTCGTGGAACCTGTTTCCATTGTGGGGAAGAGGGACATCGGGCATATGAGTGTCCCCAACACCAAGAGAGGATGAATAAGAGACCTGAGGGTCATGCCAGAGCTACTGTAGAAGATGAAGGTGCTGAATCAGAACATTCTGAAGAAGTAGGAGGAGAAGTGTTGATGACAAGAAGAGCATTGATGAATGGAGGGAAAGATGTGGATCAGAGGAAGAGCTTATTTTGCACAAGATGCAAATGTGCAGGTAAGGTTTGTAATGTTATCATAGATAATGGTAGCACAGATAATTTAGTTTCGGGAGAAATGGTTGCTAAGTTGAAATTGGAGAAGAGGAAGCACCCACATCCATATCGGATTGCGTGGTTGCAGAAAGATCATAGAGCATTAGTCAGTGAGCGGTGTTTAGTTAAATTTCATATTGGAAATTATCAAGATGAGGTTCTGTGTGATGTTTTGCCTATGGATGCTTGCCATTTGTTGTTGGGGAGGCCATGGCAATTTGACGAGACGTGCGGTGCATGATGGGCATGCGAATACTTACTCTATAACGAAATATGGAGTGCGTCACAAGTTGAAGCCATTGAAGGAAGTGGATGAAAAGGTATGCAGTAGTGCTAGAATCTGTTTGGTAGATGGTAGAAAATTTTTGGATGGCACGAAGAGGGATTCTATGTGTTATGCATTAATTCCTACTGTTAAGAAGGAACAATGTATGGATATTCCAGTAGAGGTTGAAAGTTTGTTAGAAGAGTTTCCTGATATTGTGTCAGATAATGTGCCTGAGGGTTTGCCACCAGTGAGAAATATTAGCCATCAAATTGATTTGATTCCAGGAGCTAGTTTACCCAATAAGGCAGCCCATAGAATGTCTCCCATGGAGAGTGAAGAGTTGAACAGATAGGTTCAAGAGTTGTTGAGGAAGGGGTTGATTAGAGAGAGTTTGAGTCCCTGTGCAGTACCTGTAGTACTAGCACCAAAGAAGGATGGAGAATGGAGAATGTGTACTGATTCTAGAGCCATAAATAAGATTACCATTAAGTATAGATTTCCATTACCTAGAATGGATGATATAATGGACTATTTGAGTGGAGCTAAATACTTCACAAAGATTGATTTAAAGAGTGGGTATCATCAGATTCGCATCAGAGAGGGTGATGAGTGGAAGACAACCTTCAAAACCAAAGAGGGTTTGTATGAGTGGTTGGTTATGTCGTTTGGGTTAACCAATGCACCTAGTACATTCATGAGGCTGATGAATGAGGTGTTGAGAGAATTCCTAGAGAAGTTTGTTATTGTTTATCTGGATGATATTCTAATTTTTAGTAAGACATTGGAAGAGCATTTGATGCAAGTTCGGATAGTTTTTGAAAAGTTGAGGGAGGAGCAGTTGCTGATTAATTTGAAGAAGTTTAGTTTTGTGAAGAAGGAGTTGGTGTATCTGGGATTTGTCATCTCGGATGAGGGTCTAAAAATGGATCCAGAGAAGGTGAAGGCTATCATTGAGTGGCCTACTCCAAGGAACATAATGGAGGTAAGATCATTCCATGGTCTTGCAAGTTTCTACAGAAAGTTCATTAGAAACTTTAGCAGTATTTGTGCACCCCTGACAGAAACCATGAGAGGGGATAAGAAGGAGTTTAAGTGGATTGCAAAGGTAGGTGCAAGTTTTGAGATGTTGAAAAATAAGGTGACAGAACAACCCATTTTGGTACTTCCAGATTTTAATAAAGTATTTCAGGTTGATTGTGATGCTAGTGGCGAGTGCCATTGGAGCTGTGTTGAGTCAGGAAGGTAAACTTGTTGCATATTTTAGTGAGAAGTTAAATGATGCTAGGAAGAAATATTCTGTTTATGATCAGGAATTTTATGCTATAGTTCAGGCTCTTAAGAAATGGAGACACTATTTGTTAGCAAAAGAGTTTGTTTTATATATTGATCATCAAGCTTTGCGGTATATTAATAGTCAGGGAAAATTGAATCAGAGACATTTGAAGTGGGTTGAATTCCTACAGAGTTATACCTTTGTTTTGAAGCATAGGAGTGGGAAGTATAATAGAGTTGCGAGATGCCTTGAGTAGAAGGCAAAATTTGTTGATAGAGATGAAAGTGGAAGTCGTTGGGTTTGAAGAACTCAAGAGTTTGTATCCAGAGGATCCGGATTTTGTAGAGGCTTGGAAGGCATGTTTGTCTCCTACTACTTTGGATAGAACTAAGTGGTTGGATTTTATAATCCAAGATGGGATGCTATTCAGAAGGAACCAATTGTGCATTCCTAGAAGTTCAATGAGGGAGAATCTGATAAAGGAGAAGCATAGTGGAGGACTAGCTGGACATTTTGGTCGAGATAAGACCATTGCCCTTGTTAGTGAAAACTACCATTGGCCACGGTTGCGGCGAGGATGTGAAGAAATTTGTGCAGGGGTTGCGAGTGTGTCGGATGGCTAAGGGAGTGAGACAGAATACAGGATTGTATCAGCCATTACCTATATCGGAGAGACCATGGGAGGACATCGGTATGGATTTTGTTCTTGGCCTACCAAGGACACAACGAGGGAATGACTCCATTTTTGTTGTGGTTGATAGGTTTTCGAAGATGGCTCATTTTATTCCATGTCAAAAAATGAGTGATGTAGTTCATGTTGTAGGCTTGTTTTTCAAGGAGGTGGTACGCCTTCATGGTCTACCCAAGAGTATAGTATCTGACAGAGATACCAAATTTGTGGGTTATTTCTGGAGGACTTTGTGGAAGCAGCTGAAAACGGATTTGAAGTTCAGTTCTGCATACCACCCACAGACTGATGGACAAACAGAGGTGGTGAACAGAAGTTTGGGTAATCTTCTAAGATGCCTGGTAGGAGATAAGCCCAAGGGATGGGATTTGATTTTGCCACAGGCAAAATTTGCTTACAACAATTCTATCAACAGAAGTATTGGTAAATCACCATTCCAGATTGTGTATGGGAACAACCCAAGGAATGCTTCTGAGTTGAGAACGATGGGTAAAGGAGAAAAGAGCAGTGTTGAGGTCTGAAGATTTTGCAGAGCACATAAAGAGTTTACATGAAGAGGTACAACAACATATCAGTAAGATGAATACTTAGTACAAGGCCAAAATAGATCAGAAGAGGCGTTTCAAGGAGTTCCAAGTGGGAGATGAGGTCATGGTTCATTTGAGAAAGGAAAGGTTTCCTAGCAAAACCTACAACAAGCTGAAGATGAAGAGGTTTGGACCATGCAGGATCATAGGTAAAAGAGATTCAGGAAATGCCTATGAAGTGGAACTGCCAAGTGAGCTGAATATATCACCTATTTTTAATATTTTAGACTTGGTAGAATACCATGAAGGAGGTAGTAGTGAGACACCAAGTACAGATTTGTGGAGTATTCCAGCGTCTACTCCAGCCACAGATGAGATAGAGGAAATACTAGACACTCGAGAAGGCAGAAGTACCAGGAACAGGCAGTATTCAGAATATTTGGTCAAGTGGAAGGGCAGACCTATAGAAGATGCAACTTGGTTGTCCAAAATAGAGGTTGACCACCTGGGTTTTCCTCTAACAGTATAGAAGTGAAGGTCACTTCTCAATCCACCCCAGGTGTCTGATGCAGGAGCATCCAACGAAATTGTTGGGGCCATAACTTCTCAACCGTAGCTCCGATTGACGTGAAATTTGACAGGGAGCTAGTTGGGAGAGTTCTAAACAAATATGACTCCCTAGAGTCCTATTTGTCCAAAAAATCCAGTTTTTGGGGCCAAATTCCATCATCTAGTGCCCCGAAATTAGGTTTTAAAATTTCTTACCTAGTTTTTTATGCTTTTTGAGCTGTTCGGAGGTTAATATCTCCTAATGTATTTAGAGTTAGGACTGGAAACTTTATTTTTGGCTTGTCTATTGTAAGAGGGATGCGCACCCCAATTTTGGGCCCCATCCGACTCATTTCAGTTTTTAGGGTTTTTTTGGCTATATAGCCACAGAATGAGGGTTTGTGAGGGAATCTTTTCCAAGTTTTTGAATGAGAATTGGTTTGAGCAAGTTTGGCTCTCCATAAAGTGGTATTGAGAAAGTTTGGCTCCCCATAAACAAGGTTTTCCTAGTAGCAAAAGGATTTTCTCAAGTTTAGAAAATTGACTTTGGTATGATTTTTTCTCCAATGGCTAAACTAATTTCAATTATATTTTTGTTGACTATTTCTATTGCTCTTGATTTTGAAATAGAATAGATGGATGTAAAGACAACATTTTTACATGGTGAACTTGATATATATGTCACAACCAGAATGCTTTAGGGTAAAATGTAAGGAGGAATTGATATGCAAGTTGAAAAGTCTCTTTATGGCTTGAAGCAATCTCCAATAATGTGGAACCAAAATTTTGATAGATTTGTTTTGATACATGGGCTTGGAAAAAGCAAAGCAGATCTATGTGTGTATTATAAACAAGAAGGTATAAATTTTGTTATCATTGCTTTGTATGCGGATGCCATGTTGTTAATTGGTAACAAATAAGGAGATGATAAAGTTACTAAAATCTCAGTTATTTTTTAATTTGACATCAAGGATTTGGGTGCTACAAAATTTATTTTGGGTATGGAAATAATAAGGGATCATACAAATAAAAATTTGTGGTTAAATTAAAAGAAATATGTTGATTCAATACTACAGATGTTTAGGATGCATGATTGTAAACCAACATGTACTCCATATCCTATTGCTCAAAAGTTATCTGGTAAATAGTTTTCAAAAATATATGAGAAAATTGAAGAAATGCATCATGTTCCTTATGTTAGTGATGTTGGTAGTCTGATGTATGCAAAGATCTATAATAGACCTAATATTTCACATGCAATGACATTAGTTAGTAGATATATGTCCAATATAGGAAGGAACATTTGTGAAGAGGATCTTTAGATACTTGCATGGAACTTTAGATTATATTATATGTTACCAAGGACAATCGAGAGAAAGTAATATTATAAATCTACAAGATTTTGTGGTTGTTGATTGGGCTAATGATCTTGACATGAGAATATCCATGTCTACTTATGTTTTTATACTATTTGGAGGGGCAATAAGTTAAATTAATAAAAAGCAATCAATGGTTGCTTTATCCACAATAGAGGCAGAGTACATTACAAAAACTAATGCCTGTGAAGAAGTTGTGTGACGAAAAAGGTTATGTTTAACATTTGGTCTTAAGATATTGTGAGAATTGGCAGTGATAGTTAGAGTGCAATATTTTTGGAAAACAATCCTGGTTTTCATGATCAATCAAAAAATATTGATATTAATTACCATTTTGTGAGAGAGATAAGTAAAGGAAATCGAGTGATGTTGGAGAAAGTTGATACAAAGAATAATGATGTTGATTCATTGACAAAGGCTATACCAACTTAAAAATGTTATTGGTGTAGAAGATCTATGGGCATGATTATCCTTGATAGTTAAAAATGGTAGTTTTCAGCCCCTATGAAAAGTATTCAACAAGTGGAATAATGTTGGAAATGTGTTGAATATTTTCCTTGTTATTATGGTGGGGTTAACTCTAAAAGGTACTCGAAATTCTCCATGTATTCTCGTTGGTAGAAGTTTTAGGGTTTTTTAAGCTATTTTTAGACCCATATGGGCTATTTTGGGTTAATATATTTGAACCCATGGTTTTATACCCATGGTATTGTAAAATTTGTTCTTGTGCTATTGTTATTTAATTGCACTTGCATCAAGGTTGGATGATAGATGAATATTATTGTATTGAATATGGTTAAGTTTGTTAGGGTAAAATAGGTAGTGTATTGCATTACACTACATAGATTATTACATTTACTCTTCTACCATAGGATATATTTACCATTGTATAAATTACCTCCTAGATTAACTTAGGTTAATAGCTAAAATATCTTGAGATATTTTAGTTGGTTATTTGGCATATTCTATTTTCTAGGTGGTTAGCACATCCTACGCTAACCTTGTTAGGTTTATTATTTTGTAACCTATATATTAGGTTTGATTATTCATTTTCAAACCTAATGTTTGAATAGCAATATTATTTGATTTTTCATATTGGAGTAAACTATTTCTTACATTGGTATCATTCGCTAGGTGGATAATGCGAGCAATGCTCGTTCTCCTAGACTGCAGACTTGGTCATGCATTTTTCCTATTTGATGATTGTTTTTTGGTTGCTGAATTGGAATGCCTAAAGCACAACTGACTGGCCCATGGAAGGATTGCCTAAAGTGTAATCAACTGGTCCATGGACTTAGTCGACTGGCCCACATGATCAGCTAATCGACCAATGTGCTCAGCCACTGGTCGACCACACTATCAGTCAAACTAACCGACATGAGCCGACCAATCGGCCAACCATTGTTGACCTGGTCGATGCGATGCGATCAGCTGGCCTAACTGGCATGATGCGATCAATTGACCAGGTCGATGTGATCGATTGACTAGGGTTGACGTGATCCACCATCTAAGGCCAAAAATCCATAGTAGATCATTATAGACCGACCCACAATCGATGCCTTGAGGCATCGACACCTTGGCTCCCATGTAGAACAAAGCCATGTTAGACCAAGAGCCATGTGGTCCACGCTCAAGAGAGAAGAGAGGGCAGGACCGCCCTCCCCCTCCCAGCCTAACATGTGAATGATATGACACTTGGATGACCTCAAAAACTGAACCTGACACTTGTCATGATTTGCCCTCAACATGTACCATGAGGTGCCACCTAGACCAATCATGAGGCAACACGTGGCACACAGGCCATGCGCCACCTAGACACTGACTCAATGACACGTGGCATAGAGACCTCGTACCACCTGGATGCTGACTGGACAACCACTGGACTATCTGGATCTGACGTGGCGAACAACCATTGGACTGACTAGACTTGACGTGGTGGACAACCACTAACCGACTGGACCTAAAGTGGACCCCCTTGTCGTGCCACGTGGACATTAGAAAAAAGGAGGGCCCGAACTCGATTGCTCAAGGGCAATCATGAGATACCTAGCTCATAAAGGCCTTTAAAGGCCTTTGCATCCAAAATAGGATGCATGTGGGATAATTCCCACAACATCCCAAATGAAGCCCGCAGGCTTCTTTAAGATTTAGGCCCTGCAACTTGAGAACCAAGCCTTGCACTTGGTTAGTTGGCCAAGGCGGATGCCTTAGTCCAGCACAGACCCCAGATCGAACCCCCACGCATCCAAACAAAATAGGTTTTATTCGGAATACCATTTTTTTTCAAAATTTTCAATTATTCTAAAGTTTTTAAGCATATTAAATATTATTTTTTGATTTTTTTTTATACTTTTCTTTAAAATTGGCATAAAATGTTCATTTTTTAGTCAATTTGGATGATTTTTTTTCCAATTTTTCCCAAAATTATTAAAATTTAAGCTTAAACATATATTTTTATGCTTTATCAAACTTAGAAAACTAGAAATCCAAACAAAATTTAGCCCTCAAAGTTCCCAAAATCAAAATATGTTTTTCTCTCAACTGAAGACAAAAGGAACATAGGAACCTCTTTTTGGCAAATTTTAAAAACCTGCTTCAACAATTTTTTTTGCAATAAACTCCTCAGAAGTTCTATAGTTTTCTTCATTCATTTTTGGAGATATAAGACATAGAAACTCAAAATTTCTGTTGCAAAACACATAGCATGCCATGATTCAGGAAGCATAAAAGGTCATCTCAATTTTTTCCAAAACCATAAATTTTGCTTTTGTTATCTCCTTCAAGAAAGGAGCCATAAAAACATAAAATAGAATTTTTTTTTTTTTGTAAACTTGAGATCCATAAAACCAATTTTTTTGCTCCTCATGCTAAACTGTTGAAGACAAAAAAAAAAACCAAAGTTGTGTGTCGACTGGTTTGGAAGCCTTTCAAACGTGGGTTGTGTGTCGACTTGTCTTGACAGGAGTGCTCAAAAATTTCTCAATTTTGTAAACATTAAGGGGGATAGAAATCATTTTTTTATTCTATTATTTGAAAAATTGTAAAGAAAAAGGGAGGATTTTCCAAAAGCAAGAAAGGTGCAATCTAGATTGTACTCGACACCTTTCTATAAAAAAAATTGACTAATACTAGGTGCATTTTCGGTTGAACTCGACGCCTAGAGTGATAAATAATGTGGGTTGCTCTCATGTTTTGATTATTGCACTAACACTCATGTTTTTTGTGTGCAATTAAACAATCAGATACAACATTGGCAAAAGCATTTCACAAAACCCATATTTCACTCCAAAATGTGCTACACTTTGCACAGGTTGAATAGAAGTCAATTTTTTTTTTTACCCCCTCATAAAGTAAAAATATGAAACACCTTGATTACCCATATTTTTTTGGCTTAATTTCCTCCAACTTCTCATCCTTCTTGAAGGGTGTTAAGGCAGGTGCCATTAAATATCCTAGAGAGCACAATTAGAAGTCTGTCAACCAAACCCCTTTAATTTGCTCTATCTTGTTTGGCTTAATTTCCTCAAATTTCTCATCCCTTGTTAAGTGTGTTAAGGTAGGTGCCATTAAATATATTATAGAGGCAAATTGAACATCTTCCATATACTATTTTGAAGGTATAGTGTAAGATACAACCATATTAGTCCTATAAAATTTGAAACCTTAACCATGGCCATGATACACAAGTATCTCACTGAGAGCCAATTGTTTAAAGTTTCAAATTATCCACCATGGAAGACTAAGATGAAAGCTATCTTAACTGTAGAGGATTTATGGTCTATAGTGAATGGAAGTGAAACTAGACCTACATCAACTTGAGCAGATCAAACAACTTTTGATAAGAAGGATAATAAACTATCCTTAATGATATTGCTAGCTATTACTGATGATATCCAACCTCATATCAGTGAAGCTAATAATGGTAAGGAGGCTTGGGATGCCTTGAGTACCATATTTGAGGGCAAGAATCAATCAATGATTCTTAACCTCCAAACATAGCTTCATACTCTTCATAATAAATCAAGAGAAACAATAGAACTATTCCTCTACAGAGTGGCATAATTGAAAACAAAACTATAATCCTTAGGAGAAAAAGTGGAAGACCAAGTCTTGACCTCTATCATTTTGAGGGTTCTTCCCGACTCCTACAAAATGTTGATCACTTCACTACAAGTTTCTAGTAGGACAATAAATTTTGTCGAGTTGGTAAATATGCTTCAAACAGAAGAAGCTAATCAACTCCAAAGAGATGAGGCATCCAACAATATTCTTTTTTCAAATAGACAAGGTGGTAAGAAAAAGTAGAATCAACAGAAAGGTTATTCTTCTAATAAAGACAAGGTTAAAGGCAAAGAGATTAAGAAGAAGAAGCAATATTATAAGATTTACGATAGGGACACTCATGAAACCAAAAGATGTTGGTTTAAGAACAAACTTCCCAATGAGCAAGGAAATAAGAAGGGCAAAGGCAAATTGAAGAACAAGAATAAACAATAATAGGGACACATTACATCTGAAGATTCTAGTTTGGACTCTAAAAGAGCACACAAGGTGCTCATAACACATATAGATTCCCCTCATAAGGACTCTGTGTGGTACATAGATTCAGGTGCTAGTAAGCATATGACTGGCGATAAGTCCTGGTTTGCAACATTTGAGGCTCGAGAAGGTAGACCGGTCACCATTGCTGATGATCAAACCTATCAAGTTTAGGGAGAAGGAAGTGTTTATGTCTCCCTTCTAGATGGAAAATGTAAAATTCAAAAAGTTCTTTATGTACCAGGATTGAAAAATAATCTCTTGTCAGTTCCACAAATCTTGGACAATAACATGAATGTTAATTTCAAAGTGGACAAAGAAAAGAAACATTGGTTTATCACTCAAAAGGGAAAACAAAAGAGGCCACTTATCTATGGTATAAGAGATTTGGTCATTTAAGTTCAAGATATTTACTAGAATTGAGTAAATATCAAATGGTGAAATGATTGCCTACTCTTTCATCTACTTTGCCAGTGTGCTCTGATTGCTTGTTAGGAAAGCAACATAGAGTACCCTTTGAGCCTAGCTCCTTTCGAGCTAAGGTACCTTTGGAGTTGGTTCACATAGATTTGTGTGGTACCATGTCTACTAGTTGTGGAGGTAAAAGGTATTTTAAATTGTTTGTCGATGATCACTCATGCAATATGTGGGTCTTCTTATTACTAGTTGAAGTTTGAAGCATTTACCTATTTTCAACAGTTCAAAAAGCTAGTTGAGAAAGAATTAGGATGCTTCATCAAGACCCTCCATTCATATCGAGGGGGGAATACACATCAAAGGAATTTTCCTCATTTTTATAGACACATGGGATAAAGAGATAGTTGACAACAGCCTACTCTCCTCAGTCAAATGGAGTTGCTGAGAGAAGAAATTGGTCCATTATGGAAATGGTTCGATGTATGCTTAAGGGAGACAATCTTGAGCAAATTTACTGGGATAAATCTATTCAAACTATAGTATATCTTCTGAATAGGGCACCCATAAGGGCTCTTGAAGGTATGACTCCTCAGGAATCATGGAGTGGAAGGAAACCCTCCATATCTCATCTACGGGTATTTGGGTGTAAGGATTTTATGCATATACCCAAGGATAAAAGAAAGAAATTAGATGAGAAGTCCCTACCATGTGTTTTTATTGGATATGATGAATTCTCAAAAGGCTATCGATTGATAGACCCACTTACCAAGAAAATACATGTTAGTAGAGATGTAGTGTTTGATGAAGCTTTCACACCCAACACTACATTAGTATACCTAGATGATGAGGAGCAACAACCACTTCCTCCTCCATAACAGAAAAATCCTTCCAAATGGTTTACAAGAACAATGAAATATTCCAAACTCACTTCACCACCTGATCTATCTCAATCATCCAAAGACATGAAGCATGACTCAGAAAGAAAATAATGAAGCATCCACTTTAGTTGATGATATTTATGCAATTTTTCAAGAGATTTATATTGATAGAGAGTTACAAAGGGAAGATGATATGGAAATAGATGAGGAGAGGGTTTACCTATCAGCATATGATGAAAATGAACCTTCTACAGTTGATGAAGCACTTATACTGCCTCAGTGGAAGGTAGCTATGGATGTAGAACATAACTCCCTCATAAAGAATAAAACATGGAAGCTAGTGGATTTGCCTAAAGGAAAGAAACCCATAGGCTGCAAATGGGTTTACAAAGTAAAATATAAGGTAGATGGCACCATAGATAAGCATAAGGCCCATCTTGTGGTGAAGGGCTATGCTCAAAAGGAAGGGATTGACTATGAGGAAACCTTTGCTCCTACAACAAGGATGACCACCATTCAAGTGCTTTGTGCTATGGCAACACAGTTTGGATGGAAATTACATCAGATCGATGTAAAAAACACCTTTCTAAATGGTGACTTAAAGGAAGAGGTGTACATGACTCAACCTCATAGATATGCTAAGGAAGGCCATGAGAAACAAGTTTGCAAATTGGTCAAATCATTATACGGGCTAAAATAAGCCCCAAGAGAATGGTACATAAAAATGGATAGTCACCTACTACAACATGGATTTAAGAGAAGTCCATATGATGCAAATATCTATATCAAGAATATAGGTTCTGAAATAGAAATTCTTGTGTTATATGTAGATGATCTAATCATCATTGGTAATTCAAAGAACTTGGTTAACGCCATGAAATATGACTTGAAAGAGTCATTTGATATGACAGATCTAGGACTTATCCACTACTGTCTTGGCCTTGAGATAGAACAGAAGAAGAATCATCTTAGGGTGACTCAAAAAAATATGCCAAGACTTTAGTAGAAAAATATCGTATGACTGATTGTAAGCCCAAAGCAACACCAATGGAATCAGGGCTTCAATTATCACGATATGATGACTCACCATAGGTAGATGGCACACTTTATAGACAGATGATTGGAAGCCTCATCTATCTGACTAATACTAGACCATATATTACTTATGTTGTAAACTATCTTTCATGGTTCATGCAAGAACCAAAGGTCTCTCATTGGAAAGTAGCTAAGAGTGTTATTCACTACATTCAGGGTAGTGTAGATTATGGTCTAGAGTATAAGAAGAATAACTCATTCTTCTTACAGAGTTACACTGAATTTGATTATGCTGGATCCATAGATGACAAAAAATCAACATCAAGGTATGTATTTCATCTTGGATCTGGTCCTATCTCATGGCATAGTAAAAAGAAATAGGTGGTTGCTTTATCTTCAACTGAGGCATAATATCACACTACACGTGGAGCTATGTGAGAAGCGATATGGCTAAGTTGCATCTTGACTACCATGGGCCTACCAAAGAAACTTCCTATTCACATGTTTTGCGACAACTCGGGTGTTTTAAACTTGGTCAAGAATCTAGTACATCATGAATGAACAAAGAATATTGACACAGATTATCATTTTATTCATAATGAATTTCCTAAGCATAGAATCAAGCTCCAACACATTCCCATCGATGAACAGGTTGCTAACATTTTTACAAAGGCACTTGGACGTGTCAAATTTCAACTGTTTCGGAGTAAAATTTGTATATCAAAGTAATGTAATAAAGGGGGGATGTTAGGGTAAAATAGGTAGTGTATTGCATTACACTACATAGATTATTACATTTACTTTTCTACCATAGGAGATATTTACCATTGTATAAATTACCTCCTAGATTAACTTAGGTTAATAGCTAAAATATCTTGAGATATTTTAGTTGGTTATTTGGCATATTCTATTTTCTAGGTGGTTAGCACATCCTACGCTAACCTTGTTAGGTTTACTATTTTGTAACCTATACATTAGGTTTGATTATTCATTTTCAAACCTAATGTCCTAATAGCAATATTATTTGATTTTTCATATTGAAGTAAACTATTGCTTACAAATTTTATATAATAAGGAGATATTATTGTGCTAGTTTTTTCCCAAAAGGATTTTCCTAGGTGAAATATTATGTTATGTGTGTATATGTTATATTTTTATTTTTATTTTGCATTTACTTTTTTTTCTAGATTTAGTTTATCGAGGTTTTTTTATCTTCAATGTTATGACATTATTTATTAATAAGCATGTATAGTTTTGTTGTTGGAGAGAGAGTTTATCTTTGGTAAAGGGGGTTAGATAAGGGTAAAAATAGTGTTAACCTTGAGATGAACCCAATCCTATGGGGGTTTAAATAGAGACAACACCCAGGGAATTTTGTAGTGAGAACACAAGTGGGGAAACTCGGTTGTGAATCAAAGATAGGGAGTCATTGGTTAATATTATTAAGTGGTGTAGCTTGAATACTACCATGGAAGTTAGGAACCCACATGCTAAGAAGATAAGTGATGGCATCTCAAGTGGGTAGGCTTGGGTGTCCATGTGTAAACTATCACGTAGAGTGATAGGTGCCTTAACCAAGCCTATTGCAGATATGGGAAGGTTATGTATAAAATATTTAGCAGTTCCTCCATGGAGATGCAATTGACTAATCAAAATATTATTACGTACAAGTGTACCCATATAGACTAACTTATGATGGGTAAGACAATTGGTGTAACCCCCTTATCTAAATATTGAGAAGGGATAATCCCAACACTATGATCAAAATATTTTGCATTCATGGAGAATGTGAGAAATATGGGGTGACCATGTGAGGTATCCTTTATGCCACGAAGGTATACAAGATAAAACCCAAAACCTATGGGAGGATGGCCTCTCCTGTCCATTTGTGAACCATCTAAAAAATTATAATATTCAAATATTGTAATACCTTATCAAGTGAAAATCCTTTGGAAACATCATTGATGAACCCTAGTTGTGATATTTACCTTGTGTAAAAAAAACCTCTCTTGGGTTGGTTAGATTTGGGTTGTTACACTATTACCTTAGGATTACTATTAGGAGATATAAGTGGTCATAATTTTCCATGGGGATTGTATGTTTTATTGTGTATGAGGGATAATTGTGTGAGATATGCCTTGTGTCCTTTCATTTTGTATTTGTTATACAAGAACCTACATAATATTATCTACAAAAAAGGAAAGAGTGTACTTAGTTGTACTCTCCTCCTGATTTGGTGTTGGGAGTAGATTGTTATTTGGAATTAATTTTGGTTACTAGGTTAGGTGGAAGATGCAAGGAATCTAGATACATAAAGGTGGGCTCATGTCTTTGAGACTCATTATTTTCCTTTTAGAGGTATGTTGATGGTAGCAAGACACATCATAAATGAATTATGACCTAACTAGATTTTGTGGAGACCTTGGAGAAATTATCTAGAGTGGGAAGAGGATGGTTTTGAGCTCAATAAACTTTAGAATATTTTATGGATTATCACTCTTAGTGATACTAGAGAGATCTATACACCAGACCAAGTTTTGAGGTAGTTTTATCTATATCAATACCTTTCAAAAATGGGAGAGTACTGGTATAGAAGGACAAAGAGACATGAGGGAGATGTGGGGGTTTGTTCTAATCTCATATTATTATTATATTAGGATATAATTAACCCCTTGGTGATTGATTATAGTGCTAATGATATCAAGGCTTATGTTGTGTATAGGTAGTGGTACAAAGGTATTCATTCTTATATTTTGACATCAGTTCCACTACTAGATCATTTATGAAAATGTGATAGTGGGAGAGGGATGAAGGAGTCCTTAATATTACACCATTCAGATCCATTCCCATCCTCAAGGATGTGATACAAGAGTTAGGTCCCAATAAAACAACAAAGGAGATGGATGATTCTATGATATTTGATATGTGATAGAAGCTTGATGCTATGGATTTAGAGATTGCTTATGTTTAGAATGAGTGATATTATGTAGCTTTATAGGCATTTAAATTTTTAGTAGAGAGATATGTGGTTGTGGCATGAGTGGATTATGTGATATTACAATAATATACTACGAGGGAAGAGAGGTATTCTAGGATGGCCTACCTAGCGTCTTGTGTGGCATAGTTGACATGGGAGAGAGATGATGCTAGTGATGTTTTATTATTTAGATGTTGCAAGGGATGCAATAGAGGCAAAGAGAATTAGAGTTATTAATAGGGCATTATATCATTAAGTTATTCCTCTAGACCAAAGGCAAGATTTCCCATCTCATGCTTCTTCTAGATCAAGGTCTCCAACTTGAGCTTCTCAGTGGTCGATGCATGGGCCAATGTAGGATATAGGTTATTAGAGTTTTGGTGAGATTTTTGTAGGTCTTTAGATCAAATTTTTTGATTGCTAAATGCACTAATTTTATGAATGTGGTGAATTGGTTCTCATGATTTTTATATGGCCAAGCATATTTATTTTCTTATTGTGGTATGTTGGATGACTTGAGAGGTGTATATGATTTTTTGATGTATATATGAGGTGATTATTTTTGATGACCCATATTTTTGTCTTGATGATGTTTTGATAATATGATGATGATATATTTGATGCAATTATATGTTATTTGAAAGTTATTTTGGTAATTATGTTTTGATGCTTATTATTTTCATAAATGAATTGTTTGAATGATAATACTGGTTTTTCCTTGAAATATGGCATTCATGATATTTTGATACCTTTATTTTCCTAGACCAAGATGGTTTAAAGGATTTTAATCATGATATTTTGAAATATTATATACAAGTGCCTAGGGTTTCTAGGGCTTTGATCATGATATTTTGAAAGATTATGTATAAGTGCCTAGGGTTGGTAGGGATTTGATCTACTTGGACCTCTAGGAATTGACCATTTTTAATATTATAAAGTCATTTTGCCTAAGGTTTCTAGGACTTTAATTTATTTGGACCTTAGAGACTTGACCATTGTTAGTTTTGTTAAATCATTGTGCCTAGGTTTGCTAGGACTTTAATTTGTGTGTAATAATATTTGTATTTTTTGGAGGACTTAAATCTTGTATCACTTGGAGGATTTTAATATTTGTATTTGATGTGTGCTTGGATCATGGTAGATCTAAAGGAATTTAAATATAGTGTATGCCTGGATCATTGTAGATTTGAAAGACTTTGAACATGATGACATATGTCTAGATCATTATAAATCCAAAAAACTTTAAAAATGATATGTTCCTAGATTAAAATATATTCAAAGGACTTTAAACATTATATGTTATTGAATAATTGTAGATCCAAAGGATTTTAAACATGATGTATACTTGGACCATTATAGGTACAAACAAATTTAAACATAATGTGTGCCTATATCAATTTAGATCTGAATGACTCTAAATATGATATGATTTTGAGATGAAATTTGTGATAGATATCCCCTAATTAATAGGAAGTCTTGTGAAATTCAAAATAATATTGTTGTTTATTTGATAAAATTATTGGTTAAGACATTTTTAATCCTTAGAGGGATAAAAAATCCCTAGCCATTTTGCTAGGTACCTTTGTAATTATCTATGTAATTTCAAAGCAACATGGCCAGACTACCACTCTATTTAAAGAGAGGGAGCAAGATTCTATATTAATGTATGATTTATAATGTTCAAAAATTGATATTATTTAGGTTGAAATTACAACCATGATCATATATCCCATAAGTATGCTAAAAGGATATGTAATTGTACTAATTTCTATTGATGATCCATGGTTGTTGTTGTTTTTTAGCAAAAATTATTTGATAATGTTTTACCATATTTATTAAATTATTTGTAGGGGAAAATATGAATGGGATGGAACCTCAATTGATGACTTGAGATCAAAGATTTATTGTAGGTGAAAAAAAGTGAATATGAGAAACACATACTAAAAAATAATTTTTGTCAACCATAAATATAATTTTTTTTAGAAATTGATGCACTTGAGCTAAAATGGGCCATTATTGCATCCTAGTGTGTGCAATCATGTATTAATTAGGCTAATGTCCTAAGGGTAAGGATTTACTATAATTAGAGACCTAGTGCAAGTGTAATGCAAGTTTAAGCTATCCTAACTAGTTGTCATCACTACATCCTTGCAAAATATCTTGATTATATATACATTGGGTAAACATGCATCATGCATTCATGTGATTATGTAAGGTAATAATTCAAATGAATGAAAATAATTTATCGATGTAAATAGTTTGTTGTGATGGATATCACCCATTAGAAAATTTACAAATATGAGGTTTTATGAATAGAAGTTTCTTCCTTGTTAGGGAAAAAGAGAAATATCAATTGTTGGAGCATATTTTCTAATTGTCAAAGAGAATGGAGATACCCAAAAATCCTTCTAGGCATCTTTATAATGCATTATGTATTCATAAAGCAACATGGCTAGATAATCACTATACTTTGAAAAGTGTTGGAGAATATTACATTATTTGGTACTATTCTAAAGTATCACCTTGGTAACATTTTATATTTCTAAATATTAGATTAGAGTGTGAGTTATTAGATTAGGGTGTGTGATTTATATTTTTCTAATGTGTTAATGTATAAGATGATTGAAAGTGTCATGTAATTAAGTTTATAAGTGTGTAATATGTGAAAGAGTGTATTGTGGAATATAAGTAAGTATAAATTCATGTGTGTAGGTGAAAAGTATACAAATGAAGAATCATAGACATGTGGTAATATGTAAAGTCAAGAGACATGAGAGGTTTTCCATATGTGAGGAATAGGAAAGGATGCATATCCTAGATATGTGAGAAGAGCAATAATCAAGTATTGAAAAGTCACCTTCTAATGTTATACTATGGAGACAAAGCTCCATGTATTGTATATAAAAATAAATAAAGTGTTTCTCAATAATAGAGATATTGTATATTTGATTCATCAATAATATTGTGAGCATATTGTTGATTGATATTGTTATATTTTATAAATTTTATATTCATTGATATTGATATTATTCCATGAATGAGTCTTCATATATGTTTTGTGAATCATATTTTATCTTGAATATTGAGACCTATGAATAAATATGGCTAAAATATCATCAATGGTATTAGAGTCATGTACACTCTCACTTTATGTGAGAATAAAGTCTAGTTTAAAAATCAGTTGATAGTGCACCAAGGAGAAGATAGAAGAAAGGGTTGATTTCACCCTAAAGTTGAGAAAAATTGGATTGATAATATCACCAAATAATTGAGAAAAGTTTTGAGAAGAGAAAGGTATTGGTAAATAGATATACTAATGAAATTAAGGTTAAATTGAAGTACTATAACTAGTGAAAGAGTGGTGAAGTTGGGTAAAAAGAATGAGTCCATAGATTTTTATGTTATTATTGGTATAAAATTTGAAATAAGGAAATGATATCACCATAGAATCAATAGAATAGAAAAACAAATTGGAATCAAAGAATATCTATATAAGAGGAAATTGATATCAATGATGTATCTTATGATAAAGTGAAATATCATAGACAAAGTGTTAAGACAAGAGCATGTTGAGGATGCTTGATTATGAATAATCTATAAGAATCTATAAAGTGAATAATCAAGGAGCATAGAAGTACTGAATAAGGAAGAATAGAGTGCCTATGAACTATCTAAATAGACGTGTTATAAGAATAGAAGCAACTGAATAGAAGCAAAAATGAATATTTGTGAAGGACCAATGAGAAAATATTAAAGGAAGGTGAAACACCATAGACACAACATGAAGATGAAAGCATCCTGAAAGGATAAGTGAAAGCACCTCAAATTCATTTGCATAGAAGATAAGTTTGAAAAGTACTAGTGAGACATTCAAGTAATACTCGCCCTAACATGGCATTGGCAACTTGACATGACCTAACATGTTTAACATAACTTTACAGGTCGTATGAGTTTGAATAATGGAAAGTGTAGTGTTAAAAAGGAGGTAATGTTTTCAAATTTAATTTTTGGGTGAAAAAGTCTTTATCAAGAGCTTAATCCTTTGGAGCTATAAGGTGCAAGTTTAGATACTTATTTGACTTATAATTTACATGAAATAAGGGAATATTGAAATATTAAATGCATGATATGAATGGGAGTTATAAGTGAATTAATTTAAATTTGAATTAAAGAATTTAGAGAGATAAGAAATAAAATTGATATTGAATCAATTTGGAGAGATAATGATTGATTATTTGAATTTGATTATTAAATATTGATGAATGTAAATTGTTTGATTAATTTTGCAAAATAAAATTTGAAAAATTGATATTTATTGATAAGAATTTGTGGGAGTTATAAGAAGTTGATAAAATTGAAATGAGTTCCATTATGTCAAAAAGTAGAAAAAATTGAATCACAACTTTTGAAAGGACCTACTTTTGCATTATGGAAGAACAAAATGAAATCAATTCTATGTTGTTGATAAAATTTTGGATAGAGTGAATGGAACAAAGAAGAAGCTTGATGAAGAGAAATAAAAACAAAATTTTGAAAAAAATTATGCAAAAGCCTTTATGTTAATTACATTTGGGATAAATGATAAAATTCAGCCTTATATGTGTGAAGCATAGAATTCAATAGTTGCTTGGGAGAAATTATACAAAATATTTGTAGGAAATAACAAGGCTACTATATTACATTTGTAGGCATAGTTGTATTCATTAAAATCTAATAATGGATATAGTATAGAAATTATTTTCAAAAAATAGCATATTTAAAGGCTCAGTTATTAACTTTGGAAGAAAAAGTACAATACAACCTTTTTGTCTAATTTACTTTAATAGCACTTCCAAAAAGTTATAAACATTTAGTCACTTCACTTCAAGTACTAAAGAAAACAACAATATTTGATGAATTAATCAATGTTTGCCAAGCATATGAAGTAGAAAATTTAGTCAAAAATTAAATGACTAATAATTATTTTATATCTAAGGAAAATGTACCAAGTAACACTACAACATCATCACAATCTCAGCTTAAATGAAAACAAAGATATTTTCACAATAGAAATAAAGAACATCATGCTACAAATTTTTATAGATACAATTCTTTGAATCAAAGAAATCAAATGAATAAATATTTAAAAAAAAATTAGTCAAGGCAATATCATCCTCGATACCAATATGCACAACAACAACAATGACCAAAACATGAGAATAAAAAGGACAATTAGTTCAGGAAATTAAAGGTTTAAGAAACAAAAGAAGCCAAAGAAGAGAATGAAATTAGAGCCCTTACAACAAGGATTATAGTTGAAGATCAAATTCAAGATAATTATGAAAAGGATGAAAATGAAAATCATCCAAATTTTTCTAATGATACTAATATTTAAGATAATGAAATAAAAATAGTTTGGTTTGGGATTGCACTCTAGACGTTTTTCGCAGGATTGCCCAAACTTCCGAACTCGTTTTGGCCATATCTCACTCATTCGAACTCGGATTGAGCTGAAATTTTGAGGGTAGATGCCTGAAAAACCCTAGAATGTCTCCACCAATTTTTATATTATTTTGAGGAACACAGATCCTAGTACATCCCTATGTGTGAACGATATATTTGGCAAGCGACTATGCGAGGGTTTCATCTGGGTTGAGTGCAAGCAGCTCCAGAGGTTGGTTTTTAGGGCCTTCGGGCCCTAGCGGCCAATATTTTTATGGTTTATGCTCAATATTTTAGTAGGAAATGTTGCAGGGGATACAATATGGGTTAGAAATTTGTCTTTCAATAGATCATACTGTGAACTTGAGTGACAATGACTTCCAATTGGTTTCACAAAAGAAAAGTGAAAACCATACCTTTCCATGGAGTCTAGGGCAAGGATTAAAGAGACCATGAAATAAGTTTCAAGCAGTTGATCAAAAAATGGCTCATATCTCAAGTGAATTTGGTGCTAAGGTGCACCCACAAAATAATTCTACTGTGAAAACCCCTGTCAAGGGTAAGAATTTTGAAGACTCAGTCCCAAAAATGAATTTTAGGGATGCCCTTCGTGGTGGACAGCCTCAGCCCAATGCTAATATCAATATTAGGGCTTCTCATAAACCTCTAAGAATGCCTAATATTGATCCCAAGAAAATAAATTCAGGATATCTTAAAGTAGTTGATGGAACTCCTATTGTTAAGCTTGATATGGGTAACATTCAGACTGGCATTGAAGATTTGGAAAAAAGAGGACTATGGGTTTTCATCCGAGTCTATCTGCTTTCAAAGTCTAGGCTACAAAAAGATGGAAAACTAAAGGTGAGTTACAAATATCTATTTGTCCAAATGGTTATTTTCTTATTGTATTTGCTAATAATGAAGATAGAGAGAAAAATTTTCAAGGGGTCCTTGGTTTTTTGGAAGGGCAAGGATTTTCATGAAGCCCTGGCATACTTAATTTAAAGTGGAAGAAGAGATGCCTTCTATAGCTCCCATGTGGGTTAGACTCTTTGGCCTCCCTATTGAATTTTGGAATCCTACTATTTTTTCTTCAATTGGAAACTCTTTAGGAACTTTTATGATGATTACTGATTGTACTCAAAATTTTGAACATATTATTTATGCTCGAATTTGTGTTTTAATGGATTTTGACAAACCCCTACCTAAAAATATCACATTACAATTTGGGGAAGACACTTGGGAGCAAGTAGTGGACTATGAGAACATTCCTTTTCATTGTAGAATTTGCCATGAATATGGTCATTTGGCCAGTGCTTGCCCAAATAAAATTCCTGATCAAAAGAAAGAAGATATAAACTCAACAGGTTTCCAAATACCTAAGAAGAAGAACACTAAAAAAAAACCAGTAATGAAGGATCAATCAAATTCATTTGCTAATATGTTTGAAATCCTTTCCACAAATGATGTCCCAAGTGAGGAAGAGGAAATAATGGAAACTAAAATCTTAGAAACACGATTTAAATATGAAGGAAAGAACTCAGAGACAAACCAACAAATCAAAGGTTTTCAACATAAAAAAAAAGGAGAAAATTTACCCAAGAAAAACAATATTTCAAATGTCAAAACTTCAAATAATGCAGGTCCCAATATAGAATCCATTGAACCATCTAGTAAAATTTTGGATGTGTATGAGCATTCTTCAAGGTTAGAAGCCATCTTAGATTCAATTGGAATAAGTCAAGAAACAGGGAAAAAAAAATTGAAGATGGATTCTAATCAAAAATTAGGTCGCAAGACCAATCAATATCATATGGTAAAAGAAGGTGAAAAGCTTGTAGAGAAAGGTAATATTAATGCCCTTCCCAAAATTTTTAGCCCTGGTATTAATGAAGATCATCACTTGGAATATTAGAGGACTCAAAGGGAGTCTTTAAAAAAAAATGAAATTAGAAGAATGATTCGGATAAATCATCCACATCTTGTTTTCCTTCAAGAAAAAAAGATGTCAGTGGAGGATATGGACTTAATTGCCAGTAAAATTTGGCTAGCTGGAAAAGTGGTTTCGAGATGACCGGATATTGTAGCCTGCGGGCATTTTTGATGATATATATACAGATGATTTTATTTTTTGTTACACATGTGTCGTGATTTGATGTTATGCCTAATGATTGATGAATGTGTATGTTTGCATGTTAATTTACATTGATGGATGCATGTGTTATGATGAATGCAAATGTTGCTTAATGTTTGTGATATGCAAAATGAATATGAATGAATTGAATTTGTGATTTTTGGTGATGGCACCATAGACTGTTCAGAACTGATGGCCTTTTGTCTTAGGCGATTGTTGTGGTAAGTGACTTTTTATGTATGGTATTTTGTATTTTTTGATGGTGAAGTAGGGCGGAAAGATAGTTACAGTTGGTTTATAATGTAGTTAGGTTTTCTGAGACTCAGATGTTTTAACTAACTATCCAAAACTGTATTTTATCTTACAAGACTTTTGAACAAGGTATGAATCCGACTTGTCTTTGACCCAGTTATTTCACATCCCTGTGTGTGCAATTGAGTTTGTTTTATGTGGTATTTGTCAGGATACCGCCAGTGCCAGATAGGCTGTCAACCAAACCTGTACTGAGGATCACCTAATTAGCCCCACTAACTCCTTTGTTGTATTTAGTCAAATTAATCTACGGTGCGATCCAGGATACCATAAGCTAGCTCATCCACATGCAAACATTGATCTGTACACAAGTTAATGCGATAGATATATCATCATGCGGGAGGTTTGCCATGAGTGACCGATAGGCTATCAACCAAACCGATACTGAGGTTTATCTCATGACCTTTCGAATGCTGAGAGTTCCAGGGATTCAAGTTCGACTCCCTTCTTTTCTTCAATTGTATTGGGATACTTGCTCGTTTATAGTGATAAAAATCATTGTTTATTTTTGTTATTTTTCTTTTGAGCAAGGGATTTGAATAATGAGTGATGAGAATCACTATTGTATGTGCCTTTGGATGTATGCACTTTGGTTGTGATGTCAAATTTTTGGAGTTTTGACCTTTTGCAAATTTGTATGATGTTTGCAACTTCTTTTGAGAACTTGGGATTCTTGGGGAATTGGGTAGGGAAGATTCTTGTCCTTTTGCCAACTCTCAGCATTCTTGAGGTCATTCACATAGGGGGATGAGCAAGATAACCGTTTCGCTTATGGTGACCTGGATTGCTTTGCAGGTTTCATCTTTCGTTCACACAACTTGGGAATTTTTATGTGTTTTAACTTGTGTTGGGATGCTACGTAACAAGGTGTGATCCAAGTAGAACTCTACCTTCGTAAAATCTGTCTGACTTTGTACAACATTTGGTTAAAAAGCTATTGACAGCTGAATGACGAAAACTCTTGATACATTAAATGTCAACTAACTATAGTATGGCGAAAAGATGCAAATGGCGTTTATTTGTGATGGACTATTTATAGAGCAAAAAAATATGGAACAAGATGGATTTGCCAAGTAATTACAGTCTATGGCGCCACGACCTAGATGACCACAAATATGCAATGTATGGATGTGATGCTTAATGCAGCTATATATTTTTGTGTTTTTTGATGGATTTATTTTTGTGAGTATGAAGATGAGATGCAAAAGAGCTTTGTATTGTTGTGATGATTTTGAGCATGCATAGAGATGAGATGCACATTTTTGTTATTTTTGATGATTTTGTTGTTTTTTTGAATTTTCTTATTTTTGACCAAGCGATTATGGGAATCCTTGGAGCTTTTTGGGATGACCAAGCGATTATGGGAATCCTTGGAGCATTTTTGGGATTGACCAAGCGATTGTAGGAATCCTTGGAGCATTTTGGGATTGACCAAGCGATTGTGGGAATCCTTGGAGCATTTTGGGATTGACCAAGCGATTGTAGGGAATCCTTGGAGCATTTTGGGAATGACCAAGTGGTGGACTTCTTGGCAGCGATTGTAAGGAATCCTTGGAGCATTTTGGGTTGACCAAGGGATTATAGTAGAGAATCCTTGGAGCTTTTTGGGATTGACCAAGCGATTGTGGGAATCCTTGGAGCATTTTGTTTGGACTATGGCTCTTTTAGATATGGAATGGCCTCAAATGACTGATGTTCAAGGGTTCTAGTTCCTTGATTCCATCAAGAGAGGCTAGCCGGTATGTTCCAGGCCCTATTTTACTATCAATTACATAGGGACCTAACCAGTTTGCCGTGAACTTGTCCCTTAGATGGGGCGGCAAGCTAGAGTTCTGTTGGTTCTCTTTTAAGACCAAGTCACCAACCTGAAAGTCCCTCAGGTGAACTTTCATGTTGTATGCTCTCTTAAGTCGCTCTTGATAGATACGTAAATGCTCGAGAGCATTAACACGTCGTTCATCGAGCAACGTAAGCTGGTCTAACCGGGCCTACCACGCAGTGTCATCATCGATGAACTCTTGCATTGAAATGCGTAGGGAAGGAATCTCCAACTCGAGAGGCATGACAGCCTCAGAGCCATACATGAGCGAAAATGGAGTTGCCCTAGTGGGTGTCCGAATGCTAGTGCGGTAAGCCCATAGGGCAAGTGGGATCTGAATGTGCCAATCCTTATGACTATCCATGACTATATTTTTGAGGATGGCAACTAGCATTTTGTTTGACGCCTCTGCTTGCCCATTTGCCTACGGATAATAGGGTGTCAAAAAACTATGCTAAATTTTGTACTTTGTGGTCAAAGCACGCACATATTTGTTCTTGAATGACGTCCCATTATCCGAGATTATCTTGGATGGAATACCAAAATGACATATGATGTTATGTAAAATGAACTCCACAATGCGGGTTCCAGTCGTAGAGGTAAGCGGAACTGCTTCCACCCACTTGGTGAAATACTCTATGGCCGTTATGATGAACGTGTGATGGCCTGACGATGTAGGGGAGATCTTTTCGATTAGATCTAAGCCCCACTATGAAAATGGCCAAGCCGACTGGATCGGCTGCAAGGCCTGGGAAGGTACGTGCATCAAATTAGCATGATGTTGACACTTCACGCACTTCCTAACATATGCGCTACAATCTCGCTCTAAAGATGGCCAGTAATAGCCCATGCGAAGAATGCGCTTGGCGATAGCCATACCACTGAAGTGGCCACCACATGTACCATCGTGCGCTTGGGCGATCGCCCAAGTGGACTCTTGCTGGTCCAAGCATCGAAGGAGGATCCCTTCATAGCTATGATGGTACAAAATGTCTCCTAACAAGACATGCTTTGCCGCTTTCTGCTTGAATGCTCATTTTGTGGCATGCGTCAATCCAAGTGGGAGGTTACCTAACTTGAGGTAGTCCCTTATGGGTGAATACCAATCCTGCTGATCAGAAGCCTCGATGGTATGAACAACCAATCCCTCTTGAAGTTCATCCCTAGCAAACGCTGAGCGGGAAAGAACTTGTAAGAATAGCGTTGTGTTGCTATTAAGGGGAGTAGGGGAGAACAAGGACCCCTAGTTGGCATGTTTCAGATGATCATGGATTCGAGAGAACCTATCTTGAGGTGGTTCAATCTGGATCATGTGGATTCCTGGCATCAAGTTAGAGCTTGCACGGTCCATCATGGATTGCGATAGCATTTTGACTTGAATGGTTGTCATATCACCAGAAAGGTCTTGCGGGATTAATGACCCCAAGGAGGCCATAGTGTCCGCAAAATGATTCGATGATCGAGGGAGTGCCTCGATGTCGTACCATTCAAGATTTGCCAGGAATTTGTCCACAAGGGCTTTGTAGGCCTACAGAACTAGGCATTTACATTGGAATACCCCTTTGACTTGGTTGACAATTAGCAGCGAATCACCAAAGATGTTCAATCGCTTGATGTTCATGGTGATTGCTGTCTGAAGACCTATGAGCAAGGCTTCATATTCTGCATTATTGTTGGTGCACGGGAAGTCTAATTTAAATGACAGAGGCATTGGAGCCCCTTGCGGTGTGAAGAATACAATTCCCATGCCACCTCCTTGCTCACATTTAGAACCATCAAAAAATAGGGTTATGTCGGCCTGTGACTCAGGCTCATCAGAATCTGGCGATTCTGAGACATGGAAGACCCCATCATCGGGTAGTTCTATGACCAGAGGCTGATCGTCTTCGAGAGGAGCCTCTGCTAGTTGATCGGCTATGACTTGTCCTTTGATGGATTTCTGTCCAATAAACTCTATGTCAAATTCCGTCAACAACATAATCCATTTTGCCATGCGGCTACTATGATAAGTACGACTCATCATGTATCGCAATGGATTCTCCTTAGACACAACATACGTAGTGTTGCTCAGCATGTAGTGGCATAGCTTTTTGGTAGCAAACACCACTTGCCAAGCAGAGTTTCTCAACGTATGCATAGTTAAGTTCATAACTGACCGGGTGCGGCTAAGATAGTAAGTAGCCTGTTCTTTGTGAAGTTCATTCTTCCGGGCTAGCATGGCACCCAGTGCCACCTCAGTAGCTGAGATGTATAAGTAGAATGGCACTCCTGGTCTAGGTGGTGCCAATACTAGTGGCGAAGCCAAGTATCATTTAATGTCATCAAAGGCTGACTGGCACTCGTCATCCCAGTGAAATGCTACCCCCTTGTGCAATAATTTGTTCATGGGTCGGCACTTGTCAGATAGCTGCGCTATGAAGCGCTTGATTGATGTGACCTTCCCTTGCAAGCTTCTGAGCTGCTTGATGGTAGTTGGGGGAAGCATTTCAAGGATTGCCTTGACTTTGTTTGGGTCCACCTCGATGCCTCACTTTGAGACTATGAAACCCAAGAGTTTTCTAGATGTGATGCCAAATACGCACTTCTTGGGATTCAGTCTGACTTTATGTTCCATGAGGCGATCGAGGATCTTGCTTAAGTCATCGATATGATCTCGGGTGCAAAAGAGATTTGGCCAACAAATCATCCATGTAATCTTCCAAAGTTGTATGCATGTAATCATGGAAGATGTACGTCATGGCACGTTGGTAGGTGGCGCCAACATTTTTAAGGCCAAAAGGCATGACCTTATAACAAAATGTCCCCCAAGGCATTGTGAACGCCATTTTTAGTTGGTCTTCGGGATTGATACGAATTTGATTGTATCCCGAGAAACCATCCATGAGGGATAGCATTTCGTGGCCTATAGTAGCGTCTACCAATGCGTCGATGCTCGACAAGGGGAAATCATCCTTAGGACTCGCTTTGTTTAGATCTCAAAAATTAGTGCATATGCGAATCCTCCCATCGGGCTTTTTGATGGGCACCATGTTGGACAACCATGGCGGATAATCCACGCAGATGACAAACTGTGCATCCAACAACTTTTGCAATTCATCTTTGACCATCAAGGCCACTGTTGGGTGCATCTTACGTAGTTTTTGCTTAACTGGCTTGACTGTCGGATCAAGCGTTAGATTATGCATGACTAGCTATGGATCTAGTCCCGGCATGTCTCTGTATGACCATGCAAAAACCTCCTTCTTCTCTTTGAGAAGGGCAATGTAGTCGGCTTGCTCTTCGGGGGATAGACTTACCCCTAGCTTGATGATCTATGGATTCATTGGATCTGAGCCGATGTCTACGTCAGTCGTCTCCTCGACCGACATGTGGGATCCGTCCTCCAACTGGTGTGGAGTCGGGATCAAATGGATATCATTTGTTGAGTTTAAATCCACGTTGGGAACCTCGGGTTCCTCTTCAGCATGGAAGATATCCTGAGTTGACCCTAGGGTAAAATGAAGCATTTTATCGAAAGGCCAGTACTTTGATGGGGATGGAGGTGAATTGACGTGATCCCAGTCTATGGCATCTATGTCTAGATGCAATGACCATGCTGGATCGGCCGGATTGTGGATGGGGGCGGTTAAGTCAATGGAGATCATGTTGATGAAATGATTTTGGTCTCCATTACCATGGGTGTGGTGATTTGAACATTCTAGATGATTCCTGTCCTCCGGATCTGGCTCTATAGGGATTGGCACGAATGGATCGGCCCTATGTGCTGATAGGAGGATAGGGTCTACCCTCGACACTGATATCACTCTAGGGTCTCGGGGTGGAAGGTGCTCTTCGTATACCTGGAGCGGCGGATCCAACACTTGGTCCCACCCCGCTGGGTCTACGTACCACTCATGCCCTGGCACTATGCCCATATTGTTCAAATATGTCGTTAATCTCCAAGGGGTATGGTTGTTGCATCTACCGCATGTGATTAAGATATGTCATTTCTGTTTCATCTTCGTAATCACTATCGGAGATCCAAAAGCCCTCGTTGGCTTCGACAACTGTTTGAGGTATTACAGGCTCATCCTGCTCGAGCAAATTAATCTGGCCCCATTGTGGTTGTTCCACTCTCCATGGGGGGACCTGATTCTCTTGACGTGGCACTGGCTCGATTGGAGCCTCTAGGGGGAACATTGTCAAGAGGCTCTCTTGATAGTCATTCATGGGGATCACTTGGGAGTGATCACTATCTGATTCGAAGGGGTCATATGATGCTGGTTCATACTCTGACTCATCCTCCGAAGATCCCTCTTGACACTGTCTATACCCTCCTTGAAAGTGAGTCCCCAAACTTTCGCCTCTCTCCAGCAAAGGGCAAGGGTTAGTGAGGTTAACAAGGGTGGTTGTTGACCATGGGAGGTAATCCCCCAACGTATACATTGTGTTAGGGTTGGCATAGATATCTAATGCCAATCCACCCTTGTTGCCTATCCCTAGGCCATGCATGTCCTCTACCAAGATGTCCAAGGGTAGGGGGTGGTTGAACCCCATGCCCGACTTGTCATAAGGCATTTGGTATCTTGGCTGGCAAAGGACACGCACTCCTTGCTCATACCTGCCTAGCCCATATCCATGCCAATTGCATTGGCCAAGATATCTCAGAGTGAAGTCCGGGTTAGACAGATAGTTGACATCTTCTACAAAAGGCTCTTCATCTTCGTCCTCTTGCATGCATGGCTCAGTACCATGATCAAGGCCCCCATACACAAAGTTTGTCTGGTTTGGCGGGCAGCCTAAAGGAACAATTGTACCGATGGGGAGGCGAGGTCTCCCCATGTCCTGCATGGACTCTAGTGCGGGCGTTGCTACAACATTCCACACCAGATACTCCCCCAGGCCCGTATTGGCCATTTCAACGGTGATTGTTGGTGATTGAGGGGGAGGGAACGGAAGCTCTTCCTGATTCCACTCCATGTTGGGTGAACTAGGGGCCTCAACTTCCATTGTGCTAGGCATCTCTTCGGTAGAGATGGTTGATACTATTGGCAGTGCCTCTTCCAGGGGTTGAGCCTCTTCCAGGGTTTGCTTCCCTTTGTCCTTCTATTTGGCCATGATAGGTGGCATCGTTGGTGAAGGACCAGACGATGAAGATGCACCTGACTGGGGTTTTGATGGATTTATCACCAGGGATGCTTGCAAAATCGGACCTTGTCTAGATGGATTTAACTAAAAATCCAAGTGTGTCGATGGAAGGGTCGATTGCGGCATCAACTGCATCGCATTGCAATATTTGAAGGGTTCCAAGTCCTCCGGGACTACATGTACTTCCCCTTCAAATGTATACTTCAAACACTGATGAGCTATCGAAGGGACACACTTCATGTCCCTGATCCATGGCCCCCCTAGCAAGATGTTATAAGCCATCTCGCCTTCCAAAATATGGCACAATGTAGGTATCATCTTTTGTCCTACTTGAATGGGTAGGACAATTGTGCCAACTGTCGAGCATATCACATCATTGAATGCTCACAGTGTATAGGTGGAAGCCGTGATGTGAGAGGCTGGCAACTTTAGATGTTTCAATGCCGTTGTGGTAATGATGTTACTGGATGAGCCAGTGTCTACCAACACCCTCTTATACGGGATCTCGTTGACCCATGCGATAACGTGCAGGGGTGGATCTGCCATGTCATCAGACACTGATTTAACTTCATCCTCTCGAAAGGTGATGACTGGCTCCGTGCATCGTTTGACATGTCCCATGAAGTTGTTGAAGGAATTCGCTTCGTGGGGCTGCAACTCGATGGCTTTCAATATCTCCATGAGAGCCTCCCGATGGGGCGTTGATTGTTGTATAAGCTCATATATGGAGAGCCTAGCCGACGTGGTCCTCAAACTCTATGTGAGTTTGGTCCGAATCGTGGCCATGGGTCTAGGCGGAGGTGGTTGCATAGGGTGTTGTTGAGGTTGTGACGTCGATGGAACCTCTCTTGTGGCTGCCTCGGGGGCAACTCCTGGGTATCTCTTGTTCCTAGTCACTATGCTTATCATTCCTACATACCCTTGCATGGGGCAATTCTGTTGCACCTCATTGACTTGAAGGGGTTTTGCCTGTGCCTCACGGGTAGGCAAGGGGTCTTTGAAAACTCCCATCTCTTGGTTGTTTGGCGCTACGGGGTTGTCCACTGCCAATGTCTTATTGTCAATTAGGTCTTGTATCAAACCTTTGAACTTCCAACATGCATTCAGGTCATGTCCCCTCCCCTGTGGAACCTACAATACAAGTCCTCCCGGTATCCCTTAGGCTTCGATGCATTGGGATCTATGGTTTGGATCTCTGGAAGGTTGATCAAGTTCGCCACTGACAAGCGGTCAAACAAGGAGTCCCTAGACTCCGTATAAGGTGTGTACTGTCGCCTAGGGTGACGCTGCTGATTTTGCTCCTACTTCTGGTTTTCTTTTTCATAATTATTAGGAGGCACCACCTGATAGTTAGCCTTTTGAGGCTGTATTTCTTGTGCAGGCTTAGGGACATTTATGGCAACTTGATTTACCATAATGGGTTTTTGTTGCGTAGTCCCTATTTTAGTGTTCTTAGTCCACTCTTTTTTCTTAGGTTTGGCTATCTCGCCATCCTGTATCTTGATCTCTTCAATGATCCTGGCTTGCACCAGGGCTTCTTCTAAGGTGGCATATTGCTGCAGCTGCAATAGCATAGAGATCGATCTCAAATAGCTCTTGGAGAACATTTGAGTGAGGTCGGACATAGGAGGGAGGTAGGGCAGCTTTGAGAGCAAAGCCCTCCATCGATTCCCATAGGCCACCATGGTTTCTTCCTCATACTGCTTGAGGCTGGCTAAGTCACTTAGTGACGCCTTCTTCTTGGTGTTGAAGGTGAAGCGTTCGAGGAATGCATCCACTAACTGATCTAAGTTGTTAATGCTATGCTTTGGTAATTGAGTAAACCAATCCGAGGTAGGGCCTACGAATGTGGTTATAAATGTTCTTAATAACAAAGCATCATTGTCTTGAATGCCGAAGCATTGGCTTAGGAATCTCGTCACATGCTCTTGGGCATCCTCCTCACCTCTAAAGACTGCCAACTGAGGTAGCTTAAAGTGTTCAGGGTAAGGGGGTGTTGGCACTGATGGATGCACGGGATGACTACGAAGCTGGCGTAAAGTGGGCTTTTGGGGCCCAAAAGTTTTGGTTTCCATAGACTCCAGATGCTCTAGCAGCGCTTTATATGCATCTAAAGATTTAATCTCTTCTTCTTTAGTTTGCTCCCATTGTGGGTTGTGGGAGACTTGAGGCCTATGGAGGGGTGGCCGGATAGCAACCCCTTCGCCTTGGTAGGGCATTTTGGCCTGCTCTGCTTCTTGCTCATACTCCTCGTAAGCTTCTTGAGGAGTCTCTGGATGAGACCTATGACCCTGAGTGGGTCCCCGTAGAGGGTACCCATCATTGTTCTAGGGAGTGGCCTCCCGCTCAGGTCTAGGAGGTCTCGGAGGTGGCACTTGGTAAGGTCACGGAGACCTATCTCGCACCAAGGGGTTGCGCCTCTCATATGGTTCCGCTCTTTGGGTGCGAGGGGTTGGAACCCTCTCAGGCATCGGGTTATGGAGCAGCTCATCTGTTTGGCACTGAATGCGCTCCTTGCTAAGGCGATATAGATGCTCTAGCTGCTGTTGATCTTGCTCAAGCCACGTGATCTACGCTTGGCGGGTGGCATGTCTGGTGACTGCCAGGTCGATTTGTTCCACCATCTTGAGCCTAGGAGGCCTAGATGCCTCTCCTATGCACTTACCTCGGTCGTGATGATCCGAGATCTCAATAGGTCGCTTCCCTCTGTCGAGGTTGGCGGCATTTACCCGAGGCTCTGGCCTCAGTAGGTGATCATGGTATATAGCAGGTGCGGAAGCGCATGGCTCCCACATTGTATATTGCTCTGGAGGAATGTAATGGTCTTCCTCGTGCTCCCTTTCGTATGTGTGAAAGGGGTGGGCAGAGTTGGCTCGCCCTGCTTGAAGAGCCTTGCACTCTGGATTTTGTCTATTGGTTCTAACAGTGATGGGGGGCAAAGGAGGGATGCCATAATCATGTGGCCTCTCCTCATGGACACTATGCCACTCTAGCACTTCATTGCATGGTGGCCACTCATATCGAGCTTCTAAGGGAGCCTTCTTATCTATGTTGAGTGCCACGTGTAAGGAATCCTCCTGAAAGGGGCTATGATGAATGGGCATGTCCCTCAAAGGGGTGCCTCTATAGTCCCATTCTGAAATGGGATGATGCGGACTCTCTCGTGGGTCAGGCCGCCAAGGCGGTATGACCAAGTCCTTGGTGCTGTAGCGGAGGCGACTTGTGCCCCCTTGTACACTCTCCGCAGCTTCTGCCCTTGATTGGGCTTGGCTACGGGTGTACACCATGGTGGTGTTCTTCTACAAGCTATGTATGTTTTTTTTTTTTTATTCTTTTTATGATTTTTATGCTACACTAAACAGAAAAGGTCACACACACACAAAGCAATGATTATCTCGTTTAAAGATTAAAAGTGTGTCCTAAACCTGGTTTAGTGTGTTTTGATTTTTGTTTTGAAAGTTTTTGTAAAGAATGTTTAAATGCAAAATGATGGCTCTTATGGCTCCCAAAATTGGTCGCCCCTTCGATATACCATTGCCAGGCCGATATACCAACCTCTCTATATACCCGCCCTTACGTGAGGGAAACTATAGGTACGTGAGAGCAGATGGTACATGGAACGTAGGCGGTACGAAAGGGGAATCACCCTATTTTTGACACCTACCATAGAAGACTTATCCTCATGTGTCGGGAATCACCCCAACTACACTCGATCAGTTTTCATCAGGATTTACGTCTAGCAACAGTAGCGATCGGGGTTTATGAATGCAAAATTCAAGCCAAGGTGGTGATGAAATCCACCGTTGGTCTTGATCAAGGGCTGGGGTTTTACGACCAGCTCCTTGGTGTTTACGTTACCACGTGATGTGTGGGGTTATTTTTATTTTGCAAAATGGAAGCAAGCAAGCAGTAAAGGAAAACTTTCCCTAAGCAAACAAGTAACCTAAAAATAGAAAAACTGAAAATAGAAAATGACAAGAAAAGTTCAGAATCCCTACCTTTTCTCTGCCCAAATCTACCGGTTCTGAGTTTCTGCCCTGAAACTGCACAGACAGAAATTCGTCCCGGGGAGAAATGAATTACAGGACTGTATTCATCATAGGGTGGGGCGAATTCCCATTCGTCCCTGGGTAGGACGAATTACAGCTCTGTATCCGCCTCCTGATGGAACGAACAACAGTCAGCGTACGAAAACTCGGTACCTGCAAGCAAAAACAACCAAGTTTGGATCAGATTTCTGATCTTAAAAGTAGAGGACAAGGTCCCACCGTGATCGCCACTGAAAGCACGAGGATACGGAAGCAAAAAGGAAAGCGAAGATGCGATGCAAATTAAACTTAGACTTAACGCTAAATCCTAGGAATTTGAAAGTGCATGAAAAGAGGGAAAAGCATGAGCGAATCAAAATGAAACAAATGCAAATAAAGAAGACAGCCCTTTTTATTGATATGTTTCACAACTCGGTTACAATGCGCATCCTCCCCTTCCAAGGGCTAGGAGCGTTTAAATAAGCGTTCTTGTTACATCCATGGATGCCCTTCCTTCTTTCGCGTGCCCACATGTAAAATGGGCGGACCAAACATCACCGCCACTTGCATTGATGAGCCTTGACTCCTTTCTACTCCTCTGATGTCTAGACCCTACGTTCAAAGGAACAAGAAATAGTCAGTAGCACCTGTAGATAAAGTAAAGCATGCAATCCCCAAGCCTACGATAAGTGAATGAGAAAAATGAATTAAACTATGACTAAAATGAATCCAAATGCTCTAAAAATTTGATAGGGGCATCAAGGCATCCCAAAGAAAATACTACAAATGGAACAGTCGAGAAATTCCTCGCCGATTTGAATTCGCTCCGGGGCGGGACGAATTCACCTGCAACAAAACGCCGAAAAGGTATTGTGCCCAATGTCCTATCTAGGAGGCTCCAAACGACCTACAAACTTGGGGTTAGCTAATTGGGGGCATTTTGGGAAGACCCAGATGGTCATATTTTCCCAATTTGGCCTCCGTCAATGGGAATTTGATGATGCTACCTGCAAGTTAGTAAAGGCGAACGAAGATAGAAACATGATCAAAATTATTCGAAACGAAATGAAATTAAAAGGGGAACCTATCTAAGCAGCATAGAATTGAATGCAAAAATGAAAGAAAGCAAATCTGCCATAGATTTCCAATCACTCCAAAGAGGGGCGATTAGGACTGTAGCAGTGCGGGAGGGGTGCCCCTGAGGCAGGCCGCCCACCGTTTGGGGCCTGATTTCGGCACCAATCCACTTGGGATGGGTCCAAAATCTCTTGTGGGGTATTGTCAGCAAATTGGGTGGGATATCATGGCCAAATGTCGGGTTTGGTTCCGGATTTGTGCTTCCAATAACCACCCTATGACCTCCTCTCCGAAAGAGATCAAGGATGTGAAAGACACAACTCAAAAAGGGTGTGGGTGTGAAAGTAAAATGATAGCACTTCGTTGCTCCAAAATGCTCCTTCTCTGTATATTTTGGGGTGAGGAAACTCACCAATTTATAGACCTGGAGGTCTCTTGAAATGGGCATGCAGAGGCGCCACTTGGCAATCATGCCTTCCCAGGGGGGAGGAGATTCCTCCCTGAATAGGGACTTCATGACTGCCCTTGTAACAGCCTCTAATGCTCGAAAACGCTCACCCACACTCCCCTGCGATGAAGGAAGCGTTAAGTGGTGGATCTGAGCTGCCATTTGTCAAGATTTGACTTTTTGCCCATCAAACCTGAAATTCGCCCCACCCTGGAGCGAATCTGGAATTCATCCCTGGATGGGGCGAATCCCAGTTTGAATTCGTCCCTGGGTGGAACGGATATTGAGCAAAGTGCCTGAAGGTGCCAAATTGATTTTTGACCTTCCAAAACTACTGTGAGAGTGGTTAGGACCATTGTTTAACCTCTGGGGGCTGCCCTTGGGGCTGTGTGTGTCAATGCGATCAGTGTTTGCAGTCACATAATCGGATTGGTGCTATTTTGGTGTCTACAAGTACTCCTTGATTATCATAATTTATTATTGTTGGAGTTATTTTGATTCCCATATATGATAGTATGTATTGTTTTTAGAATAAGTGAATATTCTCTTAAGTTCTACTAGGATAGACACACTTGAGTTTCCACTCCTCCATGTGTCAGGAGAACACTCGGTGGTGTCTTCATCAGGTTTGATGAGTTGTTGTAATCCAACGACTCTCAATGATCAACTTTGCTATTTATACAAAGTTGATCCTTGGAATAAAGCAATCAGTTCTACTCTTCTCTTCATATTTTGTGTAATGCTTTGCATGTCTATTTTGGGAAATTCTAACATGGTACCAGAGCAGGATAGATTTTGCTAGCATTCTCTCTTGAAGATTCTCGGAGCTGGTTCTTTGTATCTTCTGTTGCTTTTTTTTTTAGCCTTCCATAAGATCTTATATATAGTTTTATTTCAGCTATATTTTTAAATATATGTATGTGGGTTATTCTGAAAATATTATATTTGTCTCCTTCAAGAAGGGAAGATACATTGTCTTCTAATACAATTTTTTTTTTAGATATACTGCCACATTTTTTCCTCTGTCTTTTTTTTTTTCTTTACAAAAAAAGCTCTTTTTTATGAAAATACATTCGTAATATTACATTGTTAAACATTGTTTTCAAGCGATTATATTTTTCAAAATATATATTTGAAAAACTTTTAAGCTTGATATCATAGGAAAATTATTTCCTATCATCTGTGTTTTATCTCCTTGCAGGCAGCTTTCGCTTCACTTTTTTTTCTCGAAGTTCATTTCAAAATTGTAAATCGAACACAGGCCTTTTCTGGTGCCATCAACGTTCTTGCTTTTGCCTCTCCTATGCCTCTCCATCGGTGCCCCTTTTTCGTAGGCGCTAATATCACGGATGGTGAAGAAGATCTTCTAAATATTTTTTTGTTTGCCTCGTATGCTTGAGACGACATCACTTCAGTTGCTTTAAACATTTTTTTAAATAACGTTGCAAAGGCACGAAGTTTTTTAAACGTCTCTCACCTTAAGCGTTGGCAATCATCGCCAAGCCCGGTAATTTCGGCAATTTTTTGGTTGGCGATCCATAACGATAAAATTTAGAATCCTTTATATATCATTTGGTTCCCCCTATTTTCCAACATCTCTCTTGTGCTCATAGAAATAATTTGTCTTCTCTACAAGTTTGGAGCTCTTCGATTTGATGTTTTCATATTATTATATGCTTTGCTAGATAAAAATATATATATTTTCTATTACGCCTTCCCTGTTTACGTTTTTCTATAGGTATTTCAAGGAAGAGCATCTTTCATTTGACTGCATCACTCAACAGGGAGAAACCTTGTTCAAAGGCCTCTTCTGCTTCTATGAAAGCTCAGTCTGCATCACAATGTGGTGCCATTTCGTATCTCAAATGAAAGGAATCATACGAGGCCACTGGTTCTTCTCTCAAAGCTCGGACTGCATCCTTTTTGTGGTGGCGTTTGTTCTTCTCTCAAAGCTCGGATTGCGTCTTCCTTTTCGAGGCGTCATTTCATTTCTCAGCAACTCTGAGAGGACCCACCATCTACGAGCGCAACCACCGGGTTTCAAGGTCTACCACAAGACGCTAAGTCTACGGCTTGCGGGTTAAGTCTTTGCTCTCCATTTGAGATTCTAGTAATGACAGATTTCATTCTTCATTTCCTGTCTTTAACCTTTCTGTGCAGGGTGACCAGATCGTATTCAAAGGGTTAGTTTTCTTATAAATATTCCTGCAGGTGCCTTGGTTGACGTGTGTAATTTGTCCTTTTTTTAGGCTCTTTTATGTTCCATTTATATAACCTTCAATTTTGAAGGTTTTATTTCAAAAAACCTTCTTCACTAAGCCTTTAAAAAGCTTATTTCATAGTGAAGAACGTCTATTGTATATCTCATAAATAAAAAATATTTTTGTGGGAGGGGGGTTAGGGTGCTATTTTTGCACCATTTTGTGTTTATATTTTGGGGGGTTTCCTTTTTTTTTACCTCATTCCCTTTAGATATTAACATAATTAAAGTGCACTAAAATTTTATTGATGCATTTCAATATATGTTATATAATATCACTCATATTAAAAGGTAATATCAAATTGTAATCTCCTTTCCTGTTTTATATTTTGAGGGGGGTTCTTTATTCTTTTCTCATTCCTTTTACATATTAAAATAAATAAAGTGCACTAAATTTTATTATTGCATTTCAATATATGTTATATGAAATCACTCAAGTATTAATTTCTTTCTATAACTTCAAGTATAAATTTCTTTCAATTCTTTGCTGGATTTTTTCAAAATCCTTTCAAAAGTTGTTCATATCAATATAAAAAGAAAAATTAAGTTTTTTTCAAAACTAACATATAATTTTTCAAATTATTTGTTCTAAAAATACTATTCATAATTTTTTTTTTCAAAATATATTGTCTACGTTCCACGTACCAATACCTTCAATAAACTTATAGTTTCCCTCAAGTTAGGGTGGGTTTTTGAAATATTGGTATAAAGGCCTGACATATATTTTTCGATCACCAATTCTCATATTGGATATCTCTCTTACTTATAGTTTCCCTCTCGTCAGGGCGGGTAATTGAGATATTCCGATATCCATATCTGGTTGATCCCACTTGCATTTCAAGCCTATCCTCCTAATATTTTTTCCTCTCATTACTTAATAGTTTCCCTCACGTAAGGGTGGGTATTGAGAAGAATAAATTTTGGGTATAGGCATTTGCTTATAAGCTAATTTTAATTAACAAAACTCTATTACTTATAGTTTCCCTCTCGTTAGGGCGGGTAATTAGAGGATTGTGACATTAAAACAAAAGCTTACATCTCTTCTTCAAATTGCATTAATAAAATTGAAGTTCTAAGGGGGGTATATTGGTTAAACTTCAATCTTCTTTGCAAAAATGAATACAATTGATCCTCTCACTCCTCATAACTTCCATACATGGAAACCCAAAATTTTAAATCTCATTTCTCAAAAAGGGCTCACACACCTATTAGAAGAAAAGCAACCAGAGTTTGAAAAAGAATATGAGATATTTGTCCATAAAGGTAAAATGTATGAAACTATGGGTATTATAAGCTCTAATGTTCATGAAAGTTTGTGGTTTCACATTGCAGATTGTAAAACTCCTTATGAAAGTTGGGAGAAACTAAAAACCTTGTTTGGGAAAGTAGATCAAATAAGATCAATGCAACTAGAAGCAGAATTAACAACTTTATCTCCTGAAGACTTTAGCAATATTGTTGACTTCCTCACCAAATTCAAAGAAGTCCTCACTCAATACAAAGGCAGTGGGAAGAAAAATACTGAAGAAGAATGCATTTATCTAATTCTTTCTAAACTAAATGGTGTTTTTCAAATATTTGCAACCACCTTTCTATCTACACAAGATGCTCTTGGTGCAACCTTTAAAATGCCCTCTTTAGAAGAATTTTGTGATAGACTAACTAGGGAAGAAACAAAACTTGCAAGATATGAGATATCTTCCTCTTCCTCTTCCTCCAAAGCCTTAGTAGCCTCCACCTCTACTAAAGAAAAATTCAAAAATAAGGAAAGGAATCCCATAACTTGTACTCACTATAAAAAGAATGGTCATTCTGCAAACAAATGCTGGAAAATATTACAACAACTAGAGGCAACTATGAAGGATCAAAATATAGACAATAAAAAGCAAATAGGGAAAGCCCTAAATGTTCAAGGGAAAACCTCCAATTCTTCCTCTAATTATTGGGTTCTAGATTCTGGAGCTACTCATCACATGACTGCTTCAGATGAGTCATTCTCTTCTATCTCCTCTAGTTCTACATGTAGCATAGAAGTGGGTGACTCTTCCTTTATCCCAGTCAAAGGAAAGGGGGACATAATCATTGATGGTGGCTCTATAAATAATGTTCTCTATGTTCCAAACATTGCCACAAATCTCCTCTCCATCTATCAAATTTGTACTTTTGGAAAGGGGAAAATAGTTCTCTTCTCTCCAACAGGAGTTGAGATAAGAGACTTTCAAGATCCCTATTCTCTCATAGCTAAAGGAGATATTGATCACAACACTCACCTATTTCACTTCAAAGGATTCAAAAATCTAGAAGGGGCCTCCTATTTTGTGGCTCATGGAGATCTTGAAAGCAAAATTTGGCATGAAAGGTTTGGTCATCTTAGTTACAACTACCTAAAGGAATTGAGCACCCATGATATGGTAACAGGTTTACCCCAAGTCTCTTCTATTGATGGAGTTTGTCCTGGATGTGCTCTTGGAAAGCAACATCAAGATCCTTTCCACTCAAGTAGTTCTCTAAAAGCCTCATCCCCTCTAGAACTAATCCATAGTGACTTGATGTCTTTTCCTGAACCTTCTTTCAAAGGAGCAAAATATGCTCTAACCTTTATTGATGAATTTTCTAGAAGAACTTGGGTCTACTTCCTAAAATATAAAAGTGATGTTCTATCCCACTTTAAAGTCTTCAAAGCCTTAGTTGAAAATCAGGCCTCTTGCAAAATCAAGCAAATTTGCACTGATAATGGGGGGAATACTGCAGTAATGAGTTCTCCATATTTCTATCAAGTCATGGCATCATTCATCAACATTCTGTCTCCCATAATCCTCAGCAAAATGGTATTGCAGAGAGGAAAAATAGGACATTAAAAGAGATGGCTAATTGCATGCTCCATTCAAGAGATATTCCAAAAGTTTTTTGGGCTGAAGCTATTAACTATGCCAATTATATTCAAAATCGCACACCTCATAAAGCTCTTGACCATTTAACTCCTGAAGAAGCATGGTCTGGCTCAAAACCAGATGTTTCCTTCTTCAATATTTTTGGGTGTACTGCTTGGGCTCACATCCCAAAGAAGAAAAGGAAGGCTCTCGATAAGAAAAGCAAAAAGCTCATCTTTGTTGGTTATTGTGAGGAAATGAAAGCATACAGGCTCCTTGATCCCTCAACTCATGAGGTATTTTTTCATAGGAATGTCCAATTTGATGAAACATTCCCTCAAAGAGATCCTCAATCCCCTTCTTCCTCCATTGAGCCTTCTCCTATAGTAGAACCTCAATATTATGAAGAGCCAACTCTTGAGGTTAACTTGGAAATTGATAATCAAGATGAGGAACCTGTAACTCCAACTCAATGTCTTTCAACTCCTTCTACTCCTTCCACTATGCCAAAATGGGCCCGCACCATTGTTAAAGAAGCTACTCCTTACATCCAAAATCTTCCATCTACCAGATCATCCAACCCCATAGGCACTGGTCTTGTCTGTCAGTCTATTTCCTCTGATCCTCAATCCTTCAAAGAAGCAACAGGTATCAAAGAATGGGATGATGCCATGGAAAATAAATTTTCTTCCTTAATCAAAAATAAAACTTGGGATTTAGTTCCCTTGCCCAAAGGAAGGAAGTTAGTTCATTGTAAATGGATCTACAAAACAAAATATGGGCCTACTGGAGAAATAGACAAACACAAAGCTCACCTAGTAGCAAAAGGTTTTTCTCAAATTGAAGGTATTGACTATGCAGAAACCTTTGCTCCAGTTGCTAAAATGGATTCTGTTAGACTGGTTCTTGCTCTGGCTGCTTCCCAAAAGTGGCCTGTCTATCAAATGGATGTAAAAAGTGCTTTCTTACATGGGGACTTAAAAGAAGAAATATTCATGGAACAACCTGTTGGTTTCACTCAAGACTCCTCTCTTGTTTGTAGGCTAAAAAGTCTCTCTATGGCCTCAAACAAGCCCCTAGAGCTTGGTATGAAAATATGGACTCCTTCCTTCTTTTCGTAGGTTTTTCTCATTGTGAGTCTGATAACATAGTCTACATTTGGAGAAATGAAGGTAAAATCACCATTCTTGTTCTATATGTTGATGATATTCTTCTCACTGGTAGTAATTTCACTCACATTCAGACTATAAAAGACTCCCTCTCTAAAAATTTGAAATGGTTGATCTAGGTCTAGCTCATTACTTCCTTGGGATTCAAATAAGTCAAATAGATGTAGGAATTTCCTTGTGTCAACAAAAGTACACTCTAGATCTTCTTCAAAGGTTTAAAATGATAGATTGTAAACCTTCTCCTACCCCTTTTCAATCTAGCATTAATCTTAGTACTTCCTGCTCATCCCCTCTATGTGATGCAACTCTATACCATCAGCTTGTAGGAAGTCTGTTATACCTTACTCATACTCACCCAGATATCTCATATGTTGTTGGCCTAATATCTAGATTCTCTCATCAACCTCACTTCAGTCATTGGCAAGCAGCAAAAAGGATCCTCCATTACTTGCAAGGCACTACGCACTTTGGGCTCCTATATAAGGGAAAATCCATGGATATCATTGGCTACACGGATTCAGATTGGGCAGGTTCAGTAGAAGATAGATGTTCAACCTCTGGCTATGTATTTTGCCTTGGTTCTTCACCAATAGCCTGGTTATGCAAGAAACAACAAGTAGTAGCCTTATCTTCTATAGAGGCAGAATACAAGGCAGCAGTTTTAGCAAGTCAGGAAGCTCTCTGGCTTCATCAAATTCTGAGAGAATTTGGTTTCTCCCATGAGAAGCCTATAACTCTTTGGTGTGACAATCAGAGCACAATCCATATTGCACGCAATCCAGTTGAACATCAGCGCACCAAGCACATTGAGATACACATGCACTTCATACGACAACATATTCAGAATGGGAATATATACTTGGACTATATTCCAACTGAGAATCAAATTGCAGATATCTTTACCAAGTCATTTCCTTCTCCACGTTACCTTCAGTTGTGAGATAAACTTGGAGTATTACAACTGCATTGACACAGAGGTCTTCCACCTCTCATTATATTGTTTGGAGAATGGTTTTTTCCCTTGTGGTTTTTTTATCATCTCTCAAACAACATGTATATTATGAGGACAATCTTCACCATCCGAAGACATGCCTCTATCTTGGATATTTTTTGTGTGAAATATGGTTTTTCCCAAGGGGTTTTTCACCATCTATATATATTGTAAATGAGTACCTCATCAGGCCATGTTGTTGGGACTCATCATTCTTATTGTATTAAGAGGACAATATTCACCATCCGAAGACAAGCCTCTTCCTTGCTTCCTTTTGATTGATGGTTTTTCCATTGGGTTTTTACCATCACTTCAAAAAAGTTGTGATAGTTGGTTTTTCCCCAAGGGGTTTTTTCACCAACTATATATATTGTAAATGAGTACCTCATCAGGCCATGTTGTCGGGACTCATCATTCTTATTGTATTAAGAGGACAATCTTCGCCATCCGAAGACAAGCCTCTTCCTTACTTCCTTTTGATTGATGGTTTTTCCCATTGGGTTTTTACCATCTCTTCATAAAGAAGTCATTGTACATGAGTACCTCATCAGGCCTTGTTGTTGGGACTCATTTGTACAAAGCTCCCCTAGTATCACTTAAGGGGGGTGTTAGAATAAGTGAATATTCTCTTAAGTTCTACTAGGATAGACACACTTGAGTTTCCACTCCTCCATGTGTCAGGAGAACACTCAGTGGTGTCTTCATCAGGTTTGATGAGTTGTTGTAATCCAACGACTCTCAATGATCAACTTTGCTATTTATACAAAGTTGATCCTTGGAATAAATCAATCAGTTCTACTCTTCTCTTCATATTTTGTGTAATGCTTTGCATGTCTATTTTGGGAAATTCTAACAATTGTAACTATAATGCTTCATAAATTGTAGCCTTAGCTATACGCTCCTCTACTTCTATGTATGAAAGTGCTACTTCAAGTTGTTTTTTACTATACCAAGAAATTGGTCCTAAACCATTATAAAAAAAGTAATATGATGTAGATTTTCTATCATCTATAGATCCAACATAGTCGAAATCAAAATATTGTTATAGATAAAACTTCATATCACCCTTATTGTATGTGATACCATATTCTATAGTCATGTTGATATATTGTAATATTATTTTTGTGTATTTCAAGTGGCTTTCTCTGGGTCCTTGCATAAATCTTGAAAGATAATTTATAGCAAAAACTATACATGGTTGAGTATTTGTTAAATATAAGATACTTCAAATTAATTATCAATAAATTGTAGATGAAACTAAAGATACCTCATCATATCTAGATAACTACAATCCGTGTTCTATAAGAGCATATTTGGGTTTGCAATTGTTCATCCTATATTTCTCAAGTAGAGACTTTGCATACTTTATCTATGTTATTGTAATATTATTTTTATTTTTATGAATTTGTAAACCAAGACAATAATAAATAAGTCCCATATCTATCATCTTGAATTTTTTTCTAGATCCTTTTTAACTTCAAATATCAAACTTTTTGAGATTCGTAAAATTACTATATCATCAACATATACCACAAGTATTATTATATCATCTCCAATATTTTTTGTATAGATATTAGGATCATACACTCTTCTTTTATAGTTGTTCTACAAGAAATTATTATTAATTTTTATATGCCATGCTCTTGGTGCTTGCTTTAAACTATACAAAGACCTATTCAACTTGTAAAATTTATGTTCTTGTCCTTTAATAAGAAATCCTTCTGATTGTAACATGAAAACTTATTCTTCAATATACCCATTAAGAAATGCACTTTTTACATCCATTGTTGTAGTTTCCATACATGATGTGCTGACAAAGCATAAATGATTCTAATAGTAGTCATTCACCTTGTTGGTGCAAAAGTTTCTTCATAATCAATTCCTTCTATTTTAGTGTATCCCTTTGTAACTAGTCGAGCCTTGTACTTATCAAATAAACCATTTGCTTTATATTTGATCTTGTAGATCCATTTACAAATGATTATTTTCTTTCCTAGAGGTAAATCAACTAGATTTCATGTTTTATTTTTCATCAAAGTTTCATATTTTAATTCCATTGTTGCCTTCTATTTTGAATGATTTAATGCATGGAGTTGTTGTAGGTTCTACTACAAAACTTATCACTATTTAGTCTAGTTAGACTATGATTTTGAGGTCTTGTAGTATTAATATATGGCATTTGCTCTAATTTTGAATCTTTAAGTGTATCTCTAAGCCAAATAGGTTCTTTTCTCTATAGATTTGTAGTAAATTATGTATTTTAATTATGTTCAACTTATATCGTTGATTCTATGTCTTCACTTGATGAGTATTCTTTTGAAAATTTTAGAATATATTCTGAATAAATTATTTGTTCTTTAATAATATTTGATAGCTTCATCAAATACTACATATATGCTTATGTATATTTTATTTGTAACTAGATAAATTATTTTGTATCCTATCGATTCATCATCATATACAAGAATAATTCCACACATAGTCTTATCACCTAATTTTATTCTTTTTTGCTTAGGAATATGCATATAATCCTTACAACAAAAAATTATTAATCTCTCTATATTTGGTTTTTGTCCTAACCATACCTATTCTAACACAATATTATTTAGTGTTCATGTAGGTAAATCTATTTTACAAATATACAATTGTTTTAACTGCCTCTACCTAATACTGATGATCAAGATGAACTTATTTTAACATACACCTAATTATTTACATAATAGATTTATTTCTTATTTCTAAAATAATATTTTTGTGTGGTGAATATGTTGTAGTGATTTGTCTTTTTATTCTATTTTTCTCTAAAAATAAATCAAATTCCTTTGATAAAAATTCACCTCCTTTATCTGAACATAGATTCTTGATGGTTTTTCCTAATTCTTTTTCAACTAAAAATTTGAATTGTTTGAAACAAATAAATATTTTAGATTTGTATTTCATAAAATACACCCACATATTTTTAGAATAATCAACAAATAGTTAAAACTATTTGTGTCCTCCAATAATAGTAACATTCATTGGTCCACATAAATTTGTATGTATTAATTCCAATGATTTTTGAGCTCAATATTAATGAAGTTCAAAAGGAATTTTATATTGTTTTCTTGCTAGAAATTATGGAAAATTGTAGATTCCTAATTAAGCTTAGGTAAAATTTTAACCATTTGATATTTAGTCATCTCATTCAGTGATGAAGCACTTATATGTCCTAGTATTTTATGCCAAAGTTATTTTATTTTTGACATCCCTACTAATAGATCTACATTTGTCACTATTGCAAGAGTGAACTAACTATCTTTATAAGATCCTAAGACTATCACTTTTCCTTGCTTGATAATAAGACATTATTTTATTCTTTTTATAAATTTAAATTCAACTATTAAATTTTGATCCATGAGCTGAGATACTAAAAGGATATTAGTAGTTAATTTTGGGACATATAACACATTATTAATTACTCATTTTCTATTTGTTAGATCAACTAGTATATATCCTACTCCATTGAATTCATAAGTCATACATGCTATGACAACTGGTATCTTGTACTTTTCATGAAAGGTATTAAACGATTGTTTGTTTCCAATCATATACCTACTTGCTCCAGAATAGATGTACCAATAATCCATAATGACTTCTAGGTTTAATTTAGTTTCTATGAAGTAGTAAATATTATGTCTCCTTGGGTTAGAAACTAGAAATGAATTTTTCAATTTTTTATAATTTTTTTAATCCTTTGATGTTGAAAACCTTTTATATCCTAAATATTTAAATTTGCAAAAAATTTAATAATTTTAAATTTTAATTAAAATCTCATCTAATATCATTAAACATGTAAGATTATTTTAGCGTATATGTTATAGTGCTTAATTGCTGGTCACCTCATCATGGGAAATTAAGGTCATGCCAATCACCTGGTACTGATCATGGTTTTTCCTTGTCAAAACATAGATATTGCGATGAGTTATCCCATAACAACCATAATGGATCTATCTAACCCTTTTGTATACTAGATTTCTCCTTATCCGCAAGATGCTCAAAAGGCCATCACCATATTGCTCATGCAATGGCCTAGATGGACATCCCATACCTCCCATTTCGATTCATTTACTAAAAAATGATCATTCTCAAAGTACTATTGATTTCATGCATGCAATTCAATAGTATCAGGTGACTTGGTTTCAATGGTCATTGCATGCATGCAATTCAATAGTATCGGGTGATTCAATTATGTAAAGGTGTTGATATTCTTAAGTATAATTCATAGGTATAATTCATCTATTTTAATAAATTTTTTACGTTAATATATCTTCTATTTAAAAAATTATTTAAAATAAATATTTTGCTTTTTATCAAAGAAAAAAAAGCACTTAGATGAAATATAAATGAAATATTTAAGTATACTTATTAAAAAATTCCTAATTAACTACTATTATGAAATTATTAAACCCAAGAGTAGATATTGTTTTCAAAGTCTCGAAGATATATCTATTGCCCTTTTAAAAGAATCTACTAATAATCTCTCTTATGGAAAAAGTAATTTCAATGCTAATCACCAGCCCAATGGATTGTTTTTTAATCAATCGGTCTTCAAGAATTTCATCTTTTTGTAGGTAAAAAGCTTATACAACATTGATAATTTCCGAAACTTCTTCCCATAAATCAAAACCTATAAACATAGGATTTCTAAATAAATTATTAATGGTTTTTAGACACAATTTTTTTTGTAGGTAAATCATTACATTCCTATGAATCCTTCCGCATGCTTTCAGTAAAAGACTGTTTGACAATGCTGTATTTATAAACATAAAATTACACACAGTGGACACAATGCTTAAGTCTCTTAATGTAGACCACTCCTTGCCGACACAAGCTGACGCATTTAAAGTTTTTTTAACTCATTTACAGTTTACCATACAACAACTGTGCAGCCACCCTACAGTGCATCAGGGAACTTAGGATTTCGAAACAAATGGGATCAAAATGGCTCTTTTATATGGGAGTAAGTGCCTCTAAATCATGCAATGCGTGCATCACAAAACTTAGGGTTTCCACAAAAAAAGGGATCAAAATGGCTCTTTTATATGGAATGAGTGCACCTAGATAATGCAATGCGGTAATTTTTCCTTGAGTGCAACTACTTAATGCAGTGGAACATTCTACTAGAGTGAACCTACTCATTATATGGAACAATTCTCTTGTCTAACATATAATTGAAAATTTAAAAAGATATCAACTCAGATTATCATATTCTAATTTCATTATCCAACCAAACAATAATTTTCCAGATTTTTTATAATGATAATAAAAAGTAAAAAGAAGACATAATTTACCAAACTTCACTGTTGGTTGAACTACCCAACCATGTTTGGGAACGTATTTCACTTTTCAGCATAGTTCTTGTTTAACCAAAATAACATATTCCTCACGTTGTAGGAGTAAAAGATTTATCTAAAAAAAATTAATCGGGCTTTCCCTTCCGACCATGTCTCAAATGGAATTGAGTATTCATTCAGTGAGTCTACTTCTTATCGAAGCTGGTAGGAAAAATTGGGTTTTAAAAATTCAGGTAATAATTGTAGCTTCTTGACTTAGGAAAATAAAAATAGCAACATCAAGTATAACACAATGTCTTTTAATCTTATTCCTATTAAAGGGATAATTTCATTTATAAGTTACTATTAAAGGGAAAATAACTCAGCTTCCTCCTATTTAAACCAAATTATCAGGTTAAAAGATATTCACCTATTAATAAAGTATTTTCTAGCGTAAAAAATATAGTTAAAAATAAATCACCTTCACATCTAAAGAAAAGATGAACCTAGAAGTCTGGTCTTACCGGTCACGTTCCTACCCTCTAATCCATTTTCTTTGCCATTCCTTCATTATTCTCTTCCCCCTTCTCAAATCCATTTTCTTTGCCATTCCTTCATTATTCTCTTCCCCCTTCTCACCTAGCGAGCATTATTTTAAAATGGAAATGGAGGATGGGGCAATCATCACGTGTGAAGCCATACCTTCAACCAGCACAAAGTTAAAGTCTTCGGCAAAGTGTCCATTTTAATAAAATTTGCTTAAATTATTAATAACCATGTTGGATTTTAATATTAATTTTAAAATCATTTAAATGCATGCTTCTTTTAATTAATTAGAAGGTATTTTAATTTTGTTTTATTTATTAATAGAAAAAAAATAATTAATTAAATAAATAATGAGATAAATAAGCAATAAACAAATAAAATCATTTTAAACTACCATGCATGTCTATACCTCCAATAATATTTCTCTACTTTTATCATCCACTAGATGGGAATAGCTCTCATACATTGTGGTACTTTTCTTGTCATTTGAGGATTAACAAAAGCAAGCATTCATTCCTTTAAATATAGAAGGTATACATTCACAATGCACCTATATGACTTTAGTTGTATGGGCTTCCATGTACCCATGAGTCATTGGTGAGTGTTTCTCTACCAGGCTAGTCTACTCTTGCAAATATGAATACCCCACCGTGTTGAGAATTTACACTACCATCATTTCCCATTTCATTCTTCGAGGACCTATACTTATAAAACAAAGATCATCATCTTCCAAGAATGATAAAACATAATGAATATTATATATAAATATCAATATTATGAAATATGTTTTGGGAGGGTCATGACACAAAAATTGCAAGAAATAAAAAACATTATCTATCTTATCTCTCCAAAATAAAATTTAAATACTTTACTATATAATCACTTTGAAAATACAATATGTATTATTTAGTAACCCTAACATTTGCTTATGCTCATGCTAACTTGTCCAACGACTTCACTATTTCAACCACTTCACTGCAATGTAGCTCATGTGACATCCTTCCTATTGTATTATTTATATAGATCTTAGATGCTTACAACATGGATAATGGTATGGTAAACATTAGGAAGACGTTTCACCTTCCATCTGCTACATAACTCTTGAGACATTTCACTTAGACGTCCACCTCTTATTTGAATGTTACATACTAATTGATGGTTCTTGGTATATATATCTTTCTTTGTTGGTACTCGCAACATGATTATTTTTCCTTGATGTTCATTTCTCTTTTTGTTGTGTTGCTTTGGCTTCTTCCGTGTTGCAAATATCTGTTCACTTTCTCTAATGTAATTTTTTTATGTTCACTTTTTCAATGCACTCTTTATAAGCTTTTGCTCTAGCTAACCTTTGATCTTTGTGCTTGCAAGTTCCTTCTTTATGATATACCTAAAATATTTTGTTACAATTATTACCATGATAATATTTATTTTTAACTAACACATTTTCATCTTCTATGATGTTTACAACTCCTACTCGGACATCTTCTGCTTGAGACCTATTTTTGTGTTGATGTTTTTTATCCTTCTTCAAGAACAATATTTTTTATTTTTTTATGCTTTCTTTCTTCTCTTAGAAAGCTCTAAATGCTTCTCAATTCATTGCTATATATTTTCTTCTATATTTTTTCTTTCTTCTATCAGGAAGCTCTGAATACTTCTCAATCCACAATTATCTTTCTTCTCTACTTTCAATACTTTGCTTTCTTATTTTCTATATTTTAATATTCTCTACTCTTAGAAGCTGAAACTCTTGTCTATCCTTTGTATGAAGCTTCTCAAAATTTTGTAGCTTAATCTATGTTGCAAAATTTTTCTAAAATTAATAATACCTTAAGTCAAACCTATGAACCCACTATGATTCTCCTCCTTACTAAAAAATACAATAATATCAATATCAGAATCTCTTTCTTGAATGACCAACTTTATTCTGAGGTGGTTCTCTAATTATTCAATATAGTTGAGTCTCTATTATTCACTGGATTTCCTTCAACCTAGTGGAATGAACTTAGCCTTTCTACTCAATATGACCTATAAAATAGAGTTTGAGTCTCACTATCTTCAAAGTGTACAAACTCTTAATCAACTTTATCAAACTAGATAAAATAAATTTTATAATAGTGGTTAAAATAAACTCTATCAATCTAGATAGAGTTTAGTTGTAGATCTAATGCCACTGATGGATTGTTAACCCTTAACACTACCACAAATATCATAGGTTATATCTCACAAGATCAAAAATAATATAGCCACAATAAAATAAGATCAAGATATCAAAATGGATTAACAATATATAAATAAAACTTATGATAACAATGAAAAAGAATACAATTTAGAATTTCTCACTATATCAACTTTGTACATCCAAAGATTTATCTCCATAATATAGTTTTACAAAATGACCTTTAATTTATTATCTTACCATTTGTCTAAGGGAATCTTGATATTTACTTATTAAACATATACATATCAAATAATGTAATATATTCTAATAAAGAAAATTATTAAATTTGGAGATAAAAGAATTTCAACAACAAAATTGAAGTAGAATATTTGAAATTGAATAAAATTAAAGAAAGAGAAGATAAGTATATTGAGGGGAAAATTTTTAAATATTAAATTTGAGAGTAATAAGGAATTCTATTAAGGAAATTAATTGAAAAAAAAATGTGAACAAAAACTTTTCAAGAAAAGGTATATTATTGAAATAAAAACAAGATTAATGGTAAGCAAGAATAAATTACTTGAATACTATAGGAAACACATCATGGTAATTATAGAAATAAAAAAAATAAAATTAGTATATATCACTAGAGGATAGTACAATAAAAGAAAATTCAGCCAAATATATCTTACAATCTATCTCTCAAGGAGCTACTTGAGATGAAAAAATGTGCTATCAAAATTTGTTGGATATTTACAATCAATTCATAAAGAAGCTAAAAATGAATTTCTTCAAAAATTTAACATTGTATACATGGTCTTCTCAATTATTCTAATAACTACTATGAAAATTACATTATAATACTTGTTAGTATATGTAAAAATAGTATTCCAAGCAATAGTCACTCTAAATGTTCTTAAGAAAAACACAAGAAAAACTTGAAGAAATAAAGTATATGTTATGACATTAATGATATTTATCAAAAACAAAAATGATAATTATGATTTGAAGTCCATAAAATCCCATGCAAGTTGTAATACTTATGATTTGAGACCCAAGACAATAGAGCTTATTCCAAGAATGAACATTGCATGTGACACAAGGGATTTATATATTGTTTTTGAAGATAAGAAAAATGAAAAAATAAATAATAAAAAGGATAATGATAAAATGGAATACAAAGTAATAAGTTTTATTGAATCAATATAAAACACAGACAAATTTAAAAATAAAATAACATTTATAATATGAATAGGCATAAGCATTGCAACAGATATAGACACAAGGCAAAAAAATGTTGGGATCTTTATCATTATGAAATTTTTGGAGGTAATAATCATTCTCAAATATATTGTTGGCACAAAATAAGAACAAAATTTATGGTTAAAAAAGTGTAAAATAAATATTGATAATAATACTATATAAACTTTTCCAAAAAATCATTTCAAAGGCAATTCTAGAAGTGGTCAAAATCAAATGAGTACTAGAGATAAAGCAACAAGACCAAGATCAATATGAAGGACTAAAGTAAAAATATGACCATACTAAATAATGTAATACTATGGTAGAGGTGTTGTAAGTATTTTATTATTTGGTACCTTACAATATTATTTAAATTACTTCATCAATAATTTAGATTAGGTCATGTTTAATATTTGAGTATACAATAGGTGTTATGTAAATAAGTGTGGAGTTACAAAAGTGAGGTGTCATGTTAATAAGTGTGGAGTTATTTTTTTTGATTGATTGGAGAAAGGGGTTTTGAAAGGGTCCGTGAACCCTTTACATCAAAATACAACAAAAGAGATAGTCTACATGGAACTAAATAGGAGCAGCCACAGGCTCAAGGGAGAAAGTATCCAAAAGAATCCACCCTAAGAAATAAAAGGAAAATTAAATCACCCAGACAAAAGAAGAACTAGAAGATCCAACCAGATATCAAAGCATACAAAAATAGACTGGCCTAAGAGGCAGAAGGATCTAAACTAGATTGTATCCCTAGTAATTGCTTTATCACCATGATTCACTTACTCTCGACCCTCATTCTAATTTTTAAGTTCATCTAGGATGATAGCAGCTTGTTGAAGAAATGAACTAGTCATTTTAGAGGCTTTAGACATAGAATTAATCAAATCCTCAAGGTATTGGATGTATGGTTAAGGGTTTGGAGGATCCACTCTAACATGCAACTCCCTTATAAGAGGAAGAACAAGTCAATACGTCTTCTATATAAATGTGGAGGTATGAGTTGTATAAGATTTAATTTTTTAGTATGTGTAATCATGAGAGCTTTTGTCATATGTGGATATGTAGAGTTAACATTTGTTATTATGTGATATTTCTCATATGATAAATATGAAGTGTTATATATCTTATGTTTTTAAGGAGACAAAAAGTTTATCTAAGTTTCAATATCAAGAGGGTTTTGAATGTGAAGAGTCCCATATCCAATGTGTATATATTGAATACAAAGTAGAGTAATATGTGCTCGAAGAAGCTTGCAAATAAATTATATTTGCATTGTTTGAGTTCATTTTTATCAATAATATTTTACGTGAATTATTTTTCATTATGTGAATATTTTATCTTGAGATATGTGAGATACTATAGTAAGAATATTGTATTAATAGTGAGAAGCTCTTCTTCTTCCTCATACACACCATTATTGAATACTACATATTTTTCATGAATTGGATATGTTAGAATTTATTTGGATCCCAAGGAAGTAATGAGCTAGACCCAAATCAACCATATTAAATTTTCCAAAGAGGGAGTCTTTTATAGTCTGAAAGTGAGTGAAGTCACTATAGTGAGTAGTAGATCATCAACATATAGAACAAGTATGGTGATTTTTACTTCATATCTCCAAATGTAAAATGTGTTATCAGAATCACAACGAGAAAAACATGAGGAAAAAAGGAAGGAGTCCATTTTTTCATACCAAGATCTAGGAGTTTGTTTGAGGCCATAGAGAGACTTCTTTAGCCTACAAAAAAGAGAGGAGTATTGAGTGAAACTAGTAGGTTATTCGATAAATATCTCTTCCTTTAAGTCACCATGTAAGGAAGCACTTTTTACATCCATTTGAAAGACATACCACTTTTGAAAAGCATCTAGAGCAAGAACCAGTCTAACAGAATCCATTTTGGTAACTGGTGCAAAGGTTTCAGCATAATTAATTCCTTCAATTTGAGAGAAACCTTTGGCTACTAGGTGAGCTTTGTTTTTTTCAATTTATCCATTAGGCCCATATTTTATTCTGTAAATACATTTACAATGAACTAATTTCCTTCCTTTAGGTAGGGGAACTAAATTCCAAGTTTCATTTTTTATTTAGGAAGTGAAATCATTTTCCATGGCATCATCCCATTATTTAATACTAGTTACTTATTTTAAGGATTGAGGATCAGAGGAAATAGACTGACAGATAAGACCAGTGCCTATGGAGTTGGATAATCTAGATGATGGAAGATTTTGGATGTAAGGAGTAGCTTATTTAACAATGGTGCGGGCCCATTTTGGTATAGTGAAAGGAATAGAAGGAGTGGAAAGACTTTGAGTTGGAGTTATAGGTTCCTCATATTGATCATAAATATCTAAATTAATCTCTAAAGTTGGATCTTCATTATATTGAGGTTCTACTATAGGAGAAGGCTCAATAGAGGAAGAGGATGGTTGAGGATCTTTCAGAGGGAATGTTTCATCAAATTGGAAATTCCTATGAAAAAATACCTCATGAGTTGTGGGATCAAGGAGCCTGTATGCTTTCATTTCCTCACAATAACCAACAAAGATGAGCTTTTTGATTTTCTTATTTAGAGCCTTCCTTTTTTTCTTTGGGATGTGCAACCAAGTAGTACACCCAAAAATATTGAAGAAGGAGACATCCTGTTTTGAGCCAGTCCATGGTTCTTCAGGAGTTAAATGGTCAATAGATTTATGATGTGTGCGGTTTTGAATATAGTTTGCACAGTTAATAGCTTCTGCCCAAAAAACTTTTGGAAGATCTCTTGAATGGAGCATACAGTTTGCCATTTCCTTCAATTTTTGGTTTTTCATCTTTGCAATGCCATTTTGCTATGGATTATGGGATACAAAATGCTGATGAATGATGCCATGAATTGATAGAAATATTGAGAACTCATTATTGCAGTATTCCCCCCCATTATCTATGCAAATTTGCTTGATGTTGTAAGAGGCCTGATTTTCAACTAAGGCTTTGAAGATTTTGAAGTGGGACAAAACATCACTTTTGTATTTTAGGAAGTAGACCCAAGTTCTTATGGAAAATTCATCAATGAAAGTTAGAGCATATTTTACTCCTTTGAAAGAAGTCTCTAGGAAAAACATCAAGTCACTATGGATTAACTCTAGAGGAGATAAGGCTTTTAGAGAACCACTTGGATGGAAAGGATCTTAATGTTGCTTTCCAAGAGCACATATAGGACATACTCCATAAATATAAGAGACTTGAGGTAAAATTGTTACCATTTCATGGGTGCTCAATTCCTTTAGGTAGTTATAACTGAGATGACCAAACCTTTCATGCCAAATTTTGCTTTCAAGATCTTCATGAGCCACAAAAAAGGAGGCCCCTTCTATATTTTTGAATCCTTTGAAGTAAAATAGGTGAGTGTTGTGATCAATATATCCTTTGGCTATAAGATAGTGGGGGTATTGAAAGTATCTTATCTCAACTCCTGTTGGAGAGAAGAGAACAATTTTCCCCTTTCCAAAAGTACAAATCTGATAGACGAAGAGGAGATTTGTTGCAATGTTTGGATCATAAAGAAAATTATTTATAGAGCCACCATCAATGGATATGTCACACTTTCCTTTGACTGGGATAAAGGAAGAGTCACCAAATTCTATGCTACATGTTGAACTTGAGGAGATAGAAGAGAATGACTCATCTGAAGTAGTCATGTGATGAGTTACTCCAGAATCTAGGACCCAATAATTAGATGAAGTATTGGTGGTCTTCCCATGAACATTTAGGGCTTTTCCTATCTTGTTTTTACTATATATTTTTTGATACTTCATAGTTGCATCTAGTTGTTGTAATCTTTTCCAACATTTGTTTGCAGAATGACCATTCTTTTTGTAGTGAGTACAAGTTGTGGGACTTATTTCTTTATTTTTAAATTTTTCTTTAGTGGAGGTGGATTCTATTATGGCTTTAGAGGAAGAGGAAGATATCTCATACTTTGAAAGTTTTATTTATTATCTATTTAGTCTCTCACAAAATTCTTCTAAGGAGGGCATTTTGAAACTTGCACCAAGAGCATATTTTGTTGATAGAAATGTGGTTGCAAATATTTGAAATACACCATTTAATTTAGAAAGAATTAGATAGATGTATTCTTCATATTTTTTATCCTTGCCACTGCCTTTAAATTGAGTAAGGAATTCTTTAAATTTGGTGATAAAGTCAACAATATTGCTAAAGTCTTCAAGAGATAATGCTTGTAATTCTGCCTCTAATTGCATTAACCTTATTTGATCTACTTTTCCAAATAAATTATTTAGTTTCTCCCAACTTTCATAAGGATTTTTACAATCCGTAATGTGAAACCATAAGCTTTCATTTATATTAGTGCTTATAATACCCATTGTTTCATACATTTTCCCTTTATGAACAAATATTTCATATTTGTTTTCAAATTCAGGTTGCTTCTCTTCTAGCAGGAGTGTGAGCCCTTTTTGAGAAATGAAATTTAATATTTTAGGTTTCCAGGTATGATAGTTATGATGGGTGAGTGGATCAATTATATTCATTTTTGCTAAAGAAAATTGAAGTAAAACAACAATCCCCCCCCCTTAAATTTAATTTTAATGTTCTTTTAAAGAATGGAACAAAAACCCTTAAGAGATACCAAGGATCCTCAACTACCCGCCCTAACGAGAGGGAAACTATAAGTAAGTGAGGAGATTTGCTAAATATATTAGGGTAATGAATTAATGGATCTTATAATTATTAATGTAACAATGGCCTTTTGGAAATACCAATATATTCAAAATACCCACCCTAACGAGAGGGAAACTATAAGTAAATGAGGAGGTATGATAAATTAATAAGGCCAATGAAATAATTGTTAAGCCATACCTATATATCTCTTTTTATCAATAATTTACCCTTACGAGAGGGAAAATATAAGTAAAGAGGATAATTGATACTTGGAACATAGACTATTTTTTATATCATCCAGAACTTAATATCATATTCTTAATAACCCGCCCTTACGAGAGGGAAACTGTAAGTTATTAAGAACTCCAACACTAGGAATATAGGTGATAAATTTTAAATGATTTAGGTAAAAAAATATTCCTATAAATCAATTTTTTTTTTAAGTTTATGAGAGCTTGTATTGATATAGACTTCTTATATTTAGGTCTTGCTTTAAGATATAGAGAACTTTCTTAAATGCAAAAAAGGTGAAATAAGAAGGAGAAGGTAACAAGCAAGAAGAGGCAAAAAAATTGATGAAGATATATTTTATACACCAATAGTTGCCACTTAAAAATTTATAATATGTTATATAAAAAATTATTTGTTTTGATATTTATGAGGGTTTGTTTAAAATATTGAGTACCTTATTTAAACATATATTGGTTTAATGAGATAAAAAAATATACACCTTTTAAATATATAAGCCACTATAAAAGGAAAGAGAGCTTAAAGAAGAGAGACACCAAAAAAAAGAAAAACCTCCCTCAAAAGATAAAACAAAAAGAAGGTGCAATATTGTGCACCCTTAACCCCACCTAGAAAAAAACCTTTGTATTATTTGGTTAAAAATGACTCCTTCACTTTTTAAGAGGATAGCCTTTTGAAAAAGTAAAAGGCTTTAGTGAAGAAATGAGTCAGAATGAATAACAAAAAATATAAAGGTAAGGAGATATTTTGTAAGGTTTTACCTTCGAAAATGAAGGAACAAAAGAAAAAACCAATATAAGGCATCTGCATTTCGAATTTAAATAGAAGACACAAATTGAACATCTACCCCAAAGGAAGAAGGCTATCGTTCGCTTCTTCTAAAAGAACATGCTTGGTACCAAAGGAATAATGTTATCGTTTGCAGACCCTATGCCTCTTAGAAAAACAGAAGAGCCAACACCTCAAAGTCCTAGATTCACACTGTAATTAAGTATTTTGTTCTTTGAAAAGTTTTGTAGACCCTAGCACCTCACTTTGAAATCCATTAAGGTTCGCAGAGAAGATAGAAGACCCAGTGCCTTGGCTATGAAATCCGTTTGAAACCTGCAGATCAAACATAAAATAGGAGAGGCATAAAATAGAAAAAAGGCTTAATATTGTAATAATTTGAATGAAATTTAATCAAAATGAAATATAAAAAAAAATCATAGATGCCTCTATCTAGCACCATGACACTTTGCTTGAGGAGAAAACTAGAAATAGATTTCTATATAGAAAAATTTTCAGAGAAAAAACAAGCTTATGAACATAAAAGAAATGGAATGGAATGCCAAAGGAAGAGAGGTGGAACAAAATTTATAGGAGCTAAGTGAATGTTGTTAGAATCCACCAACCGAGTGTTGGATGTATCTCATCCTTTGTCGAGGAAGTACTGTGTAACAGGCACGAAAGGGTAAGAGGAGCAAAGCTCCTGAATGGGGGTGTCGAGGGGGTCCGGAGGGGGTGGTAGCCCCCCCGACCATGTCGAAGGCATTTTTTGGCAACGTCAAAAAATTTTTACCCCCCTTTTTTCGGAGTGATTTGCGGAGCGGAGCGATTTTCGGGATTCCCATGGTTGGTGGGTGGTTGGTGGGTGTGGGTGGTTTAGCCCACGGTGTTGTGCCCATTGTATTCTAATACCACATAGTGGTTTAGGGTTGGAAGAGTTTCCTTTATATTTATTGTAATGTCCCATTTTTGGGCAAGGAAGTGAATAATAATATCAAGGAGGTGTGGCTCTTGTTTTTGCTGGAGTAGCCCATATTGGGTGAACCAGGATAAATCTCGTGTGTTATATGTGCATTGTGTGGTGTCATTTCTTCTAAGTTGTTTATTTTTGCATTATTTTTGGAATAAGTTTATGTAAATCTCTTCATTTGGTATCAGAGCCAAGTTGTTAGCCATAGGGGGATGCCTTTATTGCTAGGGTTTCATTTCATCTGAAGAGTTTCTAGGGTTTCTAGGAGTTAGAGAAAACCTATTTCAGAGTGTGAGGTTTTTTGCAGAAGGAGCTTGAAGGAAAATGATGGGAAGTCAATCAAGGATCGAGATCGAGAAATTTGATGGAAAAATATTTGAGCTATGGAAGTTAAATATGGAGGATCTACTCATGGACAGAGATCAGTGGGCCGTTATTTCTGAGAAAACAAAACCTGCAGCTACATCAGATGAAGATTGGGAAAAGATGAATCGAAAAGCAAGGAGTCTGATTCGACTGTGTCTTGCAGATTCAGTCCTAATCAACGTTTTTGGAGAAGCTACTGCAAAGGATCTCTGGGAGAAGTTAGGGGCTCTGTATCAATCTAAGTCCCTGGTGAACAAATTATTTCTCCGAAAGAAACTGTACAATCTCAGGATGAATGAAGGGGATTCAGTTGCAGATCACCTGAATGCATTCAATACAGTGGTAAGTCAACTTACATCTGTTGATATTAAGTTAAGTGAGGAAGATAAATGTATTACTTTGCTATGTTCTTTACCAGATTCATGGGATAACCTAGTTGTAGCAATTGGTAGTACAACAACATCCACATTGAAGTTTGAGGATGTTGTGGCATCTCTAATATCAGAGGATATGAGGAGAAAAGCCATGGAGGGCACTTCAAAGGATGCCCTAATAGTGAGAGGGCATGCCAAGGAAAAGGATAAAACAAGATATGGTGATAGATCTAAGTCTAGAGGTAGATCTAAGTCTCGAGGAAAGTTTGAGAGAAAATGTTGGAAATGTGGTAAGCCTGGTCACATGAAGAAGGATTGCAGATCAAAGAATGTTGATTCTAGAAAGAGGTCTGATGAATCCACTTCCATAGAGGCACATAAATCCAATGATGAAGGAGGGGATGTATATCTGGCATCTTGCTCCACACGTTCAGATAAAAATGATTGGTTGATCGATACAGGTGCCTCTTTTCATATGACCCCTCATAGGGGTTGGTTCAATGAATATGAAAGATATGATGGAGGGGAGGTACTATTGGGAGATGATTCACCACTTAGAATCATTGGTCGTGGAAGGGTGAAAATATTGTTGTAGGATGGTAGGGTTAAAACCCTCCCAGGTGTGATGCATATTCCTGGTCTTGCTAGAAATTTAATTTTTGTAAGCAAAATGGTTGATGCAGCAATAAACATCAGTTTTAGTAAGGATTCATGCAAAATGGTTCGTGGATCAATGGTGTTAGCAAGAGGAGTTCGGATTGGAACTTTGTATAAGCTATTGGGAAGCACTATGACAAATGAGTGCAATAGCTCAACTATTCCTGTGGCTGAATCAGATAAAATCTCAACACTCTGGCATCAAAGAATGGGACATATTGGAGAAAAGGGATTGCGTACCCTACACACAAAAGGTATGGTTCATGGTATCCCTGATTGCTCAATGGTTTTTGATTTCTATGAACACTGTATTTATGGCAAACAAAATCATGTGAGTTTCCCATCTGGTGTTGCTAGATCAAGAGGGGTATTAGATCTGATTCATAGTGATATATTTGGTCCTGTTCCTATACCATCCCTTGGAAAATCATGATACTATGCTTCTTTTGTCGATGATTTTTCAAGATATGCATGGATTTATTTTCTTAAGAGTAAATATGAAGTGTTTGATAAGTTTAGAGAATTTAAAGCACTTGTTGAAAATCAATCTGGGAAAAATATTAAGGTGTTGAGGTCTGATAATGGAGGAGAGTATTGTTCAAATAAATTTGAGGATTTTTGTAAGCAATGTGGTATTGCAAGATAGAAGACTACTCCATATACACCCCAATAGAATGGAGTTGCTGAGAGATTGAACAGATCACTCATGGAAAAGGCTAGAAGTATGTTGAGTGGTGCAGGTCTGGCACAGGAATTCTAGGCAGAGGTAGTGAGTGCAGCATGTTACTTGCGAAATCGATCTCCTACATCAGCATTGCTGGATCAAACTCCATTTGAAGCATGGTTTGGTAAGAAACCCTCTCTTTCACATCTTAGAGTTTTTGGTTGTGATGCATACATGCATATTCCAAAGGAGAAAAGAAGTAAGCTTGATAATAAGGTTGTTAAATGTATCTTTATTGGTTATAAATATGGTGTTAAAGGATACAAACTTTGGAATCCAGAAACTAAACGTACAGTTTACAGTAGAGATGTGGTGTTTAGAGAAATGAAAAGTGATCACAGGAAGGAAGTAACAGAAGAAGAACATGAAAAGGCCCAATTTGATTTCATGGAAGAAGATCAGACAGAAGATGATCTGGAAGAGGATCAGATAGAAGAGGATCTGGAAGAGGATGAACAAGAGGTTCATACACCTGTGGTAAGGAGATCAACACGGGAAAGAAGGCAACCTGAAAGGTACAGTCCATCTGCTTTTCCTACTTCTTTTGTATTATCTGTTACTGATGAAGATCCTAGAACAGTTAGAGAAGCTGTTAATTCTGAAGAGGTAAACTATTGGGAAGAGGCCATGGATGAGGAAATGATGGCCCTGAAAAAGAACAGAACATGGGATTTAGTGAAATTACCTGGTGGAAGAAAAGCAATAGGTTGCAAATGGATTTTCAAGAAGAAGCAGAATGTTGAAGGTAAAGTGGAGAAATATAAAGCTCGCCTGGTTGCTAAAGGTTATTCTCAGGTAGAGGGAATTGATTATGGTGAAGTATTTTCTCCTGTTGCAAAGCTAACCTCAATTAGATTCCTGTTATCTATGGCTGCTGCTTTTGATCTTGAAATAGAGCAAATGGATGTAAAAACTGCATTCCTTCATGGAGATTTGGAGGAAGAAATCTATATGAGACAGCTTGAAGGTTTCATTGTTGCAGGAAAGGAGGATCTTGTATGTAAGTTAAAGAAATATTTGTACGGACTAAAACAGTCACCTAGAATGTGGTATCAAAAATTTGATACTTATGTCTTAGGAATTGATTTTGTTCGTAGCAATGTTGATCACTGTGTATATTCAAAGAAAATTGGTAATGTAATTGTCATTATAGTTTTGTATGTTGATGACATGTTACTAATTGGAAACAGTAAGAAAATGATCAGGGAAGTGAAGTCTCAGTTAGCATCACAGTTTGACATGAAAGATCTTGGCCCTGCAAATTTTATTTTGGGTATGAAAATAAATAGAGATCGTTCTAACAGAAAGTTATGGCTAGATCAGAAAAAATATGTTGAGACAGTGTTGAAGAGATTTAATATGCAGGATTGCAAACCAGTGAAGGTACCTATTCCTTTGGGGGAAAAATTGTCTGCTGAACAATGTCCAAAAATAGAAGAAGAGGTAGAAGAAATGTCCCATGTTCCTTATGCAAATGTTGTAGGTAGTTTAATGTATGCCATGGTTTGTACTAGACCAGACATTGCCCATGCAGTGGGAGTTTTGAGTAGATATATGTCTAAACCTGGTAAAGAGCATTGGACTATTGTGAAAAGGGTTTTCAGATATTTGCGTGGTACTTCTGATTTTTCAATCTGTTATGAAGGTACAGGTAAAGAAGACAGATCCTTGGATATAGAAGGGTTTGTTGATGCAGATTGGGTTGGAGATCTGGACAACAGAAGATCTACTAGTGCATATGTATTCAACTTGTTTGGAGGAGCTATTAGTTGGATGAGCAAAAGGTAAACTATTGTTGCTCTTTCAACCATTGAAGCTGAGTACATGGCAGCCACCGATGCCAGTAAGGAAGCAGTATGGCTACAAAGACTATGTGCTGAAACTAGGTTCTTTCAAGGAGCTGTGAAGATAAATTGTGATAGTCAGAGTGCTATATTTCTAGCAAAGAACCCTGCTTACCATTCCAGAATGAAGCACATTGATACAAAGTTCCATTTCAGTAGGGACATGATTGAACAGAAGAAAGTGTTGCTGGAAAAAGTGGATACGAAGGAAAATGTTGCAGATGCTTTAACCAAGGCAGTTAGCACAGAAAAGTTTAGATTTTGTACAGTTGAAATGGGTCTAGCAAAGTATTCAACAAGTGGGAGAATGTTGGATGTGTCTCATCCTTTGCCAAGGAAGTATTGTACGATAGGTACGAAAGGGTAAGAGGAGCGAAGCTCCTCAAGGGAGGGTGCCAAGGGGGTCTGGGGGGGTGGTAGTCCCCCAGAACACGTCGAAGGAATTTTTTGACAATGAAGGAAAAATTTTTACCCCCTTTTTTGAGGGAGGAAGTGATTTTTGGGATTCCCATGGTTGGTGGGTGGTTGGTGGGTGTGGGTGGTTTAGCCCATGGTGTTGTGCCCATTGTATTCTAATACCACATAGTGGTTTAGGGTTGGAGGAGTTTCCTTTATATTTATTGTAATGTCCCATTTTTGGGCAAGGAAGTGAATAATAATATCAAGGAGGTGTGGCTCTTGTTTTTGTTGGACGTAGCCCATATTGGGTGAACCAGGATAAATCTCGTGTGTTATATGTGCATTGTGTGGTGTCATTTCTTCTAAGTTGTTTATTTTTGCATTATTTTTGGAATAAGTTTGTGTAAATCTCTTCATCGAGAAGAGAAGAGATCAACGATATTGAAGATACTTTGACTTAATTGGGCTCCTACGTATTTCACCGATGCATTAAAGTGACACCAAAAAAGGAGCACATGAGATGAAATGTTAGAAAATGATTATCATGCAACTAAAGTTGATGAAGCTTTAGAGCAAATGAAATTTTAAAAAAGGGTTATCTTAACAATAGTTGACTTAAATATTAGTTGTGCCAAATGAGAACGCAACGAAGAGCATCTTTAGATCTCCAGTGAAGGAGATATCAAAATTGATTGAGAGGCATTACAAAGAGTGTCATTGGTGCCCAAGATTGGGTACCCAATGCATGTTTTGAGAGCCTCAATCGGGCTTCTCCGAGAGCAACAAAAAATGCAGCGCAACAATATTTATTTTCTGCAAAAAAGAATACACTAAATATAGGAAATAAAATTCCTATCGATCAAGCTTTTAGGATAATAAAATTTTTAATAGTAATCATATAAAAATTATATTTGCTTGAAAAAAGGTGTTCCTTTTTTTAAGGAAAAAAATAATTTCATATATATGAGCTAGTCAAAGAGCCCCTTTTTTAAAAATAATAGATATAAAAAAAACTATGGGTAATTTTTCTGAATAAAAATCATTTACACTAAAAGACAATGAATCTTCCTTTTCCTTTTTAACGTGATAAGCAGACAAATATTATTCAGAATAACCCACATACATATATCTAAAAAATATAGCAAAAAAAAATTATATATAAAATCTTCTTGAAGACTTAAATCCAAAACAAAGAGGAGAAACAAACAAAAGATACAAAGAACCAGCTCCTAGAACTTTCAAGAGAGAATGCTAGCAAAATATATCCTACTTTGGTACCATGTTAGAATTTCCCAAAATAGACATGCAAAGCATTACACAAAATATGAAGAAAGAGTAGAATTGATTGATTATTCCATGGATCAACTTTGTATAAATAACAAATTTGATCATTGAGAGCCATTGGATTACAACAACTCATCAAATCTTATGTAGACTATAACTGAGAGTTCACTTGACTCATGAAGGAATGTAAACTCAAGTAAGTCCATCCTAGTAGAACTTAAGAGAATAATTACTTATTCTAATACGATAATGGTTTAGTGTTATGCACCATTTGATGTGCGACACTTCTACTTATATAATGAGGTAATTTATCAGTTATACTTAGGAGGGAGTATATTTTTACTAGAGTATTATTTATAGCATTTATTAAAGAAAAGAAGATGTTTCAAAAACCTCTTATATCACCTTTGGTTATAGAATAGTCCCTCCGTATGACTCCCACTAGCCCACCATTTTATACTAGCCAAGAGAGGCAACCCTTAAAGGTTAATACAATGGTTTACTCAAGGGATTTTTAACCTTCTCCTAGTAGGACTATACTTGGTTATGTTATTTTTATCTTGAATTAATCTGATTTAAACTACTCAAATAGTTAAGGTTGTATAAATTAATGTTTAGTAAATTTTAATTTATTTTAAGGTAGAGGTCTTTGGCCAAAGGATGTTCAAGATCCCATGGTATTTCACATTGGGTTCACCAAAGATGATGAATAGGATTTAGAAACATTGGTCCCTGGGCCCATAATTCATGCTTAGACAATTTTTTATGCCTAAATTATTTTGTTATAAGATGTTTTATCTTTGGTATAATCAAGGTTCACCAAGGGTATTTTAGAGATTTTACCCTAAATCTAAATCTATATTTTATGAGTTGGTTCAACAATTACCTATATTTTTGAGATCTAGAAATGAAAAGAAAGATGAATATGTAATGTGAAACTGATATGCAATATATAGGTTTTAACCTATAAGCACTTTTGATTTCTTTAGAATTGTGCCAGTGTTTTGATTTACAAAAAAATAGATTTTTCCTTTTTACCAAGGGCTCAAGAGTGTAATGTATACAAAAAAAAACTCTATCCTAAAGATGTAGGCTAAATGCTTTTTGAATTTGATGCCTAAAGGCAAATATAAAATCCTAAATTATTTTATTTTCAATATCATTTATATTTTGTTCTAGAATTTTAACAGAATAAATCCTAAATTACTTGATTTTTATTTAAATGTGTGATGAAAAAATAGAAAACAAGTAGCAATTTTTTTAGATTCAAAATGAACAAATAGAAAGAAAAAAAAACACATGAGATCTACAATTGATGGATCTAAAAATAGAGATCAAATTTACCTTCTAATTGAAATTATCACCTATAGACCAAGATCACTATTAGTAAACTCTATGACCTACAAACTTGTAGAAAATATCTAAATCCTAATATCTAGAATATGATTTTCCATATCTCCAACTTTGTAGCTTACAAACAAAAATCACTGCTAGTAAATTTACCATGTAGTTGGTAAACCTACAAAAAATGACTAAAATAGGGTAAAATAGAATATTAATTAGTTTTAGAAGTTCTTCTATGATACTAGGGAAGGTATTGAACTTACTTACTAGCAGTTAGACTCCTTGTTCTTTTGACAAAAAGAAACTATGCACCTTGGAAGATGATATTTTTTGAAAATACTAAAATAAAAATGCTATAAAAGCTAATATTCACTAATGAGAAAGATGTTAATGACAAATTTTATCTTGAGAAAGAAACCATTGAGTTAAAAACTGATTATATAACTAGTTGTAGACACCAAAACAACACCAATCCGATTATGTGACGACAAGCACTGATCGAATTGACATACACAGCCCCTAGGGCAGCCCCCAGAGGTTAAACAGTGGTCCTAACCACTCCCACAATAGTTTTGGAAGGTCAGAGGTCAATTTGGCACCTTTCAGGCACCTTGCTCCTTATTCGTTCCACCCTGGGATGATTACAAACTGGTATTCATCCCACCCTGGGACGATTAGCAGTATTCGCTCTAGGGTGGGGCGAATAGCAGGTTTGATGGGAAAAAGGTCAAACCTTGACAAATGGCAGCTCAGATCCACCACTTAACTCCACCTTCAATGCATGGGAGTGCGAGTGAGCATTTTTGAGCTCAAAGAGGCAGTCATAGAGGCAGTCATGGAGCCCTTAATCAGGGAGGAATCTTCTCTCCCCTAGCAAGGCATGATGGCCAAGTGGCGCCTCTGCATGCTCATTCACAAGAGACCCTCAGGTCTATAAAATGGTGAGTCTTCTCACCCCAAAAAAAGAATAGAGCAGGAGCATTTGGAGCAATGGAGTGCTACCGAATTACATCCTCACCCATCGTTTGTGCTTCTTACATCCTTGATCTCTCTTTTGGAAGGGAGGTTATTGGGTGATTATTGGAAGTGCAATCCGGACCCAAAACCTAAACATTTGGCCACAATACCCCACCCAATTTTCTGACACAACCCCATAAGAGGTTTTGGACCCATCCCAAGTGGATTGGTGCTGAAACCGAGCCCCAAACGATGGGCGTCCTGCCCTCGGGTGCCCCCGCACTACTGTAGTCCTAATCGCCCCACCCCAGAGCGATTAGAAATATATGGTATATTTCCCTACTATTTCTTTTGCATTTGATTTTAGGTTATTTACATATGCTGCCATTCAAGTTTCATGTGATTCTGATGAGTTTTGGCTATGATTTTATTATTTCTCGCTTTCACTAACATACAGGGAGCATCATCGGATACAGGGTGATCGAGGCTGAATTTGCAAAATCCGACCTTCTGGGTCATTCCAAAATGCCCCGTTTTTCCTAACCCCAACTTTGCAGGTGTTTTGGAGGCCCCTGGATGGGACATTTAGGAGGTCACCTTCTGACATTTTATGACAGTCCTAATCGTCCCACCCTGGAGCGATTAGAAATATGTGGCAGATTTCTCGACTGTTCCTTTTGTAGTGTGTTCCTGGTAATGTTTTCTTGCTTCTATCAAATTTTTAGCTTATTCTGATATGTTTTAGTTATCATTTTAATTATTTTATGCATGCATTAACCGTAGGCCTTGGGGATCGCATGTTTCCCTCCATCCGTAGGTGCTACTAATCGTTTACTGTTTCTCTGAACGTAGGATCTCGACACCGGAGGGGCAGCAAGGAACTATAGATGCATTCATGCAAGCGGCGATGATGTTTGGTCCACCCATTTTCAATGTGGGCACGCGGAAGATCCCCAAGGGGAATGTATCATTTGTGGTGTAACAAAACTATGTCCGACGCTCCTAGCCCCTGAAAAGGGAGGAGACGTATTGTAACCCGATCTCGAGAAAATTAATAAAATAAAGGGCTGCACTTTTACATTTGCTTTAAATCTCGTTTCAGTTCGTTTGTTTTCCCTCTTTTCATGCATTCTCGTTCGTAGGACTTAGCGTTACATTTCCCTTTTGTTTGCTTTCGTATCCTCGTGCTTTCAGTGGCGATCATGGTGGGACCCTGTCCCCTGATTTTGAGATCAAATTTTTGATCAAAATTTGTGTGTTTTTGCTTGCAGGTGTCAATATTTCAAGCACTGGACTGCTGCTCGTTCCACCCTGTGATGAATACAGAGCTGGAATTCATGTCACCCAGGGATGAATGGGCATTCGTCCCACCCTATGACGAATACAGATCTGATATTCATCCCACCCCGGGATGATTAGCTCTCTATGCAGTTTTAGAGCAGAAACTCAGAGGCATCCGGTTTGGGCAGAGAAGAGGTAGGGGTTCTGAGCATCCTCTGTCATTTTCTATTTTTTGTCTCTGTCATTTCCTGTTTCTTTGCTTGCATAGGAGAGTTTTATTGCATGTTTTTCTTTCTTTGCACAAATAAAAAGAACCCCACACACCACGTGGTAATTTAAACACCAAGGAGTTGGTCGTAAAACCCCAACCCTTGATCAAGACCAACGGTGGATTTCATCACCACCTTGGCTTGAATTTTTGCATACATAACCCCGATCGCTACTGTTGCTAGACGTAAATCCTGATGAAAGCTGACCAAGTGTAGTTGGGGTGATTCCCAGTGCATGAGGATAAGTCTTCTATGGTAGGTGTCAAAAATAGGGTGATTCCCCTTTCGTACCGCCTATGTTCCACGTACCATTCTGCTCTCGCGTACCAATAGTTTCCCTCACGTAAGGGCGGGTATATTGAGAGGTTTGGTATAATGGCCTGGCAATGGTATATTGAAGGGGCGACCATTTTGGGAGACATAAGAGCCATCATATTGCATGTACAACAACACGTTCTTTACAAAGCTTTCAAAACAAAAATCAAAACACACTAAACCAGATTTAGGGCACACCTTTAATCTATAAATGAGATAATCACTTCTTTGATTGTGTGGTTCCTTTTGTTTAGTGTAGAATAAAAAAATCATAAAGAAGATAAAAACCTACATAGCTTGTAGAGAGACACCACCATGGTGTACACCCATAGCCAAGCCCAATCATGGGCAGAAGCTACAGAGAGTGTACAAGGGGGCACAAGTCACCTCCGCTATAGCCCCAAGGACTTGGTCATACCACCTTGGTGGCCTGACCCACAAGATAGTCCACATCATGCCATGACGGAATGGGACTATGGAGGCACCCCTTCGAGGGGCACTCCCATTCAACATAGACCCTTTCAGGAGGAGTCCTTACATGTGGCACTCAACATAAATGGGAAGGCTCCCTTAGATGCTCGTTATGAGTGGCCACCATGCAATGAAGCGCTAGAACAACATAGGGTCCATAAGGAGGGGCCACATGATTACATCATCCCTCCTCTACCCCTTATTACTATCAGAAACAATAGGCCAAATCCAGAGCACAAGGCTCTTCAGACAGGGCGAGCCAACTCTGCCCGCCCCTTTCACATATACGAAAGGGAGCATGAGGAAGACCATTACATTCCTCAAGAGCAATACATAGCATGGGAGCAATGCACCTCCGCACCTGCTATCTATCAGGATCACCTACTGAGGCCAGAGCCTCGGGTGAATGCCGCCAACCTCGATAGAGGGAAGCGACCTATAGAGATCTCGGATCATCATGACCGAGATAAATATGTAGGAGAGGCATCTAGGCCTCCTAGACTCAAGACGATGGAACAAATCGACTTGGAATTTGCTAGACATGCCACCCACCAAGCGCAAATCATGCAGCTTGAGCAAGACCAACAATAGTTGGAGCACCTGTATCGCCTTAGCAAAGAGCGCATTCGATGTCAAACAGATGAGCTACTCTAGAACACTATGCCTGAGAGGGTTCCAACCCCTCGCACACAGAGGGCAGAGTTGTATGAGAGGCACAACCCCTTGGTGCGAGATAGGTCTCCATGACCTTACCAAGTGTTGCCTCCAAGACCTCCTAGACCTGAGCGGGAGGCCACTCCTAGAAACAATGATGGGCACCCTCCGTGGGCACCCACCCATGTTTATAGGTCTCACCCAGGAACTCCTCAAGAAGCCTATGAGGAGTATGAGCAAGAAGAAGAGCGGGCTGAAATGCCCTACCAAGGCAGAGGGGGTGCTATCCGGCCACCCCTCCATAGGCCTCAAGTTCCCCGCAACCCGCAATGGGAACAAACCAAGGAGGAAGAGATCAAATATTTCGATGCATATAAAGCGCTGCTAGAGCACTTAGAGTCTATGGAGACCAAGACTTCTGGGCCCCAAAAGCCCACTTTACGCCAGCTCCGTAGTCACCCTGTGCATCCATCAGTGTCGACACCCCCATACCCTGAACACTTTAAGCTACCCTAGTTGGCAATATTTAGAGGGGAGGAGGATGCCCAAGAGCACGTGACTAGATTCTTGAGCCAATGCTTTGGCATTCAGGACAATGATGCTTTGCTACTAAGAACATTTATAACCACGTTCATAGGCCCTACCTCGGATTGGTTCACTCAGTTGCCAAAGCATAGCATCAATAACTTGGATCAGCTAGTGGATGCGTTCCTCGAATGCTTCACCTTCAACACCAAGAAGAAGGCATCACTAAGCGACCTAGCTAGCCTCAGGAAGTATGAGGAAGAAACCATGGCGGCCTATGGAAATTGATGGAGGACGTTGCTTTCAAAGCTACCCTACCTCCCTCCCATGGCCGACCTGACCCAAATGTTCTCAAAGAGCTGTTTGAGGTCGATCTCCATGCTATTGTAGCTACAACAATATGCCACTCTTGAGGAAGCCCTGGCGCAAGCCAGAATCATTGAGGAGATCAAGATACAGGATGGCGAGATTGCCAAGCCATGGAAGAAAGAGTGGCCTAAAAATGCCAAAATAGGGACCACGCAACCGAAACCCACTGTGGTCAATCAGGTTGCTATAAACATGCCTAAGCCTGCACAAGCAACACAGCCCCCAAAGGCTAACTATCAGGCGGTCCCTCTTGACAGTTATGAAAGAGAAAATCATCGACAAGAGCAAAATCAGCAGCATCACCCTAGGCGACAATTCACACCCTTTACAGAGTCTAAAGACTCCTTGTTTGACCGTTTGTCAGTGGCAAACTTGATAAACCTGCCAGAGAGTCGACCTGTAGACCCCAACGTGCCAAAACCCAAAGGTTATAGGGAAGACTTGTACTGTAGGTTTCATCGATAGAAGGGACATGATCTTTATGCATGTTGGAAGTTTAAAAGCTTAGTGCAAGACCTAATAGACAACAAGACACTAGCGGTGGATAATCCCGTGGCACCAAACAACCAATAGATGGAGGTCTTCAAAGACCCCCTGCCTGCCCATGATGCATAGGCAAAGACCCTACAAGTCAATGAGGTGACACAGAACTGCCCCATGCAGGGGTATGTAGGGATGATAAGCATCGTGACTAGGAACAAGAGGTACCCAAGCATAGCTGCCCCCACTGTAGCTACAGGAGAGGTTCCATCAATGTCACAACCTCAACAACACCCTACACAACCTCCTCCGCCTAGACCAGTGGCCACGATTCGGACCAAACTTACCCAAAGTTTGAGGACCACGTCGGCTAGGCTCTCCATTTATGAGCTCATACAACAATCATCACCCCATCGGGAGGCTCTAATGGAGATACTAAAAGCCATCGAGCTGCAGCCCCATGAAGCAAACTCTTTCAACAACTTCGTGGGACATGTCAAATGATGCACCGAGCCAGTCATCACCTTTAGAGAGGACGAGCTGAAATCAGTGACAGGTGACATGGCGGATCCACCCCTGCACGTCATTGCATGGGTCAACGGGATTCCGTATAAGAGGGTGTTGGTGGACACTGGCTCGTCCAATAATATAATTACAATAGCGGCATTGAAACACCTGAAGTTGCCAGCATCTCACATCGTGGCCTCCACCTATACTCTTCGAGCATTCAATGATGCGATATGCTCGATGGTTGGCACAATTGTCCTGCCCATCCAGGTGGGACAAAAGACTATTCCTACATTGTGCCACATCTTGGAAGGTGAGATGGCCTATAATATCTTGTTGGGCCGGCCTTGGATCAGGGACATGAAGTGTGTCCCTTCGATAGCCCACCAATGCCTAAAGTACACATTCGAAGGGCAAGTGCATGTAGTCCCGGTGGACTTAGAACCCTTCAAGTATTGCAATGCGGTGCAACTGATGCCGCAATCGACCCTTCCATCAACACATTTGGATTTTTAGTTGAATCCATCTAAACAGGGTCCGATTCCGCATACATCCCCATTGTTAAGTCCATCAAATCCCCAGCTGGGTCCATCTTCATCATCTGGTCCTTCACCAATGATGCCACCTACGGTGGCCACATCGAAGGACAATGGGAAGAAACCCCTGGAAGAGGCACCGCCATCAGTCTCAACCATCTCTACCGAGGAGATGCCTAGCCGAATGGAAGTCGAGATGCCTAGTTCACCCGACATGGAGTGGACTCAGGAAGAACTCCCATTCCCTCCCCCTCAACCACCAACGATCACCATTGAGATGGCCAATACGGGCCTGGGGGAGTACCTAGTGTGGAACATTGTAGCAACACCCACAATTGAGTCCATGCAGGACATGGGGAGACCTCGCCTCCCCATCGGCACTATTGTTCCTCTAGGCTACCCACCAAATCAGATAAACTTTGTATATGGGGGCCTCGATAATGGCATTGAACCTTACATGCAAGAAGAAGAAGATGAAGAGCCCTTTGTTGAGGACGTCAACTATTTGTCCAACCCAGACTTCACTTTGAGATATCTTGGCCAATGCAATTGGCATGGATATGGGTTGGGCAGATATGAGCAAGGAGTGCACGTTCTTTGCCAACCAAGATATCAGATGCCATACGACAAGTCAGGAGTAGGGTTCAACCACCCTCTACCCCTTGACATCTTGGTAGAGAACATGCAAGGCCTAGGGATAGGCAACAAGGATGGGTTGGCATTAGATCCATATGCCAATCCTAACACAACATATACATTGGGGGATTATCTCCCATTGTTGACAACCAACCTTGTTGACCTTAACAACCCCTTCCCTTCGATCGAGAAAGGAGAAAGTTTGAGAACTCACCTACAAGAGGGATATAGACAAGGTCAGGAAGGATCTTCAAAAGATGAGTCAGAGTATGAGGTAGCACCATGGGACCCTTTCAAATCTGATAGCAATCACTCACAAGTGACCCCCATGGATGACTACCAAGAAAGCCTCTTGGCAATGTTCCCTTTGGATGCTCCAATCGAGCAAGTGCCACCTCAAGAAAATTAGGTCCCCCCATAGAGAGTGGAACAACCCCGATGGGACCAGATCAATTTGCTCGAGCAAGACGAGCCTCACATGTCACAAATAGTTATCGAAGCCAACGAAGGCCTGTGGATCTCCGACAATGATTATGAAGATGAAACTAAGATGGCATATCTCAATCATATGTGGTAGCAACAATACCCCATGGACATTGATGACATGTTTGAACAACTAAACATGGGGCCAAGGCATAGGTGGCACCTAAACCCAACATAGTTGGACCAAGTGTTGCATCCACCACTTTGGGCATACAGAGAGCACCTTCCACCCAGAGACCCTATAGAGTTATCAGTGCCAAGGGTAGACCCTATCCTTTTATCCACACATAGGGCCGATCCATTTGTGCCAATACCCCCAGAGCTAGATCCGGAGCACAAAAATCATCAAGGAAGTCCGAGTCACCACACCCATGGTAATGGAGACCAAAATCATTTCATCAACATGATCTCCATTGACTTAACCGCCCCCATCCGCAATCCAGCCGATCCAACATGGTCATTGTATCTAGACCTAGATGCCATAGACTGGGATCACGTTAATTCACCACCATCCCCATCAGAGTACTGGCCTTGCGGTGAGATGCTTCATTTCACCCTAGGACCAACTCAGGATATCTTCCATGCTGAAGAGGGACCCGAAGTTCCTAACGTAGATCTAAATTCAGCAAATGATATCCACTTGATCCCAACTCCACACCAGTTGGAGGATGGGTCCCACATGTCAGTCGAGGAGACGACTGACGTAGACATCGGCTCTGATCCAATGAATCCATAGATCATCAAGCTGGGGGTAAGTCTATCCCCCGAAGAGCAAGCCGACTACATTGCCCTTCTCAAAGAGAAGAAGGAGGTTTTTGCATGGTCCTACAAAGACATGTCGGGGCTAGACCCATAGCTAGTCATGCATAATCTAACGCTTGATCCGACAGTCAAGCCAGTTAAGCAAAAACTATGTAAGATGCACCCAACAAGTGGCCTTAATGGTCAAAGATGAATTACAAAAGCTGTTGGATGCATAGTTTGTCATCTACGTGGATTACCCACCATGGTTGTCCAACATGGTGCCCATCAAGAAGCTTGATGGGAGGATTCGCATATGCACCGATTTTTGAGATCTAAACAAAGTGAGTCCTAAGGATGATTTCCCCTTGCCTAGCATCGATGCATTGGTAGATGCTACAATGGGCCATGAAATGCTATCCCTCATGGATGGTTTCTTGGGATACAATCAGATTCGTATCAATCTCGAGGACCAACTAAAAATGGCATTCACAATGCCTTGGGGGACATTTTGTTATAAGGTCATGCCCTTTGGCCTTAAAAATGCTGGCGCCACCTACCAACGTGCCATGACATACATCTTCCATGATCACATGCATAAAACTTTGGAAGATTACATGGATGATTTGTTGGCCAAATCTCTTTTGTGCCCAGATCATCTCGATGACTTAAGCAAGATCCTCGATCGCCTCATCGAACACAAAGTCAGACTAAACCCCAAGAAGTGCGTATTTGGCGTCACATCTAGAAAACTCTTGGGTTTCATAGTCTCAAAATGAGGCATCGAGGTGGATCCACATAAATTCAAGGCAATCCTTGAAATGCTCCCCCAACTACCATCAAGCAGCTCAGAAGCCTACAGGGAAAGGTCGCATCAATCAAGCGCTTCATAGCACAGCTATCTGACAAGTGCCGACCCATGAATAAATTATTGCACAAGGGGGTAGCATTTCATTGGGATGACGAGTGCCAGTCCGCCTTCGATGACATCAAACAATACTTGGCTTCACCACTAGTATTGGCACCACCTAGACCAGGAGTGTCATTCTACTTATACATCTCAGCTACTGAGGTGGCACTTGGTGCCATGCTAGCCCAAAAAATGAACTACACAAAGAACAGGCTACTTACTATCTTAGCCGCACCCTGGTCAGTTATGAACTTAACTATGCATACGTTGAGAAGCTATGCTTGGCAGTGGTGTTTGCTACCAAAAAGCTATGCCATTACATGTTGAGCAACATGATGTATGTTGTGTCTAAGGAGAATCCATTACGGTACATGATGAGTCATACTTATCATAGTAGCCACATGGCAAAATGGATCATGTTGTTGATGGAGTTTGACATCGAATTCATTGGACAAAAGTCCATCAAAGGTCAAGTCATCATCGATCAACTAGCAGAGGCTCCTCTCGAAGATGATCAGCCTCTGACCATAGAGCTACCCGATGATGGGGTCTTCCATGTCTCAAAATCTCTAGATTCTGATGAGCTTGAGTCACAGGCCGACATAACCCTATTTTTTGATGGTTCTAAATGTGAGCAAGGGGGTGGCATGGGAATCATATTCTTCACACCACAAGGGGCTCCAATGCCTCTATCATTTAAACTTGATTTCCCGTGCACCAATAACAATGCAGAATATGAAGCCTTGCTCATAGGTCTTCAGACAACCATCACCATGAACATCAAACGCTTGAACATCTTTGGTGATTCGCTGTTAATTGTCAACCAAGTGAAAGGGGTATTCCAATGTAAATGCCCAGTTCTGCAGGCCTACAAAGCCCTTGTGGATAAATTCCTGGCAAATCTTGAATGGTACGACATCGAGGCACTCCCTCGATCATCGAATCATTTTGTGGACACTATGGCCTCCTTGGGGTCACTAATCCCGCAAGACACTTCTGGTGAGATGACAACCATTCAAGTCAAAACACTATCGCAATCCATGATGGAGCGTGCAAGCTCTGACCTAACGCCAGGAATCCACCCGATCCAGATTGAACCATCTCAGGATAAGTTCTCTCGAATCCATGATAGTCTGAATCATGCCAACTAGGGGTCCTTGTTCTCCCCTACCCCCCTTAATAGCAACACAACGCTATTCTTACAGGTTCTTTCCCGCTCAACTTTTGCTAGGGACGAACTTCAAGAGGGATTGGCTGTTCATACCATCGAGGTTTCTGATCAGCAGGATTGGTACACACCCATAAGAGACTACCTCAAGCTAGGTAACCTCCCACTTGGATTGACGCATGCCACGAAAATATCATTCAAACAGAAAGTGGCAAAACATGTCTTGCTAGGAGACATTTTGTACCATCGAAGCTACGAAGGAATCCTCCTTCGTTGCTTGGACCAGCAGGAGTCCACTTGGGCGATCACCCAAGCGCACGATGGTACATGCGATGGCCACTTCAGCGGTATGGCCATCGCAAAGCGCATTCTCTGCATGGGCTATTATTGGCCATATTTAGAGCGAGATTGTTGCGCGTATGTAAGGAAGTGCATGAAGTGTCAACACCATGCTAATTTGACACACGTACCTTCTCAGGCCTTGCAGCCGATCCAATCGGCTTGGCCATTTTCATAGTGGGGCTTAGATCTAATCGAAAAGATCTCCCCTACATCGTCAGGTCATCACACGTTTATCATAACGGCCATAGAGTACTTCACCAAGTGGGTGGAAGCAATTCCGCTTACCTCTACGACTGGAACCCACATTGCGGAGTTTATTTTACATAACATCATATGTCATTTTGGTATTCCATCCAAGATCATCTCGGATAATGGGACGTCATTCAAGAACAAAGACGTGCATGCTTTGACCACAAAGTACAAAATTTAGCACAGTTTTTTGACACCCTATTATCCGTAGGCAAATGGGCAAGCAGAGGCATCAAACAAAATGCTAGTTGCCATCCTCAAAAATACAGTCACAGATAGTCATAAGGATTGGCACATTCAAATACCACTTGCTCTGTGGGCTTATCGCACTAGCATTCGGACGCCCACTGGGGCAACTCCATTTTCGTTGGTGTATGGCTCCGAGGCAGTCATGCCTCTCGAGTTGGAAATACCTTCCCTACGCATATCAATGCAAGAGTTCATCGATGATGACACTGCATGGTAGGCCCGGTTAGACCAGCTTACGTTGCTTGACGAATGATGCATCAATGCTCTCGAGCATTTGCGTATCTACCAAGAGCGACTTAAGAAAGCATACAACATGAAAGTTCACCTGAGGGACTTTCAGGTTGGTGACCTGGTCTTAAAAGAGAACCAACAAAACTCTAACTTGCCACCCCATCTAAGGGACAAGTTTGCAACAAACTGGTTAGGTCCTTATGTAATTGATAGTAAAATAGGACCTGGGACATACCGGCTAGCCTCTCTTGATGGAATCAAGGAACTAGAACCCTTGAACATCAGTCATTTGAGGCCATTCCATATTTAAGAGAGCCATAGCCCAACCAAAAAGCTCCAAGGATTCCCATAATCGCTTGGTCAACCCCAAAAATGCCCCAAAGGTGTCCATAAACCCTTTGGTCAAACCAAAAGCCCCAAGGATTCCCATAATCGCTTGGTCAACCCCAAAAATGCCCCAAAGGTGTCCATAAACCCTTTGGTCAAACCAAAAGCCCCAAGGATTCCCATAATCGCTTGGTCAACCCCAAAAATGCCCCAAAGGTGTCCATAAACCCTTTGGTCAAACCAAAAGCCCCAAGGATTCCCATATCCCTTGGTCACCCAAAAGCTCCAAGGATTCCCACAATCGCTTGGTCAACCCCAAAATGCCCCAAAGGTACCCATAATCCCTTTGGTCAAACCAAAAGCTCCAAGGATTCCAAAGAATCACTTGGTCCGCACCCATGCGGAATAAGCCAACCATAACGAAAATTCAAAAACAACAAAATAATCAAAAAATAACACAAAAACTTTTGCATCTCAATTCCATGCATACTCAAAATACTCAAAAAATAACAAAAGATAAAAAATTTGCATCTCACTTCCATGCATACTCTACAAAAAAAAAAAAAAAAAAATAGCTGCATTAGGCATCGCATACATACATTGCACATTTGTTGATCATACAAGTCAAATGCACCATAGACTGTAATTACTCGACAATTCCATCATTTTCCACATTTTTCCACTCTATAAATAGTCCATCAAAAATAAACGCCAGTCACATTTTTCACCATACCATAGTCAGTTGTCTTCTAATGTATCTAGAGTTTTCGTCATTCAGCTGTCATTAGATTTCTAGCCAAAAACTGTACAGAGTCAGACAGATTTTACAAAGGTAGAGTTCTACTTGGATCACACCTTGTTACGTAGCATCCCAACACAAGCTAAAACACATAAAAAAATTCCCAAGTTGTGTAAACGAAAGATGAAACCTACAAAGCAATTCAGGATACCATACAGTGAAAAGGTTATATTTTATATTTTATATCATAATGGTAAGCACTTACCTATATTAATAATTGGTTTGAAAAAAAAATTAAAAAAAAAAAAATTACTCCTCTCCATTTGGAAAAAGTGTAAAAAATATTTCAATTAAATAGTCAAAATGTGACATTTTTATACAATGTTTTTCTTGGATATGTTGTATATAATAATATTTGACATAATCCATAGTGTGTTTGTAAAATATTAAAAGAGTTGAGTAATTGAGAAAATATTATTCATAAACATCTTTCTTTCATATTGTTGTATTAAAGACTCAATTTCTCATATTAATTCCAATGATAGTTAGGTATATTAAGACAAAGTGTATTATTATTTTAAAGGAAATAATTATGTTAAATGCTATAATATAATTACCTTTTTTATTTTATAATTTCATGAGAGTTACATGTTATAATTTTAAACCTATATTCACATATTTGTTGTTCTTGCACAATATGTTCCCTAGGATTTTCATCGTGAAATTATAGTGATAATAAATGGTCAAGTTACAAATAGTTGTTTGTTTTCATTCCAATTGAAAATGTGAATATAAATATATTTAATTAGGACATGTGTTAAGCTTTTAAATTTTTTAAAACATCCAATACATAGAAAGGAAAGAGGACAACCCTTTTTATCTAATAATACAAAGTGTTTTAGTAACTACAAGATTGATGTAAGCATTATGGGTGGTTAAGTTCTTTAACTTGTTTGATTTAAGGAATTATGCAATGAAGTTTAAAGCAATTTATGCTATAAATATGGAGTTGGTAGTCTTAAAGAATTTCAAATCTATGATAAAATAACCTATAAGATTTTACTAAAGCTTCCAAAAATAAAATTACCTTTTAATTGATGTGGGAATTTGGGTTTAACTATGACATAATATTTGTAGGTGACATACATGTAATATCAACTATTATGCTCTCATTGAGCATATTATAGATAAAAAAAATTATAGACTTTCAAGTGACTGCTATGTTATTTGTTATTCAAAAATAAATTGAAAATATTTTTTTGGATAAATTTATAATCATGGTATTATATTGAATTTAATGCATCTAGATTTATGATTTCATTTAAATAATGTTATACATGTAAATGCCTTAATGATTATCAAATAAAGATTAACACAATATCTTATAATTACAATGTCTAACTTATTATTCTATAACTTATGAAAAGAAAATACAAACATACATAATATTATATCATAATCTAATCAACTAAGTAACTAGGGAATCTATAATTTATGTGAGCTCAAACATGCCTTCCATAATTTTCAAGATAGCCTTTTAGATCAAGATAATAAAGCTAACTTGAAATCTAATTGGTCTAATTTTTCGATTTTTTTTAGTTTCAAATGTTCAATTAGTCTTGGTCTTAAAATCAATTGCTTATAATTAGTAATTCAAATACAAAATCAGGTCATAGCCTCAAATACATGTTGGAAACCTCTTAGGCATTATTTTTTTAAATGTTTCTTTCAAATAATGCTCTTTAATATCATACACATATTAAAAAGCGCTAAATCTTATTCTAGTGTAATTCATTCTAAAATAGTGTTTTGGGTGTAAGATTTTTTATAATTTTTTTTTCCGTTCTTTATAAAACTATTGTGTACCATTAACTACCCTTGGGTAATGTAACGGGGTTTATTACCACTTATGAGATAGTTCTTACTGAGTCATCCATCTATCTCCTAAAAAAACTCACTCAATGACTATATCACCAAAGGACATATCCAATAGGAATTATCCCTTGTTCGTTTGGGTCCCTATGACTATCCTTTGCATGATATCTTTCTCATATTGGTATATTTTTATCTACTAAAGCTTACCATCACAAGAAATTAGTTACAATAAAATTCTAATATTAATTTCTTTTGGAGCACACTTTTAAGTTCCATATTTAAAGTAACCATTGAAACCCTAAGGGATTATCCCATCACATCTCCATTAGTTCCAATATTAATAATAGGGTCTACCTAGTTTTAATTTGATCATTAAACTTGATGTGAACTCAGCTACAAGAGACCAACAAAATGGACCCCAATCACATAACACAAATGCAATATAATGGAAGAAACCTGAAAATTGATACTATTCTCATTCTTGAATTCACACCCATTCTCCAAAATATTACAATCATCATATAGCAACCGAAAACCAAATAAGCCCTAAAGAAACCCTAAAAACATATTTTCCTAAAAATTGCTAAAAATAGAAATGAGTCGGATTACACCCAAGTGCACACATCCGTCTTACAATAAAAACCTTAATTTAAAATATTAGGTCTCAAATTAAGGTATTAAAAAAGATAATAAACTTGTAACATTCAAAAAAGCCCAAAAAACTAGAGAACCTATTCTAAAAGCTAATTTTGGGACACTACATAGAGGAGCCAGGTACCGAAAACATGTTTTTTGGAGATTTAGGCAAATCAAAGATTTACTTGATGCAAAACACACATGCAAAACCACTTATTAAATTTCAAGGCCAACGGCCGTATGGTTCACAATTTATGGCTCCGACAAGGTGCATCAAAACTCCTTCCTAGTCTACAATTACATATCCCAAGTGATTTATTTATATATTATGTATTTTATATCATTTAATCAAGTATAGGAAAAACATAAGAGATAATACTATATTTTTTGCCAAAATAAACTCATTATTTGCAACTTATCAACTCCTATAACAATAAAATAGTGCTTATATTTTTGTTTCTCAATAATCTACATTATAACATTTGAAATATTACATTCTACAACATCCATTTAGGTTCCTTGTAAATAAATCAATTCAAATTTACATACATCATACATTAATACTAGGTCCTTGCTAACTTTGCATAACAATTATAATATTACCAAATTCCATTATATAAGAATCCTATAAACAAACTCAGCTCTTTATATAACTAAGCCTCTCAATTTTCTATAAATGAAACTTATTCCACGATTTGATTGATACAATTACTCTTATGTTCTTTTGTAGAAGATTGTGTTTGACCATTATCTCTAACAAAAATCATATTTCAAACTGAATTTATTAATGAAGTAAATATTCTTAGACTTCTCCTCTAACGTATGTTTAAGTGTAATTTAAATGACACATCATTTCATAGTCATTCAAGCTATGATATCCTAGACATCCTTAGGTAAATGTGATCCAAGATATGTATCGTAAAAATAGTTTTATACTTCCTGAGAGGTCATAGTTTGCTATACATGAATCAATAAAAATTTGAACCATGAACCAAATTAATCCCCATTGGTTGCACATACCTCAAAACCTGAGGAAAGCTTAAAATAAGACCCATAACTACAACCTAATATAGAAAATGCTTTAATTGTGTCAGGGTTATACTTGAGGTTCTACATATGATGTTTAACTATGAATGTGATAACTCTTTCTATAATCACTATACAAGTCTTGTCTAGGGTTCAAATTATATTCAGGCTATGCAATGTGCCACTTGGATGCTCATCAAGGTGCCTATCTAGCACCAATTGGTGGCCTCAAAACACAAGATCAAAATATACCAAATCCAAGGTTTGCTTCTGATTTTCCAAAGTTTCTATGTCTATGAAAGGAAAGAGTACTATTCAGACAAGTCGATGCATAGGATAACTATGAAATTCGTACGTACAAATTCATCCTTTAGGTTTCCAAGGTATGGTTCACTAAAAGCTTTGTTCCTTGCATGTAAAAATATAGCCAAATATAGGTATTTGTAGCCAATAACATAATGATGTCCTCCTAATTAGCCAAACATAAGAGGTTTATTGTTGAATACAACACACACTCTAAAACATCTTTGGTCCACCTAATTTCCATGTGCATTCCTTCTCAAGGGTAGTCTCCATGGCAAAAAATATTTTTTCAACTAGAATGCGACTGAAGCAACTAAGAACTGGGCTATTCTCAACCATAAAATTTGATCATCAATGCTTAGAAACATAGTTGGCATAGTACAAGGAGTGTCTCAAGAATCTTATTTCTTTTTAAAAATATTAAAGATTAAAATATAAACTCCACATAATTTATTTCACCACAAAATCCAAAACATTCTCTATTACATACCCTTATACATGACATAAATACTGAAAACACGAGATTTCGAAAGTTGAAAAGAAACACTAAAGCTATGCAATGCAAAACGAAATGTAACGCTTTTATCCTAGAAATTTGAAATGCATGAAATAGGGAAAAGAGATGAATTGAGACGAAATGAAAGAAGTATAGAAAGCACAACCCTTTTTATTTATACTCTCTCAATATTGGTTACAAAGACGTCTCCTGCATTTTTAGGGGCTAGGAGCGTTAACATGTTTTAGTTACAATAGTGACTAGTGATCCTCCTTCCGCGTGCCCACATGTAAAATGGGCGGGCCAAAGTGTTTCCACCGCTGGTGTGAATGAAGCTTTGATCCTTGCTACTGCTCCTGCATTCAAAGAAACAACAAAATCGTTAGTAGCACCTGTTGCAAAGATGAAACGTTTGTTCTCTAAAAACAATGAAGTATGCATGCATGAAACTGAATAAAAGGATAAGTGAACTGAATCAAAATAGTCTGCAAATTTCATAGAAACAAGGGAACATCACCAGAAGATCATTTCAAATGAAAAAATCAAGAAATTATTCACCTATTTGAATTCGCTTATGGGCGGGACGGATTCGACTGTAATTCATTTTGAGGTAGGACGAATTCACCTATGACAAAGTGCCAAAGTGATACTACCCCAAATGTCTCATCTAAAGAGCTCCAAAAGACCTGCAAACTTGGGGTTAGCTAATTGGAGGAATTTTGGGAAGACACAGATGGTCGGATTTCCCTAATTTGTTCTCCATCAACGAGAATTTTATGCTGCTACCTGCAAATTAGTGAGGACAACAAAAGCGATAAAACATGATAAGATTTGATCAAAGCATTATGAAATCGGAATTACAAGATATTTAAGTAGCATAAGATGGAATGTAAAATAAACATATGACAAAAATATCAATCTGCCACGAATTCCCAATTGTTCTTAAAAAAGAAGATTAGGCTCGCAGGAGTGCGGGGCGCCCGGGCGGTCCGCCCACCGTTGGAACCTGATTTCAACACCAATCCACTTGGGATGGGCCCAAAATCTCTTGTAATGTGTTGTCGAAGAATTGGTAGATCGATGTGGTCAAGTGTCAGGTTTTGGATCCGTATTCACACTTCCAATAACCACCCGATGACCTCCCTTGCGAAAGAGATCAAGGATGTGGAAGAGGTGAATCAAAGGTAAAGTGTGGTATCAATTTGGTAGCACTTCGTTGCTTGAAAATGCTTCCAACCTATCCTTTTTTGGGTGATGAAGCTCACCAATTTATAGACCCAAGGGGTCTCTTTGTATGGGCATGCAGGGGTGCCACATGGCGGCCATGCCTTCCCAAGAGGGAGGAGATTCCCCCCTGACTTGGGCTTCCATGACTGCCCTTGTGACAGTCCTCTAACGTTCAATTTGCTCACCTACCTGCGCATGCAAGGTAGGGATCATTAATTGACTATCCTCGGATGCCATTTCGCATAATTTTTCTTTTTTCCCGTTAAACCTGGAATTCGCCCTACCCAGGAATGAATTCAGAATTCGTCCCTGGGTAGGGTGAATCCCATTTTGAATTCGTCCCAGGGTGGGACAGATTTGGAGCAGAGTGTCTGAAGGTGCCAAATTGCTTTCTGACCTTCCAAAATTGTTGTAAAAGTGGTTAGGACCACTGTTTAACCTTTGAGGGCTGCCCTGGGGGCTATGTGTGTCAAAGAGATCAATGTTTGCAGACACATAATCGGATTGGTGCTATTTTGGTGTCTACAGATGCCCCTTTTTGGGATGCGCTATGCATGGCACAGCGTCGAGCAAAAATAGATAACCAAAGCACTAATGATTAGGGTTTCTTGGTAACCTAACAAAATTTTGATGCCCCAAGTATGAAAAGGGCATGCATTCTTGAATCCTTGCTTCTAATGAGCGAAGGCACTCAATTCAAGTGTTAACCTTTTTTAGTGAGGTGTTACTTCACCTTGGACATTGATCAGTCATGAATAGGCAAAGGGCGCAACCTTTTGTCTGTGAGAACCTTGAGTTCATGATTCACGAAATGCCAAGTGATTTGATTATATTATGATTATTGCTTGTTTACTACCCCAAGCAGGAGCGTAATTGTATTTGTCAATGATTCTTTGAATATGTGTCGTTTTCCTTAATTGGGTGTGTTTGCTAATTGGTGACTAAGTGTGACTACCCCCTCAAGTGACGAATCGATGAGGGAATGACCTTCATGAGAAAAGTGACGAGTCGCTTGATGCAAGATGACTTGTGCAAGGGTGCCCTTAGATGGTTTAGTGTTAAGTGTGTGCAGTTTTTTGACATTTAGACCTATTTTTGGTGGCTGGTAACCATTTTTGTGACGCTTTTGGAGCTAAAATTGGAAAAAATCCATCCTCTCGTGGAGTGGTCCGGCTATGGTAGCCTTATTAGGGAGGATGATAGTGATAATTTGTGACCCCAACGTCTGTTTTGCATGCCCGAGATGTCAATTGCAACAGCACTCTCATCGGGCAAGTTTATTAGCTGTTTTAGTGCATTTTTGTTCAATTTTTGCTGTTTTTGAAATTTTTGCCTTGAATTTGTCCTAGGGTGGGACAAATACCAGCTTAGAATTTGTCCCAGGGTGGGATGAGTGCTAACCAAAGTGCTCATCCCAGGGGGGAATGAATATAAGCTGAAAAGGCCTATTTAAAGGCCAAAACTAGGGTTTGGGCTCATTTGCATTTGAATTTTCTTGCGATTTGGAGCTCTGGGGAGGAGGAGGTTAATTCTGCGAAGCAAAGTGCTACCGAATTTCTCCTAACATCATGAGTGCACAAACCGAATCGAGCGACAGAGCCGAAGCAAGACCAGTAAGTGCTCCCTAGTGTTATTACTTTTGTTTAAAATTGCAAGTGTTTTGTTTAATTTTCTTTGTGATGATGTTTTTCAAAATTTTAAAATTGAAACCCTGAAACTGAGCTAAACACAACCAAGACTTAGTGTACAACTAAATGACAAACATAGTGAAAACCTAGGTAAAGAATTGTTATTTTTATTATAACTAAAACCCTAGGATAAATGGACCGTAAAACCCTAGTTCTTAGGTTGAGCTGGTCAGTTTTAAAACGCAGGTTAAAACCCTAGGTTTAAAATTGTTATTTTAATTTTATGTTGTTCGTGCAGACATTTTAAACTTAAAATACAGAGATCCTAAGACTGACAAATAGGACTAACAAATTATTTTGTTTTTGTTAATTAATCAGTTTAGAGTTTAAAAACCCTAGGGCTGACAAATTAATTTTTTCTAAGTTTTTGTTTTGTTTTTGAATTAATCCGTTAGGATTAGAAACCCTAGGACTGACAAATTAATTTTTGTTTTTGAATTTTTGTTTTGTTTTGTTTAAATTTATCAGTTAGGATTAGAAACCCTAAGACTGAAAAATTAATTTTTGTTTTTGAATTTTTGTTTTATTTTTAAATTTATCAGTTAGGATTAGAAACCCTAGGACTGACAAATTAATTTTTCTTTTTGAATTTTTGTTTTGTTTTGTTTTGAATTTATCAGTTAGGATTAGAAACCCTAAGACTAATAAATTAATTTTTGTTTTTGAATTTATCAGTTAGGATTAGAAACCCTAGGACAAACAAATTAATTTTTGTTTTGTTTTTAAATGTACATTGGTAGACAATATTGTATATTCATGTTATTGTTGTATAGTTTTTTTTTTATGATTTTAATGTTTTTGAATTGTTTTCTTTTGCATGTGGTTAAGAGCTGATACCATGTACCCACTGCTTTTGCTGAAGCGTGGGGGGCACTAACTATGGTTGACTGGGAGTGGGTTGATGCCCTTGGGCTCAAGTAGGTGGCTCGACTGGAGCCTGTGGTCGAGGATCGAGATTATCTGACGACCTTGATCAATCTGTGGGATCCCAAGAACAACACATTCCATCTCCCAACAAGGGAGATGAAAATGACCTTGGAGGATGTCTATCGGCTTCTGCGGATTTCGATAGATGGACTACCGATCAGGACATCGTCGTGTGATTAGCAAAAAGCTGTACTAATGTGATGCTTCGGGCATGGAGAGGGGATGGGTGTGGAGGATCTAGTGGAGAGGGCAGAGGCGACTGCCATATTGATGAGATTTTGGTCCGATGGTGGCTGGAGAGGGGGTGTTGGGAGTGAGGCACACATTCCTTATGGGCCTCATTTCCAACATACTACTACCTGACTCGTCAGGTGTGAGGTTCCCATGGAACCTGCTAGATTTGGTTTGGTGGTTGGTAGAGTGCCCAATAGAGGCATCGCTAATCATGATATGGGGACATATGCTACTGGCATAGCTCTATGGTGAGCTGTACGAGATCCACTGTCAAAAGTTGAAGGGGATTAGCTACAGCTATCTGTTGCAGAGCTGGGCTTGGCAGCACATAGCGATGGAGAGGCCGGTCGGGTTACCATGGACGACTCAGGCGGAGATGGAGGATAGGGAAATAGGCTATGCAGTTCTATGGTGACAGTCTAGAGAATAGGGACAAAGTCGACGGTGGGCAGGTGTCATAGGGTACTATGCCGATGCCTTCACTCGAATTACTCTAGGGTAGGTGCTCTGGCATCCCTATCAGGACTGTCCAACCTGGCCAAAGTCTAGAGAGTGGCTCTGATGAGTACATAGAGAGCGGTGGATGATTGGGTGGCACGAGACCGAGCATGAGTTCTTCCCCTACAATCGGGTGACATGATAGTTTGGGGTGTGCCAGGGGTTGCTTGGTGAGCCCGTGGTCTATCGACATCGGGGGGATGAGAGAACTCTAGAATGATCGATCATCGTGCCACTGGACGAGGATTCAGACACGGTGATCGATGTCACAAACATGGATGACGTCGAGACTACCGTAGAGTACGACCAATGGTGGGTACTATGGCGATGGTGGGGAGAGGGGCCACTAGGAGGCATGGAGGTAGCAGCAGTGGGCAGGGAGGGTGCCGAGGCACTAAGGGATGATTTGGGAGATCCTTGGGAGGATGCAGACATGATGGAGGTGGAGTATGAGGATGCAGATTTGGGGGTTCCAGATCAGCCAGAGATGCAGGACATCCCAGAGCAGTGGGAGCTAGAGCAGGCTTCTATCCCATATTTTCCTATGCCTTAGGCAGGTTTGAAGGAGGTGGAGGCGAGGCTCAACGCTAATATAGCATGATTGGAGGACCTGCTATGGGTGTAATATGGGGATTTGGGAGAGGCTTTGCAGGAGAGAGATATCTTGTGGACTCAGTTGGCAGATCGGGAGAGTGCATGGGTGGTGTCTCATCGACAAGAGGGGGATACTAATGCTGCATGGGAGAGGGATCTCCTGCAGGTGTAGCTAGCACAACACGATGATGCAGTATCTTACTATCATCGATGGGAGGCAGAGTGGGATCAACGAGAATAAAATTGGTGATGGCATCGGCTGGAGATGGAGGGAGAGATTATCTACCTTGGTGGGCAAATTCTTGAGCCTCCTGGAGGTGTATCATCACGCCGAATGAGGGGCAGTGATACTGAGTAGTCAGAATCATCTCATTATAGGTGACTAGATGAGGGAGGGGGTAGCAGGCATGATGCAAGGGCTAGTAGTAGCCATCTTGAGGGGTCTCATAGGACCCACACCACGGGGGGTAGTTCCCGTCGCATCGATCCTGCGTGATCATGGTGGCCGACACCCTAGGATTGGGGGTTTTTGAGCTTTTGGAGTTTTGGTAGCGAGGTCCGAGGACTGGTGCATTGTAGCCTACGAGAATTTTTGTTATGATATATATATATATATATATATATATATATATATATACATATGACTTTATTTTGTTTATGCGAGTGATGATTTGATTTTATGCTTGATGAGTAATGAGTATGGATGTATGCATGTTAATTTATTTAGATGGATGCATATGTTATGATGAATGCAAATGTTTTTGATGTATATGTGATATGCAAAATGTAATGGATGAATTGAATTTGTGTTGTTTGGTTAGGGCACCATAGACTATTTAGGACTTTGTGATTTTGTTTTTAGGCGATTTCTGTGGTAAATGATTTTACATGTATACATGGGATTTTTTTTTTTTTGGATTTTCTGATGTTAATGTGAGGATGAAAAGTAGCGCAGTTAGTTTAGAAATGTAGCTAAGGTTTTCTGAGACTCAGACGATTTTAAATCACTAGCCATGACTGTACTTTATCTTACAAGAATTTTGAACAAGGTATGAATTGGACTTGTATTTGACCAAGTTATTTCACATCCCTGTGTGTGCAATTGAGTTCATTTATGTGGTATTTGTCAGGATATCATTGGTGCTAGATAGGCTATCAACCAAACCTATATTGAGAATCACCTAATTAGCTCCACTAACTCATTTGTTGTATTTAGTCAGATTAATCTATGGTGCTATCTAGGATACCATAAGCTAGCTCATCCACATGCAAACATTGATCTGTACACGAGTTAATGTGACAGATATATCGTCATGTGGGAGGTTTATCGCTAGTGATTGATAGGCTATCCACCAAACTGGTATTGAGGTTTGCCTCATGACCTATCAAAATGCTGAGAGTTCTAGGGAAATTCCTTATGCATATCAATGCAATAGTTCATCGATGATGACACTGCATGGTAGTCTCGGTTAGACCAGCTTACGTTACTTGACGAATGATGCATCAATGCTCTTGAGCATTTGCATATCTACCAAGAGTGACTTAAGAAAGCATACAACATGAAATTTCACCTGAGGGACTTTTAAGTTGGTGACCTAGTCTTAAAAGAGAACCAACAAAACTCTAACTTGTCGTCCCATCTAAGGGACAAGTTTGCAGCAAACTGGTTAGGTCCTTATGTAATTGACAGTAAAATAAGACCTAGGACATACCGGCTAGCCTCTCTTGATGGAGTCAAGGAACTAGAACCCTTGAACATCAGTAATTTGAGGCAATTCCATATTTAAGAGAGACATAGCCCAACCAAAAAGCTCCAAGGATTCCTATAATTGCTTGGTCAACCCCAAAAATGCCCCAAAGGAGTCCATAAACCCTTTGGTCAAACAAAAATCCCCAAGGATTCCCATAATCGCTTGGTCAACCCCAAAAATGCCCCAAAGGTGTCCATAAACCCTTTGGTAAATCCAAAAGCCCCAAGGATTCCCATAATCACTTGGTCAACCCCCAAAATGCCCCAAAGGTGTCCATAAATCCTTTGGTCAAACCAAAAGCCACAAGGGTTCTCATATCCACTTGGTCACCCAAAAGCTCCAAGGATTCCCACAATCGCTTGGTCAACCCCAAAATGCCCCAAAAGGTACCCATAATCCCTTTGGTCAAAACCTCCAAGGATTCAAAAGAATCACTTGGTCCGCACCCATGCAGAATATGCCAACCACAATGAAAATTCAAAAACAACAAAATAATCAAAAAATAACACAAAAACTTTTGCATCTCAATTCCATGCATACTCAAAATACTCAAAAAAAACAAAATATAAAAAATTTGCATCTCACTTCCATGCATGCTCTACAAACAATAAAAAAAAAAAATAGCTACATTAGGCATCACATACATACATTGCATATTTGTTGATCATACAAGTCAAATGCACCATAGACTATAATTACTCGGAAATTCCATCATTTTCCACATTTCCACTCTATAAACAGTCCATCAAAAATAAACTCCAGTCACATTTTTTACCATACCATAGTCAGTTGTTTTCTAATGTATCTAGAGTTTTCATCATTCAGCTGTCATTAGATTTCTAGCCAAAAACTGTATAGAGTCAAACAGATTTTACAAAGGTAGAGTTCTACTTGGATCACACCTTGTTACGTAGCATCCCAACACAAGCTAAAACACATAAAAAAATTCCCAAGTTGTGTAAACGAAAGATGAAACCTGCAAAGCAATTCAGGATACCATACAGTGAAAAGGTTATATTTTATATTTTATATCATAATGGTAAGCACTTACCTATATTAATAATTGGTTTGAAAAAAAAATTAAAAAAAAAAAAATTACTCCTCTCCATTTGGAAAAAGTGTAAAAAATATTTCAATTAAATAGTCAAAATGTGACATTTTTATACAATGTTTTTCTTGGATATGTTGTATATAATAATATTTGACATAATCCATAGTGTGTTTGTAAAATATTAAAAGAGTTGAGTAATTGAGAAAATATTATTCATAAACATCTTTCTTTCATATTGTTGTATTAAAGACTCAATTTCTCATATTAATTCCAATGATAGTTAGGTATATTAAGACAAAGTGTATTATTATTTTAAAGGAAATAATTATGTTAAATGCTATAATATAATTACCTTTTTTATTTTATAATTTCATGAGAGTTACATGTTATAATTTTAAACCTATATTCACATATTTGTTGTTCTTGCACAATATGTTCCCTAGGATTTTCATCGTGAAATTATAGTGATAATAAATGGTCAAGTTACAAATAGTTGTTTGTTTTTATTCCAATTGAAAATGTGAATATAAATATATTTAATTAGGACATGTGTTAAGCTTTTAAATTTTTTAAAACATCCAATACATAGAAAGGAAAGAGGACAATCCTTTTTATCTAATAATACAAAGTGTTTTAGTAACTACAAGATTGATGTAAGCATTATGGGTGGTTAAGTTCTTTAACTTGTTTGATTTAAGGAATTATGCAATGAATTTTAAAGCAATTTATGCTATAAATATGGAGTTGGTAGTCTTAAAGAATTTCAAATCTATGATAAAATAACCCGTAAGATTTTACTAAAGCTTCAAAAAATAAAATTACCTTTTAATTGATGTGGGAATTTGGGTTTAACTATGACATAATATTTGTAGGTGACATACATGTAATATCAACTATTATGCTCTCATTGAGAAAATTATAGATAAAAAAAATTACAGACTTTCAAGTGACTGCTATGTTATTTGTTATTCAAAAATAAATTGAAAATATTTTTTTGGATAAATTTATAATCATGGTATTATATTGAATTTAATGCATCTAGATTTATGATTTCATTTAAATAATGTTATACATGTAAATGCATTAATTATTATCAAATAAAGATTAACACAATATCTTATAATTACAATGTCTAACTTATTATTCTATAACTTATGAAAAGAAAATACAAACATACATAATATTATATCATAATCTAATCAACTAAGTAACTAGAGAATCTATAATTTACGTGAGCTCAAACATGCCTTCCATAATTTTCAAGATAGCCTTTTAGATCAAGATAATAAAGCTAACTTGAAATCTACTTGGTCTAATTTTTCGATTTATTTTAGTTTCAAATGTTCAATTAGTCTTGGTCTTAAACTCAATTGCTTATAATTAGTAATTCAAATACAAAATCAGGTCATAGCCTCAAATACATGTTGGAAACATCTTAGGCATTATTTTTTTAAATGTTTCTTTCAAATAATGCTCTTTAATATCATACACATATTAAAAAGTGCTAAATCTCATTCTAGTATAATTCATTCTAAAATAGTGTTTTGGGTGTAAGATTTTTTATAATTTTTTATACCGTTCTTTATAAAACTATTGTGCACCATTAACTACCCTTGGGTAATGTAATGGGGGTTATTACCACTTATGAGATAGTTCTTACTGAGTCATCCATCTATCTCCTAAAAAAACTCACTCAATGACTATATCACCAAAGGACATATCCAATAGGAATTATCCCTTGTTCGTTTGGGTCCCTATGACTATCCTTTGCATGATATCTCTCTCATATTGGTATATTTTTATCTACTAAAGCTTACCATCACAAGAAATTAGTTATAATAGAATTCTAATATTAATTTCTTTTGGAGCACACTTTTAAGTTCCATATTTAAAGTAACCATTGCAACCCTAAGGGATTATCCCATCACATATCCATTAGTTCCAATATTAATAATAGGGTCTACCTAGTTTTAATTTGATCATTAAACTTGATGTGAACTCAGCTACAAGAGACCAACAAAATGGACTCCAATCACATAATACAAATGCAATATAATGGAAGAAACATAAAAATTGATACTATTCTCATTCTTGAATTCACACCCATTCTCCAAAATATTGCAATCATCATATAGCAACCGAAAACCAAATAAGCTCTAAAGAAACCCTAAAAACGTATTTTCCTAAAAACTGCTAAAAATAGAAATGAGTCGGATTACACCCAAATTCAGTGCACACATCCGTATTACAATAAAAAACCTTAATTTAAAATATTAGGTCTCAAATTAAGGTATTAAAAAAGATAATAAACTTGTAACATTCAAAAAAGCCCAAAAAACTAGAGAACCTATTCTAAAAGCTAATTTTGGGACACTACATAGAGGAGTCAGGTACCGAAAACATGTTTTTTGGAGATTTAGGTAAATCAAAGATTTGCTTGATGCAGAACACACATGCAAAACCACTTATTAAATTTCAAGGCCAACGGCCGTACGGTTCACAATTTATGGCTCCGACAAGGTGCATCAAAACTCCTTCCCAGTCTACAATTACATATCCCAAGTGGTTTCTTTATATATTATCTATTTTATATCATTTAATCAAGTATAGGAAAAACATAAGAGATAATACTATATTTTTTGCCAAAATAAACACATTCTTTACAACTTATCAGCTCCTATAACAATAAAATAGTGCTTATATTTTTGTTTCTCAATAATCTACATTATAACATTTGAAATATTACATTCTACAACATCCATTTAGGTTCCTTGTAAATAAATCAATTCAAATTTACATACATCATACATTAATACTAGGTCCTTGCTAACTTTGCATAACAATTATAATATTACCAAATTCCATTATATAAGAATCCTATAAACAAAGTCAGCTCTTTATATAACTAAGCCTCTCAATTTTCTATAAATGAAACTTATCCCACGATTTAATTGATACAATTACTCTTATGTTCTTTTGTAGAAGATTGTGTTTGACCATTATCTCTAACAAAAATCATATTTCAAACTGAATTTATTAATGAAGTAAATATTCTTAGACTTCTCCTCTAACATATGTTTAAGTGTAATTTAAATGACACATCATTTCGTAGTCATTCAAGCTATGATATCCTAGACATCCTTAGGTAAATGTGATCCAAGATATGTATCGTAAAAATAGTTTTATACTTCCTGAGAGGTCATAGTTTGCTATACATGAATCAACACAAATTTGAACCATGAACCAAATTAATTCCCATTGGTTGCACATACCTCAAAACCTGAGGAAAGCTTAAAATAAGACCCATGACTACAACCTAATATAGAAAATGCTTTAATTGTATCAGGGTTATACTTGAGGTTCTACATATGATGTTTAACTATGAATGTGATAACTCTTTCTATAATCACTATACAAGTCTTGTCTAGGGTTCAAATTATATTTAGGCTATGAAATGTGCCACTTGGATGCTCATTAGGGTGCCTATCTAGCACCAATTGGTGGCCTCAAAACACAAGATCAAAATATACCAAATCCAAGGTTTGCTTCTGATTTTCCAAAGTTTCTATGTCTATGAAAGGAAAGAGTACTATTCAGACAAGTCAATGCATAGGATAACTATGAAATTCATATGTACAAATTCATCCTTTAGGTTTCCAAGGTATGGTTCACTAAAAGATTTGTTCCTTGCATGTAAAAATATAGCCAAATAGAGGTATTTGTAGCCAATAACATAATGATGTCCTCCTAATCAGCCAAACATAAGAGGTTTATTGTTGAATACAACACACACTCTAAAACATCTTTGGTCCACCTAATTTCCACGTGCATTCCTTCTCAAGGGTAGTCTCCATGGCAAAAAATATTTTTTCAACTAGAATGCGACTGAAGCAACTAAGAACTGGGCTATTCTCAACCATCAAATTTGATCATCAATGCTTAGAAACATAGTTGGCATAGTACAAGGAGTGTCTCAAGACTCTTATTTATTTTTAAAAATATTAAAGCTTAAAATATAAACTCCATATAATTTATTTCACCACAAAATCCAAAACATTCTCTATTACATACCCTTATACATGACATAAATACAGAAAGCACGAGATTCCGAAAGTTGAAAAGAAACACTAAAGCTATGCAATGCAAAACGAAATGTAACGCTTTAATCCTAGAAATTTGAAATGCATGAAATAGGGAAAAGAGACGAATTGAGACGAAATGAAAGAAGTATAGAAAGCACAACCCTTTTTATTTATACTCTCTCAATATCGGTTACAAAGACGTCTCCCGCCTTTTCAGGGGCTAGGAGCGTTAACATGTTTTGGTTACAATAGTGACTAGTGATCCTCCTTCCGCGTGCCCACATGCAAAATGGGCGGGCCAAAGTGTTGCCACCGCTGGTGTGAATGAATCTTTGATCCTTGCTGCTCCTCCTGCATTCAAAGAAACAACAAAATCGTTAGTAGCACCTGTTGCAAAGATGAAACGTTTGTTCTCTAAAAACAATGAAGGATGCATGCATGAAACTGAATAAAAGGATAAATGAACTGAATCAAAATAGTCTGCAAATTTCACAGAAACAAGGGAACATCACCAGAAGGTCACTGCAAATGAAACAATCGAGAAATTCTTCACCGATTTGAATTCGCTCCTGGGCGGGACGGATTCGACTGTAATTCGTCCCGGGGTAGGACGAATTCACCTGCGACAAAGCGCCAAAGTGATACTGCCCCAAATGTCACATCTAGGGAGCTCCAAAAGACCTACAAACTTGGGGTTAGCTAATTGGAGGCATTTTGGGAAGACCCAGATGGTCATATTTCCCCAATTTGGCCTCCATCAATGGGAATTTGATGTTGCTACCTGCAAGTTAGTGAGGACAACAAAAGCGATAAAACATGATAAGATTTGATCAAAGCATTATGAAATCAGAATTACAAGCTATTTAAGCAGCATAAGATGGAATGCAAAATAAAAAAATGACAAAAAGAACAATCTGCCATGAATTCCCAATCGTTCTTAAAAAAGAAGATTAGGCTCGCAGTAGTGCGGGGCACCCGGGGGCCGCCCACCGTTGGAACCTGATTTCGGCACCAATCCACTTGGGATGGGCCCAAAATCTCTTGTAATGTGTTGTCGATGAATTGGTAGATCGATGTGGTCAAGTGTCGGGTTTTGGATCCGGATTCACACTTCCAATAACCACCCAATGACCTCCCTTGCGAAAGAGATCAAGGATGTGGAAGAGGTGAATCAAAGGTAAAGCGTGGTATCAATTTGGCAGCACTTCGTTGCTTAAAAATGCTTCCAACCTGTCCTCTTTTGGGTGAGAAAGTTCACCATTTTATAGACCCAAGGGGTCTCTTTGGATGGGCATGCATGGGCGCCATGTGGCAGTCATGCCTTCCCATGAGGGAGGAGATTCCTCCCTGACTTGGGCTTCCATGACTGCCCTTGTGACAGTCCTCTAACATTCAATTTGCTCACCTACACGCGCATGCAAGGCAGGGAGCATTAATTGACTGTCCTCGGCTGCCATTTGGCACAATTTCTCTTTTTTCCCGTTGAACCTGGAATTCGTCCTACCCAGGAGCGAATTCAGAATTCATCCTTGGGTGGGGCGAATCCCATTTTGAATTCGTCCCAAGGTGGGACGGATTTGGAGCAAAGTGTCTGAATGTGCCAAATTGATTTTTGACCTTCCAAAATTGTTGTAAAAGTGGTTAGGACCACTGTTTAACCTCTGAGGGCTGCCCTGGGGGCTATGTGTGTCAAAGCGATCAGTGTTTGCAGTCACATAATCGGATTGGTGCTGTTTTGGTGTCTACAGATGCCCCTTTTTGGGATGCGCTATGCATGGCGTAGTGCTGAGCAAAAATAGATAACCAAAGCACTAATGATTAGGATTTCTTGGTAACCTAACCAAATTTTGATGCCCCAAGTATGGAAAGGGCATGCATTCTTGAATCCTTGCTTCTGACGAGCGAAGGCACTCAATTCAAGTGTTAACCTTTTTTGGTGAGGTGTTACTTGACCTTGGACATTGATCAGTCATGAATAGGCAAAGGGCGCAACCTTTTGTCTGTGAGAACCTTGAGTTCATGATTCATGAAATGCCAAGTGATTTGATCAGATTGTGATTATTGCTTGTTTACTGCCCCAAGCAGGAGCGTAATTGTCTTTGTCAATGATTCTTTGAATGCATGTCATTTTCCTTAATTGGGTGTGTGTTTGTTGATTGGTGACTAAGTGTGACTACCCCCTCAAGCGACGAATCGATGAGGGAATGACCTTCATGAGAAAAGTGACGAGTCGCTTGACCCAAGATGACTTGTGCAAGGGTGCCTTTAGATGGTTTAGCGTTAAGCATGTGCAATTTTTCGACATTTAGACCTATTTTTGGTGGGTGGTAACCCTTTTTGCGATGCTTTTTGGAGCTAAAATTGGCAAAAATCCGTCCTCCCGTGGAGCGGTCCGGCTATGGTAGCCTTCTTAGGGAGTAGGATAGTGACAATTTGTGACCCCAACGTCTGTTTTGCATGCCCGGGATGTCAAGTGCAACAGCACTCTCATCGGGCAAGTTTATTAGTGTTTTAGTGCATTTTTGTTCAATTTTTGTTTTTTTGAAATTTTTGCCCTGAATTCGTTTCGGGGTGGGACGAATACGGCTTAGAATTCGTCCCAGGGTGGGACGAGCGCTAACCAGAGTGCTCATCCCAGGGGGAATGAATATAAGCTCAAAAGGCCTATTTAAAGGCCAAAACTAGGGTTTGGGCTCATTTGCATCTGAATTTTCTTGCGATTTGGAGCTTTGGGGAGGAGGAGGTTAATTCGCGAAGCGAAGCGCTACTGAATTTCTCCTGACATCATGAGTGCACAAACCGGATCGAGCGGCGGAGCCGAAGCGAGACCAGTAAGTGCTCCCTAGTGTTATTACTTTTGTTTAAAACTGCAAGTGTTTTGTTTAATTTTCTTTGTGATGATGTTTTTCAAAATTTTAAAATTGAAACCCTGAAACTGAGCTGAACACAACCAAGACTTAGTGTACAACTAAATGACAAACGTAGTGAAAACCTAGGTAAAGAATTGTTATTTTGCTTATAACTAAAACCCTAGGATAAACGGAACGTAAAACCCTAGTTCTTAGGTTGAGCTGGTCAGTTTTAAAACGTAGGTTAAAACCCTAGGTTTAAAACTGTTATTTTAATTTTATGTTGTTCGTGCAGACGTTTTAAACTTAAAATACAGAGATCCTAAGACTGACAAATTATTGTGTTTTTGTTAATTAATCAGTTTAGAGTTTAAAAACCCTAGGGTGACAAATTAATTTTTTTTTTTTTTTTTTTTGATTGAAAATAGAAAATTAATTTTGATTGAATTTGTGTTTTGTTTTTAGAATTTACCAGTTAGGATTAGAAACCCTAGGATGAAAATTAATTTTGTTTTGTTTTGTTTTTAAATTTATCAGTTAGGATTAGAAACCCTAGAACTGAAAATTAATTTTGTTTTTGAATTTTTGTTTTGTTTTTAAATTAATCAGTTAGGATTAGAAACCCTAGGATTGAAAAATTAATTTTTGAATTTTGAATTTTTGTTTTGTTTTTAAATTTATCAGTTAGGATTAGAAACCCTAGGACTGAAAATTAATTTTTGTTTGAATTTTTGTGTTTGTTTTTAGCTGTACATTGGTAGGCAATGTTGTATATTCATGTTATTGTTGTACAGTTTTTTTTTCATGATTTTAATGTTTTTGAATTGTTTTCTTTTGCAGGTTGTTAAGAGCCGGTACCGTGTACCCACTGCTTTTACTGAAGCATGGGGGGCGCTAACTGGCTGACTGGGAGTGGCTTGATGCCCTTGGGCTCAAGCAGGTGGCTCGACTGGAGCCTGTGGTCACGGATCGGGCTTATTTGATGGCCCTGATCAATCTATGGGATCCCCGGACCAACACCTTCCATCTCCCAATAGGGGAGATGACCGTGACCTTGGAGGATATCTATCGACTTCTACGGATTTCGATAGATGGACTGTCGATCAGGACGTCATCGCGTGATCAGCGGACAACTGTACTGATGCGATGCTTCGGGCATGGGGAGGAGCTGGGTGTGGAGGATCCAGTGGAGAGGGCAGAGGGCGACTGCCAATTGGCAAGATTTTGGTCCGATGGTGGTTGGAGAGGGGGGTGTTGGGAGTGAGGCACGCATTCCTTATGGGCCTCATTTCCAACATGCTGCTACCTGACTCGTCAGGTGCGAGGTTCCCATGGAACCTACTAGATTTGGTTTGGCGGTTGGTAGAGTGCTTGATGGAGGCACCGCTAATCATGAGATGGGGACAGACGCTGTTGGCATAGCTCTATGGTGAGTTGTACGAGGTCCGCTACCAAAAGTAGAAGGGGATTAGCTGTAGCTATCTATTACAGAGTTGGGCTTGGCAGCACATAGCGGTGGAGAGGCCGATCGGGTTACCATGGATGACTCGGGCGGAGATGGAGGATAGGGAGATAGGCTATGCAGTTCTATGGTGGTGGTCTGGGGAGCAGGGATAGAGTCGATGGTGGGCAGGTGTCGTAGGGCACTATGTCGATGCCTTCGCTCGGCTTACTCTAGGGAGGTGCTCTGGCGCCCCTATCGGGACTGTCCGCCTAGCCGAAGGTTGGAGAGTGGCTCTGACGGGTACGTAGAGAGCGATGGCTGATTGGGTGGCATGGGACCGAGCATGAGTTCTTCTCCTACAGTCGGGTGACATGATAGTTTGGGGTGCGCCAGGGGTTGCCTGGTGAGCCCATGGTCTATCGACATCGGGGGATGAGAGGACTCTAGACCGATCGGTCATCGTGCCACTGGGCGAGGATTCAGATGCGGTGATCGATGTCTCGGATGTGGATGACGTCGGGACTACTGTAGAGTACGACCAGTGGTGGGTACTATAGCGATGGTGGGGAGAGGGGCCACTGGGAGGCATGGAGGTGGTAGCGGCAGGTGGGGAGGGTGCTGAGGCACCAGGGATGATTGGGGAGCTCCTTGGGAGGATGCAGACATGGTGGAGGTGGAGGATGAGGATGCGGATTTGGGGGTTTCAGATCAGTGGAGATGTAGGACATCCCGGAGTAGTGGGAGCCAGAGCAGGCTGTCTCGGATTCGCCTATGCCTCAGGCAGGTTTGGAGGAGGTGGAGGCGAGGCTCAATGCTGAGATAGCATGATTGGAGGACCTGCTACGGGTGCGATATGGGGAGCTGGGAGAGGCTTTGTAGGAGAGAGATCTCTTGCGGACTCAGTTGGTAGAGCGAGAGAGCGCATGGGCGGCGTCTCATCGATAGGAGGGGGATACTGATGCTGCATGGGAGAGGGATCTCCTACGGATGTAGCTAGCATAGCGTGATGATGCAGTAGCTTACTACCATCGATGGGAGGCAGAGTGGGATCGATGGGAATTAGATTGGTGATGGCATCAGCTGGAGATGGAGGGAGAGATTATCCACCTTGGTGGGTGGCTACCTGAGCCTCCTAGGAGGTGGATCATCACGTCGGATGAGGGGCAGTGATACTAAGCAGTCAGCATCATCTCATCGTAGGTGACTAGATGAGGGAGGGGCTAGCAGGCATGATGCGAGGGCTAGCAATAGCCGCCCTGAGGGGTCCCATAGGACCCACACCATAGGGGGTAGTTCCCGTCGCACCGATCCTACATGATCATGGTGGCCGACGCCCTAGGCTTGGGGGTTTTTGAGCTTTTGGATTGTAGCGAGGTCCGAGGACCGGTTCATTGTAGCCTACGGGCATTTTTGTTATGATATATATATACAGATGACTCTTTTTTGTTTATGCGAGTGATGATTTGATTTTATGCATGATGAGTGATGAGTATGGATGTATGCATGTTAATTTATTTCGATGGATGCATATGTTATGATGAATGCAAATGTTTTTGATGTATATGTGATATGCAAAATGTAATGGATGAAATGAATTTGTGTTGTTTGGTTAGGGCACCATAGACTGTTTAGGACTTTGTGATTTTGTTTTTAGGCGATTGTTGTGGTAAATGACTTTGCATGTATACATGTGGTTTTTTGTATTTTTTGATGGTAATGTGAGGATGAAAAGTAGCGCAATTGGTTTAGAAATGTAGCTAAGGTTTTCTGAGACTCAGACGGTTTTAACTCACTAGCCATGACTGTACTTTATCTTACAAGACTTTTGAACAAGGTATGAATCGGACTTGTCTTTGACCAAGCTATTTCACATCCCTGTGTGTGCAATTGAGTTCATTTATGTGGTATTTGTCAGGATACCGCCAGTGCCAGATAGGCTGTCAACCAAACCTGTATTGAGGATCACCTAATTAGCTCCACTAACTCCTTTGTTGTATTTAGTCAGATTAATCTACGGTGCTATCTAGGATACCATAAGCTAGCTCATCCACATGCAAACATTGATCTGTACACGAGTTAATGTGACAGATATATCGTCATGCGGGAGGTTTACCGCCAGTGACCGATAGGCTATCCACCAAACCGGTACTGAGGTTTGCCTCATGACCTATCGGAATGCTGAGAGTTCCAGGGATTCAAGTTCGACTCCCTTCTTTTCTTCAATTGTATTGGGATACTTGCTCGTTTGTAGTGATAAAAATCACTATTTATTTTTATATATTTTTCTTTTGAGCAAGGGATTTGGATTTTGAGTGATAAGAATCACTATTGTATGTGCCTTTTGATGTATGCACTCTGGTGGTGATGTCAAATTTTTGGAGTTTTGACTTTTTGCAAAATTTTGATGTTTGCAACTTTTTGAGAACTTGGGATTCTTGGGGAATTGGGTAGGGAAGATGCTTGTCCTTTTGCCAACTCTCAGCATTCTTGGGGTCATTCGCACAGGGGGATGAGCAAGATAACCGTTTCGCTTATGGTGACCTGGATTACTGTGCAGGTTTCATCTTTCGTTCACACAACTTGGGAATTTTTATGTGTTTTAATTTGTGTTGGGATGCTACGTAACAAGGTGTGATCCAAGTAGAACTCTACCTTCATAAAATCTGTCTGACTTGGTACAGTACATGGCTAGAAAGCAAAATGATGACTGAAAGATGAAAACTCTTGATACATTAGAAGACCACTGACTCTAGTGTGGTAAAAAGTAGTGAATGGCATTTTTTTTTGGTAATGCTTATAAAATGGAAAAATGTGGAACAAGATGGACTAGCGGAGTAATTACAGTCTATGGTGCCTTTGACCTGTACGACCACAAATATGCAATGTATGGGTGTGATGCTTAATGCAGCTACATATTTTTGTATTTTTGATGGATTGATTTTTGTGAATATGAAGATGAGATGCGAGAAGAGCTTTTTATTGATGAATTTGAGCATGCCTGGAAATGAGATGCAAATTTTTGTTGTTTTTGATGATTTTATTTTTGAATTTTCTTATTTTTGACCAAGCGATTGTGGGAATCCTTGGAGCATTTTGGGATTGACCAAGCGATTATAGGAATCCTTGGAGCATTTTGGGATTGACCAAGTGATTATAGGAATCCTTGGAGCATTTTGGGATTGACCAAGCGATTATAGGAATCCTTGGAGCATTTTGGGATTGACCAAGGATTTTAGAAATTTAGGAATCCTTGGAGCATTTTGGGATTGACCAAGCGATTATAGGAATCCTTGGAGCATTTTGGGATTGACCAAGCGATTATAGGAATCCTTGGAGCATTTTGGGATTGACCAAGCGATTATAGGAATCCTTGGAGCATTTTGGGATATGGCTCTCTTAGATATGGAATGGTCACAAATGATTGATGTTCAAGGGTTCTGTTTCCTTGATTCCATCAAGAGAGGCTAGCCGGTATGTCTCGGGTCCTATTTTGCTATCAATTACATATGGACCTAACCAATTTGCCATGAACTTGTCCCTTAGGTGGGACGACAAACTAGAGTTCTGTTGGTTTTCCTTCAAGACCAAATCACCAACCCGAAAGTCCCTCAGGTGAACTTTCATGTTGTAAGCTTTCTTAAGTCGCTCTTGATAGATACGTAAATGCTCGAGAGCATTAACGCGTCATTCATCAAGCAACGTAAGCTGGTCTAACCGGGCCTACCACGTAGCGTCATCATCGATGAACTCTTGCATTGATATGCGTAGGGAAGGAATTTCCAACTCGAGAGGCATGACTGCCTCGGAGCCATACACGAGCGAAAATGGAGTTGCCCCAGTGGGCGTCCGAATGCTAGTGCGATAAGCCCATAGGGCAAGTGGAATTTGGATGTGCCAATCCTTATGACTATCTGTGACCATATTTTTAAGGATGGCAACTAGCATTTTGTTTGACGCCTCTGCTTGCCCATTTGCCTACGGATAATAGGGTGTCAAAAAACTATGCTAAATTTTGTACTTTGTGGTCAAAGCATGCACGTCTTTGTTCTTGAATGGCGTCCCATTATCCGAGACTATTTTGGATGGAATACCAAAATGACATATGATGTTATGCAAAATGAACTCCACAATGCGGGGTCTTATCGTAGAGGTAAGCGGAACTGCTTCCACCCATTTGGTGAAATACTCTGTGGCCGTTATGATAAACGTGTGATGGCCTGACGATGTAGGGGAGATCTTTCCAATTAGATCGAAGCCCCACTACAAAAATGGCCAAGTGGATTGGACTATCTGCAAGGCCTAGGAAGGTACGTGCATCAAATTGGCATGATGTTGACACTTCACGCACTTCTTGACATATGCACAACAATCTCGCTCTAAAGATGGCCAATAATAGCCCATGCAAAGAATGCGCTTTGCGATGGCCATACCACTGAAGTGGCCACCACATGTACCATCGTGCGCTTGGGCGACTGCCCAAGTGGACTCTTGTTGGTCCAAGCAATGAAGGAGGATTCCTTCATAGCTATGATGGTACAAAATGTCTCCTATCAAGACATACTTAGCCGCTTTCTACTTGAATGCTCATTTTGTGGCATGCATCAATCCAAGCGGGAGATTACCTAACTTGAGGTAGTCTCTAATGGGTAAATACCATTCCTATTGATCGAAAGCCTCGACGGTATGAACAACCAATCCCTCTTGAAGTTCATCCCTAGCAAATGTTGAGCGGGAGAGAACTTGTAAGAATAGCGTTGTGTTGCTATTAATGGGAGTAGGGGAGAACAAGGACCCCTAGTTGGCATGTTTCAGATGATCATGGATTCGAGAGAACTTATCCGAGGATGGTTCAATCTGGATCATGTGGATTCCTGGCATCAAGTCGGAGCTTGCACGCTCCATCATGGATTGCGATAGGGTTTTGACTTGAATGGTTGTCATATCACCAGAAAGGTCTTGCGGGATTAGTGACCCCAAGGAGGCCATTGTGTCCGCAAAATGATTCGATGATCGAGGGAGTGCCTCGATGTCGTACCACTCAAGTTTTTCTAGGAATTTGTCCACAAGGGCTTTATAAGCCTGTAAAACTGGGCATTTGCATTGGAATACCCCTTTGACTTGATTGACAATTAATAGTGAATCACCAAAGATGTTCAGTCGTTTGATGTTCATGGTGATTGTTGTCTGAAGACCTATGAGCAAGGCTTCATACTCTGCATTATTGTTGGTGCATGGGAAATTTAATTTAAATGATAGGGGCATTGGAGCACCCTACGGTGTGAAGAATACTATTCCCATGCCACCACCTTGCTCACATTTAGAACCATCAAAAAATAGGGTTATGTCAGCCTGTGACTCAGGCTCATCAAAATCTGGCGATTCTGAGACATGGAAGACCCCATCATCGGGTAGTTCTATGACTAGAGGCTGATCGTCTTCGAGAGGAGCCTCTGCTAGTTGATCGGCTATGACCTGTCCTTTGATGGATTTCTGTCCAATAAACTCTATGTCAAATTCTATCAACAACATGATCCATTTCGTCGTGCGACTACTATGATAAGTACGACTCATCATGTATCGCAATGGATTCTCCTTAGACACAACATACGTAGTGTTGCTCAACATGTAGTGGCATAGCTTTTTGGTAGCAAACACCACTTGCCAAGCAGAGTTTCTCGACGTATGCATAGTTAAGTTCATAACTGACCAGGGTGCGGCTAAGATAGTAAGTAGCCTATTCTTTGTGAAGTTCATTCTTCTGGGCTAGCATGGCGCCCAGTGCCACCTCAGTAGCTGAGATGTATAAGTAGAATGACACTCCTGGTCTAGGTGGTGCCAATACTGCGGTGAAGCCAAGTATCATTTGATGTCATCAAAGGCTGACTGGCACTCGTCATCCCAGTGAAATGCTACCCCCTTGTGCAATAATTTGTTCATGGGTCGGCACTTGTCAGATAGCTACGCTATGAAGCGCTTAATTGATGCGACCTTTCCTTGTAGACTTCTGAGCTGCTTAATGGTAGTTGGGGGAACCATTTCAAGGATTGCCTTGACTTTGTTTGGGTCCACCTCGATGCCTCACTTTGAGACTATGAAACCCAAGAGTTTTCTAGATGTGATACCAAATACGCACTTCTTGGGATTCAGTCTGACTTTATGCTCCATGAGGCGATCGAGGATCTTGCTTAAGTCATCGAGATGATCTGGGCGCAAAAGAGACTTGGCCAACAAATCATCCATGTAATCTTCCAAAGTTTTATGCATGTAATCATGGAAGATGTACGTCATGGCACGTTGGTAGGTGGCACCAACATTTTTAAGGCCAAAGGGCATGACCTTATAACAAAATGTCCCCCAAGGCATTGTGAACGCCATTTTTAGTTGGTCCTCAAGATTGATACGAATCTGATTGTATCCCGAGAAACCATCCATGAGGGATAGCATTTCGTGACCTATTGTAGCGTCTACCAACGCGTCGATGCTTGGCAAGGGGAAATCATCCTTAGGACTCGCTTTGTTTAGATCTCAAAAATTAGTGCATATGCGAATCCTCCCATCGAGCTTTTTGATGGGCACCATGTTGGACAGCCATGGCGGATAATCCACGTAGATGACAAACTATGCATCCAACAACTTTTGCAATTCATCTTTGACCATCAAGGCCACTGTTGGGTGCATCTTACGTAGTTTTTGCTTAACTGGCTTGATTGTCGGATCAAGCGTTAGATTATGCATGACTAGCTATGGATCTAGCCCCGGCATGTCTCTGTATGACCATGCAAAAACCTCCTTCTTCTCTTTGAGAAGGGCAATGTAGTCGGCTTGCTCTTCAGGGGATAAGCTTACCCCTAACTTGATAATCTATGGATTCATTGGATCCAAGCCGATGTCTACGTCAGTCGTCTCCTCGACCGACATGTGGGATCCATCCTCCAACTGATGTGGAGTTGGGATCAAATGGATATCATTAGCTGAGTTTAAATCTACGTTGGGAACCTCGGGTTCCTCTTTAGCATGAAAGATATCCTGAGTTGTCCCTGGGGTAAAATGAGGCATTTTATCGAAAGGCCAATACTCTGATGGGGATAGAGGTGAATTGACATGATCCCAGTCAATGGCATCTATGTCTAGATGCAAGGACCATGTTGGATCAGCCGGATTGCGGATGGGTGCGGTCAAGTCAATGGAGATCATGTGGATGAAATGATTTTGGTCTCCATTACCGTGGGTGTGATGACTCAAACATTCTGGATGTTCTCTATGTTCTGGATCTGGTTCTATAGGTACTGGCATGAATGGATCGGCCCTATGTGCTAATAGGAGGATAGGGTCTACCCTCGACACTGATATCACCCTAGGGTCTCAGAGTGGAAGGTGCTCTTCATGTACCTAGAGTAGCGGATCCAACACTTGATCCCACCCTACTGGGTCTACGTACCACTCATGCCCTGGCACTATGCCCATCTATGCAAATATGTCATTAATCTCCAAGGGGTATCGTTGTTGCATTTGTCGCATGTGGTTGAGATAGGCCATCTCAGTTTCATCTTCCGAATCACTGTCGGAGATCCAAAAACCTTCATTGGCTCCGACAATTGCTTGTGACATATGAGGCTCATCTTGTTCAAGCAAATTAATCTGGTCCCATTGCGGTTGTTCCACGCTCCATGGGGGGACCTGATTCTCTTGACGCGACACTGGCTCGATTGGAGCCTCTAGAGGGAACAGATTCAAAAAGATCTCTTGATAGTTATTCATGGGAATCTCTCGTGAGTGATCACTATCGGATTCGAAGGGATCATATGACACTGGTTCATATTCTGATTCATCCTCCGAAGATCCTTCTGGACACTGCTTATACCTTCCTTGAAAGTGAGTTCCCAAACTTTCACCTCTCTCTAGCAAAGGAGAAGGGTTATTGATGTTAACAAGGGTGGTTGTTGACCATGGGAGGTAATCTCCCAATGTATATGTTGTGTTTGGGTTGGCATAAGGATCTGATGCCAATCCACCCTTGTTGCCTATTCCTAGGCCTTGCATGTTTTCCACCAAGATGTCTAAGGGCAGGGGGTGGTTGAACCCTACTCCCGACTTGTCATAAGGCATTTGGTATCTTGGCTGGCAAAGGACACGCACTCCTTGCTCATACCTGCCTAGCCCGTATCCATGCCAATTGCATTGGCCAAGATATCTCAGAGCGAAGTCCAGGTTAGACAGATAGTTGACATCTTCTGCAAAAGGCTCTTCATCCTCATCCTTTTGCATGCATGGCTCAACACCATGGTCAAGGCCCCCATACACAAAATTGGTCTAGTTCGGTGGGTAGCCTAAAGGAACAATTGTCCCGATGGGGAGGCGAGGTCTCCCCATGTCTTGCACTGACTCTAGCATGGTCGTTGCTATGACATTCCACACTAGATACTCCCCCAGGCCCGTACTGGCCATTTCAACAGTAATTGTTGGCGATTGAGAGGGAGGGAATGGAAGCTCTTCTTGAGTCCATTCCATGTTGGGTGGACTAGGAGCCTCAACTTCCATTGTGCTAGGTATCTCTTCGGTTGAGATGGTTGATATTGTTGGCAGTGCCTCTTCCAGGGGTTGAGCCTCTTCCAAGATTTGCTTCCCTTTGTCCTTCTGTTTAGCCATGATAGGTGGCATTGGTGGTGAAGGAGCTGATGATGAAGATGCACCTGGCTGGGGTTTTGATGGATTAGTCACCAGTGGTGCTTGCGGCATCGGACCCTGTCTAGATGGATTTAACTAAAAATCCAAGTGCGTCGATGGGAGGGTCGATTGCGGCATCAACTGCACCGCATTGCAATATTTGAAGGGTTCTAAGTCCATCGGGACTACATGTACTTCCCCTTCAAATGCATACTTCAAACATTGGTGAGCTATCGAAGGGACACACTTCATGTCCCTGATCCATGGCCGCCCTAGCAATATGTTGTATGCCATCTCGCCTTCCAAAATATGGCACAATGTAGGTATCATCTTTTGTCCTACCTGAATGGGTAGAACAATTGTGCCAACTATCGAGCATATCGCATCATTGAATGCTCGTAGTGTGTAAGTGGAAGCCATGATGTGAGAGGCTGGCAACTTCAGATGTTTCAATGCTACTGTAGTAATGATGTTACTGGACGAGCCAGTGTCTATCAACACCCTCTTATACGGGATCCCGTTGACCCACGTGATAACGTGCAGGGGTGGATCTGCCATGTCATCAGACACTGATTTAACTTCATCTTCTCGAAAGGTAATGACTGGCTCCGTGCATCATTTTACATGTCCCACGAAGTTATTGAAGGAATTCGCTTCATGGGGCTGCAACTCGATGGCTTTCAAAATCTCCATGAGAGCCTCCCGATGGGGCGCTGATTGTTGTATAAGCTCATATATGGAGAGCCTAGCCGACGTGGTCCACAAACTCTGCGTGAGTTTGGTCCGTATCGTGGCCGTGGGTCTAGGCGGAGGTAGCTACATAGGGTGTTGTTGAGGTTGTGACGTCGATGGAACCTCTCTTGTGGCTGCCTCGGGGGCAACTCCTGGGTATTTCTTGTTCCTAGTCACTATGCTTATCATTCCCACATACCCTTGCATGGGGCAATTCTGTTGCACCTCATTGACCTAAAGGGGTTTTGCCTGTGCCTCATGGGCAGGCAAGGGGTCCTTGAAAACCCCCATCTGCTGGTTGTTTGGCGCTATGGGGTTGTCCACTACCAATGTCTTATTGTCAATCAGGTCTTGTATCAATCCTTTGAACTTCCAACATGCGTTCAGGTCATGTCCCCTTCGCCTGTGGAACCTACAATACAAGTCCTCTCTGTATCCCTTAGGCTTGGGAGCGTTAGGATCTATGGTTTGAATCTCTGGAAGGGTGATCAAGTTCACCGTTGACAAGCGGTCAAATAGGGAGTCCCTAGACTCCGTATAAGGGGTGTACTGTCGCTTAGGGTGACGCTGCTGATTTTGCTCTTATTTTTGATTTTCTCTTTCATAATTGTTAGGAGGCACTTCCTGATAATTAGCCTTTTGAGGCTGTATTTCTTGTGCAGGCTTAGGGACATTTATAGCAACTTGATTAACCGTAGTGGGTTTTTGTTGCGTAGTCCCTGTCTTTGTGTTCTTGTTCCACTCTTTCTTTTTAGGTTTGGCAATTTTGCCATCCTGTATTTTGATCTCTTCGATAATTTTGGCTTGCGCCAGAGCTTCTTCTAAGGTGGCATATTGCTGCAGTTGCAATAGCATAGAGATCGATCTCAAACAACTTCGTGAGAACATTTGTGTAAGGTCGGACATAGGGGGAAGGTAGGGTAGCTTGGAAAGCAGAGTCCTCCATCGATTCTCGTAGGCCGCCATGGTCTCCTCCTCATATTGCTTGAGGCTGGCCAGGTCACTCAGTGACGCCTTCTTCTTGGTGTTGAAGGTGAAGCGTTCAAGGAACGCATCCACTAATTGATCCAAGTTATTGATGTTGTGCTTCGAAATTGGGTGAACCAATCCGAGGCAGGGCCCATGAATGTGGTTATAAATGTCCTTAGCAACAGCGCATCATTATCCTGAATGCCAAAGCATTGGCTTAGGAATCTTGTCACATGCTCTTGGGCATCCTCTTCACCCTTAAAGACTGCCAACTGAGGCAGCTTGAAGTGTTCGGGGTAAGGAGGTGCAGGCACTGACGGATGCACAGGGTGACTACGGAGTTGGCATAACATGGGCTTTTGGGGCCCAGAAGCTTTGGTTTCCATAGACTCCAAATGCTCTAACAGCACTTTGTATGCATCGAAAGATTTAATCTCTTCCTCTTTAGTTTGCTCCCATTGTGGGTTGTGGGAGACTTGAGGCCTATGGGGGGTGGCCGGATAGCAACCCCTCCGCCTTGGTAGGGCATTTCAGCCCGCTCTACTTCTTGTTCATACTCCTCGTAAACTTCTTGAGGAGTCTCTGGGTGAGACCTATGACCCTGAGTGGGTCCCCGTGGAGGGTACCCATCATTGTTTCGGGGAGTGGCCTCCCTCTCAGGTCTATGGGGTCTCGAAGGCAAAACTTGATGAGGTCACGGAGACCTATCCCACACCAAGGGATTATGCCTCTCATATGGTTCCGCTCTTTGGGTGCGAGGGGTTGGAACCCTCTCAGGTAGGTTATAAAGTAGCTCATCTGTTTGGCGCTGAATGCGCTCCTTGCTAAGGTGGTATAGACGCTCTAGCTGCTGCTGATCTTGCTCAAGCCGCATGATCTGGGCTTGGCGGGTGGCATGTCTAGCGACTGCCAGGTCAATTTGGTCTACCATCTTGGGCCTAGGAGGCCTGAATGCCTCTCCTATGCATTTTCCTCGGTCGTGATGATCCGAGATCTCAATGGGTTGCTTCCCTCTGTCGAGGTTGGCGGCATTTACCCGAGGCTCTGGCCTCAGTGGGTGACCATGGTATCTAGCAGGTGCAGAAGCGCAAGGCTCCCATGCTATATATTGCTCTCGAGGAATGTGATGGTCTTCCTCGTACTCCCTTTCATAGGTGTGAAAGGGGTGGGTGGAGTTAGCTTACCCTGTTTGGAGAGCCCTACGCTCTGGGTTTTGTCTATTGGTTCTAACAGTGATGGGAGGCAAAGGAGAGATGCCATAGTCATGTGGCCTCTCCTCATGGACACTATGCCTCTCTAGCACTTCATCGCATGGTGGCCACTCATATCTAGCTTCTAAGGGAGCTCTTCTATCTACGTTGAGTGCCACGTGTAAAGATTCTTCCCGAAAGGGGCTGTGATGAACGGGCGTGTCCCCAAAGGGGTGTCCCTATAATTCCACCTTGACATGGAATGATGTGGACTCTCTTGTGGGTCAGACCGCCAAGGCGGTATGGCCAAGTCCTTAGGGCTAAAGCGGAGGCGACTTGTGCCCGCTCCTTGTACACTTTTCGTAGCTTCGCCCTTGATTGGGCTTGGCTACGGGTGTACACCATGGTGGTGCTCTTCTACAAGCTAAGCAGATTTTTATCTCTTTTATGATTTTTTATGCTACACTTAAACAGAAAAGAACACACACATACACAAATGGTGATTATCTCGTTTAAAGGTTGAAAGTGTGTCCTAAAACTAGTTTAGTGTGTTTTGTTGTTGTTTTTTGAGGTTTTTGTAAAGAACGTTTAAATGCAAAATGAAGGCTCTTATGGCTCCCAAAATTGGTCGCCCCTTCGATATACCATTGCTAGACCGATATACCAACCTCTCTATATACCCGCCCTTACGTGAGGGAAACTATAGGTACGTGAGAGCAGATGGTACGTGGAACATAGGCGGTACGAAAGGGGGATTGCCCTGTTTATGACACCTACCATAGAAGACTTATCCTCGCATGCTGGGAATCACCCCAACGACACTCGGTCAGCTTTCATCAGGATTTACGTCTAACAATAGTGACAATCGGGGTAAATGAATGCAAAATTCAAGCCAAGGTGGTGATGAACCCACCGTTGGTCTTGATCAAGGGCTGGGGTCTTACGACCAGCTCCTTGGTTTAAAAATGCCACGTGATGTGTGTGGGGTTCATTTTAATTTGCAAAAATGAAATAGGCAAACAAAAAGGAAACTTTCCCTAAGCCATACAAAAATTGAAAATAGAAAATAGAAAACAAAAATTTGATAGAGGCTTGTTAAAAACCCCTACCTCTTCTCTGCCCAAAAGGATGTTTCTGATTCTCGGCCTTAAACTGCATAGATAGAAATTCGTCTCTGGGTGAGACGAATACTAGAATAGAATTCGTCCCAGGCTGAGATGAATTCGAATTCGTCCCAGGGTCAGACGAATTCAGTACTGTATTCACCACAGCGGAACGAACAATAGTCAGAGTTCAAAAATGGCACCTGTAAGCAAGAAAACACAAATTTTGATCAGTTTCTTGATCTCAAAAATTAGGGGACAGAGTCCCACCGTGATCGCCACTGAAAGCATGAGATTTCGGAAGTTGAAAAGAAACACTAAAGCTATGCAATGCAAAACGAAATGTAACGCTTTAATCCTAGAAATTTGAAATGCATGAAATAGGGAAAAGAGACGAATTGAGACGAAATGAAAGAAGTATAGAAAGCACAACCCTTTTTATTTATACTCTCTCAATATCGGTTACAAAGACGTCTCCCACATTTTCAGGGGCTAGGAGCGTTAACATGTTTTGGTTACAATAGTGACTAGTGATCCTCCTTCCGCGTGCCCACATGCAAAATGGGCGGGCCAAAGTGTTGCCACCGCTGGTGTGAATGAATCTTTGATCCTTGCTTCTCCTCCTGCATTCAAAGAAACAACAAAATCGTTAGTAGCACCTATTGCAAAGATGAAACGTTTGTTCTCTAAAAACAATGAAGGATGCATGCATGAAACTGAATAAAAGGATAAGTGAACTGAATCAAAATAGTCTACAAATTTCACAGAAACAAGGGAACATCACCAGAAGGTCACTGCAAATGAAACAGTCAAGAAATTCTTCACCGATTTGAATTCTCTCCTGGGCGGGATGGATTCGACTGTAATTCATTTCGGGGTAGGACGAATTCACCTACGACAAAGCGTCGAAGTGATACTGCCCCAAATGTCACATCTAGGGAGCTCCAAAAGACCTACAAACTTGGGGTTAGCTAATTGGAGGCATTTTGGGAAGACCCAGATGGTCGGATTTCCCCAATTTGGCCTCCATCAATGGGAATTTGATGCTGCTACCTGCAAGTTAGTGAGGACAACAAAAGCGATAAAACATGATAAGATTTGATCAAAGCATTATGAAATCAGAATTACAAGCTATTTAAGCAGCATAATATGGAATGCAAAATAAACAAATGACAAAAAGAACAATCTGCCATGAATTCCCAATCATTCTTAAAAAAGAAGATTAGGCTCGCAGCAGTGCGGGGCGCCCGGGCGGGCCGCCCACCGTTGGAACCTGATTTCGGCACCAATCCACTTGGGATGGGCCCAAAATCTCTTGTAATGTGTTGTCGGTGAATTGGTAGATCGATGTGGTCAAGTGTCGGGTTTTGGATCCGGATTCACACTTCCAATAACCACCCAATGACCTCCCTTGCGAAAGAGATCAAGGATGTGGAAGAGGTGAATCAAAGGTAAAGCGTGGTATCAATTTGGCAGCACTTCGTTGCTTAAAAATGCTTCCAACCTGTCCTCTTTTGGGTGAGGAAGCTCACCATTTTATAGACCCAAGGGGTCTCTTTGGATGGGCATGCATGGGCGCCACGTGGCGGCCATGCCTTCCCAAGAGGGAGGAGATTCCTCCTTGACTTGGGCTTCCATGACTACCCTTGTGACAGTCCTCTAACGTTCAATTTGCTCACCTACACGCGCATGCAAGGCAAGGAGGCATTAATTGACTGTCCTCGGCTGCCATTTGGCACAATTTCTCTTTTTGCCCGTTGAACCTGGAATTCGCCCTACCCAGGAACGAATTCAGAATTCGTCCCTGGGTGGGGCGAATCCCATTTTGAATTCGTCCCAGGGTGGGACGGATTTGGAGCAGAGTGTCTGAAGGTGCCAAATTGCTTTCTGACCTTCCAAAATTGCTGTAAAAGTGGTTAGGACCACTGTTTAACCTCTGAGGGCTGCCCTGGGGGCTATGTGTGTCAAAGCGATCAGTGTTTGCAGTCACATAATCGGATTGGTGTTGTTTTGGTGTCTACAAATACCTTATATTTCTAGAGGAGGGTTTGTTTTGGATTTGATCCAAGTTCTTCCTGGTATATTGCTCCTTATCATACTTATGTTCTTCCCAAGTGCAATATCCAAGTCTATCACACCGGTTCACACCTCCTCCTTCTAAACTTTTAAAAAAATTATCCACAAAGTCTATTAGTTCATTAACGCTTATTATTAAAATATCAAAATATCATAACATATATCAGTAATAAACATATATACATTCTTAAATATCTTATTTTAGAATAGTTGCTTAGGGGAGGGTCATGACATGCATATATGACATATATAACTAGAGTGCTTGACATGAAGCTCATGTTGTAGTTTATATAATTGTACGATGGTAAGAAAGCTAATGTCCTCTAAAAATGAATGAATGAAATTTTATCACCATATTACGTTAGGTCTTGCCAAGTTAATCCATATGTGTACATATTTTATTACTTATTTAGACACAATCAATTAGGAAGGATCTATATTTTCTCTATCAATGTTAATAACTAGATGATAATAACTAGAGATTTGTATATTCAACTATTCAATAATGGATAATTTAGAATTATAAGTAAACATTAGAATTTGCTTCAACATGTCACTACATAATTTTTTACCAAGAATAAGGATTTTTAGGTTGAAACGAGTAGTTTATCATAGATTATGTTTTGTTAAATATATTATTACTATTGTGTTTAAGGTTTAGTTGCATATGTTATAACATTATATACTATCATTTGATTGATTGACATGATTATATACTATCTTAAAGAGTTGTATTTTTATATCTTTGGCTCGATATATTCATGATCATACATTATAATGGTTTCGAAGGGTTCAAGATAGAAAATATATTTTAAAATAAATCCATGCATGTAAATGCCTTAATGACTACTAGAGAAGGACTAATACAAGTGAATATGGGTAAGGTATAATTACTAGTTTCAAGTATTTGAGAGGGTAGCAAATTACTATAGCAAATATTTAAGAATTAGAGGTATAATCCCATGGTCTCTCTTATGTGGGACTCCTCATCCCTCTTAACACTAGGTCATGATAAATAAGTTTCTAACATTTTGTATTGTAATGCTCTTCTTTTGGAAATTGTATTTTTAGAGGGTGTCTTTATGACTATAGATCGCTTTGATGCATTTGGTGATAATATTCGCCAAATATCTAACATCTAAAAAATAAAATAAAAATAAATATAAAATAGTCATCCTATTAAAGATAAAAATGTATATATATTAAAAAATATCCAAAGCATGCAAGTAACAAACAAGCTATGATTTCTAACTACAAATATAAATATTCATGTTTATCAATAACTAGAGCATCTCTAAATTACATGATCCTAAACATATATTGTCTGACATCTTCTAGTTTGATGATGATTTTAAAAGTGCTCTAGTATATGAAGATAGTAAAGATTATTAGAAATATTATTAGCTTAATTTTTCATTCCAATTTGGTTTCGGATGTTAACTTAGTCCATGCTTGGATGCAAATACATGTCATAGCTTCAAATGCATGTCAAATTCCCTTTCAAGCCTATATTTCATTCCTCTTTTAAGGTTAGTCTAAAAATAATGATATTATCTAATACCATACATATATGACTAGACCTCTAGACATATATCTAATATTGTATTTCACATAATTATACCATGCTATGAGATTTAGTAGGTGACTAAGGAAGATATCCATTCAAGTTCTTATATTTCTAAAGTTATCACCTTTATCAAAATGATATGTTAGATATTGCCAAGTTTTTACACATGAATATATTTTTTCTTAATTATTTTAGCATTGTCAATGAGTTTCTTTGTGAGCTTGTTTGTAGTGTCTATCAATGCTGGTGATATTTTCTCATATTTATGATTTTACTTTTACATTGTTTTCTAATTCAAAATGGGATACATATGAATAGATCCAATTTGATGATTACTAGAGCAATAAATATTTTTCAATTAGATAAAGGGTAATTTAGTATTTGAAACAAACCTTAAAATTTGCTATAGAATGTCACCATATAAACTTATGCCAATAATATTTTTTTCATGTTGAAATGATTGGTTGAAAGTAGATCGTATTTTATCTCCAAACATATTACATTTACTCTCTTCACATATTACTGGCATATGTTATAAATTTACACATGTCATTTGAATGAATTTCATAAACGTATACCATCCAATGATTTTTACATATGTGCCTATCAACGTTTTGACCAAGATCACCATATTGTATTTCTACTCTTATCCTTCTAGTCATGCTAAAGCTAAATACACCTAACAATTAATTTTACAAGTATATTATGGTTATCCTCATTTTCCATCTTGTTGAGAAACTAGGAGATGTACTTTGTTCCATATCATGGGGTATATATACTATATTATATTAAATAAATGAATGAAATGTCCCTGTGAGTGTGGTCTACTAGAAAGGATGCCACTTGCATTAGCGGTGATGTGACCTAGGTTCAATCCCTATGGTGGATGTGTATAAGAATTATTTACTCAATAAAAAATAAATAAATAGATGAAATGCAAGAAAGACCATTGTACTTTAAAAATTTTAGAATTATCAATTTCCTCATGACATCCACTTTAAAATTCATAATTTTCCTATTAGTTTTATCCTTCCACATGTTGTGGTCACTTGATTAGTCAATAATTCCCTATAACAATGTTTGAATGCAATAACCATTTTTAATTTTAAAATTTAAATATATTTTTTATTTTGGGTAATGGATTTTATAATTTTTTCTTTAATGTATTGGCGATGAACTAACCTTATCTCTCATAGGTATTTATAGAGCTATATTATTAATTCAAGCATTTTAATATTTAAAAACTTTGGGTCTGCCTTCATGTTATGTACTAACCACCTAACAACATGGTAGCAAGGCACCTAAATATGTAAATCAATTTTAACAAATGTATTAATGTTGAAAGAATCAATGAATATTTAAAATGTTATTGACCACGAGGACAATAATTAAAATGTATAAATACCTTAGATTTCTAGAAGAGGGTTTGTTTTGGATTTGATCCAAGTTCTTCATGGTATATTGCTCCTTATCATACTTATGTTCTTCTCAAGTGCAATATCCAAGTCTATCACACCGGTTCACACCTCCTCCTTCTAAACTTTTAAAAAAATTATCCACCAAGTCTATTAGTTCATTAACTCTTATTATTAAAAGATCAAAATATCATAACATATATCAGTAATAAACATATATACATTCTTAAATATCTTATTTTGGAATAGTTGTCTAGGGGAGGGTCATGACATGCATATATGACATATATAACTAGAGTGCTTGACATGAATCTCATGTTGTAGTTTATATAATTGTACCATGGTAATAAAGCTAATGTCCTCTAAAAATGAATGAATGAAAGTTTATCACCATATTACGTTAGGTCTTGCCAAGTTAATCCATAGGTGTACATATTTTATTACTTATTTAGACACAATCAATTAGGAAGGATCTATATTTTCTCTATCAATGTTAATAACTAGATGATAATAACTAGAGATTTGTATATTCAACTATTCAATAATGGATAGTTTAGAATTATAAGTAAACATTAGAATTTGCTTCAACATGTCACTACATAATTTTTTACCAAGAATAAGGATTTTCAGGTTGAAACAAGTAGTTTATCATAGATTATGTTTTGTTAAAAATATTATTACTATTGTGTTTAAGGTTTAGTTGCATATGTTATAACATTATATACTATCATTTGATTGATTGACATGACTATATACTATCTTAAAGAGTTGTATTTTTATATATTTTTCTCGATATACTCATGATCATACATTATATTGGTTTCGAAGGGTTCAAGATAGAAAATATATTTTAAAATAAATCCATGCATGTAAATGCCTTAATGACTACTAGAGAAGGACTAATAAAAGTGAATATGGGTAAGGTATAATTACTAGTTTCAAGTATTTGAGAGGGTAGCAAATTACTATAGCAAATGTTTATGGATTAGAGGTATAATCCCATGGTCTCTCTTAGGTGGGACTCCTCATCCCTATTAACACTAGGTCATGATAAATAAGTTTCTAACATTTTGTATTGTAATGCTCTTCTTTTGGAAATTGTATTTTTAGAGGGTGTCTTTATGACTATAGATCACTTTGATGCATTTGGTGATAATATTCACCAAATATCTAACATCTAAAAAATAAAATAAAAATAAACATAAAATAGTCATCGTATTAAAGATAAAAGTGTATAGATATTCAAAAATATCCAAAGCATGCAAGTAAAAAACAAGCTATGATTTCTAACTACAAATATAAATATTCATGTTTATCAATAGCTAGAGCATCTCTAAATTACATGATCTTAAACATATATTGTCTGACATCTTCTAGTTTGATGATGATTTTCAAGGTGCTCTAGTAGATGAAGATAGTAAAGATTATTAGAAATATTATTAGCTTAATTTTTCATTCCAATTTGGTTTCGGATGTTAACTTAGTCCATGCTTGGATGCAAATACATGTCATAGCTTCAAATGCATGTCAAATTCCCTTTCAAGCCTATATTTCATTCCTCTTTTAAGGTTAGTCTAAAAATAATGATATTATCTAATACCATACATATATGACTAGACCTCTAGAAATATATCTAATGTTGTATTTCACATAATTATACCATGCTATGAGATTTAGTAGATGACTAAGGAAGATATCCATTCAAGTTCTTATATTTCTAAAGTTATCACCTTTATCAAAATGATATGTTAGATATTACCAAGTTTTTACACATGAATATATTTTTTCTTAATTATTTTAGCATGGTCAATGAGTTTCTTTACGAGCTTGTTTGTAGTGTCTATCAATGCTGGTGATATTTTCTCATATTTATGATTTTACTTTTACATTGTTTTCTAATTCAAAATGGGATACATATGAATAGATCCAATTTGATGATTACTAGAGCAATGAATATTTTTCAATTAGATAAAGGGTAATTTAGTATTTGAAACAAACCTTAAAATTTGCTATAGAATGTCACCATATAAACTTATGCCAATAATATTTTTTTCATGTTGAAATGATTGGTTAAAAGTAGATCTTATTTTATCTCCAAACATATTACATTTATTCTCTTCACATATTAGTGGCATATGCTATAAATTTACATATGTCATTTGAATGAATTTCATAAATGTATACCATCCAATGAGTTTTACATATGTGCCTATCAACCTCTTGACCAAGCTCACCATATTGTATTTCTACTCTTATCCTTCTAGTCATGCTAAAGCTAAATACACCTAACAATTAATTTTACAAGTATATTATGGTTATCCTCATTTTCCATCTTGTTGAGAAACTAGGAGATGTACTTTGTTCCATATCATGGGGTATATATACTATATTATATTAAATAAATGAATGAAATGTCCCTGTGAGTGTGGTCTACTAGAAAGGATGCCACTTGCATTAGCGGTGATGTGACCTAGGTTCAATCCCTATGGTGGATGTGTATAAGAATTATTTACTCAATAAAAAAATAAATAAATAGATGAAATGCAAGAAATACCATTGTACTTTAAAAAATTTAGAATTATCAATTTCCTCATGACATCCACTTTAAAATTCATAATTTTCCTATTAGTTTTATCCTTCCACATGTTGTGGTCACTTGATTAGTCAATAATTCCCTATAACAATGTTTGAATGCAATAACCATTTTTAATTTTAAAATTTAAATATATTTTTTATTTTGGATAATGGATTTTATAAATTTTTCTTTAATGTATTGGCGATGAACTAACCATATCTCTCTTAGGTATTTATAGAGCTATATTATTAATTCAAGAATTTTAATATTTACAAACTTTGGGTCTGCCTTCATGTTATGTACTAACCACTTAACTACATGGTAGCAAGGCACCTCAATATGTAAATCAATTTTAACAAATGTATTAATGTTGAAAGAATCATTTAATATTTAAAATGTTATTGACCACGAGGACAATAATTATTTGTGTTAGCTATCATGTACATCTAGCATTGAGAGGCTTTTATATCTTGCATGTGTCTATCATCATTAATTAAATAAAACATATAATTAATAAAGCATATAAAAAGCATACAAGTTGATTTAGTTGCATACAAGTTGATTTAGTTGCATAGATTAATAAGTATTCTTTTTTAACGAAAGATGTTACCACCCTTATATAACAAAAAAAAGATTTTTCATATCTTTAAATCCTTAAAAAATAAATGACCATTAAAAAAAATATGTAACACTTATATATGACGATTTTATGAAAAACAATATTTTAAAAATAATAAAATATTAAAAATTAATAATAATTTTTTTTATTTTTTCAAAAATATTAAATAAATAAATTACACAATAACCAAACAACCACTATTCTTAAAAACTTAAGAATTAAAAAAGATGCTCCAAATCTGGAAGAACCTGAATTTGTCATGAATAAAAGTGTGCAATACCATTTTATCTGGTACTCGATGCAATCTTAGATCTTCCACTCCTCCATGAGTTGCACATTGCTCAAACCGTAACTCTTATAAGTAAGACATAAGACACGAGTAGAGTGGATATAAAAATCTGTTACTTGTAGTGGGAAAATCGAATGTCTAACACATTCACTATGACAAAAATGCTTTCAGGCACAAGGATGAATGCATTGTTGTTTGTTTGTCTTTACTCCGAGTTATTTGGTGATGATTCCAGTTCCATCTACTGCTCTGTCTTCTTTAGGTGGATTGTTCTACTCGATTCAATAACTTATCCATTTACAAAAACTTTAGATTTTTAAAATATTAAAAAGGATTGATGTTAGTTTAAAATATAATTTTAATATATTTTATTTATTTATTTTTTAAATAAGGATTTTTTTTAATGTTATTTAGATTGATATTTCAACTTTATTCGTGTTTTTCAAAATGAAATATTAAGTATCATTCAAATTTTCAACTTTTGTCAAGGTAGAGAAATAGATTACCTTGGCTTAGTATTCAATACAGGGATAATTTTTTTTTAAAGAACAAAGCTTTCTATACATGCATGAAAAGAAGGTGTTTGATTTTTTTTTCCTTTACAAAAGTATTATAATAATTTTAAAATATCGAATATTTAATAATAATACCATATCTTATCTCTATAGTTTTAATTTTTATTTCAATTAAAAATAAATTTTAAATTATTTAACGTTTTAATTTTACAGAAAATGTCTATATAGTTTTGATTTTTATTTCAATTAAAAATAAATTTTAAATTATTTAACGTTTTAATTTTACAGAGAATGTGTTGTTGTCTAGCACAAGCGGAAGGAGCTTGCTTCAGCAGCAAAAGAGTAAGTTTCTTGGTTCTCTATTCCTTAGATATTGTTGGAATTTTTGGGTTTTATTTGTTGTTTATTGGATTTGAATAATATTTTGTTTTTAAAAAATAAATTTTGATCTGTTTGAAGGATAAAAATTGAATATAAATAATAAAATTTAAATAATTTTAAATGAATATAAAATCCAAATCTAAACACATATATTAAATTGTTGTGAATCATTCATGATTTATTATAACTGATATAATATAAAAACCAAATCATATTTTATCTATTTTTTATTCCACTTGGATATGTTTTATTTTGTTTAGGCGAAGCTTGATTGTAACTATTCAGTGAATTGCTCATGATGAATTGGGTTTCGGTTAATCAATTTAATATTTTGTTTCGACTAACAATAGCGCAGAATTGGGTTTTATTTAGAAATTTCGATCATTGTTGTTTTCTCTCCATGATAGTATTTTAAGTAGAATTAATGATCTCCAAAGAAACACATGAAAACTTATAATAACAAGAAAAACAAAACTCATCCGATTTCTTTGTAATCTGTTTCTAATTTTTTCCTTGACATTTTTTGAGCAGGATGCAGTATAAGTTTTAAGAATACTGACTACGGTCCACTAGTAAGCAAGTGCAAAGCTCCTTGTTGTCGGGGATTGAAAGAAGTGGCATGCCCGTATATTGACTACCTAAATGATCTCAATACAGACTGTTCTAACCAGTTTTTCTCTTTCATTAATTCTCGCTTTCCAATTGGTTACTTTTCTGACAACTGTCGTGAAGGTCCGTTAGGATTAGAATGCCACTGTGATGATGGTCCGGAGCGCAGCAGAAAATGTTATGCTCCTCCAGTATGATCTATATTCTGAATGATTGTGGGTGTTGTTATACCACCACAACTCTATAAATAAGTGGTCTTTCTGAATAATTTGAAGAGTCAAAACTTTTTTACCTTCACTAGGTATTTGGTTAAAAAATGTGTTTCATACGTACACATGTTTATTAATTAAATAAATTATAAAATAAAGTGAAAATGTATTTTATTATATATGATATAAAAAATAAAATTATATTAATAAAATAGATTAAGTATAATAAAAAAATTTACAAATATTTTATTATATTAATCTTAAAGAATATATCAAAACCCTTATTTTTTATTTTTTATAACAGGTGGACTGCCTAACAAATTCTTCATCTATGGAATGTGCTATCTTCTTTTAAGATGGGTTTTCCCTTAAATTAAATCTCTACCTTATGTAATGTCACCTTTAACTTATGTTCTTATTTAGTTTGATGAATACTTGACACTACATATGATTTATTATCCATGGAGAACAAATATTTTTATATTTTATATCATAATGGTAAGCACTTACCTATATTAATAATTGGTTTGAAAAAAAAATTACTTCTCTCCATTTGGAAAAAGTGTAAAAAATATTTCAATTAAATAGTAAAAAATGTGACATTTTTAGACAATGTTTTTCTTGGATATGTTGTATATAATAATATTTGACATAATCCATAGTGTGTTTGTAAAATATTAAAAAAGTTGAGTAATTGAGAAAATATTATTCATAAACATATTTCTTTTATATTGTTGTATTAAAGACTCAATTTCTCATATTAATTCCAATGATAGTTAGGTATATTAAGACAAAGTGTATTATTATTTTAAAGGAAATAATTATGTTAAATGCTATAATATAATTACCTTTTTTATTTTATAATTTCATGAGAGTTACATGTTATAATTTTTTTAAAACATCCAATACATAGAAAGGAGAGAGGACAACCCTTTTTATCTAATAATACAAAGTGTTTTAATAACTACAAGATTGATGTAAGCATTATGGGTGGTTCAGTTCTTTAACTTGTTTGATTTAAGGAATTATACAATGAATTTTAAAGCAATTTATGCTAGAAATATGGAGTTGGTAGTCTTAAAGAATTTCAAATCTATGATAAAATAACCCGTAAGATTTTACTAAAGCTTCCAAAAATAAAATTACCTTTTAATTGATGTGGGAATTTGGGTTTAACTATGACATAATATTTGTAGGTGACATACATGTAATATCAACTATTATACTCTCATTGAGCAAATTATAGATAAAAAAAATTACGATTTTCAAGTGACTGCTATGTTATTTGTTATTCAAAAATAAATTGAAAATATTTTTTTGGATAAATTTATAATCATGGTATTATATTGAATTTAATGCATCTAGATTTATGATTTCATTTAAATAATGTTATACATGTAAATGCCTTAATGATTATCAAATAAAGATTAACACAATATCTTATAATTACAATGTCTAACTTATTATTCTATAACTTATGAAAAGAAAATACAAACATACATAATATTATATCATAATCTAATCAACTAAGTAACTAGAGAATCTATAATTTACTGAGCTCAAACATGCCTTCCATAATTTTCAAGATAGTCTTTTATATCAAGATAATAAAGCTAACTTGAAATCTAATTGGTCTAATTTTTCGATTTGTTTTAGTTTCAAATGTTCAATTAGTCTTGGTCTTAAACTCAATTGCTTATAATTAGTAATTCAAATACAAAATCAGGTCATAGCCTCAAATACATGTTGGAAACCTCTTAGGCATTATTTTTTTAAATGTTTCTTTCAAATAATGCTCTTTAATATCATACACATATTAAAAAGCGCTAAATCTCATTCTAGTGTCTATCATTCTAAAATAGTGTTTTGGGTGTAAGCTTTTTTATAATTTTTTATACCGTTCTTTATAAAACTATTGTGCACCATTAACTACCCTTGGGTAATGTAACGGGGGTGATTACCACTTATGAGATAGTTCTTACTGAGTCATCCATCTATCTCCTGAAAAAACTCACTCAATGACTATCTCACCAAAGGACATATCCAATAGGAATTATCCCTCATTCGTTTGGGTCCCTATGACTATCCTTTGCGTGATATCTCTCTCATATTGGTATATTTTTATCTACTAAAGCTTACCATCACAAGAAATTAGTTACAATAGAATTCTAATATTACTTTCTTTTGGAGCACACTTTTAAGTTCCATATTTAAAGTGCCCATTGCAACCCTAAGGGATTATCCCATCACATCTCCATTAGTTCCAATATTAACAATAGGGTCTACATAGTTTTAATTTGATCATTAAACTTGATGTGAACTCAGCTACAAGAGACCAACAAAATGGACTCTAATCACATAACACAAATGCAATACAATGGAAGAAACCTGAAAATTGATACTATTCTCATTCTTGAATTCACACCCATTCTCCAAAATATTACAATCATCATATAGCAACCGAAAACCAAATAAACCCTAAAGAAACCCTAAAAATGTCTTTTCCTAAAAACTGCTAAAAATAAAAATGAGTCGGATTACACCCAAATTCAGTGCACACTTCCCTCTTACAATAGAAAACCTTAATTTAAAATATTACGTCTCAAATTAAGGTATTAAAAAAGATAATAAACTTGTAAAATTCAAAAAAGCCCAAAAAACCTGAGAAGCTATTCTAAAAGCTAATTTTGGGACACTACATAGAGGAGTCAGGTACCGAAAACATGTTTTTTGGAGATTTAGGCAAATCAAAGATTTAATTGATGCAGAACACACATGCAAAACCACTTATTAAATTTCAAGGCCAACGGCCGTACGGTTCACAATTTATGGCTCCGACAAGGTGCATCAAAACTCCTTCCCGGTGTAGAATTACATATCCCAAGTGAGTTTCTTTATATATTATCTATTTTATATAATTTAATCAAGTATAGGAATAAAACATAAGAGATAATACTATATTCTTTGCCAAAATAAACTCATTCTTTACAACTTATCAGCTCCTATAATAATAAAATAGTGCTTATATTTTTGTTTCTCAATAATCTACAATATAACATTTGAAATATTACATTCTACAACATCCATTTAGGTTCCTTGTGTAGACACCAAAACAGCACCAATCCGATTATGTGACTGCAAACACTGATCGCTTTGACAAACACAGCCCCCAGGGCAGCCCTCAAAGGTCAAACAGTGGTCCTAACCACTTTCATAGCAATTTTGTAAGGTCAAGAAGCAATTTGGCACATTTAGACACTTTGCTCAGTATTCGTCTCACCCGGGGACGAATACTAAGCTGGAATTCGTCTCACCCGGGGACGAATTCTGAAATCGTCTCACCCGGGGACGAATTCCAAGTTTAACGGGCAAAAAGAAGAATGGTGCCAAGTGGCAGCCCGGGACGATCGGTTGATGACTCTGCCTCACACACGTGTGTGGGTGGATAGATAGGCCGTTAGAGGACTATCACAAGGGCAATTATGAGAGCCCAAGTCAATGGAGGACTCCCCTCCCTCATGGGAAGACATGACTGCCACATGGCACCTATGACCAACACATGGCATTTGTGCTTCCCTCTCAAAAGAGACCCCATGGGTCTATAAAAGGTGGGACTTTTCTCACCCAAAGAAATAGGATTGAAGGAGATTTCAAGCAACGAAGTGCTTCCGAGTTGAACACCCACTTGCATCCCCTTTGATTCACCTTCTCACATCCACCAATCTCTTTTGCAAGGGAGGTTGTTGGGTGGCTTTTGGAAGCTTGAATCTGACCCAAATCCAACATATGGACACCTGAATCAACCAATTTGCCGACCTCCCAATCCTAAGAGGTTTTGGGCCCATCCCTAGTGGATTGGCTCCAAGATCAAGTGCCAACGGTGGGAGGCCCACTTGGGCACCCCCGCACTTTCTAAGTTTTATTTTAAAAGCATTCTAGATTATTGTTTCAGGTTGCATTTCATGTTATTCTATTTGGTGAATTCATAGCTTCAATTTCATAACATTCTGATCAGATTTTATCATGCTTTGTGTCGCTTTGTTGTTTCACTAACTTGCAGGTGGCGATATCGAATTCCCGAGGATAGAGGCCAAATTGGGAGAATCCGACCATCTGGGTCATCCCAAAATGGCCCCAATTACATAACCCCTCTGTTTGCAGGCATTTTGCAGGTCTCGAGATTCGACATTGGAGCAGCATCAGGTCGGCTTTTCCAACACAGAAGAATTCGTCCCACCCAGGGACGAATAGCGATCAGAATTCGTCCTGCCCAGGGACGAATTCCAGTTGAAGGTAGATTGGCCGACTGTCTCAGTGGCAGTGGCCTTCTGGTGATGTTTTCTGTCCTCTGTCAAGTTTTCAGGCCATTTGGAGTCATTTTACTCACTGTTTCGGACAAATGTTTACATGCATCTTTTGGCGATTTTAGAGAACAAACACTTTTCATTTGCAGCAGGTGCTACTGACATCTTCGTTGTTTCTTTGTTCGCAGGAGGAGCAGCAGAGGTCAAGGACTCATCGACATCAGCGGCGGCATCATCTTGGCCCGTCCATTTCAAGTGTGGGCACGCGGAAAGAGGAACCTTAAGTCTCGATTGTAGTCAAATTCTTTTAACGCTCCTAGCCCCTGAAAAGGGAGGAGGCGTATTTGTAACAGAGATCAAGAAAGTTTAATGAAAGGGCTATGTTTTCTCCATTTGCTTGTGTCTCTTCCAATGCGTTTCTTTCATTTCATGCAATTTACATTTCTAGGACTTAAGCGTATTTGATTTTGAATGCATCGCAATTAGTGTTTCCTTCGCCCGAAATCTCGTGCTTTCAGTGGCGATCACGGTGGGACTCTGTTCCCTGGTTTTTAAGATCACAAAAACTGATCAAATTTTTGTGTTTTGTGTTTGACAGGTACCTTTTTGGTTTCTGACTGTTATTCGTCCTTGGCTGTGGCGATTGCTTTACTGAAATTCGTCTGACCCTGAGACGAATTCAAATTCGTCTCTGGGGGGACGAATTCTATTCTGTAATTCGTCTCACCGAGGGACGAATTTCTGTCTACAACTTTTCAGAGCAGAAATTCAGAAGCAACCGGTCCAAGCAGAGAAGAGGTAGGGATTTTCATGATCTCTGTTAAATTTTCTTTTTGTTTCTGTTTCTTTAATTGTTTTCATTTAATCCTGCATTGCATTAGGAAAAGTCATTTATGCTTGTTTCATTTTCGTTAAATAAAATGAATCCCACACACTTCACGCAATAATTTTAAACCAAGGAGCTGGTCGTAAGACCCCAGCCCTTGAGCAAGACCAACGGTGGGTTCATCACCACCTTGGCTTAGCTTTGCATCCATTTCTCGATTGTCAACTGTTGTTAGGCGTAAATCCTGACGAAAGCTGACCGAGTGTCGTTGGGGTGATTCCCATGCGCGCGAGGATAAGTCTTCTATGGTAGGTGCCATTAACAGGACAATCCCCCTTCCGTACCGCCTACGTACCATGTACCTTCTGCTCTCACGTACCTATAGTCTCCCTCTCGTAAGGGCGGGTATATAGAGAGGTTGGTATATCGGCCTGGTTGGTATATTGAAGGGGCGACCGTTTTGGGAGTTATATGAGCCGTCATAATGCATTTAAACGTTCTTCAAAACCTACAAAAACAAAACAAAACATCAAAATGCACTAAACCAGTTTAGGACACACTATTTAAACCCTTAAAAGAGATAATCACGGTTTGCGCATGTGTGTGTTCATTTCTGCTTAGTGTAACAAAAAAAAAAATCATAAACAAAAAGATAAAAATTTACGCATTTTGTCACTTGTTCCAAAAAGCTCCAAGGATTCCCGTAATCGCTTGGTCACTCCAAAATGCCCCAAAGGTGTCCATGAACCCTTTGGTCAACCCAAAATCACCCCAAATGTGCCCATAAGTGATGCAGGAGCATCCAACAAAATATGGGAAATCTTATATTTTTCCCTAAATTTTAGTGCATCTTGTCGGGGCCATAACTTCTCAACCGTAGCTCCGATTGACACGAAATATGATTCCCTAGAATCCTATTTGCCCAGAAAAGTCAGTTTTGGGGCCAAATTCCATCATCTAGTGCCCCAAAATTAGGTTTTAAAATTGGGCACGCATTTTTTTGCACTTTTTGAGCTGTTCGGATGTCAATATCTCCTAATGTATTCAGAGCTAGGACTTGAAACTTCATTTTTGTCTTATCTACTATAATAGGGATGCACACACCAATTTTGGGCCCCATCTGACTCATTTCAATTTTTAGGATTTTTAGAGAGACATCGTCATGGTGCTCACCCGTAGCCAAGCCCAATCACGGGCGGAGGCTGTGGGGAATGTCCAAGGAGGCATGAGTCATCTCCATTACAATCCCAAGGATTTGGTCATACCACCTTGGTGACCTAACACACAAGGCAGTCCCCTCCACACCTTAAAGGAAAGGGACTACAGGGACACCTCTTCGAGGAGCACTCCTATTCAGCATAACATTCAAGCACACACCCTTCCATGAGGGGTACAGTCATAGGAGAGCTCCCTTAGAAGCTCGCTATGAGCGGTCATCGCGCGATGAAGCGCTAGGTCAACATAGGGTTCGACGGGAGGAACCACATGATTACATTATCCCTCCTTCACCCCCTCTAGTTGTCAGGACTACAAAGAAAAATCCAGAGCACAAGGCTCCTCAGGCGGGGCGAACTAACTCCGTCCGTCCCTTTTTCACTTATGAAAGAGAGCAAGAGGAAGATCCCTACCTTCCTCGAGAGCAATATACAGTGCGGGAGCAATATGCCTCTGCACCTGCTATCTATCAGGACCACTCACTGAGGCCAAAGCCCCGAGGGAATGCCGCTACCCCCAACAAAGGGAGGTCACCTATAGAGATCTTGGATCACTACGATCAAAAATATCTAGGAGAGGCATCTAGGCCTTCTAGACATGAGGCGACAGGACCAACCATCTTAGAATCTGTCAAGCACGTCGCACGCCAAATGCAATTCACGCAACTTGAGCTAGAGCGACTAGAGCGACTACATTTAGAGGAACTGTACTATATTAACAAAGAGCACCTTCAGCGCCAGGAGGATGAGTTGTTCCAACACACTATGCAGGAGAGCCAACATGAAAGGGAGTACGAGGAAAATCATCGCATTCCTCGAGGACAACAAACAGTGCGGCCTCAAGTACATGCCGCCTACATCGACAGAGGGAAGCGACCCATTGAAATTTTAGATCATCAAGATCGAGGCCAACACATAGGAGAAACATTCGAACCTCCTGAACAAAATAGGGTAGACCGAATTGACCCGATAGTCGCCAGACATGCCACCCGTCAAGCCCAAATCACGCGGCTTAAACAAGAGTAGAAAGAAGTTCCCCCCCCTGGGGGGGGGGGGCATGCAACGCGAAGCGGATGAGTTACGCATAGAGCAAGGTCATCAGGAGTTAGAGGACTTATACATGCAGCGTAAAGCAGATAAGTTGCGCTATAAACTACCTGAGAGGATTCCAACCCCTCACACACATAAGACAAAACATTATGAGAGGCACAACCCCCGGGTGCGAGACGAGTCTCCGCGACCTTATCAAGCATCGCCCCGATGCCTCCCAGACATGAGCGGGAGGCTGATCCTATAACCAATGATGGGTGCCTTCCTCAGACATCCACCCAGGTTTATGGGCCACCCTTAGAAATTCATCAAGAAGCCTCTAAGGAATCAGAGCGAGAAGAAGAGCGGGATGAAATGCCCTATCAAGGCATGGGGGGTGCTATCCAGTTACCCCTCCATACGCCCCAAGTTCCTCAACAAGAACCAATCAAAGAGGAGGAGCTCAAATCCCCCGATATATGCAAAGTGCTAGAGCACTTAGAGTCGGTAGAGACCAAGATTTTGGAGCTCCCAAGGCCCAACTTACATGAAGCTCCTTTCAAAGAGGATCAACCTTTAACCATAGGGCTACCTGATGATGCAGTCCTCCATGTCTCAGAATCTCCAGATTCTGATGAGCTGTACTCACTAGTTGAAAGTGAAGATGAAACAGAGATAGCCCACAACAATCACATGCGACAACATCGGCATCCCATAAAATTTGAGGAAGCATGTCAACAGATAAACATAATACTAGGGCATGAGTGGCATGTTAACCCACCGCAGTGGGACCAAGCATTACATCCACAACTTTGGGCACATAAAGATCAACTTCCACCCAGAGATCCCATAACAACATCAGTGTCGGGGGTAGACTCTGTCCTCCTATCCGTGCATAGGGCCGATCCATTCGTGCCCATACCTCTAGAGCCAGATCCAGAGTGCAAAGACCATCAAGCTGGGGGTACCTCTATCCCTTGAAGAACCATAATCCAAACCAAAAAGCTCCAAGGATTATCGCAATCACTTGGTCACCCCAAAAAGCTCCAAGGATTATCGCAATCACTTGGTCAACCCAAAAGCTCCAAGGATTATCGCAATCACTTGGTCACCCCAAAAGCTCCAAGGATTATCGCAATCACTTGGTCACCCAAAAGCTCCAAGGATTATCGCAATCACTTGGTCACCCCAAAAGCTCCAAGGATTATCGCAATCACTTGGTCACCTCAAAAAGCTCCAAGGATTATCGCAATCACTTGGTCACCCAAAAAGCTCCAAGGATTATCGCAATCACTTGGTCACCCAAAAAGCTCCAAGGATTATCGCAATCACTTGGTCACCCCAAAAAGCTCCAAGGATTATCGCAATCACTTGGTCACCCAAAAGCTCCAAGGATTATCGCAATCACTTGGTCACCCAAAAAGCTCCAAGGATTATCGCAATCACTTGGTCACCAAAAAGCTCCAAGGATTATCGCAATCACTTGGTCAACCCAAAAAGCTCCAAGGATTATCGCAATCACTTGGTCATCCCAAAAGCTCCAAGGATTATCGCAATCACTTGGTCACCCCAAAAAGCTCCAAGGATTATCGCAATCACTTGGTCATCCAAAAAGCTCCAAGGATTATCGCAATCACTTGGTCATCCCAAAAGCTCCAAGGATTATCGCAATCTCTTGGTCACTCCAAAAGCTCCAAGGATTATCGCAATCACTTGGTCACCCAAAAAGCTCCAAGGATTATCGCAATCACTTGGTCATCCCAAAAGCTCCAAGGATTATCGCAATCACTTGGTCAAAAACCAAAAAGCTCCAAGGATTATCGCAATCACTTGGTCAAAACCCAAAAAGCTCCAAGGATTATCGCAATCACTTGGTCAAACCAAAAGCTCCAAGGATTATCGCAATCACTTGGTCAAAAATAAAAAATAATCAAAAACAACAAAAATTTGCATCTCATATCTAGGCATACTCAAATTCATCAAAAGAGAGCTCTTCTCGCCCTTCATCTTCATATTCACAAAAATCAATCCATCAAAAATACAAAAATATGTAGCTGCATTAAGCATTGCATCCATACATTGCATATTTGTGGTCGAACAGGTCAAAGGCACCATAGGCTGTAATTGCTCTCTAGTCCATCTTATTCCACACTGTTCCATTTTACAAAAACAACAAAAACACCATGCATTGCTTTTACCACACTAGAGTCGGTGGTCTTTTAATGTATCAAGAGTTTCCGTGATTCAGTCATCATTTTGCTCTTTAGCCATGTAATGTATCAAGTCAAACAGATTTTACGAAGGTAGAGTCATACTTGAAATAAACCTTGTTACGTAACATCCCAACACATATCAAGACACATAAAACAATTCCCAAGTTGTGTGAACGAAAGATGAAACCTGCAAAGTAATCCAGGTCACCACAAGCGAAACGGTTATCTTGCTCATCCCCCTATGCGAATGACCCCAAGAATGCTGAGAGTTGGCAAAAGGACAAGCATCCTCCCTACCCAATTCCCTAAGAATCCCTAAAGTTCTCAATAATTGCAAAACATCAAAAAATTTGCAAAACGTCAAAACTCCAAAATTTGACATCCTACAGTGCACACATCAAAAGGCACAAGCAATAGTGATTTTCATCACTCCATATCCCCAATCCCTTGCTCAAAAGAAAAACAAATCAAAATAAACAGTGATCTTATCACTACAAACGAGCAAGTATCCCAATACAATTGAAGAAAAGAAGGGAGTGAACTTGAATCCCTGGAACTCTCAGTATTCTAACAGGTCATGAGGCAAGCCTCAGTACCGGTTTGGTTGATAGCCTATCGGTAACTAGCGGTAAACTTCTCGCATGACGATATATCTGTCACATTAACTTGCGTACAGATCAATGTTTGCATGTGGATGAGCTAGCTTATGGCATCCTGGATAACACCGTAGATTAATCTAACTAAATACAACAAAGGAGTTAGTGGAACTAATTAGGTGATCCTCGGTACAAGTTCGGTTGAAAGCCCATCTGGCACTGGCGGTATCTTGACAAATACCACATAAATGAACTCAATTGCACACACAGGGATGTGAAATAGCTCGGTCAAAAACAAGTCCGATTCATACCTTGTTCAAAAGTCTTGTAAGATAAAGTACAGTCATGGCTAGTGAGTTAAAACCGTCTGAGTCTCAGAAAACCTTAGCTACATTTCTAAACCAACTGCGCTACTTTTCATCCTTACAATACCATCAAAAAAATACAAAAAATAAAAACCACATGTATACATACAAAGTCATGCATCACAGCAATCGCCTAAAAACAAAATAACAGAGTTCTAAACAGTCCTTGGTGCCATAGCCAAACATCACAAACCCCATTCATCCATTTCATATCTGCATATCACATATAAATCAAAACCATTTGCATTCATCATAGCATATGCATCCATCAAAATAAATCAACATGCATACATCCATATTCATCAACCATCATGCACAAGATCAAAGAAAATCAAAACAACAAAAACAACAAATAAATGCAACACAAAAACAAAAAGCAATAAACATTGCGGAAAACAAGTGCTCTTGCACTTAACCTCTTGGCATAGAAAAATTGATGTCGGGGTCTACATTGTCACTATCCTACTCCCTAAGAAGGCTACCATAGCCGGACCGCTCCACGGGAAGATGGATTTTTGACAATTTCATCCCCAAATGACGTCACAAAAGGGTCAAAGCCCACTCAAAAACAACAAGAAAATCAAAACAACACAAAAAGCAATAAACATTGCCAGACACAAGTGCTCTTGCACTTAAACTCTTGGCATGGCAAAATTGACATCAGGGTCACAAATTATCACTATCCTACTCCCTAAGAAGGCTACCATAGCCGGACCGCTCCACGGGAGACGGATTTTTGAAAATTTAATCCCCAAATGGTGTCACAAAAAAAAAAACAAAAACAACAAAACATGCAACATAAAAACAAAGCAATAAGCATTTCCGGACACAAGTGCTCTTGCACTTAACCTCTTGGCATAGAAAATCGATGTCGGGGTTCAAATTGTCACTCTCCTACTTCCCCAAGAAGGCTATCATAGCCGGACCGCTCCACGGGAAGATGGGTTGTCGACGATTTCACCCCATTATGGCATCACAAAAAGGGTTAACACCCACCAAAAATAGGTCCAGATGTTGGAAAAATTGCACATGCTTAACGATAAACCATCTAAAGGCACCCTTGCACAAGTCATCTTGGGTCAAGCGACTCGTCGCTTTTCTCATGAAGGTCATTCCCTCATCGATTCGTCGCTTGAGGGGGTAGTCACACTTAGTCACCAATCAACAATCACACACCCAATTAAGGAAAATGACATGCATTCAAAGAATCATTGACAAAGACAATCACGCTCCTGCTTGGGGCAGTAAACAAGCAACAATCAAATCAATCAAACACTTGGCATTTCGTGAATCATGAACACAAGGTTCCCCTGTGGATAAAATGCCCTTCGCCTATTCATGACTGATCAATGTCTAAGTTCAAGTCACACCTCACCAAAATAGGTTAACACTTGAAATCAAACTCCTTAGCTCGTCAGAAGCAAGGATTCAAGAATGCATGCCCTTTCCATGCTTGGGGCATCAAAAGTTGGTTAGGTTACCAAGAAACCCTAATCATTAGTGCTTTGGTTATCTATTTTTGCTCGGCGCTGCGCCATGCACAGCGCATCCCAAAAAGGGGCATCCGTAGACACCAAAACAGCACCAATCCGATTATGTGACTGCAAACACTGATCGCTTTGACAAACACAGCCCCCAGGGCAGCCCTCAGAGGTCAAACAGTGGTCCTAACCACTTTCATAGCAATTTTGTAAGGTCAGGAAGCAATTTGGCACATTTAGACACTTTGCTCAGTATTCGTCTCACCCAGGGACGAATACTAACTGGAATTCGTCTCACCCAGGGACGAATTCCAAGTTTAACGGGCAAAAAGAAGAATGGTGCCAAGTGGCAGCCCAGGACAGTCAGTTGATGACTCCTGCCTCGCACGCGTGTGTGGGTGGATAGATAGGCCGTTAGAGGACTGTCACAAGGGCGATTATGAGAGCCCAAGTCAATGGAGGACTCCCCTCCCTCATGGGAAGACATGACTGCCACATGGCACCTATGACCAACACATGGCATTTGTGCTTCCCTCTCAAAAGAGACCCCATGGGTCTATAAAAGGTGGGACTTTTCTCACCCAAAAGAGACAGATTGAAGGAGATTTCAAGCAACGAAGTGCTGCCGAGTTGAACACCCACTTGCATCCCCTTTGATTCACCTTCTCACATCCACCAATCTCTTTTGCAAGGGAGGTTGTTGGGTGGCTTTTGGAAGCTTGAATCTGACCCAAATCCAACATATGGACACCTGAATCAACCAATTTGCCGACCCCCCAATCCTAAGAGGTTTTGGGCCCATCCCTAGTGGATTGGCGCCAAGATCAAGTGCCAACGGTGGGAGGCCCACTTGGGCACCCCCGCACTTTCTAAGTTTTATTCCAAAAGCATTCTAGATTATTGTTTCAGGTTGCATATCGTGTTATTCTGTTTGGTTAACTCATAGCTTCAATTTCATAACATTCTGATCAGATTTTATCATGCTTTGTGTCGCTTTGTTGTTTCACTAACTTGCAGGTGGCGATATCGAATTCCCGAGGATAGAGGCCAAATTGGGAGAATCCGACCATCTGGGTCGTCCCAAAATGGCCCCAATTACATAACCCCTCTGTTTGCAGGCGTTTTGCGAGGTCTCGGGATTCGACATTGGAGCAAGCATCGAGTCGGCTTTTCCAACACGAGAAGAATTCGTCCCACCCGGGGACGAATAGCGATCGAGATTCGTCCCGCCCGGGGACGAATTCCGGTTGAAGGCAGATTGGCCGAGCTGTCTCGGTGGCGGTGGCCCTCCGGTAATGTTTTCTGTCCCCTGTCAGGTTTTCGGGCCATTTAGAGTCATTTTACTCTCTGTTTCAGACAAATGTTTGCATGCATCTTTTGGCGATTTTAGAGAACAAACACTTCTTATTTGCAGCAGGTGCTACTGACATCTTCGTTGTTTCTTTGTTCACAGGAGGAGCAGGAGAGGTCAAGGACTCATCGACATCGGCGGCGGCATCATCTTGGCCCGTCCATTTCAAGTGTGGGCACGCGGAAAGAGGAACCTTAAGTCTCGATTGTAGTCAAATTCTTTTAACGCTCCTAGCCCCTGAAAAGGGAGGAGGCGTATTTGTAACGAGAGATCAAGAAAGTTTAATGAAAGGGCTGTGTTTTCTCCATTTGCTTGTGTCTCTTCCAATGCGTTTCTTTCATTTCATGCAATTTACATTTCTAGGACTTAAGCGTATTTGATTTTGAATGCATCGCAATTAGTGTTTCCTTCGCCCGGAATCTCGTGCTTTCACCTTGTAAATAAATCAATTCAAATTTACATACATCATACATTAATACTAGGTCCTTTCTAACTTTGCATAACAATTATAATATTACCAAATTCCATTATATAATAATCCTATAAACAAACTCAGCTCTTTATATAACTAAGCCTCTCAATTTTCTATAAATGAAACTTATCCCATGATTTAATTGATACAATTACTCTTATGTTCTTTTGTAGAAGATTGTTTTTGACCATTATCTCTAACAAAATTCATATTTCAAACTGAATTTATTAATGAAGTAAATATTCTTAGACTTCTCCTCTAACGTATGTTTAAGTGTAATTTAAATGACACATCATTTCGTAGTCATTCAAGCTATGATATCCTAGACATCCTTAGGTAAATGTGATCCAAGATATGTATCGTAAAAATAGTTTTATACTTCCTGAGAGGTCACAGTTTGCTATACATGAATCAACACAAATTTGAACCACAAACCAAATTAATCCCCATTGGTTGCATATACCTCAAAACCTGAGGAAAGCTTAAAATAATACTCACGACTACAACCTAATATAGAAAATGCTTTAATTGTATCAGGGTTATACTTGAGGTTCTACATATGATGTTTAACTATGAATGTGATAACTCTTTCTATAATCACTATACAAGTCTTGTCTAGGGTTCAAATTATATTCAGGCTATGAAATGTGCCACTAGGATGCTCATAAGGGTGCCTATCTAGCACCAATTGGTGGCCTCAAAACACAAGATCAAAATATACCAAATCCAAGGTTTGCTTCTGATTTTCCAAAGTTTCTATGCATATGAAAGGAAAGAGTACTATTCAGACAAGTCGATACATAGGATAACTATGAAAATCGTACGTACAAATTCATCCTTTAGGTTTCCAAGGTATGGTTCACTAAAATATTTGTTCCTTGCATGTAAAATTATAGCCAAATATAGGTATTTGTAGCCAATAACATAATGATGTCCTCCTAATCAGCCAAACATAAGAGGTTTATTGTTGAATACAGCACACACTCTAAAACATCTTTGGTCCACCTAATTTCCATGTGCATTCCTTCTCAAGGGTAGTCTCCATGGAAAAAAATATTTTTTCAACTAGAATGCGACTGAAGCAACTAAGAACTGGGCTATTCTCAACCATCAAATTTGATCATCAATGCTTAGAAACATCGATGATTTTATATATTGCCATAGTTGGCATAGTATAAGGAGTGTGTCAAGACTCTTATTTCTTTTTTAAAATGTTAAAGCTTAAAATATAAACTCCACATAATTTATTTCACCACAAAATCCAAAACATTATCTATTACATACCCTTATACATGACATAAATACCTTATATTTCTAGAAGAGGGTTTGTTTTGGATTTGATCCAAGTTCTTCATGGTATATCGCTCCTTATCATACTTATGTTCTTCCCAAGTGCAATATCCAAGTCTATCAGACTGGTTCACACCTCCCCCTTCTAAACTTTTAAAAAAATTATCCACCAAGTCTATTAGTTCATTAACGCTTATTATTAAAATATCAAAATATCATAACATATATCAGTAATAAACATATATACATTCTTAAATATCTTATTTTAGAATAGTTGTCTAGGGGAGGGTCATGACATGCATATATGACATATATAACTAGAGTGCTTGACAAGAAGCTCATGTTGTAGTTTATATAATTGTACCATGGTAATAAAGCTAATGTCCTCTAAAAATGAATGAATGAAAGTTTATCACCATATTACGTTAGGTCTTGCCAAGTTAATCCATAGGTGTACATATTTTATTACTTATTTAGACACAATCAATTAGGAAGGATCTATATTTTCTCTATCAATGTTAATAACTAGATGATAATGAAACCACGAGATTTCGGGCGAAAGAAACACTAATTGCGATGCAACCAAAATCAAATGCGCTTAAGTCCTAGAAATGTAAAATGCATGAAACGAAAGAGACGCATTAAAACGAGATACAAGCGAATGGAGAAAACACAACCCTTTCATTAAACTTTCTTGATCTCTGTTACAAATATGCCTCCTCACTTTTTCAGGGGCTAGGAGCATTAAAAGAATTTGATTACAATCACTTAATGTTCCTCTTTCCACGTGCCCACGATTGAAATGGACGGGCCAAAATGCTGCCGCCGCTGATGTTGATGAGTCTTTGACCTTTGCTACTCTTCCTGAAAACAAAGAAACAATGAATATGTCAGTAGCATCTGCTGCAAATAAAAGGTGTTTGTTCTCTAAAAATCATCAAAGGTGCATGTAAACACTTGCCTGAAACAAGTAAGTACAGTGAATCCAAATAGCCCAAAAAATTGACAGAAAATAGAAGATCTTACAAGAAAGCCATTACCACTGAAACAGTCGGCTAATCTGCTTTCACCTGGAATTCGTCCCTGGGCAGGACGAATTCTGACTGCAATTCGTCCCTGGGTGGGACGAATTCTTCTGTGTTGAAAAAAGCCGAAGTGATCTGCTCCAATGTCGGCTCTCGAGACCTCCAAAACACCTACAGACAAAGGGGTTATGTAATTTGGGCCATTTTGGGACGACCCAGATGGTCGGATTCTCCCAATTTGGCCTCTATCCTTGAGAATTTGATATCGCCACCTGAAAGTTAGTGAAACAACAAAGCGACACAAAACATACTAGAATCTGATCAAAAGTTATGAAATTGCAGCTATGAGTTCACCAAACAAAATGACACAATATGCAATGCGAACAAATAATCTAGAATGCTAAAAATAATGGAACTTAGGAAGTGTGGGGGTGCCCAGGTGGGCCTCCCACCGTTGGCACTTGACTTCGGAGCCAATCCACTAGGGATAGGCCCAAAACCTCTTAGGATTGGGGGGTCGGCAAATTGGTTGGTTCAGGTGTCCATGTGTTGGATTTGGGTTAGGTTCAAGCTTCCAAAAGCCACCCAAAAACCTCCCTTGCAAAAGAGATTGGTGGATGCGAGAAGGTGAACCAAAAGGGATGCAAGTGGGTCTTCAACTCGGCAGCACTTCGTTGCTTGAAATCTCCTTTAACTTGCCTTTTTGGGTGAGAAAAGTCCCACCTTTTATAGACCCATGGGGTCTCTTTTGAGAGGGAAGCACAAATGCCATGTGTTGGTCATAGGTGCCATGTGGCAGTCATGTCTTCCCATGAGGGAGGGGAGTCCTCCATTGACTTGGGCTCTCATAACTGCCCTTGTGATAGTCTTCTAATGACCTATCTATCCACCCACACACATGTGCGAGGCAGGAGTCATCAACTGACTGTCCTGGGCTGCCACTTGGCACCATTTTTCTTTTTTCCCGTTAAACTCAGAATTCGTCCTACCTAGGGACGAATTCAGAATTCGTCCCTGGGTGAGACGAATTCAGAATTCGTCCCTGGGTGAGACGAATTCCAATTAGTATTCGTCCTTGGGTGAGACGAATAGTGAGCAAAGTTTCCAAATGTGCCAAATTGCTTCCTGACCTTACAAAATTGCTATGAAAGTGGTTAAGACCACTGTTTGACCTCTGAGGGCTGCCCTGGGGGCTGTGTTTGTCAAAGCGATCAGTGTTTGCAGTCACGTAATTGGATTGGTGCTGTTTTGGTGTCTACAAATGCCCCTTTTTGGGAGGCGTTGTGCATGGCGCAACATCGAGCAAAAAAATAGATAACCAAAGCACTAATGATTAGGGTTTCTTGGTAACCTAACCAACTTGTGATGCCCCAAGCATGGAAAGGGCATGCATTCTTGAATCTTTGCTTCTGACGAGCTAAGGAGTTTGATTTAAAGTGTTAACCTGTTTTGGTGAGGTGTGACTTGAACTTAGACATTGATCAGTCATGAATAGGCGAAGGGCATTTTATCCATAAGGGAACCTTGTGTTCATGATTCATGAAATGCCAAGTGTTTGATTGATTTGATTGTTGCTTGTTTACTGCCCCAAGCAGGAGCGTGATTGTCTTTGTCAATGATTCTTTGAATGCATGTCATTTTCCTTAATTGGGTGTGTGATTGTTGATTGGTGACTAAGTGTGACTACCCCCTCAAGCGACGAATCGATGAGGGAATGACCTTCGTGAGCAAAGCGACGAGTCGCTTGACCCAATATGACTTGTGCAAGGGTGCCTTTAGAGGGTTTACCATTAAGCATGTGCAATTTTTCCAACATTTGGACCTATTTTTGGTGGGTGTTAACCCTTTTGGTGATGCCGTAATGAGGTGAAATCATCAAAAATCTAACTTCCCGTGGAGCGGTCCGGCTATTATAGCCTTCTTGGGGAAGTAGGAGAGTGATAATTTGAACCCCGACATCGATTTTGTTTGCCCAGAGGTTAAGTGCAAGAGCACTTGTGTCTGGCAATGTTTATTGCTGTTTATTTTTGTTGAATTTTGTATTGTTTTTGTTGTTTTTTGTGACGCGTTTGGAGATGCAATTATCGAAAATCCGTCTTCCGTGGAGTGGTCCAGCTATGGTAGCCTTATTAGGGAGTATGATAGTGAAAATTTGTGACTCCAATGTCTATTTTGTATGCCCTTGTTGTCAGGTGCAGTAGCACTCTTGTCGGGCAATTTTATTGTTTGTTTTTAGTGCATTTTTAGTCATTTTTTGATGTTTTTGAAGTGCTGGCCTGAATTCGTCCCTGGGTGGGATGAATTCCAGCTGGAGAATTTGTCCCTGGGTGGGATGAATTCTAGCTGGAGAATTTGTCCCTGGGTGGGACGAGCGCTAATCAGAGCGCTCATCCCAGTCAAGGATGAATTCCAGTGCAAAAGGCCTATTTAATGGCCAAAAATTGATTTTGGGCTCATTTGCGTCATTTTTTTCTTGTGATTTTGGAGCTCTGGGTGGAGGAGGTAATTCTACGAAGCGAAGCACTGTTGGAATTCTCTCTGCCATCATGAGTGCACAAACTAGTTTGAACGGCGGAGCCGAAGCGAAACCTGTAAGTGTCCCTAGAGTTTATTTTTGCTTTTATTTGATGTAATTGTTTTTGTGTTGACGCTTTTCAAAATTTTAAGATTTGAACTTTTAAACTTAGATTAGAACAACTGATATTTAGTGTACACTAAACGTAGTTCAAAACGTAAGTAAAAGATTTTATTTTTTTAACTGAACCTTAGGATAAACTGAATGTAAACCCCAAGAGTCCATGTTTTTTTTTTTTTTTGAATTTTTGTGATGTTTTTGTTTAACAGTTAAGGTTAGAAACCCTAGAACTGTAAATTTGATTTGTTTGTTTTTGTTGATTTATCAGTTAAGGTTAGAAACCCTAGAACTGTAAATTTGATTTGTTTGTTTTTGTTGATTTATCAGTTAAGGTTAGAAACCCTAGAACTGTAAATTTGATTTGTTTGTTTTTGTTGATTTATCAGTTAAGGTTAGAAACCCTAGAACTGTAAATTTGATTTTTGATTTTTTTTTTTTTTTTTTTGTGTTTGTGTTGTTTTTTGTTTTGCAGGTTGTTAGGAGCCGGTACCGTGTACCCGCTGCTTTTACTGAGGCACGGTTGGCATTGACCGATGATGACTGGGAATGGCTTGATGCCCTTGGGCTCAAGCAGGTGGCTCGACTGGAGCCTGTGGTCCCGGATCAGGCCTATCTGATGGCCTTGATCAAGCTTTGGGATCCGTAGACCAATACTTTCCATCTCCCGATAGGGGAGATGACTGTGACTCTTGAGGACGTCTATCGACTGCTTCGAATTTTGATAGATGGTCTGCCTATTAGGACATCGCCATTTGATCAATGGACTACTATACTTACAAGATGTTTTGGGCATGGGGGGGAGCTGGGTGTAGCAAACCTAGTGGAGACAGCCAAGGTGGATTGCCAGGCTGGTGGGATTTTGGTTAGCTGGTGGCAGGAGAGGGGGTGTTAGGAGTGAGGCACGCATTCTTGATGGGCCTCATTTCTAACATTCTTCTCCCTGATTCGTCAGGCGCGAGGTTCCCGTGGAACCTATTGGATTTGGTGTGGCAGTTGGTAGAGTGCCCGATAGAGGCACCGTTGATTCTGAGATGGGGATAGACTTTGTTGGCACAGCTCTACGAGGAGCTGTATGGGGTCCGTTGTCGACAGCGGAAGGGTGTTAGTTGCAATTTTTTGTTGCAGTGCTGGGGTTGGCAGCACACAGCTGTTGAGAGGCCTATCGGGTTACCGTGGATGACTCGAGCGATGATGGAGGATGAGGAGATTGGTTATGCAGTTTTGTGGCGGCGGTCTACGGAGCAGGGGCAGAGTCGGCGATGGGCAGGTGCCGTTGAGCACTACACTGAGGCCTTTTCTCGGCTCACTCCAGGGGAGGTGTTTTGGCATCCCTATCGGGACTGTCCAGCCTGGCCTGAGGCTGGAGAGTGGCTCCGACGGGTACGCAGGGAGCGGTGGTTGACTGGGTGGCACGGGACGGAGCATGAGTTCTTTTCATACGGCCGGGTTACACGATAGTTCGGTGTTCTCCAGGGGTTGCCTAGTGAGCCCGTGGTCTATCGAAGGCGGGGAGATGAGAGGGGGTTAGAGCCATCGGTCACTACACCATTGGGCGAGGAGTTCGATGCAGTGATTGGTGTCCCAGACGTGGATGACGTCGGGACTACCATCGAGTATGACTCGTGGTGGGTTTTACGGCGATGGAGAGGAGAGGGGCCACTGGGAGGCACGGAGGCGGTAGTGGAGGATGTTGAGGTAGCAGGGTGTGATTGGGGGGCTCCATTGGATGACGCGGACATGGTTGATGTGGGTGATGAGGCTATAGACTTGGGCGTTCCGGATCAACCGGACATGCAGGACGTGGAGGAGCAGGGGGAGCCCGAGCAGGGTGCTGCTCCGGCGAGTCCTGTGCATCCGGCAGTTATAGAGGAGATGGAGTCTGAGATACGTGCTAAAAATGTGTGATTGACAGAGCTACTATGGATATGGGATCTAGAGTTGGGGGATGCAAGGCGGGAGCTGGGGGACGCGCTGTGGGAGAGGGATCTCCTACGGGCCCAGCTAGCAGAACGGGATAGGGTTTTGGCACAGCGCGATGATGCATTGTCTTACTATCATCGACGAGAGGCAGAGTGGTGTCTACACCGGATAGACTTGGAGAGGGAGGTCATCCGTCTTGGTGGGTGGCTACCTGAGCCTTCGGTCAGTGGATCTTCATGGCGGACGAGGGATAGTCTGACTGAGCAGTCAGCATCATCTCGTCGCAAGCGGTTAGATGAGGGAGGTGGTAGTAGGCATGATGCAGGGGTTGGCAGTAGCCGCCCTGCAGGGTCCCATAGGACCCACACCACGAGGGGTAGTTCCCGTCGCACCGATCCTGCATGATCATGTTGGTGGACGCCTTAGGTTGGGTTTTTGGGTATGATTTCGGGGTTTGAGGACCATTTTTGTAGCCTGCGGGCATATTTTTGGCGATATATATATATATACCGGTTTTATTGTGTTTTTTACGTGTGATGTTTTATATTTGTTATGCGTGATGGCTAATTACTATGGATGTATGTATGATTATCTTTTTTTGATGGATTCAGATGTTATGATGAGTGCAAGTGTTTTTGATTTTTTTTTATGTGATATGCAAAGTGAATGAATGGAATTTTGTGATGATTGGTTATGGCACCATAGGCTGTTTAAGATGCTTTTTTTTCTTTTTAGGCGATTGTTATGGTGTATGACTCTTGTATGGATATATGTGGTTTTCTATTTTTGTATTTTTTGATGGTATTATAAGGATGATAAGCAACGCAGATGGTTTAGGAATGTATGTAAGGTTTTTTGAGATTCAGACAGTTTTAACTCACTATCCATGACTATACTTTATCTTACAAGACTTTTGGACAAGGTATGAATCATACTTGTTTTTGACCAAGTTATTTTACATCTCTGTGTGTGCAATTGAGTTCATTTAGTGGTATTTGTTAGGATACCGCCAGTGCTAGATGGGATTTCAACCGAACCTGTACTAAGGATCACCTAATTAGCTCCATGGATTCCTTTGTTTTATGTACTAAGATTAATCTACGATGTAATCCAAGATTCCATAAGCTAGCTCATCCACATGCAAACATTGATCTGTACGCAAGTTAATGTGACAGATATATCGTCATGCGGGAGGTTAAATTCGTTACCGATAGGCTATCAACCAAATTGGTACTGAAGCTTGCCTTATGACCTATAGAATGCTGAGAGTTCCAGGGATTCAAGTTCAACTCCCTTCTTTTCTTCAATTGTATTGGGATACTTGCTCATTTGTAGTGATGATATCACTATTTATTTTGATTTTTTTTTCTTTCGAGCAAGGGATTGGGGATATGGAGTGACGAAAATCACTATTGTTTTTGCCTTTTGATGTGTGCACTGTAGGTTGTCAAATTTTGGATTTTTGACATTTTGCAAATTTTTGGTGTTTTGCAACTATTGAGAACTTTAGGGATTCTTAGGGAATTGTGTAGGGAGGATGCTTGTCCTTTTTCCAAATTGCATCATTCTAGGGGTCATTCGCACAGGGGGATGATCAAGATAACCGTTTCGCTTGTGGTAACCTAGATTACTTTGCAGGTTTCATCTTTCGTTCACACAACTTGGGAATTTTTAATGTTTTAATTTGTGTTGGGATGTTACGTAACAAGGTGTATTTCAAGAATGACTCTACCTTCGTAAAATCTATTCGATTTGATACATTACATGGTTAAAGAGGAAAATGATGACTGAATCACTGAAACTCTTGGTACATTTAAAGACCACTGACCGTAGTGTGGTAAAAGTTATGCATGGTGTTTTTGTTGTTTTTGTAAAATGGAACTATGCGGAACAAGATGGACTAGCAGAGCAATTGCAGCCTATGGTGCCTTTGACCTATACAACCACAAATATGCAATGTATGGATGCAATGCTTAATGCAGCTACATATTTTTGTACTTTTGATGGATTGATTTTGTGAATGTGAATATGAGGTGCTAGAGGAACTCTCTATTGATGAATTTGACTTGAGTTTGGTGACCAAGCGATTACGATAATCGTTGGAGCTTTTTAGGTTTGACCAAGTGATTGCGATAATCCTTGGAGCTTTTTGGTGTGACCAAGTGATTGCGATAATCCTTGGAGATTTTTGGGTTTTGCCCAAGTGATTGCGATAATCCTTGGAGCTTTTTGGTTTTGACCAAGTGATTGTGATAATCCTTGGAGCTTTTTGTGGTGACCAAGTGATTGCGATAATCCTTGGAGCTTTTTGTTTTGAAAAAGTGATTGCGATAATCCTTGGAGCTTTTGGATTGACCAAGTGATTGTGATAATCCTTGGAGCTTTTTGTGGTGACCAAGTGATTGCGATAATCCTTGGAGATTTTTGTTTTGACTAAGTGATTGCGATAATCCTTGGAGCTTTTGGATTGACCAAGTGATAGCGATAATCCTTGGAGCTTTTGGATTGACCAAGTGATTGTGATTATCCTTGGAGCTTTTTGAGGATATGGCTTTCTTAGATGTGGAATGGTCACAAATGACTGATATTCAAGGGTTTTGTTTCCTTGATACCATCAAGAGAAGCTAGCCGGTATGTCCCGGGTCCTATTATGCTATCAATGACATATGGACCTAACCAATTTGCCACGAATTTGTCCCTCATGTGGGACGGCAAACTAGAGTTTTGTTGGTTTTCCTTCAGAACCAAATCACCAACCCAAAAGTCTCTTAGGTGAACTTTCATGTTGTATGCTTTCTTAAGTCGCTCTTGATAGATACGTAAGTGCTCAAGAGCATTAACGCGTCGTTCATCAAGCAACGTAAGTTGGTCTAACCGGGCCTGCCGCACAGTGTTATCATCGATGAACTCCTGCATTGATATGCGTAGGGAAGGAATTTCCAACTCGAGAGGCATTACTGCCTCTGAGCCATACACGAGCGAAAACGGAGTTGCCCTAGTGGGTGTCCGAATGCTAGTGCGATAAGCCCAAAGGGCAAGTGGGATTTGTATGTGCCAATCCTTATGACTGTCTGCGATTGTCTTTTTAAGGATGGCGACTAGTGTTTTGTTTGATGCCTCTGCTTGCCCGTTTGCTTGCGGATAATAGGGCGTTGAAAAGCTGTGCTAAATTTTGTACTTTGTGGTCAAAGCACGCACGTCTTTGTTCTTGAATGATGGCCCATTATCTAAGATTATTTTGGATGGAATACCAAAATGACATATGATGTTATGCAAGATGAACTCCACAATGCGGGGTCCTTTCGTTGAGGTTAACGGAATTGCTTCCACCCATTTGGTAAAATATTCTGTGGTCGTTATGATAAACGTGTGACGGCCTGATGATGCAGGGGAGATCTTTTTGATTAGATCGAGGCCCCACTACGAAAATGGCCAAGCAGACTGAACTGTCTGTAGGGCTTGGGAAGGTACGTGCATCAAATTGGCATGATGTTGACACTTCACGCACTTCTTGACATACTCACAACAATCTCGCTCTAAAGATGGCCAATAATAGCCTATGCGGAGAATGCGCTTTGCAATGGCCATACCACTGAAGTGGCCGCCACATGTATCGTCGTGCACTTGGGCGACTGCCCAAGTAGACTCTTGCTTGGTCCAAACAGCGAAGAAGAATTCCGTCATAGCTTCGACGATACAAAATGTCTCCTATCAAGACATACTTAGCCGCTTTTTTCTTGAATGTTCGTTTTGCGGCATGCATCAATCCAAAGGGAAGATTACCTAACTTGAGGTAGTATCTTATGGGTAAATACCAGTCCTGTTGATCAGAAACCTCAACAGTATGAACAACCAATCCCTTTCGAAGTTCTTCCCTAACAAATTCTGAATGGGATAGAACTTGTAAGAATAGCATTGTGTTGCTATTAATCGGAGTGGGGGAGAACAAGGACCCCCAGTTGGCATGTTTCAGACGATCTCGGATTCGAAAGAACTTATCCGAGGATGGTTCAATCTGGATCATGTGGATTCTTGGCGTCAAGTCTGAGCTTGCGCGCTCTATCATGGATTGCGATAAGGTTTTGACTTGAATAGTTGTCATATCACCGAAAAGGTCTTACGGGATTAGTGACCCCAAAGAGGCCATTGTGTCCGCAAAATGATTCAATGATCGAGGGAGTGCCTCGATGTCATACCACTCAAGTTTTGCCAAGAATTTGTCCACGAGGGATTTATAGGCCTTCAGAACTGGGCATTTGCATTGATATACCCCTTTGACTTGATTGACTATTAACAGTGAATCACCAAAGATATTCAATCGTTTGATGTTCATGGTGATTGTTGTTTGAAGACCTAGGAGCAAGGCTTCATATTCCCGCATTATTGTTGGTGCACTTGGAAGTTTAATTTAAATGACAGGGGGCATTGGAGTGCCCTACGAGTGTGAAGAATACAATTCCTGCGTGACCACCTTGCTCACATTTAGAACCATCGAAGAATAGGGTTATGTCGGCCTGTGACTCAGGCTCATTAGAATCTGGCGATTCTGAGACATGGAAGACCCCATCATCGGGTAGTTCTATGACCAGAGGCTGATCGTCTTCAAGAGGATCTTCTGCTAGTTGATTGGCTATGACTTGTACTTTGATATATTTTTGTCCGATGAATTCAATGTCAAATTCCATCAACAACATGATCCATTTCGCCGTGCGACTACTATGATAAGTACAACTCATCATGTATCGCAATGGATTCTCCTTAGACACAACATACGTAGTGTTGCTTAGCATGTAGTGGCATAGCTTTTTGGTAGCAAACACCACTACCAAGCAGAGTTTCTCAACGTATGCATAGTTAAGTTCGTAACTGACTAGGGTGCGGCTAAGATAGTAAGTAGCCTGTTCTTTGTGAAGTTCATTCTTTTGGGCTAGCATGGCACCCAGTGCCACCTCAGTAGCTGAGATGTATAAGTAGAATGGCACTCCTGGTCTAGGTGGTGCCAATACCGACGGCGAAGCCAAGTATTGTTTGATTTCGTCAAAGGCTGACTGGCACTCGTCATCCCAGTGAAATGTAACTCCCTTGTGCAATAATTTGTTCATGGGTCGGCATTTGTCAGATAATTGCACTATGAAGCGTTTAATCGACGTGACCTTTCCTTGCAGACTTTTGAGCTACTTGATAGTAGTTGGGGGAGCCATTTCAAGGATTGCCTTGACTTTCTTTGGGTCCACTTCAATGCCTCGTTTTGAGACTATAAAACCCAAGAGTTTTCTAGATGTGACGCCAAATACGCACTTCTTGGGATTCAGTCTGACCTTATGCTCTATGAGGCGATCGAGGATCTTGCTTAAGTCACCGAGATGATCTGAGCACAAAATAGACTTGGCTAACAAATCATCCATGTAATCTTCCATAGTTTTGTGCATGTAATCATGGAAGATATATGTCATTGCATGTTGGTAGGTAGCGCCAGCATTTTTAAGGCCAAAAGGCATGACCTTATAACAAAATGTCCCCCAAGGCGTTGTGAACGCCGTTTTAAGTTGGTCTTCAGGATTGATACAAATTTGGTTGTATCCTGAGAAGCCATCCATTAGGGAGAGCATTTCATGACCTACTGTAGCGTCTACTAGCGCGTAGATGCTTGGCAAGGGGAAATCATCCTTAGGACTCACTTTGTTTAGGTCTCAAAAATCGGTGCATATGCGAATCCTCCCGTCGGGCTTCTTGACGGGAACCATGTTGGACAGCCATGGCGGATAATCCATGCAGATGACAAACTATGCATCCAACAACTTTTGTAATTCATCTTTGACCATCAAGGCCACTGTTGGGTGCATCTTGCGTAGTTTTTGCTTTACGGGCTTGATTGTCGGATCAAGCGTTAAATTATGTGTGACTAGCTATGGGTCTAGTCCCGACATGTCTCTGTATGACCATGCAAAAACCTCCTTCTTCACTTTGAGAAGGGTAATGTAATTGGATTGCTCTTCGAGGGAAAGACTTACCCCCAGTTTGATAATCTGTGGATTCGTTGGGTCTAAACCGATGTCTACGTCAATTGTTTCTTCGACTGACATGTGGGATCCTTCCTCCAACTGATGTGGAGTCGGGAACAAATGGATATCATTGGATGAGTTTAAATCTACTTTTGGAACCTCGGGTCCCTCTTCAGCTTGAAAAATTTCTTGAGTTGTCCTTGGGGTCAAATGAGGCATTTCATCGAAAGGCCAGTACTCTGATGGTGATAAAGGTGAATTGACGTGATCCCAGTCGATGGCATCTATGTCTAGATGTAATGACCATGTTGGATAGGCCAAATTGCGGATGGGTGTGGTCAAATCAATGGAGATCATGTGGATGAAATGAATTTGGTCTCCAGAACCGCAGGTGTGATAGCTCTATTCTTTTAGATGCTCCCTATACTCTGGATCTGGCTCTACGTGAACGGGCACGAATGGATCTTCCCTAGGTGCGAATTCATCCCTATTTACGAAAAGGATGGCAGGGTCTTTTATCAGAACTGGTGTCATGATGGGATCTCGAGGTGGACGATGGTCATCTTGAATTTGGAGCCATGGATCCAATACTTGGTCCCACCTTGCAGGGTCTACCCACAATTCATGCCCTAATCGTATGCCCATCTGTCCCATTAGATCTTCATGGGTTAAAGCATGGTGATGTCATCGCGCATGTCTGAGATAGTCCATTTCAGTCTCATCTTCTGAATCACTTTTGAAGACCCAAAAATGTTCATCCTCTTCAGCAACTGTTGCTTGCGGCATTGAGGATCCTCCTTGTTCCAGCAAGTTAATCTGGTCCCATTGTGGTTGTTCCACTCTTGGTGGAGGGACCTGATTCTCTTGATGCTGTGTTGTTTTGTCTGGAATCTCTAAGGGGAAAAGCTTCAGAAAGATGTCCGACAGCTGTTGGTTTTCTCTTTGAGGACCACTGTCTAAAATTTTGCCTCTCTCTAGAAAAGGAGAGGAATTACTACTGTTTCCAGGGGTGTTTTTTGACCATGGGAGGTAGTCTCCCAATGTGTATTCTGTATTTGGATTGGCATAAGGGTCTAATGCCAATCCCCCCTTGTTGCCTATTTCTAGGCCTTGCATATTTTCAACCAAGATGTCTAATGGCAGGGGATGGTTGAACCCTACCCCTGACTTGTCATATGGCATCTGATATCTTGGTTGGCAAAGGATCCGCATCCCTTTCTCATATCTCGCCTAGCCCGTATCCATGCCAATTGCATTGGCCGAGATATTTTAGGGCAAAATCCGGGTTTGACAGATAGTTGATGTTTTCAACAAAAGGCTCTTCGTCTGCTTCCTTTTGTTGGCATGGTTCAAGACCATGATCAAGGCCCCCATACATGAAATTTGTCTAGTTTGGAGGGTAGCCTAGAGGAACAATTGTCCCTATGGGAAGGCAAGGTCTTCCCATGTCTTGTACTGACTCCAATGTTGGTGTCGCCACAACATTTTGTAGCAAATATTCCCCCAAGCCCGTACTGGCCATTTCAACAGTGATTGTTGATGATTGGGTGGGAGGAAATGGTAGTCCTTCTTGACTCCATTCCATGTTTGGTGTTTCAAGAGTCTTAGTTTCTATTGTGCTAGGTGTTTTCTCTATTGATACCATTGAGATTGTAGGCAACATTTCTTCCAAGGGTTTAACCTCTTCCACGATCTGTTTTCCCTTGTCCTTCTGTTGGGCCATGATAGGTGGCGTTGATGATGAAGGAGCAGGTGATGAAGTCTCACCTGGCTGGGATTTTGCCTTGTTGGTCACCGATGGTGCTCGCGGTATTGGACCCCGTTTAGATGGATTTAACTGGAAATCCAAATGTGTTGAAGGGAGGGTCGATTGAGGCATGAATTGTACCGCATTGCAATACTTAAAGGGCTCTAAGTCCATTGGGACTACATGTATTTCTCCTTCATAAGCATACTTTAAGCATTGGTGGGCGATCGAAGGGACACACTTCATGTCCCTGATCCAAGGCCACCCTAGCAGTATATTATAAGCCATCTCACCTTCCAACACATGGCACAATGTAGGTATTGTCTTTTGTCCTACCTGGACAGGCAGAACAACGGTGTCGACTGTCGATCATATTGCATCGTTGAAAGCTCACAGTGTGTACGTGGAGGCTGTGATGTGAGAGGCTGGCAGCTTCAAATGTTTTAAGGCTGCAGTGGTAATGATGTTACTGGACGAGCCAGTTTCTACCAACACTCTCTTGTACGAGATCTCGTTGACCCGTGCGATAATGTGCAGGGGTGGATCTGCCATGTCATTTGATATTGTTTTGACTTCGTCTTCTCTGAATGTGATGACCGGCTCCGTACATTGTTTCACATGTCCCACGAAGTTGTTGAAAGAATTTTCTTCGTGAGGCTGTAATTTGATGACTTTTAAAATGTCCATAAGAGCTTCCCTATGGGGTGCTGACTGTTGAATAATCTCGTAAATGGACAACCTAGCCGATGTGGTCCGCAAACTCTGCGTGAGTTTGGTTCGTATCATGACCTCAGGTCTAGGCGGGGGCAATTGTGTTGGGCATTGTTGAGGCTACGATGTTGTCGAAACTTCCCTTGTAGCTACCTCAGGTGTAACTGTTGGGTACCTTCTGTTCCTTGTTACTATGCTAATATGAAAGCACGAGATTCCGGGCAAAGGAAACACTAATTGCGATGCAACCAAAATCAAATGCGCTTAAGTCCTAGAAATGTAAAATGCATGAAACGAAAGAGACGCATTAAAATGAGATACAAGCAAATGGAGAAAACACAGCCCTTTCATTAAAATCTCTTGATCTCTATTACAAATACGCCTCCTCCCTTTTCAGGGGCTAGGAGCGTTAAAAGAATTTGATTACAATCACTTAATGTTCCTCTTTCCACGTGCCCACGATTGAAATGGACGGGCCAAAATGCTGCCGCCGCTGATGTTGATGAGTCTTTGACCTCTGCTGCTCTTCCTGCGAACAAAGAAACAACAAATATGTCAGTAGCATCCGCTGCAAATAAAAGGTGTTTGTTCTCTAAAATCATCAAATATGCATGTAAACACTTGCCTGAACCATTAAGTACAGTGAATCCAAATAGCCTAAAAACCTGACAGAAAATAGAAGATCTTACCAGAAAGCCATTACCACTGAAACAGTCGGCTAATCTGCCTTCACCTGGAATTCGTCCCTGGGCAAGACGAATTCTGACTGCAATTCGTCCCTGGGTGGGACGAATTCTTCTGTGTTGGAAAAGCCGAAGTGATCTGTTCCAATGTCGGCTCTCGAGACCTCCAAAACACCTGCAGACAGAGGGGTTATGTAATTGGGGCCATTTTGGGACGACCCAGATGGTCGGATTCTCCCAATTTGGCCTCTATCCTCGGGAATTTGATATCGCCACCTGCAAGTTAGTGAAACAACAAAGCGACACAAAACATACTAGAATCCGATCAAAAGTTATGAAATTGCAGCTATGAGTTCACCAAACAAAATGACACAATATGCAATGCGAACAAATAATCTAGAATGCTAAAAAGAATGGAACTTAGGAAGTGCGGGGGTGCCCAGGTGGGCCTCCCACCGTTGGCACTTGACTTCGGAGCCAATCCACTAGGGATAGGCCCAAAACCTCTTAGGATTGGGGGTCGGCAAATTGGTTGGTTCAGGTGTCCATGTGTTGGATTTGGGTCAGGTTCAAGCTTCCAAAAGCCACCCAACAACCTCCCTTGCAAAAGAGATTTGTGGATGCGAGAAGGTGAACCAAAATGGATGCAAGTGGGTCTTCAACTCGGCAGCACTTCGTTGCTTGAAATCTCCTTCAACCTCCCTATTTTGGGTGAGAAAAGTCCCACCTTTTATAGACCCATGGGGTCTCTTTTGAGAGGGAAGCACAAATGCCATGTGTTGGTCATAGGTGCCATGTGGCAGTCATGTCTTCCCATGAGGGAGGGGAGTCCTCCATTGACTTGGGCTTTCATAATCGCCCTTGTGACAGCCTTCTAACGGCCTATCTGTCCACCCACACACGCGTGCGAGGCAGGAGTCATCAACTGACTGTCCCTGGCTGCCACTTGGCACCATTCTTCTTTTTGCCCGTTAAACTCGGAATTCGTCCCTACCGGGTGGACGAATTCAGAATTCATCCTTGGGTGAGACGAATTCTAATTAGTATTCATCCCTGGGTGAGACGAATAGTGAGCAAAGTGTCCAAATGTGCCAAATTGCTTCCTGACCTTACAAAATTGCTATGAAAGTGGTTAAGACCACTGTTTGACCTCTGAGGGCTGCCCTGGGGGCTGTGTTTGTCAAAGCGATCAGTGTTTGCAGTCACGTAATCGGATTGGTGCTGTTTTGGTGTCTACAGATGCCCCTTTTTGGGAGGCGTTGTGCATGGCGCAACACCGAGCAAAAATAGATAACCAAAGCACTAATGATTAGGGTTTCTTGGTAACCTAACCAACTTGTGATGCCCCAAGCATGGAAAGGGCATGCATTCTTGAATCTTTGCTTCTGACGAGCTAAGGAGTTTGATTTCAAGTGTTAACCTATTTTGGTGAGGTGTGACTTGAACTTAGACATTGATCAATCATGAATAGGCGAAGGGCGTTTTATCCACGGGGGAACCTTGTGTTCATGATTCACGAAATGCCAAGTGTTTGATTGATTTGATTGTTGCTTGTTTACTGCCCCAAGCAGGAGCGTGATTGTCTTTGTCAATGATTCTTTGAATGCATGTCGTTTTCCTTAATTGGGTGTGTGATTGTTGATTGGTGACTAAGTGTGACTACCCCCTCAAGCGACGAATCGATGAGGGAATGACCTTCGTGAGCAAAGCGACGAGTCGCTTGACCCAAGATGACTTGTGCAAGGGTGCGTTTAGAGGGTTTACCGTTAAGCATGTGCAATTTTTCCAACATTTGGACCTATTTTTGGTGGGTGTTAACCCTTTTGGTGATGCCGTAATGAGGTGAAATCATCGAAAATCTAACTTCCCGTGGAGCGGTCCGGCTATTATAGCCTTCTTGGGGAAGTAGGAGAGCGATAATTTGAACCCCGACATCGATTTTATTTGCCCAGAGGTTAAGTGCAAGAGCACTTGTGTCCGGCAATGTTTATTGCTGTTTGTTTTTGTTGAATTTTGTACTGTTTTTGTTGTTTTTTGTGACGCGTTTGGAGATGCAATTGTCGAAAATCCGTCTTCCGTGGAGCGGTCCGGCTATGGTAGCCTTCTTAGGGAGTATGATAGTGACAATTTGTGACTCCAATGTCTATTTTGTATGCCCTTGTTGTTAGGTGCAGTAGCACTCCTGTCGGGCAATTTTATTGTCTATTTTTAGTGCATTTTTAGTCATTTTTTGATGTTTTTGAAGTGCTGGCCTGAATTCGTCCCTGGGTGGGATGAATTCCAGCTGGAGAATTCGTCCCTGGGTGGGACGAGCGCTAATCAGAGTGCTCATCCCAGTCAAGGATGAATTCCAGTGCAAAAGGCCTATTTAATGGCCAAAACTTGATTTTGGGCTCATTTGTGTCATTTTTTTCTTGCGATTTTGGAGCTTCGGGAGGAGGAGGTAATTCTGCGAAGCGAAGCGCTGCTGGAATTCTCTCTGCCATCATGAGTGCACAAACTGGTTCGAGCGGCGGAGCCGAAGCGAAACTCGTAAGTGTCCCTAGAGTTTATTTTTGCTTTTATTTGATGAATTGTTTTTGTGTTGACGCTTTTCAAAATTTTAAGATTTGAACTTTTAAACTTAGATTAGAACAACTGATATTTAGTGTACACTAAACGTAGTTCAAAACGTAAGTAAAAGATTTTATTTTTTTAACTGAACCTTAGGATAAACTGAATGTAAACCCCAAGAGTCCATGTTTTTTTTTTTTTTTTGAATTTTTGTGATGTTTTTGTTTAACAGTTAAGGTTAGAAACCCTAGAACTGTAAATTTGATTTGTTTGTTTTTGTTGATTTATCAGTTAAGGTTAGAAACCCTAGAACTGTAAATTTGATTTTTGATTTTTTTTGTGTTTGTTTTTGAATTAATCAGTTTAAGAATATAATCCTTAGGACTGAAAATTTGATTTTTGATTTTTTTGTGTTTGTGTTGTTTTTTGTTTTGCAGGTTGTTAGGAGCCGGTACCGTGTACCCGCTGCTTTTACTGAGGCACGGTTGGCATTGACCGATGATGACTGGGAATGGCTTGATGCCCTTGGGCTCAAGCAGGTGGCTCGACTGGAGCCTGTGGTCCCGGATCAGGCCTATCTGACGGCCCTGATCAAGCTTTGGGATCCGTGGACCAATACTTTCCATCTCCCGATAGGGGAGATGACTGTGACTCTTGAGGACGTCTATCGGCCGCTTCGGATTTCGATAGATGGTCTGCCTATTAGGACATCACCGTTTGATCAGTGGACTGCTATACTTACGAGATGTTTTGGGCATGGGGGGAGCTGGGTGTAGCAAACCCAGTGGAGACAGCCGAGGTGGATTGCCAGGCTGGCGGGATTTTGGTTAGCTGGTGGCAGGAGAGGGGGGTGTTAGGAGTGAGGCACGCATTCTTGATGGGCCTCATTTCTAACATTCTTCTCCCCGATTCGTCAGGCAGAGGTTCCCGTGGAACCTGTTGGATTTGGTGTGGCAGTTGGCAGAGTGCCCGATAGAGGCACCGTTGATTCTGAGATGGGGACAGACTTTGTTGGCACAGCTCTACGGGGAGCTGTATGGGGTCCGCTGTCGATAGCGAAAGGGTGTCAGTTGCAGTTTTTTGTTGCAGTGCTGGGGTTGGCAGCACATAGCTGTTGAGAGGCCTACCGGGTTACCGTGGACGACTCGGGCGGTGATGGAGGATGAGGAGATTGGTTATGCAGTTTTGTGGCGGCGGTCTACGGAGCAGGGGCGGAGTCGGCGATGGGCAGGTGCCGTTGAGCACTACACTGAGGCCTTTTCTCGGCTCACTCTGGGGAGGTGTTTTGGCATCCCTATCGGGACTGTCCAGCCTGGCCTGAGGCTGGAGAGTGGCTCCGACGGGTACGCAGGGAGCGGTGGTTGACTGGGCGGCACGGGACGGAGCATGAGTTCTTTTCGTACGGCCGGGTTACACGACAGTTCGGTGTTCGCCAGGGGTTGCCTAGTGAGCCCGTGGTCTATCGAAGGCGGGGAGATGAGAGGGGGTTAGAGCCACCGGTCACTGCGCCATTGGGCGAGGAGTCCGATGCAGTGATTGGTGTCCCGGACGTGGATGACATCGGGACTACCACCGAGTATGACTCGTGGTGGGTTTTACGATGATGGAGAGGAGAGGGGCCACTGGGAGGCATGGAGGCGGCAGTGGAGGATGCTGAGGTAGCAGGGGGTGATTGGGGGGCTCCATTGGATGACGTGAACATGGTTGATGTGGGTGATGAGGCTGTAGACTTGGGCGTTCCGGATCAGCCGGACATGCAGGACGTGGAGGAGCAGGGGGAGCCCGAGCAGGGTGCTGCTCCGGCGAGTCCTGTGCGTCCGACAGTTACAGAGGAGATGGAGTCTGAGATACATGCTAAAAATGCATGACTGACAGAGCTACTACGGATACGGGATCTAGAGTTGGGGGATGCAGAGGGAGCGGGGGACGCGCGGGAGAGGGATCTCCTGCGGGCCCAGCTAGCAGAGCGGGATAGAGTTTTGGCACAGCGCGATGATGCATTGTCTTACTATCATCGACGAGAGGCAGAGTGGTGTCTGCACCGGATAGACTTGGAGAGGGAGGTCATCCGCCTTGGTGGGCGGCTACCTGAGCCTTCGGTCAGTGGATCTTCACGGCGGACGAGGGATAGTCTGACTGAGCAGTCAACATCATCTCGTCGCAGGCGGTTAGATGAGGGAGGTGGTAGTAGGCATGATGCAGGGGTTGGCAGTAGCCGCCCTACAGGTCCCATAGGACCCACACCATGGGGGGTAGTTCCCGTCGCACCGATCCTACGTGATCATGTTGGTGGACGCCTTAGGTTGGGTTTTTGGGTATGATTGTGGGGTCTGAGGACCATTTTTGTAGCCTGCGGGCATATTTTTGGCGATATATATATATATATACCGGTTTTATTTGGTTTTTTACATGTGATGTTTGATTTTTGTTATGCCTGATGGCTAATGACTATGGATGTATGTATGTTTATGTATTTTGATGGATTCAGATGCTATGATGAATGCAAGTGTTTTTGATTTTTTTATGTGATATGCAAAGTGAATGAATGGAATTTTTTGATGATTGGTTATGGCACCATAGGCTGTTTAAGATGCTTTTTATTGTTATGGTGTATGACTCTTGTATGGATATATGTGGTTTTCTATTTTTTTATTTTCTGATGGTATTATAAGGATGATAAGTAGCGCAGATGGTTTAGGAATGTATGTAAGGTTTTCTGAGATTCAGACAGTTTTAACTCATTATCCATGACTGTACTTTATCTTACAAGACTTTTGGACAAGGTATGAATCGGACTTGTTTTTGACCAAGTTATTTCACATCCCTGTGTGTGCAATTGAGTTCATTTAGTGGTATTTGTTAGGATACCGCCAATGCTAGATGGGCTTTCAACCGAACTTGTACTGAGGATCACCTAATTAGCTCCACGAATTCCTTTGTTGTATGTACTAAGATTAATCTACGGTGTAATCCAGGATGCCATAAGCTAGCTCATCCACATGCAAACATTGATCCGTACGCAAGTTAATGTGACAGATATATCGTCATGCGGGAGGTTTACTTGTTACCGATAGGCTATCAACCAAATTGGTACTGAAGCTTGCCTTATGACCTATAGAATGCTGAGAGTTCCAGGGATTCAAGGTCAACTCCCTTCTTTTCTTCAATTGTATTGGGATACTTGCTCATTTGTAGTGATGAGATCACTGTTTATTTTGATTTGTTTTTCTTTCGAGCAAGGGATTGGGGATATGGAGTGACGAAAATCACTGTTGTTTGTGCCTTTTGATGTGTGCACTGTAGGTTGTCAAATTTTGGAGTTTTGACATTTTGCAAATTTTTGGTGTTTTGCAACTATTGAGAACTTTAGGGATTCTTAGGGAATTGGGTAGGGAGGATGCTTGTCCTTTTGCCAACTCTCAGCATTCTAGGGGTCATTCGCATAGGGGGATGAGCAAGATAACCGTTTCGCTTGTGGTGACCTAGATTACTTTGCAGGTTTCATCTTTCGTTCACACAACTTGGGAATTTTTAGTGTTTTAATTTGTGTTGGGATGTTATGTAACAAGGTGTATTTCAAGTATGACTCTACCTTCGTAAAATCTATTCGATTTGATACATTACATGGCTAAAGAGGAAAATGATGACTGAATCACTGAAACTCTTGGTACATTTACAGACCACTGACTGTAGTGTGGTAAAAGTTATGCATGGTGTTTTTGTTGTTTTTGTAAAATGGAACAATGCGGAACAAGATGGACTAGCAGAGCAATTGCAGCCTATGGTGCCTTTGACCTATACAACCACAAATATGCAATGTATGGATGCAATGCTTAATGCAGCTACATATTTTTGTATTTTTGATGGATTGATTTTGTGAATGTGAATATGCGGTGCTAGAAGAACTCTCTATTGATGAATTTGACCAAGCGATTGCGATAATCGTTGGAGCTTTTTAGGTTTGACCAAGTGATTGCGATAATCCTTGGAGCTTTTTGGTGTGACCAAGTGATTGCGATAATCCTTGGAGCTTTTTGGGTGACCAAGTGATTGCGATAATCCTTGGAGCTTTTTGTTTTGACCAAGTGATTGTGATAATCCTTGGAGCTTTTTGTGGTGACCAAGTGATTGCGATAATCCTTGGAGCTTTTTGTTTTGACCAAGTGATTGCGATAATCCTTGGAGCTTTTGGATTGACCAAGTGATTGTGATAATCCTTGGAGCTTTTTGTGGTGACCAAGTGATTGCGATAATCCTTGGAGCTTTTTGTTTTGACCAAGTGATTGCGATAATCCTTGGAGCTTTTTGTGGTGACCAAGTGATTGCGATAATCCTTGGAGCTTTTTGTGGTGACCAAGTGATTGCGATAATCCTTGGAACTTTTTGAGGATATGGCTTTCTTAGATGTGGAATGTTCGTAAATGACTGATATTCAAGGGTTCTGTTTCCTTGATACCATCAAGAGAAGCTAGCCGGTATGTCCCGGGTCCTATTATGCTATCAATGACATATGGACCTAACCAATTTGCCATGAATTTGTCCCTCATGTGGGACGGCAAATTAGAGTTTTGTTGGTTTTCCTTCAGAACCAAATCACCAACCCGAAAGTCCCTTAGGTGAACTTTCATGTTGTAAGCTTTCTTAAGCCGCTCTTGATAGATACGTAAGTGCTCGAGAGCATTAACGCGTCGTTCGTCAAGCAACGTAAGTTGGTCTAACCGGGCCTGCCATGCAGTGTCATCATCGATAAACTCCTGCATTGATATGCGGAGGGAAGGAATTTCCAACTCGAGAGGCATTACTGCCTCTGAGCCATACACGAGCGAAAATGGAGTTGCCCCAGTGGGCGTCCGAATGCTAGTGCGATAAGCCCAAAGGGCAAGTGGGATTTGTATGTGCCAATCCTTATGATTGTCTACGACTGTCTTTTTAAGGATGGCGACTAGTGTTTTGTTTGATGCCTCTGCTTGCCCGTTTGCTTGCGGATAATAGGGTGTTGAAAAGCTATGCTGAATTTTGTACTTTGTGGTCAAAGCACGCACGTCTTTGTTCTTGAATGATGGCCCATTATCTGAGATTATTTTGGATGGAATACCAAAATGACATATGATGTTATGCAAGATGAACTCCACAATGCGGGGTCCTTTCGTTGAGGTTAACGGAATTGCTTCCACCCATTTGGTAAAATATTCTGTGGCCGTTATGATAAACGTGTGACGGCTTGATGATGCAGGGGAGATCTTTCCGATTAGATCGAGGCCCCACTACGAAAATGGCCAAGCATACTGGACTGTCTGTAGGGCCTGGGAAGGTACGTGCATCAAATTGGCATGATGTTGACATTTCACGCACTTCTTGACATATTCGCAACAATCTCGCTCTAAAGATGGCCAATAATAGCCCATGCGGAGAATGCGCTTTGCAATGGCCATACCATTGAAGTGGCCACCGCATGTACCGTCATGCGCTTGGGCGACTGCCCAAGTGGACTCTTGCTGGTCCAAACAACGAAGAAGAATTCCGTCATAGCTGCGACGATACAAAATGTCTCCTATCAAGACATACTTAGCCGCTTTCTGCTTGAATGTTCGTTTTGCGGCGTGCGTCAATCCAAAGGGAAGATTACCTAACTTGAGGTAATCTCTTATGGGTAAATACCAGTCCTGTTGATCAGAAACCTCGACAGTATGAACAGCCAATCCCTTTTGAAGTTCTTCCCTAACAAATGCTGATTGGGATAGAACTTGTAAGAATAGCGTTGTGTTGCTATTAATGGGAGTAGGGGAAAACAAGGACCCCAGCTTGGCACGTTTCAGACGATCTCGAATTCGAAAGAACTTATCCGAGGATGGTTCAATCTGGATCATGTGGATTCCTGGCGCCAAATCCGAGCTTGCACGCTCCATCGCGGATTGCGATAAGGTTTTGACTTGAATGGTTGTCATATCACCGAAAAGGTCTTGCGGGATTAGTGACCCCAGGGAGGCCATTGTGTCCGCAAAATGATTCGATGATCGAGGGAGTGCCTCGATGTCATACCATTCAAGTTTTGCCAGGAATTTGTCCACGAGGGCTTTATAGGCCTTCAGAACTGGGCATTTGCATTGATATACCCCTTTGACTTGATTGACGATTAACAGCGAATCACCAAAGATGTTCAGTCTTTTGATGTTCATGGCGATTGTTGTTTGAAGACCTAGGAGCAAGGCTTCATATTCTGCATTATTGTTGGTGCACTGGAAGTTTAATTTAAATGACAGGGGCATTGGAGCGCCCTGCGGTGTGAAGAATACAATTCCTGCGCCACCACCTTGCTCACACTTGGAACCATCGAAGAATAGGGTTATGTCGGCCTGTGACTCAGGCTCATCAGAATCTGGCGATTCTGAGACATGGAAGACCCCATCATCGGGTAGTTCTATTGTCAGAGGCTGATCGTCTTCAAGAGGAGCCTCTGCTAGTTGATCGGCTATGACTTGTCCTTTGATAGATTTTTGTCCGATGAACTCAATGTCAAATTCCGTCAACAACATGATCCATTTCGCCGTGCGACTACTATGATAAGTACGACTCATCATGTATCGCAATGGATTCTCCTTAGACACAACATACGTAGTGTTGCTCAGCATGTAGTGGCGTAGCTTTTTGGTAGCAAACACCACCGCTGCAGCGAGTTTCTCAACGTATGCATAGTTAAGTTCGTAACTGACCAGGGTGCGGCTAAGATAGTAAGTAGCCTGTTCTTTGTGAAGTTCATTCTTTTGGGCTAGCATGGCACCCAGTGCCACCTCAGTAGCTGAGATGTATAAGTAGAACGGCACTCCTGGTCTAGGTGGTGCCAATACCGGCGACGAAGCCAAGTATTGTTTGATTTCATCAAAGGCCGATTGGCACTCGTCATCCCAATGAAATGTGACCCCCTTGTGCAATAATTTGTTCATGGGTCGGCATTTGTCAGATAATTGCGCTATGAAGCGTTTAATCGACGCGACCTTTCCTTGCAGACTTCTGAGCTGCTTGATAGTGGTTGGGGGAGCCATTTCAAGGATTGCCTTGACTTTGTTTGGGTCCACTTCGATGCCTCGCTTTGAGACTATAAAACCCAAGAGTTTTCCAGATGTGACGCCGAATACGCACTTCTTGGGATTCAGTTTGACCTTATGCTCTATGAGGCGATCGAGAATCTTGCTTAAGTCACCGAGATGATCTGAGCGTAAAAGAGATTTGGCTAACAAATCATCCATGTAATCCTCCAAAGTTGTGTGCATGTAATCATGGAAGATATATGTCATGGCACGTTGGTATGTAGCGCCAGCATTTTTAAGGCCAAAAGGCATGACCTTATAACAAAATGTCCCCCAAGGCGTTGTGAACGCCGTTTTGAGTTGATCCTCAGGATTGATACGAATTTGATTGTATCCTGAGAAACCATCCATTAGGGAGAGCATTTCATGACCTGCTGTAGCGTCTACTAACGCGTCGATGCTCGGCAAGGGGAAATCATCCTTAGGACTCGCTTTGTTTAGGTCTCAAAAATTGGTGCATATGCGAATCCTCCCGTCGGGCTTCTTGACGGGAACCATGTTGGACAGCCATGGCGGATAATCCACGTAGATGACAAATTGTGCATCCAACAGCTTTTGCAATTCGTCTTTGACCATCAAGGCCACTGTTGGGTGCATCTTGCGTAGTTTTTGCTTTACAGGCTTGATTGTCGGATCAAGCGTTAAATTATGCATGACTAGCTGCGGGTCTAGTCCCGGCATGTCTCTGTATGACCATGCAAAAACCTCCTTCTTCTCTTTGAGAAGGGTAATGTAATCGGCTTGCTCTTCGGGGGAAAGACTTACCCCCAGTTTGATAATTTGTGGATTCTTTGGATCTAAGCCGATATCTACGTCGCTCGTCTCCTCGACTGACATGTGGGATCCGTCCTCCAACTGATGTGGAGTTGGGATCAAATGGATATCATTAGCTGAGTTTAGGTCTACGTTTGGAACCTCGGGTCCCTCTTCAGCTTGAAAGACATCCTGAGTCGTCCTTGGGGTGAAATGAAGCATTTCACCGAAAGGCCAGTACTCTGATGGTGATAAAGGTGAATTGACGCGATCCCAGTCGATGGCATCTATGTCTAGATGCAATGGCCATGATGGATCGGTCGGATTGCGGATGGGTGCGGTCAAATCAATGGAGACCATGTGGATGGAATGAATTTGGTCTCCAGAACCGCGGGTGTGACGACTTGATTCTTGTAGATGCTCCTTATACTCCGGATCTGGCTCTACGGGAATGGGCATGAATGGATCTTCCCTAGGTGCGAATTCATGCCTATGTGCGAAAAGGAGGGCAGGGTCTTTTCTCGGCACTGATGTCATGATGGGATCTCGAGGTGGACGATGCTCATCTTGAATTTGGAGCCATGGGTCCAACACTTGGTCCCACCTCGCTGGGTCTACCCACCATTCATGTCCTAACAGAATGCCCATCTGTCCCATTAGATCTTCATGAGTTAACAAGCAGTGATGTCGTCGCGCATGTCTGAGATAGTCCATCTCGGTTTCATCTTCTGAATCACTTTCGAAGATCCAAAATTGTTCATCCTCTTCAAGAACTGTTGCTTGCGACGTTGAGGATCCTCCTTGTTCCAGCAAGTTAATCTGGTCCCATTGCGGTTGTTCCACTCTTGGTGGAGGGACCTGATCCTCTTGATACTGTATTGTTTCATCTGGAACCTCTAAGGGGAACAGCTTCAAAAAGATGTCCGACAGTCGTTGATGTTCTCTTTGAGGATTACTATCCGAACTTTCACCTCTCTCTAGCAAAGGAGAGGGATTACTGCTATTTCCAGGGGTGTTTGTTGACCATGGGAGGTAGTCTCCCAATGTGTATTCTGTATTTGGATTGGCATAAGGATCTTGTGCCAATCCCCCATTGTTGCCTATTTCTAGGCCTTGCATATTCTCAACCAAGATGTCTAATGGCAGGGTATGGTTGAACCCTACCCCCGACTTGTCATATGGCATCTGATATCTTGGTTGGCAAAGGACTCGCATCCCTTGCTCATATTTACCTAGCTCCGTATCCATGCCAATTGCATTGGCCGAGATATTTTAGGGCAAAATCTGGGTTTGACAGATAGTTGATGTTTTCAACAAAAGGCTCTTCGTCTGCTTCCTTTTGTTGGCATGGTTCAAGACCATGATCAAGGCCCCCATACACGAAATTCGTCTGGTTTGGAGGGTAGCCTAGAGGAACAATTGTCCCTATGGGAAGGCGAGGTCTTCCCATGTCTTGTACTGACTCCAATGCTGGCGTCGCCACAACATTTTGCACTAAATACTCCCCCAGGCCCGTACTGGCCATTTCAACAGTGATTGTTGATGATTGGGTGGGAGGAAATGGTAGTCCTTCCTGACTCCATTCCATGTTTGGGGGTTCAGGTGTCTTAGTTTCTGTTGTGCTGGGTGTTTCCTCCGTTGATACCGTTGAGATTGTGGGCAACCTTTCTTCTAAGGGTTTAACCTCTTCCATGATCTGTTTTCCCTTGTCCTTCTGTTGGGCCATGATAGGTGGCGTTGATGATGAAGGAGCAGGTGATGAAGTCTCACCTGGCCGGGATTTTGCCTTGTTGGCCACCGGTGGTGCCTCGCGGTATCGGACCCTGTTTAGATGGATTTAATTGAAAATCCAAATGCGTTGAAGGGAGGGTCGATTGAGGTATGAATTGTACCGCATTGCAATACTTGAAGGGCTCTAAGTCCATTGGGACTACATGTATTTCTCCTTCAAAAGCATACTTTAAGCATTGGTGGGCGATCGAAGGGACACACTTCATGTCCCTGATCCAAGGCCGCCCTAGCAGTATATTATAAGCCATCTCGCCTTCCAGCACATGGCACAGTGTAGGTATTGACTTTTGTCCTACCTGGATAGGCAAAACAACCGTGCCGACTGTCGAGCATATTGCATCGTTGAAAGCTCGCAGTGTGTACGTGGAGGCTGTGATGTGAGAGGTCGGCGCCTTCAAATGTTTTAAGGCTGCAGTGGTAATGATGTTACTGGACGAGCCAGTATCTATCAACACCCTCTTGTACGGAATCCCGTTGACCCGCGCGATAACGTGCAGGGGTGGATCTGCCATGTCATTTGATATCGTTTTGACTTCATCTTCTCTGAATGTGATGACCGGCTCCGTACATTGTTTCACATGTCCCACGAAGTTGTTGAAAGAATTAGCTTCATGAGGCTGTAATTCGATGGCTTTTAAAATGTCCATAAGAGCTTCCCTATGGGGTGCTGACCGTTGAATAAGCTCGTAAATGGACAGCCTAGCCGATGTGGTCCGCAAACTCTGCGTGAGTTTGGTCCGTATCGTGACCTCGGGTCTAGGCGGAGGCAACTGCGTTGGGCGTTGTTGAGGCTGCGATGTTGTCGGAACTTCCCTCGTAGCTACCTCGGGGGCAACTGCTGGGTACCTTCTGTTCCTTGTTACTATGCTAATCATTCCCACAAATCCCTGCGTGGGAAGATCCTGTCGCACCTCGTTAATCTGGAGTGGTTTTGTCTGTGCCTCGTGGGCAGGCAAGGGGTCCTTGAATACCCCCATTTGTTGGTTGTTTGGCGCGATGGGGTTGTCCACGACCAATGTTCTATTGTCGATCAAATCCTCGGACTAGTTCTTTGAATTTCCAGCACCCATTCAAGTCATGTCCTCTGCGCCTATGGAATCTACAATACAATTCTTCTCTGTACCCCCTAGGCTTGGGAATGTTAGGGTCTATAGTTTGAATTTCTGGCAGAGTGACTAAATTTGCCGCTGACAAGCGGTCAAATAAGGAATCCCTAGACTCCGCATATGGGGTGAAATGTCGTCTAGGGCGACGCGGGTAATTTTGCTCCTGTCTTCTATTATCTCTTTCATAAGCAGGAGGCACTGCCTGGTAATTAGCCTTTTGGGGCTGCGTTTCTTGCACAGGCACGGGAACATTTATCGCAACTTGGTTGACTGCAGCGTGTTGTGGTTGCGTTGTCCCGATTTTAGTGGTTTTATTCCACTCTTTCTTTTTAGGCTTAGCGATTGCGCCTTCACCTATTTTAATCTCTTCTATGACTCTGGCTTGCGCCAAAGCTTCTTCTAAGCTATCGTATTACCACAGCAACAATAGACCGGAGATTGATTTTAAGCAACTTTTTGCGAACATCTGCGTGAGATCAGACATAGGAGGACGGTAGGGTAACTTAGAAAGCAAAGCTCTCCATCGATTCCCATATGCTGCCATTGTTTCCTCCTCAAATTGTTTGAGGCTCGCCAGATCACTCAGTGATGCCTTCTTCCTTGTGTTGAAGGCAAAGCGTTCAAGAAACGCATCTACTAATTGATCTAAGTTGCTTATGCTGTGTTTGGGTAGTTGTGTGAACCAATCCGAGGCAGGGCCTAGCGAATGTGGTTATGAATGTTCTAAGCAACAATGCGTCATTATCTTGGATGCCGAAGCATTGGCTTAGAAATCTTGTAACGTGTTCTTGTGCGTCCTCTTCACCTTTAAAAACTGCCAATTGAGGCAACTTGAAGTGCTCGGGGTAAAGAGGTGTAGGCACTGAGGGATGCACCGGATTACTGCGGAGTTGACGTAATGTGGGTTTTTGATGCCCAACAACTTTTGTTTCCACAGACTCCAAACGCTCCAATAGCGCTTGGTATGCATCGAAAGATTTTATTTCTTCCTCTCTTGTTCGCTCTCGTTGTAAGTTATGATAAACTGGAGGCCTATGGAGGGGTGGCCGAATGGCATCCCTCCTGCCTTGATGGGGAGTTTCAACATATTCCTCTTCTGGTTCATACTCCTCGTAAAATTCTTGAGGAGTCTCTGGGCGAAACCTATGACCCTGATCAAGCCCTCGCTAAAGGTACCCATCATTGTTTCGGGGAGTTGCCTCCCTCTCGGATCTATGAGGTCTTGGAGGCAAAGCTTGATGAGGTCGTGGAGACCTGTCCTGCATTAACGGATTATGTCTCACATATTATTTGGCTCTTTGAATGCGAGGGGTTTGCTCCCTCTCAGGTAATTTATAGCGTAGCTCATCCGCTTCGCGTTGCATGCGCTCTCTATCCAAGCGGTGTTGATACTCTATCTCCTGATGACTTTGTTTAAGCCGCATGATTTGGGCTTGACGGGTGGCATGTTGGGCGACTATCGGGTCAATTTGGTCTACCCTATTTTGCTCAGGAGGTTCGAATGTTCCTCCTATGTGTTTGCCTTGATTTTGATGATCTACAACTTCAAGGGGTCGCTTCCTCTCGTCGAGGTAGGCGGCCTGTACTCGAGGTTCTGGCCTCAAGGGGTGATCATGATGTCCAGCTGGTGCGGAAGCGCAAGGTTCCCGCGTTGTATGTTGTTGTCTTTGAGGAATGCGATGATCTTCCTCGTGCTCCCTCTCATAGGTGTGAAGGGGGCGGGCGGAGTTAGGTCGCCTTATGTAAAGAGCCCTACGCTCTAGATTTTGTCTCTCTATTCTGATGGGAGGTAAAGAAGGGATACCATATCCACGTTGTCCCTCCAAATGGATGGTGTGCCTGTCTAGCGCTTCGTCGCGCCGTGGCCACTCATGTCTAACCTGAGAGGGTGATTCTCTATTTACCTCAAGGTCTACATGTAAGGCGTCCTCTCGAAAGGGGCTGCTTTGAATAGGCATACCCCACCGAGGATTCTGAATTGGATTCTTTTGTAGGTTAGACCGATAAGGCGGTATGACCAAATCCTCAGGACTGAAGCGAAGGCGACTTGTGCCTGCTTCTTGTGTACCTTCCGGAGCTTCTGCCCTTGATTGGGCTTGGCTACGGGTGTACACCATTGCGGTGCTTCTATACTATCTAAACAGATTTTTATCTCTTTTATGATGATTTTTTTTTTTTGTCTACACTAAGCAGAAATGAACACACGCATACGCAAACCGTGATTATCTCTTTTAAGGATTAAATGGTGTGTCCTAAATCGGTTTAGTGCATTTTGATGTTTTGTTTTGTTTTTGTAGGTTTTGAAGATCGTTTAAATGCATTATGACGGCTCATATAACTCCCAAAATGGTCGCCCCTTCAATATACCAACCAGGGCCGATATACCAACCTCTCTATATACCCGCCCTTACGAGAGGGAGACTATAGGTACGTGAGAGCAGAAGGTACGTGGTACGTAGGTGGTACGAAAGGGGGATTGTCCTGTTAATGGCACCTACCATAGAAAACTTATCCTCGCGCGCATGGGAATCACCCCAACGGCACTCGGTCAGTCTTCGTCAGGATTTACGCCTAACAACAGTTGACAATCGAGAAATGGATGCAAAGCTAAGCCAAGGTGGTGATGAACCCACCGTTGGTCTTGCTCAAGGGCTGGGGTCTTACGACCAGCTCCTTGGTTTAAAATTGTTTCGTGATGTGTGTGGGATTCATTTTATTTAGCGAAAATGAAACAAGCATAAATGACTTTCCCTAAGTAATGCAGGATAAAATGAAAACAGTCAAAGAAACAGAAACAAAAATAGAAATTTTAACAGAGATTATAAAAATCCCTACCTCTTCTCTGCCTGCTCCAGTTGCTTCTGAATTTCTGCTCTGAAAATCCGTAGGCGAGAATTCGTCCCTCTGGGAGACGAATTACAGAACAGAATTCGTCCCTCCCAGAGACGAATTTGAATTCGTCCCAGGGTCAGACGAATTGCAGAATAGAATTCGTCCCTGCTAGAGACGAATAGCAGTATGCAACAAAAAAATGTACCTGTCAAGCACAAAACACAAAAATTTAATCAGTTTCTATGATTTTAAAAACCAGGGAACAGGGTCCCACCGTGATCGCCACTGAAAGCACGAGATTTCGGGCAAAGGAAACACTAATTGCGATGCAACCAAAATCAAATGCGCTTAAGTCCTAGAAATGTAAAATGCATGAAACGAAAGAGACGCATTAAAATGAGATACAAGCAAATGGAGAAAACACAGCCCTTTCATTAAAATCTCTTGATCTCTGTTACAAATACGCCTCCTCCCTTTTCAGGGGCTAGGAGCGTTAAAAGAATTTGATTACAATCACTTAATGTTCCTCTTTTCGCGTGCCCACGATTGAAATGGACGGGCCAAAACGCTGTCGCCGCTGATGTTGATGAGTCTTTGACCTCTGCTGCTCTTCCCGTGAACAAAGAAACAACGAATATGTCAGTAGCATCTGCTGCAAATAAAAGGTGTTTGTTCTCTAAAATCATCAAAGATGCATGTAAACACTTGCCCGAAACAGTAAGTACAGTGAATCCAAATAGCCTGAAAAACTGAAAAAAAAATAGAAGATCTTACCGGAAAGCCATTACCACTGAAACAGTCAGCTAATCTGCCTTCACCTGGAATTCGTCCCTGGGCAGGACGAATTCTGACTGCAATTCGTCCCTGGGTGGGACGAATTCTTCTGTGTTGGAAAAGCCGAAGTGATCTGTTCCAATGTCGGCTCTCGAGACCTCCAAAACACCCGCAGACAGAGGGGTTATGTAATTGGGGCCATTTTGGGACGACCCGGATGGTCGGATTCTCCCAATTTGGCCTCTATCCTCGGGAATTTGATATCGCCACCTGCAAGTTAGTGAAACAACAAAGCGACACAAAACATACTAGAATCTGATCAAAAGTTATGAAATTGCAGCTATGAGTTCACCAAACAAAATGACACAATATGCAATGCGAACAAATAATCTAGAATGCTAAAAAGAATGGAACTTAGGAAGTGCGGGGGTGCCCATGTGGGCCTCCCACCGTTGGCACTTGACTTCGGAGCCAATCCACTAGGGATAGGCCCAAAACCTCTTAGGATTGGGGGGTCGGCAAATTGGTTGGTTCAGGTGTCCATGTGTTGGATTTGGGTCAGGTTCAAGCTTCCAAAAGCCACCCAACAACCTCCCTTGCAAAAGAGATTGGTGGATGCGAGAAGGTGAACCAAAAGGGATGCAAGTGGGTCTTCAACTCGGCAGCACTTCGTTGCTTGAAATCTCCTTCAACTTCTATTTTGGGTGAGAAAAGTCCCACCTTTTATAGACCCATGGGGTCTCTTTTGAGAGGGAAGCACAAATGCCATGTGTTGGTCATAGGTGCCATGTGGCAGTCATGTCTTCCCATGAGGGAGGGGAGTCCTCCATTGACTTGGGCTTTCATAACTGCCCTTGTGACAGTCTTCTAACGGCCTATCTATCCACCCACACACGCGTGCGAGGCAGGAGTCATCAACTGACTGTCCTGGGCTGCCACTTGGCACCATTCTTCTTTTTGCCCGTTAAACTCGGAATTCGTCCCTACCTAGGGACGAATTCGGAATTCGTCCCTGGGTGAGACGAATTCCAATTAGTATTCGTCCCTGGGTGAGACGAATAGTGAGCAAAGTGTCCAAATGTGCCAAATTGCCTTCTTGACCTTACAAAATTGCTATGAAAGTGGTTAAGACCACTGTTTGACCTCTGAGGGCTGCCCTGGGGGCTGTGTTTGTCAAAGCGATTAGTGTTTGCAGTCACGTAATCGGATTGGTGCTGTTTTGGTGTCTACATAATCATTCCCACAAATCCCTATGTGGGAAGATCCTATCGCACCTCGTTAATCTGGAGTGGTTTTTTTTGTGCCTCGTGGGCAGGCAAGGGGTCCTTGAATACCCCCATTTGTTGGTTTTTTGGCTCGATGGGGTTGTCCACGACCAATGTTCTATTGTCGATCAAATCCTAGACTAGTTCTTTGAATTTCCAGCACCCATTCAAGTCATGTCCTCTACGCCTATGGAATCTACAATACAATTCTTCTCTGTACCCCCTAGGCTTGGGAATGTTAGGGTCTATAGTTTGAATTTTTGGCGAGTGACTAAATTTTCCGCTGACAAGCGGTCAAATAAGGAATCCCTAGACTCCGCATATGGGGTGAAATGTCGTCTAGGGCGATGCGGGTAATTTTGCTCCTGTCTTCTATTATCTCTTTCATAAGCAGGAGGCACTTCCTGGTAATTAGCATTTTGGGGCTGTGTTTCTTGCACAGGCGTGGGAACATTTATCGCAACTTGGTTGACTGCAGTGTGTTGTGGTTGCGTTGTCCCGGTTTTAGTGGTTTTATTCCACTCTTTCTTTTTAGGCTTAGCGATTGTGCCTTCACCTATTTTAATCTCTTCTATGACTCTGGCTTGCGCCAAAGCTTCTTCTAAGCTATCGTATTGCCGCAACAACAATAGACCAGAGATTGATTTTAAGCAACTTTTTGCGAACATCTGCGTGAGATCAGACATAGGAGGACGGTAGGGTAACTTAGAAATCAAAGCTCTCCATCGATTCCCATATGCTGCCATTGTTTCCTCCTCAAATTGTTTGAGGCTCGCCAGATCACTCAGTGATGCCTTCTTCCTTGTGTTGAAGGCAAAGCGTTCAAGAAATGCATCTACTAATTGATCTAAGTTGCTTATGTTGTGTTTGGGTAGTTGTGTGAACCAATCCAAGGCAGGGCCTGCGAATGTGGTTATGAATGTTCTAAGCAACAATGCGTCATTATCTTGGATGCCGAAGCATTGGATTAAAAATATTGTAACGTGTTCTTGTGCATCCTCTTCACCTTTAAAAACTTCCAATTGAGGCAACTTGAAGTGCTCGGGGTAAAGAGGTGTAGGCATTGAGGGATGCACCGGATTACTGCGGAGTTGACGTAATGTTGGTTTTTGATGCCCAGTAGCTTTTGTTTCCACAAACTCCAAACACTCCAATAGCGCTTGGTATGCATCGGAAGATTTTATTTCTTCCTCTCTTGTTCTCTCTCGTTGTAAGTTATGATAAACTGGAGGCCTATGGAGGGGTGGCCGAATGGCATCCCTCTTGCCTTGATGGGGACTTTCAACATATTCCTCTTCTGGTTCATACTCCTTGTAAAATTCTTGAGGAGTCTCTGGGCAAAACCTATGACCCTGATCAAGCCCTCGCTGAAGGTACCCATCATTGTTTCGGGGAGTTGCCTCCCTCTCGAATCCATGAGGTCTTGGAGGCAAAGCTTGACGAGGTCGTGGAGACCTGTCCTGCACCAACGGATTATGTCTCACATATTGTTCGGCTCTTTGAATGCGAGGGGTTGGCTCCCTCTCAGGTAGTTTATAGCGTAACTCATCCGCTTCGCGTTGCATGCGCTCTCTATCCAAGTGGTGTTGATACTCTATCTCCTGATGACTTTGTTTAAGCCGCATGATTTGGGCTTGACGGGTGGCATGTTGGGTGACTATCGGGTCAATTTGGTCTACCCTATTTTGCTCAGGAGGTTCGAATGTTCCTCCTATGTGTTTGCCTTGATTTTGATGATCTATAACTTCAAGGGGTCAATTCCCTCTATCGAGGTAGGTGGCTTGTACTCGAGGTTCTGGACTCAAGAGGTGATCATGATGTCCAGCTGGTGTGAAAGTGCAAGGTTCCCGCATTGTATGTTGCTGTATTTGAGGAATGCGATGATCTTCCTCATGCTCCCTCTCATAGGTGTGAAGGGGGCAGGCGGAGTTAGGTCATTTTGTGTAAAGAACCCTACGCTCTAGATTTTGTCTCTCTATTCTGATGTGAGGTAAAGAAGGGATACCATATCCACGTTGTCCCTCCAAATGGATGGTTTGCCTGTCTAGCGCTTCATCGCACCGTGGCCACTCATGTCTAACCTGAGAGGGCGATTCTATGTTTACCTCAAGGTCTACATGTAAGGCGTCCTCTCGAAAGGGGCTGCTTTGAATAGGCATACCCCATCGAGGATTCTAAATTGGATTCTTTTGTAGGTTAGACCGATAAGGCGGTATGACCAAATCCTCGAGACTAAAGTGAAGGCGATTTGTGCCTGCTTCTTGTGTACCTTTCGGAGCTTCTGCCCTTGATTGGGCTTGGCTGTGGGTGTACACCATTGTGGTGCTTCTATGCTATCTAAACAAATTTTTATCTTGTTTATGATGATTTTTTTTTTGTCTACACTAAGCAGAAATAAACACACACATGCGCAAACCATGATTATCTCTTTTAAGGATTATCGGTGTGCCCTAAACTGGTTTAGTGCATTTTGATGTTTTGTTTTGTTTTTATAGGTTTTGAAGAACGTTTAAATGCATAATGAAGGCTCATATAACTCCCAAAATGGTAGCCCCTTCAATATACCAACTAGGCCGATATACCAACCTCTCTATATACCCGCCCTTACGAGAGGGAGACTATAGGTACGTGAGAGCAGAAGGTATGTGGTACGTAGGTGGTACGGAAGGGGGATTGTCCTGTTAATGGCACCTACCATAGAAAACTTATCCTTGCGCACATGGGAATCACCCCAGCGACACTCGGTCAACTTTCGTCAAGATTTATGCCTAACAACAGTTGAAAATCGAGAAATGGATGCAAAGCTAAGCGAATGTGGTGATGAACCCACCGTTGGTCTTGCTCAAGGGCTGGGGTCTTACGACCATCTCCTTGGTTTAAAATTATTGCGTGAAGTGTCTGGGATTCATTTTATTTAACGAAAATGAAACAAGCATAAATGACTTTTCCTATGCAATGCATGATTAAATGAAAATAATTAAAGAAACAGAAATAGAAACAGAAAATTTAACAGAGATTATAAAAATCCCTACCTCTTCTCTACCTGGACCGGTTGCTTCTGAATTTTTGTTTCGAAAAGTTGCAGATAGAAATTCATCCCTTGGTGAGACGAATTACAAAACAGAATTCATCCCTCCCAGAGACGAATTTGAATTCGTCCCAGGGTCAGACGAATTGCAGAACAAAATTCGTCCTTGCTAGAGACAAATAGCAGTATGCAACAAAAAATGTACCTGTCAAGCACAAAACACAAAAATTTAATCAGTTTCTATGATTTTAAACACCAGGGAACAGGGTCCCACCGTGATCACCACTGAAAGCACGAGATTCCGGGTGAAGGAAACACTAATTGTGATGCAACCAAAATCAAATGCGCTTAAGTCCTAGAAATGTAAAATGCATGAAACGAAAGAGACACATTAAAACGAGATACAAGCGAATGGAGAAAACATAGCCCTTTCATTAAAATTTCTTGATCTCTGTTACAAATACGCCTCCTCCATTTTCAGGGGCTAGGAGCGTTAAAAGAATTTGATTACAATCACTTAATGTTCCTCTTTTCGCGTGCCCACGATTGAAATGGATGGGCCAAAACGCTGCCGTCATTGATGTTGATGAGTCTTTGACCTCTGTTTCTCTTCCTACGAACAAAGAAACAACGAATATGTTAGTAGCATCTACTGCAAATAAAAGGTGTTTGTTCTCTAAAAATCATCAAAGGTGCATGTAAACACTTGCCTGAAACAGTAAGTACAGTGAATCCAAATAGCTCAAAAAACTGACAGAAAATAGAAGATCTTACCAGAAAGCCATTACCACTGAAACAGTCGGCTAATCTGCTTTCACCTAGAATTCGTCCCTGGGCAGGACGAATTCTGACTGCAATTCGTCCCTGGGTGGGACCAATTCTTCTATGTTGAAAAAAGCCGAAGTGATCTGTTCCAATGTCGGCTCTCGAGACCTCCAAAACACCTGCAGACAGAGGGGTTATGTAATTGGGGCCATTTTGGGACGACCCAGATGGTAGGATTCTCCCAATTTGGCCTCTATCCTCGGGAATTTGATATCGCCACCTGCAAGTTAGTGAAACAACAAAGCGACACAAAACATACTAGAATCTGATCAAAAGTTATGAAATTACAGCTATGAGTTCACCAAACAAAATGACACAATATGCAATGCGAATAAATAATCTAGAATGCTAAAAATAATGGAACTTAGGAAGTGCGGGGGTGCCCAGGTGGGCCTCCCACCGTTGGCACTTGACTTCGAAGCCAATCCACTAGGGATAGGCCCAAAACCTCTTAGGATTGGGGGGTCGGCAAATTGGTTGGTTCAGGTGTCCATGTGTTGGATTTGGGTCAGGTTCAAGCTTCCAAAAGCCACCCAACAACCTCCCTTGCAAAAGAGATTGGTGGATGCGAGAAGGTGAACCAAAAGGGATGCAAGTGGGTCTTCAACTCGGCAGCACTTCGTTTCTTGAAATATCCTTTAACTTGCCTTTTTGGGTGAGAAAAGTCCCACCTTTTATAGACCCATGGGGTCTCTTTTGAGAGGGAAGCACAAATGCCATGTGTTGGTCATAGGTGCCATGTGGCAGTCATGTCTTCCCATGAGGTAGGGGAGTCCTCCATTGACTTGGGCTCTCATAACTGCCCTTGTGACAGTCTTCTAACGGCCTATATGTCCACCCACACACGCGTGCGAGGCAGGAGTCATCAACTGACTGTCTTGGGTTGCCACTTGGCACCATTCTTCTTTTTGCCCGTTAAACTCAGAATTCGTCCTACCTAGGGACGAATTCAGAATTCATCCCTGGGTGAGATGAATTCCAATTAGTATTCGTCCCTGGGTGAGACAAATAGTGAGCAAAGTGTCCAAATGTGCCAAATTGCTTCCTGACCTTACAAAATTGCTATGAAAGTGGTTAAGACCACTGTTTGACCTCTGAGGGCTACCCTAGGGGCTGTGTTTGTCAAAGAGATCAGTGTTTGCAGTCACGTAATCAGATTGGTGCTGTTTTGGTGTCTACAGATAATAACTAGAGATTTGTATATTCAACTATTCAATAATGGATAGTTTAGAATTACAAGTAAACATTAGAATTTGCTTGAACATGTCACTACATAATTTTTTACCAAGAATAAGGATTTTCAGGTTGAAACGAGTAGTTTATCATAGATTATGTTTTGTTAAAAATATTATTACTATTGTGTTTAAGGTTTAGTTGCATATTTTATAACATTATATACTATCATTTGATTGATTGACATGACTATATACTATCTTAAAGAGTTGTATTTTTATATCTTTGGCTCGATATACTCATGATCATACATTATATTGGTTTCGAAGGGTTCAAGATAGAAAATATATTTTAAAATAAATCCATGCATGTAAATGCTTTATGACTACTAGAGAAGGACTAATACAAGTGAATATGGGTAAGGTATAATTACTAGTTTCAAGTATTTGAGAGGGTAGAAAATTACTATAGCAAATGTTTATGGATTAGAGGTATAATCCCATGGTCTCTCTTAGGTGGGACTCCTCATCCCTATTAACACTAGGTCATGATAAATAAGTTTCTAACATTTTGTATTGTAATGCTCTTCTTTTGGAAATTGTATTTTTAGGGGGTGTCTTTATGACTATAGATCGCTTTGATGCATTTGGTGATAATATTCACCAAATATCTAACATCTAAAAAATAAAATAAAAATAAACATAAAATAGTCATCATATTAAAGATAAAAGTGTATAGATATTCAAAAATATCCAAAGCATGCAAGTAACAAACAAGCTATGATTTCTAACTACAAATATAAATATTCATGTTTATCAATAGCTAGAGCATCTCTAAATTACATGATCTTAAACATATATTGTCTGACATCTTCTAGTTTGATGATGATTTTAAAAGTGCTCTAGTAGATGAAGATAGTAAAGATGATTAGAAATATTATTAGCTTAATTTTTCATTCCAATTTGGTTTTGGATGTTAACTTAGTCCATGCTTGGATGCAAATACATGTCATAGCTTCAAATGCATGTCAAATTCCCTTTCAAACCTATATTTCATTCCTCTTTTAAGGTTAGTCTAAAAATAATGATATTATCTAATACCATACATATATGACTAGACCTCTAGACATATATCTAATGTTGTATTTCACATAATTATACCATGCTATGAGATTTAGTAGATGACTACGGAAGATATCCATTCAAGTTCTTATATTTCTAAAGTTATCACCTTTATCAAAATGATATGTTAGATATTGCCAAGTTTTTACACATGAATATATTTTTTCTTAATTATTTTAGCATGGTCAATGAGTTTCTTTATGATCTTGTTTGTAGTGTCTATCAATGCTGGTGATATTTTCTCATATTTATGATTTTACTTTTACATTGTTTTCTAATTCAAAATGGGATACATATGAATAGATCCAATTTGATGATTACTAGAGCAATAAATATTTTTTAATTAGATAAAGGGTAATTTAGTATTTGAAAAAAACCTTGAAATTTGCTATAGAATGTCACCATATAAACTTATGCCAATAATATTTTTTTCATGTTGAAATGATTGGTTGAAAGTAGATCGTATTTTATCTCCAAACATATTACATTTATTCTCTTCACATATTAGTGGCATATGCTATAAATTTACATATGTCATTTGAATGAATTTCATAAACGTATACCATCCAATGAGTTTTACATATGTGCCTATCAACCTTTTGACCAAGCTCACCATATTGTATTTCTACTCTTATCCTTCTAGTCATGCTAAAGCTAAATACACCTAACAATTAATTTTACAAGTATATTATGGTTATCCTCATTTTCCATCTTGTTGAGAAACTAGGAGATGTACTTTGTTCCATATCATGGGGTATATATACTATATTATATTAAATAAATGAATGAAATGTCCCTGTGAGTGTGGTCTACTAGAAAGGATGCCACTTGCATTAGCGGTGATGTGACCTAGGTTCAATCCCCATGGTGGATGTGTATAAGAATTATTTACTCAATAAATAAATAAATAAATAGATGAAATGCAAGAAAGACCATTGTACTTTAAAAAATTTAGAATTATCAATTTCCTCATGACATCCACTTTAAAATTCATAATTTTCCTATTAGTTTTATCCTTCCACATGTTGTGGTCACTTGATTAGTCAATAATTCCCTATAATAATGTTTGAATGCAATAACCATTTTTAATTTTAAAATTTAAATATATTTTTTATTTTGGATAATGGATTTTATAATTTTTTCTTTAATGTATTGGCGATGAACTAACCATATCTCTCTTAGGTATTTATAGAGCTATATTATTAATTCAAGCATTTTAATATTTACAAACTTTGGGTCTGCTTTCATGTTATGTACTAACCACTTAACTAGATGGTAGCAAGGCACCTCAATATGTAAATCAATTTTAACAAATGTATTAATGTTGAAAGAATCATTTAATATTTAAAATGTTATTGACCACGAGGACAATAATTATTTGTGTTAGCTATCATGTACATCTAGCATTGAGATGCTTTTATATCTTGCATGCATCTATCATCATTAATTAAATAAAACATATAATTAATAAAGCATAGAAAAGGCATACAAGTTGATTTAGTTGCATAGATTAATAAGTATTATTTTTTAACGAAAGATGTTACCACCCTTATATAACAAAAAAAGATTTTTCATATCTTTAAATCCTTAAAAAATAAATGACCATTAAAAAAAATATGTAACACTTATATATGATAATTTTATGAAAAACAATATTTTAAAAATAATAAAATATTAAAAATTAATAATAATTTTTTTTATTTTTGTAAAAAATATTAAATAAATAAATTACACAATAACCAAACAACCACTATTTTTAAAAACTTAAGAATTAAAAAAGATGCTCCAAATCTGGAAGAACCTGAATTTGTCATGAATAAAAGTGTGCAATACCATTTTATCTGGTACTCGATGCAATCTTAGATCTTCCACTCCTCCATGAGTTGCACATTGCTCAAACCGTAACTCTTATAAGTAAGACATAAGACACGAGTAGAGTGGATATAAAAATCTGTTACTTGTAGTGGGAAAATCGAATGTCTAACACATTCACTATGACAAAAATGCTTTCAGGCACAAGGATGAATGCATTGTTGATTGTTTGTGTCTTTACTCTGAGTTATTTGGTGATGATTCCAGTTCCATCTACTGCTCTGTCTTCTTTAGGTGAATTGTTCTACTCGATTCAATAACTTATTCATTTACAAAAACTTTAAATTTTTAAAATATTAAAAAGGATTGATGTTAGTTTAAAATATAATTTTAATATATTTTATTTTATTTATTTATTTTTTAAATAAGGATTTTTTTAATGTTGTTTAGATTGATATTTCAACTTTATTCGTGTTTTTCAAAATGAAATATTAAGTATCATTCAAATTTTCAACTTTTGTCAAGGTAGAGAAATAGATTACCTTGGCTTAGTATTCAATACAGGGATAATTTTTTTTTAAAGAACAAAGCTTTCTATACATGCATGAAAAGAAGGTGTTTGATTTTTTTTTCCTTTACAAAAGTATTATAATAATTTTAAAATATCGAATATTTAATAATAATACCATATCTTATCTCTATAGTTTTAATTTTTATTTCAATTAAAAATAAATTTTAAATTATTTAACGTTTTAATTTTACAGAGAATGTCTATATAGTTTTGATTTTTATTTCAATTAAAAATAAATTTTAAATTATTTAAAGTTTTAATTTTACAGAGAATGTGTTGTTGTCTAGCACAAGCGGAAGGAGCTTGCTTCAGCAGCAAAAGAGTAAGTTTCTTGGTTCTCTATTCTTTAGATATTGTTGGAATTTTTGGGTTTTATTTGTTGTTTATTGGATTTGAATAATATTTTGTTTTTTAAAGATAAATTTTGATTTATTTGAAGGATAAAAATTGAATATAAATAATAAAATTTAAATAATTTTAAATGAATATAAAATCCAAATTTAAACACATATGTTAAATTGTTGTGAATCATTCATGATTTATTATAACTGATATAATATAAAAACCAAATCATATTTTATCTATTTTTTATTCCACTTGGATATGTTTTATTTTGTTTAGGCGAAGCTTGATTGTAACTATTCAGTGAATTGCTCATGATGAATTGGGTTTCGGTTAATCAATTTAATATTTTGTTTCGACTAACAATAGCGCAGAATTGGGTTTTATTTAGAAATTTCGATCATTGTTGTTTTCTCTCCATGATAGTATTTTAAGTAGAATTAATGATCTCCAAAGAAACACATGAAAACTTATAATAACAAGAAAAACAAAACTCATCCGATTTCTTTGTAATCTGTTTCTAATTTTTTCCTTGACATTTTTTGAGCAGGATGCAGTATAAGTTTTAAGAATACTGACTACGGTCCACTAGTAAGCAAGTGCAAAGCTCCTTGTTGTCGGGGATTGAAAGAAGTGGCATGCCCGTATATTGACTACCTAAATGATCTCAATACAGACTGTTCTAACCAGTTTTTCTCTTTCATTAATTCTCGCTTTCCAATTGGTTACTTTTCTGACAACTGTCGTGAAGGTCCGTTAGGATTAGAATGCCACTGTGATGATGGTCCGGAGCGCAGCAGAAAATGTTATGCTACTCCAGTATGATCTATATTCTGAATGATTGTGGGTGTTGTTATACCACCACAACTCTATAAATAAGTGGTCTTTCTGAATAATTTGAAGAGTCAAAACTTTTTTACCTTCATTCACTAGGTATTTGGTTAAAAAATGTGTTTCATACGTACACATGTTTATTAATTAAATAAATTATAAAATAAAGTGAAAATGTATTTTATTATATATGATATAAAAAATAAAATTATATTAATAAAATAGATTAAGTATAATAAAAAAATTTACAAATATTTTATTATATTAATCTTAAAGAATATATCAAAACCCTTATTTATTTATTTATTTTTTATAACAGGTGGACTGCCTAACAAATTCTTCATCTATGGAATGTGCTATCTTCTTTTAAGATGGGTTTTCCCTTAAATTAAATCTCTGCCTTATGTAATGTCACCTTTAACTTATGTTCTTATTTAGTTTGATGAATACTTGACACTACATATGATTTATTATCTATGGAGAACAAATATTTTATATTTTATATCATAATGGTAAGCACTTACCTATATTAATAATTGGTTTGAAAAAAAAATTAAAAAAAAAAAAAAATTACTCATCTCCATTTGGAAAAAGTGTAAAAAATATTTCAATTAAATAGTCAAAATGTGACATTTTTATACAATGTTTTTCTTGGATATGTTGTATATAATAATATTTGACATAATCCATAGTGTGTTTGTAAAATATTAAAAGAGTTGAGTAATTGAGAAAATATTATTCATAAACATATTTCTTTCATATTGTTGTATTAAAGATTCACTTTCTCATATTAATTCCAATGATAGTTAGGTATATTAAGACAAAGTGTATTATTATTTTAAAGGAAATAATTATGTTAAATGCTATAATATAATTACCTTTTTTATTTTATAATTTCATGAGAGTTACATGTTATAATTTTAAACCTATATTCACATATTTGTTGTTCTTGCACAATATGTTCCCTAGGATTTTCATCATGAAATTATAGTGATAATAAATGGTCAAGTTACAAATAGTTGTTTGTTTTTATTCCAATTGAAAATGTGAATATAAATATATTTAATTAGGACATGTGTTAAGCTTTTAATTTTTTTAAAACATCCAATACATAGAAAGGAGAGAGGACAACCCTTTTTATCTAATAATACAAAGTGTTTTAATAACTACAAGATTGATGTAAGCATTATGGGTGGTTCAGTTCTTTAACTTGTTTGATTTAAGGAATTATGCAATGAATTTTAAAGCAATTTATGCTAGAAATATGGAGTTGGTAGTCTTAAAGAATTTCAAATCTATGATAAAATAACCCGTAAGATTTTACTAAAGCTTCCAAAAATAAAATTACCTTTTAATTGATGTGGGAATTTGGGTTTAACTATGACATAATATTTGTAGGTGACATACATGTAATATCAACTATTATGCTCTCATTGAGCAAATTATAGATAAAAAAATTACGACTTTCAAGTGACTGTTATGTTATTTGTTATTAAAAAATAAATTGAAAATATTTTTTTGGATAAGTTTATAATCATGGTATTATATTGAATTTAATGCATCTAGATTTATGATTTCATTTAAATAATGTTATACATGTAAATGCCTTAATGATTATCAAATAAAGATTAACCCTATCTTATAATTACAATGTCTAACTTATGAAAAGAAAATACAAACATACATAATATTATATCATAATCTAATCAACTAAGTAACTAGGGAATCTATAATTTACGTGAGCTCAAACATGCCTTCCATAATTTCCAAGATAGCCTTTTATATCAAGATAATAAAGCTAACTTGAAATCTAATTGGTCTAATTTTTTGATTTGTTTTAGTTTCAAATGTTCAATTAGTCTTGGTCTTAAACTCAATTGCTTATAATTAGTAATTCAAATACAAAATCAGGTCATAGCCTCAAATACATGTTGGAAACCTCTTAGGCATTATTTTTTTAAATGTTTCTTTCAAATAATGCTCTTTAATATCATACACATATTAAAAAGCGCTAAATCTCATTTTAGTGTATGTCATTCTTAAATAGTGTTTTGGGTGTAAGCTTTTTTATAATTTTTTATACCGTTATTTATAAAACCATTGTGCACCATTAACTACCCTTGGGTAATGTAACAGGGGTGATTACCACTTATGAGATAGTTCTTACTGAGTCATCCATCTATCTCCTGAAAAAACTCACTCAATGACTATCTCACCAAAGGACATATCCAATAGGAATTATCCCTCGTTCGTTTGGGTCCCTATGACTATCCTTTGCGTGATATCTCTCTCATATTGGTATATTTTTATCTACTAAAGCTTACCATCACAAGAAATTAGTTACAATAGAATTCTAATATTACTTTCTTTTGGATCACACTTTTAAGTTCCATATTTAAAGTGCCCATTGCAACCCTAAGGGATTATTCCATCACATCTCCATTAGTTCCAATATTAACAATAGGGTCTACCTAGTTTTAATTTGATCATTAAAGTTGATGTGAACTCAGCTACAAGAGACCAAAAAAATGGACTCCAATCACATAACACAAATGCAATATAATGGAAGAAACCTGAAAATTGATACTATTATCATTCTTGAATTCACACCCATTCTCCAAAATATTACAATCATCATATAGCAACCGAAAATCAAATAAACCCTAAAGAAACCTTAAAAACGTCTTTTCCTAAAAATTGCTAAAAATAAAAATGAGTCGGATTACACCCAAATTCTGTGCACACTTCCCTATTACAATAAATAACCTTAATTTAAAATATTAGGTCTCAAATTAAGGTATTAAAAAATATAATAAACTTGTAAAATTCAAAAAAGCCCAAAAAACCTGAGAACCTATTCTAAAAGCTAATTTTGGGACACTACATAGAGGAGTCAGGTACCGAAAACATGTTTTTTGGAGATTTAGGCAAATCAAAGATTTAATTGATGCAGAACACACATGCAAAACCACTTATTAAATTTCAAGGCCAACGGCCGTACGATTCACAATTTATGGCTCCGACAAGGTGCATCAAAACTCCTTCCCAGTCTACAATTACATATCCCAAGTGGTTTCTTTATATATTATCTATTTTATATCATTTAATCAAGTATAGGAAAAACATAAGAGATAATAGTATATTTTTTGCCAAAATAAACTCATTCTTTACAACTTATCAGCTCCTATAACAATAAAATAGTGCTTATATTTTTGTTTCTCAATAATCTACAATATAACATTTGAAATATTACATTCTACAACATCCATTTAGGTTCCTTGTAAATAAATCAATTCAAATTTACATACATCATACATTAATACTATGTCCTTGCTAACTTTGCATAACAATTATAATATTACCAAATTCCATTATATAAGAATCCTATAAGCAAACTCAGCTCTTTATATAACTAATCCTCTCAATTTTCTATAAATGAAACTTATCCCATGATTTAATTGATACAATTACTCTTATGTTCTTTTGTAGAAGATTGTGTTTGACCATTATCTCTAACAAAATTCATATTTCAAACTGAATTTATTAATGAAGTAAATGTTCTTAGACTTCTCCTCTAACGTATGTTTAAGTGTAATTTAAATGACACATCATTTCGTAGTCATTCAAGCTATGATATCCCAGACATCCTTAGGTACATGTGATCCAAGATATGTATTGTAAAAATAGTTTTATACTTCCTGAGAGGTCACTGTTTGCTATACATGAATCAACACAAATTTGAACCACGAACCAAATTAATCCCCATTGGTTGCACATATCTCAAAACCTGAGGAAAGCTTAAAATAAGACCCACGACTACAACCTAATATAGAAAATGCTTTAATTGTATTAGGGTTATACTTGAGGTTCTACATATGATGTTTAACTATGAATGTGATAACTCTTTCTATAATTGAAAGCACGAGATTCCGGGCAGAGGGAGCACTAATTATGCAACATAAGACGAAATGTAACGCTTTAATCCTATGCACAAAAACGAAGAAAGGAGACAATTTGAAAATGAAAGAAAAGATGTAAAGAAATCACAGCCCTCTTTATTCAAATATCTTATCCTCGGTTACATAGACGTCTCCTCCCTTTTTGGGGGCTAGGAGCGTTAAATTCGTATTTGTTACAATATGTGACTTAGTCTTCCTCTTTTCGCGTGCCCACGTTTGAATGGACGGGCCAAGACGATGTCGTCGCTTACGCTGATGAGTCCTTACCTCTGCTGCTTCTCCTGCGAACAAAGAAACAACGAATATGTCAGTAGCACCTGCTTGCAAGTGAAAAGTGTTCGTTCTTCTAAAATCATCAAAATATGCATGCAAACATTTATCTAAAACAGTAAACAAAATGATTCTAAACAGCCTGAAAACTTGACAGAAGACAGAAAATGTTACCAGAAGGCCATTGCCACTGAGACAGCTGGCCAATCTGCCTTCAACTGGAATTCGTCCCTGGGTGGGACGATTTCTGACTGCAATTCGTCCCTGGGTGGGACGAATTCTGGAATTCGTCCCTGGGTGGGACGATCTCTGACTGCAATTCGTCCCTGGGTGGGACGAATTCTTCTGTGTTGAAGAAGCCGACCTGCTGCTGCTCCAATGTCGATTCTCGAGACCTGCAAAACGCCTGCAAACAAGGGGGTTATGTAATTGGGGCCATTTTGGGACGACCCAGATGGTCGGATTCTCCCAATTTGGCCTCTACCCTCGGGAATTTGATCTCGCCACCTGCAAGTCAGTGAAACAACAAAGCGACACAAAACATACTAGAATCTGACCAAAAGTTACGAAATTGCAGCTGTGAGTTAACCAAACATAATAACACAAAATGCAACCTGAAAAAGTAATCTAGAATGCTCTAAAACCTAGAAAGTGCGGGGGTGCCCAAGTGGGCCTCCCACCGTTGGCACTTGATTCCGGCGCCAATCCACTAGGGATGGGCCCAAAACCTCTTAGGATTGGGGGGTCGGCGAATTGGTTGGTTCAGGTGTCCATGTGTTGGATTTGGGTTAGGTTCAAGCTTCCAAAAGCCACCCAACAACCTCCCTTGCAAAAGAGATTGGTGGATGTGGGAAGGTGAACCAAAAGGGATGCAAGTGGGTCTTCAACTCGGCAGCACTTCGTTGCTTGAAAACTCCTTCAACTTTGTATATCTTGGGTGAGAAAAGTCCCACCTTTTATAGACCCATGGGGTCTCTTTTGGGAGGGAAGCACAAATGCCATGTGTTGGTCATAGGCGCCATGTGGCGGTCTTGTCTTCCCATGAGGGAGGGGAGTCCTCCGTTGACTTGGGCTTTGATAAATGCCTTTTGTGAGAGTCTTCTAACGGCCCCTCTGTCCACCTACACACGCGTGCAAGGCAGGAGTCATCAACTGACTGTTCTGGGCTGCCACTTGGCGCCATTTGTCTTTTTGCCCGTTAAGCTTAGAATTCGTCCCACCCAGGGACGGATTCAGAATTCGTCCTGGGGTGGGACGGATTCTATTTTGAATTCGTCCCTGGGTGAGACGAATACTGGGCAAAGTGTCCAAGTGTGCCAAATTGCTTCTTGACCTTACAAAATTGCTATGAAAGTGGTTAAGACCACTGTTTAACCTCTGAGGGCTGCCCTGGGGGCTGTGTTTGTCAAAGCGATCAGTGTTTGCAGTCACATAATCGGATTGGTGCTGTTTTGGTGTCTACAGATGCCCCTTTTTGGGAAGCGCTGCGGGTGACGCAGTGCTTGAGCAAAAATAGATAACCAAAGCACTAATGATTAGGGTTTCTTGGTAACCTAACCAACTTTTGATGCCCCAAGTATGGAAAGGGCATGCATTCTTGAATCCTTGCTTCTGACGAGCTAAGGAATTTGATTTCAAGTATTAACCTATTTTGTTGAGGTGTGACTTGAACTTAGACATTGATCAGTCATGAACAGGCAAAGGGCATTTTTATCCTCAGGGGGAACCTTGTGTTCATGATTCACGAAATGCCAAGTGTTTGATTGATTTGATTGTTGCTTGTTTATCGCCCCAAGCGGGAGCGTGATTGTCTTTGTCAATGATTCTTTGAATGCATGTCATTTTCCTTAATTGGGTGTGTGATTGTTGGTTGGTGACTAAGTGTGACTACCCCCTCAAGCGACGAATCGATGAGGGAATGACCTTCGTGAGAGAAGCGACGAGTCGCTTGACCCAAGATGACTTGTGCAAGGGTGCCTTTAGAGGGTTTACCGTTAAGCGTGTGCAATTTTTCCAACATTTGGACCTATTTTTGGTGGGTGTTAACCCTTTTGGTGATGCCGTAATGAGGTGAAATCATCGAAAACCTAACTTCCCGTGGAGCGGTCCGGCTATTGTAGCCTTCTTGGGGAAGTAGGAGAGCGATAATTTGAACCTCGACATCGATTTTCTTTGCTTAAGAGGTTAAGTGCAAGAGCACTTGTTGTCTGGCAATGCTTATTGCTTTGTTTTTATGTTGCATGTTTTGTTGTTTTTGTTGTTTTTTTTTTGTGACACCATTTGGGGATTAAATTGTCGGCAAAATTTGTCCTCCCATGGAGCGGTCCGGCTATGGTAGCCTTCTTCGGGAGTAGGATAGTGACAATGTAAACCCTGACATCAATTTGCTATGCCAAGAGGTTAAGTGCAAGAGCACTTGTGTCTGGCAATGTTTATTGTTGGTTTTGTGTTGCATTTTTTGTTGTTTTTGTTTTTTTTGTGACATCATTTGGGGATTAAATTTTTGAAATCTCCGGTATGGTTTAGCCTTCTTAGGGAGTAGGATAGTGATAATTTGTAGACCGATGATTTTCATATGCCAAGAGGTTAAGTGCAAGAGCACTTGTGTCTGGAATGTTTATTGCTTTTTGTTGTTTTGATTTTCTTATTGTTTTTGAGTGGGCTTTGACCCATTTTGTGACGTCATTTGGGGATGAAATTGTCAAAATCCGTCTTCTCGTGGAGCGGTCCGGCTATGGTAGCCTTCTTAGGGAGTAGGATAGCGACAATGTAGACCCCGACATCAGTTTTCTATGCCAAGAGGTTAAGTGCAAGAGCACTTGTGTCTGGCAATGTTTATTGCTGTGCTTTTGTGTTACATTTTTGTGATGTTTTTGTTGTTTTTGCTTTCTTGTTTTTTGTATATGTCATGATTTTATCTTATGCATGATGATTGATGAAGATGGATGCATGCTTTGTATGTTGATTTATTTTGATGGATGCATATGCTATGATGAATGCAAATGGTTTTGATTTATATGTGATATGCAGAGATGAAATGGATGAATGGGATTTGTGATGTTTGCTATGCACTATCAGGACTTCGTTTAGAACTCTGTTATTTATGTTTTTGGGTATTTGTGGATTTTTGTGTTTTTTTTTTTGTATTTTTTTGATGGTATTGTAAGGATGAAAAGTAGCGCGAGTTTGGTTTAGAAATGTAGCTAAGGTTTTCCGAGACTCGGAGCGGTTTTAACTCACTAGCCACGACTGTACTTTATCTTACAAGACTTTTGACCAAGGTATGAATCGGACTTGTTTTTGACCAAGCTATTTCACATCCCTGTGTGTGCAATTGAGTTCGTTATTGTGGTATTTATCAGGATACCGCCAGTGCCAGATGGGCTTTCAACCGAACCTGTACTGAGGATCACCTAATTAGCTCCACTAATTCCTTTGTTGTATGTACTAAGATTAATCTGCGGTGTAATCCAGGGTGCCATAAGCTAGCTCATCCACATGCAAACATTGATCTGTACGCAAGTTAATGTGATAGATATATCGTCATGCGAGAGGTTTACCTCCAGTTATCGATAGGCTATCAACCAAATCGGTACTGAGGCTTGCCTTATGACCTTTTAGAATGCTGAGAGTTCCAAGGATTCAAGTTCCACTCCCTTCTTTTCTTCAATTGTATTGGGATACTTGCTCGTTTGTAGTGATAAGATCACTGTTTATTTTGATTTGTTTTTCTTTTGAGCAAGGGATTGGGGATATGGAGTGACGAAAATCACTATTGCTTGTGCCTTTTGATGTGTGCACTGTAGGATGTCAGATTTTGGAGTTTTGACGTTTTGCAAATTTTTTGATGTTTTGCAATTATTGAGAACTTTAGGGATTCTTAGGGAATTGGGTAGGGAGGATGCTTGTCCTTTTGCCAACTCTCAGCATTCTTTGGGTCATTCGCACAGGGGGATGAGCAAGATAACCGTTTCGCTTATGGTGAACCGGATTACTACGCAGGTTTCATCTTTCGTTCACACAACTCAGGAATTGTTTTATGTGTTTTAATTTGTGTTGGGATGTTACGTAACAAGGTGTATTTCAAGTATGACTCTACCTTCGTAAAATCTGTTCGACTTGATACATTACATGGCTAAAGAGGAAAATGATGACTGAATCACTGAAACTCTTGGTACATTCCCAGACCACTGACTGTAGTGTGGTAAAAGTTATGCATGGTGTTTTTGTTGTTTTTGTAAAATGGAACAGTGTGGAACAAGATGGTCTATCAGAGCAATTACAGCCTATGGTGCCTTTGACCTATATGACCACAAATATGCAATGTATGGATGCAATGCTAATGCAACTACATATTTTGTAATTTTGATGGATAGTTTTTGGTGAAGTTGAAGATGAGGTGCGAGAATATGAATTTTATGATGAATTTGAGTATGCCTAGAATTGAGATGCAAATCTTTGTTGTTTTTGATGATTTTTGTTGTTTTGTTTTTTTTTTTTTTTTTACCAAGTGATTGCGATAATCCTTGGGGCTTTTTTTTGGTGACCAAGAGATTACGATAATCCTTGGAGCTTTTTGTTTTTGACCAAGTGATTGCGATAATCCTTGGAGCTTTTGGGTGTGACCAAGAGATTGCGATAATCCTTGGAGCTTTTATCCTGCTTCCCATTTGAGTACCGATGATAATCTTGAGCTTTTGGCAGATGCCCTTGGGTGACCGAGATGCGATAATCCTTGGAGCTTTTTGGAGTTTTGACCAAGAGATTGATTGGATAATCCTTGGAGTTTTTGGGTGACCAAGAGATTGCGATAATCCTTGGAGCTTTTTGGAGTTTTGACCAAGAGATTGCGATAATCCTTGGAGCTTTTGGGTTTTGACCAAGAGATGATTGCGATAATCCTTGGAGCTTTTGGGTTGACCAAGAGATTGCGATAATCCTTGGAGCTTTTGGATTTTGACCAAGAGATTGCGATAATCCTTGGAGCTTTTTGGGTTTTGACCAAGAGATTGAGATAATCCTTGGAGCTTTTTGGGTTTGACCAAGAGATTTCGATAATCCTTGGAGCTTTTTGGGTGACCAAGGGATTCGATTAAATCCTTGGAGCTTTTGGAGTGACCAAGAGATTGCGATAATCCTTGGAGCTTTTTGGAGTGACCAAGGATGAGGTAATCCTTGAGCTTGCTTTTGATACCAAGTGATTGCGATAATCCTTGGAGCTTTTTGGGTGACCAAGGGATTGCGATAATCCTTGGAGCTTTTTGGTTTGGATTATGGTTCTTCAAGGGATAGATGTACCCCCAACTTGATGGTCTTTGCACTTCGGATCCGGCTCTAGAGGTATGGGCATGAATGGATCATCCCTATGCACGGAGATGAGGACAGGGTCCGCCCGCGGCACTGATGTTGCTATGATGTCTCTTGGTGGAAGTTGCTCTTTGTGTGCCCAACGTGGCGGATGTAATGCTTGGTCCCACTGTGGTGGGTTAACGCGCCACTCATGCCCTAGTATTATGTTTATCTGTTGACATGCTTCTTCGATTTTTATGGGATGCCGATGCTGTCTTATGTGATTGTTGTGTGCTATGTCTGTTTCATCCTCACCTTCGGACAATGTGTATAGCTCATCAGAATCTATAGATTCTGAGACATGGAGGACTGCATCATCAGGTAGCCCTACGGTTAAAGGTTGATCTTCTTCGAAAGGAGCCTTATGTAAGTTGGGCCTTGGGAGCTCCAAAATCTTGGTCTCTACCAACTCTAAGTGCTCTAGTGCTTTGCATGTATCGGGAGATTTGAGTTCCTCCTCTTTGGTTGGTTCTTGTTGAGGAACTTGGGGCTTATGGAGGGGTAGCTGGATAGTACCCCCCATGCCTTGGTGGGGATTTTCATCCCGCTCTTCTTCTCGCTCTAATTCCTTAGAGGCTTCTTGATGAATTTCTAAGGGTGGCTCATAAGCCTGGGTGGATGTCTGAGGAAGGCACCCATCATTGGTTATAGGAGCGGCCTCCCGTTCATGTCTAGGAGGCGTCGGGGGTGGTGCTTCAGGAATCGAGAGAGTAGCCTCCCGCTCCTGTCTAGGAGGTGTTGGGGGTAGCGTTTGATGAGGTCGCGATGACCTGTCTTGCACCCATGGGTTGTGCCTCTCATAATGTTTTGTCTTATGTGTGTGAGGGGTTGGAGTCTCCTCAGGTAGTTTATAGCGCAACTTATCTGCTTTGCGCTGCATGTATAAGTCTTCTAACTCCTGACGACCTTGCTCTATGCGTAACTCATCCGCTTCGCGTTGCATGCGCTCTCTATCCAAGCGGTGTCGATACTCTATCTCCTGATGACTTTGTTCAAGCCGCGTGATTTGGGCTTGACGGGTGGTATGTCTGGCGACTATCGGGTCGGTTCGGTCTACCCTATTTTGCTCAGGAGGCTCGAATGTTTCTCTTATGTGTTGGCCTCGATCTTGATGATCTAAAATTTCAATGGGTCGCTTCCCTCTTGTCGATGTAGGCGGCATGTACTTGAGGCCGCATCTGTTTGTTGTCCTCGAGGAATGCGATGATTTTCCTCGTACTCCCTTTCATGTTGGCTCTCCTGCATAGTGTGTTGGAACAACTCATCCTCCTGGCGCTGAAGGTGCTCTTTGTTAATATAGTACAATTCCTCTAAATGTAGTCGCTCTAGTCGCTCTAGCTCAAGTTGCGTGAATTGCATTTGGCGTGCGACGTGCTTGACAGATTCTAAGATGGTTGGTCCTGTCGCCTCATGTCTAGAAGGCCTAGATGCCTCTCCTAGATATTTTTGATCGTAGTGATCCAAGATCTCTATAGGTGACCTCCCTTTGTTGGGGGTAGCGGCATTCCCTCGGGGCTTTGGCCTCGGTGAGTGGTCCCGATAGATAGCAGGTGCGAGAGGCATATTGCTCCTGCATTGTATATTGCTCTCGAGGAAGGTAGGGATCTTCCTCTTGCTCTCTTTCATAAGTGAAAAAGGGATGGACGGAGTTAGTTCGCCCCGTCTGAGGAGCCTTGTGCTCTGGATTTTTCTTTGTAGTCCTGACAACTAGAGGGGGTGAAGGAGGGATAATGTAATCATGTGGTTCCTCCCGTCGAACCCTATGTTGACCTAGCGCTTCATCGCGCGATGACCGCTCATAGCGAGCTTCTAAGGGAGCTCTCCTATGGATGTACCCCTCATGGGAGGGTTTGTGTTGAATGCTATGTTGAACAGGAGTGCCCCTCGAAGAGGTGTCCCTGTAGTCCCTTTCCTTTAAGGTGTGGAGGGGACTGCCTTGTGTGTTAGGTCACCAAGGTGGTATGACCAAATCCTTGGGATTGTAATGGAGGTGACTCGTGCCTCCTGGGACATTCCCCACAGCCTCCGCCCGTGATTGGGCTTGGCTACGGGTGAGCACCATGACGATGTCTCTCTAAAAAAACCCTAAAATTGAAAATGAGTCAGATGGGGCCCAAAATTGGTGTGCGCATCCCTCTTATAGTAGATAAGACAAAAATGAAGTTTCAAGTCCTAGCTCTAAATACATTAGGAGATATTGACATCCGAACAGCTCAAAAAGTGCAAAAAAATGGGCACGCAATTTTAAAACCTAATTTCGGGGCACTAGATGATGGAATTTGGCCCCAAAAATTCTCCCAACCAACTCCCTGTAAAATTTCGTGTCAAACGGAGCTACGGTTGAGAAGTTATGGCCCCGACAAGATGCACTAAAATTTAGAGAAAAATACAAGATTTCCCATTTTTTGTTGGATGGTCCTGCATCACTTATGGGCACATTTGGGGTGATTTTGGGTTGACCAAAGGGTTCATGGACACCTTTGGGGCATTTTGGAGTGACCAAGCGATTACGGGAATCCTTGGAGCTTTTTGGAGAAAATGACAAAATGCGTAGATTTTTATCTTTTGTTTATGATGATTTTTCTTTTTGTCTACACTAAGCAGAAATGAACACACGCATACGCAAACCGTGATTATCTCTTTTAAGGGTTTAAATAGTGTGTCCTAAATTGTTTTAGTGCATTTTGATGTTTTGTTTTGTTTTTGTAGGTTTTGAAGATCGTTTAAATGCATTATGACGGCTCATATAACTCCCAAAACGGTCGCCCCTTCAATATACCAACCAGGCCGATATACCAACCTCTCTATATACCCGCCCTTACGAGAGGGAGACTATAGGTACGTGAGAGCAGAAGGTACGTGGTACGTAGGCGGTACGGAAGGGGGATTGTCCTGTTAATGGCACCTACCATAGAAAACTTATCCTCGCGCGCATGGGAATCACCCCGGCGACACTCGGTCTGTCTTCGTCAGGATTTACGCCTAACAACAGTTGACAATCGGGAAATGGATGCAAATCAAGCCAAGGTGGTGATGAAATCCACCGATGGTCTTGATCAAGGGCTGGGGTCTTACGACCAGCTCCTTGGTTTAAAATTGTTGCGTGGAGTGTGTGAGATTCATTTTATTTAGCGAAAATGAAACAAGCATGAATGATTTTCCCTAAGTAATGCAGGATAAAAATGAAAACAGTCAAAGAAACAGAAACAGAAACAGAAATTTTAACAGAGATTATAAAAATCCCTACCTCTTCTCTGCCTGCTCCAGTTGCTTCTGAATTTCTGCTCTGAAAATCCGTAGGCAGGAATTCGTCCCTCTGGGAGACGAATTGCAGAACAGAATTCGTCCCTCCCAGAGACGAATTTGAATTCGTCTCAGGGTCAGATGAATTGCAGAATAGAATTCGTCCCTGCCAGAGACGAATAGCAGTCTGCAACAAAAAAATGTACCTGTCAAGCACAAAACACAAAAATTTAATCAGTTTCTGTGATTTTAAAAACCAGGGAACAGGGTCCCACCGTGATCGCCACTGAAAGCACGAGATTTCGGGCAGAGGGAGCACTAATTATGCAACATAAGACGAAATGTAACGCTTTAATCCTATGCACAAAAATGAAGAAAGGAGACAATTTGAAAATGAAAGAAAATATGTAAAGAAATCACAGCCCTCTTTATTCAAATATCTTATCCTCGGTTACATAGACGTCTCCTCCCTTTTTGGGGGCTAGGAGCGTTAAATTCGTATTTGTTACAATATGTGACTTAGTCTTCCTCTTTTCGCGTGCCCACGTTTGAATGGACGGGCCAAGACGATGCCGCCGCTTACGCTGATGAGTCCTTACCTCTGCTGCTCCTCCTGCGAACAAAGAAACAACGAAGATGTCAGTAGCACCTGCTGCAAGTGAAAAGTGTTCGTTCTTCTAAAATCATCAAAAGATGCATGCAAACATTTATCTAAAACAGTAAACAAAATGATTCTAAACAGCCTGAAAACTTGACAGAAGACAGAAAATGTTACCAGAAGGCCATTGCCACTGAGACAGCTGGCCAATCTGCCTTCAACTGGAATTCGTCCCTGGGTGGGACGATTTTTGACTGCAATTCGTCCCTGGGTGGGATGAATTTTGGAATTCGTCCCTGGGTGGGACGATTTCTGACTGAATTCGTCCCTGGGTGGGACGAATTCTTCTGTGTTGAAGAAGCCGACCTGCTGCTGCTCCAATGTCGATTCTCGAGACCTGCAAAATGCCTGCAAACAAGGGGGTTATGTAATTGGGGCCATTTTGGGACGACCCAGATGGTCGGATTCTCCCAATTTGGCCTCTACCCTCGGGAATTTGATCTCGCCACCTGCAAGTCAGTGAAACAACAAAGCGACACAAAACATACTAGAATCTGACCAAAAGTTACGAAATTGCAGCTGTGAGTTAACCAAACATGATAACACAAAATGCAACCTGAAAAAGTAATCTAGAATGCTCTAAAACCTAGAAAGTGCGGGGGTGCCCAAGTGGGCCTCCCACCGTTGGCACTTGATTCCGGCGCCAATCCACTAGGGATGGGCCCAAAACCTCTTAGGATTGGGGGGTCGGCGAATTGGTTGGTTCTGGTGTCCATGTGTTGGATTTGGGTCAGGTTCAAGCTTCCAAAAGCCACCCAACAACCTCCCTTGCAAAAGAGATTGGTGGATGTGGGAAGGTGAACCAAAAGGGATGCAAGTGGGTCTTCAACTCGGCAGCACTTCGTTGCTTGAAAACTCCTTCAACTTGTATATTTTGGGTGAGAAAAGTCCCACCTTTTATAGACCCATGGGGTCTCTTTTGGGAGGGAAGCACAAATGCCATGTGTTGGTCATAGGCGCCATGTGGCAGTCTTGTCTTCCCATGAGGGAGGGGAGTCCTCCGTTGACTTGGGCTTTGATAAATGCCTTTTGTGACAATCTTCTAACGGCCCCTCTGTCCACCTACACACGCGTGCAAGGCAGGAGTCATCAACTGACTGTTCTGGGCTGCCACTTGGCACCATTTGTCTTTTTGCCCGTTAAGCTTAGAATTCGTCCCACCCAGGGACGGATTCAGAATTCGTTCTGGGGTGGGACGGATTCTATTTTGAATTCGTCCCTGGGTGAGACGAATACTGGGCAAAGTGTCCAAGTGTGCCAAATTGCTTCTTGACCTTACAAAATTGCTATGAAAGTGGTTAAGACCACTGTTTAACCTCCCGAGGGCTGCCCCGGGGGCTATGTTTGTCAAAGCGATCAGTGTTTGCAGTCACATAATCGGATTGGTGCTGTTTTGGTGTCTACAATAGATCCCTATACAAGTGCTTGTCTAGGGTTGACAAATTATATTTAGGCCTATGAAATGTGCCACCTGGATGCTCATCGAGGTGCCTATCTAGCAACAATTGGTGGCATCAAAACACAAGATCAAAATATACCAAATCCAAGGTTTGCTTCTGATTTTCCAAAGTTTCTATGTCTATGAAAGGAAAGAGTACTATTCAGACAAGTCGATGCATAGGATAACTATGAAAATCATACGTACAAATTCATCCTTTAGGTTTCCAAGGTATGGTTCACTAAAAGCTTTGTTCCTTGCATGTAAAAATATAGCCAAATATAGGTATTTGTAGACAATAACATAATGATGTCCTCCTAATCAGCCAAACATAAGAGGTTTATTGTTGAATACAACACACACTCTAAAACATCTTTGTGAAAGCACGAGATTTTGGGAAAAGGAAACACTAATTATGCAACGTAAGACGAAATGTAACGCTTTAACCTTATGCACAAAAACGAAGAAAGGAGACAATTTGGAAAGGAAAGAAAAGATGTAAAGAAATCACAGCCCTCTTTATTCAAATATCTTATCCTCGATTACATAGACGTCTCCTCCCTTTTTAGGGGCTAGGAGCGTTAAATTTGTCTTTGTTACAATATGTGACCTAGTCTTCCTCCTTCCGCGTGCCCACGATTGCAATGGGCGGGCCAAGATGATGCCGTCGCTGATGTCGATGAGTCTTTAACTTCTGTTGCTCCTCCTGCGAACAAAGAAGCAACCAAGATGTCGATAGCATCCGCCGCAAATGAAAAGTGTTTGTTCTTCTAAAATCATCAAAATATGCATGCAAACATTTGCCTGAAATAGTAATTACAGTGAGTCCAAATGGCTTCAAAACTTGACAGAAGATAGGAAAAGTTACCAGAAGGCCACTGCCTCTGAGACAGCTAACCAATCTACCTTCAAATGGAATTCATCCCTGGGCAGGATGAATTCTGACTGCAATTCATCCCTGGGTGGGACGAATTCTTCTGTGTTGAAGAAATCGACCTGTCGCTGCTCCAATGTCACATCCCGAGACCTGCAAAACGCCTACAAACAAGGGGGTTATGTAATTGGGGCCATTTTGGGACGACCCAGATGGTTGGATTCTCCCAATTTGGCCTCCACCCTCGGGAATTTGACCTCGCCACCTACAAGTCAGTGAAACAACAAAGCGACACAAAACATACTAGAATCTGACCAAAAGTTACGAAATTGCAGCTATGGGTTAATCAAACCTAATAACACAAAATGCAATATGAAAAGTAATCTAGAATGCTCTAAAACTTAAAAAGGACTTGGGAGGTGCGGGGGTGCCCAAGTGGGCCTCCCACCGTTGGCACTTGATTTTGGAGCCAATCCACTAGGGATGGGCCCAAAACCTCTTAGGATTGGGGGGTCGACGAATTGGTTGGTTCAGGTGTCCATGTGTTGGATTTGGGTCAGGTTCGAGCTTCCAAAGGCCACCCAACAACCTCCCTTGCAAAAGAGATTGGTGGATGTGGGAAGGTGAACCAAAAGGGATGCAAGTGGGTCTTCAACTCGGTAGCACTTCGTTTCTTGAAAACTCCTTCAACCTGTATATTTTGGGTGAGAAAAGTCCCACCTTTTATAGACCCAAGGGGTCTCTTTTGGGAGGGAAGCACAAATGCCATGTGTTGGTCATAGGTGCCATGTGGCAGTCTTGTCTTCCCATGAGGGAGGGGAGTCCTCCATTGACTTGGGCTTTGATAAATGCCTTTTGTGATAGTCTTCTAACGACCCCTCTGTCCACCTACACACGCGTGCAAGGCAGGAGTCATCAACTGACTGTTCTGGGCTGCCACTTGGCGCCATTTGCCTTTTTTGCCCATTAATCTTAGAATTCGTCCCACCCAGGGACGGATTTAGAATTCGTCCTGGGGTGGGATGGATTCTATTTTGAATTCGTCCCTAGGTGAGACGAATACTGGGCAAAGTGTCCAAGTGTGCCAAATTGCTTCTTGACCTTACAAAAATTGCTATGAAAGTGGTTAAGACCACTGTTTAACCTCTGAGGGCTGCCCTGGGGGCTGTGTTTTTCAAAGCGATCAGTGTTTGCAGTCACATAATCGGATTGGTGCTGTTTTGGTGTCTACAGATGCCCCTTTTTGGGAAGCGCTGCGGGTGACGCAGTGCTGAGCAAAAATAGATAACCAAAGCACTAATGATTAGGGTTTCTTGGTAACCTAACCAAATTTTGATGCCCCAAGTATGGAAAGGGCATGCATTCTTGAATCCTTTCTTCTGACGAGCTAAGGAATTTGATTTCAAGTATTAACCTATTTTGTTGAGATGTAACTTGAACTTAGACATTGATCATTCATGAACAGGCAAAGGGCGTTTTTATCCTCAGGGGGAACCTTGTGTTCATGATTCACGAAATGCCAAGTTTTTGATTAATTTGATTGTTGCTTGTTTACTTGCCCCAAGCAGGAGCATGATTGTCTTTGTCAATGATTCTTTGAATGCATGTCGTTTTCCTTAATTGGGTGTGTGATTTTTGGTTGGTGACTAAGTGTGACTACCCCCTCAAGCGACGAATCGATGAGGGAATGACCTTCGTGAGAGAAGCGACGAGTCGCTTGACCCAAGATGACTTGTGCAGGTGTGCCTTAAAGGGTTTACCGTTAAGCTTGTGCAATTTTTCCAACATTTGGACTTGTTTTTGGTGGGTGTGTACCCTTTTGGTGATGTCGTAATGAGGTGAAATCATCAAAAATCTAACTTCCCGTGGAGCGGTCCGGCTATTGTAGCCTTCTTGGGGAAGTAGGAGAGCGATAATTTGGACCTCGACATCAATTTTCTTTGCCTAGAGGTTAAGTGCAAGAGCACTTATGTCTGGCAATGTTTTTCTGTATTTTTGTTGAATTTTGTACTATTTTTGAGTGGGCTTTGACCCTTTTGTGATGTCGTTTGGGGATGAAATTGTCTAAAATCCATCTTCCCGTGGAGCGGTCCGGCTATGGTAGCCTTCTTAGGGAGTATTATAGTGACAATTTGTGACTCCAATGTCGATTTTGTATGCCCTTGTTGTCAGGTGCAGTAGCAATCTTGTCGGGCAATTTTATTGTCTGTTTTTAGTCAGCGAAACAACAAAGCAACACAAAACATACTAGAATCTGACCAAAAGTTACAAAATTGTAGCTATGGGTTAATCAAACCTAATAATACAAAATGTAACCTGAAAAGTAATATAAAATGCTCTAAAAATTAAAATAGGACTTGGGAAGTGTGGGGGTGCCCAAGTGGGCCTCCCACCATTGGCACTTGATTTTGGAGCCAATCCACTAGGGATGGGCCCAAAACCTCTTAGTGCTGCCGAGTTGAAGACCCACTTGCATCCATTTTGGTTCACCTTCCCACATCCACCAATCTCTTTTGCAAGGGAGGTTGTGTAGACACCAAAATAGCACCAATCCGATTATGTGACTGCAAACACTGATCGCTTTAACAAACACAGCCCCAAGGGCAGCCCTCAGAGGTTAAACAGTGGTCTTAACCACTTTCATAGCAATTTTGTAAGGTCAAGAAGCAATTTGGCACACTTGGACACTTTGCCCAGTATTCGTCTCACCTAGGGACGAATTCAAAATAGATTCCGTCCCACCCCAGGACGAATTCTAAATTTGTCCCTGGGTGGGACGAATTCTAAGCTTAACAAGCAAAAAGACAAATGGCACCAAGTGGCAGCCCAGAACAGTCAGTTGATGACTCCTGCCTCACACGCGTGTGTAGGTGGACAGAGGGGCCGTTAGAAGACTGTCACAAAAGGCATTTATCAAAGCCCAAGTCAACGGAGGACTCCCATCCCTCATGGGAAGACAAGACTGCCACATGGCGCCTATGACCAACACATGGCATTTGTGCTTCCCTCCCAAAAGAGACCCCATGGGTCTATAAAAGGTGGGACTTTTCTCACCCAACATAGACAAGTTGAAGGAGTTTTCAAGCAACGAAGTGCTGCCGAGTTGAAGACCCACTTACATCCCTTTTGGTTCACCTTCCCACATCCACCAATCTCTTTTGCAAGGGAGGTTGTTGGGTGGCATTTGGAAGCTCGAACCTGACCCAAATCCAACAGATGGACACCTAAACCAACCAATTCGCCGACCCCCCAATCCTAAGAGGTTTTGGGCCCATCCCTGGTGGATTGGCTCCAAAATCAAGTGCCAACGGTGGGAGGCCCACTTGGGCACCCCCGCACCTCCCAAGTCCTATTTTAATTCTTAGAGCATTTTAGATTACTTTTCAGATTGCATTTTGTGTTATTAGGTTTGATTAACCCATAGCTGCAATTTTGTAACTTTTGGTCAGATTCTAGTATGTTTTGTGTCGCTTTGTTGTTTCGCTAACTTGCAGGTGTCGAGGTCAAATTCCCGAGGGTGGAGGCCAAATTGGGAGAATCCGACCATCTGGGTCATCCCAAAATGGCCCCAATTACATAACCCCCCTGTTTGCAGGAGTTTTGCAGGTCTCAGGATGCAACATTGGAGCAGCAGCAGGTTGATTTCTTCAACACAAAAGAATTCGTCCCACCCAGGGACGAATTGCAGTCAGAATTCATCCTGCCCAGGGACGGATTCCATTTGAAGGTAGATTGGTCAGCTGTCTCAGTGGCAGTGGCTTTTTGGTAACTTTTCCTATCTTCTGTCAAGTTTTGAAGCCATTTGGACTCACTGTAATTACTGTTTCAGGCAAATTTTTACATGCATATTTCGTTAGTTTTAGAGAACAAACACCTTTCATTTGCGGCAGATGCTACTGACATCTTGGTTGCTTCTTTGTTCACAGGAGAAGCAGCGGAGGTTAAGAACTCATCGACATCAGCGACGACATCATCTTGGATCGCCCATTGCAATCATGGGCACGTGGAAGGAGGAAGACTAAGTCACACATTGTAACAAAGACAAATTTAACGCTCCTAGCCCCTAAAAAGGGAGGAGACGTCTATGTAACCGAGGATAAGATATTTGAATAAAGAGGGTTGTGATTTCTTTACATCTTTTCTTTCCTTTCCATATTGTCTCTTTCCTTCATTTTGGTGTATAAGGTTAAAGCGTTACATTTCGTCTTACATTGCATAATTAGTGTTTCCTTTGCCCGAAATCTTGTGCTTTCAGTTTCTCTCTGCCATCATGAGTGCACAAACTGGTTCGAGCGGCGGAGCCGAGGCGAGACCTGTAAGTGACCCTAGAGTTTATTTTGCTTTAATTTAATGCATTGTTTTTGTGTTGACGCTTTTCAAAACTTTAATATTTTTTTTGTGATGTTTTTGTTTAACATTTAAGGTTAGAAACCCTAGAACTGAAAATTTGATCTGTTATATATATATATATATTTTTTTTTGTGTTTGTGTTGATTTTGTGATTTTTTTGTTTTTTTGCTTTGCAGGTTGTTAGGAGCCGGTACCGTGTACCCGCTGCATTTACTGAGGCGCGGTTGGCATTGACCGATGATGACTGGGAATGGCTTGATGCCCTTGGGCTCAAGCAGGTGGCTCGAATGGAGCCTGTGGTTTCTGATCAGGCCTATCTGACGGCCCTGATCAAGCTTTGGGATCCGTGGACCAATACTTTCCATATCCCGATAGGGGAGATGACTGTGACTCTTGATGACGTCTATCGGTTACTTCGGATTCCGATAGATGGTCTACCTATTAGGACATCTTCGTTTGATCATCATACTGCTATACTTACGAGATGTTTTGGGCATGGGGTGAGCTGGGTGTAGGAGACCCAGTGGAGACAGCCGAGGCGGATTTCCAGGTTGGCGGGATTTTGGTTACCTGGTGGACGGAGAGGGGGGTGTTAGGAGTGAGGCACACATTCTTGATGGGCCTCATTTCTAACATTCTTCTCCCTGATTTGTCAAGCGTGAGGTTCCCATGGAACCTATTGGATTTGGTGTGGCAGTTGGCAGAGTGTTCGATAGAGGCACCATTGATTATGATATGGGGACAAAATTTGTTGGCACAACTCTACGGGGAGCTGTATGGGGTCCGCTATCGACAACGGAAGGGTTTCAGTTGCAGTTTTTTGTTGCAGTGCTGGGGTTGGCAGCACATAGCTGTTGAGAGGCCTATCGGGTTACCGTGGACGACTCGGGCGATGATGGAGGATGAGGAGATTGGTTACGTAGTTTTGTGGTGACGGTCTCACGGAGCGAGCGGAGTCGGCGATGGGCAGGTGCCGTTGAGCACTATACTGATGCCTTTTCTTGGCTCACTCCAGCGGAGGTGTTTTGGTGCCCCTATCGGGACTGTCCAGCCTGGCCTGAGGCTGGAGAGTGGCTCCGATGGGTACGGAGGGAGCGATGGTTGACTGGGCGGCACGGGACGGAGCATGAGTTCTTTCCATACCGTCGGGTTACACGACAGTTTGGGGTGCACCAGGGGTTGCCTGGTGAGCCCGTAGTCTATCGGCGTCGGGGAGACGAGAGGGATCTGGAGCCACCGGTCACCGCGCCATTTGGGTGAGGAGTTGGATTCTATGATTGAGGTCTCGGATGTGGATGATGTCGGTACTACCACTGAGTATGACTCATGGTGGGTATTGCAGCGCTGGAGAGGAGAGGGGCCACTGGGAGGCGCAGAGGCGGCAGTGGAGGATGCTGAGGCAGGAGGGGGTGATTGGGGGGGGCCGTTGGATGATGCGGATATGGTGGATGTGGGAGATGAGGATGTGGGCTTGGGTGTTCCGGAGCGGCCGGACATGCAGGATGTGGAGGCGCAGTGGGAGCCTGAGCAGGCTACTGTCCCCACGAGTCCTATGCGTCCGGCAGATACAAAGGAGGTGGGGTCGGATGTAGGCGTTGAGGTTGCGTGACTTACAGAGCTGCTGCGGATGCGGGATCTGGAGAGGGATCTTCTACGGGCTCAGTTGGTAGAGCGGGATAGAGTTTTGGCGTAGCGCGATGATGCATTGTCTATCTATCATCGGCGAGAGGCAGAGTGGTGTCTGTACCGGATAGACTTGGAGAGGGAGGTCATCCGCCTTGGCGGGCGGCTTCCTGAGCCTTCGATCAGTAGATCTTCTCGATGGACGAGGGATAGTTTGACTGAGCAGTCAGCATCATCTCGTCGTAGGTGGTTAGATGAGGGGGGGTAGCAAGGCATGATGCGGGGGCTAGCAGTAGCCGCCCTGCAAGGTCCCGTAGGACCCACACCACGGGGGGTAGTTCCCGTCGCACCGATCCTACGTGATCATGGTGGTCGACGCCTTAGGTTGGGTTTTTGGATATGATTGCGGGGTCTGAGGACCGGTTTTGTAGCCTACGGGCATATTTTTGACGATATATATATATACCGATTTTATTTTTGGTTTTGTACATGTGATGATGTGATTTTTTTGTTATGCATGTTTATTTATTTTGATGAATGCAGATGTTATGATAAATGTATATGTTTTTGATGTCTATGTGATATGCGAGGTGAAATGGATGAATGACATTTGTGATGATTGCACTATTATTGTTTAAGAAGCTCTTTATTTACATGGTTTTTCTTTTTTGTATTTTCTGATGGTATCATAAAGATGATAAGTAGCGCAGATGGTTTTGGGATGAATGTAAGATTTTCTGAGATTCAGTCAGTTTTAACTCACCATCCATGACTGTACTTTATCTTACAAGACTTTTTGACCAAGGTATGAATCAGACTTGTTTTTGACCCAGTTATTTCATATCCCTGTGTGTGCAATTGAGTTCATTTAGTGGTATTTGTTAGGATACCGCCAGTGCCAGATGGGCTTTCAACCGAACTGTCTTACTGAGGATCACCTAATTAGCTCCATGAATTCCTTTGTTGTATGTACTAAGATTAATCTGCGGTGTAATCCGAGGATGCCATAAGCTAGCTCATCCACATGCAAACATTGATCTGTACGCAAGTTAATGTGACGGATATATCGTCATGCGGGAGGTTTACTTACATTACCGATAGGCTATCAACCAAATTGGTACTGAAGCTTGCCTTATGACCTATAGAATGCTGAGAGTTCCAGGGATTCAAGGTCAACTCCCTTCTTTTCTTCAATTGTATTGGGATACTTGCTCATTGTAGTGATGAGATCACTATTTATTTTGATTTGTTTTTCTTTCGAGCAAGGGATTGGGGATATGGAGTGATGAAAATCACTGTTGTTTGTGCCTTTTGATGTGTGCACTGTAGTTTGTCAAATTTAGAGTTTTGACATTTTGCAACTTTTTTGTGTTTTGCAACTATTGAGAACTTTAGGGATTCTTAGGGAATTGGGTAGGGAGGATGCTTGTCCTTTTGCCAACTCTCAGCATTCTAGGGGTCACTCGCACAGGGGGATGAGCAAGATAACCGTTTCGCTTGTGGTGACCTAGATTATTTTGCAGGTTTCGTCTTTCGTTCACACAATTTGGGAATTTTAGTGTTTTGATTTGTGTTGGGATGTTACGTAACAAGGTGTATTTCAAGTATGACTCTACCTTCGTAAAATCTGTTCGACTTGATACACTACATGGCTAAAGAGGAAAATGATGACTGAATCACTTGAAACTCTTGGTACATTCCCGGACCACTGGTTGTAGTGTGGTAAAGGTTATGCTTGGTGTTTTTGTTGTTTTTGTAACATGAGACAATGCGGAACAAGGTGGACTATCAGAGCTATTGCATCTTATGGTGCCTCTGACCTTTATGATTACAAATATGCAATGTGTGGATGCAATGCTTAATGCAGCTATGTATTTTTGTAATTTTGATGGATTGTTTTTGGTGAAGGTGAAGATGAGGTGCGAGAATTTGAATTTTTTTTGATGAATTTGAGTATGCCTAGAATTGAGATGCAAATGTTTGTTGTTTTTGATGATTTTTGTTGTTTTGTTTTTTGAATTTCTTTATTTTTTTTGACCAAGCGATTGCGATAATCGTTGGAGCTTTTTGGGTTGACCAAGAGATTGCGATAATCCTTGGAGCTTTTTGTATTGACCAAGAGATTGCGATAATCCTTGGAGCTTTTTGGTGACCAAGAGATTGCGATAATCCTTGGAGCTTTTTGGGTGACCAAGAGATTGCGATAATCCTTGGAGCTTTTTGGTGACCAAGAGATTGCGATAATCCTTGGAGCTTTTGGAGTGACCAAGAGATTGCGATAATCCTTGGAGCTTTTTGGGTTGACCAAGAGATTGCGATAATCCTTGGAGCTTTTTGTATTGACCAAGAGATTGCGATAATCCTTGGAGCTTTTGGAGTGACCAAGAGATTGCGATAATCCTTGGAGCTTTTGGGGTGACCAAGAGATTGCGATAATCCTTGGAGCTTTTGGAGTGACCAAGAGATTGCGATAATCCTTGGAGCTTTTGGAGTTGACCAAGAGATTGCGATAATCCTTGGAGCTTTTTGGGTTGACCAAGAGATTGCGATAATCCTTGGAGCTTTTTGGATTGACCAAGAGATTGCGATAATCCTTGGAGTTTTTTTTTTTTTTTTGGTATATGGCTTTCTTAGATATGAAATGGTCTCAAATGACTGATATTCAAGGGTTCTGTTTCCTTGATACCGTCAAGAGAAGCTAGCCTGTACGTCCCGGGTCCTATTTTGCTATCAATGACATAAGGACCTAACCAATTTGCCATGAATTTGTCCCTCATATGGGACGGCAAATTAGAGTTTTGTTGGTTTTCCTTCAAAACCAAATCACCAACCCGAAAGTCTCTTAGGTGAACTTTCATGTTGTAAGCTCTCTTAAGCCGCTCTTGATAGATACGTAAGTGCTCGAGAGCATTAACGCGTCGTTCGTCAAGCAACGTAAGCTGGTCCTAATTGGGCCTACCGTGCAATGTTATCATCGATGAACTCCTGCATTGATATGCGCGGGGAAGGAATTTCCAACTCGAGAGGCATTACGCCTCGAGGCCATACACTAGTGAAAACGGAGTTGCCCCGGTGGGCGTCCGAATGCTAGTGCGATAAGCCCAAAGGGCAAGTGGGATTTGTATGTGCCAATCCTTATGACTGTCTGCGACGGTCTTTTTAAGGATGGCGACTAGCGTTTTGTTTGACGCCTCTGCTTGCCCATTTGCTTGCGGATAATAGGGTGTTGAAAAGTTGTGCTGAATTTTGTACTTTGTGGTTAAAGCACGCACGTCTTTGTTCTTGAATGATGGCCCATTATCCGAGATTATTTTGGATGGAATACCAAAACGACATATGATGTAATGCAAAATGAACTCCGCAATGCGGGGTCCTGTCGTAGAGGTTAACGGAATTGCTTCCACCCATTTGGTAAAATATTCTGTGGCCGTTATGATAAACGTGTGACGGCTTTGACGATGCAGGGGAGATCTTTTCGATTAGATCGAGGCCCCACTACGAAAATGGCCAAGCAGTCGGATATGCTGTAGGGCACTGGGAAGGTGCGTGCATCAAATTGGCATGATGTTGACACTTTACGCACTTCTTGACATACTCGCAACAATCTCGCTCTAAAGATGGCCAATAATAGCCCATGCGAAGAATGCGCTTTGCAATGGCCATACCACTGAAGTGGCCGCCACACGTACCGTCATGCGCTTGGGTGATTGCCCAAGTGGACTCTTGCTGGTCCAAACAACGAAGAAGAATTCCGTCATAGCTTCGACGATACAAAATGTCTCCTATCAAGACATACTTAGCCGCTTTTTGCTTGAATGTTCGTTTTGCGGCGTGCGTCAATCCAAAGGGAAGATTACCTAATTTGAGGTAATCTCTTATGGGTAAATACCAGTCCTGTTGATCAGAAACCTCGATAGTATGAACAGCCAATCCCTTTTGAAGTTCTTCCCTAACAAATGCTGAATGGGATAGAACTTGTAAGAATAGCGTTGTGTTGCTATTAATGGGAGTGGGGGAAAATAAAGACCCCCAGTTGGCATGTTTCAAACAGTCTCGGATTCGAAAGAACTTATCCGAAGATGGTTCGATCTGGATCATGTGGACTCCTGGCGTCAAGTCTGAGCTTGCGCGCTCCATCGCGGGTTGCGATAAGGTTTTGACCTGAATGGTTGTTATATCACCGGAAAGGTCTTGCGGGATTAGTGACCCCAAGGAGGCCATTGTGTCCGCAAAATGATTCGATGATCGAGGGAGTGCCTCGATGTCATACCACTCAAGTTTTGCCAAGAATTTATCCACGAGGGCTTTATAGGCCTTTAGAACTGGGCATTTGCATTGATATACCCCTTTGACTTGATTGACGATTAACAGCGAATCGCCAAAGATGTTCAGTCTTTTGATGTTCATGGCGATTGTTGTTTGAAGACCTAGGAGCAAGGCTTCATATTCTGCATTGTTGTTGGTGCCTTGGAAATTTAATTTAAATGACAGGGGCATTGGAGCGCCCTGCGGTGTGAAGAATACAATTCTTGCGCCACCACCTTGCTCGCATTTAGAACCATCAAAAAATAAGGTTATGTCGGCCTGAGACTCAGGCTCTTCAGAATCTGGCGATTACGAGACATGGAAGACCCCATCATCGGGTAGTTCTATGACTAGAGGCTGATCGTCTTCAAGAGGAGCCTCTGCTAGTTGATCGGCTATGACTTGTCCTTTTATAGATTTTTGCCCAATAAACTCAATGTCAAATTCCGTCAACAACATGATCCATTTCGCCGTGCGACTACTATGATAAGTACGACTCATCATGTATCGCAATGGATTCTCCTTAGACACAACATACGTAGTGTTGCTCAGCATGTAGTGGCGTAGCCTTTTGGTAGCAAACACCACTGCCAAGCAGAGTTTTTCAACGTATGCATAGTTAAGTTCGTAACTGACCAGGGTGCGGCTAAGATAGTAAGTAGCCTGTTCTTTGTGAAGTTCATTCTTCTGGGCTAGCATTGCGCCCAGTGCCACCTCAGTAGCTGAGATGTATAAGTAGAACGGCACACCTGGTCTAGGTGGTGCCAATACTAGCGGCGAAGCCAAGTACTATTTGATTTCGTCAAAGGCTGACTGGCACTCGTCATCCCAATGAAATGTGACCCCCTTGTGCAATAATTTGTTCATGGGTCGGCATTTGTCAGATAATTGCGCTATGAAGCGTTTAATCGACGCGACCTTTCCTTGCAGAATTTTGAGCTGCTTGATAGTGGTTGGGGGAGCCATTTCAAGGATTGCCTTGACTTTGTTTGGGTCCACTTCGATGCCTCTCTTTGAGACTATAAAACCCAAGAGTTTTCCAGATGTGACGCCGAACACGCACTTCTTGGGATTCAATCTGACCTTATGCTCTATGAGGCGATCGAGAATCTTGCTTAAGTCACCGAGATGATCTGAGCGCAAGAGAGACTTGGCTAACAAATCATCCATGTAATCTTCCAAAGTTTTGTGCATGTAATCATGGAAGATATAAGTCATAGCACGTTGGTATGTAGCGCCAGCATTTTTAAGGCCAAAAGGCATGACCTTATAGCAAAATGTCCCCCAAGGCGTTGTGAATGCCGTTTTGAGTTGGTCTTCAGGATTGATACGAATTTGATTGTATCTGAGAAACCGTCCATTAGGGAGAGCATTTCGTGACCTGCTTGTAGCGTCTACCAATGCGTCGATGCTTGGCAAGGGGAAATCATCCTTAGGACTCGCTTTGTTTAGGTCTCGAAAGTCGGTGCATATGCGAATCCTCCCGTCGGGCTTCTTGACGGGAACCATGTTGGACAACCATGGCGGATAATCCACGTGAGATGACAAATTGTGCATCCAACGGCTTTTGCAATTCGTCTTTGACCATCAAGGCCATTTGTTGGGTGCATCTTTCTTAGTTTTTGCTTTACAGGCTTGATTTTCGGATCAAGCGTTAAGTTGTGCATGACTAGCTGCGGGTCTAGTCCTGGCATATCTTTGTACGACCATGCAAAAACTTCCTTCTTCTCTTTGAGAAGGGCAATATATTCGGCTTGCTCTTCGGGGGAAAGGCTTACCCCGACTTGAGAATCCGTGGATTCATTGGATCTGTGCCGATGTCTACGTCGGTCGTCTCCTCGGCTGACATGTGGGATCCGTCCTCCAACTGATGTGGAGTTGGGATTAAATGGATATCATCAGTGAGTTAAGATCTGCGTTTGGAACCTCGGGTCCCTCTTCAGCTTGAAAAATATCCTGAGTTGTCCTTGGGGTAAAATGAAGCATTTCATCGAAAGGCCAATACTATGATGGTGACAATGGTGAATTGACGCGATCCCAATCGATGGCATCCATGTCTAGATGCAATGACCGTGATGGATCGGTCGGATTGCGGATGGGTGCGGTTAAATCAATGGAGATCATGTGGATGGAATGGATTTGGTCTCCAGAACCGTGGGTGTGATGACTTGATTCTTTTAGATGTTCCCTATACTTTGGATCTGGCTCTACGGGAACAGGCACGAATGGATCCTCTCTAGGTGCAAATTCATCTCTATGTGTGAAAAGGAAGGCGGGGTCTTCCCTTGGCACTGCTTTGTCATGATGGGATCTCGAGGTGGACGATGCTCATCTTGAATTTGGAGCCATAGGTCTAACACTTGGTCCCACCTCGCTGGGTCTACGTGCCATTCATGTCCTAACAGTATACCCATCTATCCCATTAGATCTTCATGAGTTAGAGCGCGGTGATGTCGTCGCGCATGTCTGAGATAGTCCATTTCGGTTTCATCTTCTGAATCGCTTTCATAGATCCAAAATTGTTCATCCTCTTCAACATCTGTTGCTTGCGACATTGAGGACTCTTCCTGTTCCAGTGAATTAATCTGGTCCCATTGCGGTTGTTCCACTCTTAGTGGAGGGACCTGATTCTCTTGAGACTATGTTATTTCATCTGGAACCTCTAAGGGGAACAGTTTCAGAAAGATGTCTGGCAGCCGTTGATGTTCTTTTTGAGGATTAATCTCTGAACTTTCGCTTCTCTCTAGCAAAGAAGAGGGATTATTGTTGCTGCCAGGGGTGTTTGTTGACCATGGGAGGTAGTCTCCCAATGTGTATTCTGTATTCGGATTGGCATAAGGATCCAATGCCAATCCCCCCTTGTTGCCTATTTCTAGGCCTTGCATATTTTCAACCAAGATGTCTAATGGCAGGGGATGGTTGAACCCTACCCCTGACTTGTCATATGGCATCTGATATCTTGGTTGGCAAAGGATCCGCATCCCTTGCTCATATCTGCCGAGCCCGTATCCATGCCAATTGCATTGGCCTAGATATTTTAGGGCAAATTCTGGGTTTGATAGATAATTGATGTTTTCCACAAAAGGTTCTTCGTCTGTTTCCTTTTGTTGGCATGGTTCAAGACCATGATCAAAGCCCCCATACACAAAATTTGTCTGGTTCGGTGGGTAGCCTAGAGGGACGATTGTTCCAATGGGAAGGCGAGGTCTTCCCATGTCTTGTACTTGACTCCGAGTGTGGGGGTTGCCACAACATTTTGCACTAAGTATTCCCCCAGGGCTGTCTTGGCCATTTCAACAATGATTGTTGATGATTGGGTGGGAGGAAACGGTAGTCCTTCCTGAGTCCATTCCATGTTTGGTGGTTCAGGAATCTTGGTTTCCGTTGCGTTGGGCGCTTCCTCTGTTGTTATTGTTGAAATTGTGGGCAACTTTTCTTCTAAGGGCTTAACTTCTTCCATGATTTGTTTTCCCTTGTCCTTCTGTTGGGCCGTGATAGGTGGCGTTGATGATGAAGGAGCCGATGATGAAGTCTCACCTGGCTGGGATTTTGCCTTATTGGCCACCAGTGGTGCCTGCGGTATTGGACCCTGTTTAGATGGATTTAATTGGAAATCCAAGTGCGTTGAAGGGAGGGTCGATTGAGGTATGAATTGTACCGCATTGCAATACTTGAAGGGCTCTAAGTCCATTGGGACTACATGTATTTCTCCTTCATAAGCATATTTCAAGCACTGGTGGGCGATCGAAGGGACACATTTCATATCCCTGATCCAAGGCCGCCCTAGCAGTATATTATAAGCCATTTCTCCTTCCAGCACATGGCACAGTGTAGGTATTGACTTTTGTCCTACCTAGACTGGCAGAATGACTGTGCCGACTATCGAGCATATTGCATCGTTAAAAGCTCGCAGTGTGTACGTGGAGGCTGTGATGTGAGAGGCTGGCAGCTTCAAATGCTTCAAGGCTGCAGTGGTTATGATGTTACTGGACGAGCCAGTATCTATCAGCACTCTCTTGTACGGAATCCCGTTGACCCACGTGATAACGTGCAGGGGTGGATCTGCCATGTCATTTGATATCGTTTTGACCTCATCTTCTCTGAATGTGATGACCGGCTCCGTACATTGTTTCACATGTCCCACGAAGGCGTTGAAAGAATTTGCCTCGTGGGGTTGTAATTCAATGGCTTTTAAAATGTCCATAAGAGCTTCTCTATGGGGAGCTGATTGTTGAATAAGCTCGTAGATGGACAGCCTAGCCGACGTGGTCCGCAAACTCTGCGTGAGTTTGGTTCGTATCGTGACCTCAGGTCTAGGCGGAGGTAACTGCGTTGGGCGTTGTTGAGGATGCGATGTTGCTTGGAACTTCCCTCGTAGCTACCTCGGGGGAAGCTGTCGGGTACCTTCTGTTCCTTGTTACTATGCTAATCATTCCCACAAATCCCTGTGTAGGAAGATCTTGTCGCACCTCGTTAATATGGAGTGGTTTTGTTTGTGCCTCGTGGGCTGGTAAGGGGTCCTTGAATACCCCCATTTGCTGGTTGTTTGGTGCGACGGGATTGTCCACAACTAATGTTCGGTTGTCGATCAAATCCTGGACTAGTTCTTTGAATTTCCAGCACCCATTCAAGTCATGTCCTCTGCGCCTATGGAATCTACAATACAATTCCTCTCTGTACCCCCTAGGCTTGGGAATGTTTGGGTCTATAATTTGGATTTACGGCGAGTGACTAAATTTTCCAGCGACAAGCGGTCAAATAAGGAGTCCCTAGACTCCGCATATGGGGTAAAATTTTGCCTAGGGCGACGCGGGTAATTTTGCTCCTGTATTCTATTATCTCTTTCATAAGCGGGAGAGCCTTTGCACGGTAGTTAGCCTTTTGAGGCTGCGTTTCTTGCACAAGCGCGGGGACATTTATCGCAACTTGGTTGACTGCGGCGTGTTGTGGTTGCGTTGTCCCGGTTTTAGTGGTTTTATTCCACTCTTTCTTCTTAGGCTTGGCAATTGCACCTTCGCCTATCTTAATCTCTTCTATGACTCTGGCTTGCGCCAAAGCTTCTTCTAAGTTGTCGTATTGTCGCAGCAACAATAGACCGAAGATTGATTTTAAGCAACTTTTTGCGAACATCTGCGTGAGATCAGACATAGGAGGACGGTAGGGTAACCTAGAAAGCAAAGCTCTCCATCGATTCCCGTACGCTGCCATTGTTTCCTCTTCAAATTGCTTGAGGCTCGCTAAATCACTTAGTGATGCCTTCTTCCTTGTGTTGAAGGCAAAGCGTTCAAGAAACGCGTCTACTAATTGATCTAAATTGCTTATGCTATGTTTGGGCAGTTGTGTGAACCAATCCAAGGCAGGGCCTGCGAATGTGGTTATGAATGTTCTAAGCAACAATGCGTCATTATCTTGGATGCCGAAGCATTGGCTTAGAAATCATGTAACGTGTTCTGTGCGTCCTCTTCACCCTTAAAAACTGCCAATTGAGGCAACTTGAAGTGTTCGGGGTAAAGAGGTGTAGGCACTGAGGGATGCACCGGATTACTGCGGAGTAGACGTAATGTGGGTTTTTGATGCCCAGCAGCTTTTGTCTCCACAGACTCCAAACGCTCCAATAGCGCTTGGTATGCATCGGAGGATTTTACTTCTTCCTCTCTTGTTCGCTCTTGTTGCAAGTTACGATAAACTGGAGGCCTATGGAGGGGTGGCCGAATGGCATCCTTCCTGCCTTGATGGGGAGTTTCAACATATTCCTCTTCCGGTTCATACTCCTCGTAAAATTCTTGAGGAGTCTCAGGGCGAAACCTATGACCCCTGATCAAGCTCTTGCTGAAGGTACCCATCATTGTTTCGGGGAGTTGCCTCCCTCTCGAATCTATGAGGTCTTGGAGGCAGAGCTTGACGAGGTCGTGGAGACCTGTCCTGCACCAACGGATTACACCTCTCATATTGTTCAGCTTTTTGGATGCGAGGGGTTGGCCCCCTCTCAGGTATTTCATAGCGTAACTCATCCGCTTCGCGTTGCATGCGCTCTCTATCCAAGCGGTGTCGATACTCTATCTCCTGATGACTTTGTTTAAGCCGCATGATTTGGGCTTGACGGGCGGTATATCTGGCGACAGCTGGGTCAATTTGGTCTACCCTATTTTGTTCAGGAGGTCCGAATGTTTCTTCTATGTGTTTACCTCGAGTTTGCTGGTCTAAGGTTTCAATGGGTCGCTTCCCTCTATCGAGGTAAGCGGTATGTGCTCGAGGTTCTGGCCTCAAGGGGTGATCATGATATCCTGCTGGTGCGGAAATGCAAGGTTCCCGCGTTGTTTGTTGCCCTCGAGGAATGCGATGGCTTTCCTCATACTCCCTTTCACGGGTGTAAATGGGGTGGGCGGAGTTAGGTCGCCCTATGTAAGGAGCCTTCGCTCCGGATTTGGTCTCTCTGTTCGATGATAGGTAAAGAAGGGACGCCATATCCACGTTGCCCCTCCAAATGGACGGTGTGCCTGTCTAGCGCTTCATCGCGCGGTGGCCACTCATGCCTAACTTCAAGAGGTGATTCTCTATTTATGTCAAGGTCTACATGTAAGGCATCTTCCCGAAAGGGGCTACTTTGAATAGGCATACCCCACCGAGGATTCTGAATTGGATTCTTTTGTAGGTTAGACCTATAAGGTGGTATGACCAAATCCTCAGGACTGAAGTGAAGGCGACTTGTGCCTACTTTTTGTGTACCTTCCGGAGCTTCTGCCCTTGATTGGGCTTGACTACGGGTGTACACCATTGCGGTGCTTCTATGCTATCTAAATAAGTTTTTATCTCGTTTATGATTTTTTTTTTTTGTCTACACTAAGCAGAATTAAGCACACACATTCACAAAACCGTGATTATCTCTTTTAAGGATTAAATGGTGTGTCCTAAACTGGTTTAGTGCATTTTGATGTTTTGTTTTGTTTTTGTAGGTTTTGAAGATCGTTTAAATGCATTATGACGGCTCATATAACTCCCAAAATGGTAGCCCCTTCAATATACCAACCGGGCCGATATACCAACCTCTCTATATACCCGCCCTTACGAGAGGGAGACTATAGGTACGTGAGAGCAGAAGGTATGTGGTACATAGATGGTACAGAAGGGGGATTGTCCTGTTAATGGCACCTACCATAGAAGACTTATCCTCGCGTGCATGAGAATCACCCCGGTGACACTCGGTCTGTCTTCGTCAGGATTTACGCCTAACAAGAGTTGACAATCGGGAAATGGATGCAAATCAAGCCAAGGTGGTGATGAAATCCACCAATGGTCTTGATCAAGGGCTGAGGTCTTACGACCGGCTCCTTGGTTTAAAATTGTTTCGTGATGTGTGTGGGATTCGTTTTATTCAACAAAAATGAAACAAGCATACATGACTTTTCTTATGCAATGCAGGACAAGATGAAAACAATCAAAGGAACAGAAACAAAAACAAAAAATATAACAGAGATCATGAAAATCCCTACCTCTTCTCTGCCTGCTCCTGTTGTCTCTGAATTTTTGCTCTAAAAATCTACAGGCAGGAATTCGTCCCTCTGGGAGACGAATTGGAGAACAGAATTCGTCCCTCCCAGAGACGAATTTGAATTCGTCCCAGGGTCAGACGAATTGCAGAAAAGAATTCGTCCCTATCGAGAGACGAATAGCAGTCTGCAACAAAAAAATGTACCTGTCAAGCACAAACACAAAACTTTGATCAGTTTTCTGTGATTTCAAAAACCAGGGAACAGGGTCCCACCGTGATCGCCACTGAAAGCACGAGATTTCGGGCAAAGGAAACACTAATTATGCAATGTAAGACGAAATGTAACGCTTTAACCTTATGCACCAAAACGAAGGAAAGAGACAATTTGGAAAGGAAAGAAAAGATGTAAAGAAATCACAGCCCTCTTTATTCAAATATCTTATCCTCGGTTACATAGACGTCTCCTCCCTTTTTAGGGGCTAGGAGCGTTAAATTTGTCTTTGTTACAATGTGTGACTTAGTCTTCCTCCTTCCGCGTGCCCACGATTGCAATGGGCGGGCCAAGATGATGTCGCCGCTGATGTCGATGAGTTCTTAACCTCCGTTGCTTCTCCTACGAACAAAGAAACAACCAAGATGTCAGTAGCATCTTCCGCAAATGAAAAGTGTTTGTTCTCTAAAACTAACGAAATATGCATGTAAACATTTGCCTGAAACAGTAATTACGGTGAGTCCAAATGGCTTCAAAACTTGACGAGAAGATAGGAAAAGTTACCAGAAGGCCACTGCCACTGAGACAGGTGGCCAATCTACCTTCAAATGGAATTCGTCCCTAGGCAGGACGAATTCTGACTGCAATTCGTCCCTGGGTGGGACGAATTCTTCTGTGTTGAAGAAACCGACCTGCCGTTGCTCCAATGTCGCATCCCGAGACCTGCAAAATGCCTGCAAACAAGGGGTTATGTAATTGGAGCCATTTTGGGACAACCCAGATGGTCGGATTCTCCCAATTTGGCCTCCACCCTCGGGAATTTGACCTCGACACTTGCAAGTCGGCGAAACAACAAAGCGACACAAAACATACTAGAATCTGACCAAAAGTTACAAAATTGCAGCTATGGGTTAATCAAACCTAATAACACAAAATGCAATCTGAAAAGTAATCTAAAATGCTCTAAAACTTAAAATAGGACTTGGGAGGTGCGGGGGTGCCCAAGTGGGCCTCCCACCGTTGGCACTTGATTTTGGAGCCAATCCACTGGGGATGGGCCCAAAACCTCTTAGGATTGGGGGGTCGGCGAATTGGTTGGTTCGGGTGTCCATGTGTTGGATTTGGGTCGGGTTCGAGCTTCCAAAGGCCACCCAACAACCTCCCTTGCAAAAGAGATTGGTGGATGTGGGAAGGTGAACCAAAAGGGATGCAAGTGGGTCTTCAACTCGGCGGCACTTCGTTGCTTGAAAACTCCTTCAACTTTGTATGTTTTGGGTGAGAAAAGTCCCACCTTTTATAGACCCATGGGGTCTCTTTTGGGAGGGAAGCACAAATGCCATGTGTTGGTCATAGGCGCCATGTGGCAGTCTTGTCTTCCCATGAGGGAGGGGAGTCCTCCATTGACTTGGGCTTTGATAAATGCCTTTTGTAACAGTCTTCTAACGGCCCCTCTGTCCACCTACACACGCGTGCAAGGCAGGAGTCATCAACTGACTGTTCTAGGCTGCCACTTGGCGCCATTTGTCTTTTTTGCCCGTTAAGCTTAGAATTCGTCCCACCCAGGGACGGATTCAGAATTCGTCCTGGGGTGGGACGGATTCTATTTTGAATTCGTCCCTGGGTGAGACGAATCTTTGGGCAAAGTGTCCAAGTGTGCCAAATTGCTTCTTGACCTTACAAAAATTTCTATGAAAGTGGTTAAGACCACTGTTTAACCTCTGAGGGCTGCCCTGGGGGCTGTGTTTGTCAAAGCGATCAGTGTTTGCAGTCACATAATCGGATTGGTGCTGTTTTGGTGTCTACACTTTGGTGCACCTAATTTCCACGTGCATTCCTTCTCAAGAGTAGTCTCCATGGCAAAAAATATTTTCAACTAGAATGCGACTGAAGCAACTAAGAACTGGGCTATTCTTAACCATCAAATTTTATCATCAATACTTAGAAACATCGATGATTTTATATATTGCCATAGTTGGCATAGTACAAGGAGTGTCTCAAGACTCTTATTTCTTTTTAAAAATGTTAAAGCTTAAAATATAAACTCCACATAATTTATTTCACCACAAAATCCAAAACATTCTCTATTGCATACCCTTATACATGGCATAAATACCTTAGATTTCTAGAAGAGGGTTTGTTTTGGATTTGATCCAAGTTCTTCATGGTATATTGCTCCTTATCATACTTATTTTCTTCCCAAGTGCAATATCCAAGTCTATCACACCGTTCACACCTCCTCCTAAATTTTAAAAAAATTATCCACAAAGTCTATTAGTTCATTAACTCTTATTATTAATATATCAAAATATCATAACATATATCAGTAATATATATATATATATTCTTAAATATCTTATATTAGAGTCCATAGTTATCTAGGGAGGGTCATGACATGCATATATGATATATATAACTAGAGTGCTTGACATGAAGCTCATGTTGTAGTTTATATAATTGTACCATGGTAATGTGAAAGCTAATGTCCTCTAAAAATGAATGACTGAAAGTTTACCACCCATTTTACCGGTTAGGTCTTGCCAAGTTAATCCATAGGTGTACACATTTTATTACTTACTTAGACACAATCTTAATTAGGGTGAAGGATCTATATTTTCTCTATCAATGTTAATACCTAGATGATAATAACTAGAGATTTGTATATTCAACTATTCAATAATGGATAGTTTAGAATTATAAGTAAACATTAGAATTTGCTTCAACATGTCACTACATAATTTTTTACCAAGAATAAGGATTTTCAGGTTGAAACAAGTAGTTTATCATAGATTATGTTTTGGTAAAAATATTATTACTATTGTGTTTAAGGTTTAGTTGCATATGTTATAACATTATATACTATCATTTGATTGATTGACATGACTATATACTATCTTAAAGAGTTGTATTTTTATATCTTTGGCTCGATATACTCATGATCATACATTATATTGGTTTCGAAGGGTTCAAGATAGAAAATATATTTTAAAATAAATCCATGCATGTAAATGCCTTAATGACTACTAGAGAAGGACTAATGCAAGTGAATATGGGTAAGGTATAATTACTAGTTTCAAGTATTTGAGAGGGTAGAAAATTACTATAGAAAATGTTTATGGATTAGAGGTATATGAAAGCACGAGATTCCGGTCAAAGGAAACACCAAGTGCGATTGCATTCAAAATTAAGTACGCTTAAGTCCTAGAAATGTAAATTGCATGAAATGGAAAAGAGACACATTGGAAGAGACACAATCAAATAGAGAAAACACAACCCTTTCATTAATTTCCCTTGATCTCTGTTACAATGATGTCTCCTCCCTTTTCAGGGGCTAGGAGCGCAAATAGAGTTTGATTACAATCGTTGAATGATTCCTCTTTCCGCGTGCCCACGATTGCAATGGGCGGGCCAAGATGATGCCGTCGCTGATGTCGATGAGTTCTTCGCCTCTGCTGCTTCTCCTATGAACAAAGAAATGACCAAGACGTCAGTAGCACCTGCTACAAATGAAAAGCGTTTGCTCTCTAAAACTAACGAAATATGCATGTAAATATTTGCCTGAAACAGTGAATACAGTGAATCCAAATTGCTTCAAAACTTGACAGAAGGTAAGAAAAGTTACCAGAAGGCCACTGCCATTGAGGCAGCTGGCCAATCCACCTTCAACTGGAATTCGTCCCTGGGCAGGACGAATTCTGACTGTAATTCGTCCCTGGGTGGGACGAATTCTTCTATGTTGAAGAAACCGACTGCTGCTGCTCCAATGTCGGATCCCGAGACCTGCAAAACACCTGCAAACAGGGGGTTATGTAATTGGGGCCATTTTGGGACGACCCAGATGGTCGGATTTTCCCAATTTGGCCTCCACCCTCGGGAATTTGACCTTGACACCTGCAAGTTAGCGAAACGACAAAGCAATACAAAACATCCTAGAATTCGACCAAAAGTTACAAAATTGCAACTATGGACTAATCGGACCTAGTAACACAGAATGCAATCTAAAAAATAATCTAAAATGCTCAAAAACTAAAAATAGGACTTGGGAGGTGCGGGGGTGCCCAAGTGGGCCTCCCACCGTTGGCCCTCGATTTTGGAGCCAATCCACCGGGGATGGGCCCAAAACCTTTTAGGATTGGGGGGTCGGCGAATTGGTAGGTTCAGGTGTCCATGCGTTGGATTTGGGTAAGGTTCGAGCTTCCAAAGGCCACCCAACAACCTCCCTTGCAAAAGAGATTGGTGGATGTGGGAAGGTGAACCAAGAGGGATGCAAGTGGGTCTTCAATTCGGCAGCACTTCGTTGCTTGAAAACTCCTTCAACCTGTCTATTTTGGGTGAGAAAAGTCCCACCTTTTATAGACCCAAGGGGTCTCTTTTGGGAGGGAAGCACAAATGCCATGTGTTGGCCATAGGCGCCATGTGGCAGTCTTGTCTTCCCATGAGGGAGGGGAGTCCTCCATTGACTTGAGCTTTGATAAATGCTTTTTGTAACGAGTCCTCTAACGGCCCCTCTGTCCACTTACACATGCGTGCAAGGCGGGAGCCCTTAGCCGGCTGTTGCGGGCTGCCACTTGGCACCATTTGCCTTTTTGCCCGTTAAGCTTAGAATTCGTCCCACCCGGGGACGGATTCAGAATTCGTCTGGGGTGGGACGGATTCTATTTTGAATTCGTCCCTGGGTGAGGACGAATACTGGGCAAAGTGTCCAAGTGTGCCAAATTGCTTCTTGACCTTACAAAATTGCTATGAAAGTGGTTAAGACCATCTGTTTAACCTACGAGGGCTGCCCCTGGGGGCTGTGTTTGTCAAAGCGATCGGTGTTTGCGGTCACATAATCGGATTGGTGCTGTTTTGGTGTCTACGAGATGCCCCTTTTTGGGAAGCGTTGCGGGTGGCGCGATGCTTGAGCAAAAATAGATAACCAAAGCACTAATGATTAGGGTTTCTTGGTAACCTAACCAACTTTTGATGCCCCAAGTATGGAAAGGGCATGCATTCTTGAATCCTTGCTTCGACGAGCTAAGGAATTTGATTTCAAGTATTAACCTATTTTGGTGAGGTGTGACTTGAACTTAGACATTGATGAGTCATGAACAAGTGAAGGGCATTTTTATCCTCGGGGGGAACCTTGTGTTCATGATTCACGAAATGCCAAGTGTTTGATTGATTTGATTGTTGCTTGTTTCTTGCCCCAAGCGGGAGCGTGATTGTCTTTGTCAATGATTCTTTGAATGCATGTCGTTTTCCTTAATTGGGTGTGTGATTGTTGGTTGGTGACTAAGTGTGACTACCCCCTCAAGCGACGAATCGATGAGGGAATGACCTTCGTGAGAGAAGCGACGAGTCGCTTGACCCAAGATGACTTGTGCAAGGGTGCCTTTAGAGGGTTTACCGTTAAGCGTGTGCAATTTTTCCAACATATGGACCTATTTTTGGTGGGTGTTAACCCTTTTGGTGATGTCATAATGAGGTGAAATCGTCGAAAACCTATTTCCCGTGGAGCGGTCCGGCTATGATAGCCTTCTTGGGGAACTAGGAGAGCGATAATTTGGACCTCGACATCGATTTTCTTTGCCTAGAGGTTAAGTGCATGAGCACTTATGCCCGACAATGTTTTTGTTGTGTTTTTGTTGAATTTTGTACTGTTTTTGTGACACCATTTGGTGATTGAATTGTCGGCAATCCGTCCTCCCGTGGAGCGGTCCGGCTATGGTAGCCTTCTTCGGGAGTAGGATAGTGACAATGCAAACCCCGACATCAATTTTGCTATGCCAAGAGGTTAAGTGCAAGAGCACTTGTGTCTGGCAATGTTTATTGCTTGTTTTGTGTTGCATTTTTTTGTTGTTTTGTTGTTTTTTGTGACACCATTTTGGGATTAAATTGTCAAAATATGTCTTCCCCTGGAGCGGTCCGGCTATGGTAGCCTTCTTAGGGAGTAGGATAGTGATAATTTGTGACCCCGATGTCGATTTTGTATGCCCATGTTGTCAGTTGCATTTGCAATCCTGTCAGGCAGTTTTATTGTCTGTTTTTAGTGCATTTTTAGTCATTTTTCTTGATTTTTTTTTGTGCTGGCCTGAATTCGTCCCTGGGTGGGACGAATTCCAGCTAGAGAATTCGTCCCTGGGTGGGACGAGCGCTGATCAGAGCGCTCGTCCCAGTCAAGGACGAATTCCAGTGCAAAGGGCCTATTTAAGGGCCAAAACTTGATTTTGGGCTCATTTGTGTCATTTTTTTCTTGCGATTTTGGAGCTTTGGGAGGAGGAGGTAATTCTGCGAAGTGAAGCGCTATTGGAATTCTCTCTGCCATCATGAGTGCACAAACTGGTTCGAGCGGCGGAGCCGAGGCGAGACCTGTAAGTGACCCTAGGGTTTATTTTGCTTTAATTTAATGCATTGTTTTTGTGTTACGCTTTTCAAAACTTTAAGATTTTTTGTGATGTTTTTTGTTTAACAACTAAGGTTAGAAACCCTAGAACTGAAAATTTTATCTTTTATTTATTTATTTATTTATTATTATTATTTTTTGTTTGCTTGCAGGTTGTTAGGAGCCGGTACCGTGTACCCGCTGCCTTTATTGAGGCGCGGTTGGCCTTGACTGATGATGATTGGGAATGGCTTGATGCCCTTGGGCTCAAGCAAGTGGCTCGAGTAGAGCTTGTGGTTTCGGATCGAGGCCTATCTGACGGCCCTGATCAAGCTTTGGGATCCGCGGACCAATACTTTCCATCTCCCGACAGGGGAGATGACTGTGACTCTTGAGGACGTCTATCGGTTGCTTCGGATTTCGATAGATGGTCTGCCTATTAGGACATCTCCGTTTGATCAGCGGACTGCTATACTCACGAGATGTTTTGGGCATGGGGGGGAGCTGGGTGTAGCAGACCCAGTGGAGACAGCCGAGGCGGATTGCCAGGCTGGCGGGATTTTGGTTGGCTGGTGGAAGGAGAGGGGGGTGTTAGGAGTGAGGCACGCATTCCTGATGGGCCTCATTTCTAACATTCTTCTCCCTGATTCGTCAGGCGCGAGGTTCCCATGGAACCTGCTGGATTTGGTGTGGCAGTTGGCAGAGTGCCCGATAGAGGCACCGTTGATTCTGAGATGGGGACAGACTTTGTTGGCACAGCTTTACGGGGAGGCTGTACGGGGTCCGCTGTCGACGGTGGAAGGGTGTCGATTGCAGTTTTCTGTTGCAGTGCTGGGGTTGGCGGCACATAGCTGTTGAGAGGCCTATCGGGTTACCGTGGACGACTCGGGCGGCGATGGAGGATGAGGAGATTGGTTATGCGGCTTTGTGGCGACGGTCTGCGGAGCAGGGGCAGAGTCGGCGATGGGCAGGTGCCGTTGAGCACTACATTGATGCCTTTTATCGGCTCACTCCAGGGGAGGTGTTTTGGCATCCCTATCGGGACTATCCAGCTTGGCCTGAGGCTGGAGAGTGGCTCCAACGGGTACGGAGGGAGCGATGGTTGACTGGGCGGCACGGGACGGAGCATGAGTTCTTTCCGTACCGTCGGGTTACACGATAGTTTGGGGTGCGCCAGGGGTTGCCTGGTGAGCCCGTTGGCTATCGCCATCGGGGAGATGAGAGGGATCTGGAGCCACCTGTCCTCGTGCCATTGGGCGAGGAGTCGGATGCGGTGATTGAGGTGTTGGATGTGGATGACGTTGGTACTACCACTGAGTATGACTCATGGTGGGTATTGCGGCACGGAGAGGAGGTCCATTGGGAGGCGCGAGGCGGTGGAGGATGCTTGAGGCGACGGGGGTGATTGGGGAGGGCCGTTGGATGATGCGGACATGGTGGATGTGGGAGATGAGGATGTGGACTTGGGTGTTCCGGAGCAGCCGGACATGCAGGATGTGGAGGAGCAGTTGGAGCCTGAGCAGGCTACTATCCCCGCGAGTCCTATGCGTCCGGAAGATATAGAGGAGGTGGGGTCGGATGTAGGCGATGAGGTTGCACGGCTTACAGAGCTGCTACGGATGCGGGATCTGGAGAGGGATCTTCTGCGGGCTCAGTTGGCAGAGCGGGATAGAGTTTTGGCGCAGCGCGATGATGCATTGTCTATCTATCATCGGCGGGAGGCAGAGTGGTGTCTGTATCGGATAGACTTGGAGAGGGAGGTCATCCGCCTTGGCGGGCGGCTCCCTGAGCCTTCGATCAGTAGATCTTCTCGACGGACGAGGGATAGTCTGACTGAGCAGTCAGCATCATCTCGCCGCAGGCGGTTAGATGAGGGGGTGGTAGTAGGCATGATGCGGGGGCTAGCAGTAGCCCCCTGCAGGGTCCCGTAGGACCCACACCACGGGGGGTAGTTCCCGTCGCACCGATCCTGCGTGATCATGGTGGTCGACGCCTTAGGTTGGGTTTTTGGATATGCTTGCGGGGTCTGAGGACCGGTTTTGTAGCCTGCGGGCATCTTTTTGACGATATATATATATATATATATCGGTTTTATTTTTGGATTTGTACATGTGATGATGTGATTGATTTTTGTTATGCATGTTTATTTATTTTGATGAATGCAGATGTTATGATGAATTGAAATGTTTTAGATGTCTATGTGATATGCAAATTGAAATGGATGAATGATATTTGTGATGATTGCACTGTAGGCTGTTTAAGAAGCTCTTTATTTATCTGGTTTTTTTGTTGTTTTTGTATTTTCTGATGGTATCATAAGGATGATAAGTAGCGCAGATGGTTTTGGGATGAATGTATGATTTTTTGAGATTCAGACAGTTTTATCTCACTATCCATGACTGTACTTTATCTTACAAGACTTTTGAACAAGGTATGAATCGGACCTATTTTTGACCGAGTTATTTAACATCCCTGTGTGTGCAATTGAGTTCATTTAGTGGTATTTGTTAGGATACCGCCAGTGCCAGATGGGCTTTCAACCGAACCTGTCTTGAGGATCACCTAATTAGCTCCACGAATTCCTTTGTTGTATGTACTAAGATTAATCTGCGTTGTAATCCAGGATGCCATAAGCTAGCTCATCCACATGCAAACATTGATCTGTACGCAAGTTAATGTGACAGATATATCGTCATGCGGGAGGTTTACTTCTGTTACCGATAGGCTATCAACCAAATTGGTACTGAAGCTTGCCTTATGACCTATAGAATGCTGAGAGTTCCAGGGATTCAAGGTCAACTCCCTTCTTTTTTTCAATTGTATTGGGATACTTGCTCTTTTGTAGTGATAAGATCACTGTTTATTTTGATTTTTTTTTTTTTTTTTTGAGCAAGGGATTGGGGATATGGAGTGATGAAAATCACTATTGTTTGTGCCTTTTGATGTGTGCACTATAGTTTGTCAAATTTGGAGTTTTGACATTTTGCAAATTTTTGTGTTTTGCAACTGTTGAGAACTTTAGGGATTCTTAGGGAATTGGGTAGGGAGGATGCTTGTCCTTTTGCCAACTCTCGGCATTCTAGGGGTCATTCGCACAGGGGGGATGAGCAAGATAACCGTTTCGCTTGTGGTGACCTAGATTATTTTGCAGGTTTCATCTTTCGTTCACACAATTTTGGGAATTTTAGTGTTTTGATTTGTGTTGGGATGTTACGTAACAAGGTGTATTTCAAGTATGACTCTACCTTCGTAAAACCTGTTCGACTTGGTACACTACATGGCTAAAGAGGAAAATGATGACTGAATCACTGAAACTCTTGGTACATTCCCAGACCACTGACTGTAGTGTGGTAAAAGTTATGCATGGTGTTTTTGTTGATTTTGATGAATTCGAGTATGCCTAGAATTGAGATGCAAATCTTTGTTGTTTTTGATGATTTTTGTTGTTTTGTTTTTGTTGAATTTCTTGATTTTTTTTGACCAAGCGATTGCGATAATCGTTGGAGCTTTTTGGGTTGACCAAGAGATTGCGATAATCCTTGGAGCTTTTTGGATTGACCAAGAGATTGCGATAATCCTTGGAGCTTTTAGGTTGACCAAGAGATTGCGATAATCCTTGGAGCTTTTTGGGTTGACCAAGAGATTGCGATAATCCTTGGAGCTTTTTGGGTTGACCAAGAGATTGCGATAATCCTTGGAGCTTTTTGGTTTGACCAAGAGATTGCGATAATCCTTGGAGCTTTTTGGGTGACCAAGAGATTGCGATAATCCTTGGAGCTTTTTGGGTTGACCAAGAATTTGTGATAATCCTTGGAGCTTTTTGGGTTGACCAAGAGATTGCGATAATCCTTGGAGCTTTTTGGGTTGACCAAGAATTTGTGATAATCCTTGGAGCTTTTTGGGTTGACCAAGAGATTGCGATAATCCTTGGAGCTTTTTGGGTTGACCAAGAATTTGTGATAATCCTTGGAGATTTTTGGGTGACCAAGAGATTGCGATAATCCTTGGAGCTTTTTGTTTGTTTGTTGTTTTTTTTTTTTTTTTTTTTTGGTACATGGCTTTCTTAGATATGAAATGGTCGCAAATGACTGATATTCAAGGGTTCTGTTTCCTTGATACCATCAAGAGAAGCTAGCCTGTACGTTCCTGGTCCTATTTTGCTATCAATGACATAAGGACCTAGCCAATTTGCCATGAATTTGTCTCTCATATGGGACGGCAAATTAGAGTTTTGTTGGTTTTCCTTCAGAACCAGATCACCAACCCGAAAGTCTCTTAGGTGAACTTTCATGTTGTAAGCTCTCTTAAGCCGCTCTTGATAGATACGTAAGTGCTCGAGAGCATTAACGCGTCTTTCGTCAAGCAACGTAAGTTGGTCTAATCGGGCCTACCGTGCAGTGTCATCATCGATGAATTCCTGCATTGATATGCGGAGGGAAGGAATTTCCAACTCGAGAGGCATTACTGCCTCACGAGCCATACACTAGTGAAAACGGAGTTGCCCTAGTGGGCGTCCGAATGCTAGTGCGATAAGCCCAAAGGGCAAGTGGGATTTGTATGTGCCAATCCTTATGACTGTCTACGACGGTCTTTTTAAGGATGGCGACTAGCGTTTTGTTTGACGCCTCTACTTGCCCATTTGCTTGCGGATAATAGGGTGTTGAAAATCTGTGCTGAATTTTGTACTTTGTGGTTAAAGCACGCACGTCTTTGTTCTTGAATGATGGCCCATTATCCGAGATTATTTTGGATGGAATACCAAAACGACATATGATGTAATGCAAAATGAACTCCGCAATGCGGGGTCCTGTCGTAGAGGTTAACGAAATTGCTTCCACCCATTTGGTAAAATATTTTGTGGCCGTTATGATAAACGTGTGACGGCTCTGACGATGCGGGGAGATCTTTCCGATTAGATCGAGGCCCCACTGCGAAAATGGCCAAGCGGTGGATCATGTTGTAGGGCCTGGGAAGGTGCGTGCATTAAATTGGCATGATGTTGACATTTTACGCACCTCTTGACATACGCGCAGCAATCTCGCTCTAAAGATGGCCAATAATAGCCCATGCGAAGAATGCGCTTTGCAATGGCCATACCACTAAAGTGGCCGCCACATGTACCGTCATGCGCTTGGGTGACTGCCCAAGTGGACTCTTGCTGGTCCAAGCAACGAAGAAGAATTCCGTCGTAGCTGCGACGATACAAAATGTCTCCTATCAAGACATATTTTGCCGCTTTCTGTTTGAATGTTCGTTTTGCGGCTTGCGTCAATCCAAAGGGTAGATTACCTAACTTGAGGTAGTCTCTTATGGGTAAATACCAATCCTGTTGATCGGATACCTCGACGGTTTGAACAGCCAATCCCTTTTGGAGTTCTTCCCTAACAAATGCTGATTGGGATAGAACTTGTAAAAATAGCGTTGTGTTGCTATTAATGGGAGTGGGGGAGAACAAAGACCCCCAGTTGGCATGTTTCAAATAGTCTCGGATTCGAAAGAACTTATCCGAAGATGGTTCGATCTGGATCATGTGGATTCCTGGCGTCAAGTCTGAGCTTGTGCGCTCCATCACGGGTTGCGATAAGGTTTTGACTTGAATGGTTGTTATATCACCGGAAAGGTCTTGCGGGATTAGTGACCCTAAGGAGGCCATTGTGTCCGCAAAATGATTCGATGATCGAGGGAGTGCCTCGATGTCATACCACTCAAGTTTTTCCAGGAATTTATCCATGAGGGCTTTATAGGCCTTCAGAACTGGGCATTTGCATTGATATACCCCTTTGACTTGATTGACGATTAACAGCGAATCACCAAAGATGTTCAGTCTTTTGATGTTCATGGCGATTTTTTGTCTGAAGACCTAGGAGCAAGGCTTCATATTCTGCATTGTTGTTGGTGCACTGGAAGTTTAATTTAAATGACAGGGGCATTGGAGCGCCCTACGGTGTGAAGAATACAATTCCTGTGCCACCACCTTGCTCGCATTTAGAACCATCAAAAAATAAGGTTATGTCGGCTCGAGACTCAGGCTCTTCGAATCTGGCGATTCTGAGACATGGAAGACCTCATCATCGGGTAGTTCTATGACTAGAGGCTGATCGTCTTCAAGAGGAGCCTCTGCTAGTTGATCGGCTATGACTTGTCCTTTTATAGATTTTTGCCCAATAAACTCAATGTCAAATTCCGTCAACAACATGATCCATTTCGCCGTGCGACTACTATGATAAGTACGACTCATCATGTATCGCAATGGATTCTCCTTAGACACAACATACGTCGTGTTGCTCAGCATGTAATGGCATAGCATCTTGGTAGCAAACACCACTGCCAAGCAGAGTTTTTCAACGTATGCATAGTTAAGTTCGTAACTGACCGGGTGCGGCTAAGATAGTAAGTAGCTTGTTCTTTGTGAAGTTCATTCTTTCGGGCTAGCATTGCGCCCAGTGCCACCTCAGTAGCTGAGATGTATAAGTAGAACGACACACCTGGTCTAGGCGGTGCCAATACTGGCGGCGAAGCCAAGTATTGTTTGATTTCGTCAAAGGTTGACTGGCACTCGTCATCCCAATGAAATGTGACCCCCTTGTGCAATAGTTTGTTCATTGGTCGGCATTTGTCAGATAATTGCGCTATGAAGCGTTTAATCGACGTGACCTTTCCTTGCAAACTTTTGAGTTGCTTGATAGTGGTTGGGGGAGCCATTTCAAGGATTGCCTTGACTTTGTTTGGGTCCACTTCGATGCCTCATTTTGAGACTATAAAACCCAAGAGTTTTCCAGATGTGACACCGAACACGCACTTCTTGGGATTCAGATTGACCTTATGCTCTATGAGGCGATCGAGAATCTTGCTTAAGTCACCGAGATGATCTGAGCGCAATTTAGACTTGGCTAACAAATCATCCATGTAATCTTCCAAAGTTTTGTGCATGTAATCGTGGAAGATATAAGTCATAGCACGTTGGTATGTAGCGCCAACATTTTTAAGGACAAAAGGCATGACCTTATAGCAAAATGTCCCCCAAGGCGTTGTGAATGCTTTTTTGAGTTGGTCTTCGGGATTGATACGAATTTGATTGTATCTTGAGAAATCGTCCATTAGGGAGAGCATTTCGTGACCTGCTGTAGCGTCTACCAATGCGTCGATGCTTGGCAAGGGGAAATCATCCTTAGGACTCGCTTTGTTTAGGTCTCGAAAGTCGATGCATATGCGAATCCTCCCGTCGGGCTTCTTGACGGGAACCATGTTGGACAACCATGGTGGATAATCCACGTAGATGACAAATTGTGCATCCAACAGCTTTTGTAATTCATCTTTGACCATCAAGGCCACTGTTGGGTGCATTTTTCTTAGTTTTTGCTTTACTGGCTTGATTTTCGGATCAAGCGTTAAATTGTGCATGACTAGCTGCGGGTCTAGTCTTGGCATATCTTTGTATGACCATGCAAAAACCTCCTTCTTTTCTTTAAGAAGGGCAATGTAATCGGCTTGCTCTTCGGGGGAAAGGCTTACCCCCAGCTTGAGAATCCGTGGATTCATTGGATCTATGCCGATGTCTACGTCAGTCATCTCTTCGATCGACATGTGAGATCCGTCCTCCAAGCGATGTGGAGTTGGGATTAAATGGATATCATCGGCTGAGTTAAGATCTGCGTTTGGGACCTCGGGTCCCTCTTCAACTTGAAAAATATCTTGAGTTGTCCTTGGGGTAAAATGAAGCATTTCATCGAAAGGCCAGTACTATGATGGTGACAATGGTGAATTGACGTGATCCCAGTCAATGGCATCCATGTTTAGATGCAATGACCATGATGGATCGGTCGGATTGCGGATGGGTGTGGTCAAATCAATGGAGATCATGTGGATGGAATGAATTTGGTCTCCAGAACCACGGGTGTGATGACTCGATTCTTTCAGATGTTCCCTATACTCTGGATCTGGCTCTACGGGAACAGGCACAAATGGATCCTCTCTAGGTGCAAATTCATCTCTATGTGTGAAAAGGAGGGCAGGGTCTTCCCTCGATACTGCTGTCTGATGGGATCTCGAGGTGGACGATGCTCATCTTGAATTTGGAGCCATAGGCCTAACACTTGGTCCCACCTCGTTGGGTCTACGTGCCATTCATGTCCTAACCGTATACCCATTTTTCCCATTAGATCTTCATGAGTTAGAGCGCGGTGATGTCGTCGCGCATGTCTGAGATAGTCCATTTTAGTTTCGTCTTCTGAATCACTTTCATAGATCCAAAATTGTTCATCCTCTTCGACATCTGTTGCTTCCGACATTGAGGACTCTTCCTGTTCCAGTGAATTAATCTGGTCCCATTGCGGTTGTTCCACTCTTAGTGGAGGGACCTGATTCTTTTGAGACTGTGTTATTTCATCTGGAACCTCTAAGGGGAACAGTTTCAGAAAAATGTCTGGAAGCCGTTGTTGTTCTCTTTGATGACTGCTCTCTGAACTTTCACCTCTCTCTAGCAAAGGAGAGGGATTATTGCTATTTCCAGGGGTGTTTGTAGACCATGGGAGATAATCCCCCAATGTGTATTCTGTGTTTGGATTGACGTACGGGTCTTGTGCCAATCCCCCCCTGTTGCCTATTTCTAGGCCTTGCATGTTTTCAACCAAGATGTCTAATGGCAGGGGATGGTTGAACCCTACCCCCGACTTGTCATATGGCATCTGATATATTGGTTGGCAAAGGATCCGCATCCCTTGCTCATATCTGCCTAGCCCATACCCATGCCAATTGCATTTCTTGAGATATTTTAGGGCAAATTCTGGGTTCGACAGATAATTGATGTTTTCGACAAAAGGCTCTTCATCTGTTTCCTTTTGTTCGCATGGTTGAGAACCATGATCAAGGCCCCCATACACAAAATTCATTTCGGTTCGGTGGGTAGCCTAGAGGGACGATTTTTCCAATGGGAAGGCGAGGTCTTCCCATGTCTTGTCCTGACTCCAGTGTGGGGGTTGCCACAACATTTTGCACTATGTACTCTCCCAGGCCTATACTGGCCATCTCAACAGTGATTGTTGATGATTGGGTAGGAGGAAACGGTAGTCCTTCCTGAGTCCATTCCATGTTTGGTTGTTCAGGAATCTTGGTTTCCGTTGCATTGGGCACTTCCTCTGTTGATATTGCTGAGATTGTGGGCAACCCCTCTTCTAGAGGTTTAACCTCCTCCATGATTTGCTTTCCCTTGTCCTTCTATTGGACCACGATAGGTGGCATTGATGATGAAGGAGCCGATGATGAAGTCTCACCTGGCTGGGATTTTGCCTTATTGGCCACTAGTGGTGCCTGCGGTATCGGACCCTGTTTAGATGGATTTAATTGAAAATCCAAATGCGTTGATGGGAGGGTCGATTGAGGTATGAATTGTACCGCATTGCAATACTTGAAGGGCTCTAAGTCCATTGGGACTACATGTATTTGCCCTTCATAGGCATATTTCAAGCACTGGTGTGCGATCGAGGGGACACACTTCATGTCCCTGATCCAAGGCCGCCCTAGCAGTATGTTATAAGCCATTTCGCCTTCCAACACATGGCACAGTGTGGGTATTGAATTTTGTCCTACCTGTATAGGCAGAACAACCGTGTCGACTGTCGAGCAAATTGCATCGTTAAAATCTCGCAGTGTGTATGTGGAAGCTGTGATGTGAGAGGCTGGCAGTTTTAAATGCTTTAACGTTGTAGTGGTTATGATGTTACTGGACGAGCCAGTATCTATCAACACTCTCTTGTACGGGATCCCGTTGACCCATGCGATAATGTGCAGGGGTGGATCCGACATGTCATTCGATATTGTTTTGACCTCATTTTCTTTGAATGTGATGACAGGCTCCGTACATTGTTTCACATGTTCCACGAAGGCGTTGAAAGAATTAGCTTCATGGGGTTGTACTTCAATGGCTTTTAAGATGTCCATAAGAGCTTCTCTATGTGGAGCTGATTGTTGAATAAGCTCGTAGATGGACAGCCTAGCTGACATGGTCCGCAAACTCTGCGTGAGTTTGGTTCGTATCGTGACCTTAGGTCTAGGCGGAGGTAACTGTGTTAGGTGTTGTTGAGGCTGCGATGTCGAAGAAACTTCCCTCGCAGGTACCTCGGGGGCAACTGCTGGGTATTTTCTGTTCCTTGTTACAATGCTAATCATTCCCACAAATCCTTGTGCGGGAAGATCTTGTCGCACCTCATTTATTTGGAGCGGTTTTGTCTGCGCCTCGTGGGCAGGAAAGGGGTCCTTGAATACCCCCATTTGTTGGTTGTTAGGTGCGATGGGGTTGTCCACGACCAATGTTCGATTGTCGATCAAATCCTAGACTAGTTCTTTGAATTTCTAGCACCCATTTAGGTCATGTCCTCTGCGTCTATGAAATCTGCAATACAATTCCTCCCTATACCCCCTAGGCTTGGGAACGTTAGGGTCAAAAATTTGGATTTCTGGCAGAGTAACTAGATTCGCCGCTGACAAGCGGTCAAATAAGGAGTCCCTAGACTCCGCATACGGGGTGAATTATCGCCTAGGGCGACGCTGCTGATACTGTTCTTGTCTCCTGTTATCTCTTTCGTAAGCAGGAGGCACTGCCTGGTAGTTAGCCTTTTGAGGCTGCGTTTCTTGCACAGGCGCTGGGACATTTATCGCAACTTGGTTGATTGCAGCGTGTTGTGGTTGCGTTGTCCCAGTTTTAGTGGTTTTATTCCACTCTTTCTTCTTAGGCTTGGCAATTGCGCCTTCACCTATCTTAATCTCTTCTATGACTCTGGCTTGCGCCAAAGCTTCTTCTAAGCTGTCGTATTATCGCAGCAACAATAGACCAGAGATTGATTTTAAACAACTTTTCGTGAACATTTGCGTGAGGTCCGACATGGGAGGACGGTAGGGTAACTTAGAAAGCAAAGCTCTCCATCGGTTCCCGTATGCTGCCATTGTTTCCTCCTCAAATTGTTTAAGGCTAGCAAGATCACTAAGTGATGCCTTCTTCCTTGTGTTGAAGGCGAAGCATTCAAGAAACGCATCTACTAGCTGATCTAAGCTGCTTATGCTATGTTTGGGCAGCTATGTGAACCAATCCGAGGCGGGGCCTGCGAATGTGGTTATGAATGTTCTAAGCAATAATGCGTCATTATCTTGAATGCCGAAGCATTGGCTTAGAAACAGTGTAACATGTTCCTGTGCGTCCTCTTCCCCTTTAAAAAATGCCAATTGAGGCAACTTAAAGTGTTCGGGGTAAAGAGGTGTAGGCACTGAGGGATGCACCGGATTATTGCGGAGTAGAAGTAATGTGGGTTTTTGATGCCCAGCAGATTTTGTCTCCACCGACTCTAAACGCTCCAATAGCGCTTGGTATGCATCGAAAGATTTTATTTCTTCCTCTCTTGTTCGCTCTTGTTGCAAGTTGTGATAAATTGGAGGCCTATGGAGGGGTGGCCGAATGGCATCCTTCCTGCCTTGATGTGGAGTTTTGATATAGTCATCTTCTGGTTCATACTCCTCATAAAATTCTTGAGGAGTCTCAGGGCGAAACCTATGACCCTGATCAAGTTCTTGCTGAAGGTACCCATCATTGTTTCGGGGAGTTGCCTCCCTCTCAAATCTATGGGGTCTTGGAGGCAGAGCTTGACGAGGTCGTGGAGACCTATCTTGCGCCAACGGATTACGCCTCTCATACTGTTCATCTCTTTGGATGCGAGGGGCTGGCCACCTCTCAGGTATTTCATAGCGTAACTCATCCGCTTCGCGTTGCATGAGTTCTTTATCCAAGCGGTATTGATACTCTATCTCTTGCTGACTTTGTTTAAGCCGCATGATTTGGGCTTGACGGGTGGTATATCTGGCGACAGCCGGATCAATTTGTTCTACCCTATTTTGTTCAGAAGGTTCAAATGTTCCTCCTATGGGTTTACCTCGATTTTGATGCTCTAAAATCTCAAGGGGTCGCTTCCCTCTATCGAGGTAGGCGATATGTGCTCGAGGTTCTGGCCTCAAGGGGTGATCATGATATCCTACTGGTGCGGAAATGCAAGGTTCCCGCATTATTTGTTGCTCTCGAGGAATGCTATGGTTTTCCTCATACTCCCTTTCACGAGTGTAAATGGGATGAGCGGAGTTAGGTCGCCCTATGTAAGGAGCCCTACGCTCTGGATTTGGTCTCTCTATTCTGATGATAGGTAAAGAAGGGACACCATATCCACATTGCCCCTCCAAATGGACAGTGTGCCTGTTTAACGCTTCATCGCGCGGTGGCCACTCATGCCTACCTTCAAGAGGTGATTCTCTATTTATGTCAAGGTCTACATGTAAGGCATCTTCCCGAAAGGGGTTGCTTTGAATAGGCATACCCCACCGAGGATTCTGAATTGGATTATTTTGTAGGTTTGACCTATAAGGTGGTATGACCAAATCCTCAGGACTGAAGTGAAGGCGACTTGTGCCTACTTTTTGTGTACCTTCCGGAGCTTCCGCCCTTGATTGGGCTTGACTGTGGGTGTACACCATTGCGGTGCTTCTATGCTATCTAAATAAATTTTTATCTCATTTTTATGTTTTTTTTTTTTCTACACTAAGCAGAATTAAACACACACATTCACAAGACCGTGATTATCTCTTTTAAGGATTCTTTGGGTGCCCTAGACTGGTTTAGTGCATTTTGATGTTTTGTTTTGTTTTTTTAGATTTTGTAGAACGTTTAAATGCATCATGTAGGCTCTTATAACTCCAAAAAGGTCGCCCCTTCAATATACCAGCCAGGCCGATATACCAACCTCTCTATATACTCGCCCTTACGAGAGGGAGACTATAGGTACGTGAGAGCAGAAGGTACGTGGTATGTAGGCGGTACGAAAGGGGGATTGTCCTATTAATGGCACCTACCATAGAAAACTTATCCTTGCACACATGGGAATCACCCCAGCTACGCTCGGTCTATCTTCGTTAGGATTTACGCCTAACAACAGTTGACAATCGAGAAATGGATGCAAATCAAGCCAAGGCGGTGATTAAATCCACCAATGGTCTTGATCAAGGGCTGGGGTATTACGACCAGCTCCTTGGTTTAAATTTGTTTCGTGATGTGTGTGGGATTCGTTTTATCCAACAAAATGAAACTAGCATACATGAATTTCCCTAATGCAATGCAGGGTTAAATGAAAACAATTAACGAAATAGAAAAATATAACAGAGATCATGAAAATCCCTACCTCTCCTCTGCATGCTCTTGTTGTCTCTAAATTTCTGCTTTGAAAATCCGTAGACAAGAATTCGTCCCTCTGGGAGACGAATTGCAGAATAGAATTCGTCCCTCCTAGAAACGAATTTGAATTCGTCTCAGGGTCAGACGAATTGCAGAAAAGGATTCGTCACTGCTAGCGACAAATAGCAGTCTGCAACAAAAAAAAGATGTACCTGTCAAGCACAAACACAAAAATTTGATCAGTTTCTGTGATTTCAAAAACCAGGGAACATAGTCCCACCGTGATCGCCACTGAAAGCACGAGATTCCGGTCAAAGGAAACACCAAGTGCGATTGCATTCAAAGTTAAGCACGCTTAAGTCCTAGAAATATAAATTACATGAAACGGAAAAGAGACACATTGGAAGAGACGCAATAAGATAAAGAAAAACACAGCCCTTTCATTAATTTCCTTTGATCTCTGTTACAATAATGCCTCCTCCCTTTTCAGGGGCTAGGAGCACAAATAGGGTTTGATTACAATCGCTAAATGATTCCTCCTTCCGTGTGCCCACGATTGCAATGGGCGGGCCAAGATGATGCCGCCGCTGATGTCGATGAGTTCTTCGCCTCTGCTGCTTCTCCTGTGAACAAAGAAATGATCAAGACGTTAGTAGCACCTGTTGCAAATGAAAAGCATTCTCTCTCTAAAACTAACAAAATATGCATACGAATATTTGCCTGAAACCGTGAAAATAGTGAATCCAAATTGCTTCAAAACCTGACAAAAAGTAATAAAAGTTACCAGAAGGCCACTGCCACTGAGGCAGCTGGCCAATCCACCTTAAACTAGAATTCGTCCCTGGGCAGGACGAATTCTGACTGTAATTTGTCCCTGGGTGGGACGAATTCTTCTGAGTAGGAGAAATCGACCTGCTGCTGCTCCAATGTCGGATCTCGGGACCTGCAAAACTCCTAAAAATAGGGGGGTTAGGTAATTGGGGCCATTTTGGGATGACCCAGATGGTCGGATTTTCCCAATTTGGCCTCCACCCTCGGGAATTTGACCTTGACACCTACAAGTTAGCGAAACAACAAAGCAATACAAAACACCCTAAACATCGACCAAAAGCTACAAAATTGCAATTATAGACTAATCAGACCTAGTAACACAGAATGCAATCTAAAAAACAATCTAAAGTGCTCAAAAACTAAAATTGGGACTTAGGAGGTGCGGGGGTGCCCAAGTGGGCCTCCCACCGTTGGCCCTCGATTTTGGAGCCAATCCACCAAGGATGGGCCCAAAACCTTTTAGGATTGGGGGGTCGACGAATTGGTAGATTCAGATGTCCATGCGTCGGATTTGAGTAAGGTTCGAGCTTCCAAAGGCCACCCAACAACCTCCCTTGCAAAAGAGATTGATGGATGTAGGAAGGTGAACAAAGGGGGATGCAAGTGAGTCTTCAATTCGGCAGCACTTCGTTGCTTGAACACTCCTTCCACTTGTATCTTTTGGGTGAGAAAAGTCCCACCTTTTATAGACCCAAGGGGTCTCTTTTGGGAGGGAAGCACAAAAGCCAAGTGTTGGCCATAGGCACCATGTGGCAGTCTTGTCTTCCCATGAGGGAGGGGAGTCCTCTATTGACTTGAAATTTGATAAATGCTTCTTGTAACAGTCGTCTAACGGTCCCTCTATCCACTTACACATGCGTGCAAGGTAGGAACCCTTAACTGACTGTTCTGGGCTGCCACTTGGCACCGTTTGCCTTTTTGCCCGTTAAGCTTAGAATTCGTCCCACCCAGGGATGGATTCGAGAATTCAGTCTGGGGTGGGACGGATTCTATTTTGAATTCATCCCTAGGTGAGACGAATACTTGGGCAAAGTGTCCAAGTGTGCCAAATTGCTTCTTGACCTCACAAAATTGCTATGAAAGTGGTTAAGACCACTGTTTAACCTCTGAGGGCTGCCCTGGGGGCTGTGTTTGTCAAAGCGATCAGTGTTTGCAGTCACATAATCGGATCGGTGCTGTTTTGGTGTCTACAATAAACTTGTAAAATTCAAAAAAGCCCAAAAAACCTGAGAACCTATTCTAAAAGCTAATTTTGGGACACTACATAGAGGAGTCAGGTACCGAAAACATGTTTTTTGGAGATTTAGGCAAATCAAAGATTTAATTGATGCAGAACACACATGCAAAACCACTTATTAAATTTCAAGGCCAACGGCCGTACGATTCACAATTTATGGCTCCGACAAGGTGCATCAAAACTCCTTCCCAGTCTACAATTACATATCCCAAGTGGTTTCTTTTTATATTATCTATTTTATATCATTTAATAAAGTATAGGAAAAACATAAGAGATAATAGTATATTTCTTGCCAAAATAAACTCATTCTTTACAACTTATCAGCTCCTATAACAATAAAATAGTGCTTATATTTTTGTTTCTCAATAATCTACAATATAACATTTGAAATATTACATTCTACAACATCCATTTAGGTTCCTTGTAAATAAATCAATTCAAATTTACATACATCATACATTAATACTATGTCCTTGCTAACTTTGCATAACAATTATAATATTACCAAATTCCATTATATAAGAATCCTATAAGCAAACTCAGCTCTTTATATAACTAATCCTCTCAATTTTCTATAAATGAAACTTATCCCATGATTTAATTGATACAATTACTCTTATGTTCTTTTGTAGAAGATTGTGTTTGACCATTATCTCTAACAAAATTCATATTTCAAACTGAATTTATTAATGAAGTAAATATTCTTAGACTTCTCCTCTAACGTATGTTTAAGTGTAATTTAAATGACACATCATTTCGTAGTCATTCAAGCTATGATATCCTAGACATCCTTAGGTAAATGTGATCCAAGATATGTATCGTAAAAATAGTTTTATACTTCTTGAGAGGTCACAATTTGCTATACATGAATCAACACAAATTTGAACCACGAACCAAATTAATCCCCATTGGTTGCACATACCTCAAAACCTGAGGAAAGCTTAAAATAAGATCCACGACTACAACCTAATATAGAAAATGCTTTAATTGTATCAAGGTTATACTTGAGGTTCTACATATGATGTTTAACTATGAATGTGATAACTCTTTCTATAATCACTATACAAGTCTTGTCTAGGGTTCAAATTATATTTAGGCTATGAAATGTGCCACTGGGATGCTCATCAGGGTGCCTATCTAGCAACAATTGGTGGCCTCAAAACACAAGATCAAAATATACCAAATCCAATGTTTGCTTCTGATTTTCCAAAGTTTCTATGTCTATTAAAGGAAAGAGTACTATTCAGACAAGTTGATGCATAGGATAACTATGAAAATCGTACGTACAAATTTATCCTTTAGGTTTCCAAGGTATGGTTCACTAAAAGCTTTGTTCCTTGCATGTAAAAATATAGCCAAATATAGGTATTTGTAGACAATAACATAATGATGTCCTCCTAATCAGCCAAACATAAGAGGTTTATTGTTGAATACAACACACACTCTAAAACATCTTTGGTCCACCTAATTTCCATGTGCATTCCTTCTCAAGGGTAGTCTCCATGGCAAAAAATATTTTTTCATCTAGAATGCGACTGAAGCAACTAAGAACTGGGCTATTCTTAACCATCAAATTTGATCGTAAATGCTTAGAACATTGATGATTTTATATATTGCCATAGTTGGCATAGTACAAGGAGTGTCTCAAGACTCTTATTTCTTTTTAAAAATGTTAAAGCTTAAAATATAAACTCCACATAATTTATTTCACCACAAAATCCAAAACATTCTCTATTGCATACCCTTATACATGACATAAATACCTTAGATTTCTAGAAGAGGGTTTGTTTTGGATTTGATCCAAGTTCTTCATGGTATATTGCTCCTTATCATACTTATGTTCTTCCCAAGTGCAATATCCAAGTCTATCACACCGGTTCACACCTCCTCCTTCTAAAATTTTAAAAAAATTATCCACAAAGTCTATTAGTTCATTAACGCTTATTATTAAAATATCAAAATATCATAACATATATCAGTAATAAACATATATACATTCTTAAATATATTATTTTAGAATAGTTGTCTAGGGGAGGGTCATGACATGCATATATGACATATATAACTAGAGTGCTTGACATGAAGCTCATGTTGTAGTTTATATAATTGTACCATGGTAATAAAGCTAATGTCCTCTAAAAATGAATGAATGCAAGTTTATCACCATATTACGTTAGGTCTTGCCAAATTAATCAATAGGTGTACATATTTTATTACTTATTTAGACACAATCAATTAGGAAGGATCTATATTTTCTCTATCATCAATGTTAATACCTAGATGATAATAACTAGAGATTTGTATATTCAACTATTCAATAATGGATAGTTTAGAATTATAAGTAAACATTAGAATTTGCTTCAACATGTCACTACATAATTTTTTACCAAGAATAAGGATTTTCAGGTTGAAACGAGTAGTTTATCATAGATTATGTTTTGTTAAAAATATTATTACTATTGTGTTTAAGTTTTAGTTGCATATGTTATAACATTATATGCTATCATTTGATTGATTGACATGACTATATACTATCTTAAAGAGTTGTATTTTTATATCTTTGGCTCGATATACTCATGATCATACATTATATTGGTTTCGAAGGGTTCAAGATAGAAAATATATTTTAAAATAAATCCATGCATGTAAATGCCTTAATGACTACTAGAGAAGGACTAATACAAGTGAATATGGGTAAGGTATAATTACTAGTTTCAAGTATTTGAGAGGGTAGCAAATTACTATAGAAAATGTTTATGGATTAGAGGTATAATCCCATGGTCTCTATTAGGTGGGACTCCTCATCTCTATTAACACTAGGTCATGATAAATAAGTTTCTAACATTTTGTATTGTAATGCTCTTCTTTTGGAAATTGTATTTTTAGGGGGTGTCTTTATGAATATAGATCTCTTTGATGCATTTGGTGATAATATTCACCAAATATCTAACATCTAAAAAATAAAATAAAAATAAACATAAAATAGTCATCGTATTAAAGATAAAAGTGTATAGATATTCAAAAATATCCAAAGCATGCAAGTAACAAACAAGCTATGATTTCTAACTACAAATATAAATATTCATGTTTATCAATAGCTAGAGCATCTCTAAATTACATGATCCTAAACATATATTGTCTGACATCTTCTAGTTTGATGATGATTTTAAAAGTGCTCTAGTAGATGAAGATAGTAAAGATGATTAGAAATATTATTAGATTAATTTTTCATTCCAATTTGGTTTCGGATGTTAACTTAGTCCATGCTTGGATGCAAATACATGTCATAGCTTCAAATGCATGTCAAATTCCCTTTCAAGCCTATATTTCATTCCTCTTTTAAGGTTAGTCTAAAAATAATGATATTATATAATACCATACATATATGATTAGACCTCTAGACATATATCTAATGTTGTATTTCACGTAATTATACCATCCAATGAGTTTTACATATGTGCCTATCAACATTTTGACCAAGCTCACCATATTGTATTTCTACTCTTATCCTTCTAGTCATGCTAGAGCTAAATACACCTAACAATTAATTTTACAAGTATATTATGGTTATCCTCATTTTCCATCTTGTTGAGAAACTAGGAGATGTACTTTGCTCCATATCATGGGGTATATATACTATATTATATTAAATAAATGAATGAAATGTCCCTGTGATTGTGGTCTACTAGAAAGGATGCCACTTGCATTAGCGGTGATGTGACCTAGGTTCAATCCCCATGGTGGATGTGTATAAGAATTATTTACTCAATACAAAAATAAATAAATAGATGAAATGCAAGAAAAACCATTGTACTTTAAAAATTTTCGAATTATCAATTTCCTCATGACATCCACTTTAAAATTCATAATTTTCCTATTAGTTTTATCCTTCCACATGTTGTGGTCACTTGATCAGTCAATAATTCCCTATAACAATGTTTGAATGCAATAACCATTTTTAATTTTAAAATTTAAATATATATTTTATTTTGGCTAATGGATTTTATAATTTTTTCTTTAATGTATTGGCGGTGAACTAACCATATCTCTCTTAGGTATTTATAGAGCTATATTATTAATTCAAGCATTTTAATATTTACAAACTTTGGGTCTGCCTTCATTATGTACTAACCACCTAACTACATGGTAGCAAGGCACCTCAATATGTAAATCAATTTTAACAAATGTATTAATGTTGAAAGAATCATTTAATATTTAAAATGTTATTGACCACGAGGACAATAATTATTTGTGTTAGCTATCATGTACATCTAGCATTGAGAGGCTTTTATATCTTGCATGTGTCTATCATCATTAATTAAATAAAACATATAATTAATAAAACATATAAAAGGCATACAAGTTGATTTAGTTGCATAGATTAATAAGTATTTTTTTTTAACGAAAGATGTTACCACCCTTATATAACAAAAAAAGATTTTTCATATATTTAAATCCTTAAAAAATAAATGACCATTAAAAAAAATATGTAACACTTATATATGATAATTTTATGAAAAACAATATTTTAAAAATAATACAATATTAAAAATTAATAATAATTTTTTTTATGTTTTCAAAAATATTAAATAAATAAATTACACAATAACCAAACAACCACTATTCTTAAAAACTTAAGAATTAAAAAAGATGCTCCAAATCTGGAAGAACCTGAATTTGTCATGAATAAAAGTGTGCAATACCATTTTATCTGGTACTCGATGCAATCTTAGATCTTCCACTCCTCCATGAGTTGCACATTGCTCAAACCGTAACTCTTTTAAGTAAGACATAAGACACGAGTAGAGTGGATATAAAAATCTGTTACTTGTAGTGGGAAAATCGAATGTCTAACACATTCACTATGACAAAAATGCTTTCAGGCACAAGGATGAATGCATTGTTGTTTGTTTGTGTCTTTACTCTGAGTTATTTGGTGATGATTCCAGTTCCATCTACTGCTCTGTCTTCTTTAGGTGGATTGTTCTACTCGATTCAATAACTTATTCATTTACAAAAACTTTAGATTTTTAAAATATTAAAAAGGATTGATGTTAGTTTAAAATATAATTTTAATATATTTTATTTATTTATTTTTTAAATAAGGATTTTTTTTAATGTTGTTTAGATTGATATTTCAACTTTATTCGTGTTTTTCAAAATGAAATATTAAGTATCATTCAAATTTTCAACTTTTGTCAAGGTAGAGAAATAGATTACCTTGGCTTAGTATTCAGTACAGGGATAATTTTTTTTTAAAGAACAAAGCTTTCTATACATGCATGAAAAGAAGGTGTTTGATTTTTTTTTCCTTTACAAAAGTATTATAATAATTTTAAAATATCGAATATTTCATAATAATACCATATCTTATCTCTATAGTTTTAATTTTTATTTCAATTAAAAATAAATTTTAAATTATTTAACGTTTTAATTTTACAGAAAATGTCTATATAGTTTTGATTTTTATTTCAATTAAAATTTTTTTTTAAATTTTTTAACGTTTTAATTTTACAGAGAATGTGTTGTTGTCTAGCACAAGCGGAAGGAGCTTGCTTCAGCAGCAAAAGAGTAAGTTTCTTGGTTCTCTATTCCTTAGATATTGTTGGAATTTTTGGGTTTTATTTGTTGTTTATTAGATTTGAATAATATTTTGTTTTTTAAAAATAAATTTTGATCTGTTTGAAGGATAAAAATTGAATATAAATAATAAAATTTAAATAATTTTAAATGAATATAAAATCCAAATCTAAACACATATATTAAATTGTTGTGAATCATTCATGATTTATTATAACTGATATAATATAAAAACCAAAATCTATTTTTTATTCCACTTGGATATGTTTTATTTTGTTTAGGCGAAGCTTGATTGTAACTATTCAGTGAATTGCTCATGATAAATTGGGTTTGGGTTAATCAATTTAATATTTTGTTTCGACTAACAATAGCGCAGAATTGGGTTTTATTTAGAAATTTCGATCATTGTTGTTTTCTCTCCATGATAGTATTTTAAGTAGAATTAATGATCTCCAAAGAAACACATGAAAACTTATAATAACAAGAAAAACAAAACTCATCCGATTTCTTTGTAATCTGTTCCTAATTTTTTCCTTGACATTTTTTGAGCAGGATGCAGTATAAGTTTTAAGAATACTGACTACGGTCCACTAGTAAGCAAGTGCAAAGCTCCTGGTTACCCTGTCGAGCCTTGTTGTCGGGGATTGAAAGAAGTGGCATGCCCGTATATTGACTACCTAAATGATCTCAATACAGACTGTTCTAACCAGTTTTTCTCTTTCATTAATTCTCGCTTTCCAATTGGTTACTTTTCTGACAACTGTCGTGAAGGTCCGTTAGGATTAGAATGCCACTGTGATGATGGTCCGGAGCGCAGCAGAAAATGTTATGCTCCTCCAGTATGATCTATATTCTGAATGATTGTGGGTGATGTTATACCACCACAACTCTATAAATAAGTGGTCTTTCTGAATAATTTGAAGAGTCAAAACTTTTTTACCTTCATTAGGTATTTGGTTAAAAAATGTGTTTTCATACGTACACATGTTTATTAATTAAATAAATTGTAAAATAAAGTGAAAATGTATTTTATTATATATGATATAAAAAATAAAATTATATTAATAAAATAGATTAAGTATAATAAAAAAATTTACAAATATTTTATTATATTAATCTTAAAGAATATGTCAAAAACCCTTAGTTATTATTATTTTTTTTTATAACAGGTGGACTGCCTAACAAATTCTTCATCTATGGAATGTGCTATCTTCTTTTAAGATGGGTTTTCCCCTAAATTAAATCTCTGCCTTATGTAATGTCACCTTTAACTTATGTTCTTATTTAGTTTGATGAATACTTGACACTACATATGATTTATAATCCATGGAGAACAAATATTTTATATTTTATATCATAATGGTAAGCACTTACTAATAATTGGTTTGAAAAAAAATTAAAAAAAAAAAAAATTACTCCTCTCCATTTGGAAAAAGTGTAAAAAATATTTCAATTAAATAGTAAAAAATGTGACATTTTTATACAATATTTTTCTTGGATATGTTGTATATAATAATATTTGACATAATCCATAGTGTGTTTGTAAAATATTAAAAGAGTTGAGTAATTGAGAAAATATTATTCATAAACATATTTCTTTCATATTGTTGTATTAAAGACTCAATTTCTCATATTAATTCCAATGATAGTTAGGTATATTAAGAAAAAGTGTATTATTATTTTAAAGGAAATAATTATGTTAAATGCTATAATATAATTACCTTTTTTATTTTATAATTTCATGATAGTTACATGTTATAATTTTAAACCTATATTCACATATTTGTTGTTCTTGCACAATATGTTCCCTAGGATTTTCATCGTGAAATTATAGTGATAATAAATGGTCAAGTTACAAATAGTTGTTTGTTTTTATTCCAATTGAAAATGTGAATATAAATATATTTAATTAGGACATGTGTTAAGCTTTTAAATTTTTTAAAACATCCAATACATAGAAAGGAAAGAGGACAACCCTTTTTATCTAATAATACAAAGTGTTTTAGTAACTACAAGATTGATGTAAGCATTATGGGTGGTTCAGTTCTTTAACTTGTTTGATTTAAGGAATTATGCAATGAATTTTAAAGCAATTTATGCTAGAAATATGGAGTTGGTAGTCTTAAAGAATTTCAAATCTATGATAAAATAACCCGTAAGATTTTACTAAAGCTTCCAAAAATAAAATTACCTTTTAATTGATGTGGGAATTTGGGTTTAACTATGACATAATATTTGTAGGTGACATACATGTAATATCAACTATTATGCTCTCATTGAGCAAATTATAGATAAAAAAAATTATGACTTTCAAGTGACTGCTATGTTATTTTTTATTCAAAAATAAATTGAAAATATTTTTTTGGATAAATTTATAATCATGGTATTGAAAGCACGAGATTCCGGGCAAAGGAAACACTAATTGCAATATAACCAAAACCAAATGCGCTTAAGTCCTAGAAACGTAAAGTGCATGAAATGGAAAAGAAACGCATTGGAAGAGACACAAGCAAATGGAGAAAACACAGCCCTTTCATTAATATCCCTTGATCTCTGTTACAATGACGTCTCCTCCCTTTTCGGGGGCTAGGAGCGTTAAAAGAATTCGATTACAATCACTCAATGTTCCTCTTTCCGCGTGCCCACGATTGCAATGGGCGGGCCAAGATGATGCCGCCGCCGATGTCGATGAGTTCTTCACCTCCGCTGCTTCTCCTGCGAACAAAGAAACAACCAAGATGTCGGTAGCACTCGCTGCAAGTGAAAAGTGTTCGTTCTTCTAAAATCATCAAAAGATGCATGCAAACATTTATCTAAAACAATAAACAAAATGATTCTAAACAGCTCGAAAACTTGCCGGAAGACAGAAAATGTTACCAACGAGGCCATTGCCACTGAGACAGTCGGCCAATCTGCTTTCAACTGGAAATCGTCCCTGGGTAGGACGATTTCTGACCGTAAATCGTCCCTGGGTGGGACGATTTCTTCTGTGTTGGGGAAGCCGAATTGACACGCTCCAATGTCGACTCCCGAGGTCTCCAAAACACCTGTAGACAGAGGGGTTATGTAATTGGGGCCATTTTGGGACGACCCAGATGGTCGGATTCTCCCAATTTGGCCTCTACCCTCAGGAATTTGATATCGCCTCCTCCAAGTTAGTGAAACTACAAAACGACACAAAACATACTAGAATCTGATCAAAGGTTACGAAATTGCAGCTATGAATTCACCAAACAGAAAACACAATATGCAGCATGAGAAAATAAACTAGAATGCTTCTGAAATAAAACTTAAGAAAAGTGCGGGGATGCCCAAGTGGGCCTCCCACCGTTGGCACTTGATTCCGGCGCCAATCCACTAGGGATGGGCCCAAAACCTCTTAGGATTGGGGGGTCGGCGAATTGGTTGGTTCGGGTGTCCATGTGTTGGATTTGGGTCAGGTTCAAGCTTCCAAAAGCCACCCAACAACCTCCCTTGCAAAAGAGATTGGTGGATGTGGGAAGGTGAACCAAAAGGGATGCAAGTGGGTCTTCAACTCGGCAAGCACTTCGTTGCTTGAAAACTCCTTCAACCTGTATATCTTGGGTGAGAAAAGTCCCACCTTTTATAGACCCAAGGGGTCTCTTTTGGGAGGGAAGCACAAATGCCATGTGTTGGTCATAGGCGCCATGTGGCAGTCTTGTCTTCCCATGAGGGAGGGGAGTCCTCCATTGACTTGGGCTTTCATAACTGCCCTTGTGACAGTCCTCAAACGGCCTATTTGTCCACTCACACACGCGTGCGAGGCAGGAGTCATCAACTGACTGTTCTGGGCTGCCACTTGGCCTCATTTGTCTTTTTGCCCGTTAAACTTGGAAATCGTCCTTACTGGAGACGATTTCAGAAATCGTCCCTGGGTGAGACGATTTCAAGTTAGCAATCGTCCCTGGGTGAGACGATTACTAGGCAAAGTGTCTAAGTGTGCCAAATTGCTTCTTGACCTCACAAAATTGCTATGAAAGTGGTTAAGACCACTGTTTGACCTCTCGAGGGCTGCCCCGGGGGCTGTGTTTGTCAAAGCGATCGGTGTTTGCAGTCACATAATCGGATTGGTGCTGTTTTGGTGTCTACGAGATGCCCCTTTTTGGGAAGCGCTGCGGGTGACGCAGATGCTTGAGCAAAAATAGATAACCAAAGCACTAATGATTAGGGTTTCTTGGTAACCTAACCAACTTTTGATGCCCCAAGTATGGAAAGGGCATGCATTCTTGAATCCTTGCTTCTGACGAGCTAAGGAATTTGATTTCAAGTATTAACCTGTTTTGGTGAGGTGTGACTTGAACTTAGACATTGATCAGTCATGAACAGGCAAAGGGCGTTTTTATCCTCAGGGGGAACCTTGTGTTCATGATTCACGAAATGCCAAGTGTTTGATTGATTTGATTGTTGCTTGTTTATTGCCCCAAGCAGGAGCGTGATTGTCTTTGTCAATGATTCTTTGAATGCATGTCGTTTTCCTTAATTGGGTGTGTGATTGTTGGTTGGTGACTAAGTGTGACTACCCCCTCAAGCGACGAATCGATGAGGGAATGACCTTCGTGAGAGAAGCGACGAGTCGCTTGACCCAAGATGACTTGTGCAAGGGTGCCTTTAGAGGGTTTACCGTTAAGCGTGTGCAATTTTTCCAACATTTGGACCTATTTTTGGTGGGTGTTAACCCTTTTGGTGATGCCGTAATGAGGTGAAATCATCGAAAATCTAACTTCCCGTGGAGCGGTCCGGCTATTATAGCCTTCTTGGGGAAGTAGGAGAGTGATAATTTGAACCTCGACATCGATTTTGCTATTGCCAAGAGGTTAAGTGCAAGAGCACTTGTGTCCGGCAATGTTTATTGCTTTGTTTTTATTGTTTTTGTTATTTTTGTGACACCATTTGGGGATTAAATTGTCGAAAATCCGTCTTCCGTGGAGCGGTCCGGCTATGGTAGCCTTCTTAGGGAGTAGGATAGTGATAATTTGTGACCCCGATGTCGATTTTGCTATGCCAAGAGTTTAAGTGCAAGAGCACTTGTGTCTGGCAATGTTTATTGCTTTTTGTGTTGTTTTGATTTTCTTGTTGTTTTTGAGTGGGCTTTGACCCTTTTGTGACGTCGTTTGGGGATGAAATTGTCAAAAATCCGTCTTCTCGTGGAGCGGTCCGGCTATGGTAGCCTTCTTAGGGAGTAGGATAGCGACAATGTAGACCCTGACATCAGTTTTTCTATGCCAAGAGGTTAAGTGCAAGAGCACTTGTGTCTGGCAATGTTTATTGCTTTTTGTTTTTGTGTTGCATTTATTTGTTGTTTTTGTTGTTTTGATTTTCTTTGATCTTGTGCATGATGGTTGATGAATATGGATGTATGCATGTTGATTTATTTTGATGGATGCATATGCTATGATGAATGCAAATGGTTTTTATTTATATGTGATATGCAGATATGAAATGGATGAATGGGGTTTGTGATGTTTGGCTATGGCACCAAGGACTGTTTAGAACTCTGTTATTTTGTTTTTAGGCGATTGCTGTGATGCATGACTTTGTATGTATACATGTTGTTTTTCTTTTTTTGTATTTTTTGATGGTATTGTAAGGATGAAAAGTAGCGCAGTTGGTTTAGAAATGTAGCTAAGGTTTTCTGAGACTCAGACGGTTTTAACTCACTAGCCATGACTGTACTTTGTCTTACAAGACTTTTGAACAAGGTATGAATCAGACTTGTTTTTGACCAAGCTATTTCACATCCCTGTGTGTGCAATTGAGTTCATTATTGTGGTATTTATCAGGATACCGCCAGTGCCAGATGGGCTTTCAACCGAACCTGTACTGAGGATCACCTAATTAGCTCCACTAACTCCTTTGTTGTATTTAGTTAGATTAATCTGCGGTGTTATCCAGGATGCCATAAGCTAGCTCATCCACATGCAAACATTGATCTGTACGCAAGTTAATGTGACAGATATATCGTCATGCGAGAGGTTTACCGCCAGTTATCGATAGGCTATCAACCAAATCGGTACTGAGGCTTGCCTTATGACCTTTTAGAATGCTTGAGAGTTCCAAGGATTCAAGTTCCACTCCCTTCTTTTCTTCAATTGTATTGGGATACTTGCTCGTTTGTAGTGATAAGATCACTGTTTATTTTGATTTGTTTTTCTTTTGAGCAAGGGATTGGGGATATGGAGTGATGAAAATCACTATTGTTTGTGCCTTTTGATGTGTGCACTGTAGGATGTCAAGTATTTGATTTTTGACATTTTGCAAATTTTTGATGTTTTGCAACTATTGAGAACTTTAGGGATTCTTAGGGAATTGGGTAGGGAGGATGCTTGTCCTTTTGCCAACTCTCAGCATTCTTGGGGTCATTCGCACAGGGGGATGAGCAAGATAACCGTTTCGCTTGTGGTGACCTGGATTACTACGCAGGTTTCATCTTTCGTTCACACAACTTGGGAATTGTTTTATGTGTTTATTTGTGTTGGGATGTTACGTAACAAGGTGTATTTCAAGTATGACTCTACCTTCGTAAAATCTGTTCGACTTGATACATTACATGGCTAAAGAGGAAAATGATGACTGAATCACTGAAACTCTTGGTACATTAACAGACCACTGACTCTAGTGTGGTAAAAGTTATGCATGGTGTTTTTGTTGTTTTTGTAAAATGGAACAATGTGGAATAAGATGGACTAGTAGAGCAATTACAGCCTATGGTGCCTTTGACCTATACAACCACAAATATGCAATGTATGGATGCAATGCTTAATGCAGCTACATATTTTTGTATTTTTGATGGATTGATTTTTGTGAATATGAAGATGAGGTGCGAGAAGAGCTCTCTATTGATGAATTTGAGTATGCCTAGAAATGAGATGCAAATTTTTGTTGTTTTTGATTATTTTTGATTTTTGACCAAGTGATTGTGGACATCCTTGGAGCTTTTTGGTGACCAAGTGATTGCGATAATCCTTGGAGCTTTTTAGGTTTTGACCAAGTGATTGCGATAATCCTTGGAGTTTTTGGGTGACCAAGAGTTTGCGATAATCCTTGGAGTTTTTTGGGGTGACCAAGAGATTGCGATAATCCTTGGAGCTTTTGGGTTTGACCAAGAGATTGCGATAATCCTTGGAGCTTTTGGGTGACCAAGTGATTGCGATAATCTTGGAGCTTTTGAACTGTTTTGATAATTTGGATTTGGTGACCAAGAGATTGCGATAATCCTTGGAGCTTTTTGGGTTGACCAAGTGATTGCGATAATCCTTGGAGCTTTTTGGTTGACCAAGTGATTGCGATAATCCTTGGAGCTTTTTGGGTGACCAAGTGATTGCGATAATCCTTGGAGCTTTTTTGGACCAAGAGGATTACGATAATCCTTGGAGCTTTTGGGGTGACCAAGTGATTGCGATAATCCTTGGAGCTTTTTGGGTGACCAAGTGATTGCGATAATCCTTGGAGCTTTTTGGGTGACCAAGTGATTGCGATAATCCTTGGAGCTTTTGGGGTGACCAAGTGATTGCGATAATCCTTGGAGCATTTTGGGTTTGAATTATGGTTCTTTAGGGGATAGAGGTACCCCCGACTTGATGGTCTTTGCACTCCGGATCTGGCTCTAGAGGTATGGGCATGAATGGATCAGCCCTATGCACGGAGATGAGGACAAGGTCCGCCCGTGGCACTGATGTTGCTATGATGTCTCTTGGTGGAAGTTGCTCTTTGTGTGCCCAACGTGGCGGATGTAATGCTTGGTCCCACTGTGGTGGGTTAACGCGCCACTCATGCCCTAGTATTATGTTTATCTGTTGACATGCTTCCTCAAATTTTATGGGATGCCGATGTTGTCTTATGTGATTGTTGTGGGCTATCTCTGTTTCATCTTCACTTTCAACTAGTGAGTACAGCTCATCAGAATCTGGAGATTCTGAGACATGGAGGACTGCATCATCAGGTAGCCCTATGGTTAAAGGTTGATCCTCTTCGAAAGGAGCTTTATGTAAGTTGGGCCTTGGGAGCTCCAAAATCTTGGTCTCTACCAACTCTAAGTGCTCTAGCACTTTGCATGTATCGGGGGATTTGAGCTCCTCCTCTTTGGTTGGTTCTTGTTGAGGAACTTGGGGCTTATGGAGGGGTGGCCTGATAGCACCCCCATGCCTTGGTAGGGCTTTTCATCCCGCTCTTCTTCTTGCTCTGATTCCTTAGAGGCTTCTTGATGAATTTCTAAGGGTGGCTCATAAACTTGAGTGGGTTCCTGAGGAAGGCACCCATCATTGGTTATAGGAGCGGCCTCCCGCTCATGTCTAGGAGGCATCGGGGGTGGTGCTTCAGGAATCAAGAGAGTAGCCTCCCGATCCTGTCTAGAAGGTGTTGGGGGTAGCGTTTGATGAGGTCACGATGACCTGTCTTGCCCCCATGGGTTGTGCCCCTCAAAATGTTTTGTCTTATGTGTGTGAGGGGTTGGAGTCTTCTCCGATAGTTTATAGCACAACTCATCCATTTTGCATTGCATGCGCTCTCTATCCAAGCGGTGTCGATACTCTATCTCCTGATGACTTTGTTTAAGCTACGTGATTTGGGCTTGACGGGTGGCATGTCTGGCGACTATCGGGTCAGTTCGGTCTACCCTATTTTTCTCAGGAGGTTCGAATGTTTCTCCTATGTGTTGGCCTCGATCTTGATGATCTAAAATTTCAATGGGTCGCTTCCCTCTGTCGATGTAGGCGGCATGTACTTGAGGCCGCACTGTTTGTTGTCCTCGAGGAATGCGATGATTTTCCTCGTACTCCCTTTCATGTTGGCTCTCCTGCATAGTGTGTTGGAACAACTCATCCTTCTGGCACTGAAGGTGCTCTTTGTTAATATAGTACAGTTCCTCTAAATGTAGTCGCTCTAGTCGCTCTAGCTCAAGTTGCGTGAATTGCATTTGGCGTGCGACGTGCTTGACAGATTCTAAGATGGTTGGTCTTGTCGCCTCATGTCTAGAAGGCCTAGATGCCTCTCCTAGATATTCTCGATCGTAGTGATCCAAGATCTCTATAGGTGACCTCCCTTTGTTGGGGGTAGCGGCATTCCCTCGGGGCTTTGGCCTCAGTGAGTGGTCCTGATAGATAGCAGGTGCAGAGGCATATTGCTCCCGCACTGTATATTGCTCTCGAGGAAGGTAGGGATCTTCCTCTTGCTCTCTTTCATAAGTGAAAAATGGATGGATGGAGTTAGTTCGCCCTGCCTGAGGAGCCTTGTGCTCTGGATTTTTCTTTGTAGTCCTGACAACTAGAGGGGGTGAAGGAGGGATAATGTAATCATGTGGTTCCTCCCGTCGAACCCTATGTTGACCTAGCACTTCATCGCACGATGACCACTCATAGCGAGCATCTAAGGGAGCTCTCCTATGACTGTACCCCTCATGGAAGGGTGTGTGCTGAATGCTATGCTGAATAGGAGTGCTCCTCGAAGAGGTGTCCCTGTAGTCCCTTTCCTTTAAGGTGTGGAGGGGTCTGCCTTGTGTGTTAGGTCGCCAAGGTGGTATGACCAAATCCTTGGGATTGTAATGGAGATGACTCGTGCCTCCTTGGACATTCCCCACAGCCTCCGCCCGTGATTGGGCTTGGCTACGGGTGAGCACCATGACGATGTCTCTCTAAAAACCCTAAAAATTGAAATGAGTCAGATGGGGCCCAAAATTGGTGTGCGCATCCCTCTTATAGTAGATAAGACAAAAATGAAGTTTCAAGTCCTAGCTCTGAATACATTAGGAGATATTGACATCCGAACAGCTCAAAAAGTGCAAAAAAATGCGTGCCCAATTTTAAAACCTAATTTTGGGGCACTAGATGATGGAATTTGGCCCCGAAAACTGACTTTTTTGGGCAAATAGGATTCTAGGGAATCATATTTGTTTAAAATTATCCCAACTAACTCCCTGTAAAATTTCAAGTCAATCGGAGCTACGGTTGAGAAGTTATGGCCCCGACAAGATGCACTAAAATTTAGGGAAAAATATAAGATTTCCCATATTTTGTTGGATGGTCCTGCATCACTTATGGGCACATTTGGGGTGATTTTGGGTTGACCAAAGGGTTCATGGACACCTTTGGGGCATTTTGGAGTGACCAAGCGATTACGGGAATCCTTGGAGCTTTTTGGAGAAAATGACAAAATGCGTAGATTTTTATCTTTTTGTTTATGATGATTTTTTTTCTTTTTGTCTACACTAAGCAGAAATGAACACACGCATACACAAACCGTGATTATCTCTTTTAAGGATTATTGGTGTGCCCTAAACTGGTTTAGTGCATTTTGATGTTTTGTTTTGTTTTTGTAGGTTTTGAAGAACGTTTAAATGCATTATGACGGCTCATATAACTCCCAAAACGGTCGCCCCTTCAATATACCAACCAGGCCGATATACCAACCTCTCTATATACCCGCCCTTACGAGAGGGAGACTATAGGTACGTGAGAGCAGAAGGTACGTGGTACGTAGGCGGTACGGAAGGGGGATTGTCCTGTTAATGGCACCTACCATAGAAAACTTATCCTCGCGCGCATGGGAATCACCCCAGCGACACTCGGTCTGTCTTCGTCAGGATTTACGCCTAACAACAGTTGACAATCGGGAAATGGATGCAAATCTAAGCCAAGGTGGTGATGAACCCACCGTTGGTCTTGCTCAAGGGCTGGGGTCTTACGACCAGCTCCTTGGTTTAAAATTGTTGCGTGGAGTGTGTGAGATTCATTTTATTTAGCGAAAATGAAACAAGCATGAATGATTTTCCCTAAGTATGCAGGATAAAATGAAAACAGTCAAAGAAACAGAAACAAAAACAAAAATTTTAACAGAGATTATAAAAATCCCTACCTCTTCTCTGCCTGCTCCAGTTGCCTCTGAATTTCTGCTCTGAAAATCCGTAGGCAGGAATTCGTCCCTCTGGGAGACGAATTACGTAACGAAATTCGTCCCTCGCGGAGACGATTTTAAAATCATCTCAGGGTGAGACGATTTCCAGTAAAGTAATTCGTAACTACTAGAGACGATTAACGATATGCAACAAAAAATGTACTCGTAAAACACAAAACACAAAAACTCGATTAGTTTTCTGTGATCTTAAAAATAGGGAACAGGTCCCACCGTGATCGCCACTGAAAGCACGAGATTCCGGGCAAAGGAAACACTAATTGCAATATAACCAAAATCAAATGCGCTTAAGTCCTAGAAACGTAAAGTGCATGAAATGGAAAAGAAACGCATTGGAAGAGACACAAGCAAATGGAGAAAACACAGCCCTTTCATTAATATCCCTTGATCTCTGTTACAATGACGTCTCCTCCCTTTTCGGGGGCTAGGAGCGTTAAAAGAATTCGATTACAATCACTCAATGTTCCTCTTTTCGCGTGCCCACGATTGCAATGGGCGGGCCAAGATGATGCCGCCGCGATGTCGATGAGTTCTTCACCTCCGCTGCTTCTCCTGCGAACAAAGAAACAACCAAGATGTCAGTAGCACCTGCTGCAAGTGAAAAGTGTTCGTTCTTCTAAAATCATCAAAAGATGCATGCAAACATTTATCTAAAATAGTAAACAAAATGATTCTAAACAGCCTGAAAACTTGCCAGAAGACAGAAAATGTTACCAACAGGCCATTGCCACTGAGACAGTCGGCCAATCTACTTTCAACTGGAAATCGTCCCTGGGTGGGACGATTTCTTCGTGTTGGGGAAGCCGAACTGACACACTCCAATGTCGACTCCCGAGGTCTCCAAAACACTTGTAGACAGAGGGGTTATGTAATTGGGGCCATTTTGGGACGACCCAGATGGTCGGATTCTCCCAATTTGGCCTCTACCCTCGGGAATTTGATATCGCCTCCTGCAAGTTAGTGAAACTACAAAACGACACAAAACATACTAGAATCTGATCAAAGGTTACGAAATTGCAGCTATGAATTCACCAAACAGAAAACACAATATGCAGCATGAGAAAATAAACTAGAATGCTTCTGAAATAAAACTTAAGAAAAGTGCGGGGATGCCCAAGTGGGCCTCCCACCGTTGGCACTTGATTCCGGCGCCAATCCACTAGGGATGGGCCCAAAACCTCTTAGGATTGGGGGGTCGGCGAATTGGTTGGTTCAGGTGTCCATGTGTTGGATTTGGGTCCGATTCAAGCTTCCAAAAGCCACCCAACAACCTCCCTTGCAAAAGAGATTGGTGGATGTGGGAAGGTGAACCAAAAGGGATGCAAGTGGGTCTTCAACTCGGCAGAACTTCGTTGCTTGAAAACTCCTTCAACTCTGTATATCTTGGGTGAGAAAAGTCCCACCTTTTATAGACCCAAGGGGTCTCTTTTGGGAGGGAAGCACAAATGCCATGTGTTGGTCATAGGCGCCATGTGGCGGTCTTGTCTTCCCATGAGGGAGGGGAGTCCTCCATTGACTTGGGCTTTCATAATCGCCCTTGTGACAGGTCCTCAAACGGCCTATTTGTCCACTCACACACGCGTGCGAGGCAGGAGTCATCAACTGACTGTTCTGGGCTGCCACTTGGCCTCATTTGTCTTTTTGCCCGTTAAACTTGGAAATCGTCCTTACTGGAGACGATTTCAGAAATCGTCCCTGGGTGAGACGATTTCAAGTTAGCAATCGTCCCTGGGTGAGACGATTACTAGGCAAAGTGTCTAAGTGTGCCAAATTGCTTCTTGACCTCACAAAATTGCTATGAAAGTGGTTAAGACCACTGTTTGACCTCTGAGGGCTGCCCTGGGGGCTGTGTTTGTCAAAGCGATCAGTGTTTGCAGTCACATAATCGGATTGGTGCTGTTTTGGTGTCTACAGTGTATTATATTGAATTTAATGCATCTAGATTTATGATTTCATTTAAATAATGTTATACATGTAAATGCCTTAATGATTATCAAATAAATATTAACACAATATCTTATAATTACAATGTCTAACTTATTATTCTATAACTTATGAAAAGAAAATACAAACATACATAATATTATATCATAATCTAATCAACTAAGTAACTAGGGAATCTATAATTTACGTGAGCTCAAACATGCCTTCCATAATTTTCAAGATAGCCTTTTATATCAAGATAATAAAGCTAACTTGAAATCTAATTGGTCTAATTTTTTGATTTGTTTTAGTTTCAAATGTTCAATTAGTCTTGGTCTTAAACTCAATTGCTTATAATTAGTAATTCAAATACAAAATCAGGTCATAGCTTCAAATACATGTTGGAAACCTCATAGGCATTATTTTTTTAAATGTTTCTTTCAAATAATGCTCTTTAATATCATACACATATTAAAAAGCGCTAAATATCATTCTAGTGTCTGTCATTCTAAAATAGTGTTTTGGGTGTAAGCTTTTTTATAATTTTTTATACCGTTCGTTATTAAACTATTGTGCACCATTAACTACCCTTGGGTAATGTAACGGGGGTGATTACCACTTATGAGATAGTTCTTACTGAGTCATCCATATATCTCTTGAAAAAACTCACTCAATGGCTATCTCACCAAAGGACATATCCAATAGGAATTATCCCTCATTCGTTTGTGTCCCTATGACTATCCTTTGCGTGATATCTCTCTCATATTGGTATATTTTTATCTACTAAAGCTTACCATGACAAGAAATTAGTTACAATAGAATTCTAATATTACTTTCTTTTGGAGCACACTTTTAAGTTCCATATTTAAAGTGCCCATTGCAACCCTAAGGGATTATCCCATCACATCTCCATTAGTTCTAATATTAACAATAGGGTCTACCTAGTTTTAATTTGATCATTAAACTTGATGTGAACTCAGCTACAAGAGACCAACAAAATAGACTCCAATCACATAACACAAATGCAATATAATGGAAGAAACCTGAAAATTGATACTATTATCATTCTTGAATTCACACCCATTCTCCAAAATATTACAATCATCATATAGCAACCGAAAACCAAATAAACCCTAAAGAAACCCTAAAAACGTCTTTTCCTAAAAACTGCTAAAAATAAAAATTAGTCGGATTACACCCAAATTCAGTGCACACTTCCCTCTTACAATAAAAAACCTTAATTTAAAATATTAGGTCTCAAATTAAGGTATTAAAAAATATAATAAACTTGTAAAATTCAAAAAAGCCCAAAAAACCTGAGAACCTATTCTAAAAGCTAATTTTGGGACACTACATAGAGGAGTCAGGTACCGAAAACATGTTTTTTGGAGATTTAGGCAAATCAAAGATTTAATTGATGCAGAACACACATGCAAAACCACTTATTAAATTTCAAGGCCAACGTCCGTACGGTTCACAATTTATGGCTTCGACAAGGTGCATCAAAACTCCTTCCCAGTCTACAATTACATATCCCAAGTGGTTTATTTATATATTATCTATTTTATATCATTTAATCAAGTATAGGAAAAACATAAGAGATAATAGTATATTTTTTTCCAAAATAAACTCATTCTTTACAACTTATCAGCTCCTATAACAATAAAATAGTGCTTATATTTTTGTTTCTCAATAATCTACAATATAACATTTGAAATATTACATTCTACAACATCCATTTAGGTTACTTGTAAATAAATCAATTCAAATTTACATACATCATACATTAATACTATGTCCTTGCTAACTTTGCATAACAATTATAATATTACCAAATTCCATTATATAAGAATCCTATAAACAAACTCAACTCTTTATATAACTAAGCCTCTCAATTTTCTATAAATGAAACTTATCCCATGATTTAATTGATACAATTACTCTTATGTTCTTTTGTAGAAGATTGTGTTTGACCATTATCTCTAACAAAATTCATATTTCAAACTAAATTTATTAATGAAGTAAATATTCTTAGACTTCTCCTCTAACGTATGTTTAAGTGTAATTTAAATGACACATCATTTCGTAGTCATTCAAGCTATGATATCCTAGACATCCTTAGGTAAATGTGATCCAAGATATGTATCGTAAAAATAGTTTTATACTTCTTGAGAGGTCACAATTTGCTATACATGAATCAACACAAATTTGAACCATGAACCAAATTAATCCCCATTGGTTGCACATACCTCAAAACCTGAGGAAAGCTTAAAATAAGATCCACGACTACAACCTAATATAGAAAATGCTTTAATTGTATCAAGGTTATACTTGAGGTTCTACATATGATGTTTAACTATGAATGTGATAACTCTTTCTATAATCACTATACAAGTCTTGTCTAGGGTTCAAATTATATTTAGGCTATGAAATGTGCCACTGGGATGCTCATCAGGGTGCCTATCTAGCAACAATTGGTGGCCTCAAAACACAAGATCAAAATATACCAAATCCAATGTTTGCTTCTGATTTTCCAAAGTTTCTATGTCTATTAAAGGAAAGAGTACTATTCAGACAAGTTGATGCATAGGATAACTATGAAAATCGTACGTACAAATTTATCCTTTAGGTTTCCAAGGTATGGTTCACTAAAAGCTTTGTTCCTTGCATGTAAAAATATAGCCAAATATAGGTATTTGTATACAATAACATAATGATGTCCTCCTAATCAGCCAAACATAAGAGGTTTATTGTTGAATACAACACACACTCTAAAACATCTTTGGTCCACCTAATTTCCATGTGCATTCCTTCTCAAGGGTAGTCTCCATGGCAAAAAATATTTTTTCATCTAGAATGCGACTGAAGCAACTAAGAACTGGGCTATTCTTAACCATCAAATTTGATCGTAAATGCTTAGAACATTGATGATTTTATATATTGCCATAGTTGGCATAGTACAAGGAGTGTCTCAAGACTCTTATTTCTTTTTAAAAATGTTAAAGCTTAAAATATAAACTCCACATAATTTATTTCACCACAAAATCCAAAACATTCTCTATTGCATACCCTTATACATGACATAAATACCTTAGATTTCTAGAAGAGGGTTTGTTTTGGATTTGATCCAAGTTCTTCATGGTATATTGCTCCTTATCATACTTATGTTCTTCCCAAGTGCAATATCCAAGTCTATCACACCGGTTCACACCTCCTCCTTCTAAACTTTAAAAAAATTATCCACCAAGTCTATTAGTTCATTAAGGCTTATTATTAAAATATCAAAATATCATAACATATATCAGTAATAAATATATATACATTCTTAAATATCTTATTTTAGAATAGTTGTCTAGGGGAGGGTCATGACATGCATATATGACATATATAACTAGAGTGCTTGACATGAAGCTCATGTTGTAGTTTATATAATTGTACCATGGTAATAAAGCTAATGTCCTCTAAAAATGAATGAATGAAAGTTTATCACCATATTACGTTAGGTCTTGCCAAGTTAATCCATAGGTGTACATATTTTATTACTTATTTAGACACAATCAATTAGGAAGGATCTATATTTTCTCTATCAATGTTAATAACTAGATGATAATAACTAGAGATTTGTATATTCAACTATTCAATAATGGATAGTTTAGAATTATAAGTAAACATTAGAATTTGCTTCAACATGTCACTACATAATTTTTTACCAAGAATAAGGATTTTCAGGTTGAAACGAGTAGTTTATCATAGATTATGTTTTGTTAAAAATATTATTACTATTGTGTTTAAGGTTTAGTTGCATATGTTATAACATTATATACTATCATTTGATTGATTGACATGACTATATACTATGTTAAAGAGTTGTATTTTTATATCTTTGGCTCGATATACTCATGATCATACATTATATTGGTTTCGAAGGGTTCAAGATAGAAAATATATTTTAAAATAAATCCATGCATGTAAATGCCTTAATGACTACTAGAGAAGGGCTAATACAAGTGAATATGGGTAAGGTATAATTACTAGTTTCAAGTATTTGAGAGGGTAGCAAATTACTATAGCAAATTTTTATGGATTAGAGGTATAATTCCATGGTCTCTCTTAGGTTTGACTCCTCATCCCTATTAACACTAAGTCATGATAAATAAGTTTCTAACATTTTGTATTGTAATGCTCTTCTTTTGGAAATTGTATTTTTAGGGGGTGTCTTTATGACTATAGATTGCTTTGATGCATTTGGTGATAATATTCACCAAATATCTAACATCTAAAAAATAAAATAAAAATAAACATAAAATAGTCATCGTATTAAAGATAAAAGTGTATAGATATTCAAAAATATCCAAAGCATGCAAGTAACAAACAAGCTATGATTTCTAACTACAAATATAAATATTCATGTTTATCAATAGCTAGAGCATCTCTAAATTACATGATCCTAAACATATATTGTCTGACATCTTCTAGTTTGATGATTATTTTAAAAGTGCTCTAGTAGATGAAGATAGTAAAGATGATTAGAAATATTATTAGCTTAATTTTTCATTCCAATTTGGTTTTGGATGTTAACTTAGTCCATGCTTGGATGCAAATACATGTCATAGCTTCAAATGCATGTCAAATTCCCTTTCAAGCCTATATTTCATTCCTCTTTTAAGGTTAGTCTAAAAATAATGATATTATCTAATACCATACATATATGACTAGACCTCTAGAAATATATCTAATGTTGTATTTCACATAATTATACCATGCTATGAGATTTAGTAGATGACTAAGGAAGATATCCATTCAAGTTCTTATATTTCTAAAGTTATCACCTTTATCAAAATTATATGTTAGATATTACCAAGTTTTTACACATGAATATATTTTTTCTTAATTATTTTAGCATGGTCAATGAGTTTCTTTATGAGCTTGTTTGTAGTGTCTATCAATGCTGGTGATATTTTCTCATATTTATGATTTTGCTTTTACATTGTTTTCTAATTCAAAATGGGATACATATGAATAGATCCAATTTGATGATTACTAGAGCAATAAATATTTTTCAATTAGATAAAGGGTAATTTAGTATTTGAAACAAACCTTAAATTTTTCTATAGAATGTCACCATATAAACTTATGCCAATAATATTTTTTTCATGTTGAAATGATTGGTTAAAAGTAGATCGTATTTTATCTCCAAACATATTACATTTATTCTCTTCACATATTAGTGGCATATGCTATAAATTTACATATGTCATTTGAATGAATTTCATAAATGTATACCATCCAATGAGTTTTACATATGTGCCTATCAACCTTTTGACCAAGCTCACCATATTGTATTTCTACTCTTATCCTTCTAGTCATGCTAAAGCTAAATACACCTAACAATTAATTTTACAAGTATATTATGGTTATCCTCATTTTCCATCTTGTTGAGAAACTAGGAGATGTACTTTGTTCCATGTCATGGGGTATATATACTATATTATATTAAATAAATGAATGAAATGTCCCTGTGAGTGTGGTCTACTAGAAAGGATGCCACTTGCATTAGCGGTGATGTGACCTAGGTTCAATCCCCATGGTGGATGTGTATAAGAATTATTTACTCAATAAAAAAATAAATAAATAGATGAAATGCAAGAAATACCATTGTACTTTAAAAATTTTAGAATTATCAATTTCCTCGTGACATCCACTTTAAAATTCATAATTTTCCTATTAGTTTTATCCTTCCACATGTTGTGGTCACTTGATTAGTCAATAATTCCCTATAACAATGTTTGAATGCAATAACCATTTTTAATTTTAAAATTTAAATATATTTTTTATTTTGGATAATGGATTTTATAATTTTTTCTTTAATGTATTGGCGATGAACTAACCATATCTCTCTTAGGTATTTATAGAGCTATATTATTAATTCAAGCATTTTAATATTTACAAACTTTGGGTCTGCCTTCATGTTATGTACTAACCACCTAACTACATGGTAGCAAGGCACCTCAATATGTAAATCAATTTTAACAAATGTATTAATGTTGAAAGAATCATTTAATATTTAAAATGTTATTGACCACGAGGACAATAATTATTTGTGTTAGCTATCATGTACATCTAGCATTGAGAGGCTTTTATATCTTGCATGTGTCTATCATCATTAATTAAATAAAACATATAATTAATAAAGCATATAAAAAGCATACAAGTTGATTTAGTTGCATACAAGTTGATTTAGTTGCATAGATTAATAAGTATTCTTTTTTAACGAAAGATGCTACCACCCTTATATAACAAAAAAAATATTTTTCATATCTTTAAATCCTTAAAAAATAAATGACCATTAAAAAAAAATATGTAACACTTATATATGACGATTTTATGAAAAACAATATTTTAAAAATAATAAAATATTAAAAATTAATAATAATTTTTTTTATTTTTTCAAAAATATTAAATAAATAAATTACACAATAACCAAACAACCACTATTCTTAAAAACTTAAGAATTAAAAAAGATGCTCCAAATCTGGAAGAACCTGAATTTTTCATGAATAAAAGTGTGCAATACCATTTTATCTGGTACTCGATGCAATCTTAGATCTTCCACTCCTCCATGAGTTGCACATTGCTCAAACCGTAACTCTTATAAGTAAGACATAAGACACGAGTAGAGTGGATATAAAAATCTGTTACTAGTAGTGGGAAAATCGAATGTCTAACACATTCACTATGACAAAAATGCTTTCAGGCACAAGGATGAATGCATTGTTGTTTGTTTGTGTCTTTACTCTGAGTTATTTGGTGATGATTCCAGTTCCATCTACTGCTCTGTCTTCTTTAGGTGGATTTTTCTACTCGATTCAATAAATTATTCATTTACAAAAACTTTAGATTTTTAAAATATTAAAAAGGATTGATGTTAGTTTAAAATATAATTTTAATATATTTTATTTATTTATTTTTTCAATAAGGATTTTTTTTAATGTTATTTAGATTGATATTTCAACTTTATTCGTGTTTTTCAAAATGAAATATTAAGTATCATTCAAATTTTCAACTTTTGTCAAGGTAGAGAAATAGATTACCTTGCCTTAGTATTCAATACAGGGATAATTTTTTTTTAAAGAACAAAGCTTTCTATACATGCATGAAAAGAAGGTGTTTGATTTTTTTTTCCTTTACAAAAGTATTATAATAATTTTAAAATATCGAATATTTAATAATAATACCATATCTTATCTCTATAGTTTTAATTTTTATTTCAATTAAAAATAAATTTTAAATTATTTAACGTTTTAATTTTACAGAAAATGTCTATATAGTTTTGATTTTTATTTCAATTAAAAATAAATTTTAAATTATTTAACGTTTTAATTTTACAGAGAATGTGTTGTTGTCTAGCACAAGCGGAAGGAGCTTGCTTCAGCAGCAAAAGAGTAAGTTTCTTGGTTCTCTATTCCTTAGATATTGTTGGAATTTTTGGGTTTTATTTGTTGTTTATTGGATTTGAATAATATTTTGTTTTTAAAAAATAAATTTTGATCTGTTTGAAGGATAAAAATTGAATATAAATAATAAAATTTAAATAATTTTAAATGAATATAAAATCCAAATCTAAACACATATTGTGAATCATTCATGATTTATTATAACTGATATAATATAAAAACCAAATCATATTTTATCTATTTTTTATTCCACTTGGATATGTTTTATTTTGTTTAGGCGAAGCTTGATTGTAACTATTCAGTGAATTGCTCATGATAAATTGGGTTTGGGTTAATCAATTTAATATTTTGTTTCGACTAACAATAGCAGAATTGGGTTTTATTTAGAAATTTCGATCATTGTTGTTTTCTCTCCATGATAGTATTTTAAGTAGAATTAATGATCTCCAAAGAAACACATGAAAACTTATAATAACAAGAAAAACAAAACGCATCCGATTTCTTTGTAATCTGTTTCTAATTTTTTCCTTGACATTTTTTGAGCAGGATGCAGTGTAAGTTTTAAGAATACTGACTACGGTCCACTAGTAAGCAAGTGCAAAGCTCCTGGTTACCCTGTCGAGCCTTGTTGTCGGGGATTGAAAGAAGTGGCATGCCCGTATATTGACTACCTAAATGATCTCAATACAGACTGTTCTAACCAGTTTTTCTCTTTCATTAATTCTCGCTTTCCAATTGGTTACTTTTCTGACAACTGTCGTGAAGGTCCGTTAGGATTAGAATGCCACTGTGATGATGGTCCGGAGCGCAGCAGAAAATGTTATGCTCCTCCAGTATGATCTATATTCTGAATGATTGTGGGTGTTGTTATACCACCACAACTCTATAAATAAGTGGTCTTTCTGAATAATTTGAAGAGTCAAAACTTTTTTACCTTCATTAGGTATTTGGTTAAAAAATGTGTTTTCATACGTACACATGTTTATTAATTAAATAAATTATAAAATAAAGTGAAAATGTATTTTATTATATATGATATAAAAAATAAAATTATATTAATAAAATAGATTAAGTATAATAAAAAAATTTACAAATATTTTATTATATTAATCTTAAAGAATATGTCAAAAACCCTTAGTTATTATTTTTTTTTTTTATAACAGGTGGACTGCCTAACAAATTCTTCATCTATGGAATGTGCTATCTTCTTTTAAGATGGGTTTTCCCTTAAATTAAATCTCTGCCTTATGTAATGTCACCTTTAACTTATGTTCTTATTTAGTTTGATGAATACTTGACACTACATATAATTTATAATCCATGGAGAACAAATATTTTATATTTTATATCATAATGGTAAGCACTTAACTATATTAATAATTGGTTTGAAAAAAAAATTAAAAAAAAAAAAATTACTCCTCTCCATTTGGAAAAAGTGTAAAAAATATTTCATTTAAATAGTCAAAAATGTGACATTTTTATACAATGTTTTTCTTGGATATGTTGTATATAATAATATTTGACATAATCCATAGTGTGTTTGTAAAATATTAAAAGAGTTGAGTAATTGAGAAAATATTATTCATAAACATATTTCTTTCATATTGTTGTATTAAAGACTCAATTTCTCATATTAATTCCAATGATAGTTATGTATATTAAGACAAAGTGTATTATTATTTTAAAGGAAATAATTATGTTAAATGCTATAACATAATTACCTTTTTTATTTTATAATTTCATGAGAGTTGCATGTTATAATTTTAAACCTATATTCACATATTTGTTGTTCTTGCACAATATGTTCCCTAGGATTTTCATCGTGAAATTATAGTGATAATAAATGGTCAAGTTACAAATAGTTGTTTTTTTTTATTCCAATTGAAAATGTGAATATAAATATATTTAATTAGGACATGTGTTAAGCTTTTAAATTTTTTAAAACATCCAATACATAGAAAGGAAAGAGGACAACCCTTTTTATCTAATAATACAAAGTGTTTTAGTAACTAGAAGATTGATGTAAGCATTATGGGTGGTTCAGTTCTTTAACTTGTTTTATTTAAGGAATTATGCAATGAATTTTAAAGCAATTTATGCTAGAAATATGGAGTTGGTAGTCTTAAAGAATTTCAAATCTATGATAAAATAACCCGTAAGATTTTACTAAAGCTTCCAAAAATAAAATTACCTTTTAATTGATGTGGGAATTTGGGTTTAACTATGACATAATATTTGTAGGTGACATACATATAATATCAACTATTATGCTCTCATTGAGCAAATTATAGATAAAAAAAATTACGACTTTCAAGTGACTGCTATGTTATTTGTTATTCAAAAATAAATTGAAAATATTTTTTTGGATAAATTTATAATCATGGTATTATATTGAATTTAATGCATCTAGATTTATGATTTCATTTAAATAATGTTATACATGTAAATGCCTTGATGATTATCAAATAAAGATTAACACAATATCTTATAATTACAATGTCTAACTTATTATTCTATAACTTATGAAAAGAAAATACAAACATACATAATATTATATCATAATCTAATCAACTAAGTAACTAGGGAATCTATAATTTACGTGAGCTCAAACATGCCTTCCATAATTTTCAAGATAGCCTTTTATATCAAGATAATAAAGCTAACTTGAAATCTAATTGGTCTAATTTTTCGATTTGTTTTAGTTTCAAATGTTCAATTAGTCTTGGTCTTAAACTCAATTGCTTATAATTAGTAATTCAAATACAAAATCAGGTCATAGCCTCAAATACATGTTGGAAACCTCTTAGGCATTATTTTTTTAAATGTTTCTTTCAAATAATGCTCTTTAATATCATACACATATTAAAAAGCGCTAAATCTCGTTCTAGTGTGTGTCATTCTAAAATAGTGTTTTGGGTGTAAGCTTTTTTTTATAATTTTTTATACCATTCTTTATAAAACTATTGTGCACCATTAACTACCCTTGGGTAATGTAACGGGGGTGATTACCACTTACAAGATAGTTCCTACTGAGTCATCCATCTATCTCCTGAAAAAACTGACTCAATGACTATCTCACCAAAGGACATATCCAATAGGAATTATCCCTCATTCGTTTGTGTCCCTATGACTATCCTTTGCGTGATATCTCTCTCATATTGGTATATTTTTATCTACTAAAGCTTACCATGACAAGAAATTAGTTACAATAGAATTCTAATATTACTTTCTTTTGGAGCACACTTTTAAGTTCCATATTTAAAGTGCCCATTGCAACCCTAAGGGATTATCCCATCACATCTCCATTAGTTCTAATATTAACAATAGGGTCTACCTAGTTTTAATTTGATCATTAAACTTGATGTGAACTCAGCTACAAGAGACCAACAAAATAGACTCCAATCACATAACACAAATGCAATATAATGGAAGAAACCTGAAAATTGATACTATTATCATTCTTGAATTCACACCCATTCTCCAAAATATTACAATCATCATATAGCAACCGAAAACCAAATAAACCCTAAAGAAACCCTAAAAACGTCTTTTCCTAAAAACTGCTAAAAATAAAAATTAGTCGGATTACACCCAAATTCAGTGCACACTTCCCTCTTACAATAAAAAACCTTAATTTAAAATATTAGGTCTCAAATTAAGGTATTAAAAAATATAATAAACTTGTAAAATTCAAAAAAGCCCAAAAAACCTGAGAACCTATTCTAAAAGCTAATTTTGGGACACTACATAGAGGAGTCAGGTACCAAAAACATGTTTTTTGGAGATTTAGGCAAATCAAAGATTTAATTGATGCAGAACACACATGCAAAACCACTTATTAAATTTCAAGGCCAACGGCCGTACGGTTCACAATTTATGGCTTCGACAAGGTGCATCAAAACTCCTTCCCAGTCTACAATTACATATCCCAAGTGGTTTATTTATATATTATCTATTTTATATCATTTAATCAAGTATAGGAAAAACATAAGAGATAATAGTATATTTTTTTCCAAAATAAACTCATTCTTTACAACTTATCAGCTCCTATAACAATAAAATAGTGCTTATATTTTTGTTTCTCAATAATCTACAATATAACATTTGAAATATTACATTCTACAACATCCATTTAGGTTACTTGTAAATAAATCAATTCAAATTTACATACATCATACATTAATACTATGTCCTTGCTAACTTTGCATAACAATTATAATATTACCAAATTCCATTATATAAGAATCCTATAAACAAACTCAGCTCTTTATATAACTAAGCCTCTCAATTTTCTATAAATGAAACTTATCCCATGATTTAATTGATACAATTACTCTTATGTTCTTTTGTAGAAGATTGTGTTTGACCATTATCTCTATCAAAATTCATATTTCAAACTAAATTTATTAATGAAGTAAATATTCTTAGACTTCTCCTCTAACGTATGTTTAAGTGTAATTTAAATGACACATCATTTCGTAGTCATTCAAGCTATGATATCCTAGACATCCTTAGGTAAATGTGATCCAAGATATGTATCGTAAAAATAGTTTTATACTTCTTGAGAGGTCACAATTTGCTATACATGAATCAACACAAATTTGAACCACGAACCAAATTAATCCCCATTGGTTGCACATACCTCAAAACCTGAGGAAAGCTTAAAATAAGATCCACGACTACAACCTAATATAGAAAATGCTTTAATTGTATCAAGGTTATACTTGAGGTTCTACATATGATGTTTAACTATGAATGTGATAACTCTTTCTATAATCACTATACAAGTCTTGTCTAGGGTTCAAATTATATTTAGGCTATGAAATGTGCCACTGGGATGCTCATCAGGGTGCCTATCTAGCAACAATTGGTGGCCTCAAAACACAAGATCAAAATATACCAAATCCAATGTTTGCTTCTGATTTTCCAAAGTTTCTATGTCTATTAAAGGAAAGAGTACTATTCAGACAAGTTGATGCATAGGATAACTATGAAAATCGTACGTACAAATTTATCCTTTAGGTTTCCAAGGTATGGTTCACTAAAAGCTTTGTTCCTTGCATGTAAAAATATAGCCAAATATAGGTATTTGTATACAATAACATAATGATGTCCTCCTAATCAGCCAAACATAAGAGGTTTATTGTTGAATACAACACACACTCTAAAACATCTTTGGTCCACCTAATTTCCATGTGCATTCCTTCTCAAGGGTAGTCTCCATGGCAAAAAATATTTTTTCATCTAGAATGCGACTGAAGCAACTAAGAACTGGGCTATTCTTAACCATCAAATTTGATCGTAAATGCTTAGAACATTGATGATTTTATATATTGCCATAGTTGGCATAGTACAAGGAGTGTCTCAAGACTCTTATTTCTTTTTAAAAATGTTAAAGCTTAAAATATAAACTCCACATAATTTATTTCACCACAAAATCCAAAACATTCTCTATTGCATACCCTTATACATGACATAAATACCTTAGATTTCTAGAAGAGGGTTTGTTTTGGATTTGATCCAAGTTCTTCATGGTATATTGCTCCTTATCATACTTATGTTCTTCCCAAGTGCAATATCCAAGTCTATCACACCGGTTCACACCTCCTCCTTCTAAACTTTAAAAAAATTATCCACCAAGTCTATTAGTTCATTAAGGCTTATTATTAAAATATCAAAATATCATAACATATATCAGTAATAAATATATATACATTCTTAAATATCTTATTTTAGAATAGTTGTCTAGGGGAGGGTCATGACATGCATATATGACATATATAACTAGAGTGCTTGACATGAAGCTCATGTTGTAGTTTATATAATTGTACCATGGTAATAAAGCTAATGTCCTCTAAAAATGAATGAATGAAAGTTTATCACCATATTACGTTAGGTCTTGCCAAGTTAATCCATAGGTGTACATATTTTATTACTTATTTAGACACAATCAATTAGGAAGGATCTATATTTTCTCTATCAATGTTAATAACTAGATGATAATAACTAGAGATTTGTATATTCAACTATTCAATAATGGATAGTTTAGAATTATAAGTAAACATTAGAATTTGCTTCAACATGTCACTACATAATTTTTTACCAAGAATAAGGATTTTCAGGTTGAAAGAGTAGTTTATCATAGATTATGTTTTGTTAAAAATATTATTACTATTGTGTTTAAGGTTTAGTTGCATATGTTATAACATTATATACTATCATTTGATTGATTGACATGACTATATACTATGTTAAAGAGTTGTATTTTTATATCTTTGGCTCGATATACTCATGATCATACATTATATTGGTTTCGAAGGGTTCAAGATAGAAAATATATTTTAAAATAAATCCATGCATGTAAATGCCTTAATGACTACTAGAGAAGGGCTAATACAAGTGAATATGGGTAAGGTATAATTACTAGTTTCAAGTATTTGAGAGGGTAGCAAATTACTATAGCAAATTTTTATGGATTAGAGGTATAATTCCATGGTCTCTCTTAGGTTTGACTCCTCATCCCTATTAACACTAAGTCATGATAAATAAGTTTCTAACATTTTGTATTGTAATGCTCTTCTTTTGGAAATTGTATTTTTAGGGGGTGTCTTTATGACTATAGATTGCTTTGATGCATTTGGTGATAATATTCACCAAATATCTAACATCTAAAAAATAAAATAAAAATAAACATAAAATAGTCATCGTATTAAAGATAAAAGTGTATAGATATTCAAAAATATCCAAAGCATGCAAGTAACAAACAAGCTATGATTTCTAACTACAAATATAAATATTCATGTTTATCAATAGCTAGAGCATCTCTAAATTACATGATCCTAAACATATATTGTCTGACATCTTCTAGTTTGATGATTATTTTAAAAGTGCTCTAGTAGATGAAGATAGTAAAGATGATTAGAAATATTATTAGCTTAATTTTTCATTCCAATTTGGTTTTGGATGTTAACTTAGTCCATGCTTGGATGCAAATACATGTCATAGCTTCAAATGCATGTCAAATTCCCTTTCAAGCCTATATTTCATTCCTCTTTTAAGGTTAGTCTAAAAATAATGATATTATCTAATACCATACATATATGACTAGACCTCTAGAAATATATCTAATGTTGTATTTCACATAATTATACCATGCTATGAGATTTAGTAGATGACTAAGGAAGATATCCATTCAAGTTCTTATATTTCTAAAGTTATCACCTTTATCAAAATTATATGTTAGATATTACCAAGTTTTTACACATGAATATATTTTTTCTTAATTATTTTAGCATGGTCAATGAGTTTCTTTATGAGCTTGTTTGTAGTGTCTATCAATGCTGGTGATATTTTCTCATATTTATGATTTTGCTTTTACATTGTTTTCTAATTCAAAATGGGATACATATGAATAGATCCAATTTGATGATTACTAGAGCAATAAATATTTTTCAATTAGATAAAGGGTAATTTAGTATTTGAAACAAACCTTAAATTTTTCTATAGAATGTCACCATATAAACTTATGCCAATAATATTTTTTTCATGTTGAAATGATTGGTTAAAAGTAGATCGTATTTTATCTCCAAACATATTACATTTATTCTCTTCACATATTAGTGGCATATGCTATAAATTTACATATGTCATTTGAATGAATTTCATAAATGTATACCATCCAATGAGTTTTACATATGTGCCTATCAACCTTTTGACCAAGCTCACCATATTGTATTTCTACTCTTATCCTTCTAGTCATGCTAAAGCTAAATACACCTAACAATTAATTTTACAAGTATATTATGGTTATCCTCATTTTCCATCTTGTTGAGAAACTAGGAGATGTACTTTGTTCCATGTCATGGGGTATATATACTATATTATATTAAATAAATGAATGAAATGTCCCTGTGAGTGTGGTCTACTAGAAAGGATGCCACTTGCATTAGCGGTGATGTGACCTAGGTTCAATCCCCATGGTGGATGTGTATAAGAATTATTTACTCAATAAAAAAATAAATAAATAGATGAAATGCAAGAAATACCATTGTACTTTAAAAATTTTAGAATTATCAATTTCCTCGTGACATCCACTTTAAAATTCATAATTTTCCTATTAGTTTTATCCTTCCACATGTTGTGGTCACTTGATTAGTCAATAATTCCCTATAACAATGTTTGAATGCAATAACCATTTTTAATTTTAAAATTTAAATATATTTTTTATTTTGGATAATGGATTTTATAATTTTTTCTTTAATGTATTGGCGATGAACTAACCATATCTCTCTTAGGTATTTATAGAGCTATATTATTAATTCAAGCATTTTAATATTTACAAACTTTGGGTCTGCCTTCATGTTATGTACTAACCACCTAACTACATGGTAGCAAGGCACCTCAATATGTAAATCAATTTTAACAAATGTATTAATGTTGAAAGAATCATTTAATATTTAAAATGTTATTGACCACGAGGACAATAATTATTTGTGTTAGCTATCATGTACATCTAGCATTGAGAGGCTTTTATATCTTGCATGTGTCTATCATCATTAATTAAATAAAACATATAATTAATAAAGCATATAAAAAGCATACAAGTTGATTTAGTTGCATACAAGTTGATTTAGTTGCATAGATTAATAAGTATTCTTTTTTAACGAAAGATGCTACCACCCTTATATAACAAAAAAAATATTTTTCATATCTTTAAATCCTTAAAAAATAAATGACCATTAAAAAAAAATATGTAACACTTATATATGACGATTTTATGAAAAACAATATTTTAAAAATAATAAAATATTAAAAATTAATAATAATTTTTTTTATTTTTTCAAAAATATTAAATAAATAAATTACACAATAACCAAACAACCACTATTCTTAAAAACTTAAGAATTAAAAAAGATGCTCCAAATCTGGAAGAACCTGAATTTTTCATGAATAAAAGTGTGCAATACCATTTTATCTGGTACTCGATGCAATCTTAGATCTTCCACTCCTCCATGAGTTGCACATTGCTCAAACCGTAACTCTTATAAGTAAGACATAAGACACGAGTAGAGTGGATATAAAAATCTGTTACTAGTAGTGGGAAAATCGAATGTCTAACACATTCACTATGACAAAAATGCTTTCAGGCACAAGGATGAATGCATTGTTGTTTGTTTGTGTCTTTACTCTGAGTTATTTGGTGATGATTCCAGTTCCATCTACTGCTCTGTCTTCTTTAGGTGGATTTTTCTACTCGATTCAATAAATTATTCATTTACAAAAACTTTAGATTTTTAAAATATTAAAAAGGATTGATGTTAGTTTAAAATATAATTTTAATATATTTTATTTATTTATTTTTTCAATAAGGATTTTTTTTAATGTTATTTAGATTGATATTTCAACTTTATTCGTGTTTTTCAAAATGAAATATTAAGTATCATTCAAATTTTCAACTTTTGTCAAGGTAGAGAAATAGATTACCTTGCCTTAGTATTCAATACAGGGATAATTTTTTTTTAAAGAACAAAGCTTTCTATACATGCATGAAAAGAAGGTGTTTGATTTTTTTTTCCTTTACAAAAGTATTATAATAATTTTAAAATATCGAATATTTAATAATAATACCATATCTTATCTCTATAGTTTTAATTTTTATTTCAATTAAAAATAAATTTTAAATTATTTAACGTTTTAATTTTACAGAAAATGTCTATATAGTTTTGATTTTTATTTCAATTAAAAATAAATTTTAAATTATTTAACGTTTTAATTTTACAGAGAATGTGTTGTTGTCTAGCACAAGCGGAAGGAGCTTGCTTCAGCAGCAAAAGAGTAAGTTTCTTGGTTCTCTATTCCTTAGATATTGTTGGAATTTTTGGGTTTTATTTGTTGTTTATTGGATTTGAATAATATTTTGTTTTTAAAAAATAAATTTTGATCTGTTTGAAGGATAAAAATTGAATATAAATAATAAAATTTAAATAATTTTAAATGAATATAAAATCCAAATCTAAACACATATTGTGAATCATTCATGATTTATTATAACTGATATAATATAAAAACCAAATCATATTTTATCTATTTTTTATTCCACTTGGATATGTTTTATTTTGTTTAGGCGAAGCTTGATTGTAACTATTCAGTGAATTGCTCATGATAAATTGGGTTTGGGTTAATCAATTTAATATTTTGTTTCGACTAACAATAGCAGAATTGGGTTTTATTTAGAAATTTCGATCATTGTTGTTTTCTCTCCATGATAGTATTTTAAGTAGAATTAATGATCTCCAAAGAAACACATGAAAACTTATAATAACAAGAAAAACAAAACGCATCCGATTTCTTTGTAATCTGTTTCTAATTTTTTCCTTGACATTTTTTGAGCAGGATGCAGTGTAAGTTTTAAGAATACTGACTACGGTCCACTAGTAAGCAAGTGCAAAGCTCCTGGTTACCCTGTCGAGCCTTGTTGTCGGGGATTGAAAGAAGTGGCATGCCCGTATATTGACTACCTAAATGATCTCAATACAGACTGTTCTAACCAGTTTTTCTCTTTCATTAATTCTCGCTTTCCAATTGGTTACTTTTCTGACAACTGTCGTGAAGGTCCGTTAGGATTAGAATGCCACTGTGATGATGGTCCGGAGCGCAGCAGAAAATGTTATGCTCCTCCAGTATGATCTATATTCTGAATGATTGTGGGTGTTGTTATACCACCACAACTCTATAAATAAGTGGTCTTTCTGAATAATTTGAAGAGTCAAAACTTTTTTACCTTCATTAGGTATTTGGTTAAAAAATGTGTTTTCATACGTACACATGTTTATTAATTAAATAAATTATAAAATAAAGTGAAAATGTATTTTATTATATATGATATAAAAAATAAAATTATATTAATAAAATAGATTAAGTATAATAAAAAAATTTACAAATATTTTATTATATTAATCTTAAAGAATATGTCAAAAACCCTTAGTTATTATTTTTTTTTTTTATAACAGGTGGACTGCCTAACAAATTCTTCATCTATGGAATGTGCTATCTTCTTTTAAGATGGGTTTTCCCTTAAATTAAATCTCTGCCTTATGTAATGTCACCTTTAACTTATGTTCTTATTTAGTTTGATGAATACTTGACACTACATATAATTTATAATCCATGGAGAACAAATATTTTATATTTTATATCATAATGGTAAGCACTTAACTATATTAATAATTGGTTTGAAAAAAAAATTAAAAAAAAAAAAATTACTCCTCTCCATTTGGAAAAAGTGTAAAAAATATTTCATTTAAATAGTCAAAAATGTGACATTTTTATACAATGTTTTTCTTGGATATGTTGTATATAATAATATTTGACATAATCCATAGTGTGTTTGTAAAATATTAAAAGAGTTGAGTAATTGAGAAAATATTATTCATAAACATATTTCTTTCATATTGTTGTATTAAAGACTCAATTTCTCATATTAATTCCAATGATAGTTATGTATATTAAGACAAAGTGTATTATTATTTTAAAGGAAATAATTATGTTAAATGCTATAACATAATTACCTTTTTTATTTTATAATTTCATGAGAGTTGCATGTTATAATTTTAAACCTATATTCACATATTTGTTGTTCTTGCACAATATGTTCCCTAGGATTTTCATCGTGAAATTATAGTGATAATAAATGGTCAAGTTACAAATAGTTGTTTTTTTTTATTCCAATTGAAAATGTGAATATAAATATATTTAATTAGGACATGTGTTAAGCTTTTAAATTTTTTAAAACATCCAATACATAGAAAGGAAAGAGGACAACCCTTTTTATCTAATAATACAAAGTGTTTTAGTAACTAGAAGATTGATGTAAGCATTATGGGTGGTTCAGTTCTTTAACTTGTTTTATTTAAGGAATTATGCAATGAATTTTAAAGCAATTTATGCTAGAAATATGGAGTTGGTAGTCTTAAAGAATTTCAAATCTATGATAAAATAACCCGTAAGATTTTACTAAAGCTTCCAAAAATAAAATTACCTTTTAATTGATGTGGGAATTTGGGTTTAACTATGACATAATATTTGTAGGTGACATACATATAATATCAACTATTATGCTCTCATTGAGCAAATTATAGATAAAAAAAATTACGACTTTCAAGTGACTGCTATGTTATTTGTTATTCAAAAATAAATTGAAAATATTTTTTTGGATAAATTTATAATCATGGTATTATATTGAATTTAATGCATCTAGATTTATGATTTCATTTAAATAATGTTATACATGTAAATGCCTTGATGATTATCAAATAAAGATTAACACAATATCTTATAATTACAATGTCTAACTTATTATTCTATAACTTATGAAAAGAAAATACAAACATACATAATATTATATCATAATCTAATCAACTAAGTAACTAGGGAATCTATAATTTACGTGAGCTCAAACATGCCTTCCATAATTTTCAAGATAGCCTTTTATATCAAGATAATAAAGCTAACTTGAAATCTAATTGGTCTAATTTTTCGATTTGTTTTAGTTTCAAATGTTCAATTAGTCTTGGTCTTAAACTCAATTGCTTATAATTAGTAATTCAAATACAAAATCAGGTCATAGCCTCAAATACATGTTGGAAACCTCTTAGGCATTATTTTTTTAAATGTTTCTTTCAAATAATGCTCTTTAATATCATACACATATTAAAAAGCGCTAAATCTCGTTCTAGTGTGTGTCATTCTAAAATAGTGTTTTGGGTGTAAGCTTTTTTTTATAATTTTTTATACCATTCTTTATAAAACTATTGTGCACCATTAACTACCCTTGGGTAATGTAACGGGGGTGATTACCACTTACAAGATAGTTCCTACTGAGTCATCCATCTATCTCCTGAAAAAACTGAATCAATGACTATCTCACCAAAGGACATTGAAAGCACGAGATTCCGGTCCAAGGAAACACCAAGTGCAATTGCATTCAAAATTAAGCACGCTTAAGTCCTAGAGATGTAAATTGCATGAAACGAAAAAGAGACATATTGGAAGAGACACAATCGAATAGAGAAAAACATAGCCCTTTCATTAATTTCCCTTGATCTCTGTTACAATAATGCCTCCTCCCTTTTCAGGGGCTAGGAGCGCAAATAGGGTTTGATTACAATCGCTGAATGATTCCTCTTTCCACGTGCCCACGATTGCAATGGGCGGGCCAAGATGATGCCACCGCTGATGTCGATGAGTTCTTCGCCTCTGCTGCTTCTCCTACGAACAAAGAAATGACCAAGACGTGAGTAGCACCTGCTGCAAATGAAAAGCATTCTCTCTCTAAAACCAACGAAATATGCATATGAATATTTGCCTGAAACAGTGAAAACAGTGAATCCAAATTGCTTCAAAACTTGACAGAAGGTAAGAAAAGTTACCAGAAGGCCACTGCCACTGAGGCAGCTGGCCAATCCACCTTAAACTGGAATTTGTCCCTGGGCAGGACGAATTCTGACTGTAATTCGTCCCTGGGTGGGACGAATTCTTCTGAGTTGAAGAAAACGACCTGCTGCTGCTCCAATGTCGGATCCCGGGACCTAAAAAATGCCTAAAAACTAGGGGGTTAGGTAATTGGGGCCATTTTGGGATGACCCAGATGGTCGGATTTTCCCAATTTGGCCTCCACCCTCGGGAATTTGACCTTGACACCTGCAAGTTAGCGAAACGACAAAGCAATACAAAACATCCTAAAATCTGACCAAAAGTTACAAAATTGCAATTATGGACTAATCAGACCTAGTAACACAGAATGCAATCTAAAAAATAATCTAAAGTGCTCAAAAACTAAAATTAGGACTTGGGAGGTGCGGGGGTGCCCAAGTGGGCCTCCCACCGTTGGCCCTCGATTTTGGAGCCAATCCACCGGGATGGGCCCAAAACCTTTTAGGATTATATTAAAAAGTGCTAAATCTCGTTCTAGTGTGTGTCATTCTAAAATAGTGTTTTGGGTGTAAGGTTAAACAAAAGGGGAGTCATCCATCTATCTCCGAAAGACTCACTCAACGACTTCTCACCAAAGGACATTGAAAGCACGAGATTCCGGTCAAAGGAAACACCAAGTGCGATTGCATTCAAAATTAAGCACGCTTAAGTCCTAGAAATGTAAATTGCATGAAACGAAAAAGAGACACATTGGAAGAGACACAATCAGATAAAGAAAACACAGCCCTTTCATTAATTTCCTTTGATCTCCGTTACAATGATGCCTCCTCCCTTTTCAGGGGCTAGGAGCGCAAATAGAGTTTGATTACAATCGTTGAATGATTCCTCTTTCCGCGTGCCCACGATTGCAATGGGCGGGCCAAGATGATGCCACCGCTGATGTCGATGAGTTCTTCGCCTCTGCTGCTTCTCCTACGAACAAAGAAATGACCAAGACGTCAGTAGCACCTGCTGCAAATGAAAAGCATTCTCTCTCTAAAACCAACGAAATATGCATATGAATATTTGCCTGAAACAGTGAATACAGTGAAACCAAATTGCTTCAAAACTTGACAGAAGGTAAGAAAAGTTACCAGAAGGCCACTGCCACTGAGGCAGCTGGCCAATCCACCTTAAACTGGAATTCGTCCCTGGGCAGGACGAATTCTGACTGTAATTCGTCCCTGGGTGGGACGAATTCTTCTGAGTTGGAGAAACCGACCTGCTGCTGCTCCAATGTCGGATCTCGGGACCTACAAAACGCCTGCAAACAGGGGGGTTAGGTAATTGGGGCCATTTTGGGACGACCCAGATGGTCGGATTTTCCCAATTTGGCCTCCACCCTCGGGAATTTGACCTTGACACCTGCAAGTTAGCGAAACGACAAAGCAATACAAAACATCCTAAAATCTGACCAAAAGTTACAAAATTGCAATTATGGACTAATCGAGACCTAGTAACACGAGAATGCAATCTAAAAAATAATCTAAAGTGCTCAAAAACTAAAAATAGGACTTGGGAGGTGCGGGGGTGCCCAAGTGGGCCTCCCACGTTGGCCCTCGATTTTGGAGCCAATCCACCAGGGATGGGCCCAAAACCTTTTAGGATTGGGGGGTCGGCGAATTGGTAGGTTCAGATGTCCATGCGTCGGATTTGAGTAAGGTTCGAGCTTCCAAAGGCCACCCAACAACCTCCCTTGCAAAAGAGATTGGTGGATGTAGGAAGGTGAACAAAGGGGGATGCAAGTGAGTCTTCAATTCGGCAGCACTTCGTTGCTTGAACACTCCTTCAACCTGTATCTTTTGGGTGAGAAAAGTCCCACCTTTTATAGACCCAAGGGGTCTCTTTTGGGAGGGAAGCACAAATGCCAAGTGTTGGCCATAGGCGCCATGTGGCGATCTTGTCTTCCCATGAGGGAGGGAGTCCTCCATTGACTTGAACTTTGATAAATGCTTTTGTAACGAGTCCTCTAACGGCCCCTCTGTCCACTTACACATGCGTGCAAGGTAGGAGCCCTTAACCGAGCTGTTACGGGCTGCCACTTGGCACCATTTGCCTTTTTGCCCGTTAAGCTTAGAATTCGTCCCACCCGGGGACGGATTTAGAATTAAGTCTTGGGGTGGGACGGATTCTATTTTGAATTCGTCCCTGGGTGAGACGAATCTTTTGGGCAAAGTGTCCAAGTGTGCCAAATTGCTTCTTGACCTTACAAAATTGCTATGAAAGTGGTTAAGACCACTTGTTTAACCTCCGAGGGCTGCCACAGGGAGCTGTGTTTGTCAAAGCGATCGGTGTTTGCGGTCACATAATCGGATTGGTGCTGTTTTGGTGTCTACGAGATGCCCCTTTTTGGGAAGCGCTACGGGTGACGCGAGTCTTGAGCAAAAATAGATAACCAAAGCACTAAAGATTAGGGTTTCTTGGTAACCTAACCAACTTTTGATGCCCCAAGTATGGAAAGGGCATGCATTCTTGAATCCTTGCTTCGACCAGCTAAGGAATTTGATTTCAAGTATTAACCAGTTTTGGTGAGGTGTGACTTGAACTTAGACATTGATGAGTCATGAACAAGTGAAGGGCGTTTTTATCCTCAGGGGGAACCTTGTGTTCATGATTCACGAAATGCCAAGTGTTTGATTGATTTGATTGTTGCTTGTTTACTGCCCCAAGCGGGAGCGTGATTGTCTTTGTCAATGATTCTTTGAATGCATGTCGTTTTCCTTAATTGGGTGTGTGATTGTTGATTGGTGACTAAGTGTGACTACCCCCTCAAGCGACGAATCGATGAGGGAATGACCTTCGTGAGAGAAGCGGCGAGTCGCTTGACCCAAGATGACTTGTGCAAGGTTGCCTTTAGAGGGTTTACCGTTAAGCGTGTGCAATTTTTCCAACATATGGACCTATTTTTGGTGGGTGTTAACCCTTTTGGTGATGTCATAATGAGGTGAAATCGTCGAAAACCTATTTCCCGTGGAGCGGTCCGGCTATGATAGCCTTCTTGGGGAACTAGGAGAGCGATAATTTGGACCTCGACATCGATTTTCTTTGCCTAGAGGTTAAGTGCATGAGCACTTATGCCCGGCAATGTTTTTGTTGTGTTTTTGTTGAATTTTGTCTGTTTTTGTTGTTTTTGTGACACCATTTGGTGATTGAATTGTCGGCAATCCGTCCTCCCGTGGAAGCGGTCCGGCTATGGTAGCCTTCTTCGGGAGTAGGATAGTGACAATGCAAACCCCGACATCAATTTTGCTATGCCAAGAGGTTAAGTGCAAGAGTACTTGTGTAGGCAATGTTTATTGCTTGTTTTGTGTTGCATTTTTGTTGTTTTGTTGTTTTTTGTGACACCATTTTGGGATTAAATTGTCAAAATCTGTCTTCCCGTGGAGCGGTCCGGCTATGGTAGCCTTCTTAGGGAGTAGGATAGTGATAATTTGTGACCCCGATGTCGATTTTGTATGCCCATGTTGTCAGTTGCATTTGCAATCTTGTCGAGCGGTTTTATTTCCTGTTTTTAGTGCATTTTTAGTCATTTTTCTTGATTTTTTTGTGCTGGCCTGAATTCGTCCCTGGGTGGGACGAATTCATGGAGAATTCGTCCCTGGGTGGGACGAGCGCTGATCAGAGCGCTCGTCCCAGTCAAGGACGAATTCCAGTGCAAAAGGCCTATTTAAGGGCCAAAACTTGATTTTGGGCTCATTTGTGTCATTTTTTTCTTGCGATTTTGGAGCTCTGGGAGGAGGAGGTAATTCGCGAAGCGAAGCGCTTGGAATTCTCTCTGCCATCATGAGTGCACAAACTGGTTCGAGCGGCGGAGCCGAGGCGAGACTTGTAAGTGACCCTAGGGTTTATTTTGCTTTAACTTAATGCATTGTTTTTGTGTTGCGCTTTTCAAAACTTTAAGATTTTTTGTGATGTTTTTGTTTAACAACTAAGGTTAGAAACCCTAGAATTGAAAATTTTATCTTTTTCATTTATTTATTTATTTTTTTTTTGTTTGCTTGCAGGTTGTTAGGAGCCGCTACCGTGTACCCTTGCCTTTCTTGAGGCGCGGTTGGCCTTGATCGATGGTGAGGGAATGGCTTGATGCCCTTGGGCTCAAGCGGGTGGCTCGGCTGGAGCTTGTGGTTTCGGATCGGGCCTATCGATGGCCACGATCAAGCTTTGGGATCCGTGGACCAATACTTTCCATCTCTAGAAGGGGAGATGATGTGACTCTTGAGGACGTCTATCGGTTGCTTCGGATTCCGATAGATGGTCCGCCTATTAGGACATCTCCGTTTGATCGCGGACTGCTATACTCACGAGATGTTTTGGGCATGGGGGAGGCGGGTGTAGCGGACCCGGTGGAGACAGAGGCGGATTGCCGGTGGCGGGATTTTGGTTGGTGGTGGAAGGAGAGGGGGTGTTAGGAGTGAGGCACGCATTCCTGATGGGCCTCATTTCTAACATTCTTCTCCCTGATTCGTCGGGCGCGAGGTTCCCGTGGAACCTGCTGGATTTGGTGTGGCAGTTGGCAGAGTGCCCGATAGAGGCACCGTTGATCCTGAGATGGGGACAGACTTTGTTGGCGCAGCTTTACGAGGAGCTGTACGGGGTCCGCTGTCGACAACGGAAGGGTGTCAGTTGCAACTTTTGTTGCGGTCCCTGGGGTTGGCGGCACATAGCTGTTGAGAGGCCTAACGGGTTACCGTGGACGACTCGGGCGGCGATGGAGGATGAGGAGATTGGTTATGCGGCTTTGTGGCGACGGTCTGGAGCGAGGCGAGTCGGCGATGGGCAGGTGCAGTTGAGCACTACATTGATGCCTTTTCGTGGCTCACTCCAGGGGAGGTGTTTTGGCATCCCTATCGGGACTGTCCAGCTTGGTCTGAGGCTGGAGAGTGGCTCCGATGGGTACGGAGGGAGCGATGGTTGACTGGGCGGCACGGGACGGAGCATGAGTTCTTTCCGTACCGCCGGGTTACACGACAGTTTGGGGTGCGCCAGGGGTTGCCTGGTGAGCCCGTTGGCTATCGTCGTCGGGGAGATGAGAGGGATCTGGAGCCACCGGTCCTCGTGCCATTGGGCGAGGAGTCGGATGCGGTGATTGAGGTGTTGGATGTGGATGACGTCGGTACTACCACTGAGTATGACTCGTGGTGGGTTTTGCGGCTTGGAGAGGTGAGGGTCCTTGGGAGGCACGGAGGCGGTGGAGGATCTTTGAGGCGGCGGGGGTGATTGGGGAGGGCCGTTGGATGATGCGGACATGGTGGATGTGGGAGATGAGGATGTGTACTTGGGTGTTCGGAGCAGCCGGACATGCAGGATGTGGAGGAGCAGTTGGAGCCTGAGGAGGCTACTGTCCCCGTGAGTCCTATGCGTCCGACAGATACGGAGGGGTGGGGTCGGATGTAGGCGATGAGGTTGCGCGGCTTACAGAGCTGCTACGGATGCGGGATCCGGAGAGGGATCTTCTGCGGGCTCAGTTGGCAGAGCGGGATAGAGTTTTGGCGCGGCGCGATGATGCATTGTCTATCTATCATCGGCGGGAGGCGAGTGGTGTACGTACCGGATAGACTTGGAGAGGGAGGTCATCCGCCTTGGCGGGCGGCTCCCCGAGCCTTCGATCAGCAGATCTTCTCGACGGACGAGGGATAGTCGGCGAGCGATCGGCATCATCTCGCCGAGGCGGTTAGATGAGGGGGTGGTAGTAGGCATGATGCGGGGGCTAGCGGTAGCCGCCTGCAGGGTCCCGTAGGACCCACACCACGGGGGGTAGTTCCCGTCGCACCGATCCTGCGTGATCATGGTGGCCGACGCCTTAGGTTGGGTTTTGGATATGATTGCGGGGTCTGAGGACTGGTTTTGTAGCCTGCGGGCATCTTTTTGATGATATATATATATATACTCGGTTTTATTTTTGGATTTGTACATGTGATGATGTGATTTTTGTTATGCATGTTTATTTATTTGATGAATGCAGATGTTATGATGAATTGAAATGTTTTAGATGTCTATGTGATATGCAAATGGATGAATGATATTTTTATTTATCTGGTTTTTTTTTGTTTTTGTATTTTTGATGGTATCATAAGGATGATAAGTAAGCGAGATGGTTTTGGGATGAATGTAAGATTTTCTGAGATTCAGACAGTTTTAACTCACTATCCATGATTGTACTTTATCTTACAAGACTTTTGAACAAGGTATGAATCGGACTTGTTTTTGACCGAGTTATTTAACATCCCTGTGTGTGCAATTGAGTTCATTTAGTGGTATTTGTTAGGATACCGCCAATTGCAGAATGGGCTTTCAACCGAACTCTGTTCGAGGATCACCTAATTAGCTCCACGAATTCCTTTGTTGTATGTACTAAGATTAATCTGCGTTGTAATCCAGGATGCCATAAGCTAGCTCATCCACATGCAAACATTGATACGTACGCAAGTTAATGTGAAGATATATCGTCATGCGGGAGGTTTACTTCTGTTACAGAGTTGGTATTGAAGCTTGCCTTATGACCTACGAGAATCTTGAGAGTTCCGAGGATTCAAGGTCAACTCCCTTCTTTTTTCAATTGTATTGGGATACTTGCTCTTTTGTAGTGATGAGATCCTTGTTTATTTTGATTTTTTTTTTTTTGAGCAAGGGATTGGGGATATGGAGTGATGAAAATCACATTGTTTGTGCCTTTTGATGTGTGCACTATAGTTTGTCAAATTTTTGAGTTTTGACATTTTGCAAATTTTTGTGTTTTGCAACTATTGAGAACTTTAGGGATTCTTAGGGAATTGGGTAGGGAGGAAGCTTGTCCTTTTGCCAACTCTCGGCATTCTAGGGGTCATTCGCACGGGGGATGAGCAAGATAACCGTTTCGCTTGTGGTGACTTAGATTATTTTGCGAGGTTTCGTCTTTCGTTCACACAATTTTGGGAATTTTAATGTTTGATTTGTGTTGGGATGTTACGTAACAAGGTGTATTTCAAGTATGACTCTACCTTTGTAAAATCCGTTCGACTTGGTACACTACATGGCTAAAGAGGAAAATGATGACTAAATTCCTGAAACTCTTAGTACATTCCCAGACCACTGATTGTAGTGTGGTAAAATTTATGCATGGTGTTTTTGTTGATTTTGATGAATTCGAGTATGCCTAGAATTGAGATGCAAATCTTTGTTGTTTTTGATGATTTTTGTTGTTTTGTTTTTGTTGAATTTATTGATTTGTTTGACCAAGAGATTGCGATAATCCTTGGAGCTTTTTGGGTTGACCAAGAGATTGCGATAATCCTTGGAGCTTTTTGGGTGACCAAGAGATTGCGATAATCCTTGGAGCTTTTTGGGTGACCAAGAGATTGCGATAATCCTTGGAGCTTTTTGGGTGACCAAGAGATTGCGATAATCCTTGGAGCTTTTTGGGTGACCAAGAGATTGCGATAATCCTTGGAGCTTTTTGGGTGACCAAGAGATTGCGATAATCCTTGGAGCTTTTGGGTGACCAAGAGATTGCGATAATCCTTGGAGCTTTTTGGGTTGACCAAGAGATTGCGATAATCCTTGGAGCTTTTTGGGTTGACCAAGAGATTGCGATAATCCTTGGAGCTTTTTGTTTGTTTGTTTTTGTTGAATTTTTTTTTTTTTTTTTTGGTACATGGCTTTCTTAGATATGAAATGGTCGCAAATGATTGATATTCAAGGGTTCTGTTTCCTTGATACCGTCAAGAGAAGCTATCCTGTACGTTCCTGGTCCTATTTTGCTATCAATGACATAAGGACCTAGCCAATTTGCCATGAATTTGTCCCTCATATGGGACGGCAAATTAGAGTTTTGTTGGTTTTCCTTTAGAACCAGATCACCAACCTGAAAGTCTCTTAGGTGAACTTTCATGTTGTAAGCTCTCTTAAGCCGCTCTTGATAGATACGTAAGTGCTCGAGAGCATTAACGCGTCTTTCATCAAGCAACGTAAGTTGGTCTAACCGGGCCTGCCGTGCAGTGTCATCATCGATGAATTCCTGCATTGATATGCGGAGGGAAGGAATTTCCAACTCGAGAGGCATTACTGCCTCTGAGCCATACACTAGTGAAAACGGAGTTGCCCCGGTGGGCGTCCGAATGCTAGTGCGATAGGCCCAAAGGGCAAGTGGGATTTGTATGTGCCAATCCTTATGACTGTCTGCGATGGTCTTTTAAGGATGGCGACTAGCGTTTTGTTTGACGCCTCTGCTTGCCCATTTGCTTGCGGATAATAGGGTGTTGAAAAGTTGTGCTGAATTTTGTACTTTGTGGTTAAAGCACGCACGTCTTTGTTCTTGAATGATGGCCCATTATCCGAGATTATTTTGGATGGAATACCAAAATGACATATGATGTAATGCAAAATGAACTCCGCAATGCGGGGTCCTATCGTAGAGGTTAACGGAATTGCTTCCACCCATTTGGTAAAATATTCTGTGGCCGTTATGATAAACGTGTGACGGCCTGACGATGCAGGGAGATCTTTCCGATTAGATCGAGGCCCCACTACAAAAATGGCCAAGCAGATGGATTGTCTGTAGGGCCTGGGAAGGTGCGTGCATCAGATTGGCATGATGTTGACATTTTACACACCTCTTGACATACGCGCAGCAATCTCGCTCTAAAGATGGCCAATAATAGCCCATGCGAAGAATGCGCTTTGCAATGGCCATACCACTGAAGTGGCCGCCACATGTACCGTCATGCGCTTGGGTGGTTGCCCAAGTGGACTCTTGCTGGTCCAAGCAACGAAGAAGAATTCCGTCGTAGCTGCGACGATACAGAATGTCTCCTATCAAGACATATTTTGCCGCTTTCTGTTTGAATGTTCGTTTTGCGGCTTGCGTCAATCCAAAGGGTAGATTACCTAACTTGAGGTAGTCTCTTATGGGTAAATACCAGTCCTGTTGATCGGATACCTCGACGGTTTGAACAGCCAATCCCTTTTGGAGTTCTTCCCTAACAAATGCTGATTGGGATAGAACTTGTAAGAATAGCGTTGTGTTGCTATTAATGGGAGTGGGGGAGAATAAAGACCCCCAGTTGGCATGTTTCAAATAGTCTCGGATTCGAAAGAACTTATCCGAAGATGGTTCGATCTGGATCATGTGGATTCCTGGCGTCAAGTCTGAGCTTGCGCGCTCCATCGCGGGTTGCGATAAGGTTTTGACCTGAATGGTTGTTACATCACCGGAAAGGTCTTGCGGGATTAGTGACCCTAAGGAGGCCATTGTGTCCGCAAAATGATTCGATGATCGAGGGAGTGCCTCGATGTCATACCACTCAAGTTTTGCCAGGAATTTATCCACGAGGGCTTTATAGGCCTTCAGAACTGGGCATTTGCATTGGTATACCCCTTTGACTTGATTGACGATTAACAGCGAATCGCCAAAGATGTTCAATCTTTTGATGTTCATGGCGATTCTTGTCTGAAGACCTAGGAGCAAGGCTTCATATTCTGCATTGTTGTTGGTGCACTTGGAAGTTTGATTTAAATGACAGGGGCATTGGAGCGCCCTGCGGTGTGAAGAATACAATTCTGCGCCACCACCTTGCTCGCATTTAGAACCATCAAAAAATAAGGTTATGTCGGCTTGAGACTCAGGCTCTTCAGAATCTGGCGATTATGAGACATGGAAGACCTCATCATCGGGTAGTTCTATGACCAGAGGCTGATCGTCTTCAAGAGGAGCCTCTGCTAGTTGATCGGCTATGACTTGTCCTTTTATAGATTTTTGCCCAATAAACTCAATGTCAAATTCCGTCAACAACATGATCCATTTCGCCGTGCGGCTACTATGATAAGTACGACTCATCATGTATCGCAATGGATTCTCCTTAGACACAACATACGTCGTGTTGCTCAGCATGTAGTGGCGTAGCCTTTTGGTAGCAAACACCACTGCCAAGCAGAGTTTTTCAACGTATGCATAGTTAAGTTCGTAGCCCGACCGAGGTGCGGCTAAGATAGTAAGTAGCCTGTTCTTTGTGAAGTTCATTCTTACGGGCTAGCATTGCGCCCGGTGCCACCTCGATAGGCTGAGATGTATAAGTAGAACGGCACACCTGGTCTAGGCGGTGCCAATACGGCGGCGAAGCCAAGTATTGTTTGATTTCGTCAAAGGTTGGTGGCACTCGTCATCCCAATGAAATGTGACCCCTTTGTGCAATAGTTTGTTCATTGGTCGGCATTTGTCAGATAATTGCGCTATGAAGCGTTTAATCGACGCGACCTTTCCTTGCGGACTTATGAGCTGCTTGATAGTGGTTGGGGGAGCCATTTCAAGGATTGCCTTGACTTTGTTTGGGTCCACTTCGATGCCTCTTTTTGAGACTATAAAACCCAAGAGTTTTCCAGATGTGACGCCGAACACGCACTTCTTGGGATTCAGATTGACCTTATGCTCTATGAGGCGATCGAGAATCTTGCTTAAGTCATCGAGATGATCTGAGCGCAAGATAGACTTGGCTAACAAATCATCCATGTAATCTTCCAAAGTTTTGTGCATGTAATCGTGGAAGATATACGTCATAGCACGTTGGTATGTAGCGCCGGCGTTTTTAAGGCCAAAAGGCATGACCTTATAGCAAAATGTCCCCCAAGGCATTGTGAATGCTGTTTTGAGTTGGTCTTCAGGATTGATACGAATTTGATTGTATCCTGAGAAACCGTCCATTAGGGAGAGCATTTCGTGACCTGCTTGTAGCGTCTACCAATGCGTCGATGCTTGGCAAGGGGAAATCATCCTTAGGACTCGCTTTGTTTAGGTCTCGAAAGTCGGTGCATATGCGAATCCTCCCGTCGGGCTTCTTGACGGGAACCATGTTGGACAACCATGGCGGATAATCCATGCGAGATGACAAATTGTGCATCCAACGGCTTTTGCAATTCGTCTTTGACCATCAAGGCCACTGTTGGGTGCATCTTTCTTAGTTTTTGCTTTACTGGCTTGATTTTCGGATCAAGCGTTAAATTGTGCATGACTAGCTGCGGGTCTAGTCCTGGCATATCTTTGTATGACCATGCAAAAACTTCCTTCTTCTCTTTGAGAAGGGCAATGTAATCGGCTTGCTCTTCGGGGGAAAGGCTTACCCCCAACTTGAGAATCCTTGGATTCATTGGATCTGTGCCGATGTCTACGTCAGTCGTCTCTTCGGCCGACATGTGAGATCCGTCCTCCAAGCGATGTGGAGTTGGGATTAAATGGATATCATCGGGTGAGTTAAGATCTGCGTTTGGGACCTCGGGTCCCTCTTCGACTGAAAAATATCTTGAGTTGTCCTTGGGGTAAAATGAAGCATTTCACCGAAAGGCCGATACTACGATGGTGACAATGGTGAATTGACACGATCCCGGTCGATGGCATCCATGTTTAGATGCAATGACCGTGATGGATCGGTCGGATTGCGGATGGGTGTGGTCAAATCAATGGAGATCATGTGGATGGAATGAATTTGGTCTCCAGAACCACGGGTGTGACGACTTGATTCTTTCAGATGTTCCCTATACTCTGGATCTGGCTCTACGGGAACAGGCACGAATGGATCCTCTCTAGGTGCAAATTCGTCTCTATGTGCGAAAAGGAAGGCGGGGTCTTCCCTCGGTACTGTTGTCCTGATGGGATCTTGAGGTGGACGATGCTCATCTTGAATTTGGAGCCATAGGCCTAACACTTGGTCCCACCTCGTTGGGTCTACGTGCCATTCATGTCCCAACCGTATACCCATTTGTCCCATTAGATCTTCATGGGTTAGAGCGCGGTGATGTCGTCGCGCATGTCTGAGATAGTCCATTTCAGTTTCGTCTTCAGAATCGCTTTCATAGATCCAAAATTGTTCATCCTCTTCGGCATCTGTTGCTTGCGACATTGAGGACTCTTCCTGTTCCAGTGAATTAATCTGGTCCCATTGCGGTTGTTCCACTCTTAGTGGAGGGACCTGATTCTTTTGAGACTGTGTTATTTTGTCTGGAACCTCTAAGGGGAACAGTTTCAGAAAAATGTCTGGAAGCCGTTGTTGTTCTCTTTGATGATTGCTCTCTGAACTTTCACCTCTCTCTAGCAAAGGAGAGGGATTATTGCTATTTCCAGGGGTGTTTGTAGACCATGGGAGATAATCCCCCAATGTGTATTCTGTGTTTGGATTGGCGTACGGGTCTTGTGCCAATCTCCCCCTGTTGCCTATTTCTAGGCCTTGCATGTTTTCAACCAAGATGTCTAATGGCAGGGATGGTTGAACCCTACCCCGACTTGTCATATGGCATACGATATCTTGGTTGGCAAAGGATCCGCATCCCTTGCTCATATCTGCCTAGCCCATACCCATGCCAATTGCATTGTTAGAGATATTTTAGGGCAAATTTGGGTTCGACAGATAATTGATGTTTTCGACAAAAGGTTCTTCATCTGTTTCCTTTTGTTCGCATGGTTGAGAACCATGATCAAGGCCCCCATACACAAAATTCGTTTGGTTCGGTGGGTAGCCTAGAGGGACGATTGTTCCAATGGGAAGGCGAGGTCTTCCCATGTCTTGTCTTGACTCCAGTGTGGGGGTTGCCACAACATTTTGCACTATGTACTCTCCCAGGCCTGTGCTTGGCCATCTCAACGGTGATTGTTGATGATTGGGTAGGAGGAAGCGGTAGTCCTTCTGAGTCCATTCCATGTTTGGTTGTTCAGGAATCTTGGTTTCCGTTGCGTTGGGCGCTTCCTCTGTTGATATTGCTGAGATCGTGGGCAACCCCTCTTCTAGAGGCTTAACCTCCTCCATGATTTGCTTTCCCTTGTCCTTCTGTTGGGCCACGATAGGTGGCGTTGATGATGAAGGAGCCAATGATGACGTCTCACCTGGTTGGGATTTTGCCTTATTTGCCACCAGTGGTGCCTGCGGTATCGGACCCTGTTTAGATGGATTCAATTGAAAATCCAAATGCGTTGATGGGAGGGTCGATTGAGGTATGAATTGTACCGCATTGCAATACTTGAAGGGCTCTAAGTCCATTGGGACTACATGTATTTGCCCTTCATAGGCATACTTCAAGCACTGGTGTGCGATCGAGGGGACACACTTCATGTCCACGATCCAAGGCCGCCCTAGCAGTATGTTATAAGCCATTTCGCCTTCCAACACATGGCACAGTGTGGGTATTGACTTTTGTCCTACTGTATAGGCGAGAACAACCGTGCCGACTGTCGAGCAAATTGCATCGTTAAAAGCTCGCAGTGTGTACGTGGAAGGCGTGATGTGAGAGGCTGGCGAATTTTAAATGCTTTAACGCTGTAGTGGTTATGATGTTACTGGACGAGCCAGTATCTATCCGAACTCTCTTGTATGGGATCCCGTTGACCCGCGCGATAACATGCAGGGGAGGATCCGGCATGTCATTTAATATTGTTTTGACCTCATTTTCTTTGAATGTGATGACAGGCTCCGTACATTGTTTCACATGTCCCACGAAGGCGTTGAAAGAATTAGCTTCGTGGGGTTGTACTTCAATGGCTTTTAAGATGTCCATAAGAGCTTCTCTATGTGGAGCTGATTGTTGAATAAGCTCGTAGATGGACAGCCTAGCTGACGTGGTCCGCAAACTCTGCGTGAGTTTGGTTCGTATCGTGACCTCAGGTCTAGGCGGAGGTAAGCTTGCGTTGGGCGTTGTTGAGGCTGCGATGTCGACGGAACTTCCCTCGCGGGTACCTCGGGGGCAACTGTTGGGTATTTTCTGTTCCTTGTTACAATGCTAATCATTCCCACAAATCCTTGTGCGGGAAGATCTTGTCGCACCTCGTTAATTTGGAGCGGTTTTGTCTGCGCCTCGTGGGCAGGCAAGGGGTCCTTGAATACCCCCATTTGTTGGTTGTTAGGTGCGATGGGGTTGTCCACGACCAATGTTCGGTTGTCGATCAAATCCTGGACTAGTTCTTTGAATTTCCAGCACCCATTTAGGTCATGTCCTCTGCGTCTATGAAATCTGCAATACAATTCCTCCCTATACCCCCTAGGCTTGGGAACGTTAGGGTCAAAAATTTGGATTTCTGGCAGAGGTAACTAGATTTGCCGCTGACAAGCGGTCAAATAAGGAGTCCCTAGACTCCGCATACGGGGTGAATTATCGCCTAGGGCGACTGCTGCGATACTGTTCCTGTCTCCTGTTATCTCTTTCGTAAGCGGGAGGCCTTTGCACAGTAGTTAGCCTTTTGAGGCTGCGTTTCTTGCACGGGCGCGGGGACATTTATCGCAACTTGGTTGGCTGCGGCGTGTTGTGGTTGCGTTGTCCCGGTTTTAGTGGTTTTATTCCACTCTTTCTTCTTAGGCTTGGCAATTGCGCCTTCGCCTATCTTAATCTCTTCTATGACTCTGGCTTGCGCCAAAGCTTCTTCTAAGCTGTCGTATTGTCGCAGCAACAATAGACCAGAGATTGATTTTAAACAACTTTTCGCGAACATTTGCGTGAGGTCCGACATGGGAGGACGGTAGGGTAACTTAGAAAGCAAAGCTCTCCATCGGTTCCCGTACGCTGCCATTGTTTCCTCCTCAAATTGTTTAAGGCTAGCAAGATCACTAAGTGATGCCTTCTTCCTTGTGTTGAAGGCGAAACGTTCAAGAAACGCATCTACTAGGTGATCTAAGTTGCTTATGCTGTGTTTGGGCAGTTGTGTGAACCAATCCGAGGCGGGGCCTGCGAATGTGGTTATGAATGTTCTAAGCAATAATGCGTCATTATCTTGAATGCCGAAGCATTGGCTTAGAAACCGTGTAACATGTTCCTGTGCGTCCTCTTCACCTTTAAAAACGCCAATTGAGGCAACTTGAAGTGTTCGGGGTAAAGAGGTGTAGGCACTTGAGGGATGCACCGGATTATTGCGGAGTAGACGTAATGTGGGTTTTTGATGCCCAGCGGCTTTTGTCTCCACCGACTCTAAACGCTCCAATAGCGCTTGGTATGCATCGGAAGATTTTATTTCTTCCTCTCTTGTTCGCTCTTGTTGCAAGTTACGGTAAGCTGGAGGCCTATGGAGGGGTGGCCGAATGGCATCCTTCCTGCCTTGATGGGGAGTTTCGATATACTCCTCTTCTGGTTCATACTCCTCGTAAAATTCTTGAGGAGTCTCGGGGCGAAACCTATGACCATGATCAAGTTCTTGTTGAAGGTACCCATCATTGTTTCGGGGAGTTGCCTCCCTCTCGAATCTATGGGGTCTTGGAGGCAGAGCTTGACGAGGTCGTGGAGACCTGTCTTGCGCCAACGGATTACGCCTCTCATCTTGTTCGGCTCTTTGGATGCGAGGGGTTGGCCCCCTCTCAGGTATTTCATAGCGTAACTCATCCGCTTCGCGTTGCATGCGTTCTTTATCCAAGCGGTATTGATACTCTATCTCTTCTTGACTTTGTTTAAGCCGCATGATTTGGGCTTGACGGGTGGTATATCTGGCGACAGTCGGATCAATTTGATCTACCCTATTTTGTTCGGAAGGTTCAAATGTTCCTCCTATGGGTTTACCTCGGTTTTGATGCTCTAAAATCTCAAGGGGTCGCTTCCCTCTGTCGAGGTAGGCAGTATGTGCTCGAGGTTCTGGCCTCAAGGGGTGATCATGATATCCTGCTGGTGCGGAAATGCAAGGTTCCCGCATTGTTTGTTGCTCTCGAGGAATGCGATGGTTTTCCTCATACTCCCTTTCACGGGTGTAAATGGGATGGGCGGAGTTAGGTCGCCCTATGTAAGGAGCCCTGCGCTCCGGATTTGGTCTCTCTGTTCTGATGATAGGTAAAGAAGGGACGCCATATCCACGTTGCCCCTCCAAATGGACGGTGTGCCTGTTTAGCGCTTCATCGCGCGGTGGCCACTCATGCCTACCTTCAAGAGGTGATTCTCTATTTATGTCAAGGTCTACATGTAAGGCATCTTCCCGAAAGGGGCTGCTTTGAATAGGCATACCCCACCGAGGATTTCGAATTGGATTCTTTTGTAGGTTTGACCTATAAGGCGGTATGACCAAATCCTCGGGACTGAAGTGAAGGCAACTTGCGCACGCTTTTTGTGTACCTTCCGGAGCTTCGCCCTTGATTGGGCTTGACTACGGGTGTACACCATTGCGGTGCTTCTATGCTATCTAAATAAGTTTTTATCTCGTTTTATGATTTTCTTTTTTTTGTCTACACTAAGTAGAATTAAACACACACATTCACAAAACCGTGATTATCTCTTTTAAGGATTCTTGGTGTGTCCTAAAGCTGGTTTAGTGCATTTTGATGTTTTGTTTTGTTTTTGTAGGTTTTGTAGAACGTTTAAATGCATCATGTAGGCTCTTATAACTCCAAAAAGGTCGCCCCTTCAATATACCGACCAGGCCGATATACCAACCTCTCTATATACCCGCCCTTACGAGAGGGAGACTATAGGTACGTGAGAGCAGAAGGTACGTGGTACGTAGGCGGTACGGAAGGGGATTGTCCTGTTAATGGCACCTACCATAGAAAACTTATCCTCGCGCGCATGGGAATCACCCCAGCTACGCTCGGTCTGTCTTCGTCAAGATTTACGCCTAACAACAGTTGACAATCGGGAAATGGATGCAAATCAAGCCAAGGTGGTGATTAAATCCACCAATGGTCTTGATCAAGGGTTGGGGTCTTACGACCAGCTCCTTGGTTTAAAATTGTTTCGTGATGTGTGTGGGATTCGTTTTATCCAACAAAAATGAAACTAGCATACATGACTTTCCCTAATGCAATGCAGGGTTAAATGAAAACAATTAACGAAACAGAAACAGAAACCAGAAAAATTTAACGAGAGATCATGAAAATCCCTACCTCTTCTCTGCCTGCTCCTGTTGTCTCTGAATTTCTACTCTGAAAATCCTAGACAGGAATTCGTCCCTCGGAGACGAATTGCGAACATTCGTCCCTCCGAGACAATTTGAATTCGTCTCGAGGTGGAAATTGAGAAAAGGATTCGTCCTGTCGAGACGAATAGCGATCTGCAACAAAAAAGATGTACTCTCAAGCACAAACACAAAAATTTGATCGGTTTCTATGATTTCAAAAACCGAGGAACAGAGGTCCCACGTGATCGCCATGAAAGCACGAGATTCCGGTCAAAGGAAACACCAAGTGCGATTGCATTCAAAATTAAGCACGCTTAAGTCCTAGAAATGTAAATTGCATGAAACGAAAAAGAGACACATTGGAAGAGACACAATCGGATAGAGAAAACACAGCCCTTTCATTAATTTCCTTTGATCTCTATTACAATAATGCCTCCTCCCTTTTCAGGGGCTAGGAGCGCAAATAGGGTTTGATTACAATCGCTGAATGATTCCTCTTTCCGCGTGCCCACGATTGCAATGGGCGGGCCAGGATGATGTCGATGAGTTCTTCGCCTCTGCTGCTTCTCCTGCGAACAAAGAAATGACCAAGACGTTAGTAGCACTCTGCAAATGAAAAGCATTCTCTCTCTAAAACTAACGAAATATGCATATGAATATTTGCTAAGCAGTGAATACGGTGAACCAAATTGCTTCAAAACTTGAGAAGGTAAGAAAAGTTACCGAAGGCCACTGCCTTGAGGCGTGGCCAATCCACCTTAAACTGGAATTCGTCCCAGGCGGGAGAATTGTAATCGTCCCTGGGTGGGACGAATTCTTGAGTTGGAGAAACCGACTCTGTGCTCCAATGTCGGATCTCGGGACCTGCAAAATCCTCAAATAGGGGGTTAGGTAATTGGGGCCATTTTGGGATGACCAGGATGGTCGGATTTTCCCAATTTGGCCTCCACCCTCGGGAATTTGACCTTGACACCTGCAAGTTAGCGAAACGACAAAGCAATACAAAACATCCTAAAATCTGACCAAAAGTTACAAAATTGCAATTATGGACTAATCAGACCTAGTAACACAATGCAATCTAAAAAATAATCTAAAGTGCTCAAAAACTAAAATTAGGACTTGGGAGGTGCGGGGGTGCCCAAGTGGGCCTCCCACCGTTGGCCCTCGATTTTGGAGCCAATCCAACGGGGATGGGCCCAAAACCTTTTAGGATTGGGGGGTCGGCGAATTGGTAGGTTCAGATGTCCATGCGTCGGATTTGAGTAAGGTTCGAGCTTCCAAAGGCCACCCAACAACCTCCCTTGCAAAAGAGATTGGTGGATGTGGGAAGGTGAACAAAGGGGGATGCAAGTGAGTCTTCAATTCGGCAGCACTTCGTTGCTTGAACACTCCTTCAACCTGTATGTTTTGGGTGAGAAAAGTCCCACCTTTTATAGACCCAAGGGGTCTCTTTTGGGAGGGAAGCACAAATGCCAAGTGTTGGCCATAGGCGCCATGTGGCAGTCTTGTCTTCCCATGAGGGAGGGGAGTCCTCCATTGACTTGAACTTTGATAAATGCTTTTTGTAACGAGTCCTCTAACGGCCCCTCTGTCCACTTACACATGCGTGCAAGGTAGGAGCCCTTAGCCGACCGTTACGGGCTGCCACTTGGCACCATTTGCCTTTTTGCCCGTTAAGCTTGGAATTCGTCCCACCCGGGGACGGATTCAGAAGTCAGTCTGGGGTGGGACGGATTCTATTTTGAATTCGTCCCGGGGTGAGGCGAGTGTCGGGCAAAGTGTCCAAGTGTGCCAAATTGCTTCTTGACCTTACAAAATTGCTATGAAAGTGGTTAAGACCACTGTTTAACCTCTGAGGGCTGCCCTGGGGGCTGTGTTTGCCAAAGCGATCAGTGTTTGCAGTCACATAATCGGATTGGTGCTGTTTTGGTGTCTACATACATCTAATAGGAATCATCCCTCGTTCTTTTGGGTCCCTATGACTATCCTTTGCGTGATATCTCTCTCATATTGGTATATTTTTATCTACTAAAGCTTACCATCACAAGAAATTAGTTACAATAGAATTCTAATATTACTTTCTTTTGGAGCACACTTTTAAGTTCCATATTTAAAGTGCCCATTGCAACCCTAAGGGATTATCCCATCACATCTCCATTAGTTCCAATATTAACAATAGGGTCTACCTAGTTTTAATTTGATCATTAAAGTTGATGTGAACTCGACTACAAGAGACCAACAAAATGGACTCCAATCACATAACACAAATGCAATATAATGGAAGAAACCTAAAAATTGATACTATTATCATTCTTGAATTCACACCGATTCTCCAAAATATTACAATCATCATATAGCAACCGAAAACCAAATAAACCCTAAAGAAACCCTAAAAACGTCTTTTCCTAAAAACTGCTAAAAATAAAAATTAGTCGGATTACACCCAAATTCAGTGCACACTTCCCTCTTACAATAAAAAACCTTAATTTAAAATATTAGGTCTCAAATTAAGGTATTAAAAAATATAATAAACTTGTAAAATTCAAAAAAGCCCAAAAAACCTGAGAACCTATTCTAAAAGATAATTTTGGGACACTACATAGAGGAGTCAAGTACCGAAAACATGTTTTTTGGAGATTTAGGCAAATCAAAGATTTAATTGATGCATAACACACATGCAAAACCACTTATTAAATTTCAAGGCCAACGGCCGTACGGTTCACAATTTATGGCTTCGACAAGGTGCATCAAAACTCCTTCCCAGTCTACAATTACATATCCCAAATGGTTTCTTTATATATTATCTATTTTATATCATTTAATCAAGTATAGGAAAAACATAAGAGATAATACTATATTTTTTGCCAAAATAAACTCATTCTTTACAACTTATCAGCTCCTATAACAATAAAATAGTGCTTACATTTTTGTTTCTCAATAATCTACAATATAACATTTGAAATATTACATTCAAATTTACATACATCATACATTAATACTATGTCCTTGCTAACTTTGCATAACAATTATAATATTACCAAATTCCATTATATAAGAATCCTATAAACAAACTCAGCTCTTTATATAACTAAGCCTCTCAATTTTCTATAAATGAAACTTATCCCATGATTTAATTGATACAATTACTCTTATGTTCTTTTGTAGAAGATTGTGTTTGACCATTATCTCTAACAAAATTCATATTTCAAACTGAATTTATTAATGAAGTAAATATTCTTAGACTTCTCCTCTAACATATGTTTAGGTGTAATTTAAATGACACATCATTTCGTAGTCATTCAAGCTATGATATCGTAGACATCCTTAGGTAAATGTGATCCAAGATATGTATCGTAAAAATAGTTTTATACTTCTTGAGAGGTCACAGTTTGCTATACATGAATCAACACAAATTTGAACCATGAACCAAATTAATCCCCATTGGTTTCACATACCTCAAAACCTGAGGAAAGCTTAAAATAAGACCCACGACTACAACCTAATATAGAAAATGCTTTAATTGTATCAGGGTTATACTTGAGGTTCTACATATGATGTTTAACTATGAATGTGATAACTCTTTCTATAGTCACTATACAAGTCTTGTATAGGGTTCAAATTATATTCAGGCTATGAAATGTGCCACTGGGATGCTCATCAGGGTGCCTATCTAGCACCAATTGGTGGCCTCAAAACACAAGATCAAAATATACCAAATCCAAGGTTTTCTTTTAATTTTCCAAATTTTTTATGTCTATGAAAGGAAAGAGTACTATTCAGACAAGTCGATGCATAGGATAACTATGAAAATCGTACGTACAAATTCATCCTTTAGGTTTCCAAGGTATGGTTCACTAAAAGCTTTGTTCCTTGCATGTATAAATATAGCCAAATATAGGTATTTGTAGCCAATAACATAATGATGTCCTCCTAATCAGCCAAACATAAGAGGTTTATTGTTGAATACAACACACACTCTAAACCATCTTTGGTCCACCTAATTTCCACGTGCTTGACATGAAGCTCATGTTGTAGTTTATATAATTGTACCATGGTAATAAAGCTAATGTCCTCTAAAAATGAATTAATGAAAGTTTATCACCATATTACGTTAGGTCTTGCCAAGTTAATCCATAGGTGTACATATTTTATTACTTATTTAGACACAATCAATTAGGAAGGATCTATATTTTCTCTATCAATGTTAATAACTAGATGATAATAACTAGAGATTTGTATATTCAACTATTCAATAATGGATAGTTTAGAATTATAAGTAAACATTAGAATTTGCTTCAACATGTCACTACATAATTTTTTACCAAGAATAAGGATTTTCAGGTTGAAACGAGTAGTTTATCATAGATTATGTTTTGTTAAAAATATTATTACTATTGTGTTTAAGGTTTAGTTGCATATGTTATAACATTATATACTATCATTTGATTGATTGACATGACTATATACTATGTTAAAGAGTTGTATTTTTATATCTTTGGCTCGATATACTCATGATCATACATTATATTGGTTTCGAAGGGTTCAAGATAGAAAATATATTTTAAAATAAATCCATGCATGTAAATGCCTTAATGACTACTAGAGAAGGGCTAATACAAGTGAATATGGGAAAGGTATAATTACTAGTTTCAAGTATTTGAGAGGGTAGCAAATTACTATAGCAAATTTTTATGGATTAGAGGTATAATTCCATGGTCTCTCTTAGGTTTGACTCCTCATCCCTATTAACACTAAGTCATGATAAATAAGTTTCTAACAATTTGTATTGTAATTCTCTTCTTTTGGAAATTGTATTTTTAGGGGGTGTCTTTATGACTATAGATCGCTTTGATGAATTTGGTGATAATATTCACCAAATATCTAACATCTAAAAAATAAAATAAAAATAAACATAAAATAGTCATCGTATTAAAGATAAAAGTGTATAGATATTAAAAAATATCCAAAGCATGCAAGTAACAAACAAGCTATGATTTCTAACTACAAATATAAATATTCATGTTTATCAATAGCTAGAGCATCTCTAAATTACATGATCCTAAACATATATTGTCTGACATCTTCTAGTTTGATGATTATTTTAAAAGTGCTCTAGTAGATGAAGATAGTAAAGATGATTAGAAATATTATTAGCTTTATTTTTCATTCCAATTTGGTTTTGGATGTTAACTTAGTCCATGCTTGGATGCAAATACATGTCATAGCTTCAAATGCATGTCAAATTCCCTTTCAAGCCTATATTTCATTCCTCTTTTAAGGTTAGTCTAAAAATAATGATATTATCTAATACCATACATATATGACTAGACCTCTAGACATATATCTAATGTTGTATTTCACATAATTATACCATGCTATGAGATTTAGTAGATGACTAAGGAAGATATCCATTCAAGTTCTTATATTTCTAAAGTTATCACCTTTATCAAAATGATATGTTAGATATTGCCAAGTTTTTACACATGAATATATTTTTTCTTAATTATTTTAGCATGGTCAATGAGTTTCTTTATGAGCTTGTTTGTAGTGTCTATCAATGCTGGTGATATTTTCTCATATTTATGATTTTACTTTTACATTGTTTTCTAATTCAAAATGGGATACATATGAATAGATCCAATTTGATGATTACTAGAGCAATAAATATTTTTCAATTAGATAAAGGGTAATTTAGTATTTGAAACAAACCTTAAAATTTGCTATAGAATGTCACCATATAAACTTATGCCAATAATATTATTTTCATGTTGAAATGATTGGTTTAAAGTAGATCATATTTTATCTCCAAACATATTACATTTATTCTCTTCACATATTAGTGGCATATGCTATAAATTTACATATGTCATTTGAATGAATTTCATAAACGTATACCATCCAATGAGTTTTACATATGTGCCTATCAACCTTTTGACCAAGCTCACCATATTGTATTTCTACTCTTATCCTTCTAGTCATGCTAAAGCTAAATACACCTAACAATTAATTTTACAAGTATATTATGGTTATCCTCATTTTCCATCTTGTTGAGAAACTAGGAGATGTACTTTGTTCCATGTCATGGGGTATATATACTATATTATATTAAATAAATGAATGAAATGTCCCTGTGAGTGTGGTCTACTAGAAAGGATGCCACTTGCATTAGCGGTGATGTGACCTAGGTTCAATCCCCATGGTGGATGTGTATAAGAATTATTTACTCAATAAAAAAATAAATAAATAGATGAAATGCAAGAAATACCATTGTACTTTAAAAATTTTAGAATTATCAATTTCCTCGTGACATCCACTTTAAAATTCATAATTTTCCTATTAGTTTTATCCTTCCACATGTTGTGGTCACTTGATTAGTCAATAATTCCCTATAACAATGTTTGAATGCAATAACCATTTTTAATTTTAAAATTTAAATATATTTTTTATTTTGGATAATGGATTTTATAATTTTTTCTTTAATGTATTGGCGATGAACTAACCATATCTCTCTTAGGTATTTATAGAGCTATATTATTAATTCAAGCATTTTAATATTTACAAACTTTGGGTCTGCCTTCATGTTATGTACTAACCACCTAACTACATGGTAGCAAGGCACCTCAATATGTAAATCAATTTTAACAAATGTATTAATGTTGAAAGAATCATTTAATATTTAAAATGTTATTGACCACGAGGACAATAATTATTTGTGTTAGCTATCATGTACATCTAGCATTGAGAGGCTTTTATATCTTGCATGTGTCTATCATCATTAATTAAATAAAACATATAATTAATAAAGCATATAAAAAGCATACAAGTTGATTTAGTTGCATACAAGTTGATTTAGTTGCATAGATTAATAAGTATTCTTTTTTAACGAAAGATGCTACCACCCTTATATAACAAAAAAAATATTTTTCATATCTTTAAATCCTTAAAAAATAAATGACCATTAAAAAAAATTATGTAACACTTATATATGACGATTTTATGAAAAACAATATTTTAAAAATAATAAAATATTAAAAATTAATAATAATTTTTTTTATTTTTTCAAAAATATTAAATAAATAAATTACACAATAACCAAACAACCACTATTCTTAAAAACTTAAGAATTAAAAAAGATGCTCCAAATCTGGAAGAACCTGAATTTGTCATGAATAAAAGTGTACAATACCATTTTATCTGGTACTCGATGCAATCTTAGATCTTCCACTCCTCCATGAGTTGCACATTGCTCAAACCGTAACTCTTATAAGTAAGACATAAGACACGAGTAGAGTGGATATAAAAATCTGTTACTAGTAGTGGGAAAATCGAATGTCTAACACATTCACTATGACAAAAATGCTTTCAGGCACAAGGATGAATGCATTGTTGTTTGTTTGTGTCTTTACTCTGAGTTATTTGGTGATGATTCCAGTTCCATCTACTGCTCTGTCTTCTTTAGGTGGATTTTTCTACTCGATTCAATAAATTATTCATTTACAAAAACTTTAGATTTTTAAAATATTAAAAAGGATTGATGTTAGTTTAAAATATAATTTTAATATATTTTATTTATTTATTTTTTCAATAAGGATTTTTTTTAATGTTATTTAGATTGATATTTCAACTTTATTCGTGTTTTTCAAAATGAAATATTAAGTATCATTCAAATTTTCAACTTTTGTCAAGGTAGAGAAATAGATTACCTTGCCTTAGTATTCAATACAGGGATAATTTTTTTTTAAAGAACAAAGCTTTCTATACATGCATGAAAAGAAGGTGTTTGATTTTTTTTTCCTTTACAAAAGTATTATAATAATTTTAAAATATCGAATATTTAATAATAATACCATATCTTATCTCTATAGTTTTAATTTTTATTTCAATTAAAAATAAATTTTAAATTATTTAACGTTTTAATTTTACAGAAAATGTCTATATAGTTTTGATTTTTATTTCAATTAAAAATAAATTTTAAATTATTTAACGTTTTAATTTTACAGAGAATGTGTTGTTGTCTAGCACAAGCGGAAGGAGCTTGCTTCAGCAGCAAAAGAGTAAGCTTCTTGGTTCTCTATTCCTTAGATATTGTTGGAATTTTTGGGTTTTATTTGTTGTTTATTGGATTTGAATAATATTTTGTTTTTAAAAAATAAATTTTGATCTGTTTGAAGGATAAAAATTGAATATAAATAATAAAATTTAAATAATTTTAAATGAATATAAAATCCAAATCTAAACACATATTGTGAATCATTCATGATTTATTATAACTGATATAATATAAAAACCAAATCATATTTTATCTATTTTTTATTCCACTTGGATATGTTTTATTTTGTTTAGGCGAAGCTTGATTGTAACTATTCAGTGAATTGCTCATGATAAATTGGGTTTGGGTTAATCAATTTAATATTTTGTTTCGACTAACAATAGCAGAATTGGGTTTTATTTAGAAATTTCGATCATTGTTGTTTTCTCTCCATGATAGTATTTTAAGTAGAATTAATGATCTCCAAAGAAACACATGAAAACTTATAATAACAAGAAAAACAAAACGCATCCGATTTCTTTGTAATCTGTTTCTAATTTTTTCCTTGACATTTTTTGAGCAGGATGCAGTGTAAGTTTTAAGAATACTGACTACGGTCCACTAGTAAGCAAGTGCAAAGCTCCTGGTTACCCTGTCGAGCCTTGTTGTCGGGGATTGAAAGAAGTGGCATGCCCGTATATTGACTACCTAAATGATCTCAATACAGACTGTTCTAACCAGTTTTTCTCTTTCATTAATTCTCGCTTTCCAATTGGTTACTTTTCTGACAACTGTCGTGAAGGTCCGTTAGGATTAGAATGCCACTGTGATGATGGTCCGGAGCGCAGCAGAAAATGTTATGCTCCTCCAGTATGATCTATATTCTGAATGATTGTGGGTGTTGTTATACCACCACAACTCTCTAAATAAGTGGTCTTTCTGAATAATTTGAAGAGTCAAAACTTTTTTACCTTCATTAGGTATTTGGTTAAAAAATGTGTTTTCATACGTACACATGTTTATTAATTAAATAAATTATAAAATAAAGTGAAAATGTATTTTATTATATATGATATAAAAAATAAAATTATATTAATAAAATAGATTAAGTATAATAAAAAAATTTACAAATATTTTATTATATTAATCTTAAAGAATATGTCAAAAACCCTTAGTTATTATTTTTTTTTTTTATAACAGGTGGACTGCCTAACAAATTCTTCATCTATGGAATGTGCTATCTTCTTTTAAGATGGGTTTTCCCTTAAATTAAATCTCTGCCTTATGTAATGTCACCTTTAACTTATGTTCTTATTTAGTTTGATGAATACTTGACACTACATATGATTTATAATCCATGGAGAACAAATATTTTATATTGTATATCATAATGGTAAGCACTTACCTATATTAATAATTGGTTTGAAAAAAAAAATTAAAAAAAAAAAAAATTACTCCTCTCCATTTGGAAAAAGTGTAAAAAATATTTCAATTAAATAGTCAAAAATGTGACATTTTTATACAATGTTTTTCTTGGATATGTTGTATATAATAATATTTGACATAATCCATAGTGTGTTTGTAAAATATTAAAAGAGTTGAGTAATTGAGAAAATATTATTCATAATCATATTTCTTTCATATTGTTGTATTAAAGACTCAATTTCTCATATTAATTCCAATGATAGTTAGGTATATTAAGACAAAGTGTATTATTATTTTAAAGGAAATAATTATGTTAAATGCTATAATATAATTACCTTTTTTATTTTATAATTTCATGAGAATTACATGTTATAATTTTAAACCTATATTCACATATTTGTTGTTCTTGCACAATATGTTCCCTAGGATTTTCATCGTGAAATTATAGTGATAATAAATGGTCAAGTTAAAAATAGTTGTTTGTTTTTATTCCAATTGAAAATGTGAATATAAATATATTTAATTAGGACATGTGTTAAGCTTTTAAATTTTTTAAAACATCCAATACATAGAAAGGAAAGAGGACAACCCTTTTTATCTAATAATACAAAGTGTTTTAGTAACTAGAAGATTGATGTAAGCATTATGGGTGGTTCAGTTCTTTAACTTGTTTGATTTAAGGAATTATGCAATGAATTTTAAAGCAATTTATGCTAGAAATATGGAGTTGGTAGTCTTAAAGAATTTCAAATCTATGATAAAATAACCCGTAAGATTTTACTAAAGCTTCCAAAAATAAAATTACCTTTTAATTGATGTGGGAATTTGGGTTTAACTATGACATAATATTTGTAGGTGACATACATGTAATATCAACTATTATGCTCTCATTGAGCAAATTTAGATAAAAAAAATTACGACTTTCAAGTGATTGCTATGTTATTTGTTATTCAAAAATAAATTGAAAATATTTTTTTGGATAAATTTATAATCATGGTATTATATTGAATTTAATGCATCTAGATTTATGATTTCATTTAAATAATGTTATACATGTAAATGCCTTAATGATTATCAAATAAATATTAACACAATATCTTATAATTACAATGTCTAACTTATTATTCTATAACTTATAAAAAGAAAATACAAACATACATAATATTATATCATAATCTAATCAACTAAGTAACTAGGGAATCTATAATTTACGTGAGCTCAAACATGCCTTCCATAATTTTCAAGATAGCCTTTTATATCAAGATAATAAAGCTAACTTGAAATCTAATTGGTCTAATTTTTCGATTTGTTTTAGTTTCAAATGTTCAATTAGTCTTGGTCTTAAACTCAATTGCTTATAATTAGTAATTCAAATACAAAATCAGGTCATAGCCTCAAATACATGTTGGAAACCTCTTAGGCATTATTTTTTTAAATGTTTCTTTCAAATAATGCTCTTTAATATCATACACATATTAAAAAGCGCTAAATCTCGTTCTAGTGTCTGTCATTCTAAAATAGTGTTTTGGGTGTAAGCTTTTTTTATAATTTTTTATACCGTTCTTTATAAAACTATTGTGCACCATTAACTACCCTTGGGTAATGTAACGGGGGTGATTACCACTTACAAGATAGTTCTTACTGAGTCATCCATCTATCTCCTAAAAAAACTCACTCAATGACTATCTCACCAAAGGACATATCCAATAGGAATTATCCCTCGTTCGTTTGGGTCCCTATGACTATCCTTTGCGTGATATCTCTCTCATATTGGTATATTTTTATCTACTAAAGCTTACCATCACAAGAAATTAGTTACAATAGAATTCTAATATTACTTTCTTTCGGAGCACACTTATAAGTTCCATATTTAAAGTGCCCATTGTAACCCTAAGGGATTATCCCATCACATCTCCATTAGTTCCAATATTAACAATAGGGTCTACCTAGTTTTAATTTGATCATTAAAGTTGATGTGAACTCGACTACAAGAGACCAACAAAATGGACTCCAATCACATAACACAAATGCAATATAATGGAAGAAACCTAAAAATTGATACTATTATCATTCTTGAATTCACACCCATTTTCCAAAATATTACAATCATCATATAGCAACCGAAAACCAAATAAACCCTAAAGAAACCCTAAAAACGTCTTCCTAAAAATTGCTAAAAATAAAAATGAGTCAGATTACACCCAAATTCAGTGCACACTTCCCTCTTACAATAAAAAACCTTAATTTAAAATATTAGGTCTCAAATTAAGGTATTAAAAAATATAATAAACTTGTAAAATTAAAAAAAGCCCAAAAAACCTGAGAACCTATTCAAAAAGCTAATTTTGGGACACTACATAGAGGAGTCAGGTACCGAAAACATGTTTTTTGGAGATTTAGGCAAATCAAAGATTTAATTGATGCAGAACACACATGCAAAACCACTTATTAAATTTCAAGGCCAACGACCGTACGGTTCACAATTTATGGCTTCGACAAGGTGCATCAAAACTCCTTCCCAGTCTACAATTACATATCCCAAGTGGTTTCTTTATATATTATCTATTTTATATCATTTAATCAAGTATAGGAAAAACATAAGAGATAATACTATATTTTTTGCCAAAATAAACTCATTCTTTACAACTTATCAGCTCCTATAACAATAAAATAGTGCTTACATTTTTGTTTCTCAATAATCTACAATATAACATTTGAAATATTACATTCAAATTTACATACATCATACATTAATACTATGTCCTTGCTAACTTTGCATAACAATTATAATATTACCAAATTCCATTATATAAGAATCCTATAAACAAACTCAACTCTTTATATAACTAAGCCTCTCAATTTTCTATAAATGAAACTTATCCCACGATTTAATTGACACAATTACTCTTATGTTCTTTTGTAGAAGATTGTGTTTGACCATTATCTCTAACAAAATTCATATTTCAAACTGAATTTATTAATGAAGTAAATATTCTTAGACTTCTCCTCTAACATATGTTTAAGTGTAATTTAAATGACACATCATTTCGTAGTCATTAAAGCTATGATATCCTAGATATCCTTAGATAAATGTGATCCAAGATATGTATCGTAAAAATAGTTTTATACTTCTTGAGAGGTCACAGTTTGCTATACATGAATCAACACAAATTTGAACCACGAACCAAATTAATCCCCATTGGTTGCGCATACCTCAAAACCTGAGGAAATCTTAAAATAAGACCCACGACTACAACCTTATATAGAAAATGCTTTAATTGTATCAGGGTTATACTTGAGGTTCTACATATGATGTTTAACTATGAATGTGATAACTCTTTCTATAGTCACTATACAATTCTTGTATAGGGTTCAAATTATATTCAGGCTATGAAATGTGCCACTGGGATGCTCATCAGGGTGCCTATCTAGCACCAATTGGTGGCCTCAAAACACAAGATCAAAATATACCAAATCCAAGGTTTGCTTTTGATTTTCCAAAGTTTTAATGTCTATGAAAGGAAAGACTACTATTCAGACAAGTTGATGCATAGGATAACTATGAAAATCGTACGTACAAATTCATCCTTTAGGTTTCCAAGGTATGGGTCACTAAAAGCTTTGTTCCTTGCATGTATAAATATAGCCAAATATAGGTATTTGTAGCCAATAACATAATGATGTCCTCCTAATCAGCCAAACATAAGAGGTTTATTGTTGAATACAACACACACTCTAAAACATCTTTGGTCCACCTAATTTCCACGTGCATTCCTTCTCAAGGGTAGTCTCCATGGCAAAAAATATTTTTTCAACTAGAATGCGACTGAAGCAACTAAGAACTGGGCTATTCTCAACCATCAAATTTGATCATCAATGCTTAGAAACATCGATGATTTTATATATTTCCATAGTTGGCATAGTACAAGGCGTGTCTCAAGACTCTTATTTCTTTTTAAAAATGTTAAAGCTTAAAATATAAACTCCACATAATTTATTTCACCACAAAATTTATCATACTTATGTTCTTCCCAAGTGTAATATCCAAGTCTATCACACCGGTTCACACCTCCCCCTTCTAAAATTTTAAAAAAATTATCCACCAAGTCTATTAGTTCATTAACGCTTATTATTAAAATATGAAAATATCATAACATATATCAGTAATAAACACATATACATTCTTAAATATCTTATTTTAGAATAGTTGTCTAGGGGAGGGTCATGACATGCATATATGACATATATAACTAGAGTGCTTGACATGAAGCTCATGTTGTAGTTTATATAATTGTACCATGGTAATAAAGCTAATGTACTCTAAAAATGAATGAATGAAAGTTTATCACTATATTACGTTAGTGAAAGCACGAGATTCTGGAAGCTTTTTAGAAAGAACAACTACCTCGATGCATTCAAATCAAAATAATGCCTAAGTCCTAGAATACAAAATGAATTAAACGAAAGAGGCAAATAGATCGAAACCAGTTACAAGAATTTAGAGAGAAGTCATAGCCCTTTTATTAAACTTGTTAACCACAATTACAAAGTCGCCTCCTCCCCTTTTAGGGGCTAGGAGCGTTAAATGGATTCGGTTACAATCTTGATCATTGATCCCTCTTCCGCATGCCCACGTTTGAAACGGGTGAGCCAAATGTTGTCGTCGCTTACACCGATGAATCCTCACTTCCTGTTGCTCCTCCTGCAATCAAAGAAACAAACAAGGCATTAGTAGCACCTGTGGCAAAAAGGAAAATTCATGCTTTAAAATCGCTAACAGATGCATGTGAACAGTTGCTTAAAACAGTGAATAGAATAAACTTAAATGACCTAAAAACTTGACCGAGAACAGAGGACATTACCAGAGGGCCACTGCCATTGAAACAATCGACCAATCTGCTCTCGACTGGAATTCGTCCCTGGGTAGGAAGAATTCTACTGTTATTCGTCCCTGGGTGAGATGAATTCTACTATGTTAAAGCGCCGAGTTGCTATCGCTCCAATGTCGAACCTCGAGACCTCCAAAACACCTACAAACAGAGGGGTTATGTAATTGGGGCCATTTTGGGACGACCCAGATGGTCGGATTCTCCCAATTCGGCCTCTATACTTGGGAATTCGATGTCGCTACATGCACATTAGAGGGACCACAAAGCGACAAAAAGCATGGTGAACTCTAATCAAAACATCATGAAAATGGAGCTATGAGTTAATTAAACCGAATAACGTGAAATGCAATATAAACTAATGATCTAGAAATGCTTTAGAAGAAAACTTTAGAAAATGCGGGGATGCCCAAGTGGGCCTCCCACCATTGGCACTTGATTTCGGTGCCAATCCACTAGGGATGGGCCCAAAACCTCTTAGGATTGGGGTGTCGGCAAATTGGTGGTTTAAGGTAGTCAAATGTCAGATTTGGGTTGGATGTTGGATCCACGCTTCCAAAAGCCACCCAATAACCTCCCTTGCAAAAGATATTAGTGGATGTGAGAAGGTGAATCGAAAAGATGCAAATGGGTGTTCAATTGGACAACACTTCGTTGTTTGAAATCGCCTCCAATCTGTCCTCTTTTGGGTGGGAAAGTCCACCATTTTATAGACCCATGGGTTCTCTTTGGAGGGGAAGGCATGCGTGGGATGCCATGTGGCGGCCATGCCTTCCCAAGAGGGAGGAGACTCCTCCCCGACTTGGGCTTCCATGATCGCCCTTGTGACAGTCCATCAACTGCCAACCTACCCACCTACATGTGCATGCATGGCAGGAGGCAATAATTGACTGTCCTTGGTTGCCACTTGGCAGCATTTTTCTTTTTTCCCATTAAACCTGGAATTCGTCCCTGGGTGATACGAATCCCAGTTAGTATTCGTCCCTGGGTGAGACGAATATTGGGCAAAGTGCCTAAATGTGCCAAATTGCTTCTTGACCTTACAAAATTGCTATGAAAGTGGTTAGGACCACTATTTAACCTCTGAGGGCTGCCCCGGGGGCTGTGTTTGTCAAAGCGATCAGTGTTTGCAGTCACATAATCGGATTGGTGCTGTTTTGGTGTCTACGAGATGCCCCTTTTTGGGATGCGCTGTGCATGGCACATCGCTGAGCAAAAATAGATAGCCAAAGCACTAATGATTAGGGTTTCTTGGTAACCTAATCAACTTTTGATGCCCCAAGCATGGAAAGGGCATGCATTCTTGAATCCTTGCTTTTGACGAGCTAAGGAATTTGATTTCAAGTATTAACCTATTTTGGTGAGGTGTGACTTGAGCTTGGACATTGATCAGTCATGATTAGGCAAAGGGCGCAACCTTTTGTCCTCGGGGGAACCTTGTGTTCATGATTCATGAATGCCAAGTGTTTGATCAATTTGATTGTTGCTTGTTTATCGCCCCAAGCAGGAGCGTAATTGTCTTTGTCAATGATTCTTTGAATGCATGTCATTTTCCTTAATTGGGTGTGTGCTTGTTGATTGGTGACTAAGTGTGACTACCCCCTCGAGCGATGAATCGATGAGGGAATGACCTTCGTGAGAAAAAGCGATGAGTCGCTTGACCCAAGATGACTTGTGCAAGGGTGCCTTTAGATGGTTTATCGTTAAGCATGTGCAATTTTTCCAACATTTGGACCTATTTTTGGTGGGTGTTAACCCTTTTTGTGATGCCATAATGGGGTGAAAGTGTCGAAATTCCGTCTTCCCATGGAGCGGTCCGGCTAAGATAGCCTTCTTAGGGAGTAGGAGAGTGACAATTTGAGCCCCGACATCGATTTTCTATGCCAAGAGGTTAAGTGCAAGAGCACTTGTGTCCGGCAATGCTTATTGCTGTTTGTTTTTGTGTTGCATTTATTTGTTGTTTTTGTTGTTTTGATTTTCTTGTTATTTTTTAGTGGGCTTTGACCCATTTGTGATGCCATTTGGGGGTGAAATTTTTGACAATCCATCTTCCCGTGGAGTGGTCCGGATATGGTAGCCTTCTTAGAGAGTAGGATAGTGACAATGTAAACCCCGACATCAATTTTTCTATGCCAAGAGGTTAAGTGCAAGAGCACTTGTGTCTGGCAATGTTTATTGCTTTTTGTTTGTGTTGCATTTATTTGTTTTTTTTTGTTGTTTTGATTTTCTTGTTGTTTTTTAGTGGGCTTTGACCCATTTGTGATGCCATTTGGGGGTGAAATTGTCGACAATCCGTCTTCCCATGGAGCGGTCCGGCTATGGTAGCCTTCTTAGAGAGTAGGATAGTGACAATGTAAACCCCGACATCAATTTTTCTATGCCAAGAAGTTAAGTGCAAGAGCACTTGTGTCTGGCAATGTTTATTGCTTTTTGTTTGTGTTGCATTTATTTGTTGTTTTGTTGTTTTGATTTTCTTTGATCTTATGCATGATGGTTGATGAATATGGATGTATGCATGTTGATTTATTTTGATGGATGCATATGCTATGATGAATGCAAATGTTTTTGATTTATATGTGATATGCAAAATGAAATGGATGAATGGAATTTGTGATGTTTGGCTATGGCACCATAGACTGTTTAGGACTCTTGTTATTTCGTTTTTGGGTGATTGCTATGATGCATGACTTTGTATGTGTACATGTGGTTTTTCTTTTTTTGTATTTTCTGATGGTATTGTAAGGATGAAAAAGTTGCGCAGTTGGTTTAGAAATGTAGCTAAGGTTTTCTAAGACTCAGACGGTTTTAACTCACTAGCTACGACTGTACTTTATCTTACAAGACTTTTGAACAAGGTATGAATTGGACTTGTTTTTGACGAAGCTATTTCACATCCTTGTGTGTGCAATTGAGTTCATTTATGTGGTATTTGTCAGGATACCACCAGTGCCAGATGGGCTTTCAACCGAACCTGTACTGAGGATCACCTAATTAGCTCCACTAACTCCTTTGTTGTGTTTAGTTAGATTAATCTACGGTGTTATCTAGGATACCATAAGCTAGCTCATCCTTATGCAAACATTGGTCTGCACACATGCGAAGTGAATGTGACAGACATATCGTCATGCGGGTAGGATACCATCATTGCCAGATAGGTTGTCAACCAAACCTGTAATGAGGATTACCTAGATGGTTTTCAAATGCTGAGAATTCTAGGGATTCAAGTTCGAGATATTTGTTGGCTAAATGATTTAGAAAGTTGCTCGTCTATATAGTGATAAAAATCACTGTTTATTTTCTATTAATTCTTTTTGAGCAAGGATTTTGAATAGTGGTGATAACCATTGTTATTTGATTTTGTGTTTTGAGTATTGTGAGTTTGGGCTGGTGAGTGGCCTTGATCCTTGTGGCCTTGGGGACGACTATGCATCCTTTGTAGGGACGTATAGTACGAATCCTTACGATGTTGGGAACCAAGGGGGTGATGGAGATTATGGAGTGAGGGCATTGATCTGTTAGGCCTTGGGGATGACTACCCATCCTGGTTAGGGGCGGATAGTACGAATCCTTACAACTTGGAGACCAAAGGTGAATGGAAAGTGTTAGGATGATGATTTGTTGGAATTTTGTTTGTGAATGGTGTTGATCCTTTTAGGTCTTGGGGATGACTACCCATCCTTGGCAGGGACGTGTAGTACGAATCCTTACAACTTTGGGAACCAACTATGATTGGGATTTGGTAGTGGTGAAAACCACTATATATGGAGGTGAATGGATAGGAAAGAGCTTGTCCTTTTGTCAATTCTCAGCATTCTGGAACCATTCGCACGGGGGGATGAGCAAGATAACCGTTTCGCTTATGGTGACCTGGATTACCGTGCAGGTTTCATCTTTCGTTCACACAACTTGGGAATTTTTATGTGTTTTAATTTGTGTTGGGATGTTACGTAACAAGGCGTATTTCAAGTGTAACTCTACCTTCGTAAAATCTATCTGACTTGATACATTACATGGCTAAAGAGCAAAATGATGACTGAATCACAAAAACTCTTGATACATTAAAAGACCACTGACTCTAGTGTGGTAAAAAGCAATGTATGGTGTTTTTGTTGTTTTTGTAAAATGGAACAGTGGGGAACAAGATGGACTAGCAGAGCAATTATAGCCTATGGTGCCTTTGACCCGTACGACCACAAATATGCAATGTATGTTTTTTTTGTATTTTTGATGGATTGATTTTTGTGAATATGAAGATGAAGTGCGAGAAGAGCTCTCTATTGATGAATTTGAGTATTCCTAGAAATGAGATGCAAATTTTTGTTGTTTTTGATGATTTTTGTTGTTTTTGAATTTTCTTGATTTTTGACCAAGCGATTGTGGAAATCCTTGGAGCATTTTTCGGATTGACCAAGTGATTTTAGGGATCCTTGGAGCATTTTTGGGATTGACCAAGCGATTATAGAATCCTTGGAGCCTTTTGGGATTGACCAAGCGATTGCGATAATCCTTGGAGAATTTTGGGATGACCAAGCGATTGCGATAATCCTTGGAGCCTTTTGGGATGACCAAGCGATTACGATAATCCTTGGGGCCTTTGGGATGACCAAGCGATTACGATAATCCTTGGGGCTTTTGGGGTGACCAAGCGATTGCGATAATCCTTGGAGCTTTTGGGGTGACCAAGCGATTGCGATAATCCTTGGAGCTTTTGGGGTGACCAAGGGATTACGATAATCCTTGGAGCTTTTTGGGGTGACCAAGTGATTGCGATAATCCTTGGAGCTTTTGGGGTGACCAAGTGATTGCGATAATCCTTGGAGTTTTTGGGTTTTGACCAAGTGATTACGATAATCCTTGGAGCTTTTTGGGTGACCAAGTGATTGCGATAATCCTTGGAGCTTTTTGGGATTGACCAAGCGATTGCGATAATCCTTGGAGCTTTTGGGTTTTGACCAAGCGATTGCGATAATCCTTGGAGATTTTTGGGTGACCAAGTGATTGCGATAATCCTTGGAGCTTTTGGGTTTTGACCAAGCGATTGCGATAATCCTTGGAGCTTTTTGGGTGACCAAGTGATTGCGATAATCCTTGGAGCTTTTGGGGTGACCAAGTGATTGCGATAATCCTTGGAGCTTTTTGGGGTGACCAAGTGATTGCGATAATCCTTGGAGCTTTTGGGGTGACCAAGTGATTGCGATAATCCTTGGAGCTTTTGGGGTTTGACCAAGTGATTGCGATAATCCTTGGAGCTTTTGGGGTGACCAAGTGATTGCGATAATCCTTGGAGCTTTTTGGGGTTGACCAAGCGATTGCGATAATCCTTGGAGCTTTTGGGTGACCAAGTGATTGCGATAATCCTTGGAGCTTTTTGGGTGACCAAGTGATTGCGATAATCCTTGGAGCTTTTGGGTTTGACCAAGCGATTGCGATAATCCTTGGAGCTTTTTGGGTGACCAAGTGATTACGATAATCCTTGGAGCTTTTGGGGTGACCAAGTGATTGCGATAATCCTTGGAGCTTTTGGGGTGACCAAGCGATTGCGATAATCCTTGGAGCATTTTGGGATGACCAAGTGATTGTGATAATCCTTGGAGCTTTTGGGGTGACCAAGTGATTGCGATAATCCTTGGAGCTTTTGGTTTGGACTATGGCTCTTCAAGGGATAGAGGTACCCCCAGCTTGATGGTCTTTGTGCTCCGGATCTGGCTCTGGAGGTATGGGCACGAATGGATCGTCCCTATGCACGGATAGGAGGATAGGGTCTGCCCTCGGCACTGATATTGCTATGGGATCTCTGGGTGGAAGTTGATCTTTGTATGCCCAAAGTGGTGGATGTAACGCTTGGTCCCACTGTGGTGGGTTAACGCACCACTCATGCCCTAGTATTATGTTTATCTGTTGACATGCTTCCTTGATTTTTATGGGATGTCGATGCTGTCGCATGTGATTGTTGTGGGCTATCTCTATTTTATCTTCACCTTCGACCAGTGAGTACAGCTCATCAGAATCTAGAGATTCTAAGACATGGAGGACTACATCATCAGTGAGTACAGTTAAAGGTTGATCCTCTTCGAAAGGAGCCTCATGTAAGTTGGACCTTGGGAGCTCCAAAATCTTGGTCTCTACCGACTCGAAGTGCTCTAGCGCTTTGCCTATATCAGGGGATTTGAGCTCCTCCTCTTTGGTTGGTTCTTGTTGAGGAACTTGGGGCTTATGGAGGGGTGGCCGGATGGCACCCCCATGCCTTGGTAGGGCATTTCATCCCGCTCTTCTCCTTGCTCAGATTCCTTAGAGGCTTCTTGATGAATTTCTAAGGGTGGCCTATAAACCTGGGTGGATGTTGGAGGAAGGCACCCATCATTGGTTATAGGAGCGGCCTCCCGCTCATGTCTAGGAGGCATCGAGGGTGGTGCTTTAGGCGGTTTTTGTCGTTTATGAGGTTGCGATGACTTATCTCGCCCCCATGGGTTGTGCCTCTCAAAATGTTTTGTCTTATGCGTGTGAGGGGTTGGAGTCTTCTCCTGCATAGTGTGTTGGAAGAACTCATCCTTCCGGTGCTGAAGGTGCTCTTTATTTAATATAGATACCATTCCTCTAAATGTAGTCGCTCTAGCTCAAGTTGCGTGAATTGCATCCGGAGTGTGATGTGCTTGATAGATTCTAAGATAGTTGGTCCTACCGCCTCATGTCTAGAAGGCCTAGATGCCTCTCCTAGATATCTATCTCGGTCGTAGTGATCCAAGATCTCTATAGGCAGCCTCCCTCTGTTGGGGGTAGCGGCATTTATCCGAGGCTCTGGCCTTAGTAGGTGATCTTGATAGCTAGCATTTGTGGAGGCGTCTTGCTCCCGTGATGTATATTGCTCTTGAGGAAGGTAAGGGTTTTCCTCATGCTCTCTTTCATAAGTGAAAAAGGAACGGGTGGAGTTGGCTCGCCCCACCTGAGGAGCCTTGTGCTCTGGATTTGTCTTTGTAGTCCTGACAACTAGAGGGGGTGAAGGAGGGATAGTGTAATGATGTGGTTCCTTTCGTCGAACCCTATGTTGACCTAGCGCTTCATCGCATGGTGACCACTCATAGCGAGCATCTAAGGGAGCTCTCCTATGGATATACCCCTCATGGAAGGGTGTGTGTTGGGTGCTATGCTGAACAGGAGTGCTCCTAGAAGGGGTGCCCCCATAGTCCCTATCCGTTAAGGTGTGGAGGGGTCTGCCTTGTGTGTCAGGCCACCAAGGTGGTATGACCAAATCCTTGGGGCTATACCGGAGGTGACTTGTGCCTCCTTGGATATTCCCCACAACATCCGCCCGTGATTGGGCTTGGTTGCGGGTGAGCACCATGACGATGTCTCTCTAAAAACCCTAAAATTGAAAATGAGTCATATGGGGCCCAAAATTGGCGTGCGCATCCCTCTTACAATAGATAAGACAAAAATGAAGTTTCAAGTCCTAAATCTAAATACGTTAGGAGATATTGACCTCCGAATAGCTCAAAAAGCATAAAAAAATAGGTGGGCAATTTTAAAACCTAATTTTGGGGCCCCAGATGATGGAATTTGGCCCCGAAAACTAGTTTAGAAGTTCCCAACCAGCTCCCTGTAAAATTTCATGTCAATCGGAGCTACGGTTGAGAAGTTATGGCCCCGGCAAGATGCACTAAAATTTAGGGAAAAATATAAGATTTCCCATATTTTGTTGGATGGTCCTGCATCACTTATGGGCACCTTTGGGGTGCTTTTGGGGTGACCAAAGGGTTCATGGACACCTTTGGGGCCTTTTGGGGATGACCAAGCGATTGCGGGAATCCTTGGAGCTTTTTGGAGCGAGTGACAAAATGCATAGATTTTTATCTTTTGTTTATGATTTTTTTCTTTTTGTTTACACTAAGCAGAAATGAACACACACATACACAAACGGTGATTATCTCTTTTAAGGATTAATAGTGTGTCCTAAACTGGTTTAGTGCATTTTGATGTTTTGTTTTGTTTTTGCAAGTTTTGAAGAACGTTTAAATGCATAATGTTGGCTCATATGACTCCCATAAATGGTCGCCCCTTCAATATACCATTGCTAGACCGATATACCAACCTCTCTATATACCCGCCCTTACGAGAGGGAAACTATAGGTACGTGAGAGCAGATGGTACGTGGAACATAGGCGGTATGGAAGGGGGGATTGTCCTGTTAATGACACCTACCATAGAAGACTTATCCTCGCACGCATGGGAATCACCCCAGCGACACTCGGTCAGCTTTCGTCAGGATTTATGCCTAACAACAGTGACAATCGGGGAAATGGATGCAAAGCTAAGCCAAGGTGGTGATGAACCCACCGTTGGACTTGCTCAAGGGCTAGGGTATTACGACCAGCTCCTTGGTTTAAAATGTGCCACGTGATGTGTGTGTGGTTTATTTTACTTAGAAAAAATGAAACATGCAATCAACCACTATTTTCTTTAAGCACGCAAGAATTGACAAAAAAATGAAAGCAAAAAATCAAAAAACAATGACAGACAGTTTAGAACTTTACCTCTTTTCTACCCGGACTTGCTGTTTCTGATCTTCTGTTCTGAAAATTCACAGGCAGGAATTCGTCCCTCTGTGAGACGAATTACAGAACATATTTCGTCCTCACCTGAGACGAATTTAAAATTCGTCTCAGGGTCAGACAAATTACAATCAGGTATTCATCACAGTCAGAGACGAATAACAGTCTGCTTTAAAAACTTGTACCTATCAAGCACAAAACACAAAAAGAATCAGTTATTTGATCTAAAAACCAGGGGACGAGGTCCCACCGTGATCGCCACTGAAAGCACGAGATTCCGAAAGCTTTTTAGAAAGAACAACTACTTCGATGCATTCAAATCAAAATAACGCCTAAGTCCTAGAACAAGAAATGCATTAAACGAAAGAGGCAAATAGATCGAAACCAGTTACAAGAATTTAGAGAGAAGTCATAGCCCTTTTATTAAACTTGTTAACCACGGTTACAAAATCGCCTCCTCCCCTTTTAGGGGCTAGGAGCGTTAAATGGATTCGGTTACAATCTTGATCATTGATCCCTCTTTCGCATGCCCACGTTTGAAATGGGCGGGCCAAAGTGTTGCCGCCGCTTACGCCGATGAATCCTCACTTCTTGCTGCTCTTCCTACAATCAAAGAAACAAACAAGGCGTTAGTAGCACCTGTGACAAAAAGGAAAATTCATGCTTTGAAATTGCTAACAGATGCATATGAACAATTGTCTAAAACAGTGAATAAAGTAAACCTAAATGACCTAAAAACTTGACAGAGGATAGAGGACATTACCAGAGGGCCATTGCCATTGAAACAGTCGGCCAATCTGCTCTCGACTGGAATTCGTCCCTGGGCAGGACGAATTCTATTGTTATTCGTCCCTGGGTGAGACGAATTCTACTGTGTTAAAGCGCCGAGTTGCTGCCGCTCCAATGTCGAACCTCGGGACCTCCAAAACACCTGCAAACAGAGGGGTTATGTAATTGGGGCCATTTTGGGATGACCCAGATGGTCGGATTCTCCCAATTTGGCCTCTATCCTCGGGAATTCGATGTCGCTACCTGCAAGTTAGAGGGACAACAAAGCGACAAAAAGCATGGTGAAATCTAATCAAAGCGTTATGGAAATGAAGCTATGAGTTAATTAAACAGAATAACATGAAATGCAACATGAACTAATAATCTAGAATGCTTTTAGAATAAAACTTAGAAAATGCGGGGGTGCCCAAGTGGGCCTCCCACCGTTGGCACTTGATTTCGGTGCCAATCCACTAGGGATGGGCCCAAAACCTCTTAGGATTGGGGTGTCGGAAAATTGGTGGTGTAAGGTGGTCAAATGTTGGATTTGGGTTGGTATCCACGCTTCCAAAAGCCACCCAATAACCTCCCTTGCGAAAGAGATTAGTGGATGTGAGAAGGTGAATCGAAAAGATGCAAATGGGTGTTCAATTGGACAGCACTTCGTTGCTTGAAATCGCCTCCAATCTGTCCTCTTTTGGGTGGGAAAGTCCACCATTTTATAGACCCATGGGGTCTCTTTGGAGGGGCATGCAGGGATGCCATGTGGCGGCCATGCCTTCCCAAGAGGGAGGAGACTCCTCCCTGACTTGGGCTTCCATGACTGCCCTTGTGACAGTCCATCAATTGCCAACCTACCCACCTACACGCGCATGCATGGCAGGGGGCAATAATTAGCTGTCCCTGGCTGCCACTTGGCGGCATTTTTCTTTTTGCCCGTTAAACCCGGAATTCGTCCTGACCGAGACGATTTCAGAATTCGTCCCTGGGTGAGACGAATCCCAGTTAGTATTCGTCCCTGGGTGAGACGAATATTGGACAAAGTGCCTAAATGTGCCAAATTGCTTCTTGACCTTACAAAATTGCTATGAAAGTGGTTAGGACCACTGTTTGACCTCTGAGGGCTGCCCCGGGGCTGTGTTTGTCAAAGCGATCAGTGTTTGCAGTCACATAATCGGATTGGTGCTGTTTTGGTGTCTACAGATGCCCCTTTTTGGGATGCGCTGTGCATGGCACAGCGCCGAGCAAAAATAGATAGCCAAAGCACTAATGATTAGGGTTTCTTGGTAACCTAATCAACTTTTGATGCCCCAAGCATGGAAAGGGCATGCATTCTTGAATCCTTGCTTCTGACGAGCTAAGGAATTTGATTTCAAGTATTAACCTATTTTGGTGAGGTGTGACTTGAGCTTGGACATTGATCAATCATGATTAGGCAAAGGGCGCAACCTTTTGTCCACAGGGGAACCTTGTGTTCATGATTCACGAATGCCAAGTGTTTGATCAATTTGATTGTTGCTTGTTTACTGCCCCAAGCAGGAGCGTAATTGTCTTTGTCAATGATTCTTTGAATGCATGTCATTTTCCTTAATTGGGTGTGTGCTTGTTGATTGGTGACTAAGTGTGACTACCCCCTCAAGCGACGAATCGATGAGGGAATGACCTTCGTGAGAAAAGCGACGAGTCGCTTGACCCAAGATGACTTGTGCAAGGGTGCCTTTAGATGGTTTATCGTTAAGCATGTGCAATTTTTCCAACATTTGGACCTATTTTTGGTGGGTGTTAACCCTTTTTGTGATGCCATAATGGGGTGAAAGTGTCAAAATTCCGTCTTCCCATGGAGCGGTCCGGCTAAGATAGCCTTCTTAGGGAGTAGGAGAGTGACAATTTGAACCCCGACATCAATTTTTCTATGCCAAGAGGTTAAGTGCAAGAGCACTTGTGTCCGACAATGCTTATTGCTTTATGTTTGTTGTGTTGCATTTATTTGTTGTTTTTGTTGTTTGTTTTTTAGTGGGCTTTGACCCATTTGTGATGTCATTTGGGGGTGAAATTTTGAAAATTTGTCTTCGGTGGAGCGGTCCGGCTATGGTAGCCTTCTTAGAGAGTAGGATAGTGACAATGTAAACCCGACATCAATTTTTCTATGCCAAGAGGTTAAGTGCAAGAGCACTTGTGTCTGGCAATGTTTATTGCTTTTTGTTTGTGTTGCATTTTTTTTTTTGTTATTTTTTTGTGTTTTTTAGTGGGCTTTGACCCATTTGTGATGCCATTTGGGGGTGAAATTGTCGACAATCCGTCTTCCCGATGGAGCGGTCCGGCTATGGTAGCCTTCTTAGAGAGTAGGATAGTGACAATGTAAACCCCGACATCAATTTTTCTATGCCAAGAGGTTAAGTGCAAGAGCACTTGTGTCTAGCAATGTTTATTGCTTTTTGTTTGTGTTGCATTTTTTTGTTGTTTTGTTGTTTTGATTTTCTTTGATCTTATGCATGATGGTTGATGAATATGGATGTATGCATGTTGATTTATTTTGATGGATGCATATGCTATGATGAATGCAAATGTTTTTGATTTATATGTGATATGCAGAGATGAAATGGATGAATGGGATTTGTGATGTTTGGCTATGGCACCATAGACTGTTTAGAACTCTGTTATTTTGTTTTTAGGCGATTGCTGTGATGCATGACTTTGTATGTATACATGTGGTTTTTCTCTTTTTTGTATTTTTTGATGGTATTGTAAGGATGAAAAGTAGCGCAGTTGGTTTAGAAATGTAGCTAAGGTTTTCTGAGACTCAGACGGTTTTAACTCACTAGCCACGATTGTACTTTATCTTACAAGACTTTTGAACAAGGTATGAATCGGACTTGTTTTTGACCAAGTTATTTCACATCCTCGTGTGTGCAATTGAGTTCATTTATGTGGTATTTGTCAGGATACCGCCAGGTGCCGGATGGGCTTTCAACCGAACCTGTATTGAGGATCACCTAATTAGCTCCACTAACTCCTTTGTTGTATTTAGTTAGATTAATCTGCGGTGTTATCCAGGATACCATAAGCTAGCTCATCCTTATGCAAACATTGGTCTACACACATGCAAAGCGAATGTGACAGACATATCGTCATGCGGGTAGGATACCACCATTGCCAGATAGGCTATCAACCAAACCTGTAATGAGGATCACCTAGATGGTTTTCGAATGTTGAGAATTCCAGGGATTCAAGTTCAAGATATTTGTTGGCTGAATGATTTAGAAAGTTGCTCGTCTATATAGTGATGAAAATCACTGTTTATTTTCTATTAATTCTTTTTGAGCAAGGATTTTGAATAGTGGTGATAACCACTATTATTTGATTTTGTATTTTGAGTATTGTGAGTTTGGGTTTGTGAGTGGCCTTGATCCTTGTGGCCTTGGGGATGACTATGCATCCTTTGTAGGGACGTATAGTACGAATCCTTACGACGTTGGGAACCAAGGGGGTGATGGAGATTATGGAGTGAGGGCATTGATCTGTTAGGCCTTGGGGATGACTACCCATCCTGGTTAGGGGTGGATAGTACGAATCCTTACAACTTGGAGACCAAAGGTGAATGGAAAGTGTTAGGATGATGATTTGTTGGAATTTTGTTTGTGAATGGTGTTGATCCTTTTAGGTCTTGGGGATGACTACCCATCCTTGGCAGGGACGTGTAGTACAAATCCTTACAACTTTGGGAACCAACTATGATTGGGATTTGGTAGTGGTGAAAACCACTGTATATGGAGGTGAATGGATAGGAAAGAGCTTGTCCTTTTGTCAATTCTCAGCATTCTAGAACCATTCGCACGTGGGGATGAGCAAGATAACCGTTTCGCTTATGGTGACCTGGATTACTCTGCAGGTTTCATCTTTCGTTCACACAACTTGGGAATTTTTATGTGTTTTAATTTGTGTTGGGATGTTACGTAACAAGGCGTATTTCAAGTGTAACTCTACCTTCGTAAAATCTGTCTGACTTGATACATTACATGGCTAAAGAGCAAAATGATGACTGAATCATGAAAACTCTTGATACATTAAAAGACCACTGACTCTAGTGTGGTAAAAAGCAATGCATGGTGTTTTTGTTGTTTTTGTAAAATGGAACAGTGTGGAACAAGATGGACTAGCAGAGCAATTACAGCCTATGGTGCCTTTGACTTGTACGACCACAAATATGCAATGTATGGATGCAATGCTTGATGCAGCTACATATTTTTGTATTTTTGATGGATTGATTTTGGTGAATATGAAGATGAGGTGCGAGAAGAGCTCTCTATTGATGAATTTGAGTATGCCTAGAAATGAGATGCAAATTTTTGTTGTTTTTGATGATTTTTGTTGTTTTTGAATTTTCTTGATTTTTGACCAAGCGATTGTGGAAATCCTTGGAGCATTTTGGGATTGACCAAGCGATTTTAGGGATCCTTGGAGCATTTTGGGATTGACCAAGCGATTATGAGAATCCTTGGAGCATTTTGGGATTGACCAAGCGATTGCGATAATCCTTGGAGCTTTTGGGGATTGACCAAGTGATTGCGATAATCCTTGGAGCTTTTTGGGATGACCAAGTGATTGCGATAATCCTTGGAGCTTTTGGGTTGACCAAGTGATTGCGATAATCCTTGGAGCTTTTGGGGTGACCAAGTGATTGCGATAATCCTTGGAGCTTTTGGGTTTGACCAAGCGATTGCGATAATCCTTGGAGCTTTTGGGGTGACCAAGTGATTGCGATAATCCTTGGAGCTTTTGGGGTGACCAAGTGATTGCGATAATCCTTGGAGCTTTTGGGGTGACCAAGCGATTGCGATAATCCTTGGAGCTTTTGGGGTGACCAAGTGATTGCGATAATCCTTGGAGCTTTTGGGGTTGACCAAGTGATTGCGATAATCCTTGGAGCTTTTGGTTTGGACTATGGCTCTTCAGGGGATAGAGGTACCCCCAGCTTGATGGTCTTTGTGCTCTGGATCTGGCTCTGGAGGTATGGGCATGAATGGATCAGCCCTATGCACGGATATGAGGGTAGGGTCTGCCCTCGGCACTGATGTTGCTATGGGATCTCTAGGCGGAAGTTGATCTTTGTATGCCCAAAGTGGCGGATGTAACGCTTGGTCCCACTGTGGTGGGTTAACGCGCCACTCATGCCCTAGTATTATGTTTATCTGTTGACATGCTTCATCGATATTTATGGGATGTCGATGTTGTCGCATGTGATTGCTGTGGGCTATCTCTATTTTATCTTCACTTTCGACCAGTGAGTACAGCTCATCAGAATCTGGAGATTCTGAGACATGGAGGACTGCATCATCAGTGAGTACAGTTAAAGGTTGATCCTCTTCGAAAGGAGCCTCATGTAAGTTGGACCTTGGGAGCTCCAAAATCTTGGTCTCTACCGACTCTAAGTGCTCTAGCGCTTTGCATGTATCGGGAGATTTGAGCTCCTCCTCTTTGGTTGGTTCTTGTTGAGGAACTTGGGGCTTATGGAGGGGTGGCCAGATAGCACCCCCCATGCCTTGGTAGGGCTTTTCATCCCGCTCTTCTTCTCGCTCTGATTCCTTAGAGGCTTCTTGATGAATTTCTAAGGGTGGCTCATAAGCCTGGGTGGATTTCTGAGGAAGGCACCCATCATTGGTTATAGGAGCGGCCTCCCGCTCATGTCTAGGAGGCATCGGGGTGGTGCTTCAGGAATCGGGAGAGTAGCCTCCCGCTCCTGTCTAGGAGGTGTTGGGGGTAGCGTTTGATGAGGTCGCGATGACTTGTCTCGCCCCCATGGGTTGTGCCCCTCAAAATGTTTTGTCTTATGCGTGTGAGGGGTTGGAGTCTTCTCCTGCATAGTGTGTTGGAAGAACTCATCCTTCTAGTGCTGAAGGTGCTCTTTGTTAATATAGTACAGTTCCTCTAAACGTAGTCGCTCTAGCTCAAGCTGCGTGAATTGCATCCGACGTGTGATGTGCTTGATAGATTCTAAGATAGTTGGTCCTACCGCCTCATGTCTAGAAGGCCTAGATGCCTCTCCTAGATATCTATCTCGGTCATAGTGATCCAAGATCTCTATAGGCCGCCTCCCTCTGTTGGGGGTAGCGGCATTCCTCCGAGGCTTTGGCCTCAGTGAGTGGTCCTAATAGATAGCATGTGTGGAGGCGTGTTGCTCCCGTGATGTATATTGTTCTTGAGGAAGGTAAGGGTTTTCCTCATGCTCTCTTTCATAAGTGAAAAAGGGATGGGTGGAGTTGGCTCGCCCCACCTGAGGAGCCTTGTGCTCTGGATTTGTCTTTGTAGTCCTGACAACTAGAGGGGGTGAAGGAGGGATAGTGTAATCATGTGGTTCCTCCCGTCGAACCCTATGTTGACTTAGCGCTTCATCGCGTGGTGACCACTCATAGCGAGCATCTAAGGGAGCTCTCCTATGGATGTACCCCTCATGGAAGGGTGTGTGTTGAGTGCTATGCTGAACAAGAGTGCTCCTAGAAGGGGTGCCCCTATAGTCCCTATCCGTTAAGGTGTGGAGGGGTCTGCCTTGTGTGTCAGGCCACCAAGGTGGTATGACCAAATCCTTGGGGCTATACCGAGAGGTGACTTGTGCCTCCTTGGATATTCCCCATAGCATCCGCCCGTGATTGGGCTTGGCTACGGGTGAGCACCATGATGATGTCTCTCTAAAAACCCTAAAATTGAAAATGAGTCAGATGGGGCCCAAAATTGGCGTGCGCATCCCTCTTATAGTAGATAAGACAAAAATGAAGTTTCAAGTCCTAAATCTAAATACATTAGGAGATATTGACATCCGAACAGCTCAAAAAGTGTAAAAAATTAGGCACGCAATTTTAAAACCTAATTTCGGGGCACTAGATGATGGAATTTGGCCCCAAAAACTGAATTTTTGGGTATCATATTTGTTTAAAATTATCCCAACTAACTCCTTGTAAAATTTCATGTCAATCGGAGCTACGGTTGAGAAGTTATGGCCCCGACAAGATGCACTAAAATTTAGGGAAAAATATAAGATTTCCCATATTTTGTTGGATGCTCCTGCATCACTTATGGGCACCTTTGGGGTGCTCTTGGGTTGACCAAAGGGTTCATGGACACCTTTGGGGCCTTTTGGGGATGACCAAGCGATTGCGGGAATCCTTGGAGCTTTTTGGAGCGAGTGACAAAATGCATAGATTTTTATCTTTTGTTTATGATGATTTTTCTTTTTGTCTACACTAAGCAGAAATGAACACACACATACACAAACCGTGATTATCTCTTTTAAGGATTAATAGTGTGTCCTAAACTGGTTTAGTGCATTTTGATGTTTTATTTTGTTTTTGCAAGTTTGGAAGAACGTTTAAATGCATAATGTTGGCTCATATGACTCCCATAAATGGTCGCCCCTTCAATATACCATTGCCGGACCGATATACCAACCTCTCTATATACCCGCCCTTACGAGAGGGAAACTATAGGTACGTGAGAGCAGATGGTACGTGGAACATAGGCGGTACGGAAGGGGGATTGTCCTGTTAATGACACCTACCATAGAAGACTTATCCTCGCATGCATGGGAATCACCCCAGCGACACTCGGTCAGCTTTCGTCAGGATTTACGCCTAACAACAATGACAATCGGGGAAATGGATGCAAAGCTAAGCCAAGGTGGTGATGAACCCACCGTTGGACTTGCTCAAGGGTCTGGGTCTTACGACCAGCTCCTTGGTTTAAAATGTGCCACGTGATGTGTGTGTGGTTTATTTTACTTAGAAAAATGAAACATGCAATCAACCACTATTTTCTTTAAGCACGCAAGAATTGACAAAATTGAAAGCAAAAAATCAAAAAACAATGACAAAGACAGTTTAGAACTTTACCTCTTTTCTGCCTGGACTTGTTTGTTTTGATCTTCTGTTCTAAAAATTCATAGGCAGGAATTCGTCCCTCTGTGAGACGAATTACAGAACAGAATTCGTCCCCACCAGAGACGAATTTAAAATTCGTCTCAGGGTCAGACGAATTACAGTCAGGTATTCGTCACAGTCAGAGACGAATAACAGTCTGCTTTAAAAACTTGTACCTATCAAGCACAAAAACACAAAAAGGATCAGTTATTTGATCTAAAAACCAGGGGATAGAGTCCCACCGTGATCGCCACTGAAAGCATGAGATTCTGGAAGCTTTTTAGAAAGAACAACTACTTCGATGCATTCAAATCAAAATAACGCCTAAGTCCTAGAACACGAAATGCATTAAACGAAAGAGGCAAATAGATCGAAACCAGTTACAAGAATTTAGAGAGAAGTCACAGCCCTTTTATTAAACTTTTTAACCACGGTTACAAAATTGCCTCCTCCCTTTTTAGGGGCTAGGAGCGTTAAATGGATTCGGTTACAATCTTGATCATTGATCCCTCTTCCGCATGCCCACATTTGAAATGGGCGGGCCAAAGTGTTGTCGCCGCTTACGTCGATGAATCCTCACTTCTTGTTGCTCCTCCTGCAATCAAAGAAACAAACAAGGCGTTAGTAGCACCTGTGACAAAAATGAAAATTCATGCTTTGAAATTGATAAAAGATGCATACGAACAGTTGTCTAAAACAGTGAATAAAGTAAACCTAAATGACCTAAAAACTTGACAGAGGATAGAGGACATTACCAGAGGGCCACTGCCATTGAAACAGTCGGCCAATCTGCTCTCGACTGGAATTCGTCCCTGGGCAGGACGAATTCTGTTGTTATTCGTCCCTGGGTGAGACGAATTCTACTGTGTTAAAGCGCCGAGTTGCTACCGCTCCAATGTCGAACCTCGGGACCTCCAAAACACCTACAAACAGAGGGGTTATGTAATTGGGGCCATTTTGGGACGACCCAGATGGTCGGATTCTCCCAATTTGGCCTCTATCCTCGGGAATTCGATGTCGCTACCTGCAAGTTAGAGGGACAACAAAGCGACAAAAAGCATGGTGAAATCTAATCAAAACATTATGGAAATGGAGCTATGAGTTAATTAAACCGAATAACATGAAATGCAACATGAACTAATAATCTAGAATGCTTTTAGAACAAAACTTAGAAAATGCGGGGGTGCCCAAGTGGGCCTCCCACCGTTGGCACTTGATTTCGGCGCCAATCCACTAGGGATGGGCCCAAAACCTCTTAGGATTGGGGTGTCGGCAAATTGGTGGTGTAAGGTGGTCAAATGTTGGATTTGGGTTGGATCCACGCTTCCAAAAGCCACCCAATAACCTCCCTTGCGAAAGATATTAGTGGATGTGAGAAGGTGAATCAAAAAGATGCAAATGGGTGTTCAATTGGACAGCACTTCGTTGCTTGAAATCGCCTCCAATCTGTCCTCTTTTGGGTGGGAAAGTCCACCATTTTATAGACCCATGGGGTCTCTTTGGAGGGGCATGCAGGGATGCCATGTGGCGGCCATGCCTTCCCAAGAGGGAGGAGACTCCTCCCTGACTTGGGCTTCCATGACTGCCCTTGTGACAGTCCATCAACTGCCAACCTACCCACCTACACGCGCATGCATGGCAGGAGGCAATAATTGACTGTCCTTGGCTGCCACTTGGCGGCATTTTTCTTTTTGCCCGTTAAACCTGGAATTCGTCCCGACCGAGAGACGATTTCAGAATTCGTCCCCGGGTGAGACGAATCCCAGCTTAGTATTCGTCCCTGGGTGAGACGAATCATTGGACAAAGTGCCTAAATGTGCCAAATTGCTTCTTGACCTTACAAAATTGCTATGAAAGTGGTTAGGACCACTGTTTGACCTCTGAGGGCTGCCCTAGGGGCTGTGTTTGTCAAAGCGATCAGTGTTTGCAGTCACATAATCGGATTGGTGCTGTTTTGGTGTCTACAGATGCCCCTTTTTGGGATGCGTTGTGCATGGCACAGCATCGAGCAAAAATAGATAGCCAAAGCACTAATGATTAGGGTTTCTTGGTAACCTAATCAACTTTTGATGCCCCAAGCATGGAAAGGGCATGCATTCTTGAATCCTTGCTTCGACGAGCTAAGGAATTTGATTTCAAGTATTAACCTATTTTGGTGAGGTGTGACTTGAGCTTGGACATTGATCAGTCATGATTAGGCAAAGGGCGCAACCTTTTGTCCACGGGGGAACCTTGTGTTCATGATTCACGAATGCCAAGTGTTTGATCAATTTGATTGTTATTGCTTGTTTATTGCCCCAAGCAGGAGCGTAATTGTCTTTGTCAATGATTCTTTGAATGCATGTCGTTTTCCTTAATTGGGTGTGTGCTTGTTGATTGGTGACTAAGTGTGACTACCCCCTCAAGCGACGAATCGATGAGGGAATGACCTTCGTGAGAAAAGCGACGAGTCGCTTGACCCAAGATGACTTGTGCAAGGGTGCCTTTAGATGGTTTATCGTTAAGCATGTGCAATTTTTCCAACATTTGGACCTATTTTTGGTGGGTGTTAACCCTTTTTGTGATGCCATAATGGGGTGAAAGTGTCGAAAGTCCGTCTTCCCATGGAGCGGTCCGGCTAAGATAGCCTTCTTAGGGAGTAGGAGAGTGACAATTTGAGCCCCGACATCGATTTTCTATGCCAAGAGGTTAAGTGCAAGAGCACTTGTGTCCGGAAATGCTTATTGCTGTTTGTTTTTGTGTTGCATTTATTTGTTGTTTTTGTTGTTTTGATTTTCTTGTTGTTTTTTAGTGGGCTTTGACCCATTTGTGATGCCATTTGGGGGTGAAATTGTCGACAATCCGTCTTCCCGTGGAGCGGTCCGGCTATGGTAGCCTTCTTAGAGAGTAGGATAGTGACAATGTAAACCCCGACATCAATTTTTCTATGCCAAGAGGTTAAGTGCAAGAGCACTTGTGTCTGGCAATGTTTATTGCTTTTTGTTTGTGTTGCATTTATTTGTTGTTTTTGTTGTTTTGATTTTCTTGTTGTTTTTTAGTGGGCTTTGACCCATTTGTGATGCCATTTGGGGGTGAAATTGTCGACAATCTGTCTTCCCATGGAGCGGTCTGGCTATGGTAGCCTTCTTAGAGAGTAGGATAGTGACAATGTAAACCTTGACATCAATTTTTCTATGCCAAGAGGTTAAGTGCAAGAGCACTTGTGTCTGGCAATGTTTATTGTTTTTGTTTGTGTTGCATTTTTTTGTTGTTTTGTTGTTTTGATTTTCTTTGATCTTATGCATGATGGTTGATGAATATGGATGTATGCATGTTGATTTATTTTGATGGATGCATATGCTATGATGAATGCAAATGTTTTTGATTTATATGTGATATGCAGAGATGAAATGGATGAATGGGATTTGTGATGTTTGGCTATGGCACCATAGACTGTTTAGAACTCTGTTATTTTGTTTTTAGGCGATTGCTGTGATGCATGACTTTGTATGTATACATGTGGTTTTTCTTTTTTTTGTATTTTTTGATGGTATTGTAAGGATGAAAAGTAGCGCAGTTTGGTTTAGAAGTGTAGCTAAGGTTTTCCCGAGACTCGAACGGTTTTAACTCACTAGCCATGACCGTACTTTATCTTACAAGACTTTTGAACAAGGTATGAATCGGACTTGTTTTTGACCAAGCTATTTCACATCCCTGTGTGTGCAATTGAGTTCATTTATGTGGTATTTGTCAGGATACCGCCGGTGCCAGATGGGCTTTCAACCGAACCTGTACTGAGGATCACCTAATTAGCTCCACTAACTCCTTTGTTGTATTTAGTTAGATTAATCTGCGGTGTTATCCAGGATACCATAAGCTAGCTCATCCTTATGCAAACATTGGTCTGCACACATGCAAAGCGAATGTGACAGACATATCGTCATGCGGGTAGGATACCACCATTGCCGGGATAGGCTATCAACCAAACCTCGTAATGAGGATCACCTAGATGGTTTTCGAATGCTTGAGAATTCCAGGGATTCAAGTTCGGGATGTTTGTTGGCTGAATGATTTAGAAAGTTGCTCGTCTATATAGTGATGAAAATCACTGTTTATTTTCTATTAATTCTTTTTGAGCAAGGATTTTGAATAGTGGTGATAACCATTGTTATTTGATTTTGTATTTTGAGTATTGTGAGTTTGGGCTTGTGAGTGGCCTTGATCCTTGTGGCCTTGGGGACGACTATGCATCCTTTGTAGGGACGTATAGTACGAATCCTTACGACGTTGGGAACCAAGGGGGTGATGGAGATTATGGAGTGAGGGCATTGATCTGTTAGGCCTTGGGGATGACTACCCATCCTGGTTAGGGGCGGATAGTACGAATCCTTACAACTTGGAGACCAAAGGTGAATGGAAAGTGTTAGGATGATGATTTGTTGGAATTTTGTTTGTGAATGGCGTTGATCCTTTTAGGTCTTGGGGATGACTACCCATCCTTGGCAGGGACGTGTAGTACGAATCCTTACAACTTTGGGAACCAACTATGATTGGGATTTGGTAGTGGTGAAAACCATTGTATATGGAGGTGAATGGATAGGAAAGAGCTTGTCCTTTTGTCAATTCTCAGCATTCTGGAACCATTCGCACGGGGGGATGAGCAAGATAACCGTTTCGCTTATGGTGACCTGGATTACTCTGCAGGTTTCATCTTTCGTTCACACAACTTGGGAATTTTTATGTGTTTTAATTTGTGTTGGGATGTTACGTAACAAGGCGTATTTCAAGTGTAACTCTACCTTCGTAAAATCTGTCTGACTTGATACATTACATGGCTAAAGAGCAAAATGATGACTGAATCACGAAAACTCTTGATACATTAAAAGACCACTGACTCTAGTGTGGTAAAAGCAATGCATGGTGTTTTTGTTGTTTTTGTAAAATGGAACAGTGTGGAACAAGATGGACTAGCAGAGCAATTACAGCCTATGGTGCCTTTGACCCGTACGACCACAAATATGCAATGTATGGGTGGCATTGCTTGATGCAGCTACATATTTTTGTATTTTTGATGGATTGATTTTTGGTGAATATGAAGATGAAGTGCGAGAAGAGCTCTCTATTGATGAATTTGAGTATGCCTAGAAATGAGATGCAAATTTTTGTTGTTTTTGATGATTTTTGTTGTTTTTGAATTTTCTTGATTTTTGACCAAGCGATTGTGGAAATCCTTGGAGCATTTTGGGGATTGACCAAGCGATTTTAGGGATCCTTGGAGCATTTTTGGGATTGACCAAGCGATTATGAGAATCCTTGGAGCTTTTGGGTTGACCAAGCGATTGCGATAATCCTTGGAGCTTTTGGGGTGACTAAGCGATTGCGATAATCCTTGGAGCCTTTTGGGTTGACCAAGTGATTGCGATAATCCTTGGAGCTTTTGGGATTGACCAAGCGATTATGATAATCCTTGGAGTTTTTGGGATTTGACCAAGTGATTTCGATAATCCTTGGAGCTTTTGGGTTTTGACCAAGTGATTGCGATAATCCTTGGAGTTTTGGGGTGACCAAGTGATTGCGATAATCCTTGGAGCTTTTGGGTTTTGACCAAGCGATTGCGATAATCCTTGGAGCTTTTTGGGTGACCAAGCGATTGCGATAATCCTTGGAGCTTTTGGGTTTGACCAAGTGATTGCGATAATCCTTGGAGCTTTTTGGGATGACCAAGTGATTGCGATAATCCTTGGAGCTTTTTGGGATGACCAAGCGATTGCGATAATCCTTGGAGCTTTTGGGTTTGACCAAGCGATTGCGATAATCCTTGGAGATTTTGGGGTGACCAAGTGATTGCGATAATCCTTGGAGCTTTTGGGGTGACCAAGTGATTGCGATAATCCTTGGAGCTTTTGGGGTGACCAAGCGATTGCGATAATCCTTGGAGCTTTTGGGGTGACCAAGCGATTGCGATAATCCTTGGAGCTTTTGGGGTGACCAAGTGATTGCGATAATCCTTGGAGATTTTGGGGTGACCAAGTGATTGTGATAATCCTTGGAGTTTTTGGGGTTTGACCAAGCGATTGCGATAATCCTTGGAGCTTTTGGGGTGACCAAGTGATTGCGATAATCCTTGGAGCTTTTGGGGACCAAGCGATTGCGATAACCTTGGAGCTTTTGGGGTGACCAAGCGATTGCGATAATCCTTGGAGCTTTTGGTGACCAAGTGATTGCGATAATCCTTGGAGCTTTTGGGAGCGATTGGATAATCCTTGGAGTTTTGGGGTGACCAAGCGATTGCGATAATCCTTGGAGCTTTTGGGGTGACCAAGTGATTGCGATAATCCTTGGAGCTTTTGGGGTGACCAAGCGATTGCGATAATCCTTGGAGCTTTTGGGGTGACCAAGCGATTGTGATAATCCTTGGAGCTTTTGGGGTGACCAAGCGATTGCGATAATCCTTGGAGCTTTTTGGTTTGGACTATGGCTCTTCAGGGGATAGAGGTACCCCCAGCTTGATGGTCTTTGCGCTTCGGATCTGGCTCTGGAGGGATGGGCATGAATGGATCGTCCCTATGCACGGATAGGAGGACAGGGTCTGCCCTCGGCACTGATGTTGCTATGAGGTCTCTGGGTGGAAGTTGATCTTTGTGTGCCCAAAGTGGTGGATGTAATGCTTGGTCCCACTGTGGTGGGTTAACGCGCCACTCATGCCCTAGTATTATGTTTATCTGTTGACATGCTTCATCGATATTTATGGGATGTCGATGTTGTCGCATGTGATTGCTGTGGGCTATCTCTATTTTATCCTCACCTTCGACCAGTGAGTACAGCTCATCGGAATCTGAAGATTCTGAGACATGGAGGACTGCATCATCGGTGAGCCCTATGGTTAAAGGTTGATCCTCTTCGAAAGGAGCCTCATGTAAGTTGGGCCTTGGGAGCTCCAAAATCTTGGTCTCTACCGACTCTAAGTGCTCTAGCGCTTTGCATGTATCGGGAGATTTGAGCTCCTCCTCTTTGGTTGGTTCTTGTTGAGGAACTTGGGGCCTATGGAGGGGTGGCCGGATAGCACCCCCCATGCCTTGGTAGGGCATTTCATCCCGCTCTTCTTCTCGCTCCGATTCCTTAGAGGCTTCTTGATGAATTTCTAAGGGTGGCCCATAAACCTGGGTGGATGTCTGAGGAAGGCACCCGTCATTGGTTATAGGAGCGGCCTCCCGCTCATGTCTAGGAGGCATCGGGGGTGGTGCTTCAGGAATCAAGAGAGTAGCCTCCCGCTCCTGTCTAGGAGGTGTTGGGGGTAGCGTTTGATGAGGTCGCGATGACCTGTCTCGCCCCCATGGGTTGTGCCCCTCAAAATGTTTTGTCTTATGCGTGTGAGGGGTTGGAGTCTTCTCCTACATAGTGTGTTGGAACAACTCATCCTTCTGGTGCTGAAGGTGCTCTTTGTTAATATAGTACAGTTCCTCTAAACGTAGTCGCTCTAGCTCAAGTTGCGTGAATTGCATCCGACGTGTGATGTGCTTGATAGATTCTAAGATAGTTGGTCCTACCGCCTCATGTCTAGAAGGCCTAGATGCCTCTCCTAGATATCTATCTCGGTCATAGTGATCCAAGATCTCTATAGGCCGCCTCCCTCTGTTGGGGGTAGCGGCATTCCCCCGAGGCTTTGGCCTCGGTGGGTGGTCTTGATAGATAGCATTTGCGGAGGCGTGTTGCTCCCATGATGTATATTGCTCTTGAGGAAGGTAAGGGTTTTCCTCATGCTCTCTTTCATAAGTGAAAAAGGAACGAGTGGAGTTGGCTTGCCCCACCTGAGGAGCCTTGTGCTCTGGATTTGTCTTTGTAGTCCTGACAACTAGAGGGGGTGAAGGAGGGATAGTGTAATCATGTGGTTCCTCCCGTCGAACCCTATGTTGACCTAGCGCTTCATCGCATGGTGACCGCTCATAGCGAGCATCTAAGGGAGCTCTCCTATGAATGTACCCCTCATGGAAGGGTGTGTGTTGAGTGCTATGCTGAACAGGAGTGCTCCTAGAAGGGGTGCCCCTATAGTCCCTATCCGTTAAGGTGTGGAGGGGTCTGCCTTGTGTGTCAGGCCGCCAAGGTGGTATGACCAAATCCTTGGGGCTATACCGGAGGTGACTTGTGCCTCCTTGGATATTCCCCACAGCATCCGCCCGTGATTGGGCTTGGCTGCGGGTGAGCACCATGATGATGTCTCTCTAAAAACCCTAAAATTGAAAATGAGTCAGATGGGGCCCAAAATTGGTGTGCGCATCCCTCTTACAATAGATAAGACAAAAATGAAGTTTCAAGTCCTAACTCTAAATACATTAGGAGATATTGACCTCCGAACAGCTCAAAAAGCGTAAAAAATTAGGTGAGCAATTTTAAAACCTAATTTCGGGGCCCTAGATGATGGAATTTGGCCTCGAAAATTATCCCAACTAACTCCTCGTAAAATTTCATGTCAATCGGAGCTACGGTTGAGAAGTTATGGCCCCGGCAAGATGCACTAAAATTTAGGGAAAAATATAAGATTTCCCATATTTTGTTGGATGCTCCTGCATCACTTATGGGCACCTTTGGGGTGCTCTTGGGTTGACCAAAGGGTTCATGGACACCTTTGGGGCCTTTTGGGGATGACCAAGCGATTGCGGGAATCCTTGGAGCTTTTTGGAGCGAGTGACAAAATGCATAGATTTTTATCTTTTGTTTATGATGTTTTTTTTTTTTTTGTTACACTAAGCAGAAATGAACACACACATACACAAATGGTGATTATCTCTTTTAAGGATTAATAGTGTGTCCTAAATTGGTTTAGTGCATTTTGATGTTTTGTTTTGTTTTTGCAAGTTTTGAAGAACGTTTAAATGCATAATGTTGGCTCATATGACTCCCATAAATGGTCGCCCCTTCAATATACCATTGCCGGACCGATATACCAACCTCTCTATATACCCGCCCTTACGAGAGGGAAACTATAGGTACGTGAGAGCAGATGGTACGTGGAACATAGGCGGTACGGAAGGGGGATTGTCCTGTTAATGACACCTACCATAGAAGACTTATCCTCGCGCGCATGGGAATCACCCCAGCGACACTCGGTCAGCTTTCATCAGGATTTACGCCTAACAACAGTGACAATCGGGGAAATGGATGCAAAGCTAAGCCAAGGTGGTGATGAACCCACCGTTGGACTTGCTCAAGGGTTGGGGTCTTACGACCAGCTCCTTGGTTTAAAATGTGCCACGTGATGTGTGTGTGGTTTATTTTACTTAGAAAAATGAAACATGCAATCAACCACTATTTTCTTTAAGCACGCAAGAATTGACAGAAAATGAAAGCAAAAAATCAAAAAAAATGACAAAGACAGTTTGGAACTTTACCTCTTTTCTGCCCGGACTTGCTGTTTCTGATCTTCGGCTCTAAAAATTTACAGGCAGGAATTCGTCCCTCTGTGAGACGAATTACAGAACAGAATTCGTCCCTGCCAGAGACGAATTTAAAATTCGTCTCAGGGTCAGACGAATTACAGTCAGGTATTCGTCACAGTCAGAGACGAATAACAGTCTGCTTTAAAAAACTTGTACCTATCAAGCACAAAACACAAAAAGGATCAGTTATTTGATCTTAAAACCAGGGGACAGGGTCCCACCGTGATCGCCACTGAAAGCATGAGATTTCGGAAGCTTTTTAGAAAGAACAACTACTTCGATGCATTCAAATCAAAACAACGCCTAAGTCCTAGAACAAGAAATGCATTAAACGAAAGAGGCAAATAGATCGAAACGAGTTACAAGGATTTAGAGAGAAGTCACAGCCCTTTTATTAAACTTGTTAACCACGGTTACAAAATTGCCTCCTCCCTTTTTAGGGGCTAGGAGCGTTAAATGGATTCGGTTACAATCTTGATCATTGATCCCTCTTCCGCATGCCCACGTTTGAAATGGGCGGGCCAAATGTTGCCATCGCTTACATCGATGAATCCTCACTTCTTGTTGCTCCTCCTGCAATCAAAGAAACAAACAAGGCGTTAGTAGCACCTGTGACAAAAAGGAAGATTCATGCTTTGAAATTGATAATAGATGCATATGAACAGTTGTCTAAAACAGTGAATAAAGTAAACCTAAATGACCTAAAAACTTGACAGAGGACAGAGGACATCACCAGAGGGCCACTACCATTGAAACAGTCGGCCAATCTGCTCTCGACTGGAATTCGTCCCTGGGCAGGACGAATTCTACTGTTATTCGTCCCTGGGTGAGACGAATTCTACTGTGTTAAAGCGCCGAGTTACTGCCACTCCAATGTCGAACCTCGGGACCTCCAAAACACCTAAAAATAGAGGGGTTATGTAATTGGGGCCATTTTGGGATGACCCAGATGGTCGGATTCTCCCAATTCGGCCTCTATCCTCGGGAATTCGATGTCGCTACCTGCAAGTTAGAGGGACCACAAAGCGACAAAAAGCATGGTGAAATCTAATCAAAACATCATGGAAATGGAGCTATGAGTTAATTAAACCGAATAACGTGAAATGCAACATGAACTAATAATCTAGAATGCTTTAGAAGAAAACTTTAGAAAATGCGGGGGTGCCCAAGTGGGCCTCCCACCGTTGGCACTTGATTTCGGTGCCAATCCACTAGGGATGGGCCCAAAACCTCTTAGGATTGGGGTGTCGGAAAATTGGTGGTGTAAGGTGGTCAAATGTTGGATTTGGGTTGGATCCACGCTTCCAAAAGCCACCCAATAACCTCCCTTGCGAAAGAGATTAGTGGATGTGAGAAGGTGAATCAAAAAGATGCAAATGGGTAATCAATTGGACAGCACTTCGTTGCTTGAAATCGCCTCCAATCTCTCCTCTTTTGGGTGGGAAAGTCCACCATTTTATAGACCCATGGGGTCTCTTTGGAGGGGCATGCAGGGATGCCATGTGGCGGCCATGCCTTCCCAAGAGGGAGGAGACTCCTCCCTGACTTGGGCTTCCATGACTGCCCTTGTGACAGTCCATCAACTGCCAACCTACCCACCTACACGTGCATGCATGGCAGGAGGCAATAATTGACTGTCCTTGGCTGCCACTTGGCGGCATTTTTCTTTTTGCCCGTTAAACCTGGAATTCATCCTGACCAGAGACGATTTCAGAATTCGTCCCTGGGTGAGACGAATCCCAGTTAGTATTCGTCCCTGGGTGAGACGAATATCGGACAAAGTGCCTAAATGTGCCAAATTGCTTCTTGACCTTACAAAATTGCTATGAAAGTGGTTAGGACCACTGTTTGACCTCCGAGGGCTGCCCTGGGGGCTGTGTTTGTCAAAGCGATCAGTGTTTGCAGTCACATAATCGGATTGGTGCTATTTTGGTGTCTACAGATGCCCCTTTTTGGGATGCGCTGTGCATGGCACAGTGTCGATCAAAAATAGATAGCCAAAGCACTAATGATTAGGGTTTCTTGGTAATCTAATCAACTTTTGATGCCCCAAGCATGGAAAGGGCATGCATTCTTGAATCCTTGCTTCTGACGAGCTAAGGAATTTGATTTCAAGTATTAACCTATTTTGGTGAGGTGTGACTTGAGCTTGGACATTAATCAGTCATGATTAAGCAAAGGGTGCAACCTTTTGTCCTCAGGGGAACCTTATGTTCATGATTCACGAATGCCAAGTGTTTGATCAATTTGATTGTTGCTTGTTTACTACCCCAAGTAGGAGCGTAATTGTCTTTGTCAATGATTCTTTGAATGCATGTCGTTTTCCTTAAATGGGTGTGTGCTTGTTGATTGGTGACTAAGTGTGACTACCCCCTCGAGCGATGAATCGATGAGGGAATGACCTTCATGAGAAAAGCGACGAGTCGCTTGACCTAAGATGACTTGTGCAAGGGTGCCTTTAGATGGACACCAATCACATAACACAAATGCAATATAATGGAAGAAACCTAAAAATTGATACTATTATCATTCTTGAATTCACACCCATTCTCCAAAATATTACAATCATCATATAACAATCGAAAACCAAATAAACCCTAAAGAAACCCTAAAAACGTCTTTTCCTAAAAACTACTAAAAATAAAAATGAGTCGGATTACACCCAAATTTAGTGCACACTTCCCTCTTACAATAAAAAACCTTAATTTAAAATATTAGGTCTCAAATTAAGGTATTAAAAAATATAATAAACTTGTAAAATTCAAAAAAGCCCAAAAAACCTGAGAACCTATTCTAAAAGCTAATTTTGGGACACTACATAGAGGAGTCAGGTATCGAAAACATGTTTTTTGGAGATTTAGGCAAATCAAAGATTTAATTGATGCAGAACACACATGCAAAACCACTTATTAAATTTCAAGGCCAACGGTCGTACGGTTCACAATTTATGGCTCCGACAAGGTGCATCAAAACTCCTTCCCAGTCTACAATTACATATCCCAAGTGGTTTCTTTATATATTATCTATTTTATATCATTTAATCAAGTATAGGAAAAACATAAGATATAATACTATATTTTTTGCCAAAATAAACTCATTCTTTACAACTTATCAGCTCCTATAACAATAAAATAGTGCTTATATTTTTGTTTCTCAATAATCTACAATATAACATTTGAAATATTACATTCTACAACATCCATTTAGGTTCCTTGTAAATAAATCAATTCAAATTTACATACATCATACATTAATACTATGTTCTTGCTAACTTTGCATAACAATTATAATATCACCAAATTCCATTATATAAGAATCCTATAAACAAACTCAGCTCTTTATATAACTAAGCCTCTCAATTTTCTATAAATGAAACTTATCCCACAATTTAATTGATACAATTACTCTTATGTTCTTTTGTAGAAGATTGTGTTTGACCATTATCTCTAACAAAATTCATATTTCAAACTAAATTTATTAATGAAGTAAATATTCTTAGACTTCTCCTCTAACGTATGTTTAAGTGTAATTTAAATGACACATCATTTCGTAGTCATTCAAGCTATGATATCCTAGACATCCTTAGTTAAATGTAATCCAAGATATGTATCGTAAAAATAGTTTTATACTTCCTGAGAGGTCATAGTTTGTTATACATGAATCAAAACAAACTTGAACCACGAACCAAATTAATCGCCATTGGTTGCACATACCTCAAAACATGAGGAAAGCTTAAAATAAGACCCACGACTACAACCTAATATAGAAAATGCTTTAATTGTATCAGGGTTATACTTGAGGTTCTACATATGATGTTTAACTATGAATGTGATAACTCTTTCTATAATCACTATACAAGTCTTGTCTAGGGTTCAAATTATATTTAGGCTATGAAATGTGCCACTAGGATGCTCATCAGGGTGCCTATCTAGCATCAATTGGTGGCCTCAAAACACAAGATCAAAATATACCAAATCCAAGGTTTGCTTTTGATTTTCCAAAGTTTCTATGTCTATGAAAGGAAAGAGTACTATTCAGACAAGTCGATGCATAGGATAACTATGAAAATTGTACGTACAAATTCATCCTTTAGGTTTCCAAGGTATGGTTCACTAAAAGCTTTGTTCCTTGCATGTAAAAATATAGCCAAATATAGGTATTTGTAGACAATAACATAATGATGTCCTCCTAATCAGCCAATCATAAGAGGTTTATTTTTGAATACAACACACACTCTAAAACATCTTTGGTCCACCTAATTTCCACATGCATTCCTTCTCAAGGGTAGTCTCCATGGCAAAAAATATTTTTTCATCTATAATGTGACTGAAGCAACTAAGAACTGGGCTATTCTTAACCATCAAATTTGATCATCAATGATTAGAAACATCGATGATTTTATATATTTCCATAGTTGGCATAGTACAAGGAGTGTCTTAAGACTCTTATTTCTTTTTAAAAATGTTAAAGCTTAAAATATAAACTCCACATAATTTATTTCACCACAAAATCCAAAACATTCTCTATTGCATACCCTTATACATGACATAAATACCTTAGATTTCTAGAAGAGGGTTTTTTTTGGATTTGATCCAAGTTCTTCATGGTATATTGCTCCTTATCATACTTATGTTCTTCCCAAGTGCAATATCCAAGTCTATCACATCGGTTCACACCTCCTCCTTCTAAACTTTTAAAAAAAATATCCACCAAGTCTATTAGTTCATTAACACTTATTATTAAAATATAAAAATATCATAACATATATAAGTAATAAAAATATATACATTCTTAAATATCTTATTTTAGAATAGTTTTCTAGGGGAGGGTCATGACATGCATATATGACATATATAACTAGAGTGCTTGACATGAAGCTCATGTTGTAGTTTATATAATTGTACCATGGTAATAAAGCTAATGTCCTCTAAAAATGAATGAATGAAAGTTTATCACCATATTACGTTAGGTCTTGCCAAGTTAATCCATAGGTGTACATATTTTATTACTTATTTAGACACAATCAATTAGGAAGGATCTATATTTTCTCTATCAATGTTAATAACTAGATGATAATAACTAGAGATTTGTATATTCAACTATTCAATAATGGATAGTTTAGAATTATAAGTAAACATTAGAATTTGCTTCAACATGTCACTACATAATTTTTTACCAAGAATAAGGATTTTTAGGTTGAAACGAGTAGTTTATCATAGATTATGTTTTGTTAAAAATATTATTACTATTGTGTTTAAGGTTTAGTTGCATATGTTATAACATTATATACTATCATTTTATTGATTGACATGACTATATACTATCTTAAAGAGTTGTATTTTTATATCTTTGCCTCGATATACTCATGATCATACATTATATTGGTTTCGAAGGGTTCAAGATAGAAAATATATTTTAAAATAAATCCATGCATGTAAATGCCTTAATGACTACTAGAGAAGGACTAATACAAGTGAATATGGGTAAGGTATAATTACTAGTTTCAAGTATTTGAGAGGGTAGAAAATTACTATAGCAAATGTTTATGGATTAGAGGTATAATCCCATGGTCTCTATTAGGTGGGACTCCTCATCCCTATTAACACTAGGTCATGATAAATAAGTTTCTAACATTTTGTATTGTAATGCTCTTCTTTTGGAAATTGTATTTTTAGGGGGTGTCTTTATGAATATAGATCGCTTTGATGCATTTGGTGATAATATTCACCAAATATCTAACATCTAAAAAATAAAATAAAAATAAACATAAAATAGTCATCGTATTAAAGATAAAAGTGTATAGATATTCAAAAATATCCAAAGCATGCAAGTAACAAACAAGCTATGATTTCTAACTACAAATATAAATATTCATGTTTATCAATAGCTAGAGCATCTCTAAATTACATGATCCTAAACATATATTGTCTGACATCTTCTAGTTTGATGATTATTTTAAAAGTGCTCTAGTAGATGAAGATAGTAAAGATGATTAGAAATATTATTAGCTTAATTTTTCATTCCAATTTGGTTTTGGATGTTAACTTAGTCCATGCTTGGATGCAAATACATGTCATAGCTTCAAATGCATGTCAAATTCCCTTTCAAGCCTATATTTCATTCCTCTTTTAAGGTTAGTCTAAAAATAATGATATTATCTAATACCATACATATATGACTAGACCTCTAGAAATATATCTAATGTTGTATTTCACATAATTATACCATGCTATGAGATTTAGTAGATGACTAAGGAAGATATCCATTCAAGTTCTTATATTTCTAAAGTTATCACCTTTATCAAAATTATATGTTAGATATTACCAAGTTTTTACACATGAATATATTTTTTCTTAATTATTTTAGCATGGTCAATGAGTTTCTTTATGAGCTTGTTTGTAGTGTCTATCAATGCTGGTGATATTTTCTCATATTTATGATTTTGCTTTTACATTGTTTTCTAATTCAAAATGGGATACATATGAATAGATCCAATTTGATGATTACTAGAGCAATAAATATTTTTCAATTAGATAAAGGGTAATTTAGTATTTGAAACAAACCTTAAATTTTTCTATAGAATGTCACCATATAAACTTATGCCAATAATATTTTTTTCATGTTGAAATGATTGGTTAAAAGTAGATCGTATTTTATCTCCAAACATATTACATTTATTCTCTTCACATATTAGTGGCATATGCTATAAATTTACATATGTCATTTGAATGAATTTCATAAATGTATACCATCCAATGAGTTTTACATATGTGCCTATCAACCTTTTGACCAAGCTCACCATATTGTATTTCTACTCTTATCCTTCTAGTCATGCTAAAGCTAAATACACCTAACAATTAATTTTACAAGTATATTATGGTTATCCTCATTTTCCATCTTGTTGAGAAACTAGGAGATGTACTTTGTTCCATGTCATGGGGTATATATACTATATTATATTAAATAAATGAATGAAATGTCCCTGTGAGTGTGGTCTACTAGAAAGGATGCCACTTGCATTAGCGGTGATGTGACCTAGGTTCAATCCCCATGGTGGATGTGTATAAGAATTATTTACTCAATAAAAAAATAAATAAATAGATGAAATGCAAGAAATACCATTGTACTTTAAAAATTTTAGAATTATCAATTTCCTCGTGACATCCACTTTAAAATTCATAATTTTCCTATTAGTTTTATCCTTCCACATGTTGTGGTCACTTGATTAGTCAATAATTCCCTATAACAATGTTTGAATGCAATAACCATTTTTAATTTTAAAATTTAAATATATTTTTTATTTTGGATAATGGATTTTATAATTTTTTCTTTAATGTATTGGCGATGAACTAACCATATCTCTCTTAGGTATTTATAGAGCTATATTATTAATTCAAGCATTTTAATATTTACAAACTTTGGGTCTGCCTTCATGTTATGTACTAACCACCTAACTACATGGTAGCAAGGCACCTCAATATGTAAATCAATTTTAACAAATGTATTAATGTTGAAAGAATCATTTAATATTTAAAATGTTATTGACCACGAGGACAATAATTATTTGTGTTAGCTATCATGTACATCTAGCATTGAGAGGCTTTTATATCTTGCATGTGTCTATCATCATTAATTAAATAAAACATATAATTAATAAAGCATATAAAAAGCATACAAGTTGATTTAGTTGCATACAAGTTGATTTAGTTGCATAGATTAATAAGTATTCTTTTTTAACGAAAGATGCTACCACCCTTATATAACAAAAAAAATATTTTTCATATCTTTAAATCCTTAAAAAATAAATGACCATTAAAAAAAAATATGTAACACTTATATATGACGATTTTATGAAAAACAATATTTTAAAAATAATAAAATATTAAAAATTAATAATAATTTTTTTTATTTTTTCAAAAATATTAAATAAATAAATTACACAATAACCAAACAACCACTATTCTTAAAAACTTAAGAATTAAAAAAGATGCTCCAAATCTGGAAGAACCTGAATTTTTCATGAATAAAAGTGTGCAATACCATTTTATCTGGTACTCGATGCAATCTTAGATCTTCCACTCCTCCATGAGTTGCACATTGCTCAAACCGTAACTCTTATAAGTAAGACATAAGACACGAGTAGAGTGGATATAAAAATCTGTTACTAGTAGTGGGAAAATCGAATGTCTAACACATTCACTATGACAAAAATGCTTTCAGGCACAAGGATGAATGCATTGTTGTTTGTTTGTGTCTTTACTCTGAGTTATTTGGTGATGATTCCAGTTCCATCTACTGCTCTGTCTTCTTTAGGTGGATTTTTCTACTCGATTCAATAAATTATTCATTTACAAAAACTTTAGATTTTTAAAATATTAAAAAGGATTGATGTTAGTTTAAAATATAATTTTAATATATTTTATTTATTTATTTTTTCAATAAGGATTTTTTTTAATGTTATTTAGATTGATATTTCAACTTTATTCGTGTTTTTCAAAATGAAATATTAAGTATCATTCAAATTTTCAACTTTTGTCAAGGTAGAGAAATAGATTACCTTGCCTTAGTATTCAATACAGGGATAATTTTTTTTTAAAGAACAAAGCTTTCTATACATGCATGAAAAGAAGGTGTTTGATTTTTTTTTCCTTTACAAAAGTATTATAATAATTTTAAAATATCGAATATTTAATAATAATACCATATCTTATCTCTATAGTTTTAATTTTTATTTCAATTAAAAATAAATTTTAAATTATTTAACGTTTTAATTTTACAGAAAATGTCTATATAGTTTTGATTTTTATTTCAATTAAAAATAAATTTTAAATTATTTAACGTTTTAATTTTACAGAGAATGTGTTGTTGTCTAGCACAAGCGGAAGGAGCTTGCTTCAGCAGCAAAAGAGTAAGTTTCTTGGTTCTCTATTCCTTAGATATTGTTGGAATTTTTGGGTTTTATTTGTTGTTTATTGGATTTGAATAATATTTTGTTTTTAAAAAATAAATTTTGATCTGTTTGAAGGATAAAAATTGAATATAAATAATAAAATTTAAATAATTTTAAATGAATATAAAATCCAAATCTAAACACATATTGTGAATCATTCATGATTTATTATAACTGATATAATATAAAAACCAAATCATATTTTATCTATTTTTTATTCCACTTGGATATGTTTTATTTTGTTTAGGCGAAGCTTGATTGTAACTATTCAGTGAATTGCTCATGATAAATTGGGTTTGGGTTAATCAATTTAATATTTTGTTTCGACTAACAATAGCAGAATTGGGTTTTATTTAGAAATTTCGATCATTGTTGTTTTCTCTCCATGATAGTATTTTAAGTAGAATTAATGATCTCCAAAGAAACACATGAAAACTTATAATAACAAGAAAAACAAAACGCATCCGATTTCTTTGTAATCTGTTTCTAATTTTTTCCTTGACATTTTTTGAGCAGGATGCAGTGTAAGTTTTAAGAATACTGACTACGGTCCACTAGTAAGCAAGTGCAAAGCTCCTGGTTACCCTGTCGAGCCTTGTTGTCGGGGATTGAAAGAAGTGGCATGCCCGTATATTGACTACCTAAATGATCTCAATACAGACTGTTCTAACCAGTTTTTCTCTTTCATTAATTCTCGCTTTCCAATTGGTTACTTTTCTGACAACTGTCGTGAAGGTCCGTTAGGATTAGAATGCCACTGTGATGATGGTCCGGAGCGCAGCAGAAAATGTTATGCTCCTCCAGTATGATCTATATTCTGAATGATTGTGGGTGTTGTTATACCACCACAACTCTATAAATAAGTGGTCTTTCTGAATAATTTGAAGAGTCAAAACTTTTTTACCTTCATTAGGTATTTGGTTAAAAAATGTGTTTTCATACGTACACATGTTTATTAATTAAATAAATTATAAAATAAAGTGAAAATGTATTTTATTATATATGATATAAAAAATAAAATTATATTAATAAAATAGATTAAGTATAATAAAAAAATTTACAAATATTTTATTATATTAATCTTAAAGAATATGTCAAAACTTTTTTTTTTTTTTTATAACAGGTGGACTGCCTAACAAATTCTTCATCTATGGAATGTGCTATCTTCTTTTAAGATGGGTTTTCCCTTAAATTAAATCTCCGCCTTATGTAATGTCACCTTTAACTTATGTTCTTATTTAGTTTGATGAATACTTGACACTACATATAATTTATAATCCATGGAGAACAAATATTTTATATTTTATATCATAATGGTAAGCACTTACCTATATTAATAATTGGTTTGAAAAAAAAATTAAAAAAAAAAAAATTACTCCTCTCCATTTGGAAAAAGTGTAAAAAATATTTCATTTAAATAGTCAAAAATGTGACATTTTTATACAATGTTTTTCTTGGATATGTTGTATATAATAATATTTGACATAATCCATAGTGTGTTTGTAAAATATTAAAAGAGTTGAGTAATTGAGAAAATATTATTCATAAACATATTTCTTTCATATTGTTGTATTAAAGACTCAATTTCTCATATTAATTCCAATGATAGTTATGTATATTAAGACAAAGTGTATTATTATTTTAAAGGAAATAATTATGTTAAATGCTATAACATAATTACCTTTTTTATTTTATAATTTCATGAGAGTTGCATGTTATAATTTTAAACCTATATTCACATATTTGTTGTTCTTGCACAATATGTTCCCTAGGATTTTCATCGTGAAATTATAGTGATAATAAATGGTCAAGTTACAAATAGTTGTTTTTTTTTATTCCAATTGAAAATGTGAATAGAAATATATTTAATTAGGACATGTGTTAAGCTTTTAAATTTTTTAAAACATCCAATACATAGAAAGGAAAGAGGACAACCCTTTTTATCTAATAATACAAAGTGTTTTAGTAACTAGAAGATTGATGTAAGCATTATGGGTGGTTCAGTTCTTTAACTTGTTTTATTTAAGGAATTATGCAATGAATTTTAAAGAAATTTATGCTAGAAATATGGAGTTGGTAGTCTTAAAGAATTTCAAATCTATGATCAAATAACCCGTAAGATTTTACTAAAGCTTCCAAAAATAAAATTACCTTTTAATTGATGTGGGAATTTGGGTTTAACTATGACATAATATTTGTAGGTGACATACATGTAATATCAACTATTATGCTCTCATTGAGCAAATTATAGATAAAAAAAATTACGACATTCAAGTGACTGCTATGTTATTTGTTATTCAAAAATAAATTGAAAATATTTTTTTGGATAAATTTATAATCATGGTATTATATTGAATTTAATGCATCTAGATTTACGATTTCATTTAAATAATGTTATACATGTAAATGCCTTAATGATTATCAAATAAAGATTAACACAATATCTTATAATTACAATGTCTAACTTATTATTCTATAACTTATGAAAAGAAAATACAAACATACATAATATTATATCATAATCTAATCAACCAAGTAACGATGGAATCTATAATTTACGTGAGCTCAAATATGCCTTCCATAATTTTCAAGATATCCTTTTATATCAAGATAATAAAGCTAACTTGAAATCTAATTGGTCTTATTTTTCGATTTGTTTTAGTTTCAAACGTTCAATTAGTCTTGGTCTTAAACTCAATTGCTTATAATTAGTAATTCAAATACAAAATCAGGTCATAGCCTCAAATACATGTTGGAAACCTCTTAGGCATTATTTTTTTAAATGTTTCTTTCAAATAATGCTCTTTAATATCATACACATATTAAAAAGCGCTAAATCTCATTCTAGTGTCTGTCATTCTAAAATAGTGTTTTGGGTGTAAGCTTTTTTTATAATGTTTTATACCGTTCTTTATAAAACTATTGTGCACCATTAACTATCCTTGGGTAATGTAACGGGGGTGATTACCACTTACAAGATAGTTCTTACTGAGTCATCCATCTATCTCCTGAAAAAACTCACTCAATGACTATCTCACCAAAGAACATATCCAATAGGAATTATCCCTCGTTCATTTGGGTCCCTATGACTATCCTTTGCATGATATCTCTCTCATATTGGTATATTTTTATCTACTAAATCTTACCATCACAAGAAATTAGTTACAATAGAATTCTAATATTACTTTCTTTTGGAGCACACTTTTAAGTTCCATATTTAAAGTGCCCATTGCAACCCTAAGGGATTATCCCATCACATCTCCATTAGTTCCAATATTAACAATAGGGTCTACCTAGTTTTAATTTGATCATTAAAGTTGATGTGAACTCAGCTACAAGAGACCAACAAAATGGACTCCAATCACATAACACAAATGCAATATAATGGAAGAAACTTGAAAATTGATACTATTATCATTATTGAATTCACACCCATTCTCCAAAATATTACAATCATCATATAGCAACCGAAAACCAAATAAACCCTAAAGAAACCCTAAAAACGTCTTTTCCTAAAAACTGCTAAAAATAAAAATGAACCAGATTAAACCCAAATTCAGTGCACACTTCCCTCTTACAATAAAAAACCTTAATTTAAAATATTAGGTCTCAAATTAAGGTATTAAAAAATATAATAAAATTGTAAAATTCAAAAAAGCCCAAAAAACCTGAGAACCTATTCTAAAAGCTAATTTTGGGACACTACATAGAGGAGTCACGTATCGAAAACATGTTTTTTGGAGATTTAGACAAATCAAAGATTTAATTGATGCAGAACACACATGCAAAACCACTTATTAAATTTCAAGGCCAACGACTGTACGGTTCACAATTTATGGCTTCGACAAGGTGCATCAAAACTCCTTCCCAGTCTACAATTACATATCCCAAGTGGTTTATTTATATATTATCTATTTTATATCATTTAATCAAGTATAGGAAAAACATAAGAGATAATACTATATTTTTTGCCAAAATAAACTCATTCTTTACAACTTATCAGCTCCTATAACAATAAAATAGTGCTTACATTTTTGTTTCTCAATAATCTACAATATAACATTTGAAATATTACATTCTACAATATCTATTTAGGTTCCTTGTAAATAAATCAATTCAAATTTACATACATCATACATTAATACTATGTCCTTGCTAACTTTGCATAACAATTATAATATTACCAAATTCCATTATATAAGAATCCTATAAACAAACTCAACTCTTTATATAACTAAGCCTCTCAATTTTCTATAAATGAAACTTATCCCACGATTTAATTGATACAATTACTCTTATGTTCTTTTGTAGAAGATTGTGTTTGACCATTATCTCTAACAAAATTCATATTTCAAACTGAATTTATTAATGAAGTAAATATTGTTAGACTTCTCCTCTAACATATGTTTAAGTGTAATTTAAATTACACATCATTTCGTAGTCATTCAAGCTATGATATCCTAGACATCCTTAGGTAAATGTGATCCAAGATATGTATCGTAAAAATAGTTTTATACTTCCTGAGAGGTCACAGTTTGCTATACATGAATCAACACAAATTTGAACCACGAACCAAATTAATCCCCATTGGTTGCACATACCTCAAAACCTGAGGAAAGCTTAAAATAAGACCCACGACTACAACCTAATATAGAAAATGCTTTAATTGTATTAGGGTTATACTTGAGGTTCTACATATGATGTTTAACTATGAATGTGATAACTCTTTCTATAGTTCACTATACAAGTCTTGTATAGGGTTCAAATTATATTTAGGCTATGAAATGTGCCACTGGGATGCTCATCAGGGTGCCTATCTAGCACCAATTGGTGGCCTCAAATCACAAGATCAAAATATACCAAATCCAAGTTTTGCTTTTGATTTTCCAAAGTTTTTATGTCTATGAAAGGAAAGACTACTATTCAGACAAGTCGATGCATAGGATAACTATGAAAATCATATGTACAAATTCATCCTTTAGGTTTCCAAGGTATGGTTCACTAAAAGCTTTGTTCCTTGCATGTATAAATATAGCCAAATATAGGTATTTGTAGCCAATAACATAATGATGTCCTCCTAATCAGCCAAACATAAGAGGTTTATTGTTGAATACAACACACACTCTAAAACATCTTTGGTCCACCTAATTTCCATGTGCTTGACATGAAGCTCATGTTGTAGTTTATATAATTGTACCATGGTAATAAAGCTAATGTCCTCTAAAAATGAATGAATGAAAGTTTATCACCATATTACGTTAGGTCTTGCCAAGTTAATCCATAGGTGTACATATTTTATTACTTATTTAGACACAATCAATTAGGAAGGATCTATATTTTCTCTATCAATGTTAATAACTAGATGATAATAACTAGAGATTTGTATATTAAACTATTCAATAATGGATAGTTTAGAATTATAAGTAAACATTAGAATTTGCTTCAACATGTCACTACATAATTTTTTACCAAGAATAAGGATTTTCAAGTTGAAACGAGTAGTTTATCATAGATTATGTTTTGTTAAAAATATTATTACTATTGTGTTTAAGGTTTAGTTGCATATGTTATAACATTATATACTATCATTTGATTGATTGACATGACTATATACTGTAGACACCAAAACAACACCAATCCGATTATGTGGCTGCAAACATAGATCGCTTTGACAAACACAGCCCCCAGGGCAGCCCTTAGAGGTTAAACAGTGGTCTTAACCACTTTCATAGCAATTTTGTAAGGTCAAGGGGGCAATTTGGCACATTCAGACACTTTGCTCAGTATTCGTCTCACCCAGGGACGAATTCAAACTGGGATCCGTCTCACCCAGGGATGAATTCTAAATTCGTCTCTGGTCGGGACGAATTCCGTGTTTAACGGGCAAAAAGAAGAATGGCGCCAAGTGGCAGCCAAGGACAGTCAGTTGATGACTCCTGCCTCGCACGCATGTGTGGGTGGGCAGATGGGCCGTTAGAGGACTGTCACAAGGGCGATTATGAAAGCCCAAGTCATGGAGGACTCCCCTCCCTCATGGGAAGACATGACCGCCACATGGCACCTATGACCAACACATGGCGCTTATGCATCCCTCTCAAAAGAGACCCCATGGGTCTATAAAATGGTGGACTTTTCTCACCCAAAAAAAAATATTGGAGGCGATTTCAAGCAACGAAGTGCTGTCCAATTGAACACCCATTTGCATCTTTTTGATTCACCTTCTCACATCCACTAATCTCTTTTGCAAGGGAGGTTATTGGGTGGATTTTGGAAGCGTGGATCCAACCCAAATCCAACATTTGACCACCTTACACCACCAATTTGTAGACACCCCAATCCTAAGAGGTTTTGGACCCATCCCTAGTGGATTGGCGTCGAAATCAAGTGCCAACGGTGGGAGGCCCACTTGGGCACCCCGCATTTTCTAAGTTTTATTCTAAAGCATTCTAGATTATTGGTTCATGTTGCATATTGTGTTATTCTATTTAGTGAACTCATAGCTTCAATTCCATAACATTTTGATCAGATTTTATCACGCCTTTTGTCGCTTTGTTGTCCTACTAACTTGCAGGTGGCGATATCGAATTCCTGAGGATAGAGGCCAAATTGGGAGAATCCGACCATCTGGGTCATCCCAAAATGGCCCCAATTACCTAACCCCTCTGTTTGCAGGTGTTTTGGAGGTCTCGAGAGTCGACATTGGAGCAGTATCACTTCGGCTTTTCCAACACAGTCGAATTCGTCCCACCCAGAGACGAATAGCAGTCAGAATTTGTCCCACCCAGGGACGAATTCCAGGTGGAGGCAGATTGGCCGACTGTTTCAATGGTAGTGGCCCTCTGGTAATGTCTTCTGACCTCTATCAAATTTGTAGGTGACTTAGATCCATTTTATTCATTGTATTTGACAATCTTTTGCATGCATCTTTTGGCGATTTCAAAGAACGAACTTTCCTTTTTGTCACAGGTGCTACTAATGCCTTGTTTGTTTCTTTGATTGCAGGAGGAGCAACAAGAAGTGAAGATTCATCGGTATAAGCGGCGGTGACATTCTGGCCCGCCCATTTCAAACGTGGGCATGCGGAAGAGGGATCAATGATCACGATTGTAACCAAATCCATTTAACGCTCCTAGCCCCTAAAAAGGGAGGAGGCGATTTTGTAACCATGGTTAAAGAGTTTAATAAAAGGGCTGTGACTTCTCTCTAAATTCTTGTAACTGCTTTCAATCAATTTGCCTCTTTCGTTTAATGCACTTCATGTTTTAGGACTTAAGCGTTATTTTGATTTGAATGCATCGAAGTAGTTTTTCCTTTCTAAAGCTTCCAGAATCTCATGCTTTCAGTGGCGATCATGGTGGGACTCTGTCCCCTGGTTTTAAGATCAAATAACTGATCCTTTTGTGTTTTTGTGCTTGACAGGTACAAGTTTTTTTAAAGCAGACTGTTATTCGTCTCTGACTGTGACGAATACCTGACTGTAATTCGTCTGACCCTGAGACGAATTTTAAATTCGTCTCTGGCAGGGACGAATTCTGTTCTGTAATTCGTCTCACAGAGGGACGAATTCTTGCCTATAAATTTTCAGAGCAGAAGGTCAGAAACAGTCGGTCCAGGCCAGAGAAGAGGTAGGGATTTTTATAATCTCTGTTAAATTTTTTTGTTTCTGTTTCTGTTCTTTGGTTGTTTTTAGTTTATCCTGCTTGCTTAGGGAAAGTCATTCATGCTTGTTTCATTTTTGCTAAATAAAATGAATCCCACACACATCACGTGGTAAATTAAACCAAGGAGCTGGTCGTAAGACCCCAGCCCTTGAGCAAGACCAACGGTGGGTTCATCACCACCTTGGCTTAGCTTTGCATCCATTTCCCCGATTGTCACTATTGTTAGGCGTAAATCCTGATGAAAGCTGATCGAGTGTCGCTGGGGTGATTCCCATGCGCGCGAGGATAAGTCTTCTATGGTAGGTGCCATTAACAGGACAATCCCCCTTCCGTACCGCCTACGTACCATGTACCATCTGCTCTCACGTACCTATAGTCTCCCTCTCGTAAGGGCGGGTATATAGAGAGGTTGGTATATTAGCCTGGTTGGTATATCGGCCTGGTTGGTATATTGAAGGGGCGACCATTTTGGGAGTTATATGAGCCTTCATTATGCATTTAAACGTTCTTCAAAACTTGCAAAAACAAAACAAAACATCAAAATGCACTAAACCAGTTTAGGACACACTATTTAAACCCTTAAAAGAGATAATCACGGTTTGTGTATGTGTGTGTTCATTTCTGCTTAGTGTAGACAAAAAGAAAAATCATCATAAACGAGATAAAAATCTGCTTAGATAGTAGAGAAGCACCGCAATGGTGTACACCCGTAGCCAAGCCCAATCAAGGGCAGAAGCTCCGAAAGGTACACAAGAAGCAGGCACAAGTCACCTTCGCTTTAGTCCTGAGGACTTAGTCATACCCCCTTGGCGGTCTGGCCCACAAGAAGGTCCACGTCAGACCACATCAAGAAAGAATTATTGGGATCCCCCTCTGTGGGGTATGCCCATTCAACATAGCCCCTTTCGGGAAGACGCTTTACATGTAGACCTTGACGTAAATAGAGAATCACCTTTTGAGGTTAGACATGAGTGGCCACAGTGCGATGAAGCGCTAGAGAGGCACACTGTCCATTTGGAGAGACAACGTGAATATGGCGTCTCTTCTTTACCTCCCATTAGAACTGAAAGACAAAACCTAGAGCGTAGGGCTCTTCACACAGGGTGAGCTAACTCCGCCCGCCCCTTTCACACCCATGAAAGGGAGTACGAGGAAGATCATCGCATTTCTCGAGAACAACATACAACGCGAGAGCCTTGCGTTTCTGCGCCTGCTAGATACAACGGACACACATCGAGGCCAGAGCCTCAAGTCAACACCGCCTACCTCGACAGAGGGAAGCGACCCATTGAAATTTTAGATCATCAAGATCGAGGCAAATACATAGAAGAAACATTCAAGCCTCCTGAGCAAAAGAGGGCAGACCAAATTGACCCGACAGTCGCCAGACATGCCACCCGTCAAGCCCAAATCACGCGGCTTGAACAAGGTCATCAGGAGTTAGAGTACCTATACCACCTGAATAAAGAGCGCATGCAACGCGAAGCGGATGAGTTGTGCTATAAACTACCTGAGAGGGTGCCAACCCCTCGCACCCAAAGAGCAGAACAATATGTGAGGCACAACCCTTTGGTGCAGGACAAGTCTCCGCGACCTCGTCAAGCTTTGCCTCCAAGACCTTATAGACCCGAGAGGGAGGCCACTCCCCGAAACAATGATGGGTACCCTCAGCAGGGACTCAATCAGGGTCATAGGTCTCGCCCAGAGACTCCTCAAGAACTTTATGAGGAGTATGAACCAGAAATAGAACGTGCTGAAACTCCCCATCAAGGCAGGAGGGCTGCCATTCGGCCACCCCTCCATAGGCCTCCAGTCTCCCATAACTCACAACGGGAGCAAACAAAAGAGGAAGAAATAAAATCTTTCGATGCATACAAAGCGCTATTAGAGCGTTTGGAGTCTATGGAGACAAAATCTTTTGGGCATCAAAAGCCCACATTACGTCAACTCCGCAGTCATCCAGTGCATCCCTCAGTGCCCACACCTCTTTACCCCGAACATTTCAAGTTGCCTCAATTGGCGGTCTTTAAAGGTGAAGAGGACGCACAAGAACATGTCACAAGGTTCCTAAGTCAATGCTTCGGCATCCAAGATAATGACGCATTGTTGCTTAGGACATTCATAACCACATTCATAGGCCCTACCTCGGATTGGTTCACACAATTACCCAAACACAGCATAAACAACCTAGATCAATTAGTAGATGCGTTTCTTGAACGCTTTGCCTTCAACACAAAGAAGAAGGCATCACTGAGTGATCTAGCCAGCCTCAGGAAATATGAGGAAGAAACAATGGCAGCATACGGGAATCGATGGAGGGCTTTGCTTTCTAAGCTACCCTACCGTCCCCCTATGTCTGATCTCACACAGATGTTTGCACGGAGTTGCTTAAAATCAATCTCTGGGCTATTGTTGTTGCAACAATACGACAGTTTAGAAGAAGCTCTGGCGCAAGCCAGAGTCATAGAAGAGATCAAGATAGGCGAAGGCGCAATCGCCAAGCCTAAAAAGAAAGAGTGGAATAAGACCACTAAGACAGGGACTACGCAATCACAACCCACTGCGGTTAACCAAGTTGCGATAAATGTCCCCAAGCCTGTGCAAGAAATGCAGCCCCAAAAGGCTAATTACCAGGCAGTGCCTCCTAGTTATGAAAGAGAAAATACAAGACAGGAGTAGAATCAGCAGCGTCGCCCTAGGCGACAATTCACCCCTTATACGGAGTCCAGGGACTCCTTATTTGACCGCTTGTCAGCGGCAAATTTAGTCACCCTGTCGGAGATCCAAACTGTAGACCCTAACGCTCCCAAGCCTAAGGGATACAGAGAGGAATTATATTGTAGATTCCATAGGCGAAGGGGACATGACTTAAATGGATGCTAGAAATTCAAAGGATTAATCCAAGATTTGATCGACAATAAAACATTGGCCGTGGACAACCCCATAGCGCCAAATAATCAACAAATGGGGGTATTCAAGGACCCTTTGCCTACCCACGAGGCACAGGCAAAACCTCTCCAGGTTAACGAGGTGCGACAGAATCTTCCCATGCAAGGATTTGTGGGAATGATCAGCATAGTGACCAGGAACAAAAAGTACCCAGCAGTTGCCCCCGAGGTAGCTACAAGGGAAGTTCCAACAACATCGCAGCCTCAACAACGCCCTATGCAGTCGCCTCCGCCTAGACCCGAGGTCACGATACGGACCAAACTCACGTAGAGTTTGCGGACCACATCGGCTAGGCTTTCCATTTATGAGCTTATTCAACAGTCAACACCTCATAGGGAAGCTCTTATGGAAATTTTAAAAGCCATCGAATTATAGCCTCACGAAGCAAATTCTTTCAACAACTTTGTGGGACATGTGAAACGATGTATGGAGCCGGTCATTACCTTCAGAGAAGATGAAGTCAAAACAATATCGAATGACATGGCAGATCCACCCCTGCACGTTATCGCGCGGGTCAACGGGATCCCGTACAAGAGAGTGTTGGTAGATACTGGCTCGTCCAGTAACATCATTACCACCGTAGCACTAAAACATTTGAAGCTGCCAACCTCTCACATCACAGCCTCCACATACACACTGTGAGCTTTCAATGATGCAATATGCTCGACAGTCGGCATAGTTGTTCTGCCTATCCAGGAAGGACAAAAGATAGTACCAACATTGTGCCATGTTTTGGAAGGCGAGATGGCTTACAACATACTGCTCGGGCGGCCTTGGATCAGGGACATGAAGTGTGTCCCTTCGATCGCTCACCAGTGCTTAAAGTATGCTTTTGAAGGAGAAATACATGTAGTCCCGATGGACTTAGAACCCTTCAAGTATTGCAACGCGGTGCAATTAATGCCTCAATCGACCCTCCCTTCAACGCATTTGGATTTCCATCTAAATCCATCCAAACAGGGTCCAACACCGCAGGCACCACTGGTGACCAAAACAACAAAATCCCAGCCAGGTGAGTCCTCATCATCTGCTCCTTCATTATCAACGCCACCTGTCATGGCCAAATAGAAGGACAAGGGAAAACAGATCATGGAAGAGGCTCAGCCCCTAGAAGAGGGGTTGCACACAATATCAACGGTATCAACAGAGGAAATACCTAGCAAAATGGAAGCTGAGACTCCTAAAACATCGAACATGGAATGGACTCAGGAAGGACTCCCGTTTCCTCCCACCCAATCATCAACAGTTACTGTTGAAATAGCCAATACGGGCATGGGGGAGTATATAGTGCAGAATGTTGTGGCAACGCCCGCATTAGAGTCAGTACAGGACATGGGGAGACCTCGCCTACCCATAGGGACAGTTGTTCCTCTAGGCTACCCACCAAACCAGAAAAATTTTGTGTATGGGGGCCTTGATCATGGTCTTGAACCATGCAAGCAAAAGGACGAAGACGAAGAACCTTTTGCTGAAAACATCAACTATCTGTCAAACCCGGACTTCGCTCTAAGATATCTCGGCCAATGCAATTGGCATGGATACGGGCTAGGCAGATATGAGCAAGGGATGCGTGTCCTTTGCCAACCAAGATATCAGATGCCATATGATAAATCGGGAGTAGGGTTCAATCACCCCCTACCCCTAGACATCTTGGTAGAAAATATGCAAGGCCTAGAAATAGGCAACAAGGGGGGATTGGCATCAGATCCTTATGCCAACCCAACTACAGAATATACATTGGGAGATTACCTCCCATGGTCAACAAACACCCTTGGCAACAATAGTAATCCCTCTCCTTTGCTAGAGAGAGGTGAAAGTTCGAACATTAATCCTCAAAGAGAACATCAACGGTGTCCGGACATCTTTTTGAAGTTGTTCCCCTTAGAGGTTCCAGTTGAATCAACACAGTGTCAAGAGAATCAGGTCCCTCCACCAAGAGTGGAACAACCGCAATGGGACCAGATTAACTTACTGGAACAAGGAGAACCCTCAATGTCACAAGTAATAGTTGTTAAAGAGAATGAACATTTTTGGATCTCCAAAAGTGATTCGGAAGATGAGACTGAGATGATCTATCTCAGACATGCGCGATGGAATAATCGCCCTTTAACTCATGAAGATCTAATGGGACAGATGGGCATAAGGTTAGGGCATGAATGGTGGGTAGACCCAGCGAGGTGGGACCAAGTGCTGGATCCATGGCTCCAAATTCATGATGAGCACCGTCCACCTCGAGACCCTATCATGACAACAGTACCGAGGGCAGACCCTGTCCTCCTATCAACACATAGGGCCGATCCGTTCATACCCGTCCCTACAGAACCAGATCCAGAGCATAGGGAGCATCCAGAATGTTCGAGTTATAACACCCACGGTAATGGAGACCAAACTCATTTCATCCACATGATCTCCATTGACTTGACCGCACCCATTCGCAATCCGGCCGATCCAGCAAGGTCATTGCATCTAGACATAGATGCCATCGACCGGGATCGCGTCAATTCACCTTTATCACCATCATAGTATCGGCCTTTCGGTGAAATGCCTCATTTTACCCCAAGGACAACTCAGGATATTTTTCAAGCTGAAGAGGAACCCGAGGTTCCCAACGCAGATCTAAATTCAGCTAATGATATCCATTTGATCCCGACTCCACATCAGTTGGAAGACGGATCCCACATGTCAGTCGAGGAGATGACTGATGTAGATATCGGCACAGATCCAATGAATCCATAGATTCTCAAGCTGGGGGTAAGTCTTTCCCTCGAAGAGCAAGCCGACTACATTGCCCTTCTTAAAGAGAAGAAGGAGGTTTTTGCATGGTCATACAAAGATATGCCAGGACTAGACCCGCAGCTAGTCATGCATAATTTAACGCTTGATCCGACAATCAAGCCTATAAAGCAAAAACTACGTAAGATGCACCCAACAGTGGCCTTGATGGTCAAAGATGAATTGCAAAAGCTGTTGGATGCATAGTTTGTCATCTGCATGGATTATCCGCCATGGCTGTCCAACATGGTTCCCATCAAAAAGCCCGACGGGAGGATTCGCATATGCACCGATTTTTGAGATCTAAACAAAGCGAGTCCTAAGGATGATTTCCCCTTGCCAAGCATCGACGCATTGGTAGACGCTACAGCAGGTCACGAAATGCTATCCCTCATGGATGGTTTCTCGAGATACAATCAGATTCGTATCAATCCTGAGGATCAACTCAAAACGGCGTTCACAACGCCTTGGGGGACATTTTGTTATAAGGTCATGCCTTTTGGCCTTAAAAATGCTGGCGCCACCTACCAACGTGCCATGACGTACATCTTCCATGATTACATGCATAAAACTTTGGAAGATTACATGGATGATTTGTTAGCCAAGTCTCTTTTGCGCTCAGATCATCTCGGTGACTTAAGCAAGATCCTCGATCGCCTCATAGAGCATAAGGTTAGACTAAATCCCAAGAAGTGCGTATTTGGCGTCACATCTGGAAAACTCTTGGGTTTCATAGTCTCAAAACGAGGAATCGAGGTGGACCCACAGAAAGTCAAGGCAATCCTTGAAATGGTTCCCCCAACTACCATCAAGCAGCTCAAAAGTCTGCAAGGAAAGGTCGCGTCGATTAAACGCTTCATAGCGCAATTATCTGACAAGTGCCGACCCATGAACAAATTATTGCACAAGGGGGTTACATTTCACTGGGATGACGAGTGCCAGTCAACCTTTGACAAAATCAAACAATACCGGCTTCGCCACCAGTATTGGCACCACCTAGACCAGGAGTGCCGTTCTACTTATACATCTCAGCCTATCGAGGTGGCACTGGCGCCATGTTAGCCCAAAAGAATGAACTTCACAAGGAACAGGCTACTTACTATCTTAGCCGCACCCGGTCGGTTATGAACTTAACTATGCATACATTGAGAAACTTCGCTTGGCAGTGGTGTTTGCTACCAAAAAGCTACGCCACTACATGCTGAGCAACACTACGTATGTTGTGTCTAAGGAGAATCCATTGCGATACATGATGAGTCGTACTTATCATAGTAGTCGCACGGCGAAATGGATCATGTTGTTGATGGAATTTGACATTGAGTTTATTGGACAAAAATCTATCAAAGGACAAGTCATAGCCGATCAACTAGCAGAGGCTCCTCTTGAAGACGATCAGCCTCTAGTCATAGAACTACCCGATGATGGGGTCTTCCATGTCTCAGAATCGCCAGATTCTGATGAGCCTGAGTCACAAGCCGACATAACCCTATTCTTCGATGGTTCTAAATGTGAGCAAGGTGGTGGCGCAGGAATTGTATTCTTCACACCGCAGGGTGCTCCAATGCCCCTGTCATTTAAATTAAACTTCCAATGCACCAACAATAATGCAGAATATGAAGCCTTGCTCCTAGGTCTTCAGACAGCAATCGCCATGAACATCAAACGACTGAACATCTTTGGTGATTCGCTGTTAATCGTCAATCAAGTCAAAGGGGTATATAAATGCAAATGCCCAGTTTTGCAGGCTTATAAAGCCCTTGTGGACAAATTCCTGGCAAAACTTGAGTGGTATGACATCGAGGCACTCCCTCGATCATCGAATCATTTTGCGGACACAATGGCCTCCTTGGGGTCACTAATTCCGCAAGACCTTTTCGGTGATATGACAACCATTCAAGTCAAAACCTTATCGCAATCCGCGATGGAGCGTGCAAGCGCAGACTTGACGCCAGGAATCCACATGATCCAGATTGAACCATCCTCGGATAAGTTCTTTCGAATCCGAGATCATCTGAAACATGCCAACTAGGGGTCCTTGTTTTCCCCTACTCCCATTAATAGCAACACAACGCTATTCTTACAAGTTCTATCCCATTCAGCGTTTGTTAGGGAAGAACTTCAAAAGGGATTGGTTGTTCATACTGTCGAGGTTTCCGATCAACAGGACTGGTATTTACCCATTAGAGACTACCTCAAGTTAGGTAATCTTCCCCTTGGATTGACGCACGCCGCAAAACGAACATTCAAGCAGAAAGCGGCTAAGTATGTCTTGATAGGAGACATTTTGTATCGTCGCAGCTATGAAGGAATCCTTCTTCGTTGCTTGGACCAGCAAGAGTCCACTTGGGCAGTCGCCCAAGCGCACGATGGTACATGTGGTGGCCACTTTAGTGGTATGGCCATTGCAAAGCGCATTCTTCGCATGGGATATTATTGGCCATATTTAGAGCGAGATTGTTGCGCATATGTCAAGAAGTGCGTGAAGTGTCAACATCATGCCAATTTGATGCACGTACCTTCCCAGGCCTTGCAGACAGTCCAGTCCGCTTGGCCATTTTTGCAATGGGGCTTCGATCTAATTGGAAAGATCTCCCTTGCATCGTCAGGCCGTCACACGTTTATCATAATGGCCACAGAGTATTTTACCAAATGGGTGGAAGCAATTCCGCTAACCTCTACGACAGGACCCCGCATTGTGGAGTTCATTTTGCATAACATCGTATGTCGTTTTGGTATTCCATCCAAAATAATCTCGGATAATGGGCCATCATTCAAGAACAAAGACGTGCGTGCTTTGACCACAAAGTACAAAATTTAGCATAGTTTTTTGACACCCTATTATCCGCAGGCAAATGGGCAAGCAGAGGCGTCAAACAAAATGCTAGTTGCCATCCTTAAAAATATGGTCGCAGACAGTCATAAGGATTGGCACATCCAAATCCCACTTGCCCTTTGGGCTTATCGCACTAGCATTCGGATGCCAACTGGGGCAACTCCATTTTCGCTCGTGTATGGCTCAGAGGCAGTAATGCCTCTCGAGTTGGAAATTCCTTCCCTCCGCATATCAATGCAGGAGTTCATCGATGATGACACTGCATGGCAGGCCCGGTTAGACCAACTTACGTTGCTTGACGAACGACGCGTTAATGCTCTAGAGCACTTACGTATCTATCAAGAGCGGCTTAAGAAAGCTTACAACATGAAAGTTCACCTAAGGGACTTTCGGGTTGGTGATTTGGTTTTGAAGGAAAACCAATAGAACTCTAATTTGCCGTCCCACCTAAGGGACAAGTTCACGGAAAATTGGTTAGGTCCATATGTCATTGATAGCAAAATAGGACCCGAGACATACCGGCTAGCTTCTCTCGACGGTATCAAGGAAATAGAACCCTTGAATATCAGTCATTTGTGACCATTCTATATCTAAGAGAGCCATATCCCAAAAATGCTCCAAGGATCCATAAAATCACTTGGTCAACCCAAAAGCTCCAAGGATTATCGCAATCGCTTGGTCAAACCCCAAAAGCTCCAAGGATTATCGCAATCACTTGGTCACCCCAAATGCTCCAAGGATTATCGCAATCACTTGGTCACCCCAAAAGCTCCAAGGATTATCGCAATCACTTGGTCACACCCAAATGCTCCAAGGATTATCGCAATCGCTTGGTCAACCCAAAAGCTCCAAGGATTATCCAATCTTGGTCACCCAAAAGCTCCAAGGATTATCGCAATCACTTGGTCAACCCAAAATGCTCCAAGGATTATTGCAATCGCTTGGTCAACCCAAAAGCTCCAAGGATTATCGCAATCACTTGGTCACCCAAAAGCTCCAAGGATTATCGCAATCGCTTGGTCAAATCCAAAAGCTCCAAGGATTATTGAATCACTTGGTCAATCCAAAATGCTCCAAGGATTATCGCAATCACTTGGTCAACCCAAAAGCTCCAAGGATTCATAAAATCGCTTGGTCAATTCCAAAATGCTCCAAGGATTCTAAAATCGCTTGGTCAAACCCCAAAAATGCTCCAAGGATTCATAAAATCGCTTGGTCAATCCCCAAAAAGCTCCAAGGATCCATAAAATCGCTTGGTCAATTCCAAAAAGGCCCCAAGGATTCTAAAATCGCTTGGTCAAACCCCAAAAATGCTCCAAGGATCCATAAAATCGCTTGGTCAATCCAAAAAGGCTCCAAGGATTCTTGAAATCGCTTGGTCAATCCCAAAATGCTCCAAGGATTATCACAATCGCTTGGTCAAAAATCAAGAAAATTCAAAAACAACAAAAATCATCAAAAAACAACAAAAAATTTGCATCTCATTTCTAGGAATACTCAAATTCATCAATAGAGAGTTTTTCTCGCACGACATCTTCATATTCACAAAAATCAATCCATCAAAAATACAAAAATACATAGCTCATTAAAACATTGCATCCATACATTGCATATTTGTGGTCGTACGGGTCAAAAGCACCATAGGCTGTAATTGCTCTGCTAGTCCATCTTGTTCCACACTGTTCCATTTTACAAAAACAACAAAAACACCATGCATTGCTTTTACCACACTAGAGTCAGTGGTCTTTTAATGTATCAAGAGTTTTCGTAATTCAGTCATCATCTTGCTCTTTAGCCACGTAATGTACCGAGTCAGACAGATTTTACGAAGGTAGAGTTCTACTTGAAGTACGCCTTGCTACGTAACATCCCAACACAAATAAAAACACATAAAACAATTCCTGAGTTGTGTGAACGAAAGATGAAACCTGCACAGTAATCCAGGTCACCAAAAGCGAAATGGTTATCTTGCTCATCCCCCTGTGCGAATGACCCCAAGAATGCTGAGAGTTGGCAAAAGGACAAGCATCCTCCCTACCCAATTCCCTAAGAATCCCTAGTTCTCAATAGTTGCAAAACATCAAAAATTTGCAAAACGTCAAAACTCAAATATTTGACATCCTACAAGTGCACACATCAAACGGCACAAACGATAGTGATTTTCGTCACTCCATATCCCCAATCCCTTGCTCAAAAGAAAAACAAATCAAAATAAACAGTGATCTTATCACTACAAACGAGCAAGTATCCCAATACAATTGAAGAAAAGAAGGGAGTTGAACTTGAATCCCCGGAACTCTCAGCATTCTAACAGGTCATGAGGCAAGCCTCAGTACCGGTTTGGTTGATAGCCTATCGGTAATTGGCGGTAAACTTCTCGCATGACGATATATCTGTCACATTAACTTGCGTACAGATCAATGTTTGCATGTGGATGAGCTAGCTTATGGCATCCTGGATAACACCGCAGATTAATCTAACTGAATACAACAAAGGAGTTAGTGGAGCTAATTAGGTGATCCTCAGTATAGGTTCGGTTGAAAGCCCATCTGGCACTGGCGGTATCCTGACAAATACCACATAAATGAACTCAATTGCACACACAGGGATGTGAAATAGCTTGGTCAAAAACAAGTCCGATTCATACCTTGTTCAAAAGTCTTGTAAGATAAAGTACAATCGTGGCTAGTGAGTTAAAAACCGTCTGAGTCTCAGAAAACCTTAGCTACATTTCTAAACCAACTGCGCTACTTTCCATCTTTGCAATACCATCTAAATATACAAAAAGAGAGAAAAACCACATGTATACATACAAAGTCATTTACCATAGCAATCGTCTAAAAATGAAATAAACAGAATCCTAAACAGTCTATGGTGCCATAGCCAAACATCACAAATTCCATTCATCCATTTCATTTTTGCATATCACATATAAAATCAAAAACATTTGCATTCATCATAACATATGCATTCATCAAAATAAATATACATACATCCATATTCATCAACCATCATGCATAAGATCAAATCATCACATATGCATAAAACAAAATAAAATCGGTATATATATATATATCATCAAAAAAATGCCCGTAGGCTACAAAACTGGTCCTCAGACCCCGCAATCATGTAACAAAACCCACCCTAAGGCGTCGTCCACCATGATCACGCAGGATCGGTGCGACGGGAACTACCCCCCGTGGTGTGGGTCCTATGGGACCCTGTAGGGCGGCTACTACTAGCCCCCGCATCATGCCTGCTACCGCCTCCCTCATCCAATCGCCTGCGACGAGATGATGCTGACTGCTTAGTCGCACTATCCCTCGTTCGACGTGAATATCCACTCCATGAGGGCTCAGGTAGATGACCACCAAGGTGAATGACCTCCCTCTCCAAGTCTAGCCGATGTCGAAACCACTCTACCTCCCGCCGATGGTAGTAGGATACCGCATCATCGTGCTGTGCCAGCACCCTATCCCGCTCTGCTAGCTGAGCCCGTAGGAGATCCCTCTCCCGCAGCGCATCCCCCAACTCCAGATCCCACATCCGTAGCAACTCTGTCAGTCATGCATTTTCAACGCGTATCCCAGACTCCATCTCCTCTGTATCCGCCTGAAGTATAGGACTCTCCGGAATAGCAGCTTGCTCTGGCTCCCACTGCTCCTCCATGTCCTGCATGTCCGGCTGATCCGGAGCCCCAAAATCTACATCCTCATCCCCCACCTCCACCATGTCCGCATCATCCAACGGAACTCCCCAATCATCCCCTGGTGCCTCAGCACCCTCCACTGCCGCCTCCGTGCCTCCCAGTGGCCCCTCTCCTCTCCATCGCCGCAGTACCCACCACGAGTCATACTCAGTGGTAGTCCCGACGTCATCCACGTCCGGGACGTCAATCACCGCATCTGACTCCTCGCCCAATGGCGCGATGACCGGTCGATCTAGAGTCCTCTCATCTCCCCGACGTCGATAGACCACGGGCTCACCAGGCAACCCCTGGCGCACCCCAAACTATCGTGTAACTCGGCTATATGAGAATAACTCATGCTCGGTCCCGTGCCGCCCAATCAACCACCGCTCCCTGCGTACCCGTCGGAGCCACTCTCCAGCCTCCGGCCAGGCTGGACAGTCCCGATAAGGGCGCCAAACCACCTCCCCTAGAGTGAGCCGAGAGAAGGCATCAGTATAGTGCTCTACGACACCTGCCCATCGCCGACTCTGCCCCTGCTCCGTAGACCGCCACCACAGAGCTGCATAGCCTATCTCCTCATCCTCCATCGTCGCCCGAGTCATCCATGGTAACCCGGTTGGCCTCTCAACTGCTATGTGCTGCCAACCCCAGCACTACAGCAGATAACTACAGCTGACCCCCTTTCGCTGCCGACAACGGACCCCATACAACTCCCCGTAGAGCTGTGCCAACAATGTCTGTCCCCATCTCAAAATCAGCGGTGCCTCTATCGGGCACTCTACCAACTGCCACACCAAATCCAGCAGGTTCCATGGGAACCTCGCGCTCGACGAGTCAGGTAGTAGCATGTTAGAAATGAGGCCCATCAAGAATGCGTGCCTCACTCCTAACACCCCCCTCTCCTGCCACCATCCAACCAAAATCCCGCCAGCCTGGCAGTCCACCTCGGCTGTCTCCACTGGGTTTTCTACACCCAGCCGCTCCCCATGCCCGAAGCATCTCGTCAGTATAGCAGTCCGCTGATCACGCGGCGATGTCCTAATAGGCAATCCATCTATCGGAATCCGAAGAAGCCGATAGACATCCTCTAGAGTCACAATCATCTCCCCAATCGAGATATGGAAGGTGTTGGTCCGCGGATCCCAAAGTTTGATCAGGGCCGTCAGATAAGCCTGATCCGGGACCACAGGCTCCAGTCGAGCCACCTGCTTGAGCCCAAGGGCATCAAGCCATTCCCAGTCATCATCAGTCAGTGCCCCCCGTGCCTCAGTAAAAGTAGTAGGTACACGGTACCGGCTCCTAACAACCTGCAAAAGAAAATAATTCAACAAAAAAAATTAATTAAAATCATAGAAAAAAAAAATGTACAGAAAAACAACACACTTACAGCTTTAAAAAACAAAAATAAACTCTAGGGAGCACTTACAGGTCTCGCTTCGGCTCCACCGCTCGAACCAGTTTGTGCACTCATGATGGCAGGGAAAATTTCAGCAGCGCTTCGCTTCGCAGAATTTCCCTCCTCCTCCCAAAGCTCCAAAATCGCAAGAAAAATTTGACACAAATGAACCCAAATTCAAGTTTTGGCCCTTAAATAGGCCTTTTGAGCTGGAATTCATCCTTGACTGGGATGAGCGCTCTGGTTAGCGCTCGTCCCACCCAGGGACGAATTCTACAGCTGGAATTCGTCCCACCCTGGGACGAATTCAAGCCGAAACTTCAAAAACATCAAAAAATGAACAAAAATGCACTAAAAACCAACAATAAATTTGCCCGATAAGAGTGTTGTTGCACTTGACATCCCGGGCATACAAAATAGATGTTGGGGTCACAAATTGTCATTATCCTACTCCCTAAGAAGGCTACTTTAGCCGGACCGCTCCATGGGAAGACGGATTTTTGCCAATTTCAGCTCCAAATAGCGTCGCAAAAAGGGTCAACACCCACCAAAAACAGGTCCAAATGTTGGAAAAATTGCACATGCTTAACGATAAAACATCTAAAGGCACCCTTGCACAAGTCATCTTGGGTCAAGCGACTCGTCGCTTTTCTCACGAAGGTCATTCCCTCATCGATTCGTCGCTTGAGGGGGTAGTCACACTTAGTCACCAATCAACAATCACACACCCAATTAAGGAAAACGACATGCATTCAAAGAATCATTGACAAAGACAATTACGCTTCTGCTTGGGGCAGTAAACAAGCAACAATCAAATTGATCAAACGCTTGGCATTCATGAATCATGAACACAAGGTTCCCCTGTGGACAAAAGGTTGCGCCCTTTGCCTAATCATGACTGATCAATGTCCAAGCTCAAGTCACACCTCACCAAAATAGGTTAATACTTGAAATCAAACTCCTTAGCTCGTCAGAAGCAAGGATTCAAGAATGCATGCCCTTTCCATGCTTGGGGCATCAAAATTTGGTTAGGTTACCAAGAAACCCTAATCATTAGTGCTTTGGTTATCTATTTTTGCTCGGTGCTGCGCCATGCACAACGCATCCCAAAAAGGGGCATCTGTAGACACCAAAATAGCACCAATCCGATTATGTGACTGCAAACACTGATCGCTTTGACAAACACAGCCCCCAGGGCAGCCCTCAGAGGTTAAAAAGTGGTCTTAACCACTTTCATAGCAATTTTGTAAGGTCAAGGGGGCAATTTGGCACATTCAGGCACTTTGCTCAGTATTCGTCTCACCCAGGGACGAATTCAAACTGGGATCCGTCTCACCCAGGGATGAATTCTGAATTCGTCTCTGGTCGGGATGAATTCCGTGTTTAACGGGAAAAAAGAAGAATGGCGCCAAGTGGCAGCCAAGGACAGTCAGTTGATGACTCCTGCCTCGCACGCGTGTGTGGGTGGGCAGATGGGCCGTTAGAGGACTGTCACAAGGGCAGTTATGAAAGCCCAAGTCATGGAGGACTCCCCTCCCTCATGGGAAGACATGACCGCCACATGGCACCTATGACCAACACATGGCGCTTATGCATCCCTCTCAAAAGAGACCCCATGGGTCTATAAAATGGTGGACTTTTCTCACCCAAAGATAAATATTGGAGGCGATTTCAAGCAACGAAGTGCTGTCCAATTGAACACCCATTTGCATCTTTTTGATTCACCTTCTCACATCCACTAATCTCTTTTGCAAGGGAGGTTATTGGGTGGCTTTTGGAAGCGTGGATCCAACCCAAATCCAACATTTGACCACCTTACACCACCAATTTGCAGACACCCCAATCCTAAGAGGTTTTGGACCCATCCCTAGTGGATTGGCGTCGAAATCAAGTGCCAACGGTGGGAGGCCCACTTGGGCACCCCGCATTTTCTAAGTTTTATTCTAAAGCATTCTAGATTATTGGTTCATGTTGCATATTGTGTTATTCTAGTTTAGTGAACTCATAGCTTCAATTCCATAACATTTTGATCGGATTTTATCATGCCTTTTGTCGCTTTGTTGTCCTACTAACTTGTAGGTGGCGATATCGAATTCCCGAGGATAGAGGCCAAATTGGGAGAATCCGACCATCTGGGTCATCCCAAAATGGCCCCAATTACCTAACCCCTCTGTTTTTAGGTGTTTTGGAGGTCTCGGGAGTCGACATTGGAGCAGTATCACTTCGGCTTTTCCAACACAGTCGAATTCGTCCCACCCGGAGACGAATAGCAGTAAAAATTCGTCCTGCCCAGGGACGAATTCCAGGTGGAGGCAGATTGGCCGACTGTTTCAATGGCAGTGGCCCTCTGGTAATGTCTTCTGACCTCTGTCAAATTTGCAGGTGACTTAGATCCATTTTATTCACTGTATTTGACAATCTTTTGCATGCATCTTTTGGCGATTTCAAAGAACGAACTTTCCTTTTTGTCACAGGTGCTACTAACGCCTTGTTTGTTTCTTTGATTGCAGGAGGAGCAACAAGAAGTGAAGATTCATCGGCATAAGCGGCGGCGACATTCTGGCCCGCCCATTTCAAACGTGGGCATGCGAAAGAGGGATCAATGATCACGATTGTAACCAAATCCATTTAACGCTCCTAGCCCCTAAAAAGGGAGGAGGCAATTTTGTAACCGTGGTTAAAGAGTTTAATAAAAGGGTTGTGACTTCTCTCTAAATTCTTGTAACTACTTTCAATCGATTTGCCTCTTTCGTTTAATGCACTTCATGTTTTAGGACTTAAGCGTTATTTTGATTTGAATGCATCGAAGTAGTTTTTCCTTTCTAAAGCTTCCGGAATCTCATGCTTTCATATACTATGTTAAAGAGTTGTATTTTTATATCTTTGGCTCGATATACTCATGATCATACATTATATTGGTTTCGAAGGGTTCAAGATAGAAAATATATTTTAAAATAAATTCATGCATGTAAATGCCTTAATGACTACTAGAGAAGGACTAATACAAGTGAATATGGGTAAGGTATAATTACTAGTTTCAAGTATTTGAGAGGGTAGCAAATTACTATAGCAAATGTTTATGGATTAGAGGTATAATTCCATGGTCTCTCTTAGGTTTGACTCCTCATCCCTATTAACACTAGGTCATGATAAATAAGTTTCTAACATTTTGTATTGTAATGCTCTTCTTTAGGAAATTGTATTTTTAGGGGGTGTCTTTATGACTATAGATCGCTTTGATGCATTTGGTGATAATATTCACCAAATATCTAACATCAAAAAAATAAAATAAAAATAAACATAAAATAGTCATCGTATTAAAGATAAAAGTGTATAGATATTCAAAAATATCCAAAGCATGCAAGTAACAAATAAGCTATGATTTCTAACTACAAATATAAATATTCATGTTTATCAATAGCTAGAGCATCTCTAAATTACATGATCCTAAACATATATTGTCTGACATCTTCTAGTTTGATGATTATTTTAAAAGTGCTCTAGTAGATGAAGATAGTAAAGATGATTAGAAATATTATTAGCTTAATTTTTCATTCCAATTTGGTTTCGGATGTTAACTTAGTCCATGATTGGATGCAAATACATGTCATAGCTTCAAATGCATGTCAAATTCCCTTTCAAGCCTATATTTCATTCCTCTTTTAAGGTTAGTCTAAAATAATGATATTATCTAATACCATACATATATGACTAGACCTCTAGACATATATCTAATGTTGTATTTCACATAATTATACCATGCTATGAGATTTAGTAGATGACTAAGGAAGATATCCATTCAAGTTCTTATATTTCTAAAGTTATCACCTTTATCAAAATGATATGTTAGATATTGCCAAGTTTTTACACATGAATATATTTTTTCTTAATTATTTTAGCATGGTCAATGAGTTTCTTTATGATCTTGTTTGTAGTGTCTATCAATGCTGGTGATATTTTCTCATATTTATGATTTTACTTTTACATTGTTTTCTAATTCAAAATGGGATACATATGAATAGATCCAATTTGATGATTACTAGAGCAATAAATATTTTTCAATTAGATAAATGGTAATTTAGTATTTGAAACAAACCTTAAAATTTGCTATAGAATGTCACCATATAAACTTATGCCAATAATATTATTTTCATGTTGAAATGATTGGTTGAAAGTAGATCGTATTTTATCTCCAAACATATTACATTTATTCTCTTCACATATTAGTGGCATATGCTATAAATTTACATATGTCATTTGAATGAATTTCATAAACGTATACCATCCAATGAGTTTTACATATGTGCCTATCAACCTTTTGACCAAGCTCACCATATTGTATTTCTACTCTTATCCTTCTAGTCATGCTAAAGCTAAATACACCTAACAATTAATTTTATAAGTATATTATGGTTATCCTCATTTTCCATCTTGTTGAGAAACTAGGAGATGTACTTTGTTCCATATCATGGGGTATATATACTATATTATATCAAATAAATGAATGAAATGTCCCTGTGAGTGTGGTCTACTAGAAAGGATGCCACTTGCATTAGTGGTGATGTGACCTAGGTTCAATCCCCATGGTGGATGTGTATAAGAATTATTTACTCAATAAAAAAATAAATAAATAGATGAAATGCAAGAAAGACCATTGTACTTTAAAAATTTTAGAATTATCAATTTCCTCATGGCATCCACTTTAAAATTCATAATTTTCCTATTAGTTTTATCCTTCCACATGTTGCGGTCACTTTATTAGTCAATAATTTCCTATAACAATGTTTGAATGCAATAACCATTTTTAATTTTAAAATTTAAATATATTTTTTATTTTGGAAAATGGATTTTATTATTTTTTCTTTAATGTATTGGCGATGAACTAACCATATCTCTCTTAGGTATTTATAGAGCTATATTATTAATTCAAGCATTTTAATATTTACAAACTTTTGGTCTGCCTTCATGTTATGTACAAACCACCTAACTACATGGTAGCAAGGCACCTCAATATGTAAATCAATTTTAACAAATGTATTAATGTTGAAAGAATCATTTAATATTTAAAATGTTATTGACCACGAGGACAATAATTATTTGTGTTAGCTATCATGTACATCTAGCATTGAGAGGCTTTTATATCTTGCATGCGTCTATCATCATTAATTAAATAAAACATATAATTAATAAAGCATATAAAAGGCATACAAGTTGATTTAGTTGCATAGATTAATAAGTATTTTTTTTTAACGAAAGATGTTACCACCCTTATATAACAAAAAAAGATTTTTCATATCTTTAAATCCTTAAAAAATAAATGACCATTAAAAAAAAATATGTAACACTTATATATGACGATTTTATGAAAAACAATATTTTAAAAATAATAAAATATTAAAAATTAATAATAATTTTTTTTATTTTTTCAAAAATATTAAATAAATAAATTACACAATAACCAAACAACCACTATTCTTAAAAACTTAAGAATTAAAAAAGATGCTCCAAATCTGGAAGAACCTGAATTTGTCATGAATAAAAGTGTGCAATACCATTTTATCTGGTACTCGATGCAATCTTAGATCTTCCACTCCTCGATGAGTTGCACATTGCTCAAACCGTAACTCTTATAAGTAAGACATAAGACACGAGTAGAGTGGATATAAAAATCGGTTACTTGTAGTGGGAAAATCGAATGTGTAACGCATTTACTATGACAAAAATGCTTTCATGCACAAGGATGAATGCATTGTTGTTTGTTTGTGTCTTTACTCTGAGTTATTTGGTGATGATTCCAGTTCCATCTACTGCTCTGTCTTCTTTAGGTGGATTGTTCTACTCGATTCAATAACTTATTCATTTACAAAAACTTTAGATTTTTAAAATATTAAAAAGGATTGATGTTAGTTTAAAATATAATTTTAATATATTTATTTTATTTATTTATTTATTTTTTAAATAAGGATTTTTTTTAATGTTGTTTAGATTGATATTTCAACTTTATTTGTGTTTTTCAAAATGAAATATTAAGTATCATTCAAATTTTCAACTTTTGTCAAGGTAGAGAAATGGATTACCTTGGCTTAGTATTCAATACAGGAATAATTTTTTTTTAAAGAACAAAGCTTTCTATACATGCGTGTTTGATTTTTTTTTCCTTTACAAAAGTATTATAATAATTTTAAAATATCGAATATTTAATAATAATACCATATCTTATCTCTATAGTTTTAATTTTTATTTCAATTAAAAATAAATTTTAAATTATTTAACGTTTTAATTTTACAGAGAATGTGTTGTTGTCTAGCACAAGCGGAAGGAGCTTGCTTCAGCAGCAAAAGAGTAAGTTTCTTGGTTCTCTTTTCCTTAGATATTGTTGAAATTTTTGGGTTTTATTTGTTGTTTATTGGATTTGAATAATATTTTGTTTTTTAAAGATAAATATTGATATGTTTGAAGGATAAAATTTGAATATAAATAATAAAATTTAAATAATTTTAAATGAATATAAAATCCAAATCTAAACACATATATTAAATTGTTGTGAATCATTCATGATTTATTATAACTGATATAATATAAAAACCAAATCATATTTTATCTATTTTTTATTCCACTTGGATATGTTTTATTTTGTTTAGACGAAGCTTGATTGTAACTATTCAGTGAATTGCTCATGATAAATTGGGTTTGGGTTAATCAATTTAATATTTTGTTTCGACTAACAATAGCGCAGAATTGGGTTTTATTTAGAAATTTCGATCATTGTTGTTTTCTCTCCATGATAGTATTTTAAGTAGAATTAATGATCTCCAAAGAAACACATGAAAACTTATAATAACAAGAAAAACAAAACTCATCCGATTTCTTTGTAATCTGTTTCTAATTTTTTCCTTGACATTTTTTGAGCAGGATGCAGTATAAGTTTTAAGAATACTGACTACGGTCCACTAGTAAGCAAGTGCAAAGCTCCTGGTTACCCTGTCGAGCCTTGTTGTCGGGGATTGAAAGAAGTGGCATGCCCGTATATTGACTACCTAAATGATCTCAATACAGACTGTTCTAACCAGTTTTTCTCTTTCATTAATTCTTGCTTTCCAATTGGTTACTTTTCTGACAACTGTCGTGAAGGTCCGTTAGGATTAGAATGCCACTGTGATGATGGTCCGGAGCGCAGCAGAAAATGTTATGCTCCTCCAGTATGATCTATATTCTGAATGATTGTAGGTGTTGTTATACCACCACAACTCTATAAATAAGTGGTCTTTCTGAATAATTTGAAGAGTCAAAACTTTTTTACCTTCATTAGGTATTTGGTTAAAAAATGTGTTTTCATATGTACACATTTTTATTAATTAAATAAATTATAAATAAGGTGAAAATGTATTTTATTATATATGGTATAAAAAATAAAATTATATTAATAAAATAAATTAAGTATAATAAAAAAAATTAAAAATATTTTATTATCTTACTCTTAAAGATTATAATATGTCAGAAACCCTTCTTTTTTTTTATAACAGGTGGACTGCCTAACAAATTCTTGATCTATGGAATGTGCTATCTTCTTTTAAGATGGGATTTCCCTTAAACTAAATCTCTGGCTTATGTAATGTCATCTTTAACTTATGTTCTTATTTAGTTTGATGAATACTTGACACTACATATGATTTATTATCCATGGAGAACAAATATTTTCTATATAATATGTCAGAAACCTTTATTTTTTTATAACAGGTGGACTGCCTAACAAATTATTGATCTATGGAATGTGCTATCTTCTTTTAAGAGAGGATTTCCCTTAAACTAAATCTCTGGCTTATGTAATGTCATCTTTAACTTATGTTCTTATTTAGTTTGATCAATACTTGACACTACATATGATTTATTATCCATGGAGAATAAATATTTTCTATTTTATATCATAATGGCAAGCACTTACCTATATTATAAATTTGTTTGAAAATAAATAAAAAAATTACACCTTTTTATTTGGAAAAAGTGTAAAAAATATTTTTATTCAATAGTCCAAATGTGACATTTTTATAAAGGTTTTTGTTGGATATGTTGCATATAATTAGTATTTTAATGTTTGACATAATTCACATATCCACATAAGAATATGAATGTTTGTAAAATATTAAAAGAATTGAGTAACTAAGAAAAGATTATTTATAAACATCTTCATTTCATTATACTGTATTAAAGACTCGATCTCTCATATTAATTCCAATGATAGGTAAATTAAGACAATGTGTATTATTATTTTCAATGAAATAATACTTTTAAATGTTATAATATAATTAGATTTTGTTATGAATAACTAATAACCGAAACCACATTGTGCCTAGAGCCATGTGGTATTTTGGAGCGGTGTTTGCTAATGGTTAAGAGGAGGAGGCGGTGGAGATCGTTGTGGAGGATCCGTTTTATACAGGTAAGTCTTCGACCTGTGATGTTTGTCCTTGGTGGGATCCTGGGGTCTCTCGTCAAGGGTTTGTTGATTTCTATGTTAATAAGATCTCTCTGTCCTACGCCAGTGCAATTTTGGGAGCTCATGTTGAGGTAGAGTTCCCTCCTTGTTTGGTGGATGGTAACTCCATCAAAATCGATGTTCTGGATGTTGTTGTGGACTCATTTCTTAAGAATAGGACTGGGCATTTGATAGGCAAGTTGACTAGGGGGCGCCCTGAGTTACTCTCTGAAATGATGGGCCATTTCTAAATGGAGGCTGAAGGGCTCCCTAGACATAGCATTGCTCCCTCAGAATTTTTTCCTCATAAGGATTTCATGTGAGGAGGATTCGAGAAGAATTATTGAAGGTGGCCCTTGGTTTTTTGGGAGGCAGAGCCTTTTTCTGAGAAGATGGAGTCATGATTTCAATCTTGCCACTCAGAGAGTTAATATTGTACCGGTATGGGTTCGCATTCCTGAGTTTCTGACTCACATGTGGTATGAAAGTGCTTTTCGTGGAGTTGCTAAAGTGATCAAAAATTTTTTGCTTTCAATAAAATCTCTTTATCTCATTCTCGTCGCCAGTTCGTTCGGATGTGCTTATTGGTTGACATTGAGAAATCTCTCCCTACTTCTGTGGAATTGGTATCTTGAGTTGGGACTGTAATTCAGTCTGTAGTTTATGAAAATAAACCTCAGGCTTCCATTGTGGTATAGGTGGCCATCACCAGAACTTATGCCCAAAGAAACATAAAGTTGATATTTCCAATTCTGGTAAGGCGGATAAGTCTGGTCCTTTCCCCTCTGATGGATCATTTTGGGAAAGCAGAATGTATGGCAAACCCCAAAAAAAAAGAATAGAATTTGGAAAAAGAAGACTCCTTATGCTTCCCAAGGTTCGAAAGGAAATAAGATTGTGTCTTCTGGCCCTGTTGTTGGCAGTCCTGGTGTCGCTTCTTCTAATGAGAATTGTCACTCTCCTCCTCCCAAGTCCCTCCCCTGTGGGAGAAATTTAGATATTATTTTGGTGGGAAAATATTTTTATGTGGTATATTCCTCTCTCGAATTCATTTTTGGGTTTGGAATGTCTCGAGGCAGAAGAAGCTCCTATTCGGAAAACTCCTTTGAAGGTGGGCTCTCCTGTTGTTTCAGAGTCCTCTCCAGTTGGAATTTTTTCAGAGATGGCTAGGTCTGCTAAGCCTGTCATTGAAAAGGGCTCTCCGGGCCCTAAAACTAGAAGTCTTCGTAAAAGACCAGTGGATGTCAGCTTTCCCAAGAATTTTGGTAGACCTCCTTCTACGTCCAGCAGGAAGAGGTCCACTGATGTGGGGTTGGAATATGGTGGTCAAGCTTGTATTATTGTTGAAGGTGATATTGGAGAGAAACAGCTCATATTGGATGGGTTTATTTCCCCACAAGCTGAGGGAATTGGCAAAAAACTTTATTTTTAATTGGTCATGAATATATGCTCATGGAATATTAGGGGACTCAATAGTGCCTCTAAAAAGCGTCTTATTGCGTCTTTACATAAGGAGAAACTTTCTGATATTTTATGTATTCAAGAGTTGAAACTTGAGGCTTCGGCTTGGGATGTTACCCATAAGTTAATTTGGAAAGACGTGGGTTTTATGGCTTCAGAGGTTGTTGGCTCTGTAGGTGGTCTCCTTTTCTTTTGGGACACGTCCAAGTTTGAGGGCCATGTTATTTCATCATCCAATAGAATTATTAATATTCTTTTTTGGTGTAAATCCTCTCGCAAATGTTGGGTGATGTCAAAAATCTACTCGCCTAACTCTTTTTTTGATAGACGCAGATTTTGGTCCCTTCTTTTGGATATGAGGGCTACTTTTTAGCACAAGTCTTGGCTAGTGGTGGGAGATTTCAATTCTCCTATTTTTCCTTCTGAAAAGTGAGGTGGTAATGTCGTGGATGAGAGAAGCATCTTGGATTTTCATGATTTCATCAATAAAATTGTTCTTCGTGACATTGACCTCTCAAAAGCCAATTTTACTTAGAGTAATCGGAGGATAGGTAATGGCCTTATTTTGAGTAGATTGGACAGAACGTTAGATTCACATTATTATTTGGACTTATTTGGGGATGCCTCTTTACATGCTCTTCCTCGCATTGGATCAGATCATAATCCTTTGTGGCTTATTTTTTCTGAGGGGCTTCATGTTCTTCTCTGTTTGTTTTGATTCAAAGTTATGTGATGTTCCCACCCTAATTTCAAATCTAGAGTTTTTGAGTGGTGGCAAGTTCTTGCTTCTGGTGCTGGTATACACAAATTGCTATTTAATCTAAGAAGGATTAGAGATAACCTCAAGTTGTGGAACAAATTCTCTTTTCAAAATTTATTTCAAGAAAAAGAAAGGCTAAAGTCTCTCATGTCTTCCATTGAATCCAAGATTGAAATTCAGGGTCTCTTTGAAGGTTTACTTTCTAAGGAAAGATCTGTTCTTTGCATTTTTCGTGACATACAGGCTAAAGAAGAACTATTTTGGAAGCAGAAGTCCAGGGATTTGTGGCTCAAGGAAGGTGATAGGAATACGTATTTTTTTCATTCGTCTACCCTTCGGTGAAGAGCCTAGAATAGAATCAGGGAGATCGATAAGTCGGATGGTGGTAGTTCTACTGATATCTTAGAAATCAGGCAAGAAGTGATGGATTTCTTCAGTTCATTGTTGTGCTCCTTGCCTCCCTGTGACCAGGTGGTAGAGGTTGAAATGTTGGAGGCTATTCCCTATTTGGTTACGGGTGAAATGAATGATTCTCTTATTGCCTTGCTTTCGGATGATGAGATTCTTTCTACCACCAAGTCTTTGGGCCCGTTAAAGGCTCCTGGTCCAGACGGTTTCCCACCCATTTTTTTCAAAAATATTGGCATATCTATGGGAAGGATGTTTGTGAAGCCATTAGACATATCCAAACCTCAAGGACTTTCCCAAGGGCATTGAATTCTACATTTCTAGCTTTGATTCCCAAGAAGGATTCTTCATCTTCGTTCAATGACTTCAGACCAATAAGTCTGTGTAACATAGTTTATAAAATTTTCTCCAAGGCTATGGTCAATAGGTTAAAACCTATTTTGTCTTCCATTATTGACGTAACTCAAAGCGGCTTTGTTCCAGGAAGACAAATTTTGGACGGGGTGATTGTTATCCATGAGCTTCTTCATTCGGCTTAGAAAAGCAGACGTGCAGTTTTTTTCCTTAAATTGGATGTTAATAAAGCTTATGATAGGGTTTCTTGGCCCTTTTTATTCTCGGTCCTTAGAAATTTTGGCTTTTGCGATGCTTGGGTTAGTCTAATGGAGGCCACTATTTCTTCAGCTTGGTTCTCAATTTTGATAAATGGATCCCCAACCGATTTTTTCAACTCGTTGAGAGGCTTGCACCAGGGTGATCCGATCTCCCCCTTTCTCTTTATTATTATGGCAAAGGCCCTCGGGCACACAATTAAGGTGTGGGGTTCAGAGTTTGGTGTCAGGCCGGCTATGCAGATCCCCCTATTTTACATCAATAGTTTGTTGATGATACAATGATTTCCTATTTGGCATCGGTTTTCCATGCTAGAGATATTAAAATAATTTTATATTGTTACGGGAGAGCCTCTGGTTAGTTGATTAACTTCCTTAAAAGCAGCATTTTCTTCACTAATACTCTTGAGATCCGTCAGCACAGGATTGTGTCCTTATTGGGATGTCAGATTGTTTCTCTCATAGTCATGTATTTGGGTCTTCCTTTGTTCTCTGTGCGTTTGAAAAATGAGCTTTGCACTTCGATTGTGGAGAGGATTTAGAAGAAACTTTCTTCATGGGAGCGCGCTCTTTTAAGTCAGGCTAGTAAAGTTACTCTCGTCCAGAGTATGCTTCAAAGCATTCCAATTTATTTTATGTTCATTTTCAATGTTCCTGCTAAAATGGCTATAAAATTTGAAAGTATTTGTAAGGATTTCTTATGGGCGGGCCCAGAGCTAAAACGTAAGACCCATATCTATTCCTAGGAACAAGTTTGTCTAAGGAAAAAATATGGAGGTCTTAACTTGAATAATGCCATGCTCATGAATAGGGCCTTGGTTGCTAAACAAGCTTGGAGAGTCGCTTTCGGGGTGGATAGTCTTTGGTGTCGCATTTTGGCTGCCAAATACCAATTCATAAATTTTTTATCCGATCCTCTCCTGCCTTCTAGAAAAGCATCATCAAATATAGGGACTTCATTAAATTTAACAGTTCTTGGGTGATTGGAAATGGCAGATCAGTTTTATTCTGGGATGATCAGTGGCTTGGGGATCATTCCTTGGTGGTGGATCAATGTTACGATGATTTATGTGTGCTTTCTAAGAAAGCTGGTTTTATCAAAGTGGAGGATTTCATTCTTTTCCAAGACAATCAAAGGACCTGGTTGTCGGCCCCGCCTTTTATTTGAACTATTTAGGATCACAGAGACTGGAGTTCTATTCTGGAATATCTTCACCATTATGTGCTTTGTAGAGAGGAAAGGGGGGATAGGTTGGTTTGGAACAGTGATAGTGGGGGAAGCTTTTTAGTGAGATCTGCTTACTCTATTTTATGTCCTCAAGGAAATGATGCTTGGCCTTGGGATAAAATTTGGGTGAATAATTTGATGCCTAAAATCAACATATTATATTGGCTGGCTATCCAAAATAAAATTCTAACGATTGACAATATTCTTAAGCGGGGATTTTATTTGGTCAATCACTATTTTTTGTGTAAGCAGGAATGGTAATCTATTTCTCATTTGCTTCTCAGATGCAGGATGTTTCAGAAAATTTTATGTTTTTTCTTCAGTAAATTGGGTTATCTTGTGTGCTCCCGAATTCCATTATTTATATGTTCAATCAGTGGTTGTCTCTTTTTTGGTCATCTCATATGAAATGCTTCTAGATATTCCTATTGCCTCATATTTTATGGGGAGTGTGGAAGGAACGAAATGCTCGAGTTTTCAAAAATAAAGAGGGTGACCTGACTCATATTTGCTATAGAATTCTTTGGAAGGTTGGTGAAAACGTTGTTGCCACTCTCAAGGAGACCCTCCCTTCTATTCCAATGAATCATCTTGACTATTTTGTGGAGTTAAAATTGGGCTTCTATCCAGATTTGAGACCCCTCCGTTGCCCAATATTCACAATTCTGTTAAGTGATCCCCACCTCCTCTTGGGTGGCTAAAATTGAATTTCGACGGTGCGTCGAAGGGAAATCCTGGCAAAGCTAGCATGGGTGGTTTAATTAGAGATCATCTTGGTGATATCATTCTAGCATTTTTTGAAGACCTAGGTTTTCAATCTTCCCACTTTGCTAAGTGTAGAGCTGCCTATAGGGGTATTTTCTTATTAAAGGATTTGGGAGGGCACAGGGTCATCATTGAAGGTGATTTGTTGAACACAGTGAATTTGCTTTGAAAGGTTCATGTTGTTCGGGTTGGCATTTTTCTAATCTCATTGAAAAATCCAAGGCCCACATTTCTTCGTTCGATGATTTCTCTATTAGCCACATGTATAGGGAAGGTAACGTGATGACCAATTTTTTGGCTAATTTGGCTATTGGAATTCAGGGGTTTAATATTTGGCACTCAGAATTTTCGACAGAGTTGATCAATTGGTTAATGATGATAAGCCACCAACTTGATTACCTTAGTATTGGGACTCTGATGATGTTTCAGCATTTGTTGAGAATATCGATTGATAATCTCAAAGACGTGGTCAGTGGGCAACTGTTGTTTTGTTTAATGGCCTATCTTCTCTTGGCAATTTTCAAATTTCAAATTCAAATTTTAAACAAGTGTTTCGGGATGGGGAGTTTGGTGGCCTCATTTAATTCTGCTTTTATGGGGGAGAGCTTCGATTCAAATTTTAAATGTTGTCCCATTCTATATTCTACTAATATTTGGTGGTTTGTCTTAGATTCATGATGATCACTTCCATTTATGATGTTAGATGGTAGGAGTGGTGTAGTTCTCTGAAGGATCCCATATGGAGGGGTTGTTTTTTAAATTCTAGTTCTCCTTTGCTCCACTATATGTTCGTTGGGGATTGGATTTCTTTGGGAGTTGTGTTGATGGTGGTTGCTCAGTGTACTTGGTGGGATATTAGTCCTTTCTTCATCAGGGGAAGCTTCGGTTTTAGTACGTTTCTTTGGATTGCCCATGTCAGACAATTTTATAGGCCCTCTTTTTTTAGACTTTTGATTAAGTGTTTTAATGCTCTTAGGTTGGAATATCTGACTTCTGGAACATTCGAGAGCATGGTTTCAAGGTTTTGTGATCATCACCCCCTTTTTGAAATGGGTGCCTCGTGGTCTATGTTGTTTGATGGTTTATTCCTAAGCACAGTTGTTGGTGGTCTTCCCAAGTTTGGATGGAGGTGGCGGTTGGGAACTTCCCTTCTGCTCAGATTTTTAATTAATTTTTGCACACCTATCCCTCCTTTATCCCTATTTAATACAGTTGGGCTCCTTTGTGTTACCTTTTTCTCCTCTCTATTGGGATTTTTTTTTACGAAGTGGATCCATTTTTGATATTCGGGTTGATCCTTAGATGGTTTTTTGTGGATTGGCTCCCTATGGGATCATATGATTCATGGGTTTCTTGTACCAGATTGGTTTTTTCACATTTTCCCCTCCTTTCCTTCTCAATATTTTGTTGTTTTTGTTCCACGATTTAGTGAGATCATTTATGGTTTTCTTGTGTTCCAGTTTTCAAGCATGGCCCCCGTGAGAAGATTTCCTCCATTTCCTGGTACCATGGTCAGCTTACTTTTTATCAAGGAGTGGATTTTTGCGTTGAGGCCCCTTCCCGATGCAACTTGTGGTTATGTGAGTGGTCTTGCTTTACCCTTCCTCTCTGTTGGGGGATTGATTTCCATTATAAATTTCCTATACTTGAGTGCCACTCTTCCTTGCCTTGTTTATTGTTGGTTTTTGTTGGTCCTGGATATTCTCTTTTTTAGGTTCTCTTCTATGTGGCCTAATTTTGTAGTCTGTGGAGGTGGTTTACTCATGGGAAAAGCTAAGATTTACCCTGCTAAGAATAAGTTGTGTAAATCTCGTTTGGAATCTTCGTCTATTTCTTTCAATGAAGAGATCAAGTCCATTTTAGTAGAGGGTGGTCTTCTGATCTACATTTCTAAGTTCCATGGTCATAACCCCTCTCTCACTAACTGCTTTATTCTTCTTGGAATGAGGGTTGGGTTAGGTTTGGTTCTTGGTATTTCATATTTTGACTGATCTTATTAGTAGAACGGTTGGTTTGGCCTTGGATGGTGCCTCTCACATTCGTGAAAGGTATTCTTTATTGCAAGAAATATCTCTTTTTTTGGATAAGGAAGAGTTTTTACCACGTATTCAGAATGGTTTTAGTACTGTGACTTTACCCCCTCCTTGGAACTGTGTGGTTTGGATTATTATGGATTATTTTACCCTAGATCCCTCTTATGAAATCATAAGGAGTTTTCATGCAATGTTCTTGAACCATATCAGACATAAAACCTGCATGAACATTCCTTTATTCCTTTTTCATTCTATGCAAAAGTCTTTCCTTAATGTCCAGGCTGGTCGTGGTCAAGTTCCTATTCACCAAGGTTTGGCACTTTTGGTTTTCAAACAAGTGACTTTGAAGAATGGCCTTGATGCTAACGATGTGTTAAAGTCTCTTGCAGATTCCACTGGCCAGTTTGTTCGTGGACCTAAACAGAGTATTTATTCCCCCTCCATTTATGGTGATTCTTGGTTTGCCTCTAGATCGAACTCTGATGAGAGTAGGGACACTCTCTCTTTAACTTTTGGTGTTGGCACAAAGCAGATTTCTAAAAATATCCAAATATCTTCGAGAGGGTTTTGGGGTGGTGACCCAAAGGTGATTGAGGTTCTTCCATCGGATCATATTGATAATTTAGATTTGGCCACTAAGGAGATCTTGGTTGGTCTTGGTGGTTCTGATCCGATGTTGGATGGTGCTGCTACTATGGAACATCATTTGTCTAAGAAGCTTCAGAGTAAAGTGGTGAAGGATGACTCTCCCTTTGTGATGGCTTCTTCTGATACGGATATTCTTCCATGGGATTTTCCCTGGGAAAATTTTATGGAGGAAATCCTTTCTCCAAGAGAGTCAAAAATTTCTAAAGATGTGGTTCTCCGAGACTTATTTCTTATTGATATTAACCAACATAAAATTTGGAGCTCGTTGAAACTTACCCTTGATTTGATAGAGAATGTTTCAAGTCTGGCGGCTAATGTTACTCAAGGTGTTCATAAGTTAGGGTAGAACCTTCTTAGTTATCCTTTATTTGTCTCCTTTTGGTTTGGCTTCTACCCTTGTTCTGGTTTACCTTTGGTTTCTTCTAGGTTTGTTTCGGGGTTTTCTCCCATTTGGTCTTCCTTGTAGTGGTTGTGGGATCCCATTAAAACCCTCTATTTTTAATAGTACCAAAAAAATATATATTTTTTTATTTTATAATTTCATGATAGTTACATGTTATAATTTTAAACCTATATTCACATATTTGTTGTTCTTGCACAATATATTCCCTAGTATTTTCATTAGTTACAAATAGTTGTTCATTTTTATTTCGTAATAAAAAATGTGAATATATATATTGAATTAAGACATGTGTTAAGCTTTTGATATTTTTAAAACATCCAATACATAGGAAGGAAAGAGGACAACCCTCTTTATCTAAGAATACAAAGTGTTTTAGTAACTACACGATTGATGTATGAATTATGAGTGGTTCAGTTCTTAACTTGTTTGATTTAAGGAATTATGCAATGAATTTTAAAGTAAATTATGCTACAAATATGGAGCTAATAGTCTTCGAGAATTTCAAATCTATGATAAAACAAACTATCATATTTTACTAAAGCTTCCACAAATAAAATTACCTTTTAATTGATGTAGAAATTTGGGTTTAACTATTACATAATATTTGTAGGTGACATACATGTAATATCAACTATTATGCTCTCATTGAGAAAATTATTGATAAAATAACTTACAATGAATTTCAAGTGATTGTTATGTTATTTGTTATTCAAAATAAATTGAAAATAGTTTTTTGGATAAATTTATAATCATGATATTATATTGAATTCAATGCATCCATATTTATAATTTCATTTAAAGAATGTGATACATGTAAATACCTTAATTATTATCAAATAAGGATTAACACAAATGAATACGCATATCATATAATTACAATATCTAACTTATTATTATATACCTCATGAAAATAAAATACAAACATACATAATATTGTATCCTAATCTAATAAAATAAGTAACTAGGGAATCTATAATTTATGGGAGCTCAAACATGCCTTCCATAATTATAAAGATAGCCTTTTATATCAAGACAATAAAGCTAACTTGAAATCTAATTGGCCTAATTATTCAATTTATTTTAGTTTCAAATGTTCAATTTATCTTGGTATTAAACTCAATTGCTAATAATTAGTAATTCAAATACAAAATCAGGCCATAGCCTCAAATACATGTTGGAAACCTCTTAGGCATTTTGTTTTTATGTTTCGTTCAAATAATGTTCTTTAATATCATACATATATTAAAAAGTGCTAAATATCATTCTAGTGTCTGTCATTCCAAACTAGTGTTTTGGGTGTAAGATTTTTTATAAATTTTTATACCCTTATTTATAAAACTATTGTGCACCATTAACTACCCTTGGGTAATGTAATGGGGGAGATTACCATTTATGAAATAATTTTCATTGAGTCATCCATCTGTCTCTTGAAAATACTCAATGACTATCTCACCAAATAACATCTCCAATAGGAATTCTTCGTCAGTCGTTTGGGTCCCTATGACTATACTTTGCATGATATCTCTCTCATATTGGTATCTTTTTGTCTACTAAATCTTCCCATAACAAGGAATTAGCTACAATGGAATTCTAATATTTCTTTTGGAGCACACTTTTAAGTTCCATATTTAAAGTACCCATTGCAACCTTAAGGGATTGTCCCATCATATCTCCCTTAGTTCCAATCCTAACAATAGGGTCTATCTAGTTTGTCATTTGATCATTAAACTTCTTCCTAGTATACAATTACATATCCCAAGTGGTTTCTTATAGATTATCCATTTTATGTCATTTAATCAAGTACTAGAAAATCATTAGAGATAATACTATGTTTTTTGCCAAAATAAACTCATTCTTTACAACTTATTAAATCCTATAACAATAAAATAGTACTTACATTTTTGTTTCTCAAGAATCTACATTATAACGTTATAACATCCATTCAGGTTCCTTGCAAATAAATGAATTCAAGTTTACATCCATCATACATTAATACTAGGTCCTTGCTAACTTTGTATAACAATTATAATATTACCAAATTCTATGATATAAGCATCATATAAACAAACTCAGCTCTTTATATAACTAAGCCTCTAAATTTTATATAAATGAAACTTATTCCACTACATTTCGATTGACACAATTACTCATATGTTCTTTTCTAAAAGATTGTGTTTGACCATTATCTATAACGCAATTCATATTTCAATTCGAATCTATTAATGAAGTAAACATTCATAGACATTTCCTCTAAAGTATATTTAAGTATATTTTAAATGACACATCATTTCATAGTCATTCAAGATATGATATCGTAGACATCCTTAAATGAATGTGATCCAAGATACGTATCACAAAAATAGTTTTATACTTCCTGAGAGATCACAGTTTGCTATACATGAATCAACACAAATTTGAAACATTAACCAACTTAATCCCTATTCACTGCACCTACTCAAAACCTAAGGACATCTTCAAATAAGGCCCACAACCACCACCTAATATATACAATTCTTTAATTTTGTTAGGGTTACACTTGAGGTGCAACAAATGATGTCTAACTATGAATGTGGTATTTATTTCTATAATCACTATACAAGTATTGTCTAGGGTTCAAATTACATTCAGGCTATGAAATGTGTCACTTGGGTTCTCATTAGAGTGCCTACCTAGCACCACTTGGTGTCCTCAAAACATAAGATCAAAATACACCAAACCTAAGGTTTACTTTTTATTTTCCAAAGTTTCTATTTCTATGAAAGGAGATAGTACTATTCAGCCCAGTCGATGCATAGGATAACTATGAAAACCGTGCGTACAAATTTATCCATTAGGCTTCCAAGGTAGGGTTCATTGAAAGATTTGTTCCTTGCATGCAAAAATGTAGCCAAATGCAGGGATTTGTAGCCAATAACATAATGACATCCTCCTAATCAGCTAAACGTAAGAGGTTTATTGTTGAAGACAACACACACTCTAAAACATATTTGATCCACCTAGCTTCCACTTGCATTCCTTCTCAAGGGTAGTCTTCATGGCAAAAAATATTTTTCCAACTATAATGTGGTTGAAGCAACTAAGGAGTGGGCTATTCTCAAGCTTCAAGTTTTAATCCTCAATGCTTAGAAACATCGATGATTTCCTATATTACCATAGTTGGCATAGTGCAAGGAGTGTCTCAAGACTCCTATTTTTTTCAAAAAATGCTAAAGCTTAAAATATAAACTCTACATAATTTATTTCACCACAAAAGCCAAAACATTATCTATTACAGACCCTTATACATGACATAAATACCTTATATTTCTAGAAGAGGGTTTGTTTTGGATTTGATCTAAGTGCTTCCTGGTATATTTCTTATTATTATACTTATGTTATTCCCAAGTGCAATATCCAAGTCTATCACATTGGTTCACACCTCCTTATTCCAAAATTTTAAAAAATTATCCCCCAAGTCTATTAATTCATTAATGCTTATTATTAAAATATCAAAAGATCATAATATATGTCAGTAATAAACATATATACATTCTTAAATATCTTATTTGAGAATAGTTGTCTAGAGGAGGGTCATGACATGCAATATGACATATATGACTAGAGTGCTTGACATGAAGCTCATGTTGTAGTTTATATAATTGTACCATGGTAAGAAATCTAATGTAAAAATGAATGAATGCAATTGTGTCACCATATTACGTTAGGTCTTGCCATGTTAATCCATAGGTGTACATATTTTATTACTTCTTTAGACACAATCAATGAGGAAGGCTCTATATTTTCTCTATCAATGTTAATAACTAGATGATACAATTTGATAATAACTAGAGCTATGTGAAATGGTCATAAAATGACATTTGAAAATTTAACACAAAACACAACGATGCATTAAACAAAGAGACTATGATTCCATTGATATTAATAAAAATATGTTACAAGAGGGACATGATTCCCTTTATCCTATTTTCTTCCTAACAATGTTACTATCAATTTGATGCCTTCTTCGGTCTTCCCTCAGTGTAGGTGGGCTTCTTTTTATGTGGGCCACCGTCATGTTGTTGTTTGTTTGATGTTGCTTTCCCTCTTCATATTTGCTACATAACCTGTGATTAACCTGCAAAAGGGTATTAGTATGATGGGGGGCTTACCTTAGTAAGACCCCATATTTATGAAGATGAAATGACCATAAAAATAGAACAAAACATGAAATAAACTATGCATAAGGTAATAATAATATGAAATAGAGCTCACCACCCAAATTTGGAGTTATTTGGGACCTATAGACCCAATTTTCCAGCCAGGGGGTGAACTGAGGCCGGATTCGCGGGGCAAGGGGTGACCTGAGCTGTGATTCCTCTTCTACAAAATCCTTCTAGTGGATCAACTCCTAGGAAGCCTCTATGTATCATTGAAATTTGACTGTGTGCGCTTGGAAATGACTGTTTAATATTGGCTTTCCATTTCAACAGAGTAAATGTGCTTTGTTGAATTTGTGAATCAGGATTAATTAGGGGTTTGGGACCCATTATTTATAGGCAAAGGTAAGGTGCAAGGGGGGTTAGATAGACTAAACCTAGGTTTGATTATAACTAAGGTTAGATTAAGAAATGCAATGTGGCAACATCACATTCCTTATGAGAAATATCTCATCCTCACATATGTGTGAGGATGGATTAGGGCTAATCCTAATTAGGAGGTTCTTAAGTCAATTTAGGACATGATTAAAGAAATATCTCAACAAACCCTAATTTCACACATGTGGAAGGATGTAATTAGTGCTAATAAATATTAAGGGTTATTTTAATCAAATTTACCCTAAAAAGGTGATTAAGTGAAGTCAACATTAAATTAGATTTTAGGTGTTGACTTATTAATTGTTTTGGTCAACTAATACCTCGTGGGGGCCTCAATTTCATGCGAATAGACCGTCAAATGATATCCCAATGCATCGGATGTGATTTGGAAGGCTCATGAGTGTTTAGAACCTAAAATTCAATGGAGTGATACATGAAAGTCTACATATTACTATGGCAAATTATGGCAATCTATGTATTACTATGCATGACTACACCTGACTACACATGACCATGATAGCCTACAATAGCCTAAGGATGTCTGGAATCACCTATGGATACGTAGAAGTAGCAATTTACAACTTTTGGGTGTCTACATTTACCCCTTTTTATACTATAATATGTAGAACACAATTTAATACAAAAATGTGAAGGGTTTGTGCAGAAGGAAAAGGGATAAGAAGGGGAATAAAATCCAATCAAAGGGTATGTAGCTGCTCGAAGTGTGACCATACCAATTAATAGGGTATCCAAGGAAAAGAAGAGAAATAATAGAATCTAATCAAAGGTTTGTAGCCGCTTAAAGTGTGACCATACAACATCAACTTGATGTCCATAGGGGAAGGAGGAAAGAAAGAAGAAAAAGAGGAAAGAGAAAAAAAATGTTGGTAAATGAAAATGAATGATTGTGAATGCAATACTATGATTTTTCTGAGTCCTTATGACATTTACGATGCCATGCCAGTTGCTTGAGAACAACTTTTGACTGCTTTCCTTTTACGACCAGATCAGTGTGGTCCAAAGGTATGTTTAGGACAAAAGCCTAACTAAATATTTGTTGTTGATTGATTGATGGGAACATGGTGACAAGTGTCAAACCATTTGAACTAAGTTGACATTTAGCTTTTTCAAACATGTCATTCATGATGTTCCATGAATGCCAGAAAATAATACTCTAAATGTTGCGCCAGGATCATGCCAAACGTATAATCTGTTATGTACTCGACGTACAAGAATGCTAGATTTACTTCTCCATTATCACACATAACTCTCCTGATGTAACCCATGTCTGATTGTGATTGAGATTATTTCGTATGATAATATTTAGTAAAAAAATTTGTAGACAAATGCGCTAACCATGCTTTTGGATTTTTGATGTTGTGGTTGCATGCAAAGCTAACTTTGGATATGAATACCCCCTCAAATGAGGAATCAGTAATGAGGCAAATGGAATGCGGTGATTTGATGATGCAGCGATTGATAAAAATACCAATGCATGATGATTATGATTGCAAATAAATTTAAAATACAAGTTTGGTTTGTTCCTAGGGTTTTAGGGGACAAATGTCTACTTTCCTAGGGTTTTAGGTGTATTTTGAGGTGTTTTAGTTGAATTCACCACTCGAGAGGTGATTTTGACCTAAATCGCCACTCGGGGGACAAATTGGGTTGCGGTTCACCCCTTGGGGGGTGAATTGGTGGATAAGGTATTTTTAAGCCCTAATTTGCATGTGGGTGGCTCATTTTGACGATGCACGATGGTGGAAAGTGACTTGTGAGGGCATTCGATGGCATGAGAGGAGCGTGGGTGACGACTTCGAGAGCAATGATGATGAGGGGATGTAAGGTGGCTGGCAGCAGGTGCGAGGACCCACTGGTAACTGTCCTTTTACCTTGTTTTGTTTTTTTTTTTTTCCAAAAAAAATGTGAATGAGGGGAAGGTTTTCATCCCGATTTAAAAAATTTTGCAATTTTTAATTTAAATTTAAACACAAAGTGACAAACAAGCCAAATGGGTATCCAAAAGTGCGATCTATTTCTGAATTAGACTTGTATTGACACTGATTTGACCGGGTGAAGGGTAGAGTAGGTGTAAGGTTTGACCGTCAGATTTTGGAAGTAACGGTGTACTGACATTGATATATTTTTGCATTTTGTCTGCTAAAGTGGGAAATGGGTATCCTATTTTGTGACTGTTGTATTTTTTTTACTTTGTTTGATGTGATTATAGAATTTGTCACTTTTAGGAGTAATTTATCAAACCTAGATTGTTAGATTTGACATGTTAGGGGTAAAATTTTGGAAAACCGATGAAAATTTCACCGTAGAAGGGCAAAATGGGTGTCCAAAAATGTTGTTTGTTTTGATGAATGACTGTATTTGGCTTATCTTTGATTTACGTGCCAAGGTGTAGATTAATGTTAAACTAAAAATGAGCTATAGGGAGCCAGATTTATACTGTACTCAACATCTATTTGAACTTTCATCACTAAGTGGGTAAATGGGTATCCAAAAATATGACTATTATTTTTTAATTATGTCTTCTGATGTGTGTTCAATTTTGGTGTATGTATGACAAATTTGATTTTTAGATCTATGTAGATTGGTATGTTGTTTTTTAATTTTGTCGACACATTTACCAATAAGTGAGCAAATGGATATCCAAAAATGATATTTGTTTTTATAGATGTTGGTGTTTGGCTTATATTTGATTTACGTGTCAATTAATAGGTAGTTGTAAATTTGAACTAGGTTGTTGGGAGTCCAAATGATGTTCTTTGTCATGTCAATTTGAAAATTTGACATGAAATGTTAAAATGGGTGTCCAAATGTGTGACTGTTATGTCGATGTTTATTGTCGTGTGTTTTGTGCATTGTCTAACATCGAAGTGTGTGTTAAATTAAATTTCTTTAATTTGCAAATTTTGATTGATGCAGTTTGATTTGATTGTATTGTTATGTGAGTTACTGATGCGTGGTTTGTTGTGTTTTGGACAGGTGAAGATGCTTGAGCCCCATCATCGGGTGAGGAAATTCAAGGAGGATTTTGAGGAATTAATGAAGACTAAGGACGAGTTATAGTGGTTGGATGACATACATTTTTGGGGTGTGTGGGAATGTAAGATTATCCACACTAATAGAGCATATGTGTCTGCACTATGTGAGTGGTGGGATGCAGACAGGAACACTTTTCATTTTCCCACTAGGGAAATGACTGTGACTTTGGAATATGTATATCATATTTACCGATTGTTGATTGAGGGAGTACCTGTGAGGGCCACCGCAGCTGAGAGCAAGGATGTTGTGTTGGAGAGATTCTTTGGGGTAGCATAGAGAGAAATTGATATCTCTAAGATATATTATGAGTAGCTATGGGTAAATAATAGAATATCAGAGTGAGTGTGTAGATATGATGATGATCTTGACATACGCTCTACCTGATAGTTCCAGGGTGTTGTTTACCTGGAACATGTTGGATATAGTGAGTGATCTGGTGGAGAGGAAAGTTGTGTTTGCATGGGCACCTGCACTATTGGCCCAAATGTATCATGAGTTATATGATGTTGTTCGGGGTAGGAGGACAGGACTAAGTGTGATTCCCTTGCTTCAGGTATGGGCATGGGAGCACATATCTATTGAGAGGCCATATTTGTTGCCTAACCCTATACATGTGGAGGGCAAAGAGTATTTTCCCTATGCTCTTATATGGAGTACAAAGGTGGAGTAGGGCATTAAGAGGCCGCATGAGGGTGACCCGCTATTTTGGAGGGGTAAGTTTGAGGATGCTACTCCTGAGGACATCATATGGAGACCCTGGTTGGGTGGAGTGCATTGGGATGAGCATGATGAGTAGCTATGAGCCATCAAATAGGGTAGATGGTTGGTGGAAAGCTATACTCGGTAGACTGAGTACTTTCAGTTTGACTGAGTGAGGAGGCAGTTTGGTTTGTAGCAGGATGTTCCTAGGACTCCTGTAACTTACTTTAGGCGATGGGAGATAGAGGAGAGTGGCCTGTAGTGCCACCATGGGTTGGAGAGAGGGATCCTCATATGGATATCTTGACTATATGGGATTCTAGGATGACTTCAACGTTTAATGCATGGTGGGCTTGGTAGATTTGGATTCTTGGAAGAGGCATGATTGATCGATGGATGGTGCCTAATGTTAGGGTATCTCCATCAGAGGTGAGGATGGGTAGGAGAGCTCAGGTCGAGGATATGGTTGGTGATGTAGATGATATTTCTCTACGGTGCTCACGACACTGCTTGGGTGGTGGAGTGAGTACCCAAGACATGAGGGTGGAGGAGGTGCATGTGGATGTAGATGCTGGTATGGGACAGGCTATTGGGGCCAAGGTAGAGGGAGGTGTTGGTACTATTGTGGGTGATTTGGATGACACCATTGACATTGGTGTATTTGTGGATGCAGCACAACATATTCTTATTGATATCCCCATAAGGGGGATGCAGTGAATGATGCACGGGCGCTACGGGATAGAGTTCATCAATTGGAGGTTGAGATGGAGAAGCTAAGGGATAATATGGTCAGGTAGGGGACTGAGATAGAGTATTTTAGGGTCATGGTGGTGAGGCAGGCTCAAGCAATTATGAGTCTAACTGGTCAGCTAGGCGTGGAGACTACCAATAATTTATTATGTGAGACTACTCTATTGGTGTGCAGGATTCCTCTCCCTAACTATACACAGGTGGTTTCATAGTCTAGGACACAATCACGAGTGCAAGAACCCTCTCATCATAGTTATAATAGTGTTGCTCTGGTGGTAGAGGTTGGTGCTATAGTTGAGGTGCAGGATCTGCCTACTATGGAGTAGCCTATGGTAGATCCAGTTCTAGAGGTTGTTGCAGAGTCGAGCCAGGTGGCAGAGAGGTGAGCGAGCTAGGAGGAGTGTGGGGAGACTCATGGTGATAGTTAGGAGTTATATCTTTGATTATAGCCTGGGGTAATTTTGGATGTTATATGTGAGGGGCATGGTCCCAAGTTGTAGCCTTTGGGTATTTTTTGGATGATGATATATATATACCTTGATTTCATTTGTTATACATACATGTGTTGTTTTTATGGTTTGAAATGTATTGTGTTTATTTTTGCATAGATAGCACAATATATTTCGTAGGTATGTATGATTAGTAGATACATATGTGTGAATGGTTTAGATCTATTATCGTTCTTTCATATGAATGAATTGTGGAATAGTATGCATGATTATGTTTCGAATGTTCTGTGATGTGATATCGAATGTGATGTTGTTGTATATTTATGTACATAGAATAAATGCAATGTTATAATTTTATTTTGGAATATGTGTAGCATGAATGCATAATGTAATTTGATTTCATGAATGTATGTAAGAAAAATGCATAACTATAAGGTGTAGCAAATATATATGACATAGATGCATGGGTGCATGTATGGAATTACTGAAATATGCCAAGGAAGCACTTGTATCATGGCATTTATTTGTATGGATGTGATCCATTCCATGATTTCATGTATTGCGAATAATTTAAGGCATGTGTAATGGTTTTGACTAACATAGTTATGACAATCAAATCTCAAACCCTTAGCTATACAAGTTTTGTGGCAACTTATAACATAAGCAGGCTGGTTCAAAGTCTGTATTGGAACTATGTGTGTGAATTTGTAAGATTCATATATCCATTTTGAGGGAGGTAGGATTAACCTGTTATAGACGTTACCAGACTAGCTAGCTCATCCATCCACAATAGTGATCTCTACAAAAGCAAGATGCTAATGTGAGAGATGTGTTGTCACCTGTAAGACTATTCCAATGGTAGGCAGGCTCTTGGAGCCTATTGCTAGCGATGGGAATCGTCCCATGGTGTCATTTTGAACCTAAGGACCAAAGGTAATAAGCATAACATGGGTGATATAAAGAGGTGTTTCCTTTTGTTTTCTGCCCCTGTTCTAGTGTTAACCTATCTGATCATGGTAGTGCTCTTTTCGTTTCTTTTATTTTATTCTTATTTTTTTCTTTTTTTTATGGTGCTCTTTTTGTATGGGCGATGAAGTTTATTTTCTACCCAATAATTTATTTTTGCTTATGCTTAATCCCTTTGTTTATCCCCAGGTCTTATTTTGACCATGCAGGCGATAGGACGAGCAGGGGATACCGTTCACTAGATGGCAATATCTACTCAAGATGTCCTCTTTCCTAGGCTCAAAATTGTTAATGTGTAACCTGTTGTGAGCGATCCATGAGAGAAGTTGAACCAGCCTAAATGACCATAAGAAGAATTTACAAGACTCAGTAGCTATGGGTGACACTTGATTGCTTAAACTACAGAGTAGTCAAAATTAAACATGACACCTATGTATACCCTAATCCTGAAATGGGGGAATGGACATCCAGGTGGTGATGCTAACAAATGCATGTATTATTCCTTCTAAGGTACATTTTAGGGGAGAATGTACAAACATGAATTAAAATTTTAACTATAAAGCATATGAATATGTGCAATGGATGTAAATGTAAATGATGCAAGTGGAGGAATGCGATATTTACAAGAGGAAAGTTACGCTATGTAGAAGGAGAATTTTAGAAGAACCTATTTACAGATGAGTAAAGTGTGTAATGATGACAAAAAGTGCGATGCTAGGATCATGGTTGCCCCAGCATGTGGGGTGTGTGTGTGTAGTAGATGTATAAGTTATGAGTTGTATAAGTGTATGTAATAGTCACCAAAAATAAGGAAGATGTGATAGTGGCATGTACAGGTGGAAGAAGTGAGAAGAAATAGGCTTTAGTAACCAGTAAAGAAAAGGGGATCACTAAAACCCAACAAATATAGGAGAGAAGAAATGAATCAATGTATGTAAGAAGTATAAGAATGAGATAGGAGAAGAAGAGTAACTAAAAATATTGTCGGGAAAAATAGTGTGGGTCCAGTTGGGAGTAGGATGGTGAAGTGATGATGCATCTTGGGTTGCGGTTGCTACTGTAATTGGACATGTTGTGTATGTAACGGGTGGGCCTTGTTAGGGAGCTACGAGGTGGCAAGGTCCTAGGAGTGGTGCGGCGCAGAGGACTGATAAGCTTTCTAAACATAAAAGAATGCTCTGGTAATGGGATACACTCATCGTGCAACATGTTGTGCACTAGGGTTTTGAATTATCTGCACTCTTCGATATCATGGCCTAGCTAGTGATGGTAAATGCAAAATTGATTCTCATTGTAGTTGCACGGTTTAGGATGAGAGGGATCAATAGGTCGAATATCGGGTAGGTCAATAAAGCCCTAATGCATGAGATGATTTTGGAAAATGGTGTGTGTGGAATAGGCATAGGATAGATGTATGGGTTTTCTAGAGGTGAGCGAGGCCTAGGTGAAGGATGATCTAGTAATGGAGGCATGGTTATGGGTTCTAGCATGGGTCAAGTACAGGATCGGGTAAGGGGTCTATGTGGTGGTGAGGATGGATGGGTCATGGGAGACTACCGTGGGTGAACATGGCAATGATAGTGGCTCATCTACAATTCCAAAGCTTTGATATGGGATATTGTAGACACCAAAACAGCACCAATCCGATTACGTGACAGTGCTTTGGTTATGTCCCGTTTGCTTTCTTCTGGTCGTCCGCCTTCGACACCTTTCTTTTGTTTTATGTATTGTCCAGACAGAAGTTGGTCATTTTTTAAGGCAATCTTCCTATGAAGTTTGTTGCCAAAGTCAGAAGAAAGCTTAAGGCTTGGGTGTCATGATTTTGCGACATCACGAAATCGTGACACACCAAGGCCAAAAGAAAGCCTAAGGCTTGGGTGTCACGATTTCACGACGTCGCAAAATTGTGACATGCCAAAGCCAAAATAAAGCCTAAGGCTTGGGTGTCATGATTTTGCGACGTCACGAAATCGTGACACACCAAGGCCAAAAGGAAGCCTAAGGCCTGGGTGTCGCGATATCGTGACGTCGTGATATTGCGACATGCCAAGGCCAAAAGGAAGCCTAAGGCCTAGGTGTCGTGATATCGTGACGTCGCAATATCATGACACACCAGGGCCAAAAGGAAGCCTTTGGCTTGGGTGTCGTGATATCGGACGTCACAATATCATGACATGCCAAGGCAAAAAGGAAGCCTAAGGCCTGGGTGTCACGAAATCACGATGTCACGATATCGCGACATCGCGATATCATGATAGATTCTCGTATTTGCGCCTGGGCAAACATTAACCAATAAAGGCGGACTTTAAATCAATTAAAAGTGGACATAAAACAGATAAACGTGGACATCAAACAGATAAACGTGGACATTAAACAAATAAGCATTAAACATTTGAAGGTGGACTTTAAACAACTGGAAGTGGAAGTCAGTCAAGTGCGTGGGCCATTAGAGGACTATCACAGAGGCATTCATGAAAGCCCGAGTCATGGAGGACTTTCCTCTCTCGTGGGAAGACATGACCGCCACATGGCACCTATGACCAACACATGGCGCTTATGCACGCCTATCCAAAGAGACCCCCTGGGTCTATAAAATGGTGGACTTTTCCACCCAAAAAAAAAAATTAAAAAACGGTTGGAAGCAGCGAAGCCCTACCAGTTTACCGCCAGAGGTTTTAAGCCTCGATTCACGTCATCCGCATCCATGATTTCTTCTGCAAGGGAGGTCATCGGGCGCTTATGGAAAACATGAATCCGGATCCATGGATCCATCCATTCGTCGACCAAGCTCAGTGTTCTATTTGTATTTCTTTTGCATAATAATAATATCGAGATTTTATGCGTTATGATTTCGGTTTTATTTTAGTTCATTTTATTTTATTTTTGCAGTCTGTTTAATCAATCTGTATATGCATCTCTCATTAATTGCAGAAAATAAACGTTTCTTATTTTATTTTATTTTTTGCAATCCGTTGTTTTAATCAATCTGTATATGCATCTTTCATTAATTGCAAAAAATAAACGTTCCTTATTTGCAGCAGGTGCTACTAACATCTTTGCTGTTTCTTTGATCGCAGGAGGAGCAGCAAAGGTTAAAAACTCATCAACACCAGCGACGGCAACGTTTTGGCCCGCCCATTTCAAATGTGGGCACGCGGAAGGAAGACTACTAGAAATGATTGTAACCAGGACATGCTAATCCTCCTAGCCCGTAAAGGGGACAAAGATGGAATGTAACCGAAACCGAAATCATATTAATAAAAAAAAAAGGGCTGTGCTCCTGTTTTTCATTATACGTTTGGTTTTGATTTGATTACAGTCATTTTATTTCATGCATCGAGTTAGTTTTGTTTACATTATATCCTAGTACTATTTTTCTTTTGGAATCTCATGCTTTCAGATATTAGATGTTGTATCTCATGGTGTGGTGGCGATGGTATTGGGGAATGGGACGATCGATATTCCAATGTGAATGGAATGACTCGACATATTGTAGAAAATGGGTGTGGCTGGGATGACAAAACAGTGAAGTGAAATGACTATGGTGATTGCAAGTATTGCTGGAATGGTATACCTCACAATGGCAAAGGTGGTTTCTTGAGGATTGGTGGCATAGGTGTAGCTTGGGCCATGTGGGATTGCAAAGCCTTGGTGTAGGTAGACTCGCCATTGGGAAGTAAAGCGGGTAGAAATACAGGGTGAGGTGGATAAGGTGTATACTCCTTATTAGGTGGGTGGTAGGATCCTATGGGATGATGGGGGTGATTTTTAGGTGAATAACGATGTCTAAAATTATCAAACAGATGGGAGGGTGATCCCTATTCTTGGATTTGGGTGGATTCCTCTTTATCATCAAAAGAGGACATGGTGATTTGGCTGTCACCAAAGTGTGGTAAATAGGATAAACCTCACTGGTGAGGGGAATGGTGTCAAGGTGAGATATGATGACCTGAATAGGATGAATGCGAGGAGAACCTAGTATGCAGGGCGGTTTGTGGTCGGTCGATATTGGCCAGTGTAATGGGTTTTTGTTGTGGCTACGGATGGTCATGCATGGTGGTAGGTCAGGCTGTTGTAGAGTTATCCTACTGATGATGTGAGTCCTGCAAAAGGAAAAACAAATACCTCGAGCATAAAAATGGTAGAAAGGTGAAACGTACATGTATAGAGAAATAATAGAGCAAAAATAACAGATTCACATAGTGATGTGTTTAGTGATTTACTTCTAATACTATGTGATACTCCTGATGGTGACTGTGTTTATGCATCATGCATTGAATGTACGAAGGTGCAATATGTTGATGGGTTCAGGATTGTTAAGGCCTTCAATATTGGCTAGATGATATGCTCCTGAATCATATTTGTGTGTGATAATAAATGGGCCCAACCAGTTTAGGGTAAATTTATCATGCTGCTAGCGAGGTTGACTTGTGATTTGTTGGTTCTCTTTGAGAACCAAGTCACCAATATTAAACTCACGTTGATGTACCTTACTATTGTAGGCATGATGAAGGTGATCTTGATATACTCATGTGTGCTCGATGGCATGGATGTGATGTTCATCAAGGAGTGTTAGTTGATCTAGGTGATTTTGGTGAGCAGTGTCATCATAAATGAAATCTATCATAGATATCCATAAAGAGGGTATCTCAAGCTTAAGGGGCATGATAGATTTTGTCCCATAGACAACTGAAAAATGTGTTACCCTAGTAGGAGTATGAATGCTGGTATGATATGCCCATGGGGCTAGGGACATTTGATTATGTCAATCTCGATGAGACTCTTCTACAGTTTTACAAAGAATAGAACAAGTGGTTTTGTTTGTGGCTTCTACCTGGCCATTTCCTTGAGGGTAATATGAGGTCAAAAAGCTATGGTGTATGTGAAATTTGTCACATAGGGCTTGAATAGTATTGTTTTTAAAATATTTCCCATTATCTAAAATAATTTTGGAGGGAATTCCAAAGTGGCATATGATATGCTCCATGATGAATGCTACAATTTTGGCTCCTGTAGTTTGGACCAGTGGGATGGCTTCAACCCACTTTGTAAAATATTATATTTTTGTGATGATAAATTTATGATTGCTAAAGGATGCAAGTGTAATTTGTCCAATTATATCCAAACCCCATTGGGATAAGGGCCACATGGACTGGATTGGTTGAAGTGCTTGGGATGGTAAATGTGTTAGGTTGGCATGTTGTTGGTATTTGATGTAATTTTTGACATACTCGCAGTAGTCTTGCTCCATTTTGTGCCAATAGTAGCCCATACGAAGGATGTTTTTGGTAATCGACATGCCACTAAAATGGCCACCACAAGTACCATCATGGGTTTCTTGTACAATATGTTGTGATTCTTGCGGTTCTAGGCAACGCAAGAGTATGTCATCATAGCTACGACGATAAAGGATGTCCCCCAGCAATGTGTAGCAGATCGCTCTTTGTTTAAAATTTTTGTGTTGGGCATGGGACAAATCACATGGTAGGAAACCTAGTTTTATGTACTCTAATCTGTGAGAACCATGGGTCATGAGGTTTAGTGTTTACCACACATACACCACCATCGTCTATAGGTGGCTTGGGTGATATAGCAGATTGTGTAAGTGTATTAATGGATATATATGTTGTGTTAAACATTGGGTTTTATGCGATGAGGGACACTAAGGAGGCCATAGAGTCTAAAAAATGGTTTTATGATCATGGAGCAGCTTTGAGGTAATACCATTCAAATTGGGATAGGAGTTGTTGGGTGATTTTCCTCTATTTTTGGATAATTGGGCAATTGCATAGCCAGAGTTCCTATACTTGATTGACTATCAAAAGTGAATCACCTATGATGTGGAGGTGTTTGATGTGCATAGAGTGTGCTTGTTTTAGTCTTAGTATTAGGGCTTTGTATTTTGTGTTGTTATTGGTACTAGGGAAATCAAGTTTGAATGAGAATAGGAGTGGTTCTCCTTTAGGTGTAAAGAAGACAATGCCTACACCCATAGCATGGAGACATTTGGAACCATCAAAGAACATGGTAAGGTCAGCCATGAATTCTGGTTTGATGTATTCCTCATGTTTGGTTATGTGGAATATGGAATCATTGAGGAGTTGAATGAGTAGGGGTTGATTTTCAATCAACGAAGCTTCAGCCAGTTGGTCGATGATGACTTGTACTTTGATAGACTTTTGATATATGAATTCTAAGTCAAACTCGGTTAGGATCATGATCCATTTGGCTATGCATGAATTGTGATAACTCTTGTTCATAATGTACCGAAGGGGATTATCTTGGGAGATGAGCCTGTATCTGTATCTTGTTTCGTAACTAACTAGTGTGTGAATAATGTAGTAGATAGCCTGATCTTTGTCGAGAGCATTCTTTTGAGCTAGGAGTGTACCTAGCGTAAGTTCTATGGTTGAGATGTATATATTCAGTGGTAATTGTGGGTGCGATGGTGACATGACCAACGGTGATGTAAGGTAAGTTTTGATAGCGTCGAATGTGGCTTGACAGTTATCATCCCATTTGAAGTGTACTTTTTGTAGGAGATGATTGAATGGTTAGCATTTTTCTGATAATTTTGCTATAAATCTATGAATAAGGTAATCTTACCCTGGAGGCTGCACAATTTCTTTAGGATGGTATGAGGAGGCATCTCGATGATGGATTTCACCTTACTAGGATCTACTTCAATGCCTCATTGGAAGACAATGAATCCTAGTATTTTTATTGATGTAACACGAAACACGCACTTCTTAGGATTGAGGCGCACGTTATGTTCTATTAGTCAATCAAAAATCTTATGAAGATCTTCGAGATGGTTAGCACGTTCCTTGGATTTAGCGATAAGATCATCTACATAATCCTCAACATTCTTTTGCATTAAATAATGAAATATGTAGGTCATGGCTCATTGATAGGTTGCCCCAACATTTTTGAGGCCAAAGGGCATGATATTGTAGCAAAATGTCCCCTAGGGTGTTGTGAAGGAAGTTTTGTGTTGATCAGCTGGGTTGATCTTGATTTGATTATATCCTAAAAATATGTCCATGAGAGAAATCATTTTGTGACCTGCAATGGAGTCAAAAAGGGAGTCAATATTGGGTAAAGGGAAGTTTTCTTTGGGACAAACTTTGTTTAGGTCATGAAAATCTATACAAACACGAATGTCACCGGATGGTTTGGGGATAGGGACCATGCTAGATACCCACTCGGGATAGTCAATGGGTACTATGAAATCAACATCTAGGAGCTTTTGGAGATAGGATTTTACTATCAATGTGATAGTTGGATGCATATGTCATAGCTTCTATCTTACTGGTTTGGAATTGGAATCTAGTATAATATTATGCACTACTACGACAGGGTCAAGTCTCGGCATGTCTTTGTAAGACAATGCCAACACTTTTATATACTTGTGCAGGAAGTTCATGAAGGCGATGTGTTCCTCAGGTGAGAAGCTAACGGCTAATTTTAGGATGTGTGTATTTTATATATCGCCATTGATGTCTACATCGATAGTATCCTCAATGAGCATGCGAGATCCGTTACACAATTTTTCAGGGACAGGAATGATATTGAAGTTGTCAATGGCCTCACTGAGCTCGTACTCATCGTTTATGTAAATGCTCATGTGATGGACTTGAGGGGTTTGGGATGACATGGATGATTAAGGGGTATTTGTTACCTGTAAGACATGACAAGAGAGAAGAAAGTCTCCAGGTGCTAGTATATGTGAGATGTGTGCAAGATCGATAAAGTTTGGGTTTGGGGTATCATCTTGAATATGCTGATAGCTATAACTGATGGGAGAATGTAAGTCTACCTCAACCATGTTAATATATTTTGTAGGTGAAGTAGGTGGGGTAGAGTCCAATGAGGGATATTGGATAGGTTGTGCACATCCTAAGAGACTCAAGGTAAATCGTAGGATGACTGGAGGTGAACGAGGATGAGAGGCTACTCTCTGTAGCTATCTATGTATAGGCAGGAATACAGGCAAGCGTATCAGTGGTGAGTCAGGTAGGACTAGGTCCAGCTCTATTAGTGGTGGATCAGGTGGGAGTGTGTCTGGATCTATTGGTGGTGTAGCTAGGGATAAGGTAGCAAAGTGTCCTCCCAATCTATTCATATCACAAAACAAGGAGGTATCGAGCGTAGGAGGTTCTTAGAAGAAGTCATAGGGGACTATGATGGTTGATGTGGGTGGTGGTGTATCTTCTAACATGTCCATATTAATATACTCTTCCAAGGTGTGTGTTGGATGTGGAGGAGGATGTAAAGAGAGATCTTAGATCTCATATTCTAATGTATAGATGACGTTTGGGCAATAAATTAGGCCAATTTTATCGATGGGTGATTGAACACGAGGATTAATGGGTGTACGTATCCCTTGCTCATAACATCCTAACCTGAACCCATACCAATGAAATCACTATAGATAGCACAAGGAAAATTGAGGGTTGGCTAGGTGTGTAATTGCATCACCAGAGCTAGATTATGGTGGTGAAGAAGTTGGTGAGGGGATCGAAGAGTCTACTCCCACATACACAAAGTTGGTGTGGTTTTTAGGACTTCCTAACTATATGACGATTCCAATAGTCAACACCAAGGCTAAGGGATGGTCAAAATCTTAGGTAGATTGGATAGGGGTGTCACATACATAGGCATCACATATGTTATAGTCTCCTAAGCCATTGTTTGTCATGAATATGGATATGTGTGGTGTGGCACGCTCTAGCGATTGGGGTGGCGTATCTGAATCAGATGAGGAAAGAGAAAGTTGGGATTCCCTAATGGTGGTAGTTTAAGGGTGTGGAGGTTCATCTGAGTAAGGTTTTGGTTGTTTGGGTTCATGATGTTTGGTTGTTGTGGCTTGAATAGGTTGTTATTCTGCGTAGGGGATGGCATCAATTTAGGTGCAGGGATGCGTGGAGATGTGAATGTCTTAGGTTTTGTTTGGAAGGGAATATGAGGTATTTGCGATGTATGAAGGATAAGGGATTTCATGTGCAAGGGTGGAGGAGGTAATGTAGTTGGTTGTGTGATGGGTGGCAATGGTGGTTGCGACACCACGGGTGGAAATTATAATGGTAGAGGTTGCGAGGATTATGGAGGCTACAAGAGCAACGGTGAGGAAGGTATGGTATCAATTTTAGGTCCCCCAAAAGATGATTCTAATGGTGTAGATATTGAGGCTTGTGTTTTTTATTAACACTAGGATGTTGAGATGGAAATTTGGAAGGATACCGATGCTCCTATTGACTGGTAATAGGATACAGGGAACAGTTGGGAGGATTATAATGAAGGCACAGGGGGAAGGTCTATGACATTACAAAACTTAAAGGGGTATCCATAGGTTGGGACACAGTGAACAAGTCCATTGTGGATGTACTTGAGGTAATGGTGCAATATGGATGGGACACACTACATGTCTCTAATCCAAGGATGACCGAGGAGAATATTGTATTGCATTTCTCCTTGGATGATGTGAAAGAGGATGGGGATTGTACGGCTGCCTACGTGAATGGGCAGAACTATGGATCCTATGGTAGGTCTTATGGAACCATCGAAAGTATGCAGGTCTAGGGAATGTGTGGTGAAATGGGTTGTAGGGATGTGTAGGTGATGTTGGGATGTTGTGTATATGATGTTGATGGATGATCCCATGTGAACGAGTACCCACTTATAGGTAATATCAATGATATTAGCTTGTATGTGAAGGGGAGTATCGACTCCTTCACCAACGAGTTTCATTATCTCGTGGTCATGGAAAATAATTGAATGTTGAAGGCATCATGGAATGTTCCCTATGAAATTGACAAAATCATATGTTATTTGTTATTAAAAAATAAATTCAAAATATTTTTACGATAAATTTATAATCATGGTATTATATTGAACTCAATGCATCCAGATTTATGAATTCATTTAAATAATGTTATACATGTAAATGCCTCAATGATTATAAAATAAGGATTAATAAAAATTAATATGGATATCATATAATTACAATCTCTAACTTATAATTCTATTCCTCATGAAAAAAATACAAACATACATAATCTAATCAACTCAATAACAAGAGAATCTATAATTTATGTGAGCTCAAACATGCCTTCTATAATTTTTAAGATAACCTATTAGATCAAGATAATAAAGCTAACTTGAAATCTAATTGGTCTAATTTTTCAATTTGTTTTAGTTTCAAATGTTCAATTAGTCTTGGTCTTAAACTCAATTGCTAATAATTAGTAATTCAAATCCAAAATCAGGTCATAGCCTCAAATGCATGTTGGAAATCTCTTAGGCTTTAATTTTTTTTAATTTTTTGTTCAAATAATGCTCTTTAATATCATACATATATTAAAGAGCACCAAATCCCATTCTAGTGTCTATCATTCTAAACTAGTGTTTTGTATGTAAGCTTCTTTATAGTTTTGAATACCCTTATTTATAAAACTATTGTGCACCATTAACTACCCTTGGGTAATTTAATGGGGGTGATTACCATTTATGAGATAGTTATTTTTGAGTTGTCCATCTATCTCTCAAAAATACTCAATGACTATCTCACCAAAGGACATCTCCAATAATAATTCTCCCTCATTCCTTTGGATCCCTGTAGACTCTATTTTACTGCATTTAGTTGTTGCTGCTACTATAAACCCTGCATATTTGATACAATAAAAAAAACAAGTGAATAGAGCAATAGATATATAGGAACAAGGCATTCACACTATAGAAAAACAAGGCAATGATACATAAAATAACCATTACATTATATTTGCATTCATACAAAACTAGACTAGAAGAAGCTTTGAGAGAAAATATGGAGAAGTCTATATAAGTAAATGAAGCTTCTCAAATTCATCCTTTCTAAAGCATAAAAAATATTGAGTACATTAAATGACCATCTACAATATATATACACCCTTATTCCCTCATTTATGATGGCATTTGGGATTAAAATATTTCCAACACTCCCCCTTAATAATAATTGTTCCCATCTATGATGCCTAAATTATCTCTTTGATGCACAAAACTTTTCTTTCCCAATGGTTTGGTAAAAATGCCTGCATATTGTTCTTCAAACCTACAATATTCCAAAAGGATTTCTCCATAATTTTTCAACTCCCTAATGAAATGATACCTTGTATCAATATGCTTATTTTTCTTGTGAAAAACTAAATTTTTGGATAGAGCTATTGCAGACTTGTTGTCACAAAAAATTCTTGTTGGTTCTTCTTGCTTGTGTCCCAAATCCTTTAACATCCTTCTCATCCACATTGCTTGACAAGTTGCCCCTGTAGCTGCCACATACTCAACTTTAACTTTAGAAAGAGAAACAATTTGTTATTTTTTCGAAGCCCATGAAACAACTTCTGATCCAAGATGAAAGACATAGCCTGATGTACTCTTCCTATTGCCTACACTACCTACCCAGTAACTATATGTATATCCAATCAGCTTGAACTCATTATTCTTGCTATAAAAAATACCATATTCCTTTGTTCCATTAATGTATCTTAAGATCCTTTTAACTGCTTGCAATTGTGTTGCCTTTGGACTCTCCATAAACCTTGAAATTAGACTCATAGCATACATTATATCAGGCCTTGTGGCTATCAAGTACATCAAATTTCCTACCATGCTCTTGTATAAAGTTATATTTACATTTTTTATCCAATATTCCTTTTTCAGTTTTAGTCCCATAGCTATTGGAGTTGGAGTAGGCTTACAATTTTCCATTTTGAATCTCTTCAAGATATCCATTGCATACTTTGACTATGAAATAAAAATACCATGTTCCATTTGCTGCACTTCTATGCCTAGAAAATACCTTAACAACCCTAAGTCTATCATGTCAAACTCATTTTTCATAGCCTCTTTGAAATCACTAATGAGGAAATCATCATTACCCATAAAAATTAAATCATCTACATACAAAACAACAATTAGAATCTTACCATCAATTGCTTTAATGTAAAGATTGGGTTCACCATCACTTTTACAAAAGCTATTGCTCAAAAGATAAGATTCTATTATGTTGTACCAAGCTCTTGGGGCTTGCTTGAGTCCATAAAGTACCTTTTTCATCCTATATACTTTTTTTCTTGTCCAAGAACTTTATAGCCATGTGGTTGCTCCACATACACTTCCTCTTTCAACAAACCATTTAAAATTGTTGACTTTGCATCCATTTGATATACTTTACATTCATATTGTGTTGCTATTGATAAAACTATCCTCATTTTTTCCATCCTTGCAACTGGAGAAAATGTTTCTTCATAGTCTATTTCATATTGTTGTTTGTATCCCTTAACAACTAGTCTCGCTTTATATCTTTCAATATTTTCTTCAGCATTGCATTTTGTTTTATAGACCCATTTTACACCTATGATATATTTTCCTTGTGAAATACTCACTAATTATCATGTATCATTCTTTTCTATAGCTTCTATTTCTTCATCCATGGCTGCTATCCATTTTTCTTCCTTAATTTCATCTTCAAAATGAATTGGATCATCTACATGTGCATATAAAGCAAAGACGGAATGATGACCTGCATTATTTTCATCTTCATCTTGTTGATAAATATCATTTAAACTTTTGAATTTTTGCCTCCTTAAGCTTACCAAAGTTTGATTTGAAGAGTCACTTGAAATTGGACTATTTGATGGGCCTTTTGATGGTGTTTGATGTGCACTTGAAGGAGTACCAACTTGTATTTGTGATGTTGTCCTAGTACTTGCTGAAGGTGTCACTTGAGGACCACTTTGTTGAGCCTGAATGGGTGTGGGAGGAGTCACAATTGAAGGTGTGTTTATTGTTATTAATTCTTCTTCATCTTCTTGTGGTGAAGCTGCTATAACATTCATTGTTTTCTCCAAAATTCCATCCCATGCTTCCTCTTCTATAAACTGCACATCTCTACTGATTATGATTTTCTTGGTTATTGGATTGAATAATTTATATGCCTTGGACTCTTCACTATATCCCACAAATATGCATATTTCTGCTTTGTTGTCTAATTTCTTTCTCAACTCATCTGGGGCATGTGCATAGGCCACACATCCAAATACTCTCATGTGACAAACACTATGTTTTCTCCCACTTCATGCTTCTTATGGAATCATATTTCTTACACTTTTTGTTGGACATCTATTTATAATATAGAGTGCACATTTTACTTCTATTGCCAAATATTCATTTGGAAAATGCTTTGTTTTCAGCATACTCTTAACCATTTCCATGATTGTTCTATTTTTCCTTTCAGCTACACCATTTTTTTGAGGGTGTACCTAGCTGTAAATTATTTATGGATTCCATGATGCTTGAAAAAACTTAGAAACTCATTTGAAATATACTCACCACCTCTATCTATTCTCAATATATTGATGTAGTATCCACTTTGCTTCTCAACAAAAGCCTTGAATTGACAAAAATACTCAAATACCTCATCCTTATGTCTTAGAAAGTAGACCCATTTTTTTCTTGTGTAGTCATCTATGAATGTCAAGAAGTAATTAATTCCACTAAATGAGGGTGTGCATTTTCCCACACAAATATGAGTGGATGATTTTCAATGGTGCCTTTGCTCTTATAGACTTCCCTGCTGGAAATGAATTTCTATGTTTCTTTCTTAAAATGCATCCTTCACATACTTTTTCTGATCTTTCTATCGGTGGAAAACCCTTTAACATTCCTTTCCTATGCAATAGGTTTAAGGCTCCAAAGTTAAGATATCCAAATCGTAGATGCCACAACCAATTTTCATCCTTTATTTCAGCTTGAAGGATTGTTTGAGTGACTGCTACAATTTTTTCTTCCACTTGTGGGGTCATCAAATCATGTGCTATATTTAGGTAAAATATTATATTGCTTGTCATTTGAACATTTTCTAGAAGTTGATTACTAGAAAATTTATCTAGAATTATGCTTTCCTTGTTTTTGAAGAACACTCTATAGCCCTTTTCAATAAGTTGACCAATGCTCATTAAATTATGTTTTAATCCTGGATTAAAATACACATTTGATATATGCTTCTTATCCCCCTTCTTGGTTAGAATATTGACGTTTCATTTTCCAATGACTGAAAATTTATTTTCATTTCCTAATGTGACATCTGATTTTATATTCTCATCTAGATTTGAAAATAATTCTTTGTTTCTTGACTTATGATTGCTGCAACCTGATTCTAAAAACCATACATCCATTTGGTTCTCTTGCACTACATTACATACTAACAACATACTATCCTAGTTTTAGTTTTTTCTTATGAAATTTGCATTTTATTTGCTAATATCATATTGTTTCTTTCTGCATTCATTTGCATAATGCCCATAATTTTTACAATAATGACTTTGAACATGAGATTTATCATACCTTTTTCCTTGAGATTGGTTCTGTCTCAAATTTTAGCTTGGGTTTTGGCCGTTGCCTCTTCCACTTGAGCTTGATGGGCTGCCTCTTCCTCCTCTAAATGAATTCCTTCCTCTACCTCTAAAATTTGATCTTCCTTTGCCTCTTCCTCTACCAGGACCAATTGTAGCTTGTGTTTTGAAAGCATGCTCCAATGAAGTATTTCCAGACCTACTCAACCGATGTTCATGTGAAACTAGAGATGCATGAAGTTCATCAATAGAATATTGTACCAAATTCTTTGTTTCCTCTATGGCTACCACAAGAGAGTCAAATTTTGTAGGTAAACTTCTTAGAATATTCTCAACTACTCTTCTATCCTCAAGAGTCTCTCCATGAGATCTAATTTGGTTTACAAGCCCAATAACTTGAGTGAAATATAAATCTACTAATTCAGACTCCTTCATATACATTGTCTCAAAATTCCTTCTCAACATTTGTATCTTTGTTATCTTCACCTTGTCTAAACATTGATATGTTATCTACAAAATGTACCATGCTTGTTTGGACTTCATTTATGATTGAATCCTTAGAAAAATACTCTATTCCGCTCCTTGAAATATGTAGAATAGGGCTTTGGAGTCCTTCCTATTTTCCTTCAATGTCTCTTTCTCTTCTTGTGTTAAATTATTGTATGTTGTTGCATCTACAGGTTCTTGAAACCCATTCTCTACAAGATCCCATATATATTGAGAATAAAATAGAGCCTTCATCGTGATTGAACAGTATTCATAGTTCTTACAGTTGAACTAAGGAATTTGGGGATTTTTCAAGCTTGCGCTTGGAATTCTCACTAAAGCTGCCATTGTGAAAAGCCTGTGCTGGATACACTAACTCCTTAAAAATATTTAGTTTTGAAAACCTTTAGTTTTGGAAAAAATTTGACTCTAAAACTCTTGGATTAACAAATAGATCCTTTAAATTTCAACTCAGCTACAAATGGTGGACAACAGCGTATGATCTCTACTTGAAAAATCTTGAGGATAGTCATTGTTGTGATGGAGAAATTAGCCACTAGATACACAAACATGACACGTACACCAAGATCCTAACACTTATGATGTTTAAGAACTAAGTGGATCTAATACCAATTTGTAGACTCTCTATTTTACTACATTTAGATGTTGTTGCTACTATAAACCCTACAAATTTGATACAACAAAAAAAATAAACAAACAGAGTAAGAGATATGCAAGAATAAGGTATCCACACTATAGAAAAACAGGTCAGTGATACATAAAATAACCATTACATTCTATCTACATTTATACAAAACTAGAACATAAGAAGCTTCAAGAGCAAATATGGATAATTCTATATAAGTAAATGAAGCTTCTCGAAGTCATCCTTTTTAGAGCAAAAAAATATTGAGTATATTAAATGACCATCTATTATAGATATACACCCTTATACCTTCATTTATGATGGCATTTGGGATTAAAATATTCCCAACAGTCCTTATGACTATCTTTTGCATGATATCTCTTTCACATGGGTATCTTTATGTCTACTAAAGCATCCCATCACAAGGAATTAGCTAAAATGGAATTCTAAGCCTACTTTATTTTGGAGCACACCTTAAATTTTTATATTTAAAATGTCCATAGCAATCCTAAGAAATTGTCCATTTACAAAAAAAATGTTAGATTTCTAAAATATAAAAAAGGATTAATATTTATTTAACTTACAATTTTAATATATTTTAATTCTATTTTTTAAGATAAATATAATGTTTTTTAATGTTGTTTAAATTGATGTTATAACGTTTTTCCTATTTTTCAAAATAAAATATTAAGTATCATTTAAATTTTCTTGCTTACTTTTATCCAGTAAAGAAATAGAATGAAAAATATTGTTAAGAAATTGTATAAGAACAAGGCTTTGTATAATTGCATCAAAAAAGGTGTTTGATTTTTTTTTTCAAACAATTTATTATAACTCTTTTCTTTTAAACAATTTATTAAATTTTGCATTCACTAGTAATACGATATGTTATTTATATAGTTTTAATTTCTCTTTCAGTCAAAAATAATTTTGAGATTATTTAACATTTTTTATTTTATCGAGAATATGTTGTTGTCTAGCATAAGCGGAAGGAGCTTGCTTCAGCAGAAAATGAGTAATTTTCTTGTTCTTCTATTATTTAGATATTGCTCAAATTGTTTTTTTATTTTATTAATTGTTGATGTTGTTGTTTATTGGGTTTGAACAATATTTTATTCTTTAAAGATAAATTTGGATATGTTTTAGTGATAAATGTTAGCATTAACAAATATAAATATTAAAATTTAAATAATTTTAAATAAATATAAAATTAAATATAATAAATTATTTTGGATCATATCAAGATTTATATGCAGTATATAATCATATAATTATGTGGTCACAATATAACCTTTACATAGCATATCCCCAACATGTGAGGGGAGAGATTTGAACATGGGCCTCTCAATTTCAACTGGGGAGTTTTAACTACCCACTTGCTCTCCAACTCCTCTCCAATTGAAAAAAATATAAAAGAGGACCCAAGCCCTCCAACAGAGGTAATGAGTAGATAGCAAAACTAAGAAATTGCAATAGGAGAATTACATAGCAAACAAAATTTGAAATGTCCACTTGTTTTATATAAGTAAATATGAGAAATATTGTGGGGACCTTTATCGTTATTCTAAAGAAGGCCCACCTAAAAGTACAAACAAAATGTATAACAAATTTTAAAACAAATTTAGCACCCATGAGCTTTATCACTTCTAGCCAAATCAGCAATGTTGGTAAAAAATTCATCATACCAAATGGAGAGGTCTTCAATAGTGATTCCCATGTTGGAAAGATAACCAGCTACTTTATTGGACTCTTTATAAGTGTGTTGTACTAGAAACTCCTGCCATTGTGAAATAATTCTGCATATTTCCTTGATCATAACTCTAGTTTTCCATGATGGTTCTTTGCTATTTTAATGTATTTTATTATATTTAAGGCATCCCCTTCAATAATAATTTTGTTGTCATAGCCTTGAATAAGAGAAACGCCTCTCCATAGGACACAAGTTTCTACAAAATGATTTTTTTGAATCCTTAAGAACTTCATAAAATCCAAGGTGATATGTCCCCTGTAGTCTCTTAGAACTCCCCCTACACTTGCTTTGCCTGGGTTCACTTTGGAAGCACCATCAAAGTTGAATTTCAACCAGCCCTAACGTGGTGGATTACAATGGGAAGTGTTCCTAGGGTTGGATTTTGAGTGCAGACAAATATCATCCATAGGAAATATGCAAATATGAAAACAAATGGAGTTCAAGGGAGTTGGTAGGAATAGGAGGGAAAGGGATAAGGGAGGCATTTTCAATGGCATAGCTTAATATTCTATTAGATACAAAGAAGGTATCCCTTGAAATATATGTAAAGGCTCTACTATTTATTTCCAGCCAGATCTACCACAAATTATGAAGGTAAGACTTCCAAAGAAAGACATATCTAGGATTATGAAAAGGAGAAGACCACTAGTCAAAGAGTTCAGGTAGAGTGAGGGACTTGACCCATTGGATGTTGAAAAGGCTAACCACATTATTTAGCACAAGGCTGGAGAATTCACATTCAATAAAAATGTGTTTTGTAGATTCCTAGCCAACTCTGCACAGATAGAACCTATTAACCAAAGGAAATCCTTTTTTTTTGTAGATTATTTGTGGTTAGAATATTATTTTGGGCTACAACCTAGGAGAAGAAGGAAATATTGGGTATCAAATACTTGAGCTAGATATGCTTGTGTTGATTGTGGAGCCTGATTAATTTGGAGGCCTTATTTTTAGCCACACTTGGACCCACCACACCAAAGAGTGGGGGTGTAGGGGGGACATTAGCCCACCTAATAGTGTCCACTAGGGGGGTCTAGGGGGTTAAAAATAGATGTTTTTTCCTCTATGTAAATATAGACTGTTTGATATTAGGTCACAAATCGGATGGTAGATTTCAAACAGTAGATTTTACAAACGTATCAGGTGATGTATTGCAATATGATTTAATCCTTTCACTAGATAATATTAATGAGTGTTGGTTGCTAGACTCTGGTGCATCATATCATGCGACACCCCATAGGAAATATTTTCTAGATTATGTTCAAGGTGATTTTGAATAGGTCTATTTGGGTGATGATAGACCATGTAAAATTGTTGGAAAGGGTAACATACAGATAATATAATGGAAACCAATGGTTATTGAAAGAGATAAGGCATGTTCCTAATTTAAGAAGAAATCTAATTTCTATAGGTAATTTGGATAGTGAAGGATGTATAGTTACATTCTCAAAAAATTTGTGGAAGGTTGCTAAAGGATCATTGTTATTAGAAAAAGAAAATAAGGAAGGTACGTTGTATGTATGTACTGGTAATACTGATATTTATATTGTTTTAGCTTCTACATGAGTCTATACAACTTCATAGCATCATAGGCTTGGGCACATGAGTGCAAAGGGGATGCATATTCTCCACTCAAGGAATTTGTTTCTAGGTTTGAAGAAGGTTGATTTAGACTTTTGTGAGAACTATGTTTATGAAAAACAGAAAAGAGTCAAATTTCTTAGAGTTGGAAAAGAAAAGAAGTGAAAAGCTAGATCTTGTACATTCAGATGTATGGGGACCATATCAAGTATCATCTCTTGATGGATCTTATTATTATGTTACGTTTATTGATTATGCAACTAGAAAAACTTGGGTTTACTATATTCAAAAGAAATTAAATGTCTTTGATACCTTTAAGAAATGGAAAGCTTTGGTTGAGAATGAGATAGGAAATAAGCTAAAGTTTCTTGGATCTAAAAATGGAGGTAAGTACTATAGAAAATAGTTTGATAGGTATTGTTCATACCATGGAATTCGTAGAGTGAAGATAGTTCCAAAAACTCCACAAGAAAATGGTGTGTCAAAAAGAATGAACAGGACTATCATGGAACATGCTAGGTGTATGAGATTACATGCAATATTGCCCTTAAATTTTTGGGTAAATGTTGTGGATACTGCAGTTTATTGAATAAACAAAGTGCCTTCAAGTTCCTTGTATGGTGGGATTCTAGAAGAGGCATGGACATGTAAGCCTATTAACTACTTATTTCTGAAGACTTTATATTATGAAGCATTCATACATATTAGTAAATAAAATAGAACTAAACTTGAGGTAAAATCCAAGAAGTGGGTTTCATTGGATATGGAGTTACTAATTTTGGTTATCGCTTTTGGGATTATGCAAATCACAAAATCATTATGAGTAGAGATGTAATATTCAATGAGAAGGTCGTGTATAAGGATTAGTTGCAAGAAAAGAAACAAGAAAAGTTAAACTCGGAATAAACAATGCTTGATGAAATTGAAACTCCAAAGGTGCTATAAAATCAACAATAGCAGTAGCTAGCAGCTAAAACTCCCACAACTATTGTTATAAAATCTACCAGGATAAGTAGACCTCCTTTACGTTACTCCCCTTAATTATATTATGTATTATTGTCTAATTCTAGTGAACCAGAAACATATGAAGAAGCAATGTAGGTAGAAACCAAGAAGAAGTGGTAGCAAGGCATAAAAGAGGAGATGGACTCCTTGATAAATAATCGGACTTGGGATCTGGTTCAGTTACCTGTAGGAAAAAGAGCATTGTAGAATGTTGTGGCTGATCCACAACACACCCCAAAATTGGGGACCCACCTTTTTTGCATGCTTTCAAAGAAGATCGCAATGGCCCAAATGCTAAAAAAAAATCAAGGAAAAAAGCAAAATATCACAAAAGAGAAGAAGTGTCGCGATATCGCGACATGTTGCTCCGTCGTGGCTAGAAATGAAAATTTGTCGTGATATCGCGACATGTTGCTTCGTCGCGGCTAGAAATGAAAAGTTGTCGCGATATCGCGACATGTTGCTCCGTCACGGCTAGAAATGAAAATTTGTCACGATATCGCGACATGTTGCTCCGTCGCGGCTAGAAATGAAAAGTTGTCGCGATATCATGACATGTTGCTCCGTCGCGGCTAGAAATGAAAAGTTGTCGTGATATCGCGACATGTTGCTCTGTCGTGGCTAGAAATGAAAAGTTGTCGCGATATCGCGACATGTTGCTCTGTCGCAGCTAGAAATGGAAATTTGTCGCGATATCGTGACATGTCGCGTTTTCATGGCTCAGAGAAACAAAATGCAGCATGAAAAGAAAATTGTCGCGATATCACGACGTGTCATGAAATCGCGGGTCAAAGAGGAGAGAGAAGATAAAATACTAGAAAATGTCACGATATCACATGTCACAAAATCATGGTCAAACCAGTCAAATAGGGCAAGGCACTAAAGTTGTCGCGATATCGCGACATGTCATGTTTTTGCGATCTAAAGATGAGATGAAGGGCAAATAGAAAAAACATCGTGATTTCGCGACAGAAAGCAGTGAGACATAAAAGAGAAAAGGCGTCGTGATTTCGTGACAAAAAGCAGCCAAGTGGTACGAAATGAAAAAGCGTCATGATTTCACGACAGAAAATAGCCAAGTGATACGGAACGAAAAAGCATCACGATTTCACGACAGAAAGCAGCCAAGTGGTACGGAATGGAAAGGTGTTGCAATTTCATGACAAAAATCTGCGAGATAGCCCGAAAGAGAGAAAGTGTCATGATTTTGCGACATAAAAGCTGTGAGATAGCCCGAAAGAGAAAAGCGTCATGATTTCGCAATAGAAAGCGGCAAGACATCCCAAAAGAGAAAAGCGTCGTGATTTCACAACAGAAAGCAGCGAGATGGTACGGATTCAAAATATGTCATGATTTTGTGACATGTCACATTTTCGCGGCTGAGCGCAACAAAACACAGCGAAGGAGAAAAACATCATGATTTCGTGACAAGTTGCATCCATGCGGTCCGAAATAGAAAAATGTCGCGATATCGTGACATGTCTCATTTTTGCGATGCATGAAGACAGAGTTAAGATGCTGACGAGAAAAATGTCGCGATATCGCGACATGTCTCATTTTCACGGTGCAGGTGGAAGAACAAAGCCGCAGACATAAAAATGTCACGATATCGCGACATGCTATTTTTGGTCGCGATTCACGATGGGCCATTACGGAACATGCAAGGAAGCGCTGAACACGTGGCATAAAGGGGTGTAAAGGCTACGACAGTGTTACGGTTCACTAGAGAAGATCAAGTGTCTCGATGTCGAGCATAAAGTCAAAGGCAACGAAGAGGCGAGGAAGGTGAAACGAAGCGATCTAGGAGATGAAGCGAAGCATCGCAGGGCAAAACAGAGAGCATGGCCAGAAAGTTTAAAAGTAGAAGCACAGATTGGTACAAGGGTCAGAAACCACTGCGGGCAGAGTTGCAGAGCTAAAGGCGAGAAGCCATTCTGGGCCTGCTTTGGAGCGTTTTCCTTCCCCTTTTCTTTCTGGTTTTGAGAAAACTAGAGACCATCTGTCATTGTAAATTGATCGATTTTTTAATACAAAATTATAGAGAGTTGCATCTCATTGGCAAGAAAGGAGGAGTTATTTTCTGCATGCAAAATTGAATGTTTATCTTTCCCCTTTCGATTTTTAGGTTTATAGGTGAAGTTTAATGCAAGTTCTCTTGGTTGCTTCATGCGAATGCCTAAATCTAAAAGCCATAGTTAAGACCCTAGAAACCAGCACCTAGCTTATCTGGATTGTGCGAGTTTTGCAGGTTCAATAGGTTAGGTTGTATGCAGAAAACCTCATTATCTTTGGTTTTGTCGAATAGGATTGCAGCACCTGAGTGTATTTTATTTTCATTTTTCTTTACATTTTATTTTTCTCAATTACTTTCATTTGCAAAGTTCTGCTTTTATTTTAATTTACAGTCATTAAAATAAACACTTGAAAATCTACCAAAGCTCGAAATCGAAAATAGATTCATCATTAAGTTCAATTCACTTTGAGTCCATTGCAATTTCAGAGTAAAATAAACCATAGTGCCCCTTGTTAACAGTTACTTGCAACCACTAAGGTATTCCCAGCATTCAAATTGAACAGCATTATTGGTGTAAAAAAGCTAATATAACAGAAACCTTGGAGAAGTTACTTGTTTAATTTCTTTGCAAGCAGAGGATTTGGGACTCGAATCCTATCGGAGAGTGTGTTTTCACAACTGGGTGAAAATACCACTCAACAGATTGGCGCTAGAAGGAGGGCATGAATAGGTTTATTTCAGAGTGATTTAAATGCTATAGGGATTTAAATTTTGAATATTTCATGCCCTATTGATCATATAGCCCTCTTTTAACAATACAACTTTGTACTGTTAAAAGGAGGACATAAATTGCTATGCATTGTTCTAACACTTTGATTGTTCATACAGGAATAATGTGATTTGATTTGATTTAAAAAAAAAAAAAAAAAAAAAAAAAAAAAAAAAAAAAAAAATTGGGTATTAAAGTTATATTCTTTAAGATTCACTAATGGCTATGTTTACACCGTGGATGACAGGTAGCCCATTGAACATACCAGGAGTTCAACATTATTTTCCCATTGGTTTTGAGAGATGTCTTCCTCGATTTTTGTCTAATGGGACAAATACTACAAAAGAACATATTCAAGCATTCAAATTTATTGTGAATCACTTAACAATTTGGTATGATGATGTTGTTTGTAAAATGTTCCCTTACACCTTGGACAAAGTGGCATATGATTGGTTTACAAGTCTGCCTTTAGGGTCTATCACTTCTTGGGCTCAGCTAGAGGCAACATTTCTTAATCAATTCAACAAAAAGCGAGTTGACCCAATCCTCATGTACAATCAGTTGGTCTATATTAGAAAAGAACCAAGTGAAAATGTGAAGTCATTTTCTGAAAGGTTCTTTGGATTATACGCTCAATTAGTGACATTTTATGCTCTTCGAGAAGAAATGGCTCTCCAAATATATGTCAATGCTCTTGACCCACCCATTTCCACATATTTGCGAGGGATGCCTCAAATCACATCTTTGTCACAAGCCTATACTCAAGCAATGGCAATTGAGCAACAATTGAGTTGTCAAAATTATGGTGTGGGTTTTGGATCATATAATCTTCAATCATTTAATACCTCCCTCACCCATCCAATGATTTATCCACCTCAACCAAGTTCAAGTGTGAATCAATTTTAGAATCAACAATCATTCCCAAGCTTCAATCAATTTCAAAATCCTCAACCTACTATGCAAGAACAACCATCTTTCTTAAGTATGAATCAACTTCAAAATACTCATCTTGATTCAAAGGATGTTTCTAAAATCAATTTCAATGATTTTCATAAGAATATGATTTTAGGCAAGGGAGGAGTACTAGAACCAACTAGTATTGAAACATGTGATAGATTGGAAACCCTTGACTCACCAAAAGATGAATTCTATGAGGATGAATCTGAAGAATCAGATATTTCTCACACCCCTATTGATGAAACTTCCTTTGATATGCCGAATAAGGAAAATTTGGATGAGAATTCACATGATAGTATTAAATATTTTGAGGAAGAAATACTATGGAGGGGTAATAAGGATTTGGAATCATTATCCACAAAGGAAGATTGGGATGATCATGAAAATAAGAGTGTAAAAGTGGATCTAATTATAGAAAATCCTAGGCCATCACAAGTGGTTGAAAGTGATTTTGAAAGAAAATCAATAAATAAATTCGAAGACATGATAGAATTTCACCATTTGTTCTTGGATGACACATTGGATGACATTGTTGAAAATGATGGCCAAGAAAATTCACACCTTCCAAACTATGTTAAACGTGAATCATGGGTTACACATGTGGATTATGATAGCCTTATCAATTTGAATACAAGCAATAACCCAATTTTGGAAGTAATTGAACCATCTAAGGAAGGTGAAGATAAATTTGATGAGAAACATGTTGAGGAATTAAAAGATGATGAAGAAATAGTTGAGCATCACAATTTGATTTTGAAAGATGATCATTATGATTCTTGGGAAGAGTATGCTCACTCCAAATATTCTGATGAATTTTGTGTGCCTATTGATATACAGGATAATACAATTGCCTTTTCATATGAGGATATTACAAGTCCTGTGCAATCTGAGAATGTTTTGGAAGAAGGGTTGGAATCGCATCAAAGGTTGGAGAAGGATAATGATTCTACTACCAAGGATGAAGAAGGAGAATCAATTGTTTTTGTTCCACTTGAGGGGCAAGAAATCAAAAATCTTGATCCACCTATTGCTTCTACAATGTCTATGCCATCTCAAAATGATGAAATTACAAAACCTAAGTGGGTTGACTTTGATATTATTGATGATCCTAATGAAAATATGGATTTTGAGGCAACTCAAGCCATTGATCATGGAAAGGTGTCACGCGACACATATCTTGAAAAACTAGGCTCTTGTTTTGAAAAATATGGACGCATGTTTGATTGGGTGCCTAATTTTGGTATGTTTGATGAACAGGTAATCAATGAAGAGTATGAAGACCATGAGGTAAAAGAGGGAATTACAAATCCCCATCAAATTTTGGTAAATAAAAATGTTCAAAGGGTAGAATCTAACCTTTTGTGTTCAAGCATCCAAAATTTAGGTGAAAATTTGCATGACCATATTTTGAATTTGAATGATGTTTATGGTGAAATGTTATTAAAGGTGAATGAAAAACAAGGTATGATTTCCAATCACACCCTTGATAACACTGTTTTAATGAATGAAAAGGAAGTTGATGCACTTGAACTGTTAAATCAAATTCATCAACAATTACTAATTGAATCTAGGGTAAAAACTTTTAATGCTCCTAATCTAGTAAATATCCTAGATGCTTGTAAATTGTTGCACAAATTTGATTGGCCTACAAATTTGGAAAATGATTTGGCTTTAAAATTTTTAGAAATAGGCTCTTGCTTACAAAGTCTCATTTTGGATAAAGAGAGCCTAGTTCTAAATCATGAATCGAATTATGAAATGGATGCTTTCAAGAATAGACAAGATAAAATTGAATATCATTTATTGTCTAATCATTTTAGTATTTTAACGCTCACCTATGAGAGTACTAATGGAATTAAATCTAATTGGTGGGGTGAGCAAGGGAAGTTAAAAGTTGTTGCATGGTGTGGTATAATATTGTTTTTTTTGGATTCCTACAACATTTGGCATGCACATCACGTTATATTGAAATGTTCTAATCATGTTTGGGATCCAGGAAAGTGATAATCCAAGCTTTGCATCATCTTGTATTATATTGTACATTTGTATATAGATTTTGGTTTTTGGGTTTTGGTTTGTGTTTTTAAGTTCATTTTTTTAAGTTACTTTTGGGTTTGGTTTTAAGTTTTGTGTGTTAGTCCTCTGGATATGTTTGGTTGATCTATTAAAAAAAAAAGAAAAATTGAGATGTCAACTTATGCCTAAGATCAGGAGAATATGAAACATGGGAATTGTGTTGTAGAAAGCTCCACAAGTAACACAAATAGTTTAATAATATCGTTTGAAACTTGTGATGCATGAAGTAGTCAGTGTTATATGGCAATACTCCATCTGCAATTCAAAGGACAATGCATTCATATTACATCTCACTTTTGCATATACATGCCATCTTAGTTGCATATGCATTTCAGATACAAATCATTAAAGTATGTCAAATCCTCTTAGGGTTATGCTATAACATAAATAAAATAAAAATAAAAAAATCCTAAGGTTGGGAACTGAGGCCCGAGATATCTAGAACCAAGCACATTTTATACACATTAAAAAGGATCTTGAGAAAAATGATCAAAACCTTGCTTGGAAGAAAAGGTCAGGCGAAAGAAGTATTTCATGTCTATCCTATTATGCAACATGATCCTTAAAACAATGGTTTTTACCACTTCCATAAAGCTTAAAGCCTAAAATCAAAGTAGTAAGGATAGGGTTAAATCCTCATCGAACTTAGGTTGAGGATCCAACTCCCCAAAGCTCTGATTTGACCTACATGGAGTAGTAAGGATAGGGCATAATTCTCATCTCACCTAGGTTGAGAATCTGATTCCCCAAAGCTCCTATGTCTCATTTCATCATAAATCTTGGATTGGAAGGATCGTACTACATGTCCTCTGCAAAGGATGGGTAGTCATCCCCAAGGTCCAAGAAATAAAAACTAAATATTTCCCATTTCATCTCAATATTGGATTGGAAGGATCGTACTACATGTCCCTAGCAAGGATGGGTAGTCATCCCAAAGGTCCAAGAAATAAAATTAACTAATATTTCCTATTTTATCTTAATGTTGGATTGGAAGGATCGTACTACATGTCCTCTGCAAAGGATGGGTAGTCATCCCCAAGGTCCAAGAAATAAAGAAATGAAACTAAATCATGGATTATGGGGTTAAGTATGCTCATGCGTGGCAGCATGTCTTGTCTAAAACAAGACCACTGATTGTTCAAACGGATAGACTAGCATGACCATTTCATCCATAATTGGTTAAATTATTTTGCTCAAAGTGAGGTAATGAATTCCAAATCAGAGTAGTAAGGATAGGGTTAAACTCCCATCTCGATTAGGTTGGGAGTCCGATTCCCCAAAGCTCTGATTTCACTTTCACTTGCACATGGGTTCAAGATAGTAGTGACTCATAACCAACTTTAGGATCTAATAAAGTAATTCATTATACATATAGTTGATCCTAAGAGGGTTTGATAATCTTAAATGTTTGTGTATGATACTAGAAGGTCTAAGCCTTTGTAAAAGCAAAATCTCTAAGCATATTTATCAGGTTACACAAATCATTCACAATCTCACATATGCATTCATGTAAAATTGACAATGGAATGTTGATCAATTTCAAACGATAGAAAATGGAACACATTGCACACACCGAGATGATACTTAATGATTCTAATGTTTCATGTATTTCTGATCTATCGATATTTGTGCTGATGCCTGTATCTAAGCTTGTATATTTTAGGTTGGGTTCTCACCAAAATGCTCAGGAGCATTTGACAGTAGAGTCACCATTTGTTGTGGTTGATCCACAACACACCCCAAAATTGGGGACCCACCTTTTTTGCATGCTTTCAAAGAAGATCGCAGTGGCCCAAATGCTAAAAAAATCAAGGAAAAAAGCAAAATATCACAAAAGAGAAGTGTCACGATATCGCGACATGTTGCTCCGTCGCGGCTAGAAATGAAAAGTTGTCGCGATATCGCGACATGTTGCTCCGTCGTAGCTAGAAATGAAAAGTTGTCGTGATATCGTGACATGTTGCTCCGTCGCGGCTAGAAATGAAAAGTTGTCACGATATCGCGACATGTTGCTCCGTCATGGCTAGAAATGAAAAGTTGTCGCGATATCGCGACATGTTGCTCCATCGCGGCTAGAAATGGAAAGTTGTCGTGATATCGCGACATGTCGCGTTTTCGCGGCCAAGAGTAACAAAATGCAGCAAAATGGAAATTTGTCACGATATCGCGACATGTCGTAAAGTCGTGGTCAAAACAGCAGGAAGAAGTGTTGACAGAAAATTGTCGCGATATCGCGACGTGTCATGAAATCGCGGGTCAAAGAGGAGAGAGAAGACAAAATAAAAAAATGTCACGATATCACGACATGTCACAAAATCATGGTCAAACCAGTCAAATAGGGCAAGGCACTAAAGTTGTCATGATATCGCGACATGTCATGTTTTCACGACTCGAAGACGAGATGAAAGGCAAAAAAAAAAAATGTTGTGATTTCGCGACAAGTAGCGAGAGAGAGGAAAATGTGATTTTGATGGCCAAGAAGAGATGGTACGGAAGAAAAAGAGTCGCGATTTTGTGACAGAAAGTAGCAAGATGGTACGAAGAGAAAAGCATCGCGATTTGACATGAAAGAAAGGAGACGAAACAAAAAAGCATCACGATTTTGAGACATAAAGTAGCCAAGATGGTACGGAATGGAAAGGTGTCACGATTTCATGATAGAAAGCAACGAGATAGCCCAAAAGAGAAAAGTGTCACGATTTTGCGACATAAAAGCTGTGAGATAGCCCAAAAGAGAAAAGTGTCGCGATTTCGTGATAGAAAGCAGCAAGACAGCCCAAAAGAGAAAAGCATCATGATTTCATGACAAAAAGCAACAAGATGGTAAGAGAAAAGATGTCATGATATCGTGACATGTACATATTTTCGTGAGGCATCAAAAAACAACGAAGGAGAAAAATGTCGTGATTTCGTGACAAGTTGCATCCATGCGATCCGAAAGAGAAAAAATGTCGCGATATCGCGACATGTCTCATTTTCGTGATGCATGAAGACAGACAAGGCTATTGACAGAAAAATGTCGTGATATCGCGACATGTCTCATTTTCGCGGTGTAGGTGGAGGAACAAAGTTGCAGACATAAAAATATCGCGATATCGCGACATGCTATTTTTTGTCGCGATTCATGGGGGGCCGTTACAGAACATGCAGAGAAGCATGGAACACGTGGCACAAGAGGTGTAAAGGCTATAGAAGCATTACAGTTCACTGAGATGATCAAACGTTCGACACCCGAGCAGAAAGTCAAAGGCAACGAAGAGGCAGGGAAGGGGAAACGAAGCGATCTGGGAGATGAAATGAAGCGTCACAGAGCGAAATAGAGAGCATGGCCAGAAAGTTTAAAAGTAGAGGCACAGATTGGTACAAGGGTCAGAAACCACTGCGGGCAGAGTTGCAGTGCCAAAGGCGAGAAGCCATTCTGGGCCGCTTTTGGAGTGTTTTCCTCCCCTTTTTTTGGTTTTGAGAAAACTAGAGATTTTGTCATTGTAAAATGATACAATCTTTTAATACATAAAATTTAGAGAGTTGCATCTCATTGGCAAGAAAGGAGGAGTTATTTTCTGCATGCAAAATTGAATGTTTATCTTTCCCCTTTCAGATTTTTAGGTTTATAGGTGAAGTTTAATGCAAGTTCTCTTGGTTGCTTCATGCGAATGCCTAAATCTGAAAGCCATAGTTAAGACCCCAGAAACCAGCACCTAGCTTATCTGGATTGTGTGATTTTGCAGGTTCAATAGGTTAGGTTGTATGCAGAAAACCTCATTATCTTCGGTTTTGTCAAATAGGATTGCAGCCCCCGAGTGTATTTTATTTTCATTTTTCTTTACATTTTATTTTTATCTTTTCTGCACTTTCATTTCCAGAAAGTTTAACTTTTATTTTAATTTACAGTCATTAAAATAAACACTTGAAAATCTACCAAAGCTCGAAATCGAAAATAGATTCATCATTAAGATTAATTCACTTTGAGTCCATTGCAATTTTAGAGTAAAATAAACCATAGTGCCCCTTGTTAATAGTTACTTGCAACCACTAAGGTATTCCTAGCATTCAAATTGAATAGCATTATTGGTGCAAAAAGCTAATATAACAGAAACCTTGGAGAAGTTACTTGTTTAATTTCTTTGCAAGCAGAGGATTTGGGACTCGGATCCTATCGGAGAGTGTGTTTTCACAACTGGGTGAAAATACCACTCAACATAGAATAAATGGGTTTGCAAGGTGAAATAAGAATATGGAGATAAAAAGAGGTATAAGACTAGACTATTTGTAAAGGGGTTTGCACAAAATAAAAGTATTGATTATGATGAAATTTTTTCTTCTATCATTAAAATGACCTCAATTAGAATTGTTTTAAGCATAGTGGTTGTAGAGGATTTACATATTGAATAGTTAGATGTAAAAATAACTTTTATCCATGGGTATTTAAAGGAAGATATTTATATGCAGTAGCCACATGGGTATGAGGTCAAAGGAAATGAGGAACTAGTATGCAGGTTTATTAAGAGCCTATATGGCCTGAAGCAAGCTCCAAGTTAGTAGTATATAAAATTTGATAGGTTTATGTCAAATCAAGATTATAGTAGATGTTATTCTGACCACTGTGTTTATTTTAAGTGATTGGATAATGGTAACTATATTATCCTATTATTGTATGTAGATGACATGTTTTTTGTAGGTTCTAACATGCCGGATATAATTATACTCAAAATAAAATTGGTAGAGTCATTTGCAATGAAGAATTTGGGTGTTGCAAAGAAAATCCTTGCTATGATAATAACAAGAGATGGGAAAAATTATAAATTAACATTGTCTCAGAGTGAGTACATTGAGAAAGTGTTAAAAATATTCAGTATGCAGGATGCAAAACCTGTTAGCACACCTTTGGTAAATCATTTTAAACTGACCAAAGATATGTGTCCTAAGACATAGGATGAGATAAACTACATGTCCAAGCTTCCTTATTCATCAGCAGTTGGCAATTCTATGTATGTGATGGTGTGCACAAGGCCATATATAGTACATGTAGTGGGAGTTATGAGTAGGTTTATGATCAACCCATGAAGAAGGTATTGGGAGGTAGTTAAGTGGATTCTCAGGTATTTGAGAGGTACTATCCCTTAGACATTATGCTTTGGATTTTCTAATAATGCTTTATAGGGATATGTCAATTCAGATATGGTAGGTGATATAGACAATAGGAGGAGTACCAAGGGGTATGTTTTTACTGTAGGTGGAACTATAGTAAGTTGGATTTCAAAATTACAGAAGGTTGTTGCACTCAAAAATGGAAGCAGAATATGTTGTTGTTACAGAGGCTAGTAAGGAGATGATTTGGCTAGAAATTTTTATGGAGTTGGGAAATAAGGGGGAGAATAGTATATTATATAGTGATAGTCAGAGTGACATTCATCTTGCAAAAAAATCAGCTTTCCATTCTAGGACTAAATGCATACATACCAAGTACCATTTCATACGTTCAGTGTTGAAAAATGGATAGTTAAAACTAGAGAAGATACACAATAGCCAAAATCTTGTAGATATGTTCACAAAGGTAGTAAATATAGATAAACTGAGTTCTTTCTCAATTTCAGTTGGTCTTCAAGCATGACAATAAAAGGTGAGAAAATTTCCAGGCCCAAATTTGAAGCATAGTCCAAAAAGTGCAGTAGCGATGGAGTTACTGTGATCAGTCTCCAAGTGGAATATTGTTGATTGTGGAGCCTGATTAATTTAGAGGTCTTGTTTTCAACCACACTTGGACCCACCACATGAAATAATGGGGGTGTAGCGGGGGCATTAGCCCCCCTACTAGTGTTTGCTAGGGGTCCAAGGGGGCACCCTTGAAGCCAAGAATAGATGTTTTTTCCTCTATGTAAATGTGGACCGTTTGATATTAGGTCACAAATTGGACAGTAGATTTTAGATGGGTTTTTACCCTTAAATTGTAATGCACTTTTATAAGAGGATTTTGTAATGCAGCTAACTATAATTTTTGGTGTGCGATTGTGTAAATAAGGGTTTTTCTGGATGGAATAAAAGGCCTGGTTATTTTTCTTCATGGGCGTAGCCCATATTGGTTGAAACACGTAAATATGTATCTATTTATGTATTGCATTATTTCTTTTGTGTTTTATTTTCACATTTTATTGCTCGTATTTTATTATTTAATCCTAACAGCTTGATGGGTAGTTGACAGGTTTGATCTGGTGAAAGGAGGTGGTATGCAATTTTGACTAAGAATTGACCATTGTCATTGCAATCCCAAATTAGAGTCCTTGGCATCAGTTGTGGGAAGAATGATAGATTTTAACAGAAGAAAGAGGGCCTGGGACTGGGCAGGGAAATTAGGAACATTAATAAGTTTCCAAGGAGGATGGCCATTAGAATAGTCAATGAAATCATGAACCTTGCTAACTATTGAAACATCAGTAAACTACTTAAGGATTGATACATGATTGTATTCAATGAGGGGAATGCTTTTTATCCACTTGTCCTACTAAAAATTGATGTCATTACCATTTTCAACCTGCCATATTAAGCCTTTTTGAAGTAGATCCCTGGTTTGTATGATTACTTTCCAAAAGGCTAAGCCATTCAAGGGGATGGTCTCTCTTAAAATATGAGTGTGTTGTAAGTATTTCCTTTTTATATAGATACCCATTCAACATTTGCATTTTTGAGGATTCTCCAGGCCTGCTTAACAAGTAGGGCAATGTTTATTCTCCATGGTTTCCTTAACCCAATTCCACCATGACCTTTTGGGGTACAAACTTTGTCCCAAGAAACCAAAGGAAAATGTCTCTACTCCTCTGACCCTGACCAAAGAAACCTTTTCTATATTTACTCTATTTTGTTGCACACAAAATCAAGGGCTTTGAAAATATAAAGAAATTAAATGAGTATACTTTGAATATTGGCCATAGTAAGAGTAGCTTTTCCTAATTTGAACAAGAGTACCCCTTTTCATCCTGAAATTTTCTTTTGAATATGTTCAATGACATTGTTCCACATACTTATATGAAGTTGACTAGTGAATAGGGGTATGCCAAGGTATGTGGAGGGAAGGTGGGATATGAAATATTCCAAAATACAAACTATTCTTCCTTACCAGATACAAGGGGTATTGAAGAAAAAATTTTTACTTTTGGTGTCATTAATTTTTTGACCACATGCCTTTTCGTATAGATGTAGGATGTGTTTAAAGAGCTTATCTTTAGGAATGGATGCAATATTAGACAACATTGTGTCATCCACTAACTATTCATGGGTGATAGAGTGGATATCTGAAGCATGTTTTATTCTTGAGAGTAGCACATCTTGGTTGGCAGCTTTGAGGGCTTTGCATAACATTTTAGCAAGAATGATGAAAAAAATCGGGGATAGGGGTCATCTTGCCTCAGCCCTCTAGTGCTTTAAAAAAATCTTGCAAGGGAGCCGTTTACTAGAATGAAAAACCACAGTGTAGAAATACAGCTACTAATAAGTTTAACCTATTTTGGATGAAAGCCAAACTTGATTAAGACATCAACGAGGAAGTCCCAGTTTACTCTATCAAAATATTTACTCATCTCAAGCTTAATAATGAAGGTAGGTTCTTTACCCAAATTGATGGAATGGAGAATCTCATGCAAAATTATAATGCCATCAGTGATCACTCTACCATGGACTGAGCTCCCTTGATAAGGGTCAATAATGCTTGGTAGGATGGGCTTCAATCTGTTAACCACTACTTTGGTGAGGATCTTGTAAATGACATTGCATAGGCTAATGGGGTAGAAATCATACATGGTTTTAGCAAATTTTCCTTTGGGAACAAGGGAAATAAAATTGGAATTAATCACTCGAGTAATTAACTTAGAAGATTGAATCTCACGGATAGTAGAAATGACATCTTTGTTGATTATGTCCTAGAATATCTAGAAAAATCTGTGTGGGAAGCCATCAAGACCTAGGGCCTTATCCAGGTGCATAGAGAACACAACATGCTTGATTTCATCTTCTGAGAAGGGCTTGATAAGGCTGGAATTCATAGTTGGAGTAATGGTATGAGGGATATGATGTAAGAGTTATTCCTTGGCAAGAGGATGATCAGGGTTAGGAGAACCCAAAATATCAATGAAGAAAGAGGAAGCTTCAGACCTTATTTCATTGATGTCACTAGTTGGATTTCCATCGTTCTTCAGTAACTAACATATTCTATTAGAAATTCTGTTTCTCAGAGTGGAGGTGTGAAAAAACTTAGTATTTGAGTCCCCTTCCTTGAGCCATAGAGCTCTAGACTTCTGTCTCCAGTAAGTTTCTTCTTGAGCAAGGATGGTATGGTATCTAGCAAGGAATTCCTTTTCTTGAATTTTTATGATAGGCCCATCATTCCATTTTGAATGTGATATTCAATTTATTTAAGTGTATCAACAATTATTTGTTTATTCTCAAATATATTTCCAAATATCTCCTTGTTCCATAGTTTTAAGCTCTCTTTGACATTGTGGAGTTTTAAGGAAAACTGAATAGCTTTAGACCTTGGAAATTACTATTGCCACCATTGCAATATTAGGTTTCAAATATCTCAATGTTGGAACCACATATACTTGAACTTGAAAGGAGTTTTGAAAAAAGGAGATTCAGTATATTCAAAAAACAAAGGGCTATGATTTGAGCTAATTTTGGGGAGCACAGAAAAAGAGTCATTACCAAAGAAAGTGATAGCTTATTTGGACAAGAAAATTCTGTCTAGCTTGACTTGGATGAGGTCTGGCCCAATTCTTCTGTTGGTCGACATGAATTTTGATCCTTTGAGATATAGGTTTAATAACTGGTTTGAGTTGACAAACTCACAAAAATCTTCCATACTTTTGGAAAGAGTGTTATTTCCTCCCCTCTTATCTTATGGATGCAGGGGGTGTTAAAATCACCTTCTAGGACCCAATATTGGTTCAAAAACCCCTGTCTTAACTGAGAAAGGATATTCCACAGTGCACTTCTTCCAGATGGGGTATTAGGGGCATAGAAATTGGTAAGAATCCATGAGTGCTTGGATTTTTTATCTTCAAATATGATGTTTAAATTTCTATCAGTGTAGGAAATTACCCTACCACTAAATTTGTAGGGGTTCCATATACAGAGAAGGCCGCCAGAGGAACCTTGAGTAGGGGAACAGGCCATGTCACCCTTTATCCAAATTTTGTTAGAAATTGTAGCGGAAAGAGAGTCATCAATTTTGGTCTCTTACAAAACTAAAATATCATGTTTGAGTTCCTTTCTCATGGTTGTGAGAAGTCTCTGCTTGGTGGGAGCGTGAAGCCCTCGAACATTCCAAGACAGGAGCTTCATTTTGAGAAGTTTATGGACTTTTTCCCCCCTTCCCATGCTGTAAGGGGGAATTAGTACTTTTAAGGTCCTCTTTGATTTAACCTAAGATATGGGATAAGAGGGTTTGTTGAGTGCCATTAGCTATATCTTCTTCGATATATTTCCTCATGTGCTCAGATGAACACATTTTGCCTTTTTTCTTGATGTTGCCCACATCGATGGATTTTTTATAATTGCTAGTTTTCTTGTGGTTAAAGGTATTTTGGTTCTTAGCTAGGATAGGGCTTGAAAATTTTCTTTGTTCATAGATATATTTGGTAGTGGTAAAGAAGGCCTAGACCTAGTGGGGGACATGGCTTCATATTTAGGGGTCAACTAGGAGGTTAAAATGGCTTGAACCACTGGTTCAGACTTGGGTGGGCCAAAATTCTTGGGCATGGGAATTTCCTCCATCAAGGGTTCATAAATGGTTTGCTCAACAGGTTTAGAGATAGCTTGAATAACTGGTTCAGGATGGTTTTCAAAAAGTTCGTTCCCAGGGGGAATTAAAGTTTCATGTTCAAAAAAATTATTTGCATGGGATAAAGCTTCAAATCTATTTGGGAAGGTGAAAGGAGAGCTTACCTTATTGAGGGATTTGATAGTTTACTTGCCTTTGTCTAAAACCTATCTAAATCATGGCCCTTGATTTCCACCTTGATTCAAACCCCTTTTTTATTTTATCTTCATTGATTGATGAAGCCATGTGCATTGGAATTCCCATGAGTAAGCACTTTTAAATAAGGTCACTGAGTGCAGAAGTGATCTTGTGTTTTGCACTGGGTACAAAAAACCGGTTTATTCTTGTATTCTATTGGTTGCCTTCATCTATAGGTGCCACAAGTCAATTCCACATACGATGGGAGTTTAGATTCTATTATTTATTTCACTTGGATATATTTTATTTTTAAGCGAATATTGATTATAACTATTCAATGGATTTCTTATGATAAATTGGGTTTGCATAAAATCAATTTGATATTTTATTTAGCTAAACAATATTACTGAATTGTTTTGTTTTTGTAGGAGTTTATAATTTTTTTTTATAATATGTAAAGAAGAGGTTTTGAAAGGGTCTTCAAACCTTTTACATAATTACATCACTGTTCAAGAGAGATAGGATAGAGCAGAACACAAGAAGAACAAGAACCAAGTCCAAAGAAACCATCTTCTCGAGTAGAGGCAAAGGAGACCCAAAGACTCCCAACAGATAACATATTATAAACCTTCATTGAGAGGCTCATGTGAAAGTTCTCTTTTCACACCTTTAGTCCTTCAATTTAGGTACCCAAGTTAGAAATAAGGTCTGCAAATGAGTTGTCTTCTTTGTAAATATGTTTCCATTGAAATCTTTCAAAGTTACTTAGGACCCTCTTTGATTCATCCAAAATATTAGCTATATTCCAACTAGTGGAGGATCTACCATTTATGTTGTTGATGATATTAAGTGAATATCCTTCTATAAGGACTTTGTTGACATCCATCCCAACAAGAAGGGCCAAACCTTGGAAGAGCACTCTCACCTTAGCAAAATGGCTAGTTTGAGTTCTAATATTTTTAGCAAAGGTAGCAATGATCTCCCCCTTTTCATTTCTAATGATACCTCTAGCCCCTACTAGGCTAGGATTACCTTTAGAGGCTCCATAAAAATTAAATTTTATTCAATCCCTAGGAGGAGTCCATGATTTTTTCCATCTAGGAGGATTATCTTGGGGGATTTCCAAGATATATAAGCCTATGCTAGCAATTAGTGAATCTTCAAAAGAGGAGTGGGAGAAGGACCAAAGGGGATATTGAAAATATTTTCAAAAAGAGCATAATGAATTCTAGAACTAACCTAGGCTAGGTTTCTAGAAATATTATTGAAGGCCCTATTATTATGCTCTTTTCAACCCCCCCCCCAAAAAAAAATTAAGAAAGACAAAATTTTCAAAGTGCACGACAAAAGGGAGAACAAAAATGAGAAAGGGACCACTATTCAAAAAGGTCCAACAAAGAATTAGGAGTCACCCAATAGGTCTCAAAGGAAGAAAGGAGTGAGGAGAGGATCTCAAGGGAGAAGGGGCACTCCAAAAAATGTGGTGTGTGGTCTCCTCATTCAAACCGCAAAGATAACAACAATTGGTTAGAATAAGTCCTCTCTTTCTAATATTATCTAGGGATAGAATTTTGTTTTGGAGGGTGAGCCACATGAAGAAATTCACCTTAGGAATGAGCTCTTTGGACCAAATTTTAGAGCAAGGGAACCAAAAAGAATTATTTGCAATCACAATATGATAAGAAGATTTAATAGAGAAGACATATTTATCATCCTTCCTCCATATTTCACATGCATAGTTTCTAATTTCTTGGGTCTTCAAGACGGTTGCATCATATTGGTTCAAAAAAAGACTCCTAATATCATTCCACATTTTGAAAACACCCACTTCTTCAATGAAATTTACCACTTTAGAACCAAATTTTTGAGTGAGCCTAGGTCTAAGGATAGCAAGGGAAGGTATCTCCTTAAGGATAATGTCCTTCAACCATAGATCTTCCTAGAAATTGATTTTAACTCCATTGTCGAGTCTCCACTTGATGCCTCTTTGGATGAGCTTCCTAGATTTGATAATACTATTCTAGAATATCGAGCCATGGGGGAGGTCTTGATCATTCATAAAATTTTAGCCTTTGTTTAGATATTTTGCTTTAATAACATGGGTCTAATCAATGCTATCTTGAACGATAAACCTCCAACATTGCTTGGCCAACAAGGCTTTGTTCATGGGTTTGATTTTCCTTAACCCAAGATCCTCAACATCATTTTTTGAGCACACCTGGTCCTAGGAAATGAGGTGAAATATTTTTGACTTCAGTTCCTACTCATAGAAAATATCTTTGGAACTGCTCAAGTTTTTCAACAAATTTTAAGAAGAATTTGGAATAGAGATAGAAAATAAATTGAGACTTTACAGGGTGGATTTGACAAACTAGGCCTTACCTTCCTAGCTGAGGAGAGCTCCCTTGTAGCTTGCCAAATATTTTGAACTCTCTGAAGAAGAAGATTCAAGAGATCCTTCTTGCATCTTCAAAGGAACAAAAGTAGACCAAGGTAGGTAGAATGGAGAATATCAATGGAGCAACCAAGAGTTCGAGCAATAGTTCTCTTCCTACTAAAAAGGGTGTTGAAGGAAATATTTTACTTTTTAGAAAATTGATGTATTGCCCTACAACCAATTCATAGTCCTTCAATATTTTTAACTTCTTTAGCCTGGGTAATGGAGAAACTAGTGGAGATAAAAGTATCATCTACAAACTAAAGGTGTGTCATTGTATTAGTAGGAGTAGGTTTTATTCCTTTTATTATATTAGATGAAGTAATAGCCTTTAGGGATCTACTCAGAGCTTCAGGAAGAATAATGAAGAGACATGGGGATAAAGGATCTCCTTTTCGAAGGCCTCTACTACTACTAAAATATTAAAAGGCCTCCCCATTGATAATTACTAAGAATATAGGAGTAGAGAAACATTTTTTAATTAGGGAAACCTATTAGCATGAAAATAAAATTTGCACAACATTTTTTCAATAATTTGAATGAGACCCTATCATAAGCTTTGCTTATGTTGAGCTTGAGAAACATACCTGTTAGTCTAAAAAGACTACCTCTAGGAGACAACTGAGATGTTGTAGAAGGGTGCTATCTTGAGAGACTCAATGCAATCTATTTTTGAAGGGCTATAGAAAGATAAAATAAGCTAAGGAAATATGATCTCACGATTTCGAGACATGTCCGAATTTCATGGGAAAATGGCGCAAGGAAGTCAAGTAGATGAAAATGTCACGATTTTGCGACATGTTACTTTTTTGCTGATAAATCAAGAAGACAAATCCAAGACGAAGAAGATGTCATGATTTCATGACATGTATTTTTGTGGCAGTAAAGACAAAAAGGAGCTGAAAAGATAAAGACGCCACGATTTCATGACATGTTGCATTTTTGTGGCTAAGAAAGTAGAAGAGGGGTAGAAGAAGAGAGATTGTCGTGATTTCACGACATGTCAGTTTTTTTCCGTGAGAAAGAAATAAGAAGACATACAAGGCTAAAGTGTTGCGATTTTACAACATGTTTTGTTTTTGTGTAAGTAGGATGCGGATAGAGTAGAATACTTGAAGACATCATGATTTTGTGACATGATAGTTGTTCCTGACAAGATATATTCTTAGAAACTAAAACATGCCCTTATACCAAATTTTTGATCTCTCGAGGTGTCAGATGTAAATGGAGTGTCAGATCTGTTAGAATCCAATTTACAGAAGTTCTTGTGCTTATTATTAGAAACTAAATTTAATTGCTTGTAATTGATTTGAAAATCCAATATGTACTAGTTGTAAAAGATACCCATTTTGGGTATATATAGTGGTATACGCATTTTGAAAAGGGTTCGGATCTTAGACGTTTACAATATTGATGTACATCATTCTAGACGCAAGCAAATAAAGTTACTCTTCTTCTAGATTCTAACTTTCTATGTGCAAGTGTATGTATCTGGTTTTTTACTTCTATTTACATTATTAAATTCTATAATGTATCTATTCTAAATATGAACTGTGCATGTATGAATCATATTGCTAGAGTTAATATTAAGTATGCTTATATGTGTTAGATGAAATATCTAAATCACACTTAGAAATTTATAATTTCTATATGAAGGTGTTAAAGAAAACTTGTAACAGTAATACGGACGTCATATCCTAATTGTTGTCTAAACTGCACTGTGAGAAAATATTCTAGCCTTGGCTATATTTCCCTTCTTTCTGCTCTTTTTTCTCTAAACAAAGCAAAAAGGAACCAGCCTACTCTAGAGATTAGACGAATATTCCCAAGCTATATATGTCTATTCAATTTTGGCAAGGTCTAAGGTGCAATACAATTAACCAAAGGCAGATTTTGTTCCAACAATTTTTGGCACGCCTGGTGGGACCTAAAATCCCATAGTATTCTATAATTTTTGGTGTTTTTATTTAAAAGCCTTTTTGTTTTAAATCTGAAGCAAAAAACCACCTGGAAAATTTGTTCAGAGGATTTAGAACCAAGTAATACCTTGTCTAAAAATATCTGGTTATAACCTCATGAGTGCCTATGCATATGATAACCAGATCCCAAGCAAGAAAATCTAAAGAACCCATCGAGTTCTTCAAGTTACACCTTGGTATCTTGAAAGCACATCTTGTGCTAACTACAAGATCTAATCCACCTAGTACTAGTACAAATTCCATCATACTAACTATTGGAGTGTCCTCAAATAGCTCCATAGTAAAAATAAATATAGTAGCTATCATGGTTGCTCCTCCCATCCTAGCTCATTTTTTATGGAACCAAACTCACCCGTTAAACTTGGCATTCCAAAATCAGGTTCCCTAGGCATCTCTGAAAGCTTTGCCATCATATGATGGGATAGGTAAAACAATAGATAAACATTGCCTAGATGTTTCATAATTGGTAGTAGTTTATAACATCACCCAAGAGGATGTGATGGTCAGGTTACTGGTGATATCCTTAAAAGGAAAAATGCTCCATTGGTATAGAGCACTCCCTCCTAGATCTATTACTTCTTGGGAAATACTTGTTGGTCATTTGGTTGATGAATTCAATGTACATGTAGATCCATTCTCATTACTCAATCAATTCACAATTGTCAGGAGACATCCACAAGAAGAGATTGTAGATTTTAACATTAGGTTCACACGCACCTGGGATAGAGTGCTTGCTGGTTTAAAACCTACTATAGAGCAAGCAATATGTTATTATTTGAGAGCTTTTGATTTAGACCTTAGCATGATTATACGGCAATAATGTGTTTTAACTTTCCCTATTATTTATTTAGAAGTAGCTAAGGGATAAGTTGATCTTATTGCCACTGGGAAATATCCTCCAAAGGCTCCATTGCCTATCTTTACAGAATTTCCCCAAGCACCTATTTTGAATCATGCAGTACCAACGACTCCAATCATTTAGTTACCCTAGAATCTACCAGCAATGCCTCCTATTCCTACCCTTCTTATATTTCCTGATATTCCTCTTTGACAATCCCCCCAAGATAATCAGATAACGACCATATTAGATACAATGAAAACTTTATCAAATGATATGTCATCTATGAAAAAGAGAGAAGTAGAGCGACATTTCTAGTCGAGGGGATTTCCTCAGCTAACTAAATATGGAGCTTTGACAAGTAATAAAGGGCAGGAAATAAAAAATATAGTCTATTCTAATGAAACAGGAGATAATGGAGAGCCTTCTAACTCATACTATTGGTGTTCCACATGTAACGATCCTCATGGAGAAGATTCGTGTATGTTTCACCAGCATCATGTGCAGAGTCTAATTAATGAAGAAGTAAAAAAAATAATGAAGGGGCACGTAAATATGATCAGAGAAGTAGATCATAATTTGGCCATACCATCTGAAGAACATGTCATTGTCTTGATAAGGTCAGGAAGGAAACCTCTACAAGTTGATTCGAAGGAACTTCAACCATTTATTTTTCCCCTAGCTCCCAGAGCTACTCCTCAAAAGGATCAATCAAGTGAAAAGAAATATTCTAACCCTCCTCAAAAAATTTTCCTAGCACTAAGGAGAGAGTCTTCTCCTAGAAAGGAGAGTGAAACTCAAGATCAAGCGAAAGAGAAACTCAGATTCCCTTCGTTGACCAAAAGGCAAAGAACAAAAGCAACTTAGGGTTATAGGAATAAATATGATCCATCTGCTAGAGAAAAGGAGAAAATTGTCGAGGCATCCTCATTCGATATCATTGAGGAGATGAAAAAGACTCCCTCAAAATCTAGCATGTATGATGTTTTGCAGTTCCCAAGACAAATCAATCTTCTTTAATAATATTTAAAGTTGATGAATCATAAGAGCAAAGTGCCTTCCTTTTCAAATTCTATACAAGCTAATGTTACTTCTGCTATAGGAAAAAATAGACCATCTCTGTTCTATTTGTCTTTACATATGGAAGGATGGATAGTATATAATTGTATGATCGACTCAAGAGTAGCTACTACAGTTATGCCTAAAGTAGTATGTGACATCATGGGAATGGAGTATACCATAAGTCATCCAGGAGTGTTGCAGTTAGATGATACTCCGTTAAAATCTATAGGAGTGATCAAGGATATCCCCATACAACTCCATAGGATGCCCCAAATAGTCATGATATAGGAAGTGGTAATTGTAAATTTGGAACCATACTTTGGTATGTGCCTATCCATAGAATTTATGACAAAAATTGGAGGTTATTTATATTTATATTATTCTCATTTAAAAATACCTTTAAAAGGTAAGAAGATCAAGGTTTTTAATGAGAAGCCATCCAATTTTCACGTAGCAATACTGGAAGAAACCAGTACTGTGAATATGATGACCGAATATATAGGAGATGTAGATTTGATGGAGGAAACCTTGGAATAAATTAAGTCTGAAGATTAGTTTTTATTAAAAAAAATCAATGCCATGATAGAAACAGAGATAGGAAGCTACTCTATTGAGAAACCAAAAAAGCTATATGTTTCTGTCCCTGAAAAGAATGTTTCCACCAGTCAGCTTTGGAAGCTTTACTTTGATGGGTCCAGATGCAAAAATGGAGCAGGTGTTAGGATAGTTTTAATTTCTCCTACAGGACAAGAAAACATTTTCTCATACATATTGACATGGATTTGCACTAAAAATATGGTCAAGTATGAAGCATTATGTTTGGGACTCAAAAAGGCCAAAAAAATAGGTGTAAAATAATGTTGATTTATGGAGATTCGGAGCTTATTGTGAAGCAGGTCACTGGAAAATGTATTTGTAAGTAGCATTATCTAAGAGCTTACAAGAATAAAGTGTTATATCTCTTGGACAATTTCAAAGCTCTAAACATAAAATCAATTCCAAGAGAAAATAACACTCATGCAGATCTTTTGGCATCAGTAGGGTCAAATTTTTGTCCAGTCAGTAATTTTATCCAGAAGTCCAAAATAGTGAGACTGATATACCAACATTCTATGTCTTACAAAGATATTTTCTGGTAAGTATTTGAGAATGACGAATAGATATTGGATTTCCTAATCCATTAAATGAACTGCTCTAATGATAGAGCATTACAATATGATAACGAAGAGAGCCTGATTCAATTAAAAAATAACCACATTCCCAAGGGACTGATCACCCTTGAGAGTCTCTTTGACAACAATGACAGAGCCACTGGTCGAAGAATTAAAATTGAAAAGCGACGGTATAAGGATGTGGAATTAGAACTGGATAAAATGATCAAGATAGGTACCAATTGTATAGTAGGAGAGTTGATTCAAATCAAATAGTTGTGTAAGAGCTATCCAAATATTATAGCCTAGACGTATAGTTATTTGAAAGTGTATAGAAAAGAGGTGATCCAACATACCATAAAATTGGAAGAAGGAGCTAAACCCTTCAGGCAAAGACAAAGGCTTGTGAATCCTAAAATTTAAGCCTTGATGAAGCAAGAATTATTTAAACTCTTCCAGGCTAAAATAGTGTATCCCATTAAAAATTCTACCTGGGTGGCAAACCTGGTTTCGGTTAGGAAAAATAATGGGGAAATCAGGTTGTGTGTATATTTCTGAAATTTAAACAGAGCTTCACTAAAGGATCATTATCCTTTGCCTCAGATTGACCCAATCCTTCATACAGTGGCAGGAGCAGAGAGATTTTCTCTACTAGATGGTTTTTTTGGCTATAACTAGGTCTGGGTAAAAAATGAAGATCAATATAATACTGCGTTCACAACCAAGTGTGGAATATTTTCCTATCAAAGAATTCCCTTTGGGTTATCAAATTTTGGAGCCACATTACAAAGAGCTATAGACATAGCATTTGGTGAACTCTCAAATAAGATCATTGTCATTTATCTAGATGACATGACAATATTTTCCCATGATAAGAGATATCATGCCACTCATCTACAAAAAATATTTGAAAAATTTAGAGAATTTGGGATATCATTGAACCCAAAGAAATCCATATTTGTTGTAGAAGAAGGTATATTTCTTGGCCATGTTATTTCTAAAGTTGGGTTTTCTATTGATCCTGATAGAGTAAAGGCACTTTTGGAACTTTCACTACCAGTAAATAAGAAAAGTTTGCAATCTTTCTTTGGACAAATAAACTTTGTTCAAAAGTTCATCATTGATTTTGCTCAAACTGTTAAACCAATGACTGAATTGTTGAAAAAGGATGCACCTTTTAAATGGACAAAACCAAGGAAAGATGCATTCAGGAAAATATTGGATGCTATAGCTCAAGCTCTAGTTTTAGTTAACCCTGACTACTCCTGAGATTTTATTTTAAATGTTTTTGGAGAGCAAGATAGCTATGCTACAGTTCTTACTCAGAAGGGAGCAGATAAAGAAGAAAGACCCATAGCATTCTTAAGTTCTACCATGCACAAGCATGAGGAGAAAGATAGTTTTATCAAGAAGTAGGTTTATGCTAACATAAAATCATTGAATAAATTAAAGCATTTTCTATCTCAAAGACACCATTATTTATGTGATTCACCTTGATGTTAGAAACTTAATAATACAAGGAGAACTTGGTGAAAAAAGAGCGGGATGGGTAACCTGCATACAGGAATATGATGTGGAGATACATCCAATCAAGATAGTCAGAGGTAGAGCTCTATGCCAAGAGTTGGCCAAACAAGCAACAACTGGGAACGTTGAAATTCAAAGGATAATGGTGAATACTGAAAAAAACGAGGTTAGAGAAAATACCGATTGGATTGATGATTTGGTGAAGTATTTTTAGACTGGGATATGTCTTGAAAATCTGAATGCTTCCCAAAGAATGATGTTTAAAACACAAGCATTGAAGTATACTCTTAGAACAGAAGGGTTTTACAGAATAAATATTGATGGTATACTACTAATATGTATAGGTGATTATAAGAAAAAAAAAGTATTAGAAGAATTCCACGGAGGCCTCTCGGGTGGACATTATTCAGGTAGAGCAACAACTTTGAAAATTCTTCGAGCTGGTTGTTATTGGCCTTCTATTTTTTTGGATACATATAAAGTAACTCAGAAATGTGAACAGTGTCAAAGGTGTGTAGGAAGGAACAGAAATGCTCCTATGCATTTGAAGTCTATACAAGTTGAAGAACCTTTCCAGCAATGGGGGTTAGATTTTGTGGGAATAATCGAACCAAAATTGTTAGTAGGCCACAAATATATACTCACCGCCATAGGTTACTTCACAAAATGGGCATAGGTAGTTCCTCTAAATAAAGCTAACTCAAAAGTCATGATAGATTTTGTAGAAATTCTAATTACTAGGTTCGGCATACCCTACTCATTGATCACAAGTAATGGATCTTCTTTTACTAGAGCCAAAATGATTGAGTTTTCCAGCAGGTATGAAATATATTTGAAAACATATTTTAACTATTATCCATAAGGTAATGGTTTAGCTGAGTCTACCAACAAGAATATACTCAGGATTTTGAAAATAACATTGGAAGATAACAAGAGAAACTGACATTCATTACTTAACCAAGCTTTATGGGCTAATCGAATATCAATAAAAAAGTCCATTAATACATCCCCCTATGCTCTAGTTTATGGTAAAGAAGTTGTTTTTCCTATTCATATGGAGATACCAGCAATAAAATTACTGAATCAGATAGATGAAGAAGAAGGTCAGCCAATGGATGCCCGATTGATGCAACTTTTACAATTAGAAGAATCCCGAGAATAGGCTTACGACCACCACCAGAAACACATGATTGATACAGCAGGGTGGTTTGATAAGAAGACTACTTTCAAAAAATTTAAAATTGGAGACCAAGTTTTGAAGTGGAATGTAAATAAAGCTAAGCCAGTACATCATGACAAGTTTGATGCTTTCTGGGAAGGACCATTTGAAATTATTTCAGAAAAATAGTTTAATTCTTTTCAACTAAAATATCAGTATGGTTAGATTCTTCTTTTCATGGTGAACACGTTTCACCTAAAGTTATATTTCAAATAAAATACAAAGTTGGAGTTTTATGTACATTATAGTAGGGGTGTTATAAATATTGTAAATATCTTTGATTTTGTCGGGTTTAATAAAAGTTTTTGTTGTAACCAATCATAGTGCAACAATATAGTAGAAGGCAGAGAGAAAAGTTCATTTTTGTTGTTTTTAAATTTCAAATTCAAAATTTATGCGTGGTTCTAAAAGGATGGTGGACGAAATCATTAGAGAATTCTCTCGATAAGTGGTATTTTCCTTCGTACAAGAATCTTCTAAAATCGACTACCTAGAGAATGTCTTAGGTAGCCACGTACTGAGGAATAAATGAGCGAAAGTAATTGATCAGTCAGATAGTGTAGAGTCTGCTGGATTTTATTGCTATTTTTTACATGTGATTAATTATCTGGTTAGTGTTTCAAGAAAAGACATTCTAAGAAAGATGGTAGAAACAAATTCTAAAGAAATCTCGAGAGGATCGCTTTCACCAACCATAATTAATGCAGTTCATCATGCATATTTTTTGGAATAACGTGAGAAGGAAAAAGCTAATTTTTCACTTTAGTGAAGTTTCATACTATCACTTGCTATTTTCTAGCTCCCTCAGAAGGAGAGAAAACCCCTACTATGATACTTAGAATTTTCAATTTTTCTCAACAAAAGACAACTTCGAAGTAGTTTTCAAAGAGAATTTTTAAAAAGATTTGTTTCTTGTAATTTTTCATGGCTCCTAGAAAAGGCAAGAAGAAAGAAATAGTGGTTGCATCATATCTGACAGCTTCAGTGGTGATAAAAGGAGAAGAGATAAGTAACAGATTTATTGACAAAGATGCATGGATAAGTGATACGATTGTGACCTGGAAGGACCCTGGAAAAATTAGAAGTAACATAGCAGAGCGGGTGGCTATCGGAGTCTCAGCATCTTCTCCTTCCACTTTTGCCTTCCATTATTTTCTATACCGGTATGTGTATGTTCCTGTACACCCCTGCCCCGATTTTTTAAGGGCAATTGCTAATTTTTATGATGAAAAAGGGATGAATGTAAGAGATTGTAATGGGAAGGTTTTATTTACTTTAAGCAAAGATTCTTTTGTTTTCGCTTTCACCATGGGTCATGTCCCTGTGTTTGAGCCAAAAACCTTTGACCCCAAATATTAGGCTAAATACTTTGGCCCTTCTGAAAAGATAAAGAATTTTCTGGTTTCCCAGCTGAAAGAGTTACCTATAGGAGAAAACCCACTTGAGTCTCCTATTGATATCACCAATTTCAAAAATCCAGAGTTGTACTCTATTACAGCTATGATAGCAAGTCTCAAAACTAATGAAAATGTTCAAAAATGGCAAATTGCCTTGGTTGAATTTTTATCCAACCCCAAAAATTATGATACTCCTGCCATGAGCAAGGGTGTGAATCCTATATTTTTGACTGACCAGGTTTTTTGTGTTCAAAAATTCATGAAGGGTTGTCAGTGCTAAAAAAAGGGTGTCATTTCTCTTTTTGATTCTCATCGTATTTAATATGGTTATTCTTATTTGTTATGTCTAAATATTTGGCTTTTATCTCAGTAAAATATAAAGATGAACAGGGCAGGGTTTAACCCATTTGTGAATGGACAAATGTGTTGTATAAAACAAAATCATTTTATGATTTCAACAGAGAATTATTAGGCCCTGTTCTGAAAATAATGTATGGGAATATTAGAAGACTAACCGCAGAAAAAGTTTTGCAAACCAAATATAATGAAGAAGGTGATTGGTTTATCCTCACACAAGGGGTTTGTATTAGATTGTATGGTTTCACTCAGAAACCATTTTTACTCCCTCATTATGTTACGGACATATTGTTTGCTTTAGAATATGTTCGAAAAATTGAACAAATAAATGTAAAATTTGGCTCAGGTATTGGGAAGACTAGCACCTGTAATATGCCATTTACTTTTGAAGGGATAATTGTAACAAAAAAGGGTTAGAATGAGTAGACTGCTTAATATTTAAGGGAGTTGGGACTGCTTGAGATTCCACAAAGATGGAAGTATGATCCTTTGGATCGATATGATTCTTTGGATCGATTTACTAAAAGATAAGCTATTTTGAATAAAACAAAAATGAAAAAATATCATGATAGGGTTAGACCAGATATAGAAGAAAAAAGAAATAACAGCGAAGATGATGCTTTGAAATGGCACATTGAGCGAATGGAACCTCTTCCCCCTTGGCATGATTCTTATGAAAAAGTAGTGAATTATGATCCCCTGAATAATAGCAAGCATCAGTTAACAAATGGAAGGATTAGCAAGATATAGAAGAGAGGTGATGATTGGACCATTGCAAAAACTCGTGAATGGTGGTTAATGAGGGTACAAACAAATATAATTACTTCAAGGTACCCGATGAAAAATGATAATGAATTTAGTATTCAGTATAGTTTACATCATGCATCTTGGGAAGGGGTTTTTCCTGTAATAATACCTCATAGTATTGGAGGTAGTAGAAGAACCAACCCTGAAGTGCCACATAGACAAGAAACTAATAAGGGTAAGAAAAAATAAATAGTATCTGAACAAAAGTTACCCCTGGTGTAGAAAAAACCCAAGACTTCTAGGAAGCGATCAATAGAAGAAGTTTTTACCCAAGAAAAGGGACTGACCTATGGCAAAGCCACTCAAATGATGCTTAAAATGGGATATGAAAGGAAAGGACTGGGAAGAGGGGGACAAGGAATTTCTGAGCCTATACAAGTAGAAGTAAGAGAAAAATGTCTGGCTCTTGGGGCTGATGCTTCTAGTAAAAAGGATTATACTTCTAAAGTCGTGAAGTTTGTTCCTCCCTCTGACTCAGTATCAGAATCTTATGAAGAACCTGTAGCTGAGAAGATGAAAATATTAAAAGCCCTGGCTGATGCCAAGAAAGGCAAGAATGTTACTCAAATTTCGTTAGTGAACAAAATGTTCAAGATATTCAATAAAATATAGTTTAAGACTATGCTAAAAATGGAAAGCATAAAGTAAATGAAGAAGGTAATAAAACTGATGCTCAGGAAGCTAAGAAAGAAAATTCTTAGATATAAAACACAGGAAGTTTACCAAATCCGATTCAAGAAATCCAGAACCCAGATATTGTAAAGGAAGTGCTAGTAAAGCAAGAAGTTACAGAAGTTGAGAAAGGACAGCGTGGGGAATTTTCCCAAAATATACAAATAATTAATCTTGATAAAAGTGATGATGAAAGTGAGCAAGATGAAAATACTAAGATACAAGAGGATGGTGGAATTTGATATGAAGAATTTTTTGATAAAGATGATGAAATTGAAGAAGACAGATATCAGCAACAACTTCAAACAAGACCAAAAAATGCAACATATTCCCATTCTCAACTCGATGTCAACACTGTGTTGGTCCCCATCCCTTTCTTTTCCAACATCAATATTCCAATAGTTGGGGCTACATCCTCTCGAGTTGATGAGAGTCATCCTACTCTGAAAAAGATAGAAAATTTGAGAAGAGTTTGTAAGAATGCTTTATACTAGTGGAATTTCCATTTCGTTGAGGATCCAAAGATGCTTGCCAATGTTCGTGAAATTATTGCTCTAGATCCGGCTACTATGCAAAGGAAGAAAGTTAAGTTAACCTCAATAACAAAGAAATATAAATGTGAAATTACTGTTGAGGATTACCATGTATAAGAAATTAATGAAAATATCACTCGGTTGCCTATGCAAGATGAATGGTTAAAAGCTCAAGCACATCTAGGCACCATATATCTGCATGGGGGGCATTACTTAGAGAAAATTTTGAAAGAAAATGATAAGAGGAGAGTTGGAATCAATTTTGCAAGAACAAAAATAGATGGAAAAGGCTTTGAAGTTGGAGGTAAAAAAATGGGAAGATAAATTTAGTGTTGTTGCCAATGAAGCAGCTAAATACAAAGAAAATTTGGGGCAGGCAGATGCATAGATTCAGGCATTAATTCTCCAGGTTCATGAACTCCAACAACAATTAGCAGATCAGTAGAATGCTCCATCTAGATTTTCAAAAGAAAAAGTGAGAGATATGAGGAAACAATTGTTGCAATATTTATTAGTATTAGACTTGAAAACATAGCATTTATTGTTATACATGGCCAAATTCAAGAAGACCATTGAAGTAGTGGGTGAAGAATTCAAAGTTGCAATTAATTTTTTGCAAAAAAGAGAAGACATTGCCACTAAAATCCAGATATTATCTGATAAAATGCCAGAGAATATAGCAGTGAAGGTACGAAGTGAATTTTGTTCCTAAGCTAAGATTGTAGCCAAGAACTTTTTCAAAAAGTTTAAATTAGTGACCCAAGGGAATAAACTCCTATATGAGCTAGAGACCAAAACAAAAGGGTTACTAAAAACTTTTGATCTGGCTATCCAAAATGGACTCCCATATCTCTAGGATTATAACTCAAAAGTTCTTAATGAAAGTGCACTCTCCTCATCCTTGAAGTCTTTTGTTGAAGATAAATCTGAGATAGAAAGCTGGGGTGAGCCCATAGAAGATACACAAGTAATGAAGATGGTGCAGAAGCTCACACAATTTAAAACCTATTTACAAGAATTTATATTAAGATAAAAAATGATTTCCTATGATAAAGTGGAAGAGCTACAGTATATCTATTAACTATTCATTGATTCCTCAGACCTGGATGATGAATATTGGAAATATGTTTTCCAAACCTATCATGGAGTGGTAGCTACAGTGGAAAAAATTAGACAATCAAAGCATACCAGTCGAAAGCAGCTAACTGAAATTGGGACTAGTACCCAGAATTAAGACAAATGTTTATATTTTCCTTCTAAAAGTATGTTATGTATTTTAGTAATAATTCTTTAAGCTATAACAGGAGTTTTTGACAAGGTAATGCTTACTCATATGAAGTGCATTTTTTCTTACTCTTTGATTTTTGTAAATGTCTTGTTTTGTTATTTTTTTGACTTTGTTTCCCAATGGATGAAGGGCCTAGATTCTAATATTTTGCTAGCAAACCAATTCCCGGAAGGTGCAAAGAATGTTAGTCTAAAAAGACTACCTCTAGGAGAAAGTCGAGATTTTGCAGCAGGGTGCCATCTTGAGAGACTCGATGCAGTCTATTTTTGAAAGGCTATAGAAAGAGAAAATAAGGTAAGGAAATATGATATCATGATTTTGAGACATGTCCGAATTTCATGGCAAAATGGTACAAGAAAGTCAAGTAGATGAAAAATATCGTGATTTCACGACATGTTAATTTTTCACCGATAAATCAAGAAGACAAATCAAAGACAAAGAAGATGTCGCGATTTCGTGACATTTATTTTCATGGCAGTAAAGACCAAAAGGAGCTGAAAAGATAAAAACGTCGTGATTCTGCGACATGTCACATTTTTGTGGTTAAGAAAGTAGAAAAGGGGTAGAAGAAGAGAGAATGTCGTGATTTCACGACATGTCAGTTTTTCACCATGAGAAAGAAATAAGAAGACATACAAGGCTAAAGTGTCATGATTTCATGACATGTTTTGTTTTTGCGTAAGCAAGAGGCGGATAGAGTAGAATACTTGAAGACGTCGTGATTTCATGACATGATAGTTGTTCCTAACAAAATATATTCTTAGCAACTAAAATATGCCCTTACACCAAATTTTTGATCTCTTAGGGTGTCAGATGTAAATGGAGTATCAGATCTGTTAGAATCCAATTTATAGAATATCTTGTGCTTATTATTAGAAACTAAAGTTAATTGCTTGTAATTTATTTGAAAATACAATATGTACTAGCTGTAAAAGATACCCATTTTGGGTATATATAGTGGTATACACATTTTTAAAAGGGGTTAGCTCTTAGATGTTTACAAGATTGATGTACATCATTCTAGATGCAAGCAAATAGTTACTCTTCTTCTGGATTCTAACTTTTTGTGTGCAAGTGTATGTATCTGGTTTTTGACTTCTATTTACATTATTAAATTCTATATTGTATCTGTTCTAAATATGAACTGTGCATGTATGAATCATATTATTGGAGTTAAGATTAATTATTCTTATATGTGTTAGATGAAATATCTAAATCACAATTAGAAAGTTATGATTTCTATATGAAGGTGTTAATGAAAACTTGTAACAGTAATACAGACGTCATATCCTAATTGTTTTCTAAACTACATCATGAGAAAATCTTCTAGCCTTGGCTATATTTCCCTTCTTTCTGCTCTCTTTTTTCTAAACAAAGCAAAAAGGAACCAGCCTACTCTAGATATTAGATGGATATTCCCAAGCTAGATCCGTCTATTCAATGTTGGCAAGGTCTAAGGTGCAATACAATTAACCAAAGGTAGATTTTGTTCCAACAATACCTATTTTACCATTCTTATTAATATAATGGATTATTTTATGAACCTTAATGATGTCATCCAAAATTTGTCCACCTGAAATAAAATCTCCTTGATTGGGGTCAATGATTGTGGTAAGGATGGTTTTCAACCTATTGGTTAGAAATTTTTTTAATATTTTATAAATGGTTTTACGGAGGCTAAAGGACCTAAAGCCTTTAAGATCTTTAGCACCAACACTTTTGGAAATGAGTAGGATAAAAGTGGCATTGACATCATTAGAAAGGAATCCAAATATTTGAACATCAAATATAGTAGAAATAACATCAGATTCTATGATATGTCAAAACCTTTGGAATAATAGGGTAATAAATACATTAGGGCTATGGGCTTTCTATCTAGCCATAGAGAAAACTACATATTTAATTTTATTGGGAGAGAAGAGGGACATCATCCTAGAATTATGTTCTTGAGAGATGAGATATGAAATGTTGTTTAAGATCCTTCTCTTAGGTTGGATATCAATTGATCTAGAGGCGTTATGTAGGGATTCAAATAAGTTGATAGATTCATATCTGATATCCTTTGGGTAAACCATCCTAGATCCATCTTCTTTGATAGTTTATTTAATTTTGTTATGACATATATGCTTGAGGATTGTCATGTAAAAAAAATTGTATTCCTATCCCCATTTTTTAGCCACTAAACCCTAGATCTTTACTGCCAAAAAATCCTTCCCTCTTTAGGTGTTATGAAAATTAGATAGCAGTGATTTTTATTGAAATCTAAGCTTCTCTTGAAGAGGTCCACACTCTTGAGTGAGCTCTAAATCCTACAATTACACTTTCATATCTTCTTTTTCTTGTTGAAGTGCCCAAAAATCTCTTTATTCTAGCTTTTTAGATTGGTTTTAATAAATTTTAGCTTCTTGGAGATTTGAGAAATTAGAGGGCCTAGGAAGATTTTTGACCACCACTCCAAATTCTTGGTTCTAGGTCAAAGTGAAGGGTCCACATAGACTCAAATCTAAAGGGTCTTCTAAAGTTTGAGAGAGAGGGGAGACTCAAGAACTAGGGGGTTATGATTTGAGCCTATCTTAGGGAGGGAGATGAGGGAGGAATAACCCAAAAATTATTGGATATCTTTGGGGATTAATAATCTATCTAATCTACATTGAATGAGAAGGGAACCATACCATCTGTTACTCTAGGTAAAATTATTACCCCAAGATCCAAATCAAATAGTTCAATCTGGTTAACAAAATTAGAGAAATCATTCATACACTTAGACAAGATAGGATTCCCATCCTTTTTGTTAGAGTAATGTAAAGTATTATTGAAGTCACATAAAAGCATCCAATATTCATTCAAAAAGTAGATTCTCATCTAGGTAAGGATATCCTAGAGGGAGCATATTTCAAAAATGGAGGTGGGAGCATAAATGTTGGATATAATTCATATATTATTGGAATATTTGCAAGAAAAGAGGATGTTAATATTTTTTGTTAAAAAAGAAAATAAAAAAATCAACCTTAAAGGGTCCCATAAACAAAGAATTCTACCAAAGGCACCATGAGCATGGTTGGCTATAAAAATAGCTTCCTTCCAAATAAGATTCTTAACTCTGAGTAAATTATTTTCCATAAGCTTAGTCTCCTAAAGGAGTATAATGTGAAGGGATAAATCTCTTCTCATAGAAGCGAGAAGTATTTGCTTGGCAAGGCCATTAAGACCTCTGAAATTCCACAATAGGATCTTCATTTATGGTTGTTGAAATGTGTTCTACTCCTGCTTCACATAGTCGATGTATGTTTCTTTAATTCTACATAGGTGGAAGAAGAATCCTCCTGAATATTAAATTCATCCATTGATAGAGTCAATTGAGAACCATCTAGAAAATCTTCTTTTATCGCACACCTTCTAAGGTCTTTCTTCAATGTTTTTCCCACTTTTTTCATGCCAACATCCATAGCGTATTTCTTATGAGTTCTTATAACTAGGCCTGAGCTAGTATCTAAAATATTTTTACCTATAGAGGGGGATTTCAAGGCCTTCATTAAGACAAGAACCATTTTAGGGAAACATTGATCACCATTTATTAAGTTCTTGGAAGAAGAAGCTAGAGGCTAGGGTTGGCCAACTAAGTGAGATAGTTTAGAATGGCATCAAAGGATTCAACCGTGGGAGTACCATCAACCATCTTAATGACTAGTTTTTGAATAACATCAATAACTTCAATAATGAGGACCTCTTCCATGACCATACTAGCATCAACAGATTTCTTCTAGAGGTTGGAATTTAGTATATCACTTTTATTTTTTCCCTTTTACATCCAAAACTTTTTAGGCTAGGGAGTCTTATTTGGGTATTTATTTACATAGTGTCTAGTATTCTTGTAGCCCAAGCAATACACTACTCTATTCTCATACTCGATGGCTTGAGTGTAAGACCCATAATCTAAAATTAGCTCAATTAATTTTAGGAAATCAGAAAATAGGTCCACATTAACACAAATTATTGCATACACCATCTATTATTTGGCTCTAATGGTGGCATCGATCATCACCAACTCTCCAATCAATTTGGTAATTCTCCTCAAAATGTCCTCATGCCAAAACTGAAATGGTAGACCTAAAAGCCTCACCCATATGGGGGTAAAGTTATTTTTTTGTGTATCAGTATCAAAATAGATCCCATATCTCATTATAAATAAGATCCTTTAATCAAATAACCATGATTCTCCACCCAAGATATGATTCATGTCTTATTATTTATTGATCTTGATAAGGAAGAAACCCATAGGAAGGACCATGAGCTCTAGAATACCTTTGGCATGTCATTTAGCAGAGGCCCATATTTCAAAGACATCAATATTAGGTTTAGATCCTAAGAATTTTCCTATCAGGTTAAATATGCCTTCATCCTTATTTAGGTCCATAAGATCATGGGAAACCCTTATGGATTGATTAGAAGGAGAGAAATCATAGAATACCATAGAGGAGACTACTTTCCTAGAGAAATTAGAAATGATATTCATAAATAATACCATACCAATATTAAAAGGAAAGGACAAGCTTGGTGGGCACTTAGGGGGTTTGAATCCTTAGACAAGTTCGATGAGTCCCCAAACCCACCTAAAGTCTTACCTTGAGTATTACTATCCTAAAGGTCTCCATACGACCAAGTGCTCCACTACCCATAGTAGAACCATTCACCACCTAACTATAAGCTTGGATCCTGCTTTCATTTCTACTCTCACAAATTTTGAAAAATACTACAACCTTATGCATAATGTCATTGTGTATTGTACCTCTATAGTTGTGGCTTTGAAAATTCTAACTTTCCATAATCATAGCTTCAAAAACACTAGCTCCAAAAAAACCTCCATAATCATTGCTTTAAAATATCTCCACAATCATAGCTCTAAAAATTCTAGCTCCTATAAAGCCTCCATAGTTATAGCTCTAAAATCTCTCCACAATTATAACTCCAAAAACCTTAGCTCTAAAAAACCTCCATAGTTATAGCTATGAAAGCTCTCCATAGTCATAGCTCCAAAAAATCTAGCTCTAAAAACCCTCTAGAGTCACAACTCTAAAAGCTCTTCATAGTTGTAGCTCTAAAAGCTCTCCATAGTCACAATTCTAAAATATTTCCACAATCATAGCTCTAAAAATACTAGCTCTAAAAAAATATCCATAGTTATATTCTTGAAAACTCTCCATAGTTGTAGACACCTAAATCTAGCATAAATAATACCATACCAAGATTAAAAGGAAAGGACAAGCTTGGTGGGCACTTAGGGGGTTTGAATCCTCAGACAGGTTTGATGAGTCCCCAAACCCACCTAAAGGCTTACCTTGAGGATTACTATCCTAAAGGTCTCCATACGACCAAGTGCTCCACTACCCATAGTAGAACCATTCACCACCTAACTATAAGCTTGGCTCCTGCTTTCATTTCTACTCTCACAAATTTTGAAAAATACTACAACCTTATGCATAATGTCATTGTGTATTGTACCTCTATAGTTGCGGCTTTGAAAATTCTAACTTTCTATAATCATAGCTTCAAAAACACTAGCTCCAAAAAAACCTCCATAATCATAGCTTTAAAATATCTCCACAATCATAGCTCTAAAAATTCTAGCTCCTATAAAGCCTCCACAGTCATAGCTCTAAAATCTCTCCACAATTATAACTCCAAAAACCTTAGCTCTAAAAAACCTCCATAGTTATAGCTATGAAAGCTCTCCATAGTCATAGCTCCAAAAAATCTAGCTCTAAAAACCCTCTAGAGTCACAACTCTAAAAGCTCTTCATAGTTGTAGCTCTAAAAGCTCTCCATAGTCACAGTTCTAAAATATTTCCACAATCATAGCTCTAAAAATATTAGCTCTAAAAAAATATCCATAGTTATATTCTTGAAAACTCTCCATAGTTGTAGACACCTAAAGCTAGCATAATAAATATTAATTAATTCATTCATTAAATAATTAATTATTTAGTGCTTATGTTGCACAACCATACACCCCTCAACATCATCCATTTCACTCATAGTTCCACCTCTCATTATTCAAATTGATCATGTGCAAGAGAGAACACTTATCCACAAGTGAACTCAAGTCACTAGAAGTTGCACCTCCATTCATATAAAGAATATGCACAACATGCACTCAATTAACTCATTCACATCTAGCTAAAAACAATATGCACATTCAATCTATCCATGCACATCCAGTTAATTGTCCATGTACATTAATAAAAACTTCAAAGAATACATACATCATGAAATTGCACACACATTCCACATTTGGTGATATTTACAAGTTAATACTATCCACATGCACTCCTCGTAATAAAATCAATGCAAGGGGAAGTCTCTCGATTACAACAATTAAGTACTAGTTGAGCCACCTCCTTATCCCTTCCCTCTAGGAAATCTATAAATTAAACCTCTCCTCATTTCTAGAGTGGGAGAATGGAAATAGTATCAAAGTATTGATGGAACTGAGAATTCACAACATTTAATCACCCAATTTTTTATCACTTCACCATCCCTATCCTATGTAGAACCTCAATCATACCCTTCTGCAAGCTCAAATCTAGTATCGAATAGTTTTTAGATGCCATAGGTTGTGATCTTTCCACATTGAATGATCTTAGTCTATGGTTGTTATACCATTGTATGGTTGGTTCCTAGCCTATGTATAGGTCTCTTGATGTAGCATGTTTCAACCATGACAAAAATGGCATTTATAATGCAACACAACAACATCAATAATAGCAATAGGAACACATGGAAAAGGTAAAAGCAAATCTACTTTACTTCCTTTGCATGTCCCTAATTTTCATTATCACTTTGGTTTTCATACCTATTGAATAAGGGACTCACTTAGCCACCTCCACAAGGGCCAAACCCCACACCTCCTACATCTATGGAAGAAAACTTCTCTGCACGGTCTCCATCCTATGAAACTAGACCATCTACCATTCAAGAACTAACACCCTTGCAACCATAGGATCCCTCCTATAGTTACTTCCACCCACCATTAATCCAACCCCTTCCCCTCATCGGATACTACCAAACCTCATACACCACTATCCAACCACTGCCTAAGGCTAAGTCCCATTACCAACAACCCCCACTACAACAATACCAACAACACCAGTAGCCACCACATCAAGAGTACTACCAATAATAACAACCTCCACCAACACCACAACATCAACATCAACATTCACCATAATAGTACTACTAATAACCACCATTGTCATAGTATTACTAGAAATAATAACCCCCCACACCCTAACATAAACAATAGTTACCTAACCAACAATAAATTCCACCTACTTCACACCATTAATAGGAATAAGTTCAACATCGGTAGATCGCTCAACAATATCATCAATAAAAAATATTGATACATCAAAAAATCATTTAACAAGGACATCAACAATCGCCCCTTCAACATCAATAACAACAACAATAACCATACCTCACCTATCAATAAAATTTCAACCAACACCCATCATCAAACACATACACCCGATCACAATTCACCCAACATAAATACCCACAATTAGGAGTTCAAGTTGGCACATCTAATATAGTCCCCCAAGCTACTTTAGATCCATTCCAAAGGCTATCCATTCAGTTCTACACTTTACAAATGCAATTTGTTGATACAGGGTATCAAAATCCAACACTTTTATAGTTACAAAACTTCCCCATCCATCCCTCAATTCCATCACCACCATATCCTCCTTTATTCAAAATACCAAAATTTAAAAAGTTCAAGGGAAAGGAGGATCCCCAAGAGCACATGAGAAATTTTATTAACACATGTTATCTCCTTAATGATATTGATGCTCTCATGCTACGCACCTTCTTGTTTTCCCTTGGGAGAGGATATTTTGATTAGTATAACCATTTACCTAGACATAGCCTCTATAACTTTGAGCAATTGGCCAATCTCTTTCTATAACGCTTCTCTCTAAATATCAAGAAGTGAACAATATTGACAAATATATATAATTTTTGACAATTTGATGATGAACCTATCTTAGATTATGGTGCTAGATGGAGAGATATGATAATAGAGTTACCCTTTTCTCTCCCCATCATAGAGCTTACTCAAATGTTTACAAGGAGTTGTTCCAAACTGATATCGCTATTATTGCAACTCTAGCAATATCACACACTCAAAGAAGCTCTAGTGCAGACCAAGATGATAAAGGATATAAATATCCAAGAGGGAGAGATAAAACTCAAGAAAGAGTGGCCCAAAAAACTCTAAAGGCACCTCCAACAACTAGTCCAAACCCAACCAAGTTAATCAAGTGGTATTGAGCATCCCAAGCAATTCCAATCAATAATAATGTCAACCACCACCTCAAAAACCCTCACAAATTCAACATCCACCTCAACAACCCTCATACCAGGCCACACTACCTCCTATGCAACTTTAGAATCAACCACAACTAGACAACTGCAATAGGCATCCTACTAGGCCCCCTCACAATTACATGCCACTTAAAAAGCCCTATTCAACCATATTTCAAACGCTCTATGAGGCACGGGTGATAAGATTACCGAAAATAAAACTAGAAGACTTGAATAGATCTAAATCTAGGTCTTACAAAGAATATAAATATTGTATTTACCACAAGTATAGGGGTCATGACGTCATTGATTGCATCACATTCAAAAATCTAGCTCAAGATCTTGTTAAGAGGTAGGCTATTGTCATTGAAAATCCTTTGGTCCCATAAAATAAAAATATTGGCATATACCAAGATCATTTACTACAACACAATTAGCCACCGACTGCACCTATAATTTATGCCATGCAATCCAACTAAGTGAACCATATTAACAGCATGCCACAACACCAAAACTTTGTAGGGATGATACACATAGTTACTTGAAACCAACGCTACACTAAATTATTAGTGCAATCAAGTACTAAAATCAACATATCATCATCCTATACATTGCTATCTCCACCAGTGTAGGTTTTACCTGATCCTCCATGACCCATTATATCATTAACCAACCACATCACTTACAGCCTCAGAATGGCATCGACCAAGATTTCTATTTATGAGCTCATGAAAAAATCACCCCTGCATCGTGAGGCATTAATGGAAATTCTAAAATCCATTGAAGTTCAAACATAATATCCAAATGCCTTTACAAATTTTATGGGTAACATTAGAATGTGCATAGAGCCATCCATTACCTTTTATGACCATGAGATCAAAACCTTATGATAGAGGTATCAAACCCTCCATTGCACATCATAGCTCATATAGATATCATGCCCTTAAAATGAGTTTTGGTTGATACGAGGTCATCTATCAACATAATCACCTCCACAACACTTGAACATTTGAATTTACCACCTTCACACATAGCTACATCCACATTCATTCTATAGGTCTTCAATGATGCTTTGTGCTCAACACTAGGGATAATTATTTTACCTATTCATGTAGGTGTAAAATCCATCCATACACTATACCACAACCTTGAAGTATAAATACAATACAATGTCTTCCTTAGAAGAGCATGTATTCAATATATGGTATGCATCCCCTCAACATTACACCATTGCATCAAGTACATTCATGAGGATCATGCACATTGCATCCTCATTGATGAGTAACCTTTCAAGTATTACAACATGGTTTCCAATCTGTATGGGCCTCCCATACCATCCATATGCCTATAAATTAATCCAATATTTTTCAAACTAGCTCCTTAGCTAGTGGTACCTTATCCCACTACACTTTAGCCATCACCAATCCCTAATCCACTTGTGCACCCAAATTTACCACTAATCCCTCTAAACCTAACTCACTACACTATCCTGAATTCTTTAAACAATCCTCATTACCCATTTGATCCACCCATTCAACCCCATCAAACCTGGCCAAACCCTCCATGTCCTAGATAATCCTTATCTACATGAGGTCCCCCCTTCTATCCACACATTCCACCCAATGCCACATCATCTCCATCCATAATTTCCTAGGTCACTACCACATATCCATTACCTGTAGCCCCCACACCTTCCTACATGTTAGAATCTCAAAGCACTTTACCTACCATAGTGTTAGAACTATTAACCCTATCTAATGTTGGACAAGCTATCATAGCTTCCCCTCCACCATCCACTAGTTCAGTATCCATCACAACCTCCCCACTCAATTCACCCTCCATATAGCCTAAACCTTGACTATCACCAAACCCATCCATCATGACCTCAATCATGTCAATCACCACCCTAGTTTCATCCATGGTAGTAACTCAGCTAGAAGAGAATGTTGAAACTTCTCTCACATCTACTTCCCAACCTACACAAGTTGTAATGTGCATAATGGGTCTAGGAATAGGTAATTATTTAGTGTACAACATCATATTTATGCCTTCCATCATCAAATCAGTTAGGGATTTTGGTTTCCCATGCATATGCACCATTGTTCCCATGGGTTAGAACCCAATACAACAAACTTTGTGTATGCCAAAGTTGACACCTCCTTCGATGTACCCATTTAAGAGCAATCTAAGTCACCATTTTTTGGTGATATTACTTTTTTATTCAATCCCTCCTTTGAACTAAAATATTTTTGATGATATCATTGGAGAGAATTTAGCTTAGGTCATCATGAATAGGGAATTTGTCATCTTATTTACCACATTATTAGCTTCTTGAAGAGAAGTTTGGACTAGGGTATCACCACCCTCAACCAATTGATTTCCTCAAGGTAAATTTTTAATGTATCACCCTTGGTATCATGGGGGATAGCGATAGTGAATATTCATATCATAATGAAGGCTCTTTTCAAGTTACCACCATACATACCCTACCATATGATACCTCAGAAGATAAAATAGATGAGCTACTTGAGGCACTTTCAATTGCCTATGAGAGCTTCGAAGAAGACTCTTCCCCCACTGTCCCCATTATAGATTTTTAGATGATGGTGATATCTACATGTATCTATTCCCCATGTCACTCCCCATTTTCCCATGCTCCTTCCATTGGAGCACCCAAATGTACTAGCCCATCCATCACCTCCATCACCTCAATCACCTTCGAACCAATTGAACCTATGTCCATCGATATTAGACCATCTTCTACCTCACGAGCATGTCTTGAAGGGCTCAATGCCCAACCATTCAGGACCCTCCTTCCTACAAATAAACATGGTCACCATTGACCTATTTAAACTCCTTAACAATATGAACAATCCATCAAACCCCATCCATGTTGATCCAAGTCTCATTGACTTTGATCGCATCTCTCCCATGTCATCCCCCAAATTTTTTCTTCCATCCAAATAATTGCTTCATCAAGAAAAAATCTACATGCCATGAACCCTATCACCCATATCATTTTCTATCCATCACATCAATACAAGTGACACTGAGTCACCCATTTAAAAATGTAGTTGATGACATTCATCTCCACTCCTCATTAGTTAGAGGAGGGTTCCCACATGCTCATCAAGGAGACCAATGATGTCAACATTAGCACAAACCTTGATAACCCACAAATCATCAAAATCAAAAAGATCCTTTCTCCTATAGAACACAAATAACTTATCACTTTTCTTACTGAGCACAAGCATACTTGTGCATGGTCATACAAATATATACCAAAACTAGATCCTAATTTAGTGGTTCATAATCTCATCTTGAGACCTGATGCAAAACTTGTAAATCAAAATATATGAAATATTCATCCTACCATAGCCCTTATGGTTAAATAAGAGTTACAAAATTATGATATGTGGAGTTTATCCAACCTATAAACTACCCAGAATGGATCTCAAACATGGTACCTATTAGAAAACCTAAGCAAGGATACACATTTGCATAGATTTTCACAACCTTAAAAAAGTGTGTCCCAAGGATGACTTTTCACTCCCAAACATTGATACACTCATGGACTCTACCATTGCCCATGAAATTCTCTCCCTAATAGATGGATTTTTAGGGTACAATCAGATTTGAATAAATCTTGATGACCAACATAAAATGGCTTTTACAACACCCTAGGGAAAGTTTTTCTATAAAGGCATGCCATTTGGACTTAAGAATGTAGGCGCTATATATCTACATGGCATAACTTCCATTTTCCATGATCAAATACACAAAATAGTTGAATACTATGTAGATGATATTTTGGCGAAATTGAAGCTCTGTCATGAGCATATCAATGTTTTATGCCAAGTTTTCAAGTTATTACTCAAGCACAACATGAGACTCAACTCAAAGAAGTGCATCTTTGGCATTATATGAGGAATACTTTTAAGTTTTATAGTCTCTAAAAAAGTAATTGAAGTCGATCCAAACAAATTTAAAGTAATCATTGACATGCCACCCCTGACAAATCTCAAAGAAGTACGTAGCTTACAAGGCAAGATTCAAGTGATTTATCTCTTTATAGTGCAACTATCAGATAAATGCAAGACTTTCAATCATTTATTGAAAAAGGGGGTCACTTTTAAGTGGAATCAAGATTATCAAGATGCATTTGATGCCATAAAAGAATATCTTGCATTACCACTTGTTTTGACACTACCTCGCCTAGGTGTACGAGTCCATTTATACATATCTACCATACATTTTGCATTAGAAACTATGTTAGCCTAGAATAATGAATCAAACAAAGAGCAAGCTATATATTGCATCAGTTGCACACTTGTGAGTTATGAAGCTAAATACACATATGTATAAAAGCTATGTTTATCAGTAGTCTTTGCAACAAAGAAGCTTTGACACTATATTATTGGTCATATTACATACATCAATTCAAAATAAAACCCTTTGTGCTACATGATCATTCAAACCTACACAAATAGTAGGACGTCAAAATGGATAATGCTTTTAATAGAGTTTGATCTAGAATTTAGTAGTAAAAAATCCATTAAAGCTCAAGTAATTGGGGATCAGCTTGTTAAATCTCCACTACCAAATTATGCATCACTCATAATAAAGCTACCTAATGATTCCATGTTTAACATAATCAAGCAAGAAGAATTTGTCGAGCCAGAAGAGGACATTGATGTTGTTCTTTCTTTGATGGTTCCAAATGTGAACAAGGAGGAGGTGTTGGAGTCATATTATTCACACCTCAAGGGGATCATATACCCCTTTTATTCAAACTTAACTTCCCCTATACCAACAAAAATACAAAATATAAAGCCCTAATTTTAGGACTTAAGACTGCTATCACATTAGACATCAAGCAACTAAGTATTTTGTTGAATCTGAACTCATCGCTAAGCAATTCAAAGGGATCTATCAATGTAGAGATCCATTTTTTAGAAGTATAAATTGATTGTCAACAAACTTATTAATCACTTTGATTGGTATGACATTGATAATGTACCTCGATCATCTAATCAATTCACTAACACAATGGCCTCTCTTGGATCTCTCATTCTACAAAATCCATTCAATAGAAAAAACATTATCAAAATCACCACACTTTCATAGTCTTCTATAGAATGAGATTCTTCTCAAATGGTAGAGAGTTTCAACATCATCCAAAATTATTCTTTTAATGATGTAGGGTTATGCATAAGGGGTTGGACTAAAAATATACTTGTAAAAAAATTGTGAATTCTAATTTAAATTAAGGCAAATCCTAAGAAAATAAAATCAATCATCTTCACACCAAAATTTAGGGAATTTGAAGCCCTAAAAATTAATGTCATATTGTGGGTAACTTTTGACTTATTAAATCACCTTATAACTTCATAAAAACATCACCATTAGATCAGGCTTGAAAAGAGCTTTCCAATGAGTACAAATATGCCTATGTTTGGATATATTGTGGTGAATTGACCCTAAGAAAAAATTGGTCCTAAAAATTTTAGGCGAATGGGCCGACGTCGAGGGTCCTCATATTTGCCAATTTTCAATTTTGAAAATCCTAATATTCATCCAATTTGTGAATATTCACCACTATGCATAACATTGTAATGAAGGTTTCTTGTAAATCAAAAATTTCTAAAGATGGGTACTCTCCTTGCATAATTATATTCAACCACAAAACAAATGTTTAAGAAAAAAGTGTCTCGCTATACTCTCTTGGGATATATTCTCTATCATCAAGGCTATGATGGTATTCTCCTTTGATATCTCAAACCCCAAGAGGTAAAATGGGTAATATATCAAGCCCATGATGGTACTTGTGGTGGTCATTTTAGTGGTATGGTCATTGCAAAGCATATCTTGGGCATGGGTTATTATTGGCCCACCATGGAACGTGATTTTTGTGCATACATAAAAAAATCCAAAATTACAACATCATACCAATATAACCCATTTCCCATCACAAGCGTTGCATCCCATTCAAGCTTTGTGGCATTTTTTTATAATGGGACCTCAACCTGGTAGGAAAGATATCTCCTCCTTCTTCAGGAAACCATACATTCATCATTACATCCACAAAATATTTTACAAAATGGGTTGAGGTAATTCCTCTTGCTAGTACAACAAGACCTCAAATTGCATATTTTATACTCCATCATATCATTTGTCATTTTCGCATGCCATCAAAAATTATATCTGACAAAGGCACCCCATTCAAAAACAAGGATTTTTGAGTACTTTGCAACAAGTACAACATTCAATATAGTTTATTGACTCCTTATTATCTGCAAAGCAATGGACAAGCAAAATCCATCAACAAAACTATAATTTCTATTCTAAATAAAATAGTTTAATAAAATCATAAATATTGTCACTTACTGTAGACACCAAAACAGCACCAATCCGATTATGTGACTGCAAACACTGATCGCATTGACACACACAGCCCCAAGGGTAGCCCCCAGAGGTTAAACAGTGGTCCTAACCACTTTCATAGTAGTTTTTGGAAGTCAGGGATCAATTTGACACCTTCTAAGCCCTTTTCTCAAAATCCGCCCCTCATTGGGATGAATTCAAAATGGGATTCGTCCTCCCCTGGGACGAATACAGAATCCGCTCCAGGGTAGGATGAATTCCAGGTTCAATAGAAAAAAAGAAAAATTATGCCAAATGGCAGCCAAGGACAGTCAATTAATGCTCCTTGCCTTGCATGCGTGCGTAGGTGGGCAGATTGAATGTTAGAGGACTGTCACAAGGGCAATCATGGAAGCCCAAGTCAGGGAGGAATCTCCTCCCTCTTGGGAAGGCATGGCCGCAAAGTGGTGCCCCTACATGCCCATCCAAAGAGACCCCTTGGGTCTATAAAATGGTAAGCTTTCTCACCAAAAAGAAGATAGGTTGGAAGCATTTTCAAGCAATGAAGTGCTACCAAATTAAGACCACGCTTTACCTTTGATTCACCTCTTCCACATCCTTGATCTCTTTCGCAAGGGAGGTCATTGGGTGGTTATTGGAAGTGTGAATCCGGATCCAAAACCCGACACTTGACCACATCGATCTACCAATTCGTCGATAACGCATTACAAGAGATTTTGGGCCCATCCCAAGTGGATTGGTGTCGAAATCAGGTTCCAACAGTGGGTGGCCCGCTCGGGCGCCCCGCACTGCTGTGAGCCTAATCCTCTTTTTTTTAAGAACGATTGGGAATTCATGGTAGATTGTTATTTTCATCATTTTTTTACTTAGCATTCCATATTATGCTGCTTAAATAGCTTATAATTCTGATTTCACAATGCTTTGATCAATTTTTATCATGTTTTGTCGCTTTTGTTGTTCCCACTAACTTGCAGGTAGCGGCATCAAATTCCCATTGATGGAGGCCAAATTGGGAAATTTGACCATCTGGGTCTTCCCAAAATGCCTCCAATTAGCTAACCCCCAAGTTTGCAGGTCTTTTGGAGTTCCCGAGACGCGACATTTTGGTAGTATCACTTCAGCGCTTTATTGCAGGTGAATTCGTTCTACCCTGGAGCGAATTATAGTCGAATCTATCCCGCCCCAGAGCGAATTCAAATCGGTGAAGGATTTCTTGACTGTTTCATTTGCAGTGACCTTCTAGTAATGTTCCCTGGTTTCTATCAAATTTGCAGGTTATTTGGAGTCATTTTATTTATCGATTTAGCTAACTTTATGCATGCATCCTCCATTGGTTTTTAGGATCAAATGCCTTATCTTTTGTCACAGGTGCTACTAATTATTTGTTGTTTATTTGAATGTAGGAGTAGCAAGGATCAAGGATTCATCAACACCAGCGACGGTAACACTTTGGCCCTCCCATTTTACATGTGGGCACGTGGAAAGAGGAACACAAAGTCATGATTGTAACCAAAACTCATTTAACGCTCCTAGCCCCTGAAAAGGGAGGAGGCATCTTTTGTAACTGATATTAAGAGAGTTAAATAAAAAGGGTTGTGCTTTCTGTACTTTCTTTGATCTTAGTTCAATTCGTCTCTTTCATTTCATGCATTTCACATTATAGGACTTAAGCGTTTATTTTGATTTTGAATGCGTCGCATTAGTATTTCCTTCTTCTGGAATCTCGTGTTTTCACTTACAACTCCCCTTGGCGTTATGGGTTTATCAAATAAGTTTATGTATGCCAACTAGGGCATCACCTTTTTTTCTAGTTTATGATATCGAAGCAATCGTACCTCTTGAACTCAAAATTCTATCACTACGCCTATCATTGCAATAATTTATCGATGATGCCATTGCACAACAAACGCATCTCAACAAATTAAATCTACTTGATGATTGATGAATCAATGCACTAGAGCATCTTCACGTCTATCAAAAAAGGGTCAAACACACCTACAACAACAAAGTGCATCCTCAATAATTTTGAGTGGGCAATTTGGTTCTCAAGGTGAATCAACAAAACTCAAGCTTATTACCTCATCTATGCTACAAGTTTACAACCAATAGGCTTGGTTCATTCATTGTAACATAAAAATTTTGAATAGGATCCTATAAGCTTGTTACCCTCGAGGGAATTGAGGAGCCTTAAAATATCAATATCCTTCATTTGCATGCCTTCTATACCTAGCTCATAGCTAGCCTTGCACATAAAAAAATTAAATTAATAAATCACATCCATAAAATAAAATAAAAAATTAAAGTCAACAAGAAAAAATTCTCATTTTCATCTAACCATTCCTCCTCATCTTCTTGATGAAAATAAATAAAAATAATAAGATGCAAAAGAATAGTTTGATGAAAATGAATACTAACTTATTACTAAATGGAACTTCACAAAAATAAATCAAGCAAAATCCAAAAACAATACAAAATCGAAACACAAAAACATAAAAAATTATCCAAAATAACAAAGAAATAAAATTTCATCATAACCAATAAAAATTTGGTTATAATCCAATGCATGTTTTTATTCATTTTCATAAGTGATTTTATCATATTAATCAAGGGCATCTTCCTTATAGTATGTATCTTGCACTCCCCTGCATTATAGGCATGTAGGCTATATCAACCATCCACTCTTTGACATCCTTCAAATTCAAAAAAAAAGAGAAAAATAAAAATAAAAAAGAAACACTATGACAAGTTGTCTTTCCCAAGTCTATAGTTTAACATATCTTTAGGTACTTTTGGTCATTCAGCCATACCTAGTATCTCATTGAACCTACATTGAACATCATTAGTTCTTGAGTACTATATGTCTTCCTAGTGACCTTAAGTTTTCACTAAGACCATACACAAGTCTTACACATTAAATCAAAATTTGGTGTCTAAGAAATATAAATTCATAAGTCAAGCAAATGGTTTCCCCTGCTCATCTAATTATGCACATTGTCTAAACAACTAAGAATTGGCAAAATAAAAATCTCCCCCCTAAAAAAAAAATTGCCCTTGCTCTTCCCTAAAATGAGCAAGCCCCCAAAATAAAAAATACAAATCCATTGCTCTTCCACAAAACAAGCAAGTATCCCAAAAAGCATAAAAAAGTAAAAATCCCCTTGCTCTTTCACAAAGCCAGCAAGCCCCCAAAAAGAAAACACTAAAAATCCCCTTGATCTTCTACAAAACAAGTAATAGCCTATGGTGAAGAGCTTGAATCTCTGTAATTCTTAAATTTTGACAACCATGGGGTGATTTTGTTCTTAAGGAGAAACAACAAAACTCAAGCTTACCACCTCATCTATGCTACAATTTTGCAGCCAATTGGCTTGGTTCATTCATTGTAACATAAGCATTTTGAAAAGGATCCTATAATATTGCCACCCTTGAGGGAATTGAGGAGCCTAAACATATCATTATCCATAATTTGCATGCCTTCTATACCTAGTTCATAGCTATCCTTGAACTAAAAAAAATTAAATTAATCAATCACATCCATAAAATTAATAAAAAAACAAAGACAACAAGAAAAAAAATTCATTTTCATCTAACAATTCCTTCTCATATTTTTGATGAAAATAAATAAAAACAATAAGATGTGGAAGAATGATTTGATGAAAATGAATACTGACTTCTTACTAAATAGAACTTCACAAAAAAAATCAAGCAAAATCCAAAAAACAATACAAAATCAAAACACAAAAACATAAAAAAATATCTAAACTAACAAAGAAATAAAATTTCATCGTAACCAATAAAACTTTGGTTATAATCCAATGCATGCTTTTATTCATTTTCATAAGTGATTTTATCATATTAATCAAGGGTATCTTCCTTATAGTATGTATCTTGCACTCCTCTGCATTATTGGCATGTAGGCTATATCAACCATCCACTCTTCGACATACATCAAATTCAAAAAAAAAAAATAGAGAAAAGAAAAAAAAACACTATGACAGGTTGTCTTTCCTAAGTCTATGGTTTGACAAATATTTAGGTAATTTTGGTCATTCAGCCATTCCTAGTGTCTCATTTAACCTACATTTAACATCATTAGTTCTTGTGTACTATAGGTCTTCCTGGTGACCTTAAGTTTGCACTAAGACCACGCACAAGTCTTACACATAAAATCAAATTTTGGTGTCTAAGAAAGATAAATTCATAAGTCACTATTACCATAAAGCGAAGGTTTCCCCTACTCATATAATTATGCACATGGTCTAAACAACTAATAATTGGAAAAAGGACAATATACCCCCTCAAAAAAATTCCCTTGCTCTTCCCCAAAAAGAGAAAGCCCCCAAAAGCAAAAATACAAATCCCTTGCTCTTCCACAAAATAAGCAAGTATCCCAAAAAGCATAAAAAAGCAAAAATACCCTTACTCTTTCACGAAGCGAGCAATCCCCCATAAATAAAAGCACTAAAAATCCCCTTGATTTTCTACAAAACAAGTAAGATTCCATAAAAAAAAGGGGGTGAATAACTTGAATCCCTATAATTCTCAACTTTTGACAACCATGGGGCAATCTTCATCATTAGCAATAGGCTATGGACATAAGCCTGGTAGTGAAGTAGCCTTATGCATGGTGACAAATATTTTATATTAGTGACCTTTTATATAGATTTATGTTCACTCTTGTATAAGCTAGCTTATTAGTGTAAGTCACAAATAACAAGTCTAACCTCACCCAAAATTAGAAATAAACATTCACTACACACATAGTTGGTCTTTGTGAAACTTGAATAAATTGGTTGGTCTTAGTATCTTCAAGTGCCTACTTGATTAGTAGATGAGTTTGATTGATGTCACTAGGGTGTTTGAGATTCCTGAAAGCACTTTTAGATTCTTCTTCCCTAAGACAAGTGAAAGAACAATTCATATCATCTTGACCTCCATAATAGCACATCACCTGAAAATCATTACATTGTATTTATTTACATTTCTTTCCCATGTATGTCAGTATTATTGGGTTGAAGCCCTTGATTAATTGATTAAGATCATGAATAATGAAACATATCTAAAGCATTTTGTGAAAGATAATCAAAAGTATATGCATCACACATTGCATACATTCATCACATTCATCATCAAATAACACATAACATCAAATAAAAAATATAATAAACAACATCACATGAATACATATATATATATCATCCACAATAAAGTACATCTTGAGCCTTACCCATAGGCTACGTATGTTGAGCTCTCAAGCTCCTCATCATCATAAATAAGAAGGTACAAGGCATCTATAAAACTAGTATAGGGCTCAACACCCACATGTCACTAACCGTCCCCACCACTATCCTCTCCACCCTTAACTAGATCTCCTTGGGCCTACTCATTATGACTCTTATGGTGATGTCTCACTCTATGATAAGTCCCTACCCCAAAATCCTATGAGATTGACCCTCGCTATTGTATGATGATGAGGAAGATGATGACAGAAGAATGGAGATACCCCTCACAAGTAAGGTATTCTCCAAGGATCTCACCCTATTCCTCTATTGTTCCACATAGTCCCTCTCTTGCTCCAAATAAGCTAGGATAACCATAGTAGTCTAGTTGGTCCCCACACCTTAGGCCTATAGAGCATCATGCTCTACCATCATGGCATTCATGCTCTCCTCACAATAAGTCACACTCAGTTTGTAGTGGATATTGCTCAACAATAAACCTAGACCCCTCCTCATGTAGACTCTACACCTGAGTTTGTAGTGTATCATATTGTTCCTCCAAACCACACCATATCTGGTGCTCCCCATCCCACTAACTCTACCCCTAGGCAATGGTAGTTGTTGGGAAAAACATTGGTTAATCTATGGTTCAATTTCTTGCCTCCATTTAATTTTTCAATCCGGGATAGCTCATAAACTTGTGAGTGTCATACACAGTATATGCCTGCAGTGTGGGGAATGAATTCCTTTGTACCTATTTAGTTTGGTGGGGGATGTTTGTGCATTTTTATTTCAGCCAAACTAAATTAAGCTAAGTGCAAAAAAATAAATTAACTAAAACTAAAGTTGAAATAAAAGTGCAGAAAATAAAAGTACAGGAAAATAAACACACAACTAAATTAAAATAAAGCAAGAAAGAAAATAGGAAACTAATCTATTGAAAATAAATAAAAAAAATAAAAATGGGGAGGACTACTACAGGGAGTGGGCCCGAGCTCCCACAGATAGTCCGCTCGGCTAATTACATGAAGATTGCTTCAAAAAAATAAGAGTATTTGCAACTCTTAATAAATTATACAGAAAAATAAATAAAGTAATTCTCTGTGTATTTGATTGATTGATTGATCCATGTATTTGTTTGGCCTGTGTTCTTATATAGACCACAGCCAGATCTTGTTACAATAATAAATTGGTCTCTTTTGATCACGTAACATGATTTTCTATAATCAGTTACACACAAATATTATTCTCCTATTTACAAGCATGTTTGTTCACCAAAGGAATAAATATAATAATCCTTAGGTGTACGTAAATACTAATCCTAGAATAATAGATATTATTCTCCTATTTACAAGCATGTTCGTTCACCAAAGGAATAAATATAATAATCCTTAGGTGTACGTAACAACTAATCCTAGAATAATGCATCCTAAAATAATGCCTTTAAGAAGCTTACATGGTCAAAATAGAATAAAAGTGTTTTATTCTATTTTAATCACAAAAATATAATATGCATAAAAATACAAATATTTCTCCTCCATATTTTGTGCAACAACCTCCTTCAAAAGTGCATGGTCAATTGGTCAATCGGTCAATGTTGACTTGGTCAACCGATCAACATTGACTTGGTCAACCGGTCAACATTGACTTGGTCAACCGACCAATCATCAATGGGAGTCGGGCACCAAAAAATAGGTTAGGAAACAGGCGGTAGAAAATGATCGAGAAGCAGGTGCTAGAAAATGGTCGGGAATTAGGTGCCAAAAAAATGGTCGAGAAGTAGGTGCCAAAAAAATATCGAGAAGTAAGTGCTAGAAAATGGTCGGGAAGCAGGTGCCGCCAACAGTTAGGAATCGAGCACCACCAATAGTCAGGAATTAGGCACTTGCCTTCACCATTTACCATTGTTCTTTTCAAGATGTCTTCGTGCATTGCCAAGCCCAAATGGGATGTAGACTCAAAACACCAGATTAGTAGCAAAAACCTGCATTTACACACACTTTCCACTAAAAACACTAGTCAAGCATAATACTTCATTTTCTATCAATTATATGCAAAAGCTATATAAAAATACATTTCAAATGCTAATTTAAACCAATAATGATGCCCTTAAAAGTGTATATAAAATGAGCATTTATGGTGCTCATCATTCCCCCATGCCGAAAGAATTGACATGTCCTCATGTCACAGCCCCCCGATATAGATTTTTTTTGTATGGGAGTCAAGTGCATGTATATGGGAAGCAGAGACCTGTATATAGCCTATATATGGGAAGTAGGTGTTTGTATATGGGAAGAAAGCACTTGTATATGGCTTGTATATGTGAAGCAAGTTCTTGTATATGACCTGTATATGGAAAGCAAGTACCTGTATATGGGAATCAGGCTTGTATATGGAAAGTAGATGCCTGTATATGGGAATCAGGCTTGTATATGGGAAATAGGCACCTATATATGGGAATCAGACCTATATATGAGAAGCAGGAACCTATATATGGGAAGTAGGAGCATGTATATGGGAATCAGACCTGTATATGGGAAGCAAGCACCTATATATGGGAAGCAGGTACGTATATGGCCTGTATATGGGAAGCAGGTGCCTCCCCATACCTTTTTTTTTTAAATATTCCTGGGGCAATGAAATTCTTCTCCTATCTGAGGCATGCCATGTGGCTGAATTCTGATGGGAGAATTAATAAAGAGAAAGATAGGGGCATCTATTGGTATTAACATAGAAATAATTTTTAAAATAACTATGCAAATAATTAATAAAAAACTCAGTACATACCTAGGTGAATTTTGCAGATCATGATATGTACAATGTCGGATGGTGCGAAACATCTACATGCGACCTAAAATTGTGATGACCTAGAAAATATTGTTGCTTTGACATTGATGTATCTTGGAGATAATATATATATATATATATACACTTTTTTTGGGCATCGCTCTTCCTAGTGGAAGATTGGCACCGCTTATTGGTGCCTTCCTCCAGGTGGGAAGAAGGCACTTCTGTTGGTCTGATTGTAGGCACTATCTCCCTAGTGGAAAATAAGTGCCTTTTTTTGCATTGTTGCTCTCCTAGCAGGGCACGAGATGCTTGTATCTATCAGGCCTAGTTTAAGTCGGTCGGCTACCTACAGATTGTTCAAGGCCGTGTTCTGCAAAACTAACCACACAAAAGCAGAAAAATAAGAATCCTAGAACATGGCCCGATGGCCTAGGTTCCCCCCAGTGCACTTGGAGTGCAAAGCAAAAACACACAAAAGCAGGGAAAACAAGAATCATGGAACCTGTGCCTGATAGGCCTAGGTTTCCCAAGCTGCCTACAGATTGCACTCAGGGCACGATTTCCTACAAAGAAAAAAGAAAAACTATGTTAAGTGGAACAATTTCCATCCTATATTTTTTTTTCTAAACTCTAAAATTTTCCAGAATTTTTTAGATTCTAAATTTTTTCAGAATTTTCTAGATTCTGGAATTTTCCAAAAAAATTTAGTTTCTGGAATTTATTTTTAGAATTTTGCACATTTTTTCCAGATTTTGGAGTTTTCTAAAAAATTTCAGTTTATGGAATTTTCAAGAATTTTTTCATATTCTGGAATTTTTTTCCAAAAATTTTTCAGATTCTGGAATTTTTTTCCAAATTTTTTCATAATTCTGAAATTTTCCAGAATTTTTCAATTTCTGGATTTTTTTTTTTCTCTTCCAGATTCTAAAATTTTTGAGAATTTTCCAGATTTTGGAATTTTTCCAGAATTTTTTCATAATTGTCTAGATTTTGGACAGAATTTCTTAGATTCTAGAATTTTTCCAGAATTTTCTCAGAAATTTTTAGATTCTGGAATTTTCCAAAAAATTTTAGATTTTTTTTTTTTTTATGAATGTATGAACATTCGTCAAAACTATTGGTATGGTATGGGGTCTCCCCCATGCCGATGTCTGATCCAATCTCGTAAATGTGAGCCAGTTGGAAATGAAGCCCATTGACTATTACTCGAACATCATCTTGGCACTCTACTCCGCTCTTGGTGTAGCATCTCTAACTTTTTGTCCATCATCTTCTCAGGCTATAATCACACACTTTGCGGCAAAACTTTCCTCAAGTTCCACAAACACCTTGGGCTGGAAGCCTTTCGCTTGATCAGGGTTACTTAGCCTACCTTCGGGTGCCTGTGTTGTCAAGGCAAACTCTACTCGCTTCACCTGTTTGGACTGGATGCTACACGATCAAGGTACACAAAATGGTTCGTATAGTGCTATTACGAACTCCACGTATGAATCTCACTTTATAAAATCTTCATAGACATCTCCTTATTCATCTGCATCGCACTTCATGTTGTCTTGCAAAACATAAAAAATATAAATTAAAGACATTAAAGTAAAATTCTAAACTAATGACATTAAAATAAAATTTAAACTAATTTTTTTCTTTAGCAGATGTTGATTATTGGAAACAATGGCTACATCCTCCAAGAAGTTGATCTCCTAGCCTTCTACAATTTATGTAGCTAGATTGTATGGATAACATCCTCCACAATGGGCATGCCACATTGTTACCATGATCTTTTATGGTATCCAACAATTGCTTGAATGAATCATTGCAAAGTGGAGCCATATTTTCACAACATTTGTGATCAAACATATCCCACCTACAATCTGAATAGCTCAAAAATCATTGTTTACATAGTAATTTTACCTGATTTTCTAGATACCTTGCATAGTCTGCTATACCATTGTTTTTTTTAGTGTTGTTGGTGGCCATAATGAAGTTGGGGTCTCCCCCATGCCTACAATTGAACTAGTCTCTAAAAATTGAGGATTATGATAAGTTTTTTTAGTCTGGTCAAAAATTTGATACGACTAAATTTTCATTTGTTCTTATCCTCTACTTCATCAACTAGCATGATATTTTATAGCATGAGAAAAACATTTTCCTTTATGGCCTCAAAACTAAATTCTTTCAACTCATTGGCAAATTGTGCAGGCAGATAAATGACTACTATTTTTTAATAAAATAAATAAAAAATAGCAGTATTCTAAAAAACACATGCTAGTTTCTGATTCACCAGATCACCTTAAGCGCAAGTGAAGAGCATACTCCTGGAAAAATGTTCTTTTTAAATTCTGCTCTCTTTTTTATTTTTTTATTTTGCTAATGTCATTTTCCTGCTACTAATGTCATCGTTAAAATTTGCTAATATGTTGAGAAATGTTAAGCCTGTAATTTTTTTCATCGTTAAAACTAGGCTTCTTGAGGCATAATTCCCTAATGATTTCTGTGTAAATAAACACATCCTTAATAGTAAAATATTCAACTATCAGACCTAGGTTGTGTCATTTCTCTGATTTTATGAAACCATTGAGAATATGATGGAATTCCTTCATTGCCTAATTTTCTAACTTTTCAACAACACAATTTATTTCCTACTTCTACACTTAATATGGTACATCGGGTTCATTCCCAAACACTATAGTTTAGACACTCCCTAACAATGATACCAAAATGTTGGGCAAAATATTGGTTAATCTATGGTTCAATTTCTTGCCTCCATTTAATTTGTCAACTCGGGACAACTCGTAAACTTGTGAGTGTCATGCACAGTATATGCCTACAGTGTGGGGAACAAATTCCTTTGTACCTATTTAGTTTGGTGGGGGATGTTTGTGCATTTTGATTTCAGCCAAACCAAATAAAACTAAGTGCAGAAAAATAAATAAATAAACTAAAACTAAAGTTGAAATAAAAGTGCAAAAAATAAAAGTACATGAAAATAAACACACGACTAAATTAAAATAAAGTAGGAAAGAAATAAGGAAACTAATCTATTGAAAATAAATAACATAAAATAAAAAATGGGGAGGACTACTACAGGGAGTGGGCCCGAGCTTCTCCAGATAGTCCGCCCGGCTAATTACATGAAGATTACTTCAAGAAAAATAAGAGTATTTGCAACTCTTAATAAATTATACAAAAAAATAAATAAAGTAATCCTCTATGTATTTGATTGAGTGATTGATATGTATTCTTCTAGATTGTATTCTTATATAGACCATAGCCAGATCTTGTTACAATAATAAATTGTCTCTTTTGATCACGTAACATGATTTTCTATAATCAGTTACACACGATATTATTCTCCTATTTACAAGCATGTTCGTTCACCAAAGGAATAAATATAATAATCCTTAGGTGTACGTAAATACTAATCCTAGAATAATAGATATTATTCTCCTATTTACAAGCATGTTCGTTCACCAAAGGAATAAATATAATAATCCTTAGGTGTACGTAACAACTAATCCTAGAATAATGCATCCTAAAATAATGCCTTTAAAAAGCTTACATGGTCAAAATAGAATAAAAGTGTTTTATTCTATTTTAATCACAAAAATCTAATATGCATAGAAATACGAATTATTTCTCCTCCATATTTTGTGCAACAACCTCCTTCAAAAGTGCATGGTCAATTGGTCAACCGATCAACATTGACTTGGTCAACCGACCAATCATCAATGGGAGTCGGGTTTCAAAAAACAAGTCAGGAAGTAGGTACCAGAAAATGTTCGAGAAGCAGGCACTAGAAAATGGTTGGGAAGCAGGCACCAAAAAATGGTCGAGAAGTAGGCACCAAAAAATGGTCAAGAAGCAGGTGCCAAAAAATGGTCGGGAAGCAGGCACCACCAACAGTTAGGAATCAAGCGCCACCAATAGTCAGGAACCATGTCCCTGCCTTCACCATTTACCGTTGTTCTTTTCAATATGTCTTCATGCATTGCCAAGCCCAAATGGGATGTAGACTCAAAACACCAGATTAGTAGCAAAAACCTACATTTACACACACTTTCCACTAAAAACACTAGTCAAGCATAATACTTCATTTTCTATCAATTATATGCAAAAGCTATATAAAAATACATTTCAAATGCTAATTTAAACCAATAATGATGCCCTTAAAAGTGTATATAAAATTAGCATTTTTGGTGCTAATTAGTAGTCTTAAGCTCTACCTTATACCTCTCTAGTACCTATACTCTATTTGATAGCATAGAGAGCTTCACTATTAGTTCAATACTACTACTATATCCCTCATCACTAGAGATTCCCTCCACCACTACCTTCCTGACCTCTTGATATGATCCTACTATCCTTAGGTATATTTGCTATCGTACTTATTACTCCACTAGCTTCTAAGGAGCCTCCTCTCCCTTAACTACTATCGTACCCTTTAGCCTTGGATAAAAAATTTATCCAATAAACTAAGCATCATAGTCAATCACGGTCCCTACATATGCTACATCTATCTCTAGCCCAACCACATCCACATTATCTCCTACTAGCTCATATGTTGGGTTAGTAGTTATCTCACTCTACCACTGTGTGTATACTACAAGAGATAGGGGAATACCCTAGGGTAACCCAAAATGTTGCAACACAAACATATTGGAAGTACTTATACTCCATCCCATGGTGGTCTACCACCCATATCCCCTGTCACACTCTCTTTATGTGCTCAACATCCTTGGACCACATAGATCATTCCATCTATGGCCTCCACACTACCTTATTAGGATGTAACTAGGAAAATTGCTCATCATAATATAGCTAGATACAAGTGAATGAGAAGCTCCTATCCTCCTCCTGATCTTGATGCTATATTATGGTGTAGGATACCTCATAATCTAAATCATGTTGGATCAAGCATGATAGACCTATGGGGTGCTCAATACTAAAGTTCTCCATGCCTAAATTTGTAGTTGTAAACTGTAGCCCAAGCTTGACCTATTTTGATATCGTATATCATACAACTCCTAGTATGTCTATGCCAATAAGCAAGGAGTCCATGCCATCGTATTGGGCTCCTCAATCAAATCTTACACCAACTCTAGAAAGTTCCATGGGAACCACACACTTGATGAATCTCATAGAAAATTAGAGATCATTACTATTAGGATGGTGTGCCTCAATGTAATACACTAAAGCCACATGTGGCTCTCCATATCCACACCCCACTATAAATATTAACCACTTGCTAGTTTCCCCTGTATACCTTATCTACTAGGGTCTCTCTCTAGTGATTCAGTGTGGTCTCAATTTGTGCACCCTCCACTATTATCTATAATATCTGATATATTTCCTCCAGTGTGATGGTGATCTCACCTATGGGCATATGGAAGGTATAGGTATTGAAATCCCATTTATCAACTAAAGTTATCAAGTAGGTGCAGTTTGCATGCACCTTATCCAATTTGGCTACATACCATAACCTAATGTCTTTCAACCACTACCACTCTTTAATAATATATGCCAAACCTTGTAAAACAAGCTCTTGAACCAATGTCTTAGTCTCAACAATTTTTGCTACATACATAAATACATCATAACAAATAATTAGCATAATGATATCCATAACAAATCATTAGCATAATTATATCCATAGCAAATCATAACATATACATAAAAAAATTATTAGACTAATGATATTCCAAATAAAAACAAACAAATAAATTCCAATTATCTATCCACTGTATGGTTGTGAAATCTCACCATATATTAGTCAAACAATTGAGGTCCATGATAGTCTAACCATGAAATAAAAAATAAAAAACAACAAAAAATTGATCGATCTTCAATGACCAGTAGTGTAATATGACCATCCATCCATAGATGCTCATCAAAACATGCAATTCTGCACACCATAAAAAACTTAAAAACAAAAACACATAAATGCAAAAATAACAATTCAACAATGCATAATCAAAAGCATGTAATAAAAACAACAAAAGCCAAAAAAGGTTTATTTTTATCTAGAAAAAAAAAGAAAAAGAGGATTTGTTGCTTATTAGTCCTACACTGCCAGTGTTGTACCACCCATCACCATCCACTCTACTCCCCATGAAAATCTACAAGATCTCTGGATCCAATCACCCTCTGCACACCTCACTCTCCTTTTGTTCCTCATATGGGAGAGTAACAATGAGCCCCCATACACTAAAATTTGCTAGTTATAGTCTGTAGTGTGCAACCATTTGGGACGATCATCTCATGAACATCTTAGATAGTCCCATTTTTACAACCATCCCAGATGATCATATTTTGAACAAAAATAATAATAATAACACAAAAAAAAAAAAGGAAAATCACCATTCAACCACCAACAAACTAACATCAATTCATCATCTCAATAAGGTCTAAGGTGTATATCAATTAGTTTGACCAAACCCCGTAAGTGGGACAGAGGTCCAAGGTTTAAATCTCGAGCCTTACCGAACTAAACGCTTGTCCCTTTCCTAGTGCTTTCAGTGGCATAAAAGGTTTAAAATGATTGTGGCATGGTGGTTATAGGGGTGGACTACATGAAGATCTGTGTGGCAGCTTTTGGGGCAGACAATGCAGAATATTATGGTGGCCATAAAAGCCAGATAGCCTACCCAGATTCGTGATGGCTATCGATTCCACCATGTAAATAAAATAAAATAAAATAAACAAATAAAGTCAATCGCCTCATCGCAATTATTAATGTTGTCTTTCACTAACTCATCATTTGAGGGGGTAGACAATACCAAAATTTCATCTCAAATAATATAAATATGTAAGCATTCATTTTGGACTCAACATTTTTCCAAAAATCTTATCCATGACTTATCATACACCCTACTATATTAGGTCTAAATATAGAGACTTTAATCAAATATACATGGAAACACATTGATTCAAGGCTAGTAAGGTTTTGCAAGCCTTCTCTTGTAATCATGGTGGAAAAAATATCATCCACAAGATAAAGTTATTATAGCATCAAGATAACACTTACCATATGATCAATTCATTTGTAAAAACCAAAGCACTCATCAATTTGTCAAAGACAAGATTCAAAGACATTCATCACCTCCATAATTGGGGCATCTCACATTGACCTCAAATTGGGGCAATTAAATGTCAAACCTCTTCAAAGCACAAGATTCAACACATCATTCAATTGTTAGCCACAAGTATCATTTATTTTTACATTGCATTGTGTTTTTACACAATACAATACAAAACAGGGCATCTGTAGACACCTAAAGCTAGAATAATAAATATTAATTAATTAATAATGATTAATTAATATATTTAATATTAATTAAAGCTAATTAATATTAAATAAACACTCAACACCTAATTATTGATTAACTAATTAATTAATTAATTAGTTCTAGGGTTATGCATAGTGGCTATTTATCACCAAATTGGGTAAAATTAGGATTTTTAAAATTTGGAATTGGCTAATATTTGGGATGAAGAACACAAGCTTATACTAAGAGGGGGGGTTAAGAATATAAGACCACTTTTTACTTTCTTTCCAAACCAATATCAATTAATGTCCTCAATTGCAATAACCAAATATAGCAGTTTGCATTAATCAGATAGCAGTAGTAAGCAAGAGCACAAGTCACCACACATAATTGAGACACAAGATTTAACGTGGTTCCTCCAATGTGAGGTACTCCATAGAGAAAATATTTTACTAAAACTTTCTCAATCAATCTCTTTGGGAATCACTCCCAATTACATTTTTATGGGTCTCTATCTAAAGGAGATGCTGATCCCCTAATCTCAAATTTGTGGACCTCTTCCACAGGAGAATTCTTTCCCATTCTGCTCTAGCTATGTGATCTTCTAGAAGACTCTGCCTCTCTACTGCACTAACTGGTGGACCTCTCTCCACTTGAAGACTCCTCACTCAGATCTATATTCATCTGTGATGGCTGCTAGATCTCTATCCACTGAGACTTTGTCATCTATAGTTTGTCACCTCCAAAGCTCTATCAATAGGCTCAATAAGAACCTTCTCAATACACTCACATAGAACCTACTTAAAAATCTCACATAGAACTTGTACAATGTTGAATAACAATCTGACATAGAACCTGTCCAATGCTGAATAACAATATCACATAGAAACTATCCAATGTTGAATAAAAACCTCACACAAAACCTGTCTAAATCTACTTCAACAAGCTCACTAAGAACTTGTCCAAATATGCTCTAGAAATCTCACCAAGAACTTGCCCAAATTTTCTCTAGTAAGCTCAACAAGAACTTGCCCAAATCTGCTCTAGCAAGCTCACCAAGAACTTGCCCAAATCTACTCTGGCAAGCTCACCAAGAACTTGCCCAAATCTGCTACAACAAGCTCACTAAGAACTTGTCCAAAAACTATCCTCAAATTTGTCCCAACACCATCCTCAAATCTGTCCCAAATGACTTCTCAAAGGCTCAATCAATCATGCTCAAGTAGTACTCAAAATGAACTCAACAATGAATGGCAATCTCAACTCAAATTAACTTCATAGAAGCATAAAGAGAATATTTAGAGACTCAATATGTTCTAATATCACTCTCAACCCAAATCAAACTCAACTCAACTCATAGAAGCATAAATAAATTTGTTAGAGACTCAATATGTTCTAAACCCACTCTCAACCCAAATCAATCTCAACTCAACTCAAATCAACTCAACTCAACCAATCATCACAAGGAACAACTCTTTCTCGTACAACCCTAGTCCAAGTATGTATCAACCAACTCAAACGTTTCCAACAATGCTCAACCACAAATCTCACATAACAATGATACTCATGTTCTTTTCTAACTCAATTTCTTTCACAACCAATGGGCTTCAACAACTATGCTTATAAAACAAGGTTTAGACACAACTCTCAATTTAGAAAACCTTGAAGCATTCAACCAACCACTTTCAAAAAGGAAACCACAAACAATCCTTTTCCCTCCAATGATATTTTAGAAATCAACCACAATAAACAATCAATAGAAGAATGTGCACATACCTTTTATGAAGATGAAAAAATCTCTTTGTAAATCTGCCGCAATCACAAAATTCTTTTGCCAATCTTCACAAGGGTTAGTAGATCACAAAATAATCAACATTACTCCACTTTTAAATAATCATCACCAAGGCCTTTAATTGCACAACTTACTTATCTCTCCTAAAACCACTTGTACCATAAAATAAAATAAATCAAAATATTGCATAACCTTTTCACTCCCAAAACCACTTATACCATAAAATAAAATAAATCACAATATTGCATACCTTGTCACCTCATGAAATAATTAATCCTCTTGAAAAAGAATAAGATAAACTTCACTTTTGGAACCCCTTTGTAAAATCAGAAATATTTCTTTACACACACCTTATTTCTCCTTCTAAATAATTTAGTCAATTATCCCTTAAAATAAGCTTTCCAACGATATATAATATGCCCACTTTTCAAAATAAATTGAAACCTTTACATATATATATACCAACCTCCATTAATTGCACATATATCGGCCCTCCATTATTTTAAACTTAAAATTTAAACTTTAATATCTTCATCATCGAAGGTCCTTTTTTGATGAAACAAAATTTCACCTTGGATTTTAAGAAAAACCCTTTCCACATAAGCCCACCATGGTTTTAAATAAAACATTTTATTTTGCCTGCCTTGGTTTTCATAAAAAACCTTGTATATATCCATGCTCTCCAAAATATCATAGATGATTATCTATGAAGTGTTTTGGCCACCAAAACCAAATGTGATCCATGTGACATCAATGATCCATGTGACATCAATGAAAACATAAAATGCCTCAAATTAACTCAAATTTCCAACAATATCCCCCTTTGTCATTGATGGCAACACCTCTAATGCAAACACCACAATCACTGCAAAAACCATCTCTGAGAATCAAAGTTGCTCCCCTTGATTCAATACTCTCTATGGAGGTTGTTCTCCCTAACTAAATGCTCTCTTTGGAGGCTGCTCCCCTTGAATCAATACTCTCTTTGGAGTCTGCTCCCCCTAACTCAAATCTCTCCCCCTTACTCAAATATCTCCCCCTTTGACATCAATGGCAAAGGGACACCTATGGGGCTAAAATATATGACTCTTAAGCTTAGCCCCACCACCCCCTTCTCTTTTGAGGTGATTAATTTTGAGGTGGGAGTACTTTTACTCCCATATCACTTTTTTTCTTTCCTATATCAACTGCCTTCCATGTTTTTTTGATATCCTTCTCTTGATGAATTACTTGATCTTCTTGTCTAGAACATGTTTGACCTTCTTGCCTTGAACCTATTTGGAATTGAGTCCTACACCATTTTGCAATATGCCCAAAGTTATTGCAATTAAAACATTTGATATTGTAGCCTTTGGTTGGTGCCCATGTCCTGAATTCTTTCTTGAAGTAATTTCCATATTCATTCCTTTCCTGAACCCTGTATTGTGAAGCTCTATTTTCATGACCATTATGACCATGACTTCTAAAATGTGTAGCTCTAAAACCAAAACCATGTTTCTCATTTCCTTTGCACTAAAATGCTTTATGACCAATCCTGTTACATGAGAAGCAATATCCCTGAAAATCATACCTTCTTCCTTTGAAGTTCCTTCTAGCAAAATCAAACTTCTTTGATCCATGGATTCTGCAATGTATAGCCCTGTGTCCAAATCCATTACAAGAAAAACAATGTCCTTGAAAAGATCTTTATTCATGCCTTGGTTCTTCATACCTTTCTTGATCATTATCCTTATGATCATCTTCAACTAGTGCATTGCATCCTTGAATCTTCTTTGTAGAATTTAAAACCTATTCTTTAGTTTCTTCCTTGCCTTTCTCTTCAATAATTTATTTTCCCTTTGAACTTGATTCACCTATCTCAAAACAAGAACCAAACTAAATATTTGGAGCCATATGAACTTTGGAACTTTCCTCACAAATATTAGGTGCTTCCTTGCTTTCATATTTTAGAACTTCCTTTCCTTTTGAGTGTGATTCCCCAAACCTGAAATATGGGACCTTTGGTGCTTTGGAATATTTCTCTTCTTTCTCTTCATTTGTGTCAAGTAGCAACTTGGCATCCATATCTATAGCCTCTGAAATACATATTTCCTTCTTAGTACAAATATCTTGACCTTTTAAGTCATGTGATGGATCAAACTTCTCATGTAGGGAACATCTCAATTCTTTTAGATTCTCCTTAACCTCTTGTAGTTTCTCATGGATAACATTGAAGTCTTCCTTTATATCAACTGAGACATTATCCTCTTGTTTAACTTCTTCTGTTTGGAGTCAATGTTCTTCTTCTACTTATTTTTTTTCCATAGAAAAACCCATCTTTATCTTCACTTTCACTAAGATCATTATAATATTCTATAGCAAACAAACTCTCAAGATTTATTTGACCATGCATGTTTTCTTGATGTGTCATATCATCTTCACTATCACTAAAACCATTGCAATACCCTGATTTGTGATCTCTTTGACCACACACAAAACATTGTTCTCTTTCACCTTCTATTCCTAGGAATAAATGCTCTTCCTTTTCATCATCTGAATTGTCTCTATCATTATGATATGAGCTATCACTTGCTTCTACAATGTAGTAATATTTCTTTGCCTTATGAAAAATTTTCTTCTTCTCATACATGTTTTGCTTGAGTCTGTCATCTTTGTTACATAACTCTTATTATTAAACATGAACCATTTACCAATATGTAAAAATATCAAATCATTCATCCACAATATATTATCCACAATAACAATCCACAAATGAGAGAGAGATAGATAATACCCTTAAGGTAGGGCAACACCAATAATAATCCTTAAGGAAGGAATAACTCCACAAGATCTCCCAAGATGAGAGGCCACTTCGTGGGCATGATGATTACATAATATTCTTCTTCAATATATGAATCCTTACAATGACAAATATCTCTTCTTTATATATCCATATTCTTATTCTACTTTGGAGAGCCTACTACTAATATTATATTATATTAAAATATAATATAATATTACAATACAATAAACCTTGGGTTATGTGTGGTCCATGCCAACCCTTATACAATATAATAATATATCCCCAAATATCTATTCCTAGGTACCCTACCATGCCACCCTCCTTACAAATGTTTCATCCTCGAAACATATGAAGAAACCTGATAGTATGATTTGCTAAGCAATGTTAGCAATTGGTACAAATATAGCTCATCCATCCATCCAAGTGAGACCCGATGATGTTGGTATGCCATTTTGTTACTTGAGTATCCAAATCTGCTTCATTTCCTCCATGCTTCTGCTGCTGTATTTTGATAACTTGAATTATGGGTCCACTTGTTCCTTGATGCTGATGAACCATGCTGAAAACCATGATCACTATGCTTTCTTTGCCAAACACTGCCATAGTTGGTGCCCTGTTGATTACATGTAGAACCATAATATTGTTGCCTTGAACCATGCCTCCAATATTGTTTTTCGCTCATGGTGGTGTGGATGGCGATATGGTGCAACCTTTACTTGATGTTCTACCTTCTTTGACTTTTCAACCTTTGGCTTCATTGTTTTAAATTCTTCTACACCTTGTTATTTCATGTTATATTTGTTTGGTGTGTCCTTGTGCTCTTCTATCAAATATTCCTTGGACTCTGTTGCTGCTATCGCCTTCTTGGATTCTGTTTCATGTTCTTCAATTTGTTCTTCTACAACCACTTCTTGATTTTCCTTGTATCCTTGCTCCTCAAGCTGAGAAATATCCTGCAATGTTATTTCCACTGAATTAGTTACTGCTACTTATTTCATGGAATCTGTTGCTACTATTGCCTTCTTGGATTCTATTTCATGTTCTTCAATTTGTTCTTCTACAACCACTTCTTGATTTTCCTTGTATCCTTGCTCCTCAAGTTGAGAAATATCCTGCAATGTTATCTTCTTTTTTTGTACCATAACTTCATAAACTTCTTTTGCACATTAATTTTAACAAGTACCCAAAGAATCTAACCAAGGATAACCAAGAACAATATCCTCATCATCCATCTCAATAGCATAGAAATCTGAATGTAAAACATATTTATCCATGGTGATCTTCAAATATTCAAAAATCTGAACATGCTCACCCTCTAGCTATATGTCCTTAATTTTTGTTGCTTGAACTTGCAACCTCTTAGCCAAAGAAATATTAATAAAATTAAATCTGGTACCAGGGTCAATGGAAATAATAACCTGCTCCTTTTGAATGCTTCTAGGAACCTGCAAAATAGACTTTTTAGATTCAAACAAATTCCTTTGTCCATTTTCTAATTTATCTTCTACCAAAGGTATGGTTTCCTTTGTTTGCATATTGACATCTTGTTTATATTCCATGACCTTTTCCTCTTTCTTCTTGAGTAATTTGATTTCTTTTTCATAGTCTTCATTTTGTTTCTTGAAAACTTCACATTCTCCTTTTATTGTATTTCGCTCATTTTGAGTTTCCTGTAGTTTCTTTTCAAGGTCTTCGATGAAATTGATTATGCGATCTACATAATATGGGTCCCATTTAATCAAGAATGCATGCTCTATTTCATCCCAAGTGTATTCATTATTCCTTTCTTCACAAAACTTTATCCACCAAAACAAAGCTTTCCCTTGAAGACATATACCAAGCATGGATTTCCCCCATGAGTCATTACAATATAGAGATCTAAATTTTTTCCACCATTCTCTAGCATCAATATCATCTTCTCCAGAAAAACTTTGGAGTACCATTGTTCATGCCCTAATGCAACTAGGGTTTTTTGATAATAAATATCATGCCCTAATGCAAACTAGGGTTTTATGGAAATAAATATCTTCCCACCAAGTTGAAGCCAAAAATCCCATAGACAACTAGATCTACAATTTTTCTTCCCAACAAAATAAATTGCAACTGATTTGCTTACCCGAACTAAAAAAATTTTGTCTTCAATAAATTTGCGATTTGAAAATTCGTCACTTTCCTTGTTCCAGATGGCTGACTTCAAAAGGTCATATCTCCCTCAATATTGCTTGGATTACTTCATATGACCACTCATTTTAAATCTCTTCAAATGCTGCACAATCTAATCTAAGAATCGCCTGAATCGGATTAACTGTCGCAAAGATATGGCTTCTGAAAGATGAGACGTTTTTCCAAAAAAATCTGTGAAATTCGTCACTATCCTTATTTCGGATGACTAACTTCAAAAGGTTGTATCTCCATCAATACTAATCATATTCCTTCATATGACCACTCATTTTAAATCTCTTCAAATTCTGCACAATCTGATCCAAGAATCGCTTGAATCGGATCAACTCGCACAGAGATATGGCTCCTGAAAGATGAGACGTTTTTTCCAAAAAAAAAAATTGCCCTAATTCTAGGGTTTCACACAAAAATCCCCACTTTGCCAAAATCGTTGCTTTGATACCACTTGTTACATAACTATTATTATTAAACATGAACCATTCACCAATATGTAGAAATATCAAATCATTCATCCACAATATATTATCCACAATAACAATCCACAAATGAGAGAGATAGATAATACCCTTAACGTAGGGCAACACCAATAATAATCCTTAAGGAAGGAATAACTCCACAAGATCTCCCAAGATGAGAGGCCACTTCATGGGCATGACGATTACATAAGATTCTTCTTCAATATATGAATCCTTACAATGACAAATATCTCTTCTTTATATATCCATATTATTATTCTACTTTGGAGAGCCTACTACTAATATTATATTATATTAAAATATAATATAATATTATAATACAATCAACCTTGGGTTATGTGTGGCCCATGCCAACCCTTATACAATATAATAATATATCCCCAAATATCTATTCCTAGGTACCCTACCAATCTTTGTCATGCTTATGCTTTCCATATTCTTTTCTTATGTGACCCTATTTTCATCATCACTGATTTCTTCATGTGGATACTTGTATGCATAGTGACCAAGATCACCACACTTGTAGCACCTGACTTTCCTTATATTTCTAAAATTCCTTGAGTCCTTATTCCTTTTGATGAAGTTAGCTTCCTCATCATTTTATAACACTCTATCTATTTTTGAAACTTTCCTTTTCTCTTTTTCTAAAGCCTTGAATGCAATCTCTTTTATTGGAGCTTGATGCTTACTTACCCTCATCTCATAAGCTATGAGAGTACCTTGTAATTCTTCCATTGTTAACTTGTTGATATCTATTGTTTCTTCTATTGCTGAAATCTTTGCATCATATTTCATGGGAAGTGATCTCAAAACCTTTTGAGTAACTTCTGATTCTTTCATCTCAAAACCTAGGCCTCTCATAGTGTTAGTAATCTCATCAACTCGAGGTAAGAACTATGCAATATCTTTAGAATATTCCATTTTCAATTCCTCAAATCTTTTTTTATGAGTTTGTAGTTTTGCCAACTTTACCTTGGAATATCATTCATAATTATTCCTCAACTTGATCCAAATCTCATTAGCTAAAGTACATACCATGACCTTTGCAAAATCTATCTCACGTAGCCCACTCAAAATAAAATTCATTGCTTTTGCATTGATCTCAACCATTTTCCTAGTAGTCTTATCTTCCTCGAGGTTAACTTCAACCTTATACTATTTTTCAACCATATACCATACCTCATATCCTTTTGATATCAAGTAGTTATTCATTCTCATGCTCCAAAAAGCATAATTGTTACCATCAAACAATGGAGCCTTATTTTAAGATAATCCTTTAAGTGAAGCCATTTGTGTTCTTTGTAGAATCTGCCCTCAAGCTGTTAGCCTTTTCGAAGGAACCCACTTTGATTCCAATTGAAGAACATAAGATTATACTGAGAGGGGGGGTGAAAAGTATAAGACCACTTTTTACTTTCTTTCCAAACCAATATCAATTAATGTCTTTAATAGCAATAACTAAATATAGCAGTGTGTATGAATAACTCAGATAGCAGTAGTAAGCAAGAGCACAAGTCACCACACATAATTGAGACACAATATTTAACATGGTTCCCCCAATGTGAGGTACTCCATGAAGAAAATATTTTACTAAAACTTTCTCAATCAATTTCTTTGGGAATCACTCCTAATTACAATGTTTATGGATCTCTATCCAAAGGAGATGTTGATATCCTAATATCAAGCTCATGGATCTATTCCATAGGAGAACTCTTTCCCCTTATGCTCTAGCTATGTGATCTTCTAGAAGACTCTATCTCTCTGTTGCACTAACTGGTGGATCTCTCTCCACTTGAAGACTCCTCACTCAGATTTGTCTTCAACTGTGCTGGCTACTAGATCTCTATCCACTAAGACTTTGTCCTCTATACTCTATCATCTCCAAAGCTCTATCAATAGGCTCACTAAGAACCTATTCAATAGGCTCACACAAAACCTGCTTAACAAGCTCACATAAAATTTGTCCAATGATGAATAAAAATCTCACATAAAACCTGTCCAATGCAAAATAACAAGCTCACACAGAACCTGTCCAATGCTGAATAACAAGCTCACACAGAACCTATCCAAATCTGCTCCAACAAGCTCACTAAGAACTTGTCCAAATTTTCTCTAGAAATCTCACCAAGAACTTGCCCAAATAGGCTCTAGCAATCTCACCAAGAACTTGCCCAAATTTTCTCTAGCAAGCTTACCAATAACTTGCCCAAATCTGCTCTAGCAAGCTCACCAAGAACTTGCCCAAATCTGCTCCAACAAGCTCACTAAGAACTTGCCCAAACACTGTCCTCAAATCTGTCCCAACACTGTCCTCCAATATGTCCCAACACTGTCCTCAAATCTGTACCAAAGGCCTTCTCAAAATCTCAATCAATCATGCTCAAGTAGTATTCAAAATGAACTCAAAAATGAATGGCAATATCAACTCAAATTAACTTCATACAAGTAGAAAGAGAATTGTTAGAGACTCAATATGTTCTAATTTCACTCTCAACCCAAATCAAACTCAACTCAACTCATAGAATCATAAAGAGAATTATTAGAGACTCAATATTTTCTAAACTCACTCTCAACCCAAATCAATCTCAACTCAACTCAAATCAACTCAACTCAACCAATAATCACAAGGAACAACTCTTTCTCGTACAACCCTAGTCCAAGTATGTATCAACCAACTCAAATGTTTCCAACAATGATCAACCACAAATCTCACATAACAATGATACTCATGTTATTTTCTAACTCAAATTCTTTCACAACCAATGGGCTTTAAAAACTATGCTTATCAAACAAGTTTTAGACACAACTCTCAATTTAGAAAACCTTGAAGCATTCAACCAACCACTTTCAAAAAGGAAACCACAAAAAATCATTTTCCCTCCAATGATATTTTAGAAATCAACCACCATAAACAATCAATAGAAGAATGTGCCCATACCTTTTATGAATATGAAAAAACCTCTTTGTAAATCTGCCACAATCACAAAATTCTTTTGCCAATATTCACAAGGGTTAGTAGATCACAAAATAATCAACATTACTCCACTTTTCAATAATCATCACCAAGGCCTTTAATTGCAAAACTTCCTTATCTCTCCTAAAAACACTTATACCATAAAATAAAATAAATCAAAACATTGCATAACCTTTTCACTCCCAAAACCACTTATACCATAAAATAAAATAAATCACAATATTGCATACTTTGTCACCTCATGAAAGAATTAATCCTCTTGAAAAAGAATAATACAAACTTCACTTTTGGAACCCCTTTGTAAAATTAGAAATATCTCTTTACACACACCTTATTTCTCCTTCTAAATAAGTTAGTCAAATAGCCCTCGAAATAAGTTTTCCAATGATATATAATATGCCCACTTTTCGAAATAAATTGAAACTTTATATATATATATATATATATATGCCAACCTCCATTAATTGCACATAGGTCGGCCCTCCATTAATTTAAACTTAAACTTTAAATTTTAATATCTTCATCACCGGAGATCATTTTTCGATGAAAAAAAATTCCACCTTGGATTTTAAGAAAAGCCCTTTCCACATAAGTCCACCATGGTTTTAAATAAAACCTTTTATTTTTCCTACCTTGGTTTTCATAAAAACCTTGTAAATATCCATGCTCTCCAAAATATCATAGATGATTATCTATGAAGTGTTTTGGCCCCCAAAACTAATGTGATCCATGTGACATCAATAATCCATGTGACATCAATAATCCATGTGAAATCAATGACAACACAAAATGCCTCAAATTAACTCAAATTTCCAACATGGGATCCTTGACCATGACCCATTAACCAAAGCATTTTGGGTGCAAATTTGTTTTTGGGTTGATTCACCCCAATTTTATAATAATTTGACCATTTTAAGTTTAAATTTCCAACATTGCCCCTAATAATAGTGAACCTTCTACATGCATTTGGACACTATTTTCCTGGATTTCAAAACTGATTTACCAAATTTTTATAAATAGATTTTGGGGCTATCCTCTTATGCATAACCCGAATTAATGCTTAGGTTGCACAACCACATACCCCTCCACGTCATCCACTTCACTCGTAATTCCACCTCCCATAATTCAAATCGATCATGCACAATAGAAAACCCTTATCCACAAGTGAACTCAAGTTACTAGTAGTTGCACCTCCATTCATAGAAATAATATGCACAACATGCACTTAGTTAACTCATGCACATTTAGTTAAAAAGGATATGCACATTCAATCTATCCATGCACATCTAGTTAACTATCCATGCACATTGAATAAAAATTCAAAGAATGCACACATCACGAATTTGCATGCACATTCCACATTTGGTGATATTTATGAGGTAATTTTATCCACATGCACTCCTCATAAAAAAATCAATGCGAGGATAAGACTCCTAGTTACAACAATTAACTGGTTTAACCACATCATAATCCCTTCCCTTTGAGAATTCTATAAATTAAACCTCTCCTTTTTAGAGCAGGAGGATGGAAATAGTATCAAAGCACTAATGAAACTTTGAGCATTCACAAAATTTAATCACTCAAGTTTTTTTCACTCTGCCATCCTCAGTCTGTACAAAACCCTAATCACCCCCTTCTGTAGATCTAAATATTCTCTTGGATAGATTTTAGATGACATAGGTCACAATCATCCCACACCATATGGTATTGGTCTATGGTTAAAATACCCATGGATGGTTGGCTCCCAACCTGCATAGAGGCCTCCCAACGTAGTGCAGTGCAACCACGACAATAATAACATTTAGAACATAATACAAAAACATCAATAATAGCAATAAGGACACAAAAAAGGTAAAAACAAATCTAATTTACTTCCTTTGCATGTTCCTAGTTTTTATTATTCACATTGGTTTTAATATCTATTGAATTTGGGCTTCACTTTAGGAGGCTCAACATATATTACTAACCTCTTGCATTTTGGCTTGTGCGTGCATCTTTAAGTATGAACCAAATACTTGAGAAGTAAATCTAGAGTTGGATAGTGACATGAAGTCACTAGAGTCTGCAAACCTAACTTCCTATGGCTACAACAGTCTGTATTGCACAAATATTTGATCCTAGATGGTCATGAGCTATAATAGTTTAAACATAGATGATCTCAAACCATGATCATCCAAACCTAAATGGTCACCATACAAACAATAACTTATCATAGATTTAGTAGGCATAGGCATACATTTGATGAAAAAGCACCATATACGACCTCGACACATTCGATGAAGTGGAGGTCACTACAAACCTAATCACCACTATTGTAGCTACAAAAGGATTGAGGCACCATCTTTGTTCGCATAATGGAAATCACTCCCTTCATTATTTGTACACCCTTTCATGGGTAGATATTGTAATCAAAGGACAAAAAGGCAATACAATATAATACATTTTAATGCTTTTACTTATATGCTTTTATGGTGCATACTTTTATCATCTATAGTTGTAGCTCTAAAATCTCTTCATAGTCACAACTTCAAAAATCCTAGTTCTAAAAGAACCTCCACATTCATAGCTCTGAAATATCTCCACAATGTAGCTCTAAAAACATCCATAGTTGTAGCTCTAAAAGTTCTTCATATTCATAATTTTGAAATTAAAGCTCTAAAAATCCTAACTTCCAAAAAACCTCCATACTTATAGCTTTAAAATCCCTCCATAATCGTAGTTCTAAAATCTCTCCACAGTTACAGCTCTGAAAGCTCTCCATACTCATAGCTCTAAAATTGCATCCATATGAGTTTATAAATTTTGATTTTTTTTACTTTCTCTCCATAACTTGCTAGCAGTTTAAGTAGAATTGATGATCTCCAAAGAATCACATGAAAACATATGATAACAAGAAAAAAAATTGTTTTGATTTCTTTGTAATATGTTTCTAATTTTATCATTAATATTTTTTAGGCCATGCTGTAGTATAAGTTTTGAGAATGTTGATTAAGGTATGCTACTAACCAAGTTCAAATGTTTGGATTACCTTATCGTGCCTTAAGAAGAGACATACCTATATTTGGACTACTTAAATAATCTCAATATAGATTATTTTGACTATTTTTTCTCATACACTCATGTTCACTATCTGATTGATTACTTTGGTGAGAATTATCATGAAGGTCTGTTAGGATTAGAATGTCACTGCAATGATGGTCCAATGGAAATAGAAAATGTTATGCTTCTCTTATATGATCTATATTTTAAAAATTCCAAATCTTGCTCACTTTTATGATATCTTTAATTAAAATCCTAGTATCCATAGCTAGGAAATTGGAGTGAGTGTAGAGGAACTTTATTTATATTGGTGTAGAATAGAAATACATTATTAGTTTGGATATATGAAATAAAGTTTGTAGGCCTAAGTGAGAAGGTGATTTAGGCATCATGAAGTAGATGAACAAGGATTTAATGGCCAAAGTGGGTGGTGATAAATGATTGGACATGATCAATGTTGGTCTTAGATCCTCTATACAAAATATTTTGATAATAAAATCCCTTTGCTTATAGCTTAAATCCTCCTTTAGGATCATCTATGTGGAATGAGTTGATCAAAAAAATAAATATTTTATGGGTAGGTTTAAGATGGTAGGTGGAAAGATGTGATAAGATATACTTTTAGGAGAATGCATGTGTCATGCCTTTAATTTTTAATGATTACTAGAAGTGCATCATTTAGCCTTTAAAGCAAAATTATGGAAATATGGTTCAAGAGTATATTAAGAAGGAAGAAAATTGTATAATGTAACACATGTTGTAGTTGTAAGGAGTTGATGCAATTATGCAAACTAGTATTTATTTTTTCAATCTCAGATTACACCATTACTATCTATAGCCTAATATAGAAGAGAATAGGTTCTTTTGGGGTCTTGAACCTAAAGGAATATTTACTTTCAACTTAGCTTTTGTCTTTGAAAGGGATAAGGAGAATTATTTTTTTGCCTCACATAGAATATGGATAAAAAAATTCTATCAAAGATGTCTATCTTTGGTTGGTATTGCAAAATCAAATACTGATGGTGGAAAATCTTAGAAGAAGAGAGATGAACATTCCTAATAGGTGTTATTTATGTTATGGGTATGAGGAGACAATTGATAAAAAAAAATTGCATTCCTTCCTTTGGAGGTTTTGCATACACTTTTTTAGTCACTTCAAACTCAATGGGTGATATCAAAGTCTTTGGAGGCCTTATGGGAAAGTTGGGTTAATCCTTATCATATCCCTCGATTGTAAAAAAATTGGATATTTGTCTTACCTCATTTCATTTGGTAGATATGGAGGGAGAGAAATAAACAAGTGTTTCATAATAAGGTTAATAGTATAGAGGTCATTATCAAGAGTATCAAGGTTGTCATTTCTGAAAATGCAACTATTAATATTGACAACCAAATTAATGAAAATAATTTAGAGGAAGAAATAGCAATGGACTAGATATTTCTAAGATTTATCAAGAATTAGATATGCTAGATAAAGATAAAGGTAAAATTGAATCCTCCCCCTCTAGAGTGGGTAAAGCTAAATTTTGATGGAGCCTCTAAAAGCAATCTAAGTAAGGTTGGAAGGAAAGGGGTTCTAATATCTAGATCAAGGGTAGTGATATCTTTTTATGTAGTGAAATTTAGCCATACACCAAACCATGTAGCAAACGATAGAGCCATAATTAGAGGAGTAAAGCTTAGACGAAGGATGAATGTTAAGAAGCTTATAGTGGAAGGAGATTCTTTGAATATCACTAATAGTTTGAATGCCAAGCAAATTGCTAGTAGGAGGATTGAAAGTATCATTCAAGATGCAATAAATGTACTCTCAAACATGGAGTCATTTGTGATCTAGCATTTCTATAGGATAGGTAATTTTAGAATTTTCAAAACCTTAAAGCAATTTATCATTGCAAAATATCTATTAGCATGGGACCCATTTTGAAGGAAACTAAACTAAAATAAGATTCAAAAGTGATTAAAAATACTATATATTGAATGAATACTAGGAAGAAGCTTTCAAAGTTTTGATAAAATGTAGAATTAGAGATATGATCTTGAGATTTAAATCAAAATCATTGTATCTAAGTATACAATATACTCCCTTCTAGTCTAAATTTTATAATATATAGATATTGGAAGTTATTATTCTATTCTAGATATTCATTTACCATTTAAATAAAAAAAATATGTTTTGAATGATTGTAGGTGTTGTTATACTACACAACTCTATTAATAAGTTATCTTTCTAAATAATTTGAAGAGTCAAAAATTTTCTATGTTCATTAAGGTATTTGGTTAAAATATTTGATTTCATATGTACACCTTTATGAATTATTTTCTTTGCTACATAAATAAAAAAAAATAACATGGAAATATTTTTTGTTATATATTGTATAAAATAAATTAATGATAATAATAAAAATCAAAGAACTCATTTTTATAACCTCTTTTATTTTTATTGAATATAATTGTTGGTTCCAATAAAAAAACAAATCGCGAATATTATCAAATATCATTTTTTTAGATTCTAGGGTATTTTCAAAAGCTAGGATTTTTTTGTAGAAAGAGGGCTCTCCAAGGGGTGCAACATGGAGATTGATGTGAACAACGTATCTCCAATATATTTTTCAAATAATGGAAATTCGTCATTGGGTGTTTTAGGTGACCATTTATTCAGGATGGAGACTACAACATTGTCATTTCATTCCAAAGAGTCTGAGACAATAGTCGACTCAGGGTTATTTTCCTTGAAAGGTGTATTGCATTCCAATTATGGTGGGTTTCACATAGTTTCACTCAAAAATAAAGAGAATGAGCTTGGGCCATTGATTTCTAGTTCTATATCTCATCCCCATAGGAAGGACAAGTCACAGTATGAGGAGCTTTTCAGTTCACCTTTCAACAACATGCTAGCAAATCCCCTATTTAAGTTTAGTAAGAAATCAACCCAACAAATAGAATGGAAGGATGATAATTTAGGGCCCGAGGGAGTCTCTAGCCTTGATCATGGATTTTATTCCATATTTGAGCCATACCACTACCATGACATGCAAAATAGTGTAACTCTAGGAGAGGAACACGATAGAGGTGAGATTTCCAAAGGTAGTAATCCACACTCCAATTCAAGACCCCCACCATATTGGGTTCCAATTTGTAGTGGGAGCTAATTCTAGCTCCTCTTATGCCCATGTGTTTCTCAAAAACCTAACTTTCAATGGTAGCAATTCTCAAGCATCCTTAACAACTCAACTAGAGGACCTTCATTCCAACATAGATAGAATAATGTTGACCTCGCACCCTCAACCAAAAATCTCACATAACAATGATACTCATGTTCTTTTCTAACTCAAGTTCTTTCAAAACCAATGGGCTTCAACAACTATGCTTATAAAAAAAGGTTTAGACACAACTCTCAATTTAGAAAACCTTGAAGCATTCAACCAACCACTTTCAAAAAGGAAACCACAAACAATCCTTTTCCCTCCAATGATATTTTAGAAATCAACCACCATAAACAATCAATAGAAGAATGTGCCCATACCTTTTATGAAGATGAAAAAACCTCTTTGTAAATCTGCCACAATCACAAAATTCTTTTGCCAATCTTCACAAGGGTTAGTAGATCACAAAATAATCAACATTACTCCACTTTTCAATAATCATCACCAAGGCCTTTAATTGCACAACTTACTTATCTCTCTTAAAACCACTTGTACCATAAAATAAAATAAATCAAAATATTGCATAACCTTTTCACTCCCAAAACCACTTATACCATAAAATAAAATAAATCACAATATTGCATACCTTGTCACCTCATGAAATAATTAATCCTCTTGAAAAATAATAAGATAAACTTCACTTTTGGAACCCCTTTGTAAAATCAGAAATATTTCTTTACACACACCTTATTTCTCCTTCTAAATAAGTTAGTAAAATAGCCCTCAAAATAAGCTTTCCAACGATATATAATATGCCCACTTTCCAAAATAAATTAAAACCTTTACATATATATACCAACCTCCATTAATTGCACATATGTCGGCCCTCCATTATTTTAAACTTTAAATTTAAACTTTAATATCTTCATCATCGGATGTCCTTTTTTGATGAAACAAAATTTCACCTTGGATTTTAAGAAAAACCCTTTACACATAAGCCCACCATGGTTTTAAATAAAACATTTTATTTTGCCTACCTTGGTTTTCATAAAAAACCTTGTATATATCCATGCTCTCCAAAATATCATAGATGATTATCTATGAAGTGTTTTGGCAACCAAAACCAAATGTGATCCATGTGACATCAATGACAAAATAAAATGCCTCAAATTAACTCAAATTTCCAACAATCTCCCCCTTTGTCATTGATGGCAACACCTCTAATGCAAACACCACAATCACTGCAAAAACCATCTATGAGAATCAAAGTTGCTCCCCTTGATTCAATACTCTCTATGGAGGTTGTTCTCCCTAACTCAATGCTCTCTTTGGAGGATGCTCCCCATGAATCAATACTCTCGTTGGAGGCTGCTCCCCCTAACTCAAATATCTCCCCCTTACTCAAATATCTCCCCCTTTGACATCAATGGCAAAAGGGACACCTATGGGGCTAAAATATATGAATCTTAAGCTTAGACCCACCACCCCCTTCTCTTTTGAGGTGATTAATTTTGGGGTGGGAGTACTTTTACTCCCATATCACTTTGTTTCTTTCCTCTATCAACTTCCTTCCATGTTTTTCTGATATCCTTCTCTTGATGAATTACTTGATCTTCTTGTCTAGAACATGTTTGACCTTCTTGCCTTGAACCTATTTGGAATTGAGTCCTACACTATTTTGCAATATGCCCAAAGTTATTGCAATTAAAAAAATTGATATTGTAGCCTTTGGTTGGTGCCCATGTCCTGAATTATTTCTTGAAGTAATTTCCATATTCATTCCTTTCCTGAACCCTGTATTGTGAAGCTCTATTTTCATGACCATTATGACCATGACTTCTGAAATGTGTAGCTCTAAAACCAAAACCATGTTTCTCATTTTCTTTGCACTGAAAAGCTTTATGACCAATCCTGTTATATGAGAAGCAATATCCCTAAAAATCATACCTTCTTCCTTTGAAGTTCCTTCTAGCAAAATCAAACTTCTTTGATCCATGGATTCTGCAATGTATAGCCCTGTGTCCAAATCCATTACAAGAAAAACAATGTCCTTGAAAAGCTCTTTGTTCATGCCTTGGTTATTCATACCTTTCTTGATAATTATCCTTATGATCATCTTCAACTTGTGCATTACATCCTTGAATCTTCTTTGTAGAATTTAAAACCTATTCCTTAGTTTCTTCCTTGCCTTTCTCTTCAATAATTTATTTTCCCTTTGAACTTGATTCACCTATCTCAAAACAAGAACCAAACTAAATATTTGGAGCCATAGGAACTTTGGAAATTTCCTCACAAATATTAGGTGCTTCCTTGCTTTCATATTTTAGAACTTCCTTTCCTTTTGAGTGTGATTCCCCAAACTTGAAATATGGGACCTTTGATGCTTTGGAATCTTTCTCTTCTTTATCTTCATTTGTGTCAAGTAGCAACTTGGCATCCATATGTATAGCCTCTGAAATACATGTTTCCTTCTTAGTACAAATATCTTGATCTTTTGAGTCATGTGATGGATCAAACTTCTCATGTAGGGAACATCTCAATTCTTTTATATTCTCCTTAACTTCTTATAGTTGCTCATGGATAACATTGAAGTCTTCCTTTAGATCAACTGAGACATTATCCTCTTGTTTAACTTCTTCTATTTGGAGTCAATGTTCTTCGTCTACTTATTATTTTCCATAGAAAAACCCATCTTCATCTTCACTTTCACTAAGATCATTATAATATTCTATAGCAAACAAACTCTCAAGATTTATTTGACCATGCATGTTTCCTTGATGTGTCATATCATCTTCACTATCACTGAAACCATTGCAATACCCTGATTTGTGATCTCTTTTACCACACACAAAACATTTTTCTCTTTCACCTTCTATTCCTAGGAATAAATGCTCTTCCTTTTCATCATCTGAATTGTCTCTATCATTATGATATGAGCTATCACTTGCTTCTAAAATGTAGAAATATTTCTTTGCCTTATAAAAAAATTTCTTCTTCTCATACCTGTTTTGCTTGAGTCTGTCATCTTTTTCATGCTTATGCTTTCCATCTTCTTTTCTTATGTGACCCTATTTTCATCATCACTGATTTCTTCATGTTGATACTTGTATGCATAGTGACCAAGATCACCACACTTGTAGCACCTGACTTTCCTTATATTTCTGAAATTCCTTGAGTCCTTATTCCTTTTGATGAAGTTAGCTTCCTCATCATTTTATAACCCTCTATCTATTTTTGAAACTTTCCTTTTCTCTTTTTCTAAAGCCTTGAATGCAATCTCTTTTATTGGAGCTTGATGCTTACTTACCCTCATCTCATAAGTTGTGAGAGTACATTGCAATTCTTCCATTGTTAACTTGTTGATATCTATTTTTTCTTCTATTGCTGAAATATTTGCATCATATTTCATGGGAAGTGATCTCAAAACCTTTTGAGTAACTTCTGATTCTTTCATCTCAAAACCTAGGCCTCTCATAGTGTTAGTAATCTCATCAAATCGAAGTAAGAACTATGCAATATCTTCAAAATATTCCATTTTCAATTCCTCAAATATTTTTTTGAGTTTGTAGTTTTGCCAACTTTACCTTGGAATATCCTTCATAATTATTCCTCAACTTGATCCACATCTCATTATCTGAAGTACATACCATGACCTTTGCAAAATCTATCTCACGTAGCCCACTCAAAATAAAATTCATTGCTCTTGCATTGATCTCAACCATTTTCCTAGTAGTCTTATCTTCCTCGGGGTCACCTTCGACCTTATACTATTTTTCAACCATCTACCATACCTCATATCATTTTTATATCAAGTAGTTATTCATTCTCATACTCTAGAAAGCATAATTTTTACCATCAAACAATGGAGCCTTATTTTAAGATAATCCTTTAAGTGAAGCCATCTGTGTTCTTTGTATAATCTACCCTCAAGTTGTTAGCCTTTTCGAAGGAACCCACTTTGATACCAATTGAAGAACACAAGATTATACTGAGAGGGGGGTGAACAGTATAAGACCACTTTTTACTTTCTTTCCAAACCAATATTAATTAATGTCTTTAATTGCAATAACCAAATATAGCAGTGTGCATTAATAACTAAGATAGCAGTAGTAAGCAAGAGCACAAGTCACCACACATAATTGAGACACAATATTTAACATGGTTCCCCCAATGTGAGGTACTCCACGGAGAAAATATTTTACTAAAACTTTCTCAATCAATTTCTTTAGGAATCACTCCTAATTACAATGTTTATGGATCTCTATCCAAAGGAGATGTTGATCTCCTAATCTCAAGCTCATGGATCTATTCCATAGGAGAACTCTTTCCCCTTATGCTCTAGCTATGTGATCTTCTAGAAGAATCTATCTCTCTATTGCACTAACTGGTAGATCTCTCTCCACTTGAAGACTTCTCACTCAGATTTATCTTCAACTGTGATGGTTGCTAGATATCTATCCACTGAGACTTTGTCCTCTGTACTCTATCATCTCCAAAGCTCTATCAATAGGCTCACTAAGAACCTGCTCAATAGGCTCAAACAAAACTTGCTTAACAAGCTCACATAAAATTTGTCCAATGATGAATAAAAATCTCACACAAAACTTGTCCAATGCTAAATATCATGCTCACACAGAACCTGTCCAATGCTGAATAACAAGCTCACACAGAACCTTTCCAAATCTGCTCCAACAAGCTCACTAATAACTTGTCCAAATCTGCTCTAGAAAGTGCACCAAGAACTTGCCCAAATCTGCTCTAGCAATCTCACCAAGAACTTGACAAAATTTTCTCTAGCAAGCTCACCAATAACTTTCCCAATAATGCTCTAGCAAGCTCACCAAGAACTTGCCCAAATCTGCTCCAACAAGCTCACTAAGAACTTGCCCAAACACTATCCTCAAATCTATCCCAACACTGTCCTCCAATATGTCCCAACACTGTCCTCAAATCTGTACCAAAGGCCTTCTCAAAATCTCAATCAATCATGCTCAAGTAGTACTCAAAATGAACTCAAAAATGAATGGCAATATCAACTCAAATTAACTTCATAGAAGTAGAAAGAGAATTGTTAGAGACTCAATATGTTCTAATTTCACTCTCAACCCAAATCAAACTCAACTTAACTCATAGAATCATAAAGAGAATTATTAGAGACTCAATATTTTCTAAACTCACTCTCAACCCAAATCAATCTCAACTCAACTCAAATCAACTCAACTCAACCAATCATCACAAGGAACAACTCTTTCTCGTACAACCCTAGTCCAAGTATGTATCAATCAACTCAAATGTTTCCAACAATGATCAACCACAAATCTCACATAAGAATGATACTCATGTTATTTTCTAACTCAAATTATTTCACAACCATTGAGCTTCAACAACTATGCTTATCAAAAAAGTTTTAGACACAACTCTCAATTTAGAAAACCTTGAAGCATTCAACCAACCACTTTTGAAAAGAAAACCACAAACAATCATTTTCCCTCCAATGATATTTTAGAAATCAACCACCATAAACAATAAATAGAAGAATGTGCCCATACCTTTTATGAATATGAAAAAACCTCTTTACAAATCTACCACAATCACAAAATTCTTTTGCCAATCTTCACAAGGGTTAGTAAATCACAAAATAATCAACATTACTCCACTTTTCAATAATCATCACCAAGGCCTTTAATTGCACAACTTCATTATCTCTCCTAAAAACACTTATACCATAAAATAAAATAAATCAAATCAAAACATTGCATAACATTTTCACTCCCAAAACCACTTATACCATAAAATAAAATAAATCACAATATTGCATACCTTGTCACCTCATGAAAGAATTAATCCTCTTGAAAAATAATAATACAAACTTCACTTTTGGAACCCCTTTGTAAAATTAGAAATATCGCTTTACACACACCTTATTTCTCCTTCTAAATAAGTTAGTCAAATAGCCCTTGAAATAAGTTTTCTGATGATATACTCGCTTTCGAGGTTTGCATTTCTCTGGCATACCCTCACAATGACAAACATAATAAATTATCAATCACATCTATTTATCAGATACTTCATTTTTTGATGATGAGAATTTATACAACTCCTAAGGTTTTACCCTCTTTGAAATTTCCATCTGTCATGTTTTACATTTTCTGGTGAGCACAAGATTCTTTTGTGATGCTCATTTTGTTGCTCGTTGTTACTCGCTATGTTTCTCTGGCAACCTCACCATCCGACACTGGCTACCACAATTGGCTGGTAATTTTTTGCCGCTCCACTTTTCATTGTTTGGTCGTACAACCTCTACATAGATGTTTTCCTTCTCCCAATTATCCTTACCTCCTGGATTTTATGACACCCACCTCTTCTAGACTCTAACACTGTGCGACACCTCAATGTTGACATCATCACCATTCGATATTTCTTGTGCCCTATAATTTTGATGAGTATTGACATCAATCCAGTCAAGTATTTGCATTTTTTGTTGGGTTTCCTCATATTTTGACATCATTGCTATGGTTTCAAGAAAATATTAACCAAAATTCTAGTGTTGTCAAGGTTTTTAGGCAAGTGACCATTACCCAACGTGAAAAATTATTCACTATACTAAGATTCTATTTTTCCTGGTGCAAATTTCCTTTTTTGTTGTTAGTCACTTATCATCAATGTGGACCTCCAAACATGTAAAACCAATATTTAATGCCTTGGACTATTCCATTGGAATATTTTGGCATGTAGTTCGAGGCATTTTTATTTGACATCAGTTGCTACATCCTTCTGTTGTTCGAGAGATCAATTTTAGCTATCCACCGGTATAGCAATATTTACAGTCAACGGAGAGCATTTTCTAAGCCCGACTCAGATCTAGTGCTAGATTTTGGTTTTGTGAAGACATGTAAAATTTTATCATTTTGGTCTTCATTTTTTGTAACAAGAGTACATTTTTTGTTGTACCTGATACTCCTGGTTGTTTTTTGTCTTTCTCTTCCACATTTGTACGCATTAGGGACCAATGCTTCTTCAGTGGGGAGGAATGATAGGGAATTAGGTGTGATGTAATAAATGATGGTTGTTGTAAGGATTATGGTGCATCTGCTATTATTGAATGCAACCTTATCCATTTCATATCTTGTATTTGCCTATTTATAGGTGTATGTTATCAATGGACTATAAGTTTTTGGATTGTCAATTGTTTCCTTTGTCTGTTGTAATTGGTCCCATATCACCAGGGCCCACTTGGGCAACTCAAGGATCTCAAGGATCCTTTGGTTATATTTGGGAGTGGTGCTAGCCCACATAGATGTGAAAAATTCAAGGATAATATTTTTCAAAGCCCAAATTAAATTTAATCATTTTTTTATCAAGGTTTTCAATTAAATTGGATGTAACGACTACCCCTAATGACTAGCTACTGAATAAATGATTAAGAAACAACTTTTTTTTATTATTTGATTATAGTGGCTAAGGTTAACCACTATAATCAAATAAACAACTGAAGTTTAATTAATAACCTAAAGTTTTTTTGGCCAAATATGAAGGAAATTATAACAAGAAAATGTGGAGATAATTTTAACCAAATGAGACCACCATCGAGACACAAAAATGCAATCAATATGGACCAAATATGGAGGTAGTTGTAGTTATAATTGTTGAGTGGTATTTTCACCCAGCTATGAAAGTACAACTCTCCTTTAGGATTTGGGTCCCAAATCCCCTCTTGCAAAGAAGTCAAACAAACAACTTCTCCAAGGTCTCCGCTGTATTAGCATTTGCAACTATGTATTAGTAATCTCAAATGAAGATAATCAATTTAAATGCTTGGAACACCTTAGTGATTGCAAGTAACTATAAACAAGGGGCAATGTTGGTTTATTTCATCATGAAGCTTTATTGATTGTTCATTGAACCAGAATAACAAATGTGAATCGGCCTAGCAATGAAAATTTCCATTTTCAGATTTTTAAAGATCTGCAATAAAACAACAACTTCGGTGAATTTATGAAAATACTAATAATTCTGAAAGTGAAATTTTAATGTGCATATTTGAAGTCTACAATATTACCTATGCCCTGGTGCAACCATTTTGGGATTTTGAATTTTTTAAATTTTAACGACTGCAAAGTAACAACTTCTAGAAAAGTAAAATAAAATGAAAAAGAAATGCAAAAAATTAAAAATAGAACACATTCAGTCTGATGCTATCCTGTTCCGACAAAACCGAAGATATGAGGTTTCCATGCATGCAACCTAACCTATTGGACCTGCAAAACATGCACAATCCTGATAAGCTAAGTGCTAGCTTCTAGGGATTTGAATGAGGTTTTCAGATTTAAGCATTCGCATGCAAGCAACCAAGAAAAACTTGTATCAACTACATTTACAAGCCTAAAATCTGAAAAGGGAAAATAGACATTTAATCTTGCATGCAAAAAATGACTCCTTCTTTCTTGCCCATAAGATGCAAATTTTTGAAATGTTATCTGCATTAAATATTTGTCTTTTTACAATAACAGATATCTGGTTTTCCAAAACCAAAAAAAGTGGAAGAAAAGCACTCCAAAGCAGGCCCAGAATGGCTCATCACCCTCGGCTCTACAACCCTTCTCCCAACGGTTTCTGACCCCCATGCCTGTCTTCGCTTGTGCCTTTAAAATTTTTGCTACGGCTCTCTACTTTGCCTTGTGACGCTTCGTTTCATCTTCCCGATCGATTCGTTTCGTTTCCCGCTCTTCATTATTCTAACTTTTGTTTGAGCGTCGAAATGTTTGATTTTCTTGCTAATTATAACCGCTTCTATAGCCCTTACACTTTTATGCCACGTGTTCCACGCTTTTCTGCATGTTCCGTAATGGCCCCCTGTAAATCGTGACCAAAAATAGCATGTCGCGATATCGCGATGTTTTTTTGCATGCAGCTTTGCTCTTCTACCTGTATCGCGAAAATAAGACATGTCACGAAATCGCGACAATTTCCTGTCAACGGGCCACGCAAATGCAACCTGTCATGAAATCATGACGCTTTTCTATTTTGGGCTATCTCGTTGCAACTTGTCATGAAATCGTGACGTTTTTCTCTTTCGGGCCGCGAGGATGCAACCTGTCACGAAATCACGATGCCTTTCATCTTCGTATTTTTGGTGCGCTTCGCCACGAAATCGTGACATGTCACGATATCACGACACCTTTTAGTTTTTTACCTGTTTGATTGTGATTTTATGTCACGATATCACAACAATTTTCCATTGTCTTTCTCTCTCCTCTATAGATCGTGATTTCTTGACATGTCACGATATCACAACATTTTCTCTTCATGATGCATTCTGCTGCTTATAGCCATGAAAACATGACATGTCATGAAATCACGACGTTTTTCTTTCTCTGTCTGCATTTTGCTTTTCTGAGCCGCGACAGAGCAACATGTCATGAAATCGTGACAACTTTTCATTTCTGGGCAGCGACTAGAGCAACACGTCACGAAATCATGACAACTTTTCATTTCTTGGCAGCGACGAGACAACATGTCACGATATCGCGACAACTTTTCATTTCTAGCCGCGACGATGCAACACGTCATGAAATCGTGACAACTTTTCATTTCTGAGCAGCGACGGAGCAACATGTCGCGATATCGCGACAACTTTTCATTTCTTGGCCGCGACGGAGCAACATGTCGTGATATCGCGACAACTTTTCATTTTTGGCCGCGACGGAGCAACATGTCGCGATATCGCGACAACTTTTCATTTTCGGTCGCGACGGAGCAACATGTCGCGATATCGCGACAACTTTTCATTTTCAGCCGCGACGGAGCAACATGTCACGATATCGCGACACTTCTCTTTTGTGATATTTTGCTTTTTTCCTTGATTTTTAGCATCTGGGCCATTGTGGTCTTCTTTGAAAGCATGCAAAAAAGGTGGGTCCCCAATTTTGGGGTGTGTTGTGGATCAGCCACAACAAATGGTGACTCTGTTGTCAAATGCTCCTGAGCATTTTGGTGAGAACCCAACCTGAAATATACAAGCTTAGATACAGGCGTCAGCACATCAAAGATAAACAAATACCAATAGATCAGAAATACATGAAACATCAGAATCATTTAGTATCAGCTCGATGTGTGCAATGTGTTTTCATTCCCTATCGCTTGAACTTGATCAACATTCCATTGTCAGTTTCACCCATGATTTGTATGCAAGGCTATGAATGATTTGTGCAGGATTTGATGTATGATGAAGATGCTAGAGATATAACAACCTACTTTACAAAGGCTCAAACCTTCTAATGTCATGAACAAACATATTAAAGCTTTCAAACCCTCTTAGGATCAAATATATGTGTACTGAATTAATTTATTAGATCCCAAAGTTGGTTATGTGTCACTACCATCTTGAACCCATGTGCAAGTGTAAGTGAAATCAGAACTTTGGGGAATAGGATTCCCAACCTAAGCGAGATGGGAATTTAACCCTATCCTTACTATTCTAATTTGGAGTTCATTACCTCATCTTGAACAAAATGATTTAACCTGTTATGGATGAAATGATCAGGCTAGTCTATCCTTTTGAGCAATCAGTGGTCTTGCTTTTAGACAAGACATGTTGCCACGCATGAGCATACTTAACCCCATAATCCATGACTTGGCTTCATTCATTCTCTTCTCTCTTTTTTTTTATTTCTTGGACCTTTGGGATGACTACCCATCCTTACTAGGGACATGTAGTACGATCCCTCCAATCCAATATTAGGATGAAAATGGAAAATATTCTTATTTCTTGGACCTTTGGGATGACTACCCATCCTTTGCAGAGGACAAGTAGTACGATCCTTCCAATCCAAGATGATAACATGAAATATGGAACATATTAATTTTATTTTTGTTTCTTGGACTTTTGGGATGACTACCCATCCTTTGCAGAGGACATGTAGTACGATCCCTCCATCCAAGTTTTATGATTTAATGAATGATGGGAGCTTTGGGGAATCGGATTCTCAACCTAGGTAAGATGAGAATTATGTCCTATCCTTACTACTCCATGAAGATCAAATCAGAGCTTTGGGGAATTGGATCCTCAACCTAAGTTCGATGAGGATTTAATCCTATCCTTACTACTCTGGTTTTAGACTTTAAGCTTGATGGAAGTGGTAAAAACCACTTGTTTTAAGGATTATGTTGCATGATAGGATAGACATGAAATATTCTTTTCACCCCACCTTTTCATCCAAGTATGGTTTTGACCATTTTGCTCAAGATCTTCTTTAATGTGCATAGAACGTGCTTGGTTCAAGATTGTTCGGACATCAGTTCCCAACCTTAGGATCCTTTTAATATATGTTATAGCATAACCCTAAGAGGATTTGACACACTTTAATGATTGTATTGGAAATGGATATGCAACTAAGATGGAATATATATGCAAAATGGAATGTAATATGAATGCATTGCTTTTCTGAATTGTGAATGGAGTATACCACCTATGTTGCCATAATTTGTAAAATTGACAACTTCATGCATCACAAGTTTCAAACGATATTATTTAATGTGTTTGCGTTACTTGTGGAGCTTTCTGCAATATAATTCCAATGTTTCATATTCTCCTGATTTTAGGCATAAGTTGACATCTCAGAATTATTATTATTATTATTATTATTATTATTATTTTTTTCACAAACCAAACATGTCCATAGGACCAACACAACTTTAAATCAAAACTTATTCAATCCAAAACCAAAATGCAATCCAAAAATGAAAATTTGAAAACACAAACCAAAACCAAAAATCAAAACCTATATACAAATGTACAAAATAATACAAGATGATGCAAAGTTTGGATTATCACTTTCCTGGATCCCAAACATGATTAGAACATTTCAACAAAAATATAACATGATATGCGTGCCAAATGCTGTAGGAATCCAACCAAAACAAGATTAGACCGCACCATGCAACAACTTTTAATTTACCTTGCTCACCCCACCAATTAGATTTAATTCCATTAGTATTCTCAAAGGTGAGCGTCCGATTACTAAAATGATTAGACCATAAATGATATTCAATTTTATCTTGTCTATTCTTGAAAGTATCCATTTCATAATTCGATTCTTGATTTAAAATTAGGCCTTCCTTTTCAAATGTGAGATGTTGCAAACAAGAGCCTATTTCTAAAAGTCTTGAATTCAAATTATTTTTTGAGATTTTAAAGCAATCAAAATCAATCAAAACTTGACAAACATCACCAAGATTTGACATTTCATCATTAATGACATTAGCATCCAAAGGGACATCATGTAACCCATCACTTAAAATTTTTGTGGCTACTACCAAAGGTAAAGATTTCACCTTGTCACCCATACTCAACCCATCATGATTAGAATTTACCACAACTTGATGAGTGTTAGTAGCTTTTTCTTTTTCTTCATTGTCTTCTTCATCATCCAACACCTGTTCAAAAACACCAAAGTTAGGCACCCAATCAAACATGCGTCCATATTTTTCAAAACAAGAGCCTAGTTTTTCAAGATATGTGTCGCGTGACACCTTTCCATGATCAATGGCTTGAGTTGCCTCAAAATCCATATTTTCATTAGGATCATCAATAGTATCAAACCCACACCACTTAGGCTTTGTAATTTCATCATTTTGAAATGGCATAGACATTGTAGAAACAATAGGTGGATCAAGATTTTCGATTTCTTGCCCCTCAAGGGGAACAAAATCAATTGATTCTCCTTCTTTATCCATGGTAGTAGAATCATTATCCTTCTCCAACTTTTGATGAGATTCCAACCCTTCTTCCAAAACATTCTTAGATTGTACAGGACTTGTAATATCCTCATATGAAAGGGCAATTGTATTATCCTGCATATCAATAGGCACACAAATTTCATTAGCGGTTTTGGAGTGAGCATACTCTTCCCAAGAATCATGATGATCATCTTTCAAAATCAAATTGTGATTCTCAACTATTTCTTCATCATCCTTTAATTCATCAACATGTTTCTCATCAAATTTATCTTCACCTTCCTTAGATGGTTCAATTACTTCCAAAATTGGGTTATTGCTTGTATTCAAATTGATAAGGCCATCATAATCCACATGTGTAACCCATGATTCAAGTTTAACATAATTTGGAAGGTGTGAATTTTCTTGGCCATTATCTTCAACAATGTCATCCAACATGTCATCCGAAACAGATTCATCCTCGTAGAATTCATCTTTTGGTGAGTCAAGGGTTCCCAATCTGTCACATGTTTCAATACTAGTTGGATCTAGTACTCCTCCCTTGCCTAAAATCATATTCTTATGAAAATCATTGAAATTGATTTTAGAAACATCTTTTGAATCAATATGAGTATCTTGAAGTTGATTCATACTTAAGAAAGATGGTTGATCTTGCATAGTAGGTTGAGGATTTTGAAATTGATTGAAGCTTGGGAATGATTGTTGATTCTGAAATTGATTCACACTTGAACTTGGTTGAGGTGGATAAATCATTGGGTGGGTAAAGGAGGTATTAAATGATTGAAAATTATATGATCCAAAACCCACACCATAATTTTGACAACTCAATTGTTGCTCAATTGCCATTGCTTGAGTATAGGCTTGTGACAAAGATGTGATTAGAGGCATCCCTCGCAAATATGTGGAAGTGAGTGGGTCAAGAGCATTGACATATATTTGGAGAGCCACTTCTTCTTGCAGAACATAAAATGCCACTAATTGAGTATATAATCCAAAGAACCTTTCAAAAAATGACTTCACATTTTCACTTGGTCCTTTTTTAATAGTGAAAAACTGCTCATACATGCGGATTGGGTCAACTTGCTTTTTGTTGAATTGATTAAGAAATGCTGCCTCTAGTTGAGCCCAAGAAGTGATAGACCCTAAAGGTAGACTTGTAAACCAATCATATGCCACTTTGTCCAAGGTGTACAGGAACATTTTACAAGCAACATCATCATACCAACTTGTTAAGTGATTGGCACAGAATTTGAATGCTTGAATGTGTTCTTCTGCAGTATTTGTCCCGTTAGACGAAAATCGAGGAAGACATCTCTCAAAACCAATGGGAAAATAATGTTGAACTCCCGGTATGTTCAATGGGCTACCTGGCATCCATGGTGAAAACATAGCCATTAGTGTATCTTAAAGAATACAACTTTAATATCAATTTTTTTTTTTTAAATTAAATCAAATCACATTATTCCTATATGAACAATCAAAGCGTTAGAACCAATGCATAGCAATTCATGTCCTCCTTTTAACAGTACAAAGTTGTATTGTTAAAAGAGGGCTAAAGATAATAATCAATAGGGCATGAAATATTCAAAATTTAAATCCCTATAGCATTTAAATCAATCTAAAATAAACCGGTTCAGGCCCTCCTTCTAGCGCCAAAATGTTGAGTGGTGTTAGAGGAGGCCGAAGATGCTAATCAAATGGACTTGAAATATTTAGCAATGTAAAGCTCTTAAACAATTATAAACCTGTAGCATCTAAAATCATGATAAAATAAACCCTTTCATGCCCTCCTTCTAGCGCCAAAATGTTGAGTGGTATTTTCACCCATCTGTGAAAGTACAACTCTCCTTTAGGATTTGGGTCCCAAATCCCCTCTTGCAAAGAAGTCAAACAAACAACTTCTCCAAGGTCTCCATTGTATTAGCATTTGCAACTGTGTATTAGTAATCTCAAATGAAGATAATCAATTTAAATGCTTGGAACACCTTAGTGATTGCAAGTAACTGTAAACAAGGGGCAATGTTGGTTTATTTCATCATGAAGCTTTATTGATTGTTCATTGAACCAGAATAACAAATGTGAATCGGCCCAGCAATGAAAATTTCCATTTTTGGATTTTTAAAGATCTGCAATAAAACAACAACTTCGGTGAATTTATGAAAATACTAATAATTCCAAAAGTGAAATTTTAATGTGCATATTTGAAGTCTGCAATATTACCTATGCCCTGGTGCAACCATTTTGGGATTTTGAATTTTTTAAATTTTAACGACTGCAAAGTAACAACTTTTGGAAAAGTAAAATAAAATGAAAAAGAAATGCAAAAAATTAAAAATAGAACACATTCAGTCTGATGCTATCCTGTTTCGACAAAATCGAAGATATGAGGTTTCCATGCATGCAACCTAACCTATTGGACCTGCAAAACATGCACAATCCTGATAAGCTAAGTGCTAGCTTCTAGGGATTTGAATGAGGTTTTCAGATTTAAGCATTCGCATGCAGCAACCAAGAAAAACTTGTATCAACTACATTTACAAGCCTAAAATCTAAAAAGGGAAAATAGACATTTAATCTTGCATGCAGAAAATGACTCCTTCTTTCTTGCCCATAAGATGCAAATTTTTGAAATGTTATCTGCATTAAATATTTGTCTTTTTACAATAACAGATATCTGGTTTTCCAAAACCAAAAAAAGTGGAAGAAAAGCACTCCAAAGCAGGCCCAGAATGGCTCATCACCCTCAGCTCTGCAACCCTGCTCCCAGCGGTTTTCGACCCCTGTGCCTGTCTTCGCTTGTGCCTTTAAAATTTTTGCTACGACTCTCTGCTTTGCCTTGTGACGCTTCGTTTCATCTTCCCGATCGATTCGTTTCGTTTCCCGCTCTTCATTATTCTGACTTTTGTTCGAGCATCGAAACGTTTTATTTTCTTGCTAATTGTAACCGCTTTTGTAGCCCTTACACTTTTATGCCATGTGTTCCATGCTTCTCTGCATGTTCCGTAACTGCCCCCTATAAATCGCGACCAAAAATAGCATGTCGCGATATCGCGACATTTTTCTGCATGCAGCTTTGCTCTTCTACCTGTATCACGAAAATAAGACATGTCACGAAATCGCAACAATTTTCTACCCGCAACCTTGTCTACCTTCATGCACAGCGAAAATAAGACATGTCACGAAATCATGACAATTTTCTATCAACGGGCCGCACAAATGCAACCCTTCATGAAATCGCGACGCTTTTTTGTTTTGGGCTATCTTGCTACAACTTGTCGTGAAATCGTGACGTTTTTCTCTTTCGGGCCGCAAGGATGCAACCTATCGCAAAATCACGACGCCTTTCATCTTCGTACGCCTTGGTGCGCTTCCTGTCGCGAAATTGCTACATGTCACGATATCGCGACAACTTTAGTCCCTTGCCCTGTTTGACTGGTTTGACTATGATTTTATGCCACGATATCACGAAAATTTTCCATTCTGTCTTTCTCTCTCCTCTATGGACCGCGATTTCCTGACACGTCCTGATATCGCGACATTTTCTCTTCATGATGCATTCTGCTGCTCGTAGCCGCAAAAACACAAGTCATGAAATCATGATGTTTCTTCTTTCTCAGTCTGCATTTTGCTTGTCTGAGCTGTGACAGAGCAACATGTCATGAAATCGTGACAACTTTTATTTCTGGGCAGCGACAGCGCAACACGTCACGAAATCATGACAACTTTCATTTCTTGGCAGCGACAGTGCAACACATCGTGAAATCATGACAACTTTCATCTTTTGGCAGTGACAGCGCAACATGTCGCAAAACCATGACAACTTTCATTTCTTGGCAGCGACAGCGCAACACGTTGTGAAATCGCGACAACTTTCATTTCTTGGCAGCGATGGAGCAACATGTCACGATATCATGAAAAATTTTCATTTCTAGCCATGACAGAGCAACATGTCATGATATCGTGACAAATTTTCATTTTTGGTCATGACGGAGCAACATGTCACGATATCGTGACACCTTTTCATTTTCGGCCGTGACGGAGCAACATGTCGCGATATCGTGACAACTTCTTCTCTTTTGTGATATTTTGCTTTTTTCCTTGATTTTTAGCATCTGGGCCACTATGGTCTTCTTTGAAAGCATGCAAAAAATGTGGGTCCCCAATTTTGGGGTGTGTTGTGGATCAGCCACAACAATTATGGGCCATCATCTAGCTTTAAAAATAAGTGATAGTTATGAGCCATCATGAAGATAATTGTATTTGTAACAATTATAAACCATCATCAAGCTTTGAATGAGATCAAATTGCCAATAATCGAGCTATATGAAAGAGTGGTTAGAGAAAAAAAAAGGATCAAGTTTTTTTATGTATGTTGTTAAATAGCATCATTTAATATCAATGATTTGTCAATCTAGGGAGGTGTCCAAGGCTATTTACGAGAGAAGGCTTTAAGAAGAGTTACAGTTTAGTTCAATTGAGAGTAGCAGGTCTTATTGGCTGAACAGATTATGTTGGGTATTTTTGATCACCTTTTTAATCGTATATTGCAAAAAATAAACTAATTTACTTGCAAAAATGGAAACATGATTCTAAATTGCAAAAACTAAAATCTAAGTACAATTGTAATAATTGAGATGACATAAAATTAAACCTAATTACTTTTTGCAGAATGGAAGTTTATTTAAGTAAACACAATTCAAACACATGTCAGTTTTCTATTATATAAGGTTGTCAATCTTCTGTCACAGTAGTTGACAACAAAAATGGAAATGCAAGAACTTGTAAAGTTGCTAAAAATAAAGAAATAATTACAGTGTTGCAGATTACTTTAATTACTGAAACATGTATCAAGGAATCACAAATTAACTACTCTATCACCTATCACACATCTATGAAATATGAAAACTCATTTTTAAACATGGAAAATAAATCTTAAGGCTACAAAAATGGTTAATGTAAAACAAATAAAGAAATTGACAAATATTCACCTAAATTCTGCTGCAACAAAGTTCAGGGAAAAACCTATCAGTCAGTCCTTCTCCTAGGCCTAGAAGTGGCCCTTTATTTATTTCCAAAAGAAGGTATAAAAGCTATTCTACTTTATAAATACTAACACACTCATACATAACAACAAGTGATGGAAAATTGCACTTTATTTATCTGAGAAACAACATTACACTTCCTACAGGACAATCCTACTGCACAATGTTACCCTTTGATATCTACTACATATATATCCTATTTTCCTAATAGCTCTACCAATTATTTATATTATATTATTCCTATTCTATGTGCCCAAAATATCTTATTTGATATTTTACATTGATTTACCCAATATTCTGCAATTGACTTGGTCTATTCCAGGACAGTGCAAGTTGCATCAGTGGGTGTTGGTTCATGAGTTGTGTCTCCTGGTAGTAAGGAGGATTTGGGAATGGTGGAAAAAGCTATGGGAAACTTTTCCTACATTACCTCATCACTCCTTTACCATTTTAGGTGCTAAAGTTATCAAAATGGCTAAAACTGGCATGTTCCCCTGTTATTTTGGAGTCTTCGAAATAACCGGCAATAGGTGTGCTTTTATGTCTAAATGCATTAAAACATCCATTTTAGTAGGTTTGTTTGGGTAGGCCATTTATCTCAACTCCTAGGAGGTGATCCCAACCATTTTTACCTTCCTTAGTTGGTAAATTCTAGGCCCTGCCATTCATTGGTAGTTGGCTAGAATTTACATGGTAATTCTGTGTAATCCTATTTTTGCTGCATAGTTACAACTTTTGGCGCTTTTTCCAGATTCAAAAAAATTAGCATGTGGGAAATATAAAATATAAATACATATATTATGTTGCTACTAAAACCATGCATTCCATTCATCAAAAAACCATTCTTAGAACAATATAAATTTGTACAAAAATTGTAAAAAAATAGTATAATATCCCTAAACACCTTAATCATGCAAATACTTAACATATAGTGCATTAAATCAACTATATTAGCATAATAAACATATCACAAGGTTTTTTTAGGCAGTTGTTGATGGTTCAAAATATGCTATGACTGAGGCAATTCCAGGCCTCATCATTTTCCCCCCAACTTATTTCAATGCATACCCTCATGCATTCTGTTGAGCTACTGAATCACACATGTCCATATTCAGATTCCAGCTTCTATAAAACATTTTGTTCCCTACATAATGTCCTCTGCTCTTTTGAATATTTTTGAACCACTCCTAAAATTGGTCATCTGGTTGAGGATCATCATCAAATAAGTAAGGAACAAGAGTGATAATGGTAGGAGGCCTATACCTCAGACCTATCCATTGATGTTTCAAAGTGAGGATAGCCTTCATTACTCCTTATGCTCTTTTCCTGGACCATTCCAGGTTGATTGGTGAGATGGGTTCCCTTTTATGTAATGACATTGATAGTTATGCCCACCTATCCTTACAAGTTGATAGAGCATTTGCAAAATTTTCTACATAAAAGCCTTGGAAACTTGTTAAAAAACCCTTAAGATTGTTTAAATACATCAGGTTAATATATGACCTATTCATCATAGTGAAATGCTGATTAGTAGGAATTTTATGATTAGGCTGAACGGGTCTTATCAATAATTGAGACTGCATTTCAATTTCTTTGTTCCTTTTCTTTTCTTGTCTCCAATAGACCTGATTCTACAGAGTAGACATGAAAGCTCTTAGTTGTACATCACCTATAAATATATGGGGAAGGAATGTTACATCTTACAAAATGAGGAAATTGTGCAGGAATAACTCACACATTAGATTTTTCTATTCTTTTGGGCTATTCATGTAAGCTTCCAAAAATTCCTTAGCAATGTCCAAACTATAAGGAAGGTTGGAATGGATTCTCATAACCTACCAACGAAGGTACCTTTCCTTCAGGACTAAGCTATAAAATTTGGTTGGCCTTCTGAATTGAGCCAAATATTCTACAACCTGGCAGAGGTATTGCACCTATTCCTGCAACTTGGTAATTTCTGCATCTCTACTTTCCAATTTCTTTCCCAAAGGTTTTAACTCTGCAATTTAAGTTTCAAGTTTTTGACACCTTAAAACCCACCATGCTATATCCTCATTATATTTTTCTAAAACAACAGTGTTTGGTGGTCTTATTACTGGCTGAAATCTAGGTAGCAAATCTACCTATACCCCTTTTTCTTCTGTTTCTACTTTTGGTATGACCAATGGAAAATTGGATATAGAAGATTGATGTAAAGGGATACTTACTTGATTGCCCATGTTTTGATGATCTAAGGCCTCCCCTGTGGATGTCATTTGCATTGCTAGTTGTTGTGACCCATCATTGGTATTTTTAACTAGACTTCTGGGTTGTTTCGAAGCATCTTAGGAATGAGAAGATACAACTTTGGAATGAGGAAATGCAACTTCGAAATATCCCAAATTTTTTTCTAATTATTTTGAAACTTCATTTCCAAGTCCATTTATTTATGTATGCTCCTGATAATCCTATTTTTCAACTACCCCTATGATAGTATCACCCTAATGATGGATCTAAGCATCAATCATATCTTTGGTTTATGTGCTCATAATCAAAGGTTCAACTGCTTCTACAAGATTTATCAGAATAAGGTCTATGATAGTTGCCTCATCTTGTGGCTCAATCATTGGCTCTTCAGCTTGTGGGGGAGGCTACAAACTTTCATCTGATGTTGTTTTGTCCTTGTCTTGCTTTGATAGTTTTAGCAAGATTTTGGTAATATCTTCTCCATCACTAGATTCTATAGATTGTGGCTCAAATTGTGCCAGTTTGTTCTTCAACCTCTCCACTTCTTGTTGTAATTCAGAAATTTGCTTATATTTTTCTTCAATGGCTGCCTCTCGTTCATCGATCCATTTCATGTGTGTCTTTATGATACTTTTAGCAGCTCTTAGTTGTTCTTGTATGTTCTCTTCTTCTTCCTCTATTTCAAAATTTGATGAATAAGTGGGCATAAGCTATATTCAGGTGGTGACCCCGGATCTACTACATCCACTTCTTCAATGTGATCTATTGGGTCCTATGTAGGGATATCCTGTGGGTCCTCCATACTTCTATTTATTGTGTCATATGAAAACATGGTATCCTACTATTCTTCAGCAATTTTAGGGCTATATTTTCTTGTTGCCTTAGTCTACCTTTGTAAATTCCTAGGGCTTCTTCTTGGAGATGATGTAGACAATGTCTCCTCCTCCATTATTTCTTCTTCAATTATTTCTTTTGGTTTATCATTTTTATGGAGTATTGAAGACCTCTGTACCCCTACTATAGACTTTTCCTTTGTGTCATGTTTTCCTATAGTGCCAGAGGATGTAGAAGTAAAAATTACTTTCGATGAAATTTTCCTTTTCTTCCTTTGTGTTCCTCCCTCTGTACTACTGGGAACTTTGGTTTGACCTATGGGCTATTCTAGAAATATAGTGATGTTTTCAAAAAATCCAACTTTATTTTGCTTTCCTTTTCCAGGGTTAGTTTTAGCCTTATTTTTTCTTTGTCTTCGAGTTTTAGTTGATGGAGATCCTTGAGAAGAGGAAAGGGCTTCTGATTCTTCTTCCTAATGTGCTTCTTCCCCTGTGGCAACATTTTCCTCCTCTTCATTTTCCTCTTCCTCTTCTCCATAAACCACTTCGTTCCAAATAGAGAAAAATCAGTTGAAACTTCTAGGGTTACCCCTAAAGTGATGTTTACAAATGAGTTTAATTAATCCATGGTGACGAGGGCTTCCCTTACCCTCTTGGTAGCATTTGGACATGTTTTGTAGTTCTTGATGTAGGTACAAAGGGAAATTAACCCTAACTTCTGGTCATTGACTACCATGTCTGAGGTGATTTAGAATTCTGAAATGATGCCCAAACAAAATAGCATATTGCCCTTCGCAAGTTAAAAACCTAATCACCCATATGATTACCTCATCCCATGACTCCTGTAGGCTAGTTTATTTTACTCCCTTGCATACATTTTTGTTCATTTGATATATCGGTTCCTTATCCCCTTCTTCTATGAACTGGCTAACTACCTCTGATAATGTATTCCTACCAGTTTTGGAAATTTGCAAACCTTGTAAAGGGAGTTCAGTAATTTGACTCATGATTTTAGGAGTTACCTCTATGGAAATTCCACTGATATGGGCTCTGTTGTTTCTAATTATATGGGAAAACTCTGCTACTAGGTCTTCAGAACATCCATCAAATTTATTCAAGAATGGCATCATTCCACCATCCTTGAATATTCTCAGCACCTTAGGGTTTTCTCGAAGGTACCTAGCATTTTTTGGTTCTATATTTGTTTTTCACCCCATGTCTTAGATTCAACTTTGTTATACTACAAAAATGCTATTATGGCCACCTTCTGCAATTTTTATATTTTTCTCATCTTCGAACACACCTGAAAGCATTTTTTGAACTTATGCTTTGTGAATTTATCTTTGGTTTGGATTCTATTATTTACACCTTCGGAGATGATGGTAATTCAATTTTCTATCAACTTCCATAGTAATCATGAAATGCAGCATTGAGTTTTGAAATAGATGAACTATCTTTAGAAAGAAGGTGGCACATATTATGGAAGATCTATGCCATATTTCGTTTGGATACGTGGTGGTCGATGAGTGGACGTCCTTCCCATGTCATCAGTATCCATCGTGTTTTGAATGGTGAACCATCTCTAAATGCTAGTCCTTCGCATGCTTAGTATTATTCACCAAATTTGGTTGTTTATTATTTTTCATTGGCTATGACGTATTTCATTGATTTTTGTACCTTTTCGGGTGGCATGAAGATCATGTCGACAATGAGATATACTTTCCCTATGAGAACCTGATTTATTTTATTGGCATGATATCACACGTGATATTAGGCATGTGAGCTTTGAGTTTTTCACCTATTCGAAAGACGTGGCAAGATAACCATTTTTATTTCTCTTTTCCTGTAGATGCCATGTGGAATATTCAATATTTCCACCACGTAATTTCAATTTCAAAACTGCCCCCTTTTATTTCAAAGTTAACCTATTATTCCAAAGATCAAACAACTTTGTCATTTCGAAGATCAAACAACTTCGTCATTTCGAAGATCAAACAACTTTGTTATTTCGAATATATCCTTATTTCGAAGAGCAAACAACTTCATCATTCCAAATATATCCTTATTTCAAAGATCAAACAACTTCGTCATTTCGAAGATATCCTTATTTCGAAGATGTTTGATTTCACTACCATAGAGCAAACAAGCCAAAATTTTATTTTGGAGCCTTGCATCCTTTTGAGGTTTTATGAAACCTCTGCATACTTTTGTAACCATATTCATGTCTCATTACCCAAGTTTGTAGTTTTTGCACTTTGCACTTTCCCTTTCTCTTTCTGTCCATGAAAAATTTGTAATTTTATAGAAATTGGAATTCTTCTTCTTTTCCAGGAAGGTTGGTATGTTTTGGATATGCCAAACCTCATGAATATTTTTATACTAATTATTACTCCTTACACACTACATACTAAATACTTACAATGATAAAAAGTGTAAGAAACATATACCTGTTTTGAATAATTTGCTTGTACATTTGATGGATGGTTGCTTCTGATGATGTCCTGCTGATTTTTGTTGCAACACTTCAAACAAGTGCAGTTTTATGGTGTATATATTTTTCAATGGTGGGATGGGAAAAAACAAAAAAGGTGGATTATTTCAAGGTCATGCATGTCAAAAAACCGGTTTTCATGCATACCAATTCAACAGTGCCTCATGGAGGTTTTCACTGCTGAATTATTCATTTTTCTCTTCTTCTTTTTTTTTTTTATTCCTCTCATTTTCTCTCTTTTCTATTTTTTTTATTTTTAGTATTTTGTTGATCTTGATTTGTTTCGATGAAGGAATTCATGATTTCCTCAAAATCATGCCCATGAGGGAATTTCACAATCATGATTTTTTTTTTTATGTTTTTTTTATTTTTTGTTTTTCTTGAAACTCCATTGTCATGCTGAATCTATTGAAGTTGAGATGGAAGAGGGAATATCTTCCACCTTACATATATCCAAACTCTCAAGCTACTACAAGAATTCTTCTTTGGTTAGTGGTGCATGGTATACCCGAATGCGATGCCCATTCACTACCAACTTCCTCCATGAATCATCAATGGGAGAGAGACGAACTGCTCCATTTTCAAATACTTCTTCAATTTGATAAGGTCCAAGCCATCTAGTCCACAAATTTCCAAGGAAATCCTCATAGTGAGAATCAAACAACAAAGCCCAATATCCTTTCTAAAACTTCCTATTTTGAATGTGGCTGTCATGCCATAGCTTTTGTTGCTCCTAAATTACTTCAATTTGATGCAATGCATCCAACCGGAGTTCATCCAATGCATTCAGCTATAGAATCCTATCTGTTTGTGCTTGTGACAAATCAATTCCAATTTCCAAAGTTGTTCGTAATTTTAGTAGCTCAAATTCAATAGGTAAAAGAGGCTTTTTACCAAAAACCAGTTCATAAGGTGTGAAACCTGTGGTGGATTTCCATGTAGTGTTATAAGCCCAAACTGCTTCAGGTAATTTATCTAGCCAATTCCTCCTATGAGAAGCTATTATTTTAGTCAAAATTCATTCTAATTCCCTATTTGTTACTTCAACCTGACCATTTTCCTATGGGTGATAGGGTGATGATTTCCTATGTTTAATTTCATATAATTCAGTAAAATCTTCAATAACTTTAGATGCAAATTGGGGTCCATGGTCTGTGGTGATAGACCGTGGAGCTCCAAATCTCTAAAAAATCTGGTTATACAAGAAATCAGCAACCTTCTCTTCATGAGCATATTTGAAAGCACACACCTCTACCCACTTTTTTAGGTAATCAGTGCATACTAAAATATGCACCTTTCCTTGAGAAGGTGGGTCAATAGGTCCCACAAAATCTAGCCCCCACCTCTCAAATGGTTCTAAAACCACTTGAGGTTGTAGTGGTATTTCATTTGTGTGAGTGGGTTTCCCCATTCTTTGGCATGCATCACAATGCCTGATGTACTTTTTTACATCCTTGTGAAGAGATGGCCAATAATACCCTGTTCCTAAAAATTTTCTAATTGTGCTTTTTATAGAATAATATCCACCTGATGGTTCATCATGGCAAGCTTGAAGGATATCATACACTTCATCCTTTCGGATGCACCTGCGTAACACATGGTCAAAACCGCATTTAAAAAGTATACCCTTAATCCATTGAAAAGGAGAACTCTGTTTTATCAACTATTTTTCTATTTTGGAGTGAAATGTGGAGGAAATTTCCTTGTGACCAAGTAATTGGCTATATCTACAAACCAAGGTGATTGGAATGATATAGAAAATAATTTCTCATCGTGAAAAGTATCTTCAACTAATTCTTCCTCTCCTGTGTTCTATAATCTAGACAAGAAATCTGCTACAACATTGGCTTTTCCTGGTTTGTTGATTATTGTGATATCAAATTCCTACAACAATAGTAACCAATGGATAATTCTTGCACTTACCATAGGTTTATTCATCAAATATTTAATGGTTGTATGGTCTGTATGGATGAATATTTGATAACCTATGATGTAATGCCTGAATTTATTGATAGCATATACTACTACCAAGAATTCCTTCTCAGTAGTGGTATAGTTCTTTTCTGCTCCTATCAAATTCTTGCTAATGTAGTAGATGGCATAATGTTCACCATTGTCAATTTGTCCTAATGTTGCTCCAATTGCAGTATTGGAAGCATCTATCTAGATATGAAATGGTAATGCCCAATTAGGTCCTCTTAACACAGGTGGGGTTGTTAATTTTTCTTTCAAAGCTTCAAATGATTCTTGACACTTTGCAGTCCAGGAAAATTTAGAATCCTTAGTCAATAGGGTAAACATAGGATTGGCTATTGTACTAAATTTGGGAATAAACCTACGGTAAAAACCAATGTGTCCAAGAAAACTCCTAACATCAGTTTGAGTCTTAGGAGGGAGAATATTCTTGATTATTTCAACCTTCTTTGGGTCAACTTGGATCCCTTGAGAAGAGATGTGATGACCAAGAACAATTCCTTCCTCCATCATCATAAAAAAATTTTCAGGATTCAAGGATAATTGGTATGTTTCACAGTGGGTTAAAACTTTATCAAGATGTTCTAATGTAAAATCAAAAGTTTCTCCACATACTATGAAATCATCCATATAAATTTCAACACTTTCGGTAGTTAGATCAAAAAAATTGCTAAAAATGCTCATTGGAATGTTTATGGGGCATTACATAAGCCAAAAGGTAAGACCCTATAAGTGAATGTTCCCCATGGACATGTAAAAGTTGTTTTCTCTTGATCTTCAGGTGCAACCTGAATCTGATTGTATCCATTGAATCCATCAAGAAAACAAAAAAATTTCTTTCCAGCAAGAGTATCTAACACTTGATCTATGAATGGTAATGGGAAATGGTCTTTGTATGTTACCTTATTCAATTCTCTATAGTCTACACATACTCGCATCTTCCCATTCTTTTTTGGAACTATAACCAATGGGGAGACCCATCGGCTATCAAAAATTGGATAAATGAACCCTACCTCTAAGAGTTTTTCAATCTCTTCTTTGAAAATATCTCTCAAGGCAGGATTCAATATTCATTGGGGTTGTCTCATTGGTTTAACATCTTCAGTATAGATTCTATGAGTACATACATCAGGGTGGATCCCTAACATATCTTTGTAGTCCCAAGCAAAATCATGGATATGTTTATGCAAAATAGCTAATAGTTTTGCTTCTTCTTCCTTAGTAAGCCAACTACTAATATTCAAAAATTTACCTGGTTGAACTTCTATCTATTTTATCCCTAGAAGGACAGAATTTACTCCTTCATACTTGGTTATTAAGGAGTTTAGTGGGCAATGATGATATTTGAGGGAATGAAAAACTTTTGTCTCATTTTTGACAATGATTCCTGGTGGAAGCATGTCTTGTATGGGATAATGAAAAGAAGGGAGTAGGTGATGATGCCACCCATGTGGTAGTGAAATAGATTTTTCTTGTAGTGGTGTAGATGACTCATTTTTAGAACTTTGGCCCTCATCATTTCCTGATAGCTGATGAACATTTATTGCTTCATCCTCCATTCCTTGCTCATGCAGAGCATTCACTAAGATAGTCTCATTTTCAAAATTTCCTCTATCATGGGAGTCTATCTCTCTTATATGTTCCTTCACTACTAAAGTAGCTAGTGTGGAGATGGTCTCTTCTTGTTCTTCATATGAATTAGGAAACCATAACTGACCTACAAATTTAGTTGAAGGTCTTGCAGGGGGATATAGAGAAATCTGCTTTAAGTCAATACCATTGGAGATTGTCATATCTCCTGATCTGCAATCTATAAAGGCTGCTGCAGTTGCAAGCCAAGGTCTTCCCAGAATAATGGGGTAACCATGTGCTAAATTTCTAGGTTGTAAAACCAGAAAATCTATAGGGTATTCCCAAGAAGAAACTTCTATGGGGATATCTTCAATGATACCTTCAGGTTTTGCAACTGACCTATCAGCCATTTCTAATACTGTAGATGTAGGACTTAAATGTTTGAGCTGTAATTTTTCCATTGTATCTTTGGTCATTACATTTATTATAGCTCCTAGATAAATCAAGACATTTGAAATTGGTATTGAACTTATAGTAACTATAATAACTGGACTTCTTGGGTCACTATACTTTGGAGGTACTAGTTTCCCTGACAAGAGATCAACTATCTTTCCTTCAACCTGAACAGTTTTAGGAAATGAATTCTTCTTTCTCCCTGGTCTTTTGATACACAAATATTGGATAGTTTTGTTAATAAAAGGCACATACTTAATGGCTTGCAATAAGGGGAGTGATATGGTTAACTTTTTAAGTTCTTTTACCAGGTCTGATTCAGAGTTTCCTACAGTAATGTTGAATCTTTCAGGATATGGAATTATCCTTAATGAAGGCAACTTTTCTTCCTATATTTTTTCTATTTTTTTGCTTCTTTCTCCAATATTTATTTGACTTTGTTTGGATCAGAATGTTCTTGCATTCTACTTTCTTCAATTTCAATTGGAACAGGTTCAGGTAGAATTTTTCTTGAACGAAGTTGGATATTGCTACAATCAAGAACATGGACTTCAGCATTTTCTTCATAGATAGGGGATGCCTATCTTGTGTTATTTGGATTAGTCATTGGTTGGGATGGAAGTTGAGGTTGCTTTACCTATTGTGTTTGTTGTGGTTGGTTAGATCTTCCTTGAAAGTTTTTATTAGGGGCAGGCAACAAATTTTGATTTTGACCTTGATATCTTTGCTTCCTTGGATAAGATTGATATTGTTGTCCCCAAATTTGTCCTTGTGATTGGTTTTGAATCCAAGGTGGATTGACTTGATTCCAAGATGGATTACTCCAACCTGACTATGGCCATTCTTGAGGAGCTATCCAAGGAGGGTAATTCCAAGGTTGTTGGGGTGGTTTTGATTGTCCCCATGGCATATTCCAAGGGTGTTGTCCCCAATTTGTAGGAAAATGAGGGGTATGTTGATATTGAGAAAAATTTCCCCCTATTTTGGTCCAACATAATTGAGTTCCTCGATCTAAGTTTCCAAAATATTCTTGAGTTGAGGTAGTAGATGGCATTTATCAATCAGGTGTCCTTTTGAGCAAATGTTGCAAATGGCTAAAATTGATGTTTTGTTTAAAGGAAATTCTTTCAAAGCATGTTTATTCCTACATCTCAAACAATAAATTGCTAGAGGTTCTATTGATTTTGTTTTGGCATTCATTTCCCCTAGAGTTGTGTCTAGATGCACAAGAATATCAGTTTTTAAATTTGCAAATTCTTCCATTAGATCTCTCATATCATTGCCATTTGTACTCTTTTTTCTTCTTCTTTGCTTAGTGCGGGAGTAATTTCTGCATAAATCCACAATATCTTCATTTCTAAGGGTATTTACATCCCCATTTCCCATTAAGTCCAATACTTCTCTAGACTCATCTTGTAGTCCTCTCAAAAATATGGCTTTGCACATTTCTTGCTCTATAGGTCCACATATCCTTTGAACAAATGCAAACCTATCAAGATAATCTTCTAAAGTTTCATTGTCCTCTTGCTTAATTCAGAATAATTCATCTTTTCTATTTCTTACCCTACAATAATCTTGGTATTTATCCAAAAATATGCTCTCCATTTGTTCCCAAGTTCGAATAGATTCCGGTTCTAGACTCATGAACCAATGTAATGCTGCATCCTTGAGTGTAGAAGGGAAAAATTTGAGTTTCTAGTTTTCATTTACATAATCATAGGTTTGACACACTACTTTGAACTCGAATAAGAACTAGTCAGGATCTTCAGATACAACCCCCCAAAAGGTTGGAAGTATTGAGGGTGAGATTATTTTCATAGGAGAATTTTGTGTAGGATTTAATTGAATGGGATACTTGAAAGTCCTAGAAGAATGAGGATTATCTATTCTATTGTGGACATTACTATCTCCATATTGATTTTTTGGTATTTCTACCATAATGTTGTTCCAAAATTTGGTGTAGGTATGTCCAAATTGCCCTGGTTGTATAGATTCAACAGGAGTAGATGGAGGAGAACTAGTGGATAATTCCTCTAAAATTTTATTTTCAAGAGATCTTTCAATTCCTGAGGATGAAGGTAATGGTTCTTGTTTAAGTCTATCAAGAATTTCAAACATAGGAAATTCACCTCTTGAGCGTGAAGATCACCTTCCTATGGTAGGTAAAGGGGTGGTCTTGATAAATCTACCTTTCTCATCCCTTGGCCTACTCATTCATGCTTACTCCTCGATGACCTAAATTGCAATTCAATAATTGTTACTTATACTAGCTATTATATTCAAATTTTACTTTGAATCTTCACAGCTCAACATATTTAACAACTATTTGACTGCTCTCATCTTCTAACAACACCGTGTCCCCAGAAACGGTGCCAAAATAATATGCATGTCATTAAATAGCATCATTTAATCTTAATGATTTGTCAATCTAGGGTGGTGTCCAAGGCTATTTACGAGAGAAGGCTTTAAGTAGAGTTGCAGTTTAGGTAATTTGGGATAAGTAGGTCTTATTGGTAGAACAGATTATGTTGGGGGTTTTTGATCACCTTTTTAATCCTATATTGCACAAAATAAACTAATTTACTTGCAAAAATGGAAACCTGATTCTAAATTGCAAAAATTGAAATCTAAGTACAATTGCAATAATTGAGATGACAGAAAATTAAACCTAATTACTTTTGCAGAATGGAAGTTGCTTGAAGTAAACACAATTCAAACACCTATCAGTGTTCTATTATAGAAGGTTTTCAATATTCTATCATAGTAGCTGACAACAAAAAGGGAAATGCAAGAACTTGTAAAGTTGTTGGAAATAAAGAAACAATTATAGTGTTGCAGATTACTTTAATTGTTGAAACATGTATCAAGGAATCACAAATTAACTACTCTATCACCTGTCACACATCTATGCAATATAAAAACTCATTCTTAAACATGGAAAATAAATCTTAAGGCTACAACAATGGTTAGTGTGAAACAAATAAAGAAATTGACAAATATTCACCTAAATTCTGCTATAGCAAAGTTCAGGGAAAAACCTGTCAGTCAGTCCTTCTCCTAGGCCTGGAAGTGGCCCTTGCTTCCCTTCCAGAAGAATGTATAAAAGCTATTCTACTTGCTAAATACTAACACACTCATACATAACAACAAATGATGGAAAATTGCACTTTATTTATCTGAGAAATAACATTACATTTCTTGCAAGACAATCTTGTTGCACATTGTTACACTTTGATATCTACTGCATCTATCTCCTATTTTTATAATAGCTCTACCAATATGGGAGCTGCATTATTTATATTGTCTTATTCCTATTCTACGTGGCCAAAATATCTTATTTGATATTTTACATTGATTTACCCAATATTCTGCAACTGACTTGGTCTATTCAAGGATAGTGCAAGCTGCATCAATGGGTGTTGGTTCGTGAGTTGTGTCTCATGGTAGTAAGGAGGATTTTGGAATGGTGGAAATAGCTGTAGGAAACTATTACTACATTACCTCATCGCTCCTTTACCGTTTTAGGTGCTAAAGTTGTCAAAAAAACTAAAACTGGCATGTTCCCTTGTGCTTTTATGTCTAAATGCATTAAAACATCCATTTCAGTAGGTTCATTTGGGTAGGCCATTTATCTCAACTCCCAGGAGGTGATCCCAACCATTTTTACCTTCCTCAGTTGGTAAATTCTAGGCCCTACCATTCATTGGCAGTTGGCTGGAATTTACATGGTAATTTTGTGTAATCTTGTTTCTGCTGCATAGTTACAAATTTTGGTGTTTTTTTTCTAGATTCAGACAAATTAGCATGTGGTAAATATAAAACATAAATAAATATATTATGTTGCTACTAAAACCATGCATTCCATTCATCAGCAAACCATGCTTAGAATAATGCAAAATTGTACAAAAAACTATAAAAACAGAGTATAATGTCCCTAAACACCTTAATCATGTAAATACTTAACATATAGTGCATTAAATCAACTATATTAGCATAATAAACATATCACAAGGTTTTTTTAGGCATTTTTTGATGGTTCAAAACATGCTATGACTGAGGCAATTCCAGGCCTCATCATTTTTGCATAGTAAAATTTTGTAAGAGGTATACTAGAGTTTCCATCCTTTGTCAATTGTATTTCTGTTCTATATCTTGTCTAGTCATATTTCTTTCTTCCCCATCATTGTGTAGGCTTTTCTAATGAGGTGCCCACTTTACTAAGATCATTTCCAATGGTTAAGGCTAGAATTAGGAGGCTCTTTGTTACATCATTTGAATGAAGAGTTGAAGTTATCTATTACATCCTTTTAATGAACTTATTTGTATTTTCTTAGTGATTTTTGGTTATCCTGATCAGACTCCATTGTAATGATATCTTGCATTAATACAATCCCACTTATTCCTTTCAACATTTTCGTGTAAAATTTTATTTGTTGTCATGTTTACACGTTACGTCATTTGAATGTGTAAATGGTATCTTCTTTTCCTGACATGTTTAATAATATTTATTGCATTATTTGAATGAATGTTATTGGATTAGTTTCTATCTTCTCATCTTTATCCCCTCACCATATTTTAATTCTGGCTATAATTTCCCAATGGATAAGGTATCAATCTGTTAATTTAAGCACTAGCTAGGAGTTACTTCAAAGCTTGGTCATATTTTTTGTTACAATTTTTTTTTTTTTTGCAAATCTGGATGAGCATTAACATATGAGAAATATCATAGGCTAACCTCTAGGGTTTCCTTACCTTACTTGTTTTTTATAGAATCTTAGGATAATATTTTCTCGTGTCAAAGAGGTGGATCCACCATAGTCCATAGTGCTGATTGGATTAGGGAAGTCTTACAACATAAAAAATCTCCAAAGGATGTAAGAATTTCCATAAAATAATTTTTGGCACCATTACCAAGGAGGACTTGGTACTATTTTTTTATTTTGTGTTTTTATCAGTCTTTTCCAAATCCCTTAAGTGGAACTTGTATGAATTGAGTGGATGCCAAGCTTAGAAATATTGGCCTAAGTATTGTTGAATACCTTGCTCTTTGTTTGTACACTTGTGCTAGTGACTCTGAACAAACTCAAAACTTTGAAAATCAAGAAAGGAGAAGTTGGATCTGGCATCTACAAGAAGTGACAAATAAGTGCTTGCTAGAGTGTTGAATCTTGAGGTATTCTTCAAATCTCATAGAAAAAATTCAATCCTAATTCATGTTATTCCAAACTTTGGTTAAATCAGTATCCTCCCACTGTAAATCAGACACCCATAGTAAATCAACCTATGGTAAGCATGGCAACCCCTAATGCTAATAAAAATATGAATTCTAACCAAAATTTCAATCAATGGAGAACCAATAGGTATAAATCCTTTTTTTTACATCCAAATTTGAATCCCCTCCCTGGTAAATCTCATAATTACTTGCCTACATTTCAAGGAAATAATGCTATCATCGATGAAGATCATACCAGGGATTTCTTGTATGCCATGGATAGTCTTGAGGTAGATGATGAAGATGTCATCCTCAGTATTTTCTTTAAAATTTTAGATAAGGATGCTTAAGAATGGTTTAACAACCTTGGATTTGGTACAATCCATAATTTTCAAGAAATGGAGTAAACTTTCCTTAAGAAATACAGATAGAGGAAGAATAAACAATCTTGCTAATAGAGTTAGCTACCATGAAGAAGAAATAAAATGAATCAGTGGAAGATTTCAATAGGATATTCTTTAAGACTAGAAATAAAATTTTGATAGCATTAAGGCCAAATGATGAGCAGTCTATTTGTTTCTACAAGAATGCTTTCTTTGGAGATTTTAGTTATGAGCTAAGACAACAAACAAAAACCACCATTGATGCATGTATGAAAAGAGCTATAGAAATAGAAAAAAATATGATTAATAGTGGGAAGATGAAATCATAATTTTTACAACCCAACCAACCTAAAAGAAATTCTAAGAAGGTTGAATTCTCTATACCTAAGAAAATAGATGAGGATCCTATGAACAAAATAGTTAATCAGTTGACTAATATGTTTGCCACTTTGAATAATAGATTGGCTAGAATTAAAAAAGGCAAATATAGCATTGTAAAAACTTTAGGGTGATAACAAAGAATAAGTAGATAACATACCTCCTTTCAAAAGTAATTTCAATAGAAACTAAAACTAGTGATATCTTGCTTAATTTCAGCCCAATAGAAGGTATTTTTCATGTTTTCCCTCATTTTGACACTCTTGGATAAGCATAATAGGGAGAATTATGTGCCTCTTGCATAATCAATATCCTTAGATCATCAGTTTTGGGAATAACTAACCTATCCTTGAAGCAAAAAAATCCATATTTTAGATTGAAATTCTTATTCTCTTCAAGATTTCTCTCAGTTTTATACTACATTTCTATGCAATACAGGTCCTGAAGCTACATTTTCCTAACTCTATCCATCAAGTCTATATGACTTCAGGTAAATGCAACTATGTGCATTCTCCTACTCAAGGCATATGCAGCCTTATTTTATTTCCCTTTGATATACTCAATACCAAAGTTGTATTTAGCTAAGAACTTTATCCATCTTCTTTTTCTTACATTCAACATGGGTTGGATAAAAATATACCTTAGACTTTGATGGTCTTTCCTTAGCTCAAATGGTTTTCCCAATAAATAATATCTTCATACCTTTAGGGAATTCCCAACTATTACCAAATATAGGTCGTGTGTAGAATAGTTTACCTCATGCTTCTTGAATTTTCTAGAATCAAAGGTTATTGTAGCCTCTTTCTCGAATAAAATCCCACCCAAAATTTCTAAGGATGCATCTATACACATGATAAAATTCCCAAGAGGATATGTTATCTTGAGAATCGATGTAGTAATTAACCTATTCTTTAGAGCCCCAAAGGTGGCCTCAGACTTATCTATCAATTTGAGCTATTTTCCTTTTCTCTAATGGTTGGTGATTAAATAGGCAGCCTTAGAATAATCTTTCACAAAATACCTATAATAACCAGTGATTCCTATAAAACTCCTAACTTATAATACATTTATCAGTGTAGGTCAACTTAATATAGCCTCAATTTTCTTTGGGTCCATAAAAATTCCTTCGATCAAGATGATGTGTCCCAAATACTATAACTATGAGGTATAAAACTCACATGGATAATTTTACATATAACTAGTTTTTCTTAGTACCTTTAACACTAACCTTAGTCGATGGTCATGTTCCTCTTTGGTGCAAGAATATATTAAGAAACCATCTAAGAATACTAGGATAAACTAATCTAATTACTTTTGAAACACATTATTCATCAAATTTATAAAATTTGTTGGTGTATTCATCAACCCAAATGACAATATTGTGTGAAGAACACAAGCTTATACTAAGAGGGGGTGAATAGTATAATATCAACTTTTACTTTTCTTTCCCAAACAATATTATCCAATGTTATCAATTGCAATATCAATAGCAATAACAAAACAATGCATAAATCATCACACACATGAGAGACACAAATTTAACGTGGTTCACCCAATGTGGGTTACATCCACAAAGAAAATATTTCTTCTAAATTTTATCAACAAATATCTTGGGAATCAATTCCCTATTACAATGTTTATGGACTTCTATACAAAGGAGATCTCAATCCCAAATACTTTGGTTTGTGTATCTCTCTCCTCAAGAGAACTCTATCCCCTTTGCTCTGGTTTTTGGATCTCTCTCCATAGGAGAACTCTATCCCATCTTGCTCTAGTTTGTGGATCTCTCTCCATAGGAGAACTCTATCCCCTCTTGCTCTAGTTTGTGGATCTCTCTCAACAAGATAACTCTATCCCCTATTGCTCTAGTTTGTGGATATATCTCCATAGGATAAATCTATCCCCTCTTGCTCTGGACTAATCCAAAGCTTACTCTCAAATATATCTCAAATCTACATTAAACCTCGTCACAAGGCTAGCACAAATTTGCTCCAAATATAATCACAAATCTATTCATATTTGCACACATTACATGCACAAATCTACCTAAAATATACTCTTTATCTATGCCCAAATTTTCTTCAATTCTTCCCTCAAATTTGTTCAACTTTGTCCTAATTCTTCTCACAAGACTTGCTCAAATCTACCTCAATGTTGCTTCAAGTATTCTCACAAGACTTGCTCAAATCTACCTCAATGTTGCTTCAAATATTCTCATAAGACTTACTCAAATCTACCTCAATTTTGCTTCAAGTATTCTCACAATACCTGCTCAGATCTACCTCAATGTTGTTTCAAGTATTCTCACAATATTTTCTCAAATCTACCTCAATGTTGCTTCAAGTCTTCTCACAAAACTTGCTCAAATATGCCTCAATGCTACTTCAATTATTCTCACAAGACTCGCTCAAATATACCTAAATGCTAATTCAAGTCTTCTCACAATACTTGCTCAAATCTTCCTCAATGTTGCTTCAAGTCTTCTCACAAGACTTGCTCAAATTTGCTCAAATTTGCTCAGATATTCTATAATCTTGCATAAAAACAATGCTTATATCTCTTTCAAAAATGCTTTCTTCAACTAGGCAATTCAGACATATTCTACTTAGAATTCGTTTAGCCTCTATAAAATATAGAGAATGATATGTACTATCAAATATCCAATATGTTCTTCACATTCACAAAACTTGCATTCATCTAAATCAATATCTACCTCTTGCAAAATCCCTTTCAAATCAAATCAAACTAATGTATAACTTTGCTTCACAAATCTAGTCTTTCTTTCTTGTAAATTTGCTCTCAAGGATCAAACACAATAATGCAAAATTTTCCTTCACAATATTGATCTCAAACACTTCACAATTACTTTCATTGTCTTTCAAACCAATTCTTAAAATATTTCACAATTATGTGCAAACTTGGTCTCAACTCTAGCACAAGTATTTCAGATTTCATTCAACAATGAAGCACATGTAGATCTCAAACCCTAATACAATTGTTTCCACTTTCTCTCTACAATGATGCACAATTTATTTCACAAGCCCTAGCTCAAATATTTCCAACAATGCACACCAATCAACCCTTTTAACTCCACCTTTAAATTAATTTCATGTAGCACAACCACTTAGAGAAAGAGTTAAACCATCATACTTCAAAATGATTTATTGAGATATGCCTTCAAATTCCTGTCTCAAAAACAACTCATATTTCTTGTGCCACATCAAGGGTTAGATATCATAACACTTATTCAACCATCCACAAGAAAAACCTTTTCTCAAAATATATGCACCAAGATATTGTTTTACTACTTCTTTTATTTTCATAAGGCAAAGTTTTTTGATCAATGAACATTACCCATCAAACACTTTCTTTCACCATGCAAGAGTACACACAATAATTTTACCATTTAACACCTTATGAGTCCTACTTATGAAAGCCACTATTAATATTCAATAATGTCAACCCAAAAACCCTAATTGCACACACAAATTTAATTTATCTATCATACACCTTATATCTCCAATGTATCTTAAATTTATTTCAACCACACATAGAATATCATAGAAACCCTAATTGCACATTACAATTTTTATTTCACTATTATACACCTTATATCTCCAATATATCTTAAATTTATTTCAACTACATAGAATATCACAATGCACATAGAACTTTAAATTTAATTAAACATGAGACTTTCAATCTTATATCTCCCCGAATCAATATGCACATTAACCAAAGAAAATCAACCCTTATGTCTCCCTATGTTAAGTTCTTCACATACCTTACATTTATAAAAAACATGTTGCCACCTTGTCTTGAACCTGCAACCTTTCGTTGGCCTGCATCCTAGCTCTTGCTAGGATACCAAATGGGTTGGCTGCCCACTTGGAATGGATTGTGTGCTTCTTCTCTTTTTTTTGCTACCCCTTCTCAAAATGTGTGTGCTTATGGTTTTTCTTTCCTCATAGCCTATGCAAAATATCACCAAAAATAACTTTAATTTGTGCACTCAACCTTAGCCACTTCATCCTTGAACGGTGTACATGTTTTGTCCTTTCTCTACCTGCACATTGCTTTCAAACGGATCTGCACTTCATACTTCTATCTTCTATTAGATGATGCAAATGGTTTGTCTTCCCTCTACTTCCACGACGTTCTCAAATGGATATATGAATTATGCTTCATGATCAACCTTAGGCCATACAAAAATTAAACCTTCTTATATACTTTTTCTTGCCTTCTTAAACTTGGATGTCGGTGCTTGTATTTTTCAAATTTAAATTATTTTTGGAACCAACCTTTGAAACCTTTGATTTATAATATTTTAAATCTTTAAAAATATTTAAATATTATAAATTAACCTTTTCACCTTTTGGGCCTTTTCATTAAGTCTTGTATTTTTGTGAATATCACCATGGAACAATAATTAAAAATTTTCTTTTTCTTACCATGGAGAACTTATTACATCTTTTTTTTTTATTCGCAAATACATGTTATTTTTATTTGCAAGTACCACCATGGATAAATAATAAAACATTTTCTCTTTCTTTTCCAATGCCACCATGGAGAATACCTTATATTTAACAAATATTGCCTCATGTGTCCTTTGAAGATACTTGACTTACACTTTGATATTTCAACCTTGAATATCATTCTCACCTATTTATATTTTAATATCAATGAAAAAAAATGTACTCAATATTTCCAATAATATTACCCTTTGTCATTGATGGCAACCCTTTCTAAAACATTCATTTTCCAACCATTGGATTCCAAATCTGCTCCCCCTGAGAAACTGCTCCCCTTGATTGAATGCTCTCTCCCATACTCAAATCTCTCCCCCTTTGACATCAATGGAAAAGATTTTCATTTGGATCTAAATATAAGACTCTTAGCTCATCCCCCTCCCCACATCCTCTTATTTAGGTGATTAATTTTGGGGTGGGAGTAATTCTGCTCCCAACATACAATGCTCTTTTTATTTTTCAACTTTATTTTTTGATACATTTGTAATCATACCCTATTGATCCTTTTGAGTGTCCATGTACTTGCTTGATTCTGGAAGTTCTGGAAACTCTATTCTACACCACTTGGCCTTATGCCCAATATTTTTGCACTTATAACACCTGACGTTGTAGTTCTTGGAAGGTGCAAATGACTTGAAGTTCCTCTTGATGAAGCCATAATTATTTTTGTCATGAATCCTGCAGTGGATCACTTTATGACCAAAGTGATTACATGAGTAACAATACCCTTGAAATAAATATCCATATATGAATGAATTGAAGTTCTTCTTAGTGAAGCCATAATCCTTATTTCTATGAACCCTACAATGCACTAATTTATGACCAAATTGATTACATGAATAACAATAACCCTAGAAAAAATATTCATCTTGCCTTGATCTCATAATTATTTCTTTGCTTGTCTTATGATGATCTCTATTCCTTGATGGTGCATTATTTTCTCCCTTTTTTATACTATCACCTCTCAATACATCAACGTAAGTCTTAGGTTCTTCTTCAATCACTTCTTTTGATGCTTCCTTTGAGACTTCATTTTCTTTTGAGTTTGACTTCCCTTTTTGTACCTCTTGTCCTTCTTCATAGCCTAGTCCTATTTTGATAAATGAAGATATTTGTGCTTTGGTAATTTTATCCAAAGCTTTTGAAATTTTCCCAAACCTGTGTAGCTTATCATTGGCATATTTCACTTCCATCCTTAGAGAAACTACTTCATGTTCTAATATTTCACACTCTAGCTCTTTTACCTTTAATTTTTCAGCCATACCTTCCTCAATTTTCCTTGCCTCTTCAACCTTAACCTTAAAGTTAGTGAGATCTTGTAGAAACTTTGCCTTTGTTTCCTCATCCTCTTGTACTTGGGATTTCAATCTTGAGTTCTCTCTTTTTAATTCTTCAAGATCAACAACAAGTCTTTCACATTCTAGTTATTTTACCTTTAACTGCTCAACCATACCTTCTTCAACTCTCCTTGCCTTTTCAACCTTAACTTTCAAGTCAGATAGATCTTGTAGAAGCTTTGTCTTAGTTTTCTCATCCTCTTGTATTTGAACCTTCAATTCTAATTTATCCATTTTCAACTCAACAAGTTTCTTTTTCATATCAACTATGACTTCCCTTTCTGAAAATTTCTCTTTTTGTATATCTTTGACAACAAGAGCATCTTCATTCTCTTCACTACTACTAAACCAAATACAATGAGCTGTATTGTGACCAAGGATACCACAAAAAAAATATTCTTCTTCTTCTTAACTTTTTGATTCATCACTTGAATCTATTTTCACTTCCCCTTTTTAGTAACAATCTCTTTGTGAGAAAAATTAAATTCCTTTTCCTCTCTACTGCTACTATACCCATTTTATGGACAATAGAGTGCCATGTGACCAAGTTTACCATATTCCACACATCTCACAAAGTTTTCCTCTTCCCTCCTTTTAGTCTCAAGATCAAATTCTTCTTCCTTTTCTTTCATGGCCATGTGTGTTATTTCCTTCTTAGATCTCATGGTTCTTCTTTTGCCTTTCCTTTCCATGTGTGTTCTTGTAGATCTTCCTTCAAGTTGTTAGGCTTCCTTGAAGGAACCGGATCTGATACCAATTGAAGAACACAAGCTTATACATAGAGGGGGTGGACAATATAAGATCAAATTTTAATTTTCTTTCCCAAATAATATTATCCAATGTTATCAATTGTAATATCAGTAGCAATAATAAAACAATGCACAAATCATCACACACATGAAAGACAAAAATTTAACTTGGTTCACCCAATGTGGGTTATGTCCATGGAGAAAATATTTCTTCTAAATTATCTCAACAAATATCTTGGTAATAAATTCTCTATTATAATATTTGTGGACCTTTGTCCAAAGTAGATCTCAATCCCCAATACTTTGGTTTGTGGATCTCTCTCCTCGAGAGAACTCTATCCCCTTTGCTCTGGTTTGTGGTACTCTCTCCATAGGATAACTCTATCCCCTCTTGCTCTGGTTTGTGGATATCTCTCCACAAGATAACTCTATCACCTCTTGCTTTGGTTTGTGGATCTCTCTCTATAATATAACTTTATCCCCTCTTGCACTAGACCGCTCCAAAGCCTACTCTCAACTCTGTCTCAAATCAGCACCAAACGTCGTCATAAGGCTAGCACAAATCTACTCCAACTGTGATCATAAATTTATCCAGATCTACACATATTACATGCACAAATCCACCTAAAACCTGCTCTCCATCTCTTCCCAAATATTCTTTAAGTATTCCCTCAAATATTTGCATCTCTGTTCTATCTCACAAGACTTGCTCAAATTTACCTTAATTTTGCTTCAAATCTTCTCATAAGACTTGCTCAAATCTACCTCAATGCTGCTTTAAATTCTTCTCACAAGACTTGCTCAGATCTGTGTCAATGTTGTTTTAAGTCTTCTCACAAGAGTTGCTTAAATCTACCTCAATGTTGCTTCAAGTCTTCTCACAAGATTTTCTCAAATCTACCTCAATGCTACTTCAAGTCTTCTCACAAGACTTTCTCAAATTTACCTCAATGTTGCTTCAAGTCTTCTCACAAGACTTGCTCAAATCTACCTTAATGTTGCTTCAAGTCTTCTCACAAGACTTACTTAAATCTACCTCAATTCTACTTCAAGTCTTCTCCTAATATTTGCTCAAATCTACCTCAATTTTGCTTTAAGTCTTCTCACAAGACTTGCTCAAATCTGCTCAAATATTCCACAATATTGCATACAAAGAATGCTTATATCTCTTTCAAAAATACTTTCTTCAACTAGGCAATTCAGACATATTCTACTTAGAATTTGTTTAACCTCTAGAACATATAGAGAATGACATGTACTATCAAATATCCAATATGTTATTCACATTCATAAAACTTGAATTCGTCCAAACCAACCTCTACCTCTTGCAAAATCCCTTTCAAATCAAATCAAACTAGTGTATAACTTTACTTCACAAAAATGGTCTTTCTTTCTTGAAAATTTGCTCTCAAGGATCAAACACAATAATGCATAAATTTCCTTCACAATATTGATCTCAAACACTTCACAATTACTTTCAATGTCTTTCAAACCAATGCTCAAAATATTTCACAATGATGTATAAACTTGGTCTCAACTCTAGCACAAGTATTTTAGATTTCATTCAACAATGAAGCACATGTAGATATCCAACTCTAATACAATTGTTTCCACTTTCTCTCTACAATGATGCACAATTTGTTTCACAAGCCCTAGCTCAAATATTTCCAACAATGCACACCAATCAACCCTTTTAACTCCACCTTCAAAATTACTTTCACACAACACAACCACTTAGAGAAAGAGTTAAACCATCATACCTCAAAATGCTTGATTAAGATGTGCCTTCAAATTCCTATCTCAAAAACAACTCATCTTTCTTGTGCCACTTCAAGGGTTAGACATCATAACACTTATTCAACCATCCACATGAAAAACCTTTCCTCAAAACATATGCACCAAGATATTTTTTTACTACTTTAATTTTCACAAGGCAAAGCTTTTTGATCAATGAACATTTCCCATAAAATGCTTTCTTTCACCATGTAGGAGTAGACACAATAATTTTACCATTTAACACCTTATAACTCCTACTTATAAAATTCACTATTAATATTCAATTATGTCAACCCATAAACCCTAATTGCACATCACAAGTTTAATTTCTCTATCATACACCTTAATGTATCTTAAATTTATTTCAACCACACATAGAATATCATAGAAACCCTAATTGCACATTACAATTTTCATTTCACTATTATACACCTTATATCTCCAATATATCTTAAATTTATTTCAACTACATAAAATATCACAATGCACACAGAACTTTAGATTTAATTAAACATGAGACTTTCAACCTTATATCTCCCTCAATCAATATGCACATTAACCAAAGAAAAAATCAACCCTTATGTCTCCCTTACAGAATATCACAATGCACACATAACTTTGGATTTAATTAAACATGAGACTTTCAACCTTATATCTCCCTCAATAAATATGCACATTAGCTAAAGTAAAAATCAACCTTTATTTCTTCCTAAGCTAAGCGCTTTGCATACCTTATGTTTATAAAAAAAAATGTTTTCACCTTGTCTTGAACCTGTAATATTTTGTTGGCCTGCATACTAACTCTAGCTAGGATACCACATGGGTTGGCTACCCACTTGGAATGGATTGTACACTTCTTCTCTTTGTTTCACTGCCCCTTCTTGAAATGTGTGTGCTTTTGGTTTTCCTTTCCTCACATCCTGTGCAAATTATCACTAAAAATAACTTTAATTTATGTAGTTAACCTTAACCACTTCATCCTTGAACGGTACACATGTTTTGTCCTTTCTCTACCTTCACACTACACTCGAATGGATCTGTGCTTCATGCTTCTCTCTTCTCTTAGATGGTGTGAATTTTTTGTCTTCTCTCTGCTTCCATGACATGCTCAAATGGATATACGAATTATGCTTCATGACAACCTTAAGCCATGCAAAAATTAAACCTTCTTATATACTTTTTCTTGCCTTCTTAAAATTAGACATTGGCGTTTGTATTTTTCAAATTTAAATTCTTTTTGGAGACAACCTTTGAAACCTTTGATTTATAATATTTTAAATATTTAAAAAGATTTAAATATTATCAATTAACCTTTTCACCTTTTGGGACTTTTCATTAAGTCCTATATTTTTGTGAATACCACCATGGAATAATAATTAAACATTTTATTTTTCTTACCATGGAGAAATTATTACATATTTCTTTTTCTTTGCAAATACCTTTTCTTTTTATTTGCAAATACCACCATGGAGAAATAATAAAACCTTTTCTTTTTCTTTGCCAATGCCACCATGGAGAATGCCTTGTCTTTAACAAATATTGCTTCTTGTGCCCTTTGAAGATACTAGCCTTGCACTTTGATATTTCAACCTTGAAGATCATTGTCACCTGTTTCTCTTTTGACATCAATGACAACCAATGTACTCAATATTTCCAATATTATGAACTCATATTGTCCATATTAGTTCTTAAATATTATCTTATGAATATCCTCTTCTCAAATCCTAAACTTATGGTATCCAAATATCAACTAGTTTAATAAAATAGTTTAATACAATGCTAGAAGGTGGGTTCTTCTATATATTTTTCTTGGGTTGGTATACATTCGCCACAATCTTATGCATAAAATAAGTTGAGATAATTTAATAGATAGCAATAGTAAATGAAGTAAAAAGAATAATGAATATGACAAGGAATGAAAAGTGGGTTCTCATAAGCACCCCAATATATTATTTTATTCATACCTATAATACAAATGAATGTTTATTAAGGGCAATATATAGTGATACCAAAATCTCAATGAGAGGTTCACCTCAAGACAACATTTATAATAAAATAATAATAAACTACACCCTTTAAGGAAGGTTATCCATAAAGGTGGATGCAATCTTTTTTGTTTTTAATGAAACATTTTTTATTTCCATCGACCACCCTAATTTCAATTGTTTAAGCCTTGTGCAATAATTATGACACTGATATGACATTATTGGCTAATCCAGGTACATACAATACATTTTCTAATGTGTATTCAATAAAATGTAAGTTGAATGAAACATTACCTACTCCTTGAACCTAGTATATTTTATCATCTATAATTTTGATAGGTTTTTTTTTTACTTGGAGATAATAAAGCCTATACTGATTACTAGTTGAAACGTACAAAAGCTGCTATTTTCTCAAACATAAATACAAAGTAAATGCACATGTCCAAAAAATTATTCTTTATTCATTTGAAATGGAATTCATAGGTTACAATAAGGATTATAAGGAATCCTTTTCATAATGAACATCAAATAGACTGATAGTTGCTCTTGGGTCCCTCGATGTAGGTGGGCTTCCTGCATATGTGGGCCACTACTATTGTTGATGTGGATGCTTTGTCACCTATTTTATGACCTAAAAAATAGGGTTAGAGTGTTTGGGGGCTTGCCTTGGTCAGGCCCCGTATTGATGAAAGATGATGAAAACAGGAAATAAAATTGTACTAAAATGCATTAAAAACTATGGGAAACATCATAAAAACATGAAAGGATGCTTACCTAACAAATTTGGGGTGATTTGAGACCTGTAGACCCAATTCATAGGTCAGGGGGTGAATTGGTGCCGGATTCGCAGGTCGAGGGGTGAATTCAGTTGTAAGTGGTTTCTTCTAGAGATCCTTACATGGATGGGCTCCTTAGGTGCTGTAATATTGCTGGTATGGATCAGATGTCCTTTCTTGCACTTTTGGTTGCATTTTGATAGAGTTTTTATACTTTGGCTAAAAGGAGAGAGAGAGGTAGAATGAGGGATTAGGTCCACTATTTATAGATAAACCTAAGGTGTAGGGGGTGTGGTTAGGAGAACTAAACCCTAAGGTCAGGTTCTATGGTGGTTAGGTTAGGGTTTGTGAGGTGTCATCCCCACATTCCCTAAGGAAATATCTCATCCTCACACATGTGTGAGGAGAGATTAGGGTTAACTAGGATTAGTCAACTCTAAGGTTAGATTAGGGTTAGGTTAGGGTTTCCTAAGAAATATCCTAACCAACTTTGTGCACACACATGTGGGAGGGAATAATTAGGACTAATTAGGGTTTAGGAACCTAATTAACCTTTTTAATCCAAAAAGTGCACTTTAAGTGAAGTCACTTTAAAATTAGAATTTGAATTAACTTTAATTAAGACTTTTTGGGAACTAATAGTCCCGTGGGGTCCTAATTAAGTCTAGGAAGGGCTTAAGTGGCCTTAGGTGATTGATGAGTGGTCCTTTGATGGATGCAAGGTGGTTATGATGTGGATTGAGTAGTTTAATAGGGTTTTGTACCTATAAACTAGTGAAATGGTCTATGTAAGTCTACGATATGCTACACTAATCTAGAGTGATCTACGCTAGTCTACGCATGTCTATAGTAGTCTACACATGTCTATGCATATCTACAATAGTCTACATAGGTCTAGAGGGATCTACAATAGTCTATATTGGTCTACAATAGCCTAGAGGTGTCTAGGATGGCCTATGTAAACCTACAAGTGTCCAAAAGGATCTACAAGTACGTAGAGGTAGCTATGTGCGACTTTTAGGTGTCTACATTTTACCCCTTTTTGTACTATATTGTGTGAAGCACAATTTAATACAAAAATGTGAAGGGATGTGTAGAGGATGAAGGGAAGATAATGGGATCCAATCAAAGGTATGTAGTCACTCGAAGCGTGACCATACAACATTGATCGATAGCCAAGAGAAGAAGAGAAAATAATGGAATCTAATCAAAGGTATGTAGCCACTCGAAGCGTGACCATACAACATTGATCGATAGCCAAGAGAAGAAAATAGAATGGAATCTAATCAAAGGTATGTAGTCGGAAGCATGACCATACAACATTGATCAGGGATCCAAGGAGAGAAGAGAAATAAAAAAAAGAAAATGAAAAACAATGTCGGTGAATGGAAATGGATGATTGTGGATGCAACGCGATGATTTTGTTGAGTCTGTATGACATTTCTCGATGTCATACTGGTTGCTTGGGGTGGCAAATTTTGACTGCTTTGCTTTTGCGACCAATGCAGGATGGTCCAAAATATGAATAGAACAAATGCCTATTCAAATTTTTGTTGTTGATTGATTGATGAGTGCATGGTGACAAGTGTCAAACCATTTGAGCTAGTTAACATTTGGATTATTCAAACGTGTCATTCATTATGTATCATGAATGCCAGAGTGAAATCCTTCTCCAAATGTTGTGTTGAGTTAGTCAAACATGTCATTCATTGTGTATCATGAATGCTAGAGTGACCTCTCCATTGTTACGCACAACTCTCGTGATCTAACAAATATCTGGTTGGGATTGAGATTATAATCATAAGATAATCTTTAGCAAAAAAATTTGTAGATAGATGTGATATCCATGATTTGGATGTTTGGTTGTTTGGTTGCATGTAAAGCTGAATTTTGGATATGAATACCCCCTCAAATGAGGAATCAATAATGAGGTGAATGGAATGTGATGATGTGGTGATGAATCGGTTGATAGAAGAAAAATGCATGATGAAATTGATGAAAAATTAGATGGGTAGGAAAAGGGGCAGATTTCCTAGGGTTTGGAATCAAATTTGGGTCAATTTGGGGCTTCTAGGCTCAATTCATAGGTCGAGGGGTGAATTGGATCTGGATTCATAGGTCGAGGGGTGAATTGGTCTAATTCATAGGTCGAGGGGTGAATTGGGTCTAATTCATAGGTCGAGGGGTGAATTTGACCTAATTAGGGTTTTTAGGTGTATTTAAGATTTTTTGGAAGCATGGGGGGTCATTTTGATGGTGGTAAACTTGGAGAGTGAGGAGCGAGTGATGGTTGGTGATGTGGAGTGCTTGTAGTTGATTAGATCGAGTAGCAGGATGGTGAGAGGATGTACTGGCACTGGAGCTCGATGTGGCGATCCATCGGTAAGTGCTCTTTATCTTATTTATTTTTTAATTTTATTTCTCAAAAAGCGTGAAATAGGGGAGGAGGTTTTCATGTTATTTTTAAAATTTAGGTAAATTTTAATTAAAATTGGAACACAAAGTGTTAAACAGGCTTAATGGGTACCCAAAAGTGTGATCACTTTTTAGGTTTGACTAGTTTTTGTTGTAGTTTGATTGGGTGATGGGTAGGGTAGTCTTGCAGTTTGACTTTCCTTTTTTGGAGCGATGGTGCACTATTTTTGAAATGTGGTTGAATTTCATCTGTAAAAGTAGGAAATGGGTATTTGATTGTGTGACTATGTTTTTGTTTTATCCTCGTTTGGCATGTTATCTGAATGTGAGTCATTAGGATGTAAATTAGAAAACTTTGACTGTTAAGTTTTCCACTGTAGGTATACTATTTTTGAAAACCATTGACACTTTCATCGTAGAAGGGTAAAATGGGTATCCAAAAATGTGATTTGTTTTGGTATATGATTGCATTTGGTGTATGTTTGATTTACGTGCCATGATGTAGATAGGGTTGAATTTAAAATTGGTTGTTGGGAGCCCGATATGTACTATTTTTTATTTCTGTTTGAACTTTCATCGTGAAGTGGGCAAATGGGTGTTCAAAAATGTGACTGTGTTTTTGATGTTGTGTGATTTGGCATGTGTACCATTTTGGTGGGGTTGTGGTGACTTTAACCTTGAACTTTGTGTGTATTTGTATACTATTTTTGAAACTTGTCGACACTTTCATCGTGAAGTGGGCAAATGGGTGTTCAAAAATGTATTTTGTTTTTGTATGTCTAGTGGATTGACGTGATTTTGAATTTTGTGCCATAGTGAGTATGTGGATAATTTTGAATTTGATTGTTGGGAGCCAAATATGTACTATTTTTTGCATCTGTTTGAACTTTTACCATGAAATGGCAAAATGGGTATCCAAATATGCGATTGTGTTTTTGATTTGTTGTGATATGTGGATTGTGTATGTTTTATGTCTCGATTTGCATGATAAATTAAAATAAATTAATTTGTAATGTTTAAATAAAATTTGAATTTTATTTAATTGGATGATTGTGTATTAAATTGATGTGAATTTTTGTTGTTGTTTGTGTATGAATAGGTGAAAATGATCGAGCCACATCATCGTGTCCGTACGATGAAAGGTGAATTGGATAAGCTTATGGACAATGAGGATGATGAGAAGTGGTTGGATGTAGTATGGTTTAGAGGTGTGTGGGAATGCAAGAGCATTCATGCCAATAGGGCTTATATATCTACTTTGTGTGAGCGATGGGATGCAGATCACAACACTTTCCATTTTCCAATGGGTGAGATGACTATCACCCTAGAAGATGTATATAGGATATATAAATTGTCTATCGAGGGTGTGCTAGTGAGGGCAACACCAGATGATACTAAGGAGGTTATGATGGAGTGATTATTTGGTGAGAAGTGGGAGGAAGTAGATATCAAGAAGATGGATTATGAGCTGTTATGGAATAATGAGAAGATATCTAAGCACCAGTGTGTAGCTATGATGATGATCTCCACATATGCTTTACCTGACACTTCTAGGGTATTGTTTACCTAGAATATGTTGGACATTGTGAGTGATATGGTAGAGCATAGTGTTGTGTTTGCATGGGCACCTATGTTGTTGGCCCAAGTGTATAGGGAGTTGCATGATGTGGTGCATGTTGGGTGAAAGGGGTTGAGTTGGACTCCTTTGTTGCAAGTATGGGCATGGGAGCATATATCTATTGAGAGGCCATCATTGTTGCCTTATAAGGCTCATGTGGAGGGATAGACACATTTACCTTATGCTCTGAGATGGAGGACTGATGAGGAGAAGGGTATTAAGAGGCCACATGAGGGTGATCCTCTATTTTGGAGGGTCAAGTTTGGGGAGTTGATGCCTAATGACATTGAGTGGAGGCCTTGGATGGGTGGGGTGACATGGGAGAAGGATGGTGAGTAGTTGGGAGCCATTCATCGAGGGAGGTGGTTGGTGGGATGATATACTTGGTAGGTTGAGTTATTTTAGTTTGATCGAGTTATGTGATAGTTTGGCTTATGATAGGATATTCTAGAGGTACCTATTGTATACTATAGGTGATGGGGTGATAGGGGGTAGCCACCTATAGTTTTGCCATGGATTGGTGAGAGGGACCCATCGATGGTGATCTCAGATGTGGGAAGTTTGATGTATGACTTGGTGGGTGATGTAGAGCTGGGAGCTGGGTGTTGGTGTGGTTGATCGATGGGTACCACTTGGTGGTGGGGTACCTACAGTAGGGGGTAGGGTAGTGAGAGGTACTTGAGTGAGGTCGTAGGATAGATCTAGTAGTGAGATAGAGGTACCTCTATGATGATCGAGGTGATGATTGGGTGGTACCTCGAGTTCATCTATAGAGAGAGTGGAGGAGGTTCCTATGAGTGGTGGAGCGTAGCCTATGGAGGAGAGAGTAGTTATGGAGGAGGTATGGCTATGGGTGGCTTTGATGACACCATGGAGATGGGTTTCTTTGATGGGATGGAGGAGATTCCCATTGAGTAGTAGGAGATGTAGGAGGTAGAGGAGGAGGTATTTGTTATGTGCTTGAGTATGATAGTTAGAGGGAGAGCTCCATGAGAGTGAGAGGTGTAGGTAGCAGAGATGATAGATTTGGAGGAGAGGTTGATATCTTTAGAGACTACTAGTGATATTTCTTAGAAGGCCCTTGAGGATAGATGTGCTAGGATGGTAGTAGAGATGGAGAGAAGGGAGGAGAGGATTGATCTATATTGGTATCTCGAGATGTAGAGATTATGGAGCTATGGGTGAGATGGTGAGGTAGTAGTAGGGATGAGAGGGGGTTGAGGGAGCCTAGGTGGTAGGGGAGGTTCTAGTTGATGTGGTTGCTTTGAGGGTGGAGTTAGAGTAGCTGTAGAGGGTATTGAGTTTGGGAGAGGGATGTTGGCTATGGAGGTAGCAAGGTGGGTGGCTTGTGAGTACTCTTTGGGGATTAATGGGATCTTACTCCTTAATTATGACTAGGTGGTGTCATAGTATAGGATATAGACATGTGTATGAACATAGTCTCAATGGAGTCATCAGAGTGCATCTTTAGTTGGTTAGAGAGGCATGAGAGCTGAGACATAAGATGTGGCAAGGGTAGAGATGTGGCTACTAGTTTGAGAGTGGTGTTGTCTCCTATAGGGGCTTAGAGATTAGGAGAGTGGGTAGAGTCTAGTAGAGCTATAATGGCATGTGGGATAGCATTAGGGAGGGTGAGCCATGAGGGGAGTGGAGAGGCTCCTAGTGGTAGTTAGGTTGATTACCATTGTAGCCTATGGGTAATTTTATATTATGTATGATGGGCATGGTCCCAGGTTGTAGCCTATGGGTATTTTTTATGGATGATATATATATATTTTGTTTTGGCTATTATATATACATGTGTTGTTTGATGTTGATTTGAATGTGTTTGAATTGTGTTTGCATAGATAGCATAGTGTAATGTTTGAGTAAATGTATAATGCATGGATATACATATGTGGTAGGGTGTAGATGTATGATCATACTGTAGTGTAGATATATTGTAGAATGATGTGAAGGATTGTATGTTTAAATGTAATGCAATGTGATGTGATGTGATGCAATTTTTAGTAAATGTATGTAACATAGATGCGATGATGCAATGTGAGAGTATGTTGGATAAATGTAATGTATGAGAGGACTAAAATGTGCAAAGGAAGCACTTGTATCATTGCATGTACCTATGTGAATGTGATCCATTCCATGATCTCAGGGATGTAGGATGGTATAAGGTATATGTAATGACTTTGACCAATGTAGTTTTGGTAATCAAATCTCAGACCCAAAATTGTGCAAGTATTTGTGACAACTCATAACTAATCTGACTGGTTCAAAGTCTATCATGGACCTGTGTGTGTAAATGAGTGAGGTTCATTTATCCATTTTGAGGGAGGTAGGATTAACCCATTGTAGACATGGCTGAACTAGCTAGCTCATCCATAAGTGAATAGTGATCTGTACAAAATAAGGTCGCTAATGTGATAGATATGTCACCACTTGTAAGACTATTCCACTGGTAGGCAGGCTCTTGGAGCCTATTGCTAGCGATGGAAATCATCCCATGATGTTATGTTGAACCTAAGGACCAAAGGTGATGAAGCATAACAATGGTGATATCTGGAGGCTTTTCCTTTTGTTTTCTACCCCTCGTTTATTGTTTGTGTATGTTTTGTGGTGCTCTTTTTCTTTCTTTTCTTTTTTTTTTTTGTATGGGCATTGTCTTTTGTTTTCTACCCATTTGTCTTATTTTTGCTTATGCTTATCCCTTTGTTTATCCCTAGGTCGTATGTTGACCATGCAAGTGATAGGATGAGTAGGGGAAACCATTTTCTAGATGGTGATATCTATGCAAGGTGTTATCTTCCCTAGACTCAAAACTTGTTTAATGTGTAACCTGTGTGAATGGTCTATGAGAGAAGTTGAACCAACCTAAAGAACTATAAGGAGTGTGTAAAACCTATCAGCTAGAGGTGACATTTGATTGACTGAACTAGTGAGTGGTCAAAGCTTAACATGACACCTATGTATACCCTAATCCTAAAAAGGGGGAATGGACATCCAGGTGGTGATGCTAACAAGTGCATATGTTACTCCTATTGAAGGCACATTTTTGGGGGAAGAATATACAAACTTGAAATGAAATTATAATGAAAAACATATGGATATATGCAATGGGTGTAATGTAAATGATGCAAGTGGGGGAATGCAATATCTACAAGAGGAAGCTCATGAAGTGTAGAGGGAGAAGTTTGGAAAACTTATCTATAGATGAGTATGGTGTATCATCATGACAAAAGTGAGATGTTGTGATAATGGTTGCCCTAGCATGTGGGGTGTGTGTGTAATAGGTGAGTAAACTATGACCTATGGGAATGTATGTAGTAATGACAAAAAGAGGAAGGATGTGAAGATGGGATTTACAAATGGAAGAAATGAGAAGAAATAGGCATTGGTAACCAACAAGATGAGGGGATTACCAAAGACCAATGAAGATAGAAGAAAGAAAATAGATCAACGTAGGTATGTAGCCACTCGAAGCATGACCATACAACTACGTGAGGAAGTAAGAAGAAGAAGTAGAAGAAGAGGTAAGGAGGAAGATGAAGAGAAACTATTGATGGGTGAAGTGATGTGGGTCAGGTCATGAGTGAGGAGGTGAAGTGATGATGTTGCTTGGGCTTTGATGGTTTGTGTAGTTGGACATATGGTGAATGTAGTGGGATGGCACTATCAAGGATTCATGTGATGGCAAAGTTTGAGGGATAATGTGATGTGGGGGACTTTGAAGTTGGGTGGATGAATGGGAATGCTCAGATGATGGGATATGATCACCAATCAACATGTTGTCTACCAGGGTTTCAAATGTATGGTAGGCATCAATGTCATGACCTGGCTGTCGATGGTATATACAGAACTGGTGTTCATGGTAATTTTATGGTTTGGGATGTGATGGGTCAATAGGCCTGATTTTAGGTAATACTAGGAGGCCTTGGTGAAGGAGATGGTGAAACATTTTGGATAATGGTGAGGATGGGATAGGTGTGGGGTAGATGTAGGGATCCATGGGAGGTGTGTGGGAAGTGGATGGAGTGAGGTCAAATGGTGGAGGAGTGGGTCAAGATTTGGATGTGGGGTAAACCTTGGGATGAGGAATGGACCTAGGTGGAGGTGAAGATGTATGAGGTATGGTGGATTGGCGAGTAGATGTGAGGCAATGATAATGGCTCAAATGTAACTCGAGAGCATCGAGTCGAGCTAAGATGTGTTGGATATCAGGATGTGGAGGTGATAGGATTGGAGAAGGTGGAGAGTGAGACTCCAATGGATAAGGGGGAAGTGTGGTATGCATGGGAAGAGGAACTTGCATGAGGTGATAATGGGGGTGAGTGGAATAAATTTGTAGATTGTGAGGTTGGCTAGAATGGTAGGCCATGAAGTGGTGAGGGTGGCATCTAGAGGATGGTTGGTATAGGAGATGGTTATGGATAATGGCATGTGTGGGATGGAGGTATGCATGTAGAAGTGGCTTGGGAAGCATGTGATTGAAGGGCTTGAGCATATGGAGACATCCCACTCGGAAGTGGGGGAGGTAGGCATGAAGGACGTGTAGGATGAGGTGTGTATCCTTGATTGGGAGGGTGGTAGGTTCCTAAAATATGGTGAGGGGAAGAGGATGGTGAGTAGGGGTTCCTTGCATCCTCAGGTGGAGGTGGAGGAGACCCTTGGGTGTGAATATGGGAGCTTTCCTCCTTTTCATCAAAGGAGGATAGGGAGACCTGACTATCTCCTGAATGAGGTGAGTAGGATGACCCTCTAAGGTGAGGTGAGAGGCATCGGGGTGGAGTGTGATGGTCTAAATGGGAGGAAGGTGAAGATTATCTGGTCTGAAGAGTAGTGGGTGGTCTAGCTAGATCAGTCGGTGTAATCGGTACTAGGGGTGGTGCTGGATGGTCCTGCATGGTGGGATGTTGTGATGTTGGTAGCAAGTGTGTATGGTCATGTATCTCTATTGATGGCATAGTGGTAGATGATGTGAATCTTACAAAAATAAATAGATACTAGTAGCATATAAATGACATAAAAAGCAAAAGTACATGTATAATGTAGTTGTAAAATAAAAGGTATGCATGTATCATGATGTGCATAGTGGGTGATGTGTTTGTGAATAGTAATGTGTACTATTTGTGATAGTGAATGCCTATGTGGGCTAGGCATTGAATGCATGAAGGTGAAGGATATTAATAGGTTTGGGTTTAGTGAGACCCTCGAGATTAGCCAAATGGTAGGCACCTAAACCAAATTTGTGTGTGATTATGAAGGGGCCCAACCAGTTTGGGGTAAACTTGTCTCGTTGTTGGTGAGGTTGACTTGTGATTTGTTGGTTCTCTTTGAGAACTAGATCACCAATTTGGAATTCATGTTGATGCACCTTACTATTGTAGGCATGATGAAGGTGATCTTGGTAGACATGTGTGTGCTCGATGGCATGGATACGATGCTCATCGAGGAGTGTTAGCTGATCGAGGTGGGCTTGATGAGCGGTGTCATCATCAATAAATTCCTTCATAGATACCCACAAGGAAGGTATCTCGAGTTCAAGGGGCATGATGGCTTCGGTGCCATAGACCAGTGAGAAAGGGGTTGCCCTAGTGGGAGTACGTATGCTCGTATGGTAAGCCCACAAAGCTAAGGGTATTTGGTTATGCCAGTCATGATGAGATTCTGCTACTATTTTGTGAAGTATGGAATAGATTGTTTTGTTTGTAGCTTCTGCCTGGCCATTACCCTATGGGTAGTATGGGGTAGAGAAGCTATGATGGATGTTAAATTTGGTGTAGAGGGCATGAATAGTTTTGTTCTTGAAGGATTTCCCATTATCAGAGATGATTTGGGAAGGAATTCTAAAGTGGCATATGATATGGTCTATGATAAATATCGTGATCTTGGCTCCTATGGTTTGGACAAGTGGGATGGCTTCGACCCACTTTGTAAAATATTCTATGGCTATAATGATGAATTTGTGATTGCTTGATGAAGTAGGTGTGATTTTTCCAATAAGGTCGAGGTCCCATTGAGAAAAAGGCCACATGGACTGGATTGGTTGGAGCACTTGAGATGGAAGGTGTGTGAGGTTTGCATGTTGTTGGCACTTGACACAGTGCCTCACGTATTCACAACAATCATGCTCCATATTTGGCTAGTAATATCCCATGTGAAGGATGCATTTTGTGATTGCCATGCCACTGAAGTGGCCACCACAAGTACCATCATGGGTTTCTTGTACAACCCATTGAGATTCATGGGGTTCTAGGTAATGCAAGAGGATGCCATCATAGCTACGATGATAAAGGATGTCCCCCAACAATGTATAGTGAATCACTCTTTGTTTGAATGCTCGATGATGAGCATGTGGTAAGTCGCATGGTAGGAATCCTAACTTGATATAATATTTTATCTGCACAAACCAAGGGTCATGTGGTTCGGTATCGACCACATGAATGCCACCATCATCTATAGGAGATGTAGGTGATATGGTAGATTGGGTGAGTGTGTGAATGGATATAGATGTAGTGTCTGATGATGGGTTTTATAGGATTAATGATCCTAAGGAGGCCATTGTATCTACAAAATGGTTTGATGATCATGGAGCGACTTCGAGATCATACCACTCAAATTGTGTAAGAAGTTGTTGTGCAATCTATTTGTATTGTTGGAGAACTAGACAATGACATTGCTAGATCTCTTTCACTTGGTTCACTATCAAGAGGGAATCACCTATGATGTGGAGGCATTTGATATGCATGGCATGGGCCTATTTTAATCCTAGGATCAAGGCTTCATATTCTGCATTGTTGTTTGTATAAGGGAAGTCCAATTTAAATGAGAAGGGGAGTGGTTCCCCTTCGGGTGTGAAGAAAAAATGTCTGCACCCCTAGCATGAGTGCATCGAGAGCCATCAAAGTATAGGGTTAAATCAGCTAGTGATTTAGGCTCGACATACTCTTCAGCTTCTATGATGTGGAATATGGAATCATCAGGAAGCTGAATGAGGAGAGGTTGGTCATCAAGCAAGGGAGCTTCTGCAAGTTGGTCTGCGATGACCTATCCTTTAATGGATTTTTGTGAAATGAATTCTAGGTCAAATTTAGTTAGGAGCATGATCCATTTTGTTGTTCGGGAGTTGTGATAGCTTTTGTTCATCATGTATCGAAGGGGATTGTCTCGGGCGATGACAAAGGTTGTGTGATTTAACATATAATGGTAAAGTTTCTGGGTGGCAAAGACTACAGCTAGGCATAGCTTTTCCATGTACCCATATCTAACTTCGTAGCTGACTAGCGTACGACTTATGTAATATATGGCTTGCTCTTTGTCGAGCACATTATTTTGAGCTAGCAATGTACCTAGCACAAAATCTGTGGCTGAGATGTACAAAATTAGCGGTAGTTATGGGTGTAGGGGAGACATAACTGGTGGGGAAGTGAGGTAAGTTTTGATAGCATCAAAGGCCTATTGGTAGTTATCATCCCATTTAAAATTGACTCCCTTTTGTAAGAGATGGTTGAATGGTTTGCACTTGTCTGACAGTTGTGCAATGAAGCGATGAATGGAGGTTATCTTGCCCTGGAGGCTATGTAGTTGTTTTAAGGTAGTAGGTGGGGGCATCTCGATGATGGCCTTTACTTTGTTAGGGTCTACCTCAATGCCATATTGGGTGATAATGAACCCTAATATTTTTCCTGAGGTAACTCCAAAGACACACTTCTTTGGGTTAAGGTAGACATTGTGTTCTAATAAATGGTCAAAGATCTAGCGGAGATCATCTAGGTGTTGTGAGCATTTCTTAGACTTTGTGATGAGGTCATCTACATAATATTCCATGCTTTTGTGCATGTAATCATGAAAGATATAATTCATGGCATGTTGGTAGGTTGCCCCAACATTTTTAAGGCCAAAAGGCATGACCTTATAGCAAAAGGTCCCCCAGTAGGTTGTGAATGATGTCTTGTGTTGATCAATGGGGTTGATCTTGATTTGGTTGTAACCAGAGAATCCATCCATGAGGGAGATCATCTCATGGCCTATGATAGAATCGATGAGTGAGTCAATGTTAGGTAGTGGGAAGTTGTCTTTGGGATAAGCTTTGTTTAAATCATGAAAGTCAGTGCAAACACGAACTTTGTCGAATGGTTTTGGTACTGGAACCATGTTGGAGACCCATTTGAGGTAATCTATGGGTACTATAAAATCTATATCGAGGAGCTTTTGTAGCTCAGTTTTTATGAGTAATGCAACTATTGGGTGCATGCATCATAGTTTTTGTCTTACAGGTTTAGCATCTTTGTCTAGCATGAGGTTGTGGACTACAAGGGTGGGATCAAGGCCTGGCATATCTTTGTAGGACCATGCAAAGACTCTGATATACTTTTGAAGGAAAGTAGTGAATAAAATGCACTCTTTTGATGGAAAGGCTAGTGGCTAGTTTAATGATGTGGGGATTTTTGGGGTCATCATTGATATCTACATCGATGGTTTCTTCTATGAGCATGTGAGAACCATCACGTAGTTGTTCTAGAATTGGAATGAGGTGGAGGTCATCGATGACCTCAGGAATGTCATACTCATCATCTAGATAGATGTCTATGTGGTGCACCTATGGTATGTGAGGTGGTGTAGAGGATGAAGGAGCATTTGTAGCATGTAAGACATGAGGTGAAAGTAGGAAATATTGGGGTATCGGTATGGGTGAAATATGTGCATGAGATCGATGAAATTGGGGTTTGGTGTGTCATCATGGGTTGGTTGGTGTGTGTATCAAAGTGGGGAGAAAAGATCCACCTTGACCATATTAATTGATGTTGTGGGGGATGTGGGTGGTGAAGAGTCTAATGATGATGACTCAATAATCTGTGAGCATCCTAAGAGGCTTAATGGAGGGTGCAAGATAATCGATGGAGAATATGGTCGAGTAGCAGATCGATGGAGTTGCTGATGTATAGGTAGGAATATGGCTAAATATGTTGGTGATGGTGGTGGAGATGGCATGTCATGCTCTAGGTGATGAGCATTTAAGGATAGGGCTACAAATTGGCTTATCAATTCATCGACACAACATGATGTTGTGGTGTCGAAGCAAGGGGATTCTTGGAAGAAATCACATGGAACTATGATGGTAGAGTGAGGTGATGGAGTTGTCCTCTAGGATGTCCATGTCAATGTATTCTTCCAAGGTGTGTGTTGGAAGAGGGGAAGGATGTAGGGAGAGGTCTTGGAACTCATCCTCTAGTGTGTGGATGGTAGTGGGATGGTAACCTAATCTAGATTTATCCATAGGTAATTGTACATGAGGGTTAATGGGTGTATGTAACCCTTGTTCATAGTGGCCTAATCCAAATCCATGCCAATGGAAATATCGAAGGTAGTGTAAGGTAAAATAGGGGTTAGCCAGGTGATCAAGTGTACCACAAAAGCTAGATTGTGGTGGTGGAGGGACTATAGGTGGGAGTGAGGAATCAACTCCTGCATAGATAAAGTTGGTATGATTGTTAGGGGATCCTAATTGTATAATGGTTTTGATGGTCAAAATTGAGGTTGAGGGATGACCAAAGTCTCATGTGGATTGGATGATAGGTGGACGTACGTGGGCATCATGCACATTGTAATCCCTTGGGCCTAAATTTGTCATGAATATGGAAATGCATGGTGATGTACGTGATGGTGAATGAGGTGGTGAATCTGAATCAGAATATGATGGTGCAATATGAGACTCTCTTATAGTGGTAGAGGAAGGGTGTAGTAATTGGTCATCTAGGTGAGAAGCTCATTGCTCCCACTCATGGCATTCAACTATGGTAGCTGGGATAGGGTGGTTTGCCTATGGGAATTATGAAGGAGGAGGAGAGGTGCACTGGTGCTAGACTACATGGGGAAGGTGGATGAGGTGGAGCACAAGGAAGAAGGTGATGATGGTTGTGGTATCATGGGTGGAGTTTTGGATGATGATGGCTATGATGGTGGTGGTGGCCATAAGGATGGTGGTGAGAAAGGTATGGTAGTAGGGTTAGGTGCTACTAAAAGGTGGTGCTAATGGTGTTGACATCAAGGTGTGTGTCCTTGATGAGGATTGTGGTAGTGAAGTGGATGTTGGGGAAGATGTCGATGCTCCAATAGATTGATGGGAAGAGATGGGAAAGAGTTGCATGGAAGAAGAGGAAGGTGTTGGTGGGAGGTCTACGATGTTGCAGAATTTGAAGGGATCCCCATTGGCAAGGATGCAATGGACAAGTCCATCATGGACATATTTAATGTAATGATGTAGTGTGGAAGGGATACATTGCATGTCCCTAATCCATGGGTGACCAAGGAGGATGTTATACTGCATCTCACCTTGGATGATGTGAAAAAGGATGGAGATGGTATGGATACCTACTCGGATGGGTAAGATGATGGATCCTACCATGGGTCTCATGGAACCATCAAATGCATGAAGGTCGAGAGATGGAGTGGTAAAATGGGTTGGTGGGATATGCAAGTGATGCAATGCCACTATGGAGATAATACTAATGGAAGAACCAGTATCAATGAGGACACGCTTGTAGGTGATGTCATTGATGGTTGCTTGGATATGGAGAGGAGGATCTGCTCCTTCTCCTACCAATTCTATAATCTCATGATCATGGAAACTAATGGAGGGTTGAAGGCATCATGGGATGTTCCCTACAAATTTTATGAAGGCATTCGTGTCATGTGTCTCCAGATTGATGGAGCGTAGGATGTCATTCAATGCCTCATGATGGGGTTGAGATTGTTGTAGGAGGTCAAAAATGGATAGTCGAGTGGGGGCATTGCATAATTGGTGGGTAAGGCTACCATGGATTGTAATGATATTTTGTGGTGGAGGTGGTATGGCACTAGGAGTCATGGAGGACTATGGTGATGTGAATTGGACTAATGAGGGAAATAATAGGTGTTGTTTTGTGTTATGGGTATCATTGGTTGCGCGTAGTAAGGTTGATCATACCCACTACATCGCATGATGGGGGATCATGTTGGACACTATTTACTTGCCTAGGTGGCCCTGGTGGTCTTTGGGGGTTAGTTCCCCTATGGTCAGGTAAGGGGTTCTGGAAGATCCCTAGGTTTTGATTTTGTGGGGCAAGGGGGTTTGAAACCTGGATGGTACCCCTATCAATTAGGTCTTGGACTTGACCATGGAAAGAGTGACAAGAATCGATATCATGGCTACGTTATCGGTGGTATTGGCAGAAGGCTTGCTCATTGTATCCATGAGGCTTAGGTAGGTTTGGATCCAGTGGTCGGATCTTAGGTAGGATGATGTGACCTCCCTCATATAACCTCTGGAAGAGGGTTGGTAATGGTTTGGAAAGTGGGGTGAGGTTGCATTGTTGGGCCTATGGGTGCATGTCGTGAGGCTTTTGAGGCCTAGGAGGGGGAGGTACATTGGTTTGAAAGATTTGTCATTGAGGAAGAGGGGGTTGTGGAATCAGTGTGGGTGCTAAGGTAGTAGCTACCACTTGATTGGCTTGTGGTGGTCGAGGGAAAGGTTGGTTGGGAGTATTTCTATTAAAATGAAAGTTAGAATTGTAGTTGGGCTTCTGTCTTAACTTGATTTTTCTTGATTGGACCTTGATGTCCTCAATTACTTTGGCTTGGGCAATGGCTTCTTCAAAGGTATGACTTTGGTGAAGTTGTAGGGAGGTGGAAATGTGTTTGTGGCAACTCTTGGAGAAGAGTGTCACTAGCTCATGTAAATCTAAGATTAAGGTAAGCTTAGATTAAAGTTAGGCCAAGGTAAAAATTGACACAGAAGAAATTCATAGGCGAAATATTCATTAAATTAACCAGATTAAACATTACATTAAATTAAACCTTATATAGGCTTAATACAAGTGAAATAGTAGGGAAGGGAGGTTGGAGGAAGATCGGGAGGAGTAGAGAGAACGAAGGAGTAGGAAGTGGAATGGGAGGTGGCAGCGGGCGTGGGGAGAGGAAGGAAGTGGAGTGATAAGGGAAAATGGACGGCAGGAATGGAGGAAGGACAATGGAGGGATAAGGAGAAAATAGCGGTGAAGGATAAATAAAATCATGCCGACCATCAGACATGTTTAGCCGACAAAAGGTAAGTGAGTTCACACTTGCTTAGAAAAACTAGATTTTTCTAAGCTGTTTAAAGATAAACCCTGTTCACACTTGCTACATTCTCCCCCTTAAAGTTGAGAGAACTGACTATACAGTCTCTCAGCTTTACAAATTGAGCTTTGGCCAGCGCCTTGGTGAAGATGTCCGTGACGTTCTCCAAAGTGTGGCAATAGTGAAGCTCAACAATATCACTTTCCACCATATCTCGGATGAAGTGGTACTTCATATCAAAATGCTTTGATCTACTATGGTGGACAGGATTGTATGCCAACTGAATGGCACTGATGTTGTCACAGAATATTCTAGTTGGACCACTTTGCTGCTCTCCAATCTCTTCTAATACCTTTCGTAGCCATAGAGCTTGAGTACTAGCATGAGTAACCGCTATATACTCAGCTTCTATTGAAGATAGCGCTACTACTATCTGCTTCTTGGAACTCCAAGTTATTAGGCCCGAACCAAGACTAAAACAGTTACCCGAAGTGGATTTTCTATCATCAACATTGCTGCCCCAATCACTATCACTAAAGCCTTCAAGCTTGATAGTATCACTTTTGTAGTACTGGATTCCAAAATCCAATGTACCCTTCACATATCTCAAAATCCTTTTAGCTGCCTGCAAATGCAGCTCAGATGGATTAGACATAAATCTAGAAACAAGAGATACAACATACTGAATGTCTGGTCTGGTGTTGGCGAGAAACATCAAACTCCCAACAATGCTTCTGAAAGTGGTCACATCAACTTTCGGTGCTCCATCATCCTTGCTTAATTGGATCCCATGTCCAATTGGAGTTGCAACTGATTTGCATTGCTCCATAGCAAACTTCTTAATCATATCTCGAGCATACTTAAGTTGACAGATGAAGATCCCTGAATCTGTCTGATGGACTTCCATTCCAAGAAAGTATTTCATTAAGCCAAGATCCTTCATCTCAAATTCCTGCATCATGGAGTGCTTGAACTCCATGTTAACTTTTTCATTACTACCCATAAAAATGAGATCATCCACATACAAACAAACTATGAGGATGTCATTTCCTTGATTCAGGTAGTAGAGCGTGGGTTCATTTTTGCTTCGAATGAACCCATAATATTGAAAGTACCCATCAATGCATGAGTACCAAGCTCTCGGTGCCCGCTTGAGGCCATAAAGAGCCTTCTTCAGTTTGTAAACAAGATGTTCCTTGTCTTTCTCTTCAAATCCCTGTGGTTGCTCAACATACACTTCTTCTGTCAAGTAACCATTTAGAAATGCACTCTTTACATCCATGTGTTGGACTGTCCATCCCTTGTGTGCAGCTAAGGCAAGAACTATTCTGATAGTCTCCTGTCTGGCTACAGGAGCAAAAGTCTCTTCATAATCAATTCCATATTTCTGAGTAAATCCCTTTGCAACTAATCTCGCCTTGTGCCTCTCGATGCTTCCATCAGCATTAAACTTGGTCTTGTAGACCCACTTACATCCAACACGTTTCTTTCCTTTAGGAAGCTTCACCAACTCCCAAGTGTCATTGTTTTTTATAGAGGTGATCTCCTCTTTCATGGCATCTTGCCAAATATTTTGAGTACAAGCCTTCTCATAACTAGAAGGTTCAAGTTGTGTATTAGTTAACAAAGCATAGTTAACTAGATCTCCCCTAGGTTCCTGCTGGGAAACATCATCACCATACAAGTGCATATTTTCTAATCTTTGTAGAACATAATTCATTTCACTAGCTTGACTCCTAGTGTATCTTTTTGAAAAAAATTTATCCAACATCTGATATGATGGATGATTCTGTAGAGTTCTCTTACCTCTGGATGGAGAATCGATGTCCATTGGTGAGGAACTTACCGATCTCTGCGGAGAAGGACTTGGTGAAGAAGTTGAATCAGAAGATGAACTTGGGTTTATGGGAGGAGACTGCTTACCTTTCTGTGGTGTCTACTGTTGCACCTGCTTAGAAACTACATCACTAGATTCATCATCACTAAAAATCTGGGGCTTACCCCATTCTCCCCCTTCATCAAAAATCACATCCCTAGAAAGCACAAACTTTCTAGTCCTGGGATTGTAGAGTCTGTAAGCTTTTGTATTCTCACAGTATCCTACAAAGATGCATGCCTGACTCTTTGGATCGAGCTTCTTTCTTAGCTCATCAGGAATGTGAGAATATGCCAGTGAGCCAAACACTTTGAAATACTTAACATTTGGCTTTTTACCATACCAAGCTTGGTAAGGTGTCTGCCCTTCCAAACTTGCAGTAGGACTTCTGTTCAAGATATGTACGCTGGTCCTGGCTGCATCTTCCCAATATGAATTAGTCAAATGCTTCGTCTGAAGCATAGACCTTGCCATCTCCACAATGGTGCGATTCTTCCTCTCTGCGACACCATTCTGTTGTGGAGTGTAGGCGACTGTGAACCGCCTCTTAATGCCATGTTGCTTACAGAAATTCAAGAACTCATTAGAGGAGTATTCTCCTCCCCTATCTGATCTAAGACATTTTACAAAATATCTACTCTCACTTTCAACTCTTGTTTTGAAATCGACAAAGCATTCAAATGCTTCATCCTTATATTTCAAAAAATATATCCAGCACATTCTAGTAAAATCATCAATGAAGAGTAGGAAGTAAGAGTTGTTACCAAGACTCTTGGTCTGCATCGGACCACAGATGTCTGTATGCACTAGCTGGAGTGGATAGCTGGCCCGCCATGCTTGTCCATGAGGAAATTTTGATCTGGCATGCTTCCCAAGAGCACACCCTTCACAGACTTCCTTACTATCCTGAACTTTAGGAAGTCCGGTTACCATCGCTTGTGAAGTTAGCATTTTCAAACTAGCTGAATTCAAATGACCATATCTCAAGTGCCATAGGACACTTGGATTGGAAATAGCAACATTTGCTAACTTATCTCCCCCTGGCTGGCCAAACTTTAAAGGAAACAATCTATTCTTTGACATTGGCACTTGTGTAATGATTCTATTACTATTATTTTTATCAAAAATAGTGCATTTACCCTCATCAAAAAGCAACTTGTAGTTCTTTTCTAACATTTGACCAACACTTAAAATATTGTGTTGGAGATGGGGTGTGTAATAGATATCACTTACTTGTTTGACGCCTTCTTTAGTTGGAACTGCCATGGCTCCAATGCCTTCAACTGCCAATGATTTATCATCTCCCAATTTGATGCTAGATTTGTATGAGGAGTTTAGAGTAGCAAAGAGCTCTTCTTTGCCACTCATATGGTTTGAACACCCAGTGTCCAAGATCCATGTATCATTCATGTTCTGATCTGCCTGACCATAAGAGAGAAAGAGATTTGTGGCCTCTTCCTCTTCTCCAAAATTTCCAAACTGATTTCTCTGGCTGCTACTAGTTCCTTGTGAAGTCTTTGTCCAACAATCACGAGCATAATGGCCAAGTTTGCCACAATTGTAGCAAGATTGTTTTGACTTATCTCCTCCTTTGCCTCTGCCTAATTGTTTTCCTCTATTTTGTTGTCCTCCTCTATTCTGTTGTTCACCTCTGTTTGAGAATCCTCCTCTATTCTGATTTCCTCCTCTGTTAGGAGTTCCACCTCTCTGATTATTTTTGCCTCTACCTCTATACTGTCCTCTGCCATGGCCTCTACCTCTGCCTTCATGAGAAGCAAAGGCTTTATCATCTCCTCCGTAACTTGTGGAAGGAGTTTGTTGTAACCTCTCTTCATGTGAGAGAAGTGAGCCAATTAGGGCTTCAAAAGATAGAGAAGTTAGGTCTTTGGATTCTTCTATAATTATGGCAACTGAATTCCACTTAGGAAGAAGTGTCCTTAACACTTTCTTCACTATAACTTCAGGCTTTACATCTTCTCCTAAAGTGACCATCTTATCTACTATGGCTTTCACACGCACGCAGTAATCACCAACCTTTTCACTCTCTTGCATTTTAAGAGTCTCAAACTCTCATTTCAAGGTTTGTAGTTTAACTTGTTTGACTTGGTCACTACCCCTATAACTTTCTTTTAAAGCATTCCAAGCAGATTCAACAGTTATAAAAGAAGCTATTCTAGGGAAAATACTTCTGTCAAGGGCGGCTTGGATATGATAAAGGGTGAAAGAATTATTCTTCCGAGCTTCCTTTTTAGCCCTTTTATCAGCAACATTCAAAGCTGCCCAATCAGCGAGCAGTAGGTTCAGTATATCCCTCTTCAATCACATCCCAAAGACCTTTGCCTATCAAAAGAGTTTTCATTTTAATTGACCAATACTCGTAATCACCACCATTGAACTCAGGGATTGGTAGACTAGTATTGGATGCCATTTTAGAAAGCAAACTTTATTTCAACTTCAAACAAGTAGTACAAAGAAGTACAAAATAGATCACTGATTTAAATCAAATCTAGCTTTCTTAATATGCTCACTGATTTGGCATTCTTCTTCTCGAGGATCACCCAAAACTGGAAAGGTGAAATTGTCTGCTTCGTCGTCACTAATTATAATGACTTCTTGTGCTGCTGCTGGCTCATAACGTCTTTTGAGAACATTTCGTTCTTCAGTTGCAGGTTTCACCTCCACTGGTTCTTCTTCCTCTTCTTCTTCTTCTTCTTCTTCTTCTTCTTCTTCTTCTTCTGGTTCTGAATCAGGAGAGCGTGGTGTATAGCTCTCACTTGTTTCTACTTCAGGCACTACAGGTGTATAACTGTCACTTGATTGTCCTTCAGGTACTATTTCAACCATCTCGGATTCAACTATCCTTTGCCCGAAGATATTATCTTCAGAATCTGCCTCGTATCCAAAGTCTGGTTTCCTCAGATGAGCAATCACTTGGTTTTCTAATTGGCAAAACACTGTATGAAGTCCATACCGCTGGACTTTCTCGTCAAAGGAATCAGGTGTCTCTCTTCTCAATAGAGAGAGTAATGCATTATAGCATCCGGCTGACCGGATCATCTACCCAGAATCACACCGTATGAACTGGGTTACAACTTAATATGATGCCAAAAAAAAACTTTTTATCTCAAAATATCTTTGCACCCTTTTATTTTTATAAAAAAATTTCTAAAATTTGTTTTAATAAAGACCCTTTTAAAAAAATTTTTAACAATTTCCTATATATATATTTTTAATTATTTTTTTTGTAAATAAATGGATATTTAAAAAAAACATAATAAAAAATATATATAGAAATTACTAAATTATTTTTTTTAAAACCTTTTAGAAAAAAACAAATAATAAAAAAATTTAAATAAAAAATAAACCTTTTTTTTTGAAATCCCCGATGAGATTCGAACTGTTGACCTCCGTCGTCTACTCGACAGTCTTAGCCACTGCACCACGTGGCTGCTGTGGTAGAAAATGTCAAAAAACAAACTTAAACCCTCGCTTATCGGCGAAGTACCAAAAAAATAAAAAAACCTTTTGTTTTTTTGACCCCGACGGGATTCGACCCCGGGTCTCTTCTCTGCAAGCGGGAGACTTGACCGCTAGACCACCCTAGCCGGACGGGAGGAAGAAGGGAACAGTTTATAGTTCTACTTGGCGGCTAAAACATTTTTTTTAAAATATTTAGTCCCACATGCAGTGGGCGATGGGTGTTTCCAGGCTTTATCAAAGCCTGCGAACACTCATTAGGTCGATTGCCTTCGGGCAATCGATCTTGCCAACCTTTTGCCCTTTCCTCGACCAGATAAACTCCGCCATGTGGCACACTCGATGTGCTTCTACCACGTCAGCTCCCGGCTCATCCACGTCTACTCGCTATGCCACGTCAGCTCCCGACTCATCCACGTCAGCACACTACTCGCTATGCCATGTCAGCTCTCTGCTAATCCATGTTAGCCTGCTGTCTACGTCCAGTCAGATCCTTGGGATCTATGTGCTCCTCGATATTCATGCACTCCTTGAGATTCATGCACTCCTCAGGATTCATGCGCTCGCTCGTGTCCTCCTCGAGGATCCTGTGCCCCTTGTGCTCGGTGCTCCTCGAGGATCCATGCACCAGTCGCTATCGCTGCGCTCGGCTTTCGTGCCTTACCTCGGCCCTCGGGATCCGTGCCCCCTCTGCTCTGATACTAGTGTAAATCTAAGATTAAGGTAAGCTTAGATTAAAGTTAGGCCAAGGTAAAAATTGACACAGAAGAAATTCATAGGCGAAATATTCATTAAATTAACCAGCTTAAACATTACATTAAATTAAACCTTATATAGGCTTAATACAAGCGGAATAGTAGGGAAGGGAGGTTGGAGGAAGATCGGGAGGAGTAGAGAGAACGAAGGAGTAGGAAGTGGAATGGGAGGTGGCAGCGGGCGTGGGGAGAGGAAGGAAGTGGAGTGATAAGGGAAAATGGACGGCAGGAATGGAGGAAGGACAATGGAGGGATAAGGAGAAAATAGAGGTGAAGGATAAATAAAATCATGCCGACCATCAGACAAGTTTAGCCGACAAAAGGTAAGTGAGTTCACACTTGCTTAGAAAAACTAGATTTTTCTAAGCCTGTTTAAAGATAAACCCTGTTCACACTTGCTACATCTCAGTGGTAGGGAGGCTATGGGTAATGTCATGGATGATCGATCCCCATATCGACACAAATTCGATGATGGGTTCATCGTTAGCCTATTGTAGGGTGTAGACATTTGAGAAGTTATTCTTATTTTTGATGTTTATAGAAAAATATTCTAGGAAGGAGTTGGCCAATTGTTCAAAGGTATACAGGCTATGGCATGGAAGCATGTTATACCAATCTAGGGGTTGTCCTACAAGGAAGAGGAAGAAGGTACGTAACATAAGTGGGTTGCTACTATGAAGCTAGTATCAAGTTGAGCAATAGTTACTGATGTGTTCTCTAGGATATTTCTTACCTTTGTACTTGTCAAACATTGGAATATCAAAGTGATAGGGGTAAGGTGGGATAGGAATTGATGGATGAAATGACTTGCTGTAGAGTTCATCATATGTTGGTTTTTGTGGTCCATGGATGGTCGTGCACAGGTTTACCATTTTGAATTTATCTCATAGGAGTTGAAGCTCAAGTTTTAAGGGCATGGAGGACTATGCTATGATGGTTTGATCTTGGGAATGTAGTGGATATTGGAGTTGTTGTTCTTCCCAGTATTGAGGGGGGAAGTATGGCAACTGGTCCTGGTAAGGTTTTTGTTAGGTGACGTATGATATTATGGCTAGTGGGACACTAAGCTATGGATTGGGTGTTTTTGGGGATAGTAGTATTGTGATTATGGATGTTTTGTTGTTGCATGGGTACCTACTAGGTAGGAGCCTGCTATAATGGCTAGGTTGTAGGTGGTGATGACCACAAATGAGGAGGTATAAAGAATGTAGATCCAGTAGGTAATGGTGGAGGTATCGAAGCTATTGATGCTAGGGGTGATCGAGATGAGGTATAAAAATAAGGAATCTATCTCTATCCCTAAGGATGAGAGGTGGTGAAGCTAAACTATGTAGAGTATCCTATAGGGGTAGAAGTGTAGGTTGTATGTCTTGATCCATAGGTGGGAAGAAGACTAGTAGCTGGAGCCTAAAAAGGAGGAGGAGGTATCCTGAATTTCAATGTAGATGAAGGTTGAGCAAATGATTGGGTAAAGTACATTCCAGACACCTAAGATGGAGGTGGGAATGATGAGGAGGAAGGAGGGTAAGCTTCTAGGGTAGGAGCTTGGGAAGCTGGAGTAAGGACTATGTCCACCTCCAATTGGGTGTGAGTAGCTGGTTGTTTTTTTTTATATTATATGGTTTGATTTTAGAGAGGTGGTTGTGACAAGTCCTCATAAATTGTGAAAATATTTGTTGGGATGATGATGGTTGGGACTCTTGAGAAGAGTATGGATGTGGTGTTTGGGGTGGCGCTTGTTTCTCCTACAAGAGATATTGTGGTTGCGTAGTTTGGAAGAATGGCATATGGGAACCTGTGATAGAGGAGGAAGGGTCTGAGATAATCCCTACAGTAGAGGTAAATGATGCAACCTCAAGGTGAGTGCGGTTCAATAGGGAGGAGTCATTCTCAAAGAGGGATTGAGATAAAATCTAGAAGAAAGGGTGTGCAAATGTGGGGGACGTAGGTGGAGTCTCCTCATCTATGATAAATAATAGATTAGGTTGTCATGGAGAAGTGTATATCACATGATCACAGAAAATGGTGGGTGGATTAGATGATGATATAGGTAAGAGGAGTGGATAGTCTTTTGCAAGTGAAGTGGTGAGGACTCCACTCGAAGTGGACATCTCACCATGAGTTGTCGTGTGTGTATAGCATGGATCAAACTCTATGAGTGGATCATGTGTGTATGTGTACTTCCCATTCATAATCGAAGGAGTGATGGCTTGAATAGAAGGGGTGCTAGGTGCTTACTCTATAGGGCATGCTTGCTCGCACGCATGGCTATGGGTAATAATTGGAATGATGATGTGTGTTGTGCCGTGAAGTTTTAGAATGACATAAAAACTAGAATTTGTGGTCCTATATTCGATGTGTAAAGGGGGTTGGGATAAACTCTGTGATGTGTAGAATCAAACTTAAGGTGAAAATATATGTGGATATAAACAACAAAGTGTTGTGTGGTGTGATGTGATGTGTTGAAACCAGTTTGTGATCATGCAAACAATGCTAAAATAGAATCAGTTCTAAATGCAAGAAATAAAGTGTGTTGTTCGTTTTAGTGTGTTTTGATGTTGATACTTCCTAGGTAAAATCATAGGTAGTGGAGTGAATACTCTATAATATCAAGAGTGCCATAGGTATCGAACCTCCTGCAACACCCAAAGATGCACATAATAGAACAATATCATGACGTGCGAAAGATGACCTATATGGAAGGTGCGGTAAAATGATAACCTAAAAGGGCAGAACTTAATATGTTGGAATGAGCTCAATATACCCTCTCACAAGGAGAGGTGACATTGTCTATGGCCTTCTAGGCATGGTCAGTAAACCCATTCTTTCGCTTCACCCTCAAGTGGGCTTAGTCAAGAATGATAGTTACCGTGTCCACAAATTATGTTGGCCTTGTGAACGAAGGCATATAATCCTATCCCACTCTAAAGGTAACTTCTGGTGATGAAATATAGGATCCCAATCTCAAAATTTGGGGATTTTCCGATGATGAAATCTAGAAAACCACTCATATGGCTACTAGGTGTCTAAAATATGAGATATGGTGGAGGGTAGAAATCCTGCCACACCAGTTTCGAGTGATGGATTGGGGATGAAATCCAATCTCACCACTTGTTTTGAACCACATGTTTGTGTGGGTTTGAGTTTTCTAACGATGATGTATAAAGAAATAAATATAACTAAATGCTCTTTTGAAATGAAATTCTAGCCCTAGATGCACTTTTTGGAAGCAAAAGGCTAATCTAGTCTTATGTGCCTTTTGGAAAAGAAACTAAGACCTATTCTATGAAAGTGTATAAACAAGGAATGTAACACATGTGAGAAAATGGGTTTATGGAACCCTAATTTTGGAACATGAAAGAAATGTAAGAAATATTTATACAAAGATAAATAGGTAATCTTAGACTGAATATGTAGAAGGGAATTGACAATTGTGATTTACCCAGGGGATTTGTGAAAGAAATGAGAAATTCTAATTTAATGACAATAGAAGGATTATGAAATTTGTATTTACAAAAAAGAATTTGAAATTTACTTTAATGAAATATGCAAAAATAAATTTGAAAAATCTCGATTCTTAAATGCATGAAATAGATTTGACTTTGATTTTTGTACAACAAAGAAATTAGAAATTGCTTCAAGAGAAATATGCAAAAGGGATTTGCAAAAACTCTAATTCTAAATCTAACTATTAGAACTAAAATTTGAAATGCTTTTAGAGGGAAATTGATGTAAAATAACAAGAAATAAATGCAAAACTTATGCAACATGCGATTTGCAAAAAGAAATTAAAAATTTCTCAAAAATAAATGAAATCAAACTTTTTGGTTTTGTGCAGGTTTTTGCAACTAAAGTAAATATTTCTAGCATGATGGATGCATAAGAAAAAGGAAATTTACCCAGTGTATCGATGCATTTACTAGTAAATATTTCTTCACACATAAATGTCAGAACAAAGAATTTTTTGGGGAATACCTAGTTTCTGATGCTACAAATGGTTTTTTTTACTTCTCTACTGCTCACCCCTATAATTTTGAGGGTTTTTGAGGCTTGTACGACCAATTCATAGGCTAGGGGGTGCATTGGATCTGGATTCATAGGCCAGGGGGTGAATCAGATCTAGGGGTCTGAAATCTCTATTCTGAGGGCCTGAGGGGGTTGTCAGGGAGTCAAGGGTCTTTGAGATGTCTTGATTGGTACCTGCAACAACACAGAAACAATAGATTGAGTCATATTCATGATAAAACTATTCCAACACAATCCTATGTGGGGGTCCCACCGGGCGTGCTAGAATGAAATGTACAAAACCTACTATTTTATCAAACATAAGTACAAAGTAAATGCACATGTCCAAAAAATTGTTCTTTATTCATTTGAAATAAAATTCATAGGTTACAATAAGGATTATAAGGAATAATTTTCATAATGAACATCAAATAGACTGGTAGTTGCACTTGGGTCCCTCAATGACCATCACTTTTGTTGATGTGGATGCTTTATCACCTATTTTATGACCTAAAAAATAGGGTTAGAGTGTTTGGGGGCTTACCTTGGTCAAGCCCCTTATTGATGAAATATGATGAAAATAGGAAATAAAATTGTCTTAAAATACATTAAAAACTATGATAAACATCATAAAAACATGAAAGGATGCTTACTTGACAAATTTGAGGTGATTTGAGACCTATAGACTCAATTCGTAAATCGAGGGGTGAATTGGTGTCGAATTCACAGGCTGGGGGCGAATTTAACTGTGAGTGGTTTTTTTTTGAGATCACTACGTGGATGGGATCCTTAAGTACTATAATGTTACTGGTATGGATCAAATGTCCTTTCTTACACTTTTGGTTGTATTTAGACAAATTTTATGTACTTCAACTAAAAGGAAAGAGAGATGTAGAATGAGGGATTATGTCCACTATTTATAGATAAACCTAAGGTGTAGGGGGTGTGGTTAGGAGAACTAAACCCTAAGGTCAGGTTCTATGGTGGTTAGGTTAGGGTTTGTGAGGTGTCATCCCCACATTCCCTTAGGAAATATCTCATCCTCACACATGTGTGAGGAGAGATTAGGCTTAACTAGGATTAGTCAACTCTAAAGTTAGATTAGGGTTAGGTTAGGTTTTCCTAAGAAATATCCTAACCAAATTTGTGCACACACATGTGGGAGGGAATAATTAGGACTAATTAGGGTTCAGGAACCTAATATTTTTAATCCAATAAGTGCACTATAAGTGGTCACTTTAAAATTAGAATTTGAATTCACTTTAATTAAGATTTTTTGGGAACTAATAGTCCCATGGGGTCCTAATTAAGTCTAGGAAGGGATTAAGTGACCTTAGGTGATTTATGAGTGGTCCTTGATGAATGCAAGGTGGTTATGATGTGGATTGAGTAGTTTAATAGGGTTTTATACCTATAAACTAGTGAAATGGTCTATGTAAGTCTACGATATGCTATGCTAATCTAGAGCGATCTATGCTAGTCTACGCATGTCTATATTAGTCTATGCATGTCTACGCATATCTAGTCTACACAGGTCTAGATCCATCTACAATAGTCTACACTAGTCTATAATAGCCTATAGGTATCTAGAATGGCCTATGTAAACCTACAAGTGTCCAAAAGGATCTACAAGTAAGTAGATGTAGCTACGTGCGACTTTTAGGTGTCTACACTAGTCATGTGATTACTTGCTCTTGAATCAACATACCAATAATAATCCTTTGACTTTCCTATGTCATGTGTCATTTCAAGCTTTTGTTCTAAATTTGATTTCCCAATTTTCCATTGAAATAATATGGTGGTTTGACCTTGACCATGTTCTTCTCTTTGACTAAATTTTCTTTGTTTTTGAGTCCCTCTTCTAATAAAATTTGGTTCTTCAAAAATATGATATTTTACGAAAGGGATTAAAAAAAAAGACATAATTAGGCTTCTTTATAAAAATAATTTCTTTCAATTGTTTTCTAATCCTTCAAATGAATGTAGAATCCCTTAATTAATGTCCATTTTTCTTTATCTCAATTCTTATGTAATTTTCTTATATGATGGCAAGTTTAAAATAATTATTTTACTTATCAAGTTAAAAATATTTTAACTCCTTATTAATTCAATATTTTCCTTCTTCAAACTTTCTCTTCTTTAAATTTCTTTTCAAGGTTGCCTTGTATTAAAAGATCCTTATATTATATTTTCAATATTTCAATTGGATGTAGAATATCTAATGTCTTTTCAACTCTTTTGAATTTAATATTCTCTTTTTAACTCAAAAAAAATCCATTAAAAAATGCCTTATGGACCAATAATATTTTCATTCACCAATTTTATTTTAATTCTTATAAAAAGAACCTTATAACTTTTTTAATGGCTTTAAATAATTTTTTGAGTTTGATTCTTCAAATATTTTTCCTTGCCTCTTTAAAATTATATTATTTATAAGTGTTTCCTATGAATTTATTTTCTCTCCCTAATTATTTTCCTTTCAATATTTCAATGAACTTCAAAAATAAAAAAATATTTCATACCCTATAGAGTATGCTCAATAATATATCCTCATCTTCCAATATTGAATTAATCCTTCAATACCTCTACTCCTTTCCAAAAAAACTCCAAATTTTAAAAGAATATACTCCCCCTTAAATATTTAATTCTTTCTTAATAAAATTAAACTTTCACCAAATAAATCAAAGGTTATTATTAAATACCTTTTCAAACTATAGTTTTGACATTCACACACCTTCTTCTAGTTTTAATGCTTTGCAAATTATGACTCTCCAAAGTCCTTCCTTTGACATAAATTTCTCATGTGCTCACTTCTCCTCAAATATTTTGTATCTAACCTCCATACATTATGAGCGTTTACCTCCATGCACATTACACATTATAATTTTCTCTTTGAATGTCTATTTCTAGCCTCCTATAATCAAATTATGTTAAAAATCTACAACTAACATATGCTTCTATGCATTCCTTCTAGCTTGCTTTTCTGCTACCTTTCCAATGTTTGAACTCTATATTATACTTCATTTGTATCTCTTCTACATACTATGTGCTCATAATATCCTCCTTTCCTCTAGTCATTTTTCTTGCTTCAATTTTTTACTTATGCTCTAGTTCAAGATTCATCTCATAAACGTATCTCGTTTAGTGTATTACTTGATTTTATTGATTCTTTGATGACCTTTCCAACATAATTAGGGCTTCTCTAACTTCCTCCTTTAAATACTATTTGAATTGAAAACTCTACCAACTTGGGATTGGATGCATTATCAACTTGGGTGATCTTCATAATAGATAAACTCCCGATAGACTTCTATTGGTTAAACAACATATATTCACCTAACACTCATACAATATTAATGGGAACTCCTTTACAACACATGAAAAATACTCATCAACTCTAGAAACACATTTACCATAGCTCTAATACCATTTTTAGAAAATATTCTTACTTCAATACTCAATAATGAGTAAGAATTTCAAAGAACTCTCACAATATACTAAGATGTCTCACATATGTTCAACCCATGACTCATAAAATGAATGGAAATTATATTAAGCATGGATAATAAAAATACCATGCTTTAAAATACAATATAATATTCTACAAGTTCACATTAATTCAAACTCATATGCTATCCTTATTAAATAGCCTTTACAAAGAGTTCACATCTAATAGTTTTTTAAGATTTGTTTTTACCAAGAGGACCACGATAGGATGCATTCTCCTAAGTTTTTGTTTGATCGGCTTAGCATCAAGCTATAAGGTGAGATTGTGGACAACCAAAATAGGGTCAAGACTAGGCATGTCCTTATAGGACCATGCAAATATGCCCTTCTTCCTTTTGAGGAGAGCAATAAATTGCTCTTGTTCATCGGGTGATAAACTTTTGCCAAGCTTGACAATTTAAAAATTGTCTTTGGCTGAACTAAGGTCCACATCGATGGTATCTTCAATAGACATGTGGGAACCTTCCTAAAGCTGATGGGGTATAGGGATAAGATGAATATCGTCTAAGATTTCATCAAAATATTTTGGATTATCCTCATCTATTTCTTCCTAGAAATCCTTGATTTTGAATATGAAGGTGAAGGTGAAGGCGGAGAGGGTGGAGGAATGTAGTTGGTGGAAGCCCTTAACAATTCCTTGGATAAGACAAATTCAAAAAAATGATGGAGGTGAGGAAATCTGATCCATATCAATAAGGCTTATGTCAATTAGAATTGGTTTAGCCAGATCGTATGGATTGCGGAGCGGGGTGAATAAATCAACATGACTCATGTTGACTTATGGGCAAGGTGAACAAGGTTGGATGAAATGGATGGAACCTAAGAATTGGTGCTATGAGCGCGGTTAACCTGAAAAATAGCAATCAACACAAAACATATTTTACTAAATTATATATTTACATGCAATGCTAAAAAAGAAAAAATGTTTTTGATTTTTTTTTGTAGTGGTGAAATCCATTGTATTTGTTTTATGTACATATGTTACAAGTTTGGCTTATGGAATAGCTTAATGGAATGGAGGTGGTGGTTCACAAGTAGGGATGACTCACTCTTGTCGAAGAAGCAAGTGAAATATGAGCTCATGGATGGGAAACATGTTGATATAGAACTCATATTGTTCAAAATGGGGAATGATGGGCTCTAATTCTTCTTCAAATTCATCTGAAATTATCAACATAAGCTTGAATTCTTCATAGATTTCCTCATCAAAATTATCAGGATGGAGGGATTCTTCTCCTGAATTAAGGTTAAGCATTTGGAAGGCTTGTTCAAGAGAAGATATGGTAGAAAGTGGGTGGTAGCCTAGACCTAAATAGTCGTGCACCTCTTTATATGGGACATCAATGGGTTGATGCACTCCTTGTTCATGTGATCCTAAGCCATGGCCTTGCCAATTGACAATGTGAAAATATCAATATGGGAATCCCGACATGTTTGAAATGGTGTGGTTCTTTGGGTTATTCTATAAGAGTTGTACTTGATGAGTAATAAATACCCCCATATACAAAATTAATGCTATTTGGAGCTAAACCCATATTGTAGACTGCTCCTATTACTAAAGGTTGTGCATGTGGGTGACCAAAATCCTTAGCACTAGGAATGGTTAGGGGTGTAATGATGATGTCTTGGACCACGCATTTACCAATACCAGTATTAGTGAGGTGGACCTCAACTTGGTATGATATAGGAGGATCATGGTCAGGTGATGGATTGAGAAATGGTGGAAATGGAGGTATCTCACAATCCATCAATTCAACTTATGAAACATTAGATGATGACAATGGATTGGATTGGAAAGGTTGTTGAATGGATGATGATGATGAAGTGGATGACAATGATATTAATGACATGGAATTATTATGACCACATGTGCATGTAGTCAATCATGATAATGATGGGTATGGTAATCTTGATGAGGTTTGGTGATAGGTAGCTCTTCAGGAATAGGATCCTTTGATGAAGAGATTGGTGAAGTGGTGGATGGATTAGTTGATGGTGAAATAAAAAAGTGAGTGTAATAAGGCATGGACTCATAAGGACTTGAGATAAAATTACAATACTTAAATGGATCGATGTTTTTCGATATGCAATGCACTTGTCCCTCATGAACATATTTCAAATATTGATGTAATATTGAAGGGACACATCTCATTTCCATCATCCAAGGTCTTCCAAGGAGTACATTGTATGCCATGGATCCTTCCAATATGTGGAACATTGTGGATACTTTTATGGGAAAAATGACAGTGCCAATTGTGGAACACAAAGCATCATTGAATGCTTTGAGGGTGAAGGATGACTTAGTGATGTTATATGGAGGGATATTCATATGATGAAGAGCAGATGTGATGATGATGTTGATAAAGGAACTAGTATCAATTAGGAATATTTTAAAATACTTCTTTTCAATTAGGGCCATGATATGCAATGGAGGGTCTACTTATTTCGATGAGATTGGCTTAATATTAAAGTCATAAAATATTATGCATGCTTGGATGCTCTTCACAAAGTTGTTGAAGGCATTAGGATCTTGTGATTACAATTCGATGAATTTCAAAATGTCCATTAATACCTCTCGATGTGGGGAAAATTGTTGTATTAGGTCATATATTAACAATTTGGTGGATGCCATTTTCAAACTTGTGGTTAACAGACTACTTAATGAGATGATAGGTTGATATGGATGATTGATACATGGATTCAGTGGATTCAATTAACTAGGAATATTAATGGGTGATGATGGATTAGGGGAAACTTGGATAGGTAGCAATGTAGAAGGTTGTGAGACACTTGCTTGAGGTGGTTGTCTTTTTTGGTTATTTTGTTGACCTCTAGTGACCACATGAATGGACCCTACAAACCCTTGTTATTTTTAAGTATGATTAACTTGGTTAGGGGGAGTTTAGTGTTATCTCCCTCTACATTTGGTTGCACCTCCTCATGATGAGAAAGTGGTGTTTGAAATATACCAAGGTTTTGGTTTTGTTGAGCGAGGGGATTACCAAGCTTGATTGTCCCCAAGTCAATAAGATCTTGGACTAAACACATGGAAATTGTTGATGGCATACCCATTTTGCCTATGATAAGGGTAAAATAAATATTCTTGATAATTTTTATCACATCTAGTGGGATCATCTGGTCTAATGTCAGGTAAAGAAAGTTTATTTGTCTCATACAACCTTCTAAAAAGAGAGGCATATGACTCATATAATGGGGTATATTGGTGATTTTATCAGATATACTATCATTGGGGATGGTTTTCCACAGTTGGCACTATGTTTTAAACTATTGGAGCTTGTGTTTTCGAGGGGACCGTATGATATAAAATTTATTATGGTGTTTGTTGCATAGGTTGTTGTTGAGCCATTATCATCTGGCTCATGACCACTTGATTGACTTGATTGGATTGGGTGGTTAGGGTAGCTTGTGTTGATTTTTGTTGGCCTGAATAGTAGCTTTTGTATTGGCCCTTGTTTTACAATTTTTTCTTCTTAGGATTTAATATGCCTTCTTGGATTTTGATATCCTCAATGACACTAGCCTGAGCTAAATCTTATTTAAATGATTGATAAGTTTATATTTGGAGCATCCAAGAGATAGGTTTTAAGTAACTCTTGGTGAATAGATTAATTAGCTCATCCATTGGTAGGGTGAATGGTAATTTAGTGATGATAACCCTCCAATGATTTCCAAAATCATAGATAGATTCATCATCATGCTGCCTTAAAGCATAGACATCAGACAATGAGATCTTCTTTTTAACATTTAGGATGAAACAATCAAATAATTGGTCAATCAATTGATCAAGATTATAAATACTATGGCTTGGCAATTGATTGTACCATTCTATGGCATCCCATCCCAATGTTTGAGGAAAAGTTTGAAGCATGAGAGCATTATTGTCTTGAATTCTAAAGCATGCATGAACAAAGGTGCTCACATGTTCTTTGGGATCCTTAGTTCCCTTAAATTTTTCAAACTTGTGTACTATAAATTTTGTTGGATATGGTGGAAATTGTACCGAAGAATGAATTGGTTGTTTGATCAATTAGCATAAGGTTGGTTTTTGGTTTAAAAAACCAGGAGTAAATTGCATCAATTGATCTATTTGTTTCTACATGGCCTTAATTCTAGGGTCTTCCTTAGGAATGTGAAAGCCCTAAATTACCTGATGATCTTGTGGTAGTGTGGAGAAATTTTGTGGAGTAATAAAATGATGAGGAGATTGGTATTTATGACTAGGTGAATTGGATAGAATATGGTGAATAGGGGATTGTTGATAAAAATATAGGTAATTATGGAATGATGTTGATGGATGGAGGTTATGGCTAGGTTGGCCAATGGGAATAGGATGGGTTATGGTATGGTTTGATGGGGGAACAATAATAGAAACCACAAAATATTGTGGTGCCCATGATGGACCCTGGTTGACAAGGACAGTCTGTAAAGGTTTAGGGTTCACCTATACTTGTTGTTGAGAATTTTGATGTTGTATACGTAATTTTTTTAGGTGTTCCCATGCATCACTAATATATATATCAGAGGCTAAGGGTATGGAAGTAGATGGTATGGAATTTGTGGCTTGGGTATAGGTTACACTAGTTATGGTAACTTGTGAGGTTGGAACTTGTGAAGCAGCATTAACATGTTCTTCATACAAGGGGTTGGTGTAAGTGGAGGTATATGAGGTTCTAGAAGCACATGAAGGTTTGGGAATGGATGCATGGGATGAAGGTGCAATTGATGCCTCAAAAATAGGGTTAGTATACACCTAGGTAAAGGTGGATGGGGATTGGGAATAAATAGGCTCTTGTTATAAAGCAGACTTTTGTCTAAGTAAATTGGGAATAGACTCTAAGACATAATTAGAAGACTTCATGAAAGCTTTTACTCTTGCCATATCTATATGGGTGATGTGGTTGTCAACGGTAGGGGAGGTTGACTCCTCTTGGGGCATGGCCATATGATAGGCTATGGATGGTACAAAATGTGAGGACCCTGTTGATAAATCAGCCTATGTCACATTCAGGGAATATACCACAAAAGTGGTGGGGAAGGTGGATGAAGGTTCCATTAAGTTATCTTGACTTATAGATTTATTTTTATTTCTAGTTAATACCATAAGAAAAATAAATCAAGATACAAATTAAAATACCAAATGTAACACAAAAACTAAAATTCTTAAAGAAAAAACAATCAATACTAAGTCTCAACCAATGTGGCTTACCTTGTTCATTGATTATGTCCTTTTAATGTGTATTCATTTTACGTGCTAATTTTTTGTGTTTTGATTTTCTAATATTTCTTAATAAAACAAAGGTGAAAAACTATGGCAAAGATAGGGCAATGTGATTCTTGTTGGTGATGAAATCCAACAAGTTTTCTTGGGGGTATCCTATGGTGGCTAACGGCAGATATTGGTGGATGGAGATGAATGCCACCATCACCATATCTCAAGCAATGGCTGGTGCTGAAATCCAACCACTACTTTTTTGAATTAATTGTGATGTGTGTGAATTATTTTTAAAGCTTATATTTTCTATTGTGTACAAACAATGTTAAAAACAATTAATTTTATAAATATAAATCAGAATCCAACAAGAGAATGCCAAGTTCTACAAAGCACGTGAAGTACATCGCTTGAGACCCCCTGTCTAAATAACAATCAGAGGGTTCGTCCACCCCTCTACCTAGAATCACCCAATGGAAGGGATACTTTTGGTAATCTAATGGTGTTCCAACTTAAATAAATTAAATAAAATATTTCTAACCCTAAGATGCATCACTATGTTATGTAATTTTTTAGTCCAAATGCAAACAAAATGCAGTAGTTTGTATCAAGAAAATAGAAACTCTAATCAGAATATGTGAATGAATGTAGACCTAAAAATGGAAACTAACATGAGTTCATTTCCATATTTTTTAATGATGATTCATTTTAATCTTAGGATTTAAAAAATTGAGTAGGCAATCCAAAATACATAAAACGAAGACTTAGGTTTTTGATAGGATATTTATTGGACAACCTACATATTTGCTCAAAATCACCATAAAATACACCTAAGTGTTTCCTGAAACGCACCTGGGAATTTCTTGAAATGCATCTAGGATTTTCTTGAAATGTACCTAGGAATTTTTGGACACTTTTGAACAACTCTAGGCATTTCTAAATGACCTCTTGGCACAGTTGGGCATTTTGCACTCTTTCTACAACTTCTATGAACTTTCAGAAACCCTAGATCCAACGAAATCTATGAAATTTGTACTTCTAAAAACCTACAAAATAGGACATCAAATAGCAAGTTAGAATTCAATATAAATCACAAAATGAAACCCTTATGGGATCCCACTGTGATCTCCATTTTTGAATGCAAAAATGCAACACCAAACAATGCTAAATGAAATAGACACAAAAGAATCAAAATTGTATAATAATAAATTGATCTTGTATTAATGGGGGGAGCTTAGAAACTCTGTTGTTACAATTAGGATATTTTGTAATCCTTTTGATACAATTTTATAGGGGTTAGGGTTCTCCAAAACCCTAACAATAAAATTGTGATGTCTTTAGGCGCATTCTTGAGCCCAACAACATTGAGTGGGCTTTGTGATATTTGATGCCAGACCACTATAGCTTAAAAAATTGTCCAACACTAATAGATATCCATACCTGCACACATCACAACAATAACATAGATTTAGTAATAATCATGAGGGCTCCAATGCGTGATACCATCAGACATCAATAAAACCCTAGTTATTGATAAATGAACTTGCATGTAAATCTAAAGATATGAAAAAAAATGTGTGATTTACCTTGATACTTTTTTATCATCCTTTTATGGTTGGGTTTGTTGTAGATCAATGGTAAATTCATACCCTAGCATTGCACGAAGGTAGGATATTTTTAGAAGGGCTTACGTAAAACACCTGCGGGCACCTGACAGTCATAGAAAACACTCGTGGGCACTTGGTGGCTACAAAAAATACCTGTGGGCACCTGGTATTGGTAGGGAGGCACCCATAGGTGCCTAGCATTGATAGAAAGCACTCGAAGGTACCTAGAAAATGAGGGAAGATTCTATGGTATCATATCGGGTGAGGGCACAGAATGCGGTAGCGGTGATGGCGAGCGAGAGGGAAAAGAATATGGGGGATGGAATAAGATTAGGGAACAAAAGGCTTGGTTGAAGACTTAAGGCACTTAGGAAATCTAGGGGCTTAGGGAACTCAAAAACTTAGGAAAATTAGGAACCCAGGGATTGAGCCATAAAAATGGCTCCTACTTATAGTTCAACCTAGGGCATGCTAGGGTTTCAACGACACTAATCATGTGGCTGAGATTAAAGCACATCCAAGGGTGGATATTAAGTTTAGGGTTTGGCATGGATTAAGGGAAGTGAACGGATGAGATTAAATTAAATTGGATATCTGGGATTGATTTATTTATATAAATATATATTTATTAAATATATATAATATATAAAATATTATTATTTAAATATATATAATAATATATAAATAATAGGAAAAAATTACGAGAAAGCTAGGATGGAGGACAAGTGGCTATATTTTAGTGTCTACAATCATCAACCCTCAATTTGACTATAGGCCATCTATTTTATTCTATGTTGTGCTTTCACACAATGCATCCCAAAAGGAGCATATGTAGACACCTAAAACACATCATGTTGAGGAGACTACCTATATGGACTCATTTTAGACCATATAACCCACCTTGGGCAGCCTTAGGGCTAAAATAGTGGTTTTCACCACTCAAACAGGGAACATTTTCCTTTACAACCATGGTCATCCCTCCAAGGGATGGCCCCCAAAGGCTGTATCACCAATAGATGACCCCTATTCAAGGCCATATTACCCTGGGATGCTCACACTAGAAGAAAAATAAACAAAAAGAGAGCACAATATAATTGGAAACTGAAAATACCAGTTAACTCCATGCATGAACCTGCACCACAATTTATCACGTGCACGAACACAAATTATATAAATCACATGACACAATCAGTTGCATGGATATTTTTCTAAGATATACATTCACTTTTCTTAATGTGAACTGCCTCTTCACTTTTCATGCATAGGGTTGTGCTATTATTAGATTCCTTTCAAGGAATCTATATAATAGAACTCACCCCTCAATTAAACTATAGAGTTTTCAAATATTTAAGCAACTAAGTGTTACTAGAATTTGATGATAAACCTCCAATCACTTTTTGTTGGACATTTTGAGTCCCTAATTCAAAGTTGTCATTAATGTCATCAGATGAAGTCATCATTAATGTCAAGTACTTTGTTAAGAAATAAAGTTTTCAAGGTTGTTATTTGATATCTAGGAAGAAGGTCAAAATTCAAGAGAATCAGTGTAGAAGTTAAAAAAAAAGGGCTTCATAAATCTTAGTAGTATATAAAAGCATAAGTCAAAAGGGTCTTCAAAAAAACCCAAGGAGATTTTTGAAAAGTTAAAAAGGAGATATAATATTTATTTCATAAATTATTTAAATTCAATGTGAATTTAAATTTTATGAATAAATGTTACTTATACCAAGTTATGCAATGAGAAGGAATTAATAAACCCAAAGGTTTATACCAAGTTATGCAAAGGTTTATAAAAGAATTAATTTATAATATTTAAATTCAAAAGAATTTAAATAAATTATAAATTAATCTAAGTGCCCATGGTCTAAAGTTGGAGTAATTCGAAGCACCGACGTCACATGGGTTAAAAGCAAATCGAAGCACCGATGTTCTAAAAACAAAGGTGGAAAATCATTATATAAACCTATGCCCAAGGGGCATTAATATTATCCTTGCTCGATAAAAGAAATTGCATACAAATTGATTAAGAGAAGAGCTCGTGAAAAGGGACTACGAATTTCGTGTTTGATTTTCCAACGAAAAGAAATAAAGTGGAAGGCATCGAATGGTCGAGAGCCATCTAGGCAGCTTGACCTAGTGGCAAGAGGGTTGTATCTTAAGTGCTTGTGCACAAGGAGCCTAGCATTCAAGGTGTGCTTGCCAGTTTGTTGAAGGCACCAAAAGTGAGGTGCACGTTTTGCATAACGAAAGGTGGAGATACATTTTTGAAGCATGTGGTGCTTCCTTTATCTCAAACGAGTGCATAGCTCATGCGGTGGTTGGATCCATGGCTAAGACGTTGGTCGTGGGTTGTGTTGAGAGTTAAAATCTCTCCAAGGGTAAGGTAATTAAATTTTTAATTATTTTTAATGTTGCCTAAAGTGGGGAGTTAAAAGGTTTGCTAGTTGGAAATAATTAAAAGGGATTGCTAGTGGAAAGTTGTGTTAGTTGGAAATTGGTTTTTGGATTTATAAGGAGTTTGATTTTATTTTTAATAAAGTCTTAATTATTTGCATATTGAGGAGTAATACTTTAAGAGTGTTGATTTTATTTTTAAAAAATGACTTTTGCCAAAGATATTATTATGAGGGTAATGGTTAAGGTGTTGAATATTATTTTAAAGTTGGAGTGATAAGGTGTATTTTGTTTGATATCATTTTGTATTGTGTTTCCTTGAGAAAAACTATTATCTTCTAACCCTTATTGAGATTGGCAAAGAAGTAATTGTGAGTGTGGCAGATTAGTGTGGTCTACTCCTTGTCAAGCAAAAAGGTATGGGAAAATTCTTCCTTGGTTGAGTTGATTGAATGGCTTTCTAGAAAATAAAGTTTGGAGTGAAAAGGATTTGATTAGGGTTTCCTTTTCAAAAGTGTTTGAGTTAATGCTTAAAAGTTTTCTGGAATTAAGTGTTGTGATTAAAACCTTTTTTTATAAGCATTGTTTTTGAAGCCATTGGTTGTGTGAAGAACTTGAGTTAGGGTTTTGAAAAGAACATGAGTATCATTGTTATGTGAAGATTGATTTATAAGAATTGTTGTTGAAGTGAGTTGTTGTGCAAAGAACTTGAACTAGGGTTTGAAAAGAGCATGAGTATCATTGTTATGTGAAGATTATTTTATAAGCATTGTTGTTGAAGCCATTGGATTATGTGAAGAACTTGAACTAGGGTTTGAAAAGAACATGAGTATCATTGTTATGTGAGATTTATTTTTGAGCATTGTTGGAAACATTTTGAGTTGGCATTTACATGCTTGGACTAGGGTTTGTAAGAAAGGATTGTTTCTTGAGTAATTGATTGAGTAGATTTGATTGAGCCTAGTCAAGTGGATGTATGAAGTTATTGTTCAAGTTCCATAAAATAAACTATTCTATATTCTGATTTGAGTTAAGAAAGTGATTGAGCATTGAGTGTAGAACATATTGAGTCTCTAAAAATTCTCTTTATGTTTCTATGATATTTGGACAAGTTCTGAGTGAGCTTGTTGAGCAGATTTGAATAAGTTTTTTGTGGACTTATTGAGCATATTGGACAAGTTCTGAGTGAGCTTGTTGAGCATATTTGAGCAGGTTCTGAGTGGACCTATTGAGCAGATTTTAATAAGTTCTATGTGGACTTATTGAGCATATTGGACAAGTTCTGAGTGAGCTTGTTGAGTATATTTGAGTAGGTTCTGAGTGGACCTATTGAGCATATTGGACAAGTTCTGTGTGGACTTGTTGAGCAGATTTAAGAAAGTTCTGTGTGGACTTGTTGAGCATATTTGAGAAAGTTCTATGGACTTGTTGAGCAAATTTGAGCAAGTTCTATGTGGACTTGTTGAGCAGATTTGTGCAAGTTATGTGTGGACTTTTTAAACAGATTTTTGCTAGACCTAAGAACTATGTTTAGTAAAAATTAGATACAGAGCTTTGGATGTGACAGAGTAGAGAGGATAGTAGTCTCCAGTGGATAGAGATCCATCAACCAAGAAAGTGAGGATAGGAAATCTGAATGGGGATAAGAGTCTTCAGTGGATATAGATCCACAAGCCAGTGCAGTGGAGGCAGTAGTCTTCTAAAGGATCACCAACCATATTAGAGGAGGAGTTCTCCTGTGGATAGAGATCCATGAACTTGATTTAGGAAATTGGTGTCTCCTTTGGACAAAGGTCCATAAATATTGTAATTGGGAAGGATTCCCAAGATATTTATTGAAAAAAATTTAGTGAAATATTTTCTTCGTGGAGTAGCCCACATTGGGTGAACCACATAAATTATGGTGTTTATATTGTGTGTGGTGATTTGTGCATTACTTTGATTAATGCTATTGATATTTCTATCTACACATTGCTTAATATTGATTTGGAAAGAAAAGTAAAAAGTGGTATTATACTGTTCATCCCCTCTCTCAATATAAGCTTGTGTTCTTCACTTTGCATTTTTCTCGTTGTAGAAATCATGGTGTTGGTTCGTTCCAAAGGTTGAAGACTACATCCATATTTTTGTGCAATCACACACTCCAAATTTGGATACTGATCTAGACCCACCAAGTTGTTCCTCATGAACACACCAATATGTCAACAAAACCCCAGATCAAACCCTGAGTTGCCCTCGCATTGACCTCAAAAAAAGTACTTACAAGTTAACAATCGTCTCACCTAGATATGGTCCATAGGTATGATCATCCACCAAAAGATGGCATCTAGGGCATAGATCTATTTTCTTGTTTTCTTTTAGTATAATTTTAGTATAGTGTTGACTCCTAAAAGACTAACCTTCTTTTTGGATCCAAATCCACATTTTCCTTGGGCCGCATAAGGTGGTGTGCCCCTAAATTTGTCCTGTATGCTCCACTCCAATGGAGCACTCTCAAAACCACCCAGGCACGCAAGTCGTGCGCCCCAAGCCAAGTCAGTGCTCTCCACTCCAATGAAGCATAGAGCCCCCTGAGCGGACACACAAGGCTGTACACCTGCCTCTATCTAGTGAACCCTGTTGAAGGAGGTGGTGCACAACATCCCTTAGGGGCGCACAATGTTGTGCACCTTGCCAACAGTCTATGCACTCCATAGGGAGGTGGAGTGCATAAGAGTCTGTTGAGTGGTATTTTCACCCAATTGTGAAAGTACACTCTCCTTTAGGATTTGGGTTCCAAATCCCCTCTTGCAAAGAAATTAAATAAACAACTTCTCCAAGGTCTCCGTTGTATTAGCATTTGCATATGTGTATTAGTAATCTCAAATAAAGATATTCAATTTAAATGCTTGGAACACCTTAGTGATTGCAAGTAAGCTGTAAACAAGGGGCAATGTTGGTTTATTTCACCATGAAACTTTAGTGATTGTTCATTGTTTTTTTGGATTTTGAAAATTTTTAAATGTTTATTTTAATGCCTGAAAATTTAAAATAAGTTAAAATTTCTGGAAAAATAAAATGCAGAAAAATGAAAATGAAATGCAAAAAACTGAAAATAAAATGCATTCAGTATGATGCTATCCTATTTCGACAAAACCGAAGATGTGAGGTCTCCATGCATGCAACCTAACCTATTGGACTTGCAAAACAAGCACAATCCCCATAGACTAAGTGTTGGTTCCTAGGGTTTAAAATAAATTTCAGGTTCAAGCATTCACATGAAGCAACCAAGCAAACTTGCATTAACTCCATCTACAAACTCGAAATCTGAAAAAGAGAAAAGAAATAGACATTAAATCCATAGCATGCAAAGAGAATCTCCTTCTTTCTTGCCCTCAAGATGCAAATTTCTGAAAACTTCTGCATTAAAAATGTGTCATTTTACAATAGCAGAATTTTTGGTTTTCCCAAACCAGTCCATGGAAGAAAAATGACTCAAACAGGTCCAGAATGGCCCTCTTGCCTTCAAATCTGCAACTCTACTCACAGCAATTTCCAACCCTTCAAAACATCCTTGCCTGGCGTATTTAAAACTTTTCAGGAAGCTTTTCGTTTCATTTTCCAATGGCTGTTCGTTTCACCTTCCCTTGTGCATGCATGCGTTTTGGTTTCCAAAAAACTTTTCGTTTCTATTTTGTGGCCCTTCGTTTCATTTTCTCCACATGGGCTTGCATCCATTTCCTTCCGTGTGTAACGACCATCTTAAATGATTTCAAATCATTAAATATTCCTTATGTAACGTTTTGTCTTATTCATTGGATTTTGTCCTTATGTCCACGTCACTATGCAGGTCTGTTACCTTGGCAAAAATCGGACATGTCACGAAATCGTGACACTTCTTGTTTCTCTGCTTGCCTGCCCCTTTTGAATCATGAAAATGCAACATGTCGCGATATCGCGACACTTTTCTCTCTTTGGCCGCGAAAATGCAACATGTCGCGATATCGCGACACTTTTCCTCTTTTGGCCGCGAAGATGCAACATGTCGCGATATCGCGACACTTTTCTCTTTTGTCAACATGTTGATATTGACACTTTTCTCTTTTGGCGTGAGATGCAACATGTCAGGATATCGTGACACTTTTTCTTTGATACATTTCCTTTTCTCTTTTGGCGCGACGATGCAACATGTCGCGATATCGTGACACTTTTCTTTTTATGTGGTATACCTTTTTTTTTCGATGATGCAACATGTCGCGATATCGTGACACTTTTCTCTTTTGGCGTGACGAATGCAACATGTCACGATATCAGACACTTTTTCTCTTTTGGTCGTGATGATGCAACATGTCTCGATATCGCGACACTTTTCTCTTTGGTCACGACGGTGCAACATGTCGCGATATGTGACACTTTTTCTTTGCGTGAGATGCAACATGTCGTGATATCGCGACACTTTTTCTCTTTTGGTCGTGACGATGCAACATGTCGCGATATCGCGACACTTTTTCTCTTTTGGCCGCGATGATGCAACATGTCACGATATCGCGACACTTTTTCTTCCTTGCTCTCTCCCTTTGCTTTGGACCATGAAAATGCAACATGTCGCGATATCGCGACACTTTTTCTCCTTGTGGTGTTTTGCTTTTTCTTTGATCTTTAGCATATGGGCCACTTCGGTCTTCTTGGAAAACATGCAAAAAAAGGTGGGTCCCCAATTTTGGGGTACGTTGTGGAGCAGCCACAACAAATGGTGACTCTGTTGGGAAATGCTCCTGAGCATTTCGGTGAGAACTCAACCTGAAAACACAGACTCAAATACAAGCGTCAACAAATATCCCAAGAATGAAACTAGATGAGAAATACATGAAGCATTAGAATTATTAAGCATCAGCTCGGTGTGTGCAATGTGCTTCATTCCCTATCATTTGAAACTCGTTCAACTTTCCATTGTCAGTTTCACTTATGATTCGTATGCAAGGCTATGAATGATTTGTGGAGGATTTGACGTATGACAACTATGTTAGAGATATAACAACCTGCTTTGCAAAGGCTCAGACTTTCTAGTATCATGAACAAACATATTAAAACTGTCAAACCCTCTTAGGACCAAATATATGTATACTTGAATTAATTTACTAGATCCCAAAGTTGGTTATGTGCCCCTACCATCTTGAACCCATGTGCAAGTGTAAGTGAAATCAGAGCTTTGGGGAATAGGATTCCCAACCTAAGCGAGATGGGAATTTAACCCTATCCTTACTACTCTGATCTGGAGTTCATTACCTCATCTTGAACAAAATGATTTAACCTGTTATGGATGAAACTATCGAGGCTAGCCTTGTCCGTTTGAGCGATCGGTGGTCTTGCTTTTAGACAATACATGTTGCCACGCATGAGCATACTCCATCGCCAACCAGGCGTCTATAGCCCCGATGGAGATTAACCCCATAATCCATGATTTGGCTCTACTTTTGATTTCTTGGACCTTGGGGATGACTACCCATCCTTGCAAGGGACATGTAGTACGATCCTTCCAATCCAATATTAATAAAGAAATGAAAAATAGAATGAAAAATATTTTCTTTGGAATTTCAAGTTCTTGAGTGGGCAAAATAGAAGCTTTGGGGAATCGGATTCTCAACCTAAGCGAGATGAGAATTAGACCCTATCCTTACTACTCCATGAAGGTCAAATCGGAGCTTTGGGGAGTTGGATCCTCAACCTAAGTTCGATGGGGATTTAACCCTATCCTTACTACTCTGATTTTAGGCTTTAAGCACTATGGGAGTGGTAAAAACCACTGTTTTAAGGATTATGTTGCATAATAGGACAGACACGAAATACTCCTTTCGCCTCACCTTTTCTTCCAAGTATGGTTTTGACCATTTTGCTCAAGATCCTCTTTAATATGTGTAGAACGTGCTTGGTTCAAGATAGTTCGGGCATCAGTTCCCAACCTTAGGATCCTTTTAATATATGTTATGTAATAACCCTAAGAGGATTCGACACCTTTTCAATGATTGTATATGAAATGAAGATGCAACTGAGATGAAATGTATATGCAATGTGGAATGTAACATGAGATATGAATGCATTGCTCCTTTTGAAATGCGGATGGAGTATACCACCTACTTTGCCATAATTTATAAAACTGACAACTTCATGCATCACAAGTTCCAAACGATATTCTTTAATGTGTTTGCGAAATTCGTGGAGCTTTCCGCAATACAATTCCGATGTTTCATATTCTCCTAGTCTTAGTCAACATTCATAAGGACCTAAGTTGACATCTTGCTCTTTTTTTTTTTTTTAAGACAAACCAAAAGTGTCCAAAGGACCAACACACAAAACTTAAAACCAAAGTGAGATCCAATCCAAAACCAAAACACGAAAACCAAAAGTATATACAAATGTACAATATAATGCAAGATGGTGCAAAAGTTTGGATTATCATTTTCCCGGATCCCAAACCTGATTGGAATTCTTTAAAAGACGTATGACGTGATACGCATACCAAGTTTTGTAGGAATCCAACAAAAACAAGATCAAACCAAACAAAGAAACAAACTTCCACTTGCCCCTCTCACCATACCAATTTGATTTAGTTTCATTAATAATCCTATGGTGGAGTTTCAAGTTTTCAAATTGATTAGACAATGATTGATATTCAATTCCTTTATGTCTATTCTTTAAGATGTCCATTCCGCACTTTGATTCATGGTGTAGAAATAAGCTTTCATTTTCATTCAATAAAGCCATAACATTAATAATATTTGAATCAAACCATTCATTAGGCAAATCTTCATTCGAATTTTGCATGGTGAAACCAAAAAGGTGAGATTTTACCTTTGGCATGTTTTCATTTGACCTTACTTGAAGAGGATTTGAAAATTCCTCTTTTCTCTCATGACATTCATCATCATGTAGCACTTGTTCTTTCTCCATGACTCGTTTATCAAAGGCACCAAACTTAGGTACCCAATTGAAAATATGTCCATCCCTTTCAAACCATAAGTCTTGTCTATCTAGGGGTGGGTTAACTAACACATTTCCGTGATCAATCACTTGGGTTGTTTTGGGTAACGTGAGATTTTCAATTGGATCATCAATGATATCAAACCCAAATGATTTAGGTTTTGTAATTTTCTCATTTTGAAATGGCATAATCATTGTAGCACAAGTAAGTGGATCAAGATTTTCAATTTCTTTTCCTCCAAAGGAATCTAAAGCAAATGACTCTCTTTCTTGATTCATGGTTGTAGAATCCTTATCATGTTCCAAAATTTGATGAGATTCGAATTCCTCTTCCAAAACTTTCTCAAATTGTACAAGATTTATAGTATCCTCATGTGAGGAAGCAATTGAGTTATCCTGCATATTAATTGACACAACAAGTTTATTAGAAGATTTAGATTGATAATATTCTTCCCATTTCTTCCATGAATCATAGTAATCATCCTCCAAGTTCAAGTTGTGACGCTCAAGTACTTCTTCTTCATCTTCTGATTCATCAACATGTTTCTCACCCCATTCATCTTCACCTTCCTCATTCTCACTCTCTTGACGATATAGAGTTTCCACCACCAAAATGTTGTCCTCTCCTTGTTGATGTTGGGGTGGACCCTTATTTGGCACAAGTTCCAAATCATCCACTTGAGCTTGGAGACAATGGGTATACCTAGCAATTTTGGGACAATTCCTTTCATTATGCTCCTTTGTATTATGCAATCTACACCCCTTTTCCCATGCAAAATCAGAAATATTAAGAATGGAACTAGAGTGACTTGGTCCTATAGAAGTATCTATCTGATTAGCAATAGGGGAAGGCACACCCCCATTGTTTGGCTTCGTATTCCACTGTCTCCCTCTATTGTTGAAATTTTGATTTGGGTGAGGGGCATGGGATTCATACTTCTATTTTTGAACCAAATCATTACTCAATTTGTGAACTATCTTTTTGAGTTCTTCAACCTCTGAATAAATCTCTTTTGGTTGAGCTATGTTATTGCTAGTTCCAGTAGGATTTGCGTAATTGGTGAGATCTTGACTTAACATTTGAGTTGGATTTTGAGCCACTTGATTTGCGTAGGGATTCACACTTTGAATCAGAATTGGATTGGGTGCGTAAGCGGGTGTTGATGAATATGGTTGTTGATAAGGCAAAGCATTTATGCCTGATATTTGTGGTGCCATGATCTGATTCATCATAGGAGCTTGACCATATGGACCATATTGTCCTACCATAGGCATCTGGGAAAACCCATAACCCTGTGGTGTCATTTGTTGTTCAATGGTCATAGCTTCATTGTAGGCTAGAGCAAGCATGGTAACTTGAGGATTTCGCCTTGCAAACATTGTCGTCATAGGATCCAATGCCCCAAAATATATTTGCAAAGCTATTGTGGGATCAATGGCAAAATGCCGAATTGCTCTATTATAGCACTTCTGAAATCTCTGATTAAAAGTTCGGATTGGCTCACCCTGGCCTCTTTTGCATGTAATGAACTGATTATAGATGATTGTGGGATCTAATGGTGACCTGAATTGGTTGACAAAAGCATCCTCCATTTGCGTCCATGACGTAATGGAACCAGTAGGTAAGCAAATATACCATTCGTAAGCCACTTGGTCTAGGCTCATGGGGAAGAGTCTACAAGCCACATCTTCATGTTGAACTTGCAATCTTATCAAAACATCCCTATAGGCCTGAATATGTTCTTCTGCGGTCCTTGGGCCATCCGGTTTGTATTTGGGCAAAAATCTCTCTATATTCTTAGGGATCTCGTGAATATCCCCTACAATATTCAAAGGAATGTTATGGGCTCCGTACCAAGGAGGTGGTGGAGGTTGGGCCATTTGATTCAAAATCGATGATGATAACCCTACAAGAACCATGGAAATGGTATTGATAATTGGTACACTAGTGGCAAATGACACCACCGGTGCAAGTCCGCTAGATGCGCCTAAAACAGAAGGATCTTCTGTAACAAGAATATCTGGTGGGACCACAATTTGCTCGGTTTTATTCCTTGGATTCCTATGAGTGAGTGAGAGGCTTTGGAATATGGTTTCCTCGGTTGTTTTGGACCTAGTTGCGATGCGATGCGGTGGGTCCAACTTGTAAATGAAACTACCCTACAAAACTTGACAAAACTCTCAATACCTCAAAGAAAACCTGCGACACAGAGAAAATCCTGTAATTAATGAAATTCAAAGAATAACTTCAAAATCAATTTGTTAGTCATGAATGAAAGAAGGAACCATGACAAAGCGGTATTCTAAAAATGTAAGTTTCTGATTCACCAGATCGCACATGCGCAAGTGAAGAGCATACTCCTAGTGTTGTAGGCTTTCCGATTCACAAGATCGCATTACACGCAAGTGAAGAGCATAATACCGACAACAAATACATTTTAGACAAAAAATAATTCCTTACAAATAAGCATGAAATTGACTAGCAAATATCAAACATGTAACGTATTAATAATCATGTCAGCATCAACCAAGAGATGTATCCATTAAAATCAAATGAAAGTAATTGCATGGAGACAACCTCGTTAGTCAAGACCAAAATTTTTCAAAATCAAATCAAAACACATTATTCTTGTATGAACAATCAAAAGCGTTAGAACAATGCATAGCGATTCATGTCCTCCTTTTAACACTACAAGGTTGTGTTGTTAAAAGAGAGCTAAAGATAATAATCAATAGGGCATGAAATATTCAAAATTTAAATCCCTATAGCATTTAAATCACTCTGAAATAAAACAATTCAGGCCCTCCTTCTAGCGCCAATCTGTTGAGTGGTATTTTCACCCAATTGTGAAAGTACACTCTCCTTTAGGATTTGGGTTCCAAATCCCCTCTTGCAAAGAAATTAAATAAACAACTTCTCCAAGGTCTCCGTTGTATTAGCATTTGCATATGTGTATTAGTAATCTCAAATAAAGATATTCAATTTAAATGCTTGGAACACCTTAGTGATTGCAAGTAACTGTAAACAAGGGGCAATGTTGGTTTATTTCACCATGAAACTTTAGTGATTGTTCATTGTTTTTTGGATTTTGAAAATTTTTAAATGTTTATTTTAATGCCTGAAAATTTAAAATAAGTTAAAATTTTTGGAAAAATAAAATGCAAAAAAATGAAAATGAAATGCAGAAAACTGAAAATAAAATGCATTCAGTATGATGCTATCCTATTTCGACAAAACCGAAGATGTGAGGTCTCCATGCATGCAACCTAACCTATTGGACTTGCAAAACAAGCACAATCCCCATAGACTAAGTGTTGGTTCCTAGGGTTTAAAATAAATTTCAGGTTCAAGCATTCACATGAAGCAACCAAGCAAACTTGCATTAACTCCATCTACAAACTCAAAATCTGAAAAAGAGAAAAGAAATAGACATTAAATCCATAGCATGCAAAGAGAATCTCCTTCTTTCTTGCCCTCAAGATGCAAATTTCTGAAAACTTCTGCATTAAAAATGTGTCATTTTACAATAGCAGAATTTTTGGTTTTCCCAAACCAGTCCATGGAAGAAAAATGACTCAAACAGGTCCAGAATGGCCCTCTTGCCTTCAAATCTGCAACTCTACTCGCAGCAATTTCCAACCCTTCAAAACATCCTTGCCTGGCGTATTTAAAACTTTTCAGGAAGCTTTTCGTTTCATTTTCCAATGGTTGTTCGTTTCACCTTCCCTTGTGCATGCATGCGTTTTGGTTTCCAAAAAAACTTTTCATTTCTATTTTGTGGCCCTTCATTTCATTTTCTCCACATGGGCTTGCATCCATTTCCTTCCATGTGTAACGACCATCTTAAATGATTTCAAATCATTAAATATTCCTTATGTAACATTTTGTCTTATTCATTGGATTTTGTCCTTATGTCCACGTCACTATGCAGGTCTGTTACCTTGGCGAAAATCGGACATGTCATGAAATCGTGACACTTCTTGTTTCTCTGCTTGCTTGCCCCTTTTGAATCACGAAAATGCAACATGTCGCGATATCGCGACACTTTTTCTCTTTTGGCCGTGAAAATGCAACATGTCGCGATATCGTGACACTTTTTCTCTTTTGGCCGTGAAAATGCAACATGTCGCGATATCGCGACACTTTTTCTCTTTTGGCCGTGACGATGCAACATGTCGCGATATCGCGACACTTTTTCTCTTTTGGCCGCGATGATGCAACATGTCATGATATCGTGACACTTTTTCTCTTTTGGTCGTGACGATGCAACATGTCGCGATATCGCGACACTTTTTCTCTTTTGGCCGCGATGATGCAACATGTCGCGATATCGCGACACTTTTTCTCTTTTGGCCACGATGATGCAACATGTCGCGATATCGTGACACTTTTTCTCTTTTGGCCATGATGATGCAACATGTCGCGATATCGCGACACTTTTTCTCTTTTGGCCGTGACGATGCAACATGTCGCGATATCGCGACACTTTTTCTCTTTTGGCCATGATGATGCAACATGTCGCGATATCGTGACACTTTTTCTCTTTTGGCCATGAAGATGCAACATGTCACGATATCGCGACACTTTTTCCTCTTTTGGCCGCGACGATGCAACATGTCGCGATATCGCGACACTTTTTCTCTTTTGGCCGTGACGATGCAACATGTCGCGATATCGCGACACTTTTTCTCTTTTGGCCGTGACGATGCAACATGTCACGATATCGCGACACTTTTTCTCTTTTGGCCGCGACGATGCAACATGTCACGATATCGCGACACTTTTTCCTCCTTGCTCTCTCCCTTTGCTTTGGACCGCGAAAATGCAACATGTCGCGATATCGCGACACTTTTTTCTCCTTGTGGTGTTTTGCTTTTTCTTTGATCTTTAGCATATGGGCCACTTCGGTCTTCTTGGAAAACATGCAAAAAAAGGTGGGTCCCCAATTTTGGGGTACGTTGTGGAGCAGCCACAACAAGTCCTTTGGAGCACACTTGGTCGTGCACCCTGTGTGCTCTAGTGAAGCGCAGTGCACTCAAGCCTATGAAGGGTGCACAACTTGTGCACCTTGAAGTCCGATGTGTGCCCTGCCATGGAGCACACTCAACCCATCTGAGCGCACAAGGTTGTGTGCTCCCCCCCAGCCAAATATGCTACCCTCTCAAGTGGAGCACATAACCTCATTTGGGGTGCACAAGGTTGTGCACTCCCCCCAGCCAAATGCGCTCTACTCTCAAGTGGAGTTCATAACCTCAACCGGGGTGCACAAGGTTGTGCACCCCATCCCAAGTTGATGTGCCCCTCCCTTCGGGGCATGCAAGTATCCAAGAAGAGCACACAAGGTTGTGTGCCTACCTCTAGGTTTTGTGCTCTACTCTAGTGGAGTGCGTAGAGTATATAAGGGTGCACAACTCATGCACCCTGATTAAATCAAGTGTGCTCTACTCCCTCGGAGTGCATGAAGGTCAAGCAGGTGCACATTCCTATGTACCCACCTTAAAATCCATGCACCCCACTCCCCAAAGAGGGTGCACGTGCTAAATTTAATGCCAATGCATTTCAAGTGAGCACATACCTAACTATGTCCCACCTCTGCCAATCCTTAGCCACCCCATGTCCTAACCATTGTCCACGGTCGTGATTCGCCTATCAATGTGATAAGGTAACATTTGATGCGGTATGCTCGACCAATAATAAATCTTCCAAAAGGCAAAAATCACATGTGCCAACCCCTACAATTAATGCACATGTTTTAAAAGGGAAGTTGGTGGTCCCATTTTTGCACCACCAACACATGCAGAATTACTCGTCGATAAGGTCAAATGTAGAGTAAACTATGGAGATCACAGAGGAGAAATTATTTTTGGGGGGTAAAATTTGCATGATAGTTTTGGTAATATGGTATATACCAGCTCTTCAACCCCTGAGACATCGATCATTCAACAAAGAATTGGCAAAATTACTAGGGCACAGCCCATTGATAAGAGACCAAGGAGGGCATATAACCCCAAGGCCTTCAAAAATTTACCTGATAATGATAGAGAAATTATAGAAGAGTAGCAAAGGGAGGTAGAAGAAGTCACTATCTATGCATTCGACCCCACAGAGGAGGATAACCAGCTCCACCCGATGCTCCTGAGGTATCTCTATGCACAGGCATACAGAGACAGTAATAGACTGGCCCTTGTGTGCAATAAGTGGAATACAAACTTGGGTCAGTTAACCTGTCCTAAAGTGTACCATTCTTTTGATATGCTGGCATGGCTCGCTATCTCCTATGACTTCAGAGTGTGTACCATCCATAATTTGAATGGCTAGGCAGTGGCTCGAATGTCGACCGACAAAATTCAACAAGTTTTTGGTTTGGCCACCACTTCCAGGGTGGTAGATTTTAAAATGTTGGCCCTTCAAGACAATTATATGATGAACACAACGTTCCCTTAGATCCTATTGAATATAGGAAAGATGAAGCCCATAGATTTTCCCATCAAAAAATTCATGCTTTGTCCCTGGGCACAAGATTACGTCGATATGATCAATCTAGCGCTAGGAGTAAAATACTTGGAGCTAATCACTAAGGAAGTGATGTTTTTAATCCTCTAGTGCAACAAAATAGACAAGAACCCTCTTTACCGGTGGGAGGATATCATCAGTGATAAGATAGATGAAGAACTGCGACTGCTGTAGGAGGTCATATTGGCCAATAAGAGGGAAATGCCTCCCTTCTCATACTATTCATTTTTTATTCACTTATTTGTGGCATAATTGGATAAAACCTTGGTGGCCCAGATGTGGGGAGTAAATGCACCTACCATACAAGATCGATTGTTATGCATCTAGGAGGGGTGCTCCAGCTATACAACCTTCTTCGAGAAGGTCCTTCCCATAGTGCACTTTCGATTGTGCGGGAGTTTCCCAAATAGAATCGGGGTAGGGGTAAGAGAGTTTCTACATAAGGAGAAAGTGGGGGATTACTTCTATGTAGAAGAATTCTCCTATATTAGGATTTATGGATCAAAACTACCCCTAAAGGCATTGTATTTCCACTGCCCAAATTCCATTGCCATACTAGAGATCACTCGATATGTGGTCGAAGAGGTAAAAATTAGGCATCTGAGGAAGAAAGGACCAATGAGGTGGTTGCCCATTCCCTGCACAATGGGGCACTACACCTATCTTGGTCATTTTACCATGCTGTAAACTATCTAGAATATGGACACCTACTATTTCCCAGAGGTTACTTGGAGGGCCTACGACCCAGATGGCCACCACAAGAAAGAAGTAACTAGAAAGCTAGCCCTTCTGGCAGTCACACATAGTGGTGATGATTTAGAAGATGCCATGCAGTAGAATTTTAGAAATAATTGGACTTTGGACTTGGTATGGAGGATACCCAAATACAAGTGACCTTATAGTGGATTGGAGGTTGTCGAAGATTATAGTGCCCAGCTAAAATTACATCAGAGTCTACTAGTGGATAAGATGGCCCTGCTGGTCCCAGTAGACCCTCCTAAAGAATTTGAAGAACCCACTCTTCAAATAGCTCAGCATGACTCTAACCTTTTTGAGATCATGATGAAGATAGTTGATGAATAGGTCAAACTGCCATCCTCTTCCAGTTCCCTCGTCACCTCCTCAAAGGGAAAAGAGTTAGCCATTAGCCCCTCTCAGCAAACCACCACATCATCGGTACTAACTTTGATAAGCCCACATGAGCAAGGTCAATTTGCAGAAGGTCAACGCTCGTTATATTCCACCACCCTAATAGTAAATCAATAAGAGCATCAAATAAAACCTAGGGTGATGAAAAATATAGCGCAAGCTGGGGGGCTATCTAATATTCTAAGAGGTTACAAATTATGAAGCCTCACATAGTCCCCCACTTGCAAAAATACTAGGACCAAATCCTCGGATCAAGGAGTGGAGAAATTTACAATGACAAGGGCCACTGACACTTGCCAGTTCATCGCTGATGAAGAGGGCCAGATCTAAGACATGGAATAACAAAGGTCCCCCATCAAGGGGATAGTCATACATGGGGGTACATCTAGAAAATAAACCACTAACACACCCATAACCTCCTTTGAGATCCCACTGCCAGCTAGCATGAGAGAGGCTACTATAGATACTAGCAAAGGCGTCATCCGAGCATCTGTTGCACCCATCCAAATGATGAAATCACAAATGGCTACTCAAGCACAAGTGGTAGAACCAGTAGAAAATGAAATTGAAGAATGGAAAGCCAAGGCTACCGAGGTTCAGCTACTATAACTCAAGGTCAAGCAGCTTCAGACAAAATTTGATAAGCTGAAGATGCCTGCTCCTTCCACTACACAGACTAGCATCCAAATCGGGTCGACAGATGAGCTCAAACAAGAAATGAAGGAGAAGATCTAGCCCAAAATGGTGGATTTGGAGTCCATCCTAATAGATATATATGCTATAAGATGAGCAGTAGGTCTCATCTAGGATAACTTATAGCATGGGAGGCAAAGGATAGATGCAATCATGTTGATCTATAAGAGGTTTCAGGAGGACTACGTGCCCATTTTTGGGCTAACAACCATTCTACAGATGACTCCCTAAGCTTCTTTGTAGAAGAATATATCAAGGTCTCCCTATTTCTACAAAATGAGCAAAATTGGTGCCAGTGGGGCCAAGAGGTGGTAGAATCCAAGTATGAGGCCAATGATGAGCTAGCCGACTATAGTATTTCCATTAAGAACTTTGGATGAGCTCCGGTTATCAAATATTTTGTTTTCCAAAAAATCCAAGATTTTGATTTAGAGTTTGGCGATAGGTTTTCTAAGAGTTTCATGGCTTTAGTGGATATGGTAGACCGCTTGTGCGAATTTACCAATAATAATGTGCAATGGGCTAAGGATCAGATAGTTGAGGCCATGCAAGATTTGAACCTACTCTTCTTCTCGACATTTTCATGATGAGGCTTGGGTATTCATTGACCAAGCTATTCAAAATCACATGGCAGGAGTGGGTCCCACCGCTACCACAACACACACACCAAGAGAGCCACATCTGCCAGCACAAGGTAGTACTAGCGAAGGTGCACAACCTCCATCTATATGAAGGGAACGTAGGATACATGGCCTTTTTTGAATGCATCCCAGGTATGGATACATCATGATTATTCTAGCAGGGTGGGCAGTTACAACAATCAAGCAACTCATGCTATAAGAAGAAGAAGACTATTGCAACATTTTTTTTATCGAACCTCTAAGAGAGAAAATCCAGGTATTAAACTTGTCCATTGTCTAGTCATATTTTCCCTTGTGTATCTCTTGTCTGTGTGTCTTATCACCCTTTCTCTTGTCATTCACCAGGGACTGTTGAGGTGTGTTGTTTGTTGTTATTATTTCCTATGGAATGCACTAGAGTTGAGGACTCTTACGTCACTGCAATCAGTACGTAGAGGAGATACCCCTTGTTCTGAATATTCAAACTAGGGGTTTACTATAATCAAATGGCATATGAGGATCAAGCACTCTGTTGATATGTTCTATGCACATCTTTTATTAATGGAAATATCAACTCTTCCCTTGGCATATTTTTGTGTGAATGTTCTGTGTTAGCTTGTTTATGTATTACTACAATCAGAATCCATAAATAACACCTTCTCTCGCTAGTTAACTATTTTATTTACATTACATCATTTGAATGGAGTAAAACAAACTAGTTCCTCTTTATGTTATATTTTCTAAGGTCATTTATCAAACTACTACAACTCTGTAATGGATAAGGAATAGGTCTGGGTTTTATAGTTTTTAATATTGATAGGTTTGGTCACTAAATATATCAAAAACAACTAAAAAATATTTTTTTTGGCATAGTGGGCATGTGCGTAACAAAGCATTAGTAAAAGGACCCATTGCTTGGGGTTTCCTTACCCAACCTGGTCAATTTAGAGTTGTCTAAGGTAGTCTATTCCTAGGTTAATGAGGTGGATCAACCAAAATCCATAGTGTTGGTTGTGACCTTCAGAGTTTTCCATGACATGACAAATCTACTAAGGGTAAGCGGAAAAACCCCACAACACATAGTTTGCTTCTTACCTTTTATAGTAGTTTCATTTTTATTTATGTATCTAATTCACTTTTTATTTTAATTTTATCATCATCATATCGAGCCCTATCTTGAAGGGCTCTACACATACTATTAAAATATTTGCTTTCCTTGTGTTTAGGTTATAGATATCAATGAGGAAAGATGAGCGCAAGACTTTCACATTGCTATTTGTTGTAGCAGTCATGAAAAACTTATCCTGAATCATTTTGTGAGTGTGAGGAAGATCCTATGAAGTGCACCTATGTTCTATTCATGATTGTAATTCATTGTATCAAAATGGGTAGCAAATCCCTTGGAGGGATATCATTGTAATCATTTTTGAAAAAGGACATATCTATTGAAAATATAAAGAGCACCATTATTTTGTATCTTGTTTTGTCATCATGGTTACATAACTGCTATCTATTTTGGTCTTTTGTTTCATTTCTTGGTGTATGGATTTTTTAGAATTTCAAAATGATGAGTCACCAATATGGGTCAAAATCCAAGGGAACATGAGACTATGATCACTGAAATGACATTGTCAACTAAAGCTAAAATCTGAGCTCTTTTCTCCATGAAAGAAGGTGGGCTCATTAAATGACCTATTTAAAAAGAGGACTATGCCACCAATGGAAATTTATGGTGATTTAACTCCACTCAGCTCTGGACTCCCTTAAAATTAATATGACATAATATTCTTGATACAATAACCAAAATCTAATGTTGGCACTCCTTCCCATACCATTCTAGGGCAAATTTTGAATTTTAAACTTCACCTGTAAATATCATAAATAGTAGTTTATATAGGCAAAAAAGGGAGAGATGGATTTTGTTATTGTGTCAAGTATTTTACCTATGGCATTGTCTCTCTCCCTTTTCCATTTTTCTTCTTAATCTATACTTGATACTTGGGCTAGCTAAATGTATAGGTCATTTATCTTCTTTTGATTGTACATATATATTGCATGTTTGTATGGTCAAACTTGTGTTTAATTTTATTGTTTTTCTTGGTTCATGTGTTCATTCATCCCATTGAGTTGTAAGATAAAAATTGCATTAGCTTGGTGCATTTCCACCCTCATATAGGCTAGATAGACTTTACTTTATGCAATTTACTTTTTGTTTTCTCTCTTTCTCTTTTTCATGAAGAAGTCAAGTAGAATAGGCTAATGTAGCATAAGATATATCAGTACCAAAAGATGGCATATTAACAAGGAGCCATCCTTGATAAAAATCCTAAAATTTGTTTGGTGAATCCATGTCCCATGCTTCCCTAGACTTCCTAGGACTAGTGCCCCCACATGAGGTGTAGGGCATTGGATGCTCCTACTCATTAGAGGTAAATATCCAAAATTATAACCATGGGGGATCACAATGCTTGAGGATTTCAAGGGGTTGCTTTTGACCCCCAATAGTTCATGGACCCAAACTAAAACAAAATATATCCTCTAATCTAAAGTTATACTATAGTTCTAGTAAAGGCTATGGTTACTAGCTTTTTGAAGCATACAAGAGATTAACCTAGTGGATATACTACTTAAAGGAAGAACCCCTAAATGTTTTTCCATTCTTGAATGAGGTTACAGTGGGGACCTTCTTCTAGCTACACAATCACCATCTAGTGACTCCACTACAAGAACTTGAAAAAGCCCCAAGCAAGGTAGAGAATGGTGGGTCCATAGTTTCATGAGTACAAGACCTACCACTAGATCAATTACGAGCCCCAATTGTTCATCCCTCTTCTAAAGCTTGGTAGTTGATGGATAAATATACAACAAAATATGGATGCCATGCTTAATCATAATTAAAGGATGTTATCAACTTGGGATAATGGAGGTCCCTTAAGACCACCAGTAGTGCGAGCTACCTAGAAATAAGTCCTAGACTTTATGGTGAAATATTCATACTTTATTGAAGAGGAATCTACCACTCCAATCGAGTATGTGCAACATATAGTTATTTTATATGTGCTTTCAGTATTGGAGAACAAGATATCATCCTCAAACTCCTGGAAGCCTCCCTCAAGGAAAAATTAATGGATCAGTATGTCTCTCTTACCCCTAACTCCATCACTGATTGGGACCAACTTGTTGAGAATTTTGAGGAGAAGACAAATGGGGTATCTCTGTTAGAGTAACTAACAACCATCAAGAGAGATCCTATGGAAGACATGGATGATTTCAATACTAGACTTGAAAATTCTTGCAAAATAATTCTAAAAGAAATTTTGTTGGTACCAAGTATGGATTTCATATAATATATTAAAGACATCAACTCTAAAATAACCATGATGGTAAAAACCTAGGGATGCAACTCAATACTAGTAGCCTACATGATATCCACCCAAGCTGAGAGATACCTCATTTATATTAGTAAGTTATCCCCTAAGCCACCTATACCCATTTTTTAGATGTTAAACCATTGAATCAACCCCCTCCAACCATCTAGCGAACCACCTTCCAATCTACTACCATGTATGATTAGTCTTCTTTACTATAATTCTCATTTAACACTACTACTACCCCAGTCTCACAATCTCCAAAAATAAAAATGATGTAAAACACTATGAGGGACATGAACAATGAGATAATATCCCTTAAGAACTAATAGAGCTTCCAAATATTTGGCTACCAAAACCATCCTCATACCCCTTTTTACCAAAGCAATCAAGGATATAATACTCCACTAAATGAATATCAAGATTCAATACCCTCAATAGAGAATCTAGTTCTTTCCAAAATCTTAAAATGAAAATGGTACTTGTCCTAGTCCCCATACCACCATCTCCCATTAATTTTATAAGAGATATGATCCCATCCCAGAACAACTACGTATGATATTCTTATTTCTGGCCATACTACTACCCAAATCCTTACTTATCAAACTACAGGATGTTCTAGCAAGTCACATGTCAGAACAATCTTGCTTACACATCAATCTTGACTACCACACAAAGCTTACCACTAGAGAATTCCATATTGAATATCAAATCATCAGAGTATACATTAGTAACCTAGGATGAGGAAGAATTTTATACCATCCTTGGATGATCAAGCGCCCTATCAGAAAACTAGGATCCATTCTAGTCTGGTGTCCTCATAAGGATTAAAAAAGGGTGGTAGAGGAGATTCAAGAGTAGCATCAATCGATACTAAATATTCAAATTCCTAAGAGCAGTTAGGCATAAAAAGTGAATCAATATAGGGCAAGGCTATTAGCTCCAAGATAGCTAGTACCAATATAAATAAGGTCGAGTCTGGTCTAAGCACTAAGCTTCAACATGGAAAGACCCAAACCACAATGGGTACCAAGCAACATACTAAGGGCTCAGCCACTAGAATATTTTAATGTGGTTGATAATATTAAAATATCAACCATATTGGTGCCAATATGGGATTTCCTCACCCTCTTAGAGCAAATAAAGTAGTTAGAGCAAGCCTTAGAGAAATAAAAAATCATCAGGCAATAGAGAGAACAAATAATCCTACATATATTTAGCCCTGAAAGGCCTAAGCCATAGCCATTCTACCTAATATATGATGATAAGCTCATCCACAATTATCTTTTAGTTATACCCAAAGGGTTGGTTGATACCTTGAAGCTAGCATATGGGTTGATCAAGCAAGAGGTGGTGCAGCTAGATGGGACCCCAATACCGATCGTCAACCATATGAAGAACTTACAACTTTTTCTATATGCTTGTCATAATGTAACCATTATGCAAGAAGTGGTGGTGATAGATCTACTTGCATCATTTGTTTTTTATCTCTCCCAAGACTTCATCACAAATATTTATGGGTACCTTTCTCTAGACTAGTCTCATATGTTCCTAAGGACTCACTACAGGCAAAGATGAAGGTATCATCCAAACCAATCCGCATGTACCATATATATTTTAATCTAGTAAGCAAGACTAAAGGGGAATATGCTTTTCTAATTGTTGAGGAGAAATAAAAGACACTCAAGGATGAGGTACACACCCAATATTTGGGTAATCAAATGGATGAATGCGTAGACAATACATGGGAAGTAGACTTATATGGAGGATCCAAGACAACTGAACCTGAGGTATACTTGATGCAAGAAGAAGAGATTAGCATACAAATAGAGACTAAATATTCAAATACCTATATCCCACTAGGATTGGAGTACATATCCCCATTCAACAAAGTTACTAAGATAAACAAAAGTTTGGATCACTATGGTCTGGGTATTATATTTGGTGAATCAACTCTACTAGAAGATATTGATGTGGGAATACATGTCAGATCATGTACATTATGTAAATAGGTTGCATTTAAATAAATAAATACCAAGTACTATATGTATTATCCAATATAAGTAGGCAATATGCAGCTAATGGGAAAAAATCTAGGATGCCCATGCAAAGTATTTCTAGAAGCTTGTCATATGTGTAAAGGATAAAATGCACAAAACAAGATAACTATTGGTCGATAGGAGTGGTGTACTACAATTATTTCTTGAAGTGTATTCAGAGGCTACCAAACCTCTAGAGGGATATTTCCCATAGCTAATAGATGACAATATGGTAGATAATCATGCCACCCCTAATATAATCGCATGAGAATGATTTAGTAGGAAGAAAGGTAGCACAAAAAGCTTCCAATGCCTTATCAGCTAAAAGTCTATAAGAATAAGAGATCCCCCTCAACACATCTTCAAGGATACAAAGTTCATCTTCTAAGTTATTAAACCTTTAAAACCATCCTTAGAGACTCGACACCCAAGGATAAGACTACCGTTTGTTGGGTTCTTTTACTCTTGCAAGCAGAAGTCCCCTGTAAGTCACCAAAACTATAATGAAATTTTAGTATAGTGGGACAATTTTATACCCTAGAAAAATAAGAAATAACTACTACCTAATCGAACCAGATGAAGGGAATTGAAGCTCCATACACATAGCAGGTAGTTGATTCAAATAAAGCACTTGCAAAGGATGGTTTATGCCAAATACTGATAGTATGCTTGAAGCTCCTCTCATCTTGATGTCATAGGTATCCACAAAGATTAATACAACAAGGTATTTTAGCATTTTTATGGTGACTAAGCCTCATCCCATCATCAAGAGGAACCCTGAGCCTTATCAATGGTGACTAAATGCATTCCCTTGATGATGATGTCTCCAAAGACTTGGTTCACTAGGACCTACCTATTGGGGTTTGAATTGACATCAAGGAAACCTTGAACTGTAACTATGAATCTATGACTTCTGGTAGGCGCATACCCACTAATCACAGCTCAAAACCCTATATTAGTTGGATCAACTATATACTTCAATCCAACCTCTAGATTAGGCTAGTACCTTGTCAACGTTTTAGCTGTTGACTCTATTAAGCTCAATTAAAAGTGTAAGTTTAGGGATAGAAATAGGGTAAGGGTTAGAATAAAATTGAGAAATTAGGTGGTTGAATGGAGCTAACAACATTGAAAAATAGCAAGAATCCACTAATCAATCATATTTATAGTATGCCATACTTGAGACTAACAACAATCAAAACTCAACATATTCACTATTAAAATAAGGAAATGCTCATAAAACTATTTCAAACATCTAAATGCTAGTAACCCAAATAGAAGAATTAGATCATCACTTAGACTAATAGAAATAGAAGTCTTCTGCAACATTTATTCAGGCATGAACCATTCCAAGGTGCTCTAAATTAGCAATCCAATATCAGTAAAATTGACTAACCATAAAGCAATAATAGAAATGCATTCACATAATGAATATATAGTTGGTAAATATGAAAAGCTAGAGGTAAACATCCAAGTAATGCTCCTTCTATTTATCTCACAATAGTTACAGTAATATATCAGCCAAAAATTCCATATCTGACCCTTAATTATGGGGTTCGATCTCCTTATATAGATTTTTACAATGATTAACACACTGGAACATTACAAGGATTTCCTCTGTTAAAACAATAGAGCACTGATGTGGAGACCTCTCATGAATCTTAAATAAGGGAACTAATTTGTACACCATCAATGTTTTATCTTTGCACTCTATAAGCTCATATCCTTAACTGAATTCTACAACTAGAGAGGTTATAGATCAATTTGGACTGTTCTTCGTTCTTGCAAGCATCTTTCGCCCTTAATTTACAACTGAAAATGCAGTTGAATCTTGATTCTGGTGATTTTTTGTCTTTCCAAATATTTTTTGTCACATTTGTCAGGTTTAGAATCCATTGGCTCATTTTTTTACTAGTCCTAATTTGATCATATTGACTGCAGAATATGGGTTTTTAAATATCTTGCAACCTTTCAAAGAATCCACAACTCTGAATTCCTCCAAGTAAGGTTTGACTACGCTGATTGTGGAATTAGATTTTGTGGCTATAAAATACTTCTTGTAAACTTTACTACTTTGATGTCCTCTAGGTTGGGTTTGATCGGTATGACTATGGAACTCTTATTTTGATTTGACCTTTTGGAATATGTTAACACTGCTTTCCAGGATCTGCAACTTCATATTCCGTCTTGCATCATTTGACTAAGTTGACTGCAAAATTTATCTTTTAGCATATTTTAAAATCTTACTTATTTTGACAAAAACTATATGTTTATGAACCTCCATAATGGAAACTTCCCATGTACCACCATTGCTCCTTTGTATTCCACAACTCTAAATTTCACTTAGCCAAATTTAACTGCATTGACTACGGATATATCCTTACATCATCGATTAGCGAAAAATAACACAGAGCTTCTCTTGGTTGGCCACTTAAGTATCTTCTATTTCCTAAGACTTGCTACCTCATAGTTTGTTAGCGTTATTTAGACATAATAACCTACATATTCTATAGCCAAAAATTGGTTCACCCTAAAATAATCCTTTAGCCCCTTCAAATTTTGCTAGACAATAAATATGAAATTTATACTTTCTATGAAACTCTGCTCTGTCATGAATACTCTTTTATTTTCTAGCCATAACTTCATAATTCTGCTAATTATGTGGCCCATTTTGGATCTACATTTTGGTTCCTCTAAGGGAACTTTGCTACCAAAGGGGAACTCAGAGCCTTATCCTCTCAAAATTCTAGTAGAATTTGAGGTAAGAAATCATGAAAATTTGAAAGTAAGGATGCAATATGATAGAGAAATATTCAAATAGGTATGTGGTAAAAACAAGAAGATAAAACAACATAGGAAAAAATTAGAAACATAGGAGGATTACATACATAGTCTACATAATGAGGAAAACAATCCCTCCTAATACACATGAAATGGTGGTGATTGGATGATGCCAAAAATGAAATAAAATGTAGCAACCATATCTATATAACTAAGGAGAAAATAAAAAGAAGAGGAAATGAAAATATATAAGGGACACAGAGGAAACAACACTAGTGTGTTGGGGAAACAAAGAAAAAAGGGAAGGGGACAAAGGGAATTGGAGTTACACAAAAATAGGGAACCATGCACCACCAATAAATAGATATGCATACTCCATCGGGGTGCAAGTACCATATGCATAATCCATCAAGGCGTGAGACAAATTCCAAGGTAGGTAGATTACCAAGCATGGTAATATATCTCTACTCTTTATCCACTTATGGTGTTTGTTGAGGATGAACTAAACCTCCCTCATTTGAGAAACCTCTCATTTACCTTATGAAATAACTAGTTAGGACTTACCTCATACCTCAAATTGAATTACAAATAAGTTTTTTGTCTTTTATAGAGCTTTGAATATGGTGTCTATTGATGATGCAGAGATATTGGCTATATTTAAAAATTACTAAAGTTGGACTGCTTTTTTTGGTATATTTTAATTGAGCTTTTGGCTTGAATGTCTAGTATTCATTTGGGCAACATAGTCAGAGGCCCTCATTATGATTCAAGATATCACTACACCAAAAATATTATGATACATATTTTCCATGGTTTTCACCTCTCATCCTTTGTTTTATTATAATAATTATAGTCAACAATTTATTTAAATGTCAATTATGCACAAAAAAATGTGGCACATGTGCCTGCACCTGGCTCTAAATATTTCATATGCTTCTAACCTTTGAATATGTAATATCCAGACCAAATGGCTCTAAATTTGTACTTCTTCTTAAAGCTTTCACCACGTGATAGATATATTACACCTGCTTGAGTGTAATAATGGCTTGACCCTTTGTATCTCATGTCGCGAGAACAAATATTTGTTCTTGCAAGTTTTTGTTCTTCAAAATATTTCTCCCATTGGTAGGTCACGAATATGGGGCTTCCCTCAAAACTCTCATACCTCAAAAATTTCTAATATTTATTGAATTATAAAAAGGGTCCCTCCAACCAATATCTCATTGGTTTGGAATCCCTTCGATGAACCATCCTAAAAAAAGGTTCTCTATCTCTATATGATTACGTACAGTCATAGGAGAACTAGAGCATGGTCGCCTATAATATTGAATTATAAAATGGTGAATATCTTGGTCGTTGACCTTGACAAAACTCCTTTCTCCAAATATGTGGATGCCATTGACTTCCTCCTCAATGCAAAACCCAAAAGGTCGAACTGATGCTTCAAAGAGGTAAATGCCACATAACGGAGGAATATCTATGACCATGATATCCAGTACCATAAATAAATCGAGTAAACCTCATAACATAATTACAAGTCTTTTAATAATTCCAAGGAGCTTGATGGTTTTACCTTTGAATTGTAGATATATGGGTTCCACCCCTTCTATAGTCAACTCCAACTCTTCATATACTTTGAAAGGTACCATCAGTACTTTGGCCCCTGGGCTTATCAAATAATTGTGTATCATTCCCTTTTCAATAGCAATTGACAAGTAGCTTGGATCATGTTGTTTCTTATAGAAACCTAAGGCATTATTATGATAGCATTTTCTACTTTCACCAGATAGAAATTTTAAGGAGATATTAAACAAATATAATCTGGGTCTTGCTAACAAATATCGTCTCAACTCTAGCTCCGTTTGACATGATCCATTGGTTAGGCCCTACAACTTATTCACATTTTTAATATTTTGATCCAATGTTATTGAAGGTATATATAAATCCTTCTAGACCTTAAGCTTCCTTTCTTCAAGATATTTATTTACTAAAACCCCTTTGTTTTTTATACTTGTTCTCCTTTATCATGATTGAGGTCCTGAAAGGTAGTGCACAAGCCCTCAGTATTATTCATTGGAGAACATACTTGTATACTACAAACCTTTCCATTACTTGAATGGCCATGTCCCTAATCTGTCACCTACCATGAAAAATGTGGAGGAAGTGCATCTCAAAATGGATAGGCATTGTTAGCAATATCCTCTGGTTCTAGATATTATTGCTTTTTAGTTTCCTCCCTGACTGGACCTTCAACATGTCTCAAATTGAAGCAGAGATATGGGATGGGATATGGTGATATCACCTTATCCTAGGGTAGCTCATTCCCTCACTCATAGCATTTGGGGTACGACATAACTTCTTCTAGATCTTGTTTCAAAATCTATAGGTTGATCCCTTGATTTACCCCTATTCCACAACTGGGATCCTTTTCAGTCCACAACTATGCTTCTTTAATAATTTTACAACCATATGGAATATGTTGGGGATTAGAGAAAGGAGGATCAACCTCTCTAGGAGGGAATTTTTCCACGGTGATCAACATATTTTCCACCTTCATAGCTTCTTGAAACACTTGTGGTAATATCTTAACCTTTTACTGCTACATCAAGAGGCTTAGCTTGGGATGTAGGGCATGAATTTAGTATATGTATGCCTAAGGGTGGGAGGGTTGATATTCTTGAGGAATTCTATTCCAAATTATTTTGAATCAGATGTTGAATTCAAAGAGCTTTTCATGAATGGATTTCTTGATGAGTGAAAACTGGATGAGGAGTATGAAGGGATCTTCAGGGTCATCAAACTCATCTATAAGGGCCTTGGCTAGGTATTCCCATCTCCTGATACTTCCAAACTCTAAGGAATGGTACCACTGCAACACCTTTACTTTCAAATATAGGGATAACAATATTAACATAACATACTTGAACTCAATATTGTGCATATATGACAAGGAAGCTATGTCCTGACAATGCTCCTTTGTAGTCTTTTCCTTACCCTAATAGCTTGACAAGTTTTTAAGGGTGTTTTTGGGAATTTCATGTAAAAATAGAATGTCTAAAGGCCCAAATTCATACCATGAGGGATAATGGTGATTATTCATTAGGTCTACAAACTTGTAAACTCAAAATTAGGGAGTAACATATATTCATAATAATCATTTAAGATAACCAGTCATGAAATCTGACTTCACTCCCCATCATAGTTGCCAAGTGAATTTACTCTCTCCACAAAATTATGTCAATACAATTCACTAAATCTTGATTCCTTTGATATATTTTAATAAATAAATGGATAGAGAGACCTGTAATATGTCTTTGAGGTCCCATTGGGTGTGCTAGAATTGTTGGGGTCTAAATTGACATCAAGGGAACCTTGAATTGTAACTATGAATCTATGACTTCTGGTAGGTGGATACTTGCTAATCATAACTCAAACCCTAACATTTGATGGATTAGAGATATACTTCAATCCAACCTCCAAATTAGGATGATACCTTGTTAATTTTTTATGTGTTGACTCTATTAAGCTCAATTAGGGATAGAAATAGGGAAAGGGCTAGAAAATAATTGAGAAATTAGGGGGTCGGATAGAGCTAATAGCATTGAAAAATAGCAAGAATCCACTTATCAATCATATTTCTAGTATGCCACACTTAAGACTAATAGTTTTCCAAACTCAACATCTTCACCATTAAAATAAGGAAATGCTTAGAAAACTATTTCAAAAATCTAAATTCTAATAATCCAAATAGCAGAATTAGATCAACACTTCGACTAACAAAAATAGAAGTATTCTACAGTATTTATTCAGGCATGAACCATTCCATGGTGCTATAAATTAGCAATCTAATATCAATAGAATTGACTAACCATAAAGTAGTAGCATAAATTCTTTCACTGAATGAATCTACAGTTGGTAAAGATGAAAAGCTAGAGGCAAACATCCAAGTAATGCTCCTTCTATTGATCTCACAACAATTACATTAGTATATCAGGTAAACACTCCAAATCCAACCCTTAATTATGGGGGTTCTATATCCTTATATAGATTTTTACAATGATTAACACACTGGAACATTACAAGGATTTCCTCTATTAAAACAGTAAAGTGCTGATGTGGTGGCCTCTCATGAATCTTCAAGAAGGGAACTAAGTTGTACTCCATCAATGTTGTATCTCTACACTTTGTAAGCTTGGCTCCTTAACTGAATTCTACAGTTAGAGATATTATAGATAAATATGGACCACTCTTCATTCTTGCAAGCATCTTCCATCATTAATTTGTAACTAAAAATGTAGTTGGATCTTGATTCCGATGACGTTTGGTCTTCCTAAATATTTTTCGCTACCTTTGTCAGGTTTGAAATCTGTTGGTTCATTTTTTACTAGTTTTGGCTTTGACCATATTGACTATGGAATATGGGTTTTTAAATATCTTGCAACCTTTCAAAGAATTCGTAATTTTGAATCCTGTCAAGTAAGGTTTGACTGCACTGACTGTGGAATTGGCTTTTGTGGATGCTAACGGCTTCTTGCAAACTCCACTACTTTGATGTCTTCTAGGTTGATTTTGACTAGTCTGACTATGTATTTCTTATTCTGATTTGGCCTTTTGGAAGATGTTAACAATACTTTATAGGATCCACAACTTCGTATTTCACCTTGCATCATTTGACCATGCTGACTATAGAATTTATCTTTTAGTGAATTTTAAACTCTCACTTCTTCTAAAAAAACATGTATATTTATGTACCTTCATCATGGAAAATTCCCATGTACCATAATTACTCCTTTGTATTACGCAACTTTGAATTCCACTCAGCCAAATTTGACTATGCTAACCACAGATCTTTTCTTGCATTGTCGATTAGCAAAAAATAACACATAAATTCTCTGGGCTAGTCACTTAAGTATCTTCTCTTTCCCAATCTCTACTACCTCATTGTTTGTTCGAATTATTTAGGTATAATAACTTGTATATTATATAGCCATAAATTGGTTCACCCTAAAATCATCCTTTAGCCCCTTCAGATTCCACTAGACAACATATACATAATTTATACTTTCAGCTGAACTCTGCTCTATCATGAATACTCTTTTCTTTTCTAGCCATAACTTCATAATTCTGCTAAGTATGTGGCCCCTTTTGGGTCTACACTACCTACCTAACAGGTATGAAGACCCTAAAATCAAGTTATCTTCCTTTGGTAATTGGGTTATAACACTCTATATGCTCAGGTATAGTTGCTCAATGGAATGAGCAAAACACCCATCAGGAGAAACCCAAGGGTCTTGGAGAGAAGGAATAAGGGGGATCAAAAGAGTTAAGGACTTAGTAAATCCAACATACCTTTTTTATCCTCACAAATATTCCCTAGATGCTCAAAGGTAGGAGGGATGAGAAGAGCATGAAAAACACTAGTGACCATAAGTGTGATCATCAAATGAGGCTCAACGAAAGCCTCTACAAGGTAATCCTCAAAGAATCACCCATAAGGGTAAATAGGGAATATTATGAACAATTACAATCAGACTAGGGGTTGACCTAAAGTAATGGGAAGGACTAAAATTTCTTAATATGGAGAGATCCAAAAAAACAACGATAAATCAATTCTGATCTAAAACAAAATGAACATTAATGGAGCATGGATATCACCCAAAAATGGTTCAAGATTTTTTAGCTATTAAGATAAACCAATTATGAATACCAATTGATGAAATATCCTGAACCAAAATCTCCAATTTCAGAAAACTTATATTGCTGGTCCAAACCAGAAAATTAGATCTAGAATTGAAAAAAGTGCACAAAAAAAACTTTAAAAAAGCTCCACAATAGTGCACTTTGAAATTTTTTTATTCTTGTATATTTAAAATTATTCCAATTACAATACATATAATTATCGATCAACCTTGATAAATAAAAAAAGCTAAAACAACTCAAGTTTATAAAAAATTAGCTTTCCAAAAAATACAACATTTATCATGGTCACCTTGCATGTTTTTTTTTTTTTTTAATTAACTAAAATTCTTAATTGGCATGATCAAAGCACCCAATGTAATATATTTTTTCACGTGTTTTGTTTTAGTTACAACTCACATATTAATTTAATAATTGTGGGTGACTTTTGACATCACACTCAGCACCTCCAACATTTCTTTGAGTCTCCCATGATTCACCTTCAACATCCCCTTTGTGACTATATAAGCAACTTGATCCTCAGTATTAACATACTCAATGAAAAAAAATTATCACGTACCAAGTCTTTGATAAAATGGTGCTTCAACTCTATGTGTTTGGTCCTTGCATGGAAAACTAGATTTTTGGACAATTGTATTGCCCCAATATTATCACAAAATATTTTGGTAGGCTCATGTTGAGTCTCACCAAAATCCATCAATAGTCTCCTTAGCCAAACTCCTTGTGGTTAAAGGGTTGCATATGCAGTTTTAGTGGAAGACAAAGCCATTGTACTTTGCTTCTTGGATGACCAAGAAATCAACCCACTTCCCAAGGTGAAACAATACCTTGTAGTGGATTTTAGGTCATCAATTGAACCTCCCCAATTTGAATCAACATACCCAACCTTTCTTGAAAATATTTCTAATATGTAGTGCATACCATGATCAAAGGTTCCCTTCACATATCTAAATATTTGTCTCACCGCTTGCATATGCCTTTGAGTTGGCAAGCTCATAAATAAGGAAACTAGTGAAACTACATAGGTAATATCGAGTCTTGTGGATGTAAGGTACATCAATCCACCCACCATAATTCTAAAAGTCTTCTCATAAACAAGAGGACTCCCATACTCTTTTATAAACCTCTCCCCACTAGCAATAGGAGTATCAACCACCTTGTAGTCTAGAAATAAAAATTTCTTGAACTTGGCTTGGCATATGAATATCTCATATTCCCTTTGCTATACTTCCATAACAAGAAAGTATTTCATTTTTCCAAGATCAAACATCTCAAAATAACTTTTCATGCTCTACTTGAAGTCTTGTATCATATATTTGGATTTCCCTGTAAAAATATGATCATCAACATAAACAATAAACGTAAAACATGTTAGTGTCAACAATTTGCATGTAAAGCGTTGGTTCATTTTTACTCCTTTCAAGTCCATTTTTAGAGAACCATCCACTATATTTGAGTACCAAGATCTTGGATCTTGTTTCAGCCCATAAAGTACATTTCTCAACTTGTATACCCAATGCTCATTACCTTTTATTTTATAACCTTGTGGATGCTCCACATATACCTCTTCTTCAATGTCACCATTCAAGAATGCACTCTTGACATCCATTTGGTGAACTTCCCATCCTTTATGATCATCAACTGAAAGCATCAATATAATAGTATCTTGGTGAGCCATATGATCAAAGGTCTCCTCATAGTCTACTCCATATATTTTTGCATACCCTTTTGCTACTAGTCTAACTCTGTGTTTGTCTATTGTTCCATAACTATGAAGCTTGGACTTGTAGATCCATTTTGTACCAATGGCATCCATGTCATTGTTAGCTGAATGATATTCCATATCTCATTTTTCTCAATGGCCTTCATCTCAACATTCATGGCCTCAACCCATTCTTTCCTTTGACTAGACTCTACATAGTTCCTTGGTTCACTATAAGGTATAGTAAGTCATTTCATCTTCAATATCTTCAAGATTATTTATTGATTGAGCTTGAAGTATTTTTGTTCTCCTTTTGTAGTTTTAATCCAATATCTGACTTGCTGTATGTGGATTCAACAACCTCTTATTTTTTACTTGGGTTGAAGTTGGTGGAAAACTAGTCTCTTGGAAATAACTAGTATTGTTGCCATTAACACTAGGAACTTGTGGAGGATCTTGATTGATCCCCATTTCTCCATAAAATTTTGCCACAATTCACTAATAACCTTTGCACTCTCCTAGTTATGATCAACAAACACATCATTCTCAAAAAATTTACAATACCTAGAAATAATAGTTTTTTAACTAACAAGATTGAAAAATTTGTAAGCCTTACTACCTTCACTATAACCTATAAAAATGTGAGGCTCAATCTTGGGTTCTAATTTTTTCCTTTTAGTGTCATCAATATGAAAAATTCAAAACAATCAAATACTCTAAGATGAGCCACCATGGGCTTCTTACCATACCATGTTTCATAGGGTGTCTTATTTTTCACTACCATTGTGGGACTTCTATTCAAGATGTAGGTTGTTGTTTGCAATACTTTAGCCCAAAACTTCCTCTCCAAATTCTTGTTCTCCAACATGGTTCTTTCTAACTCCATCATTTTTCTATTCTTTTCCTCTACAACACCATTTTTTTGTGGTGTGTAGAGAGCAATAAAATGCCTTTTTATTCCATACAAAGAGCAAAAATCTAAAAATTCCTATGAACAAAATTCCCCACCTCTATCAATTCTTAACACCTTGATAAAATAACCTTATTCCTTTTTAGCTAATGTCTTGAAGGTCTTGAAGGTTGATAATGCCCCATATTTTATCTTCAAGAATAAAACCCACATTAGTCTAGTAGCATCATCAATAAAGGAAATAAAATACAATTTTTTTACTATGCTGGGACAAGATATGGCCTCATACAAATATGAATGTACCAATTCCAATTTCTTGGTATCTCTCCATTTGCTGGTTGGAAATATTTATCTATGGTGTTTTCTAGGTACACATTCCTTTCATGCTTTCTTCAATTTGGATTCGATCCTTGGAATACCATAAACCATTTTGCTCTTACAAAGAACATGTAAACTTCTAAAATTTAAATGACCATATATAGAGTGCCACAACATGCTTGATTTCTCAATGGTAGAAAAACTAGAATTATGATTTAACATATTTATTCTCAATGGAAATATTCTATTTTTTGACATTATAGATTTTTCAATCAATTTGTTACCTTGCTTCTTGTCATATATCAAACATTCTCCATTGTCAAAAAGTAGCTTGAATCTTTTCGCTACTAGTTTTCCAACACTCATGAGATTGTTCTTCATGCTTGGAGCTAAATAAATGTTGCTAATATCATCCTTACTATGCTTTGTGGTTATATGCATACTCCCTTTCCCTTCTAAATGAATCACCTTCATATCTCTTAAGTGAATGTGGCTCTTGAATGAACCATCTAGCTTGTCAAAACAATCCTTAAAACATAACATATGGTTAGAACATCCTGAATAAAGAAACCACATATATTTTTTATCATCCAAACATGAATTACATGAAAGAGACAAATTAATTTGATCATCATTATTCTCAGCTTGGTAGACCTTTTTATCACCCCTATATTAGTTTTTTTTTTTTGTTGCTAGTTTCCTACAGTCTTTTATCATGTGATCTAGTTTCTTACAATAATGACAAGTGATGACCTTCTTACCCTTCCTCTTTGAATTTGACTAATTTTTTCTTTCTAATCTAAAATTTGAGAAAATTTTACATTCTGATTTGAGGGCTTTGCATTTGGTTTTGAAACCCATACTTTGGACTCTAGTGCATGATTCAATTCATTTGAGTAAATTTTCATTTTATCCTCATTGGACAATAATGAACCCACTAACTGTTTGACCTTAATTTGGTTCATATCTCTACACTCCTCAAGTGTAATGACAATATGAAGCCACTTTGAAGTTAGAGATATCAAAATATTTCTTACTACTACTCTATCTTCCATGATTTCACCATACACTCTAATTCTATGCATTATGTCATTTACTCTAATACAATAATCTCCAACATTCTCAACATCATGCATTCTCATATTTTTAAAATTAATTCTTAATGTGAAGAGCTTTGTTGATCTTACCTTTTTTGATCCTTGCTATTATGTCTCCAACATTTTTCATGCCTCATGGGAATTCTCACAACCATCTATCCTTGGATAGATGCTTGGATCTATTACACTTTGCAAGTAGAAGAAAGCTTGAGCATCATTCTTTTCTTCTTCTTCCATTGTCTTATTTTGATATTGAGGAATAACACTCCAATAATTAGGATTATATGGTTGAACTATACTTTTACAAACTCCCTTCCATACAAATATATTTCTCATTTGATCTTTCTAGTACTCAAAGTTCTCTCATTTGAATGTAGGTATATTTAAGGATGTACTATTTGTTACTATGATAAAAAACAAATAACCATAAGTATTTTTTATCCAAACTCTTGTAAAGGATATTCGAAATAGGAAATTTTCACCCTCTCTTGTCATAGCTTCACCTGTAAATACTGAAATCACACACAAAACTCTGCTCTTATACCAAATAAAAGTTCTTAAGGTGGAGAGATTAAAAACAATAGTGAGAAAATAATTATGTTCTAAAACACAATTAACATTAATGTAGCATGGATATCACCCAAAAATGGTCCATGAGTGTTTAATTATTAAGCTAAACCAATTTTGAATACCAAACGATGAAATATCCTCAACAAAAAGCTCTAATTTTAGCAAACTATGTTGCTGGTCCAAACCAGAAAATTAGATCTAGAATTGAAAAAAAGCACACAAAAAACTTTTAAAAAGCTCCATAATAGTGCACTCTAAAAAAAAATTATTCTTATATGATTAAATTGAGTCTAATTATGATATACATAATGATCGATCAACCTTGATCAATCAAAAAAACTAAAACAACTCAAGTTTCTAAAAAATATCATGGCCACCTTGCATGTTATTTTTTAATTAACTAAAATTCTTAATTGGTATGAATAAAGCACCCAATTTAAGATATTTTTGCATGTGATTTATTTTAGTTACTACATATTTATTAATTTAATAGTTATGGGTGACTTTTGACATCATCTTCAAGAAGGACCACTAGAGTAACTAAATCATAAAAGGAGAGGTCCACGACCAAACCTTTATCGAGATACAACGAGTTGACACAAAGAAAGGATGAGTCTCTGAGACAAATCGAAAGCCAAGGGAACACAACACTGTGGTCACCAGAGTGACCTCGTCAACCAAAACCAAAACTTGAGCTCTTTTCTCCATGAAGGAAGGTAGGCTCATTAAATGACATATCTAAAAAGATAACTTTGCCACTTGTGAGGGAATTAATGGTGATTTAACTCCACTCAACTTTAGACTCCCCAAAAATTAACGTGGTGCAAGCTTCTTGATCTCGTAACCAAAAGCTAGCATTGACACTCCCACCCATGCCATTATGGAGGAATTTTGAATTTTAAACTTTGCTTGTAAATATTATAAATAGTAGTTCTTGTAGGTAAAAAAGGGAGTTGGATTTTGTTATTGTGTCAAGTATTTGACTCGTGGCATTCTCTCTCCCTTTTTTATTTTGCTTCTCAGTATAGAATCGAGCCTTGAACCAACTATATGTACAATTCGTCAAGCCTCTTTTTATTATACATGTAAATTGCATTTTTGTATGCTTAAACCTCTATTCAATTTTGCTATCTTGCTTGGTTCATGTGTTCATTCATCCCACTGAGTTGTAATATGGGAATTGTATTCTTTTGGTGAATTAGATAGGCTATATAGACTTTAATTTATGCAATTTACATTCTATAATTTACTTTCAACAATATACTTTATGCTTTCTCTCTTTCCCTTTTTTCTCGAAGAAGTCAAGTAGAATTGGCTAGTGTAGCACAAGAAAAACAAGTGCCAAAATACTCCACCTTAACAAGGAGTCAACCTTGATAGAAATATTGGAGGTTGTTCTATGAAGTCACATCCCACTCTTCCCTAAAATTCCTAGGAGTGGCACCCCCACCATAGGTGTACTACACTAGACACACCCACTTGGTAGAGGTAAAGAGCCAAAACCACAACTGCGATGGGGCATGGCACATAGGGAGCGCAGGTGGTCGTTTCCAGCCCCTAACACTTCCTCTTTCAAATTTGAACTTATATTGTTTATAGTATCAAAACCTTCACCATCAAATCCATATATACTCTTCAATTAAACTTGACCTTTTTCTTATTAAAGTTGAAATTTCATTTAGTAGTCGTAACTTATCCAATAAACTAGTAGATATTTTGGAAATTTGGAGGTCTAATATTCGAATCCTATGAAGGGGAGGGTTGGACACACATATGTTTGAATAATCATATATTAGATAAACAACATTCTTCATAAAGGTTATCTCATATAACCTATGGCCTCATGGACGTTACAAATATTTTAGTTTATATATATATATATATATATATATATATATATATATATATATATATATATATATATATATATATAAAAAGCTTTAGTAAGTCATTTCATAAATGCACAATATAATAATAATGGTAAGGTTTTGGAACTACAAATAAGAGATTCAAGGTTCAAATCAACGAGGGTAGAGTTGTACACCATACTTTGGTAATTGAAGATTGGTTAGATAATGATAAGATTTTAGAACTATACATAAGAAATTCAAGGTTCAAACCAATGGTATAGATTTGTACACCATACTTTAGTAACTTAAATATGGTTAAATAAACATATATGAAATAAACATTTTTATATGAAGATGGACTCATATAAACTATGATCTTGTGATTGTTAAAAACTACTTTACTTTTACTTTTTACACATTTTTTAAATATAAACCCATACAAAATTACTTTTAATAAATTTAACATTATTCTAAATTCTAAAAATCCAAACCCCTTTTGTTTAAAAAATTTAAAGTAATCAATAGTTTAAAACACCTAACAGATTCATTTCTTTTATATAAAATAGTATATTCAAATACTTGCCCATTAACGCACTGAGACATTGTTATTTGCATTTTAATTTTTAAAGGTAAAAATTCCTCACATTTCATTATGATCACTATGATATCATATAAACAAGAGATATTTCCATGGTTTTCAAAACTATTATAATGAACATTGCTTTTCTAAACGGTTTTCTATTTTCTAAACGGTTTTCTATTCACACCATATCCAGGTCATATCATTAAATTATCAGAATGATGAAAACTTTTGATAAAGAGATCCCATATCCAACGTGGTTTTAGCCTCATCAATCCATTATTTGTTAATCATTGTGTCCACTTACAAAAGGAGTTCCCTTGTGGAGGATAAAAATCATAATAAACAAGTTAAATACTAATTATGAAAGTTTGTGATATTCCTTGAGTTCTAACCCAATACTTAAACTTTAATTATATAGACAATTTAGATAGTCTACATCATTCCAAGTTAAATGTATAAGTGTAGGTGTTGTTTGATTGATGTTTAAAATTTTAGATAAGAAGGAATAATTAGGTTAACTGATTATATATTCATTTTAAAATATAGTGCAATATTCATAAGTGACATCATGGGCTATAAGTGCCTTCATAGCCTCACACCTAGAGGTTAGCTATTGAATTAAAATAATTTCCCTTTCTATACACTTTATGAAATGATATTACACATCAAATTTTATAAAGTTAAAAAGTTTATTTTATACCTACAAGAATCTTAATGTTATTTCTTGATATGTGTGATTCCTTTATTGTTCAAAATAATTGATATATTTCATATAGTTATATTGCCCAACCATATATTTCATATAATTATATTCCTTTTAGGTATGGAATTGAACTTCAAGAAAGATTTAAATATAAATGGGTTGAAAAGATTCCATCTCTTGTGGTTAAAATAAAAAGATGAAAATTATAGTGGGGACATTTTGGCATTTCTTAAAAATAGTATTCTTAATATATTATGCAAATTATTTATGTTGGCCGGAGAGTGAAGCCAAATTGGAGTCCACAAGGTCTTTTGATTGTTATGGGACTTTCATTCCTATCCTCGTTTTAATAATAGAAAATATTTTAACACTATCAAAGACCATGGAAAAATATCATATCAGGATTTCAATATACTATTCTCATTGGGTGCTAACCTCATCTATAGATTTGATCGAGAGATTGAGCATAAAATAACCTACCAAAACTTGAACTTTGACATTGTAAAACAAGAAAATTGATTGTATAAGTGAAATACACTGTAGTTTTAATTGAGATGCCTTGTTATGGTCCCTAAAATATTAGTTTTGCAAACTAAATTTAAAAAGTGTTAGGTAAACAGACAAAATGAGCTCTAGCGTTTCAATAAGTGTTAGGTAGACAGACAGAATGAGCTCTAGCCTTTCTATCCTAGGAGTTTTACATAACAAGAGGAAACTATTGTCCTTTACTAAAATAGAAAAAATTGTGTGGGGATAATATAATAGTTTAGGTTTTTAAGAGGTTTAAGGTTCAAGGTTTAAATCGTAACGTGATTGAGTATGTGACGGATAGCATGTATGTTTGGTCCTTATTGATAAGTTCAACTCTCATTCCTATTAAAGATTATGGTTAGGATGAAAATACCCAACCTTAAACATCGATCTAAAAATTTCTAGACTAACCTTAATAATATATAAAAACAATTATGCATACATGATTGTTGAAAAACATGTCCCAGGTCCCTATCCAACTAAAGACCAGAGTGTGACATTGATTATTGTGTGCACTCCGCTTCTTCAGGGGGAAAGTTATATTGACTCTCTCCACTGATGGAGGAGTTGGGAACCATATCATATCACAAATCTTGTGACCCAATAAACTACAATTTAAGACCATAACATAGAAAAGAAAGTTGATTTGACTTTGAATATATGTAGGAGAGGGAGGCTCCATTCCCCAAAGCAAAATTCATTATCCTAAAATATCTAGGAAAGGGCAGGCTCCATTCCCCAAAGCAAAATTCATTATCCTAAAATATATAGGAAAGGGCAGGCTCCATTCCCCAAAGCAAAATACATCTGTTTCTTTAGCGGGCATATGGAGCCCATGCACCACACGAGCAATCTTGAAAGGGGCGCAATAGCCTTTCAATACCTTATTATATGGAAGAATTTGAAAGGATTTTATGTTAAAATTATATTATATTTACGACAACAATAATAAACAAAAATAAAATAACAAAGTATTAATTGCCGGTACGCCACATGGCTGACGTAAAGGTGACACCGATAACAACGTTAAACAAAAATTACGTGTCGTACACCCAAAATGCCATAATTACGTCACCAATGTTGGAGGTACGGCAGACATTTTCAACGTCTGTTGACGGTAACGGAAGCGGGGAATTCAAACGGCGTTGCGATATGCGTACGGGTCGACACGAAATGCCTACCGTACATACAATTTTTTTCCAACGTGCTTGGAAATTTGTTTCAGCTTTGGAAAATACTGGCTTTATTATGTAACCGGTGTGGTTCGAAGCCTAGAAACTGCCAATAGGATTTTTTTGTTTTTGTTTTTAAATAAAAGGATTGAAAAAGACTTGGCTTTAAATTGCACTTCGTTTTATAATCTTTAGTTTGTTAGATATTGAATTGGAATGCAATAGTCCATTAATATTATTCGACTTATTAATGATATTATAAACATTTGAGTGGCTCAACTAAAAACTACAATTAAATAGTGTGGATGTAACCACTATTAACTGATTTATTTGTTTTTGGATAAGACTTAATGATATTATAAAGATTTGAGTGGCTCAAGTGAAAACTACATAACCAATTTTCTTATGTATTAAAAAAAATTACAATTAAAAGTTTTTTAAAATAAAATTTTATATTATATTTAAATTTATGATAATATTTTTTTTGAATTTAGCGAAATTTCGTGCGAGATCGTCTAAAACCAAAACCAAAGGGTTCTACACCATCAAAATCACTCGAGAGTCGCATCGGACCCTAACCTTCTAAAACCAAGACCAAAGGGTTCTACACCATCAAAATCACCCGAGAGTCGCACCCGGCCCTAACCGCATCAGCAATGATCAACTAGATTTTTAGGCACCCGCTGTGTGTTTGGTAGGGTGGAGATTCGAATTAGGAACCTCCTTTGGAGGATTGCCCTACCCTCTCCAACTCACCTACAACACGTAGGTTAAAGGGTTTATGGTAAACCAGTGTAATTTAAGCCGGAGTTGCATGGATCCATACCATATGTATCACATTCCTCAATTTTTTTTTTGCTAAGTAAAAAGATTTATATTGCAAAAAAAAAAAAAAGGGTTGTAAGGATCCTTGAACCTATTTACAAAAGCATCAGAAAAGCAGTACCATGTTGGAAGGACGATTGAAAACCTCAATAGAAGACCAAAAAGTGACGATCGCAAAAGAGGACGCAGCCTTAGCTTTAGACAAACTAAAAACAACCCTAATGACCCAAAAGCGAAGACGCAGCCTCAAACCACAACCTGAGCTTAGATAGACGAGAAAGTCTAAGAAATACATAAACGGCAGCCTTAGCTTTAGACAAACTAGAGACAACCCTAAAGACCCAAAAGTGAGGACGCAACCTCAAACCACAACCTGAGCTTAGACAGACGGGAAAGTCTAAGAAATACATAAACACAGGACAAAAAATAATAAAAAATCTTAAAGACCAACATAACTTAGGCTCCACGCAAGGAGGTGAAGAGGACTTAAAAAACTTAAAAAAAATGAACAAAGGGAGCATGGTGAGACAGAGGACATCATTCTCCAGCATCAGCTTTTTCTTCTTCCTTATCGTCCTCTTCAACCGTTTCCTTTATCACATCACATTCCTCAATTGACTGCCTCTTACCAGCTTGATTAAAAGACTTATGATAGCCAACCTAATTTAAACCGAAATTAAATAAACCTACGTTATAAATTGTAGACCTCAAATGATAACCTCACACCAATTCTACTACTCACTCACTAAAATCTAAATTTAAAATTTAACATTCCAACTTACAAAATATAATTATTACATAATAAAATTATGTACATTTAAATAAATTAAAATACAGTATCTATATAACTTATCATCTTCTAAAACATTATGAGCCACTTCCATTTTTTAAATGAGATTATAATATGGGAAATATTGGTTTTTTATTGGGATGATGTCTTTTACCAAAATCAATGCTTTTATTCTCGAGTTCTCATATTCTCTAGCCATTACGGAATATATAATATGGATAAACGGATAATGATGGTAATGTAAAGGGAGTTGTGGCACCCCACAGGCTTAGGTTCACGGGCCTAATTAGATGTGTTGAGAGGGTGGTTATTGGAAATCTACGTGGATCTTAAGTAGGAAAAATGTGGACTATTCAAGAAAAATATTATTTAGAAATCCCTTGTGGCCCACATGATCATAAACAAATAAAGTGTAAGTTGATTCCTATCGCTAAGATGGAAAGACGAGAGATTATATTCTCATTATTATGAATTTATTTCAAAATAAGAAAGAATACTTTCACTTCAAAAAGTTAAGTGGATTGGTAAATTCATGTTTTTATTAAGAAGAGATTTAAGTTCAAATCTTCGGGGCATGTTTGTTTGTAAAGGTAGTAGTGCTCTGGATCCTTTGAGTGCACACAAGATAAACAACGACAGTACGAATCTCAAGTGACCAATGATCTCTTGTGAGAGGTCAATGACAACACGGTGGTATAGGCTTGTTAGGAGCAGTTCCTTTAGTTTGAACTCTATACTTCACTGTTACTAAAAATAATATTTGTAACCAACTTTTTTATATATTAAAAATAAAATATTAAATTAAAGAATGGTAAGGAAAAATGGTTTGGACTTACCTAATTTTTATACTACTAAAACTTTTGGTCTTCAGAGAACATGGATTCGACATGAAATTTAATATATGTATAGAAATAAATATATAATTAAATCTATTTATTAAAGAGGTTAATTATAAATATAGTTTTTAATATTGGTATTTTTTAATATAAAGATAAAAAGGTAATGTTTTGGTTTTATTTTTAGAAAACTTTTATAATTTTTAGTTGTTGGATAAAGGTAAAGTTAATGAGACTTCAATCTCTTAAGGAATGGAACTAGGGCAACCACTCAACCGCTACCAATTTTAGGAGAAAAACATAGGTTTTTAAAAGAGATCTTAGTCCCCTTATACCAAGGTTTGAACTTGGATCTCTTGAATGACAATTCAAATACATACCACTACGATATCTCTCATGGGTTTTTGAAAGGGACCCAATCTCCTTGTATTGGGGTTTGAACTTTAGATCTCTTGGATAAAAATCCAAAGATAAATCAATTAAATATACCATTTTAAAGTTTAGGGTAAAGCATGGAATTTTAAAAGGGTCTCAATTCCTTGTAGTATGTTTTTGGGTTTTCATATAAAAGACTGAAGTTCAAACCACACAAAGGATCAAAACCACTTCAAATGTTATGCTTTACCTTAAAATTTCTCTTAGTTGAGATACCATAGTGATATAGCTTTGGGTTTTCATGTAGAGACCCAAGTTCAAACCATTGCATAAGGGATTGGGATGCTTTCAAAAACTTGCACTTTACTTTAAAATTTTAGTCCTACAAAGAATATTATAGTGGTATTTTTTTGGATTTTCATCCATAAAATTCAAGTTCAAATATTAGTCCCCTTGGGTTTTCATGCAAGAGACCTAAGTTCAAATACTGCTAAAGGGACCATAACCCCTTTTAAAAACCATGCTTTACCCTAAAATTTTTTATCCCTATTAAACTATTGTAACTATATATCTATAAATTTTCATCTAATTTAATTATATATAATTTTTAGTATAAATATAGAGAGTGTGTGGAAAACTTCGAAGGGTAAAGATCATAGATAAGTGATGAGATGGACTTAAACTTAGTCTGAAACAAATAAAGTTTCTTAACTATTACTATTACACCCAATCTTAAGTTATAAGATTATGTTAAATATCAATAAACAATTTTTAACCTTATTTTAGATAAAGGAGCAATAACATTCTTCAAGACATAATTTCTTTACTTAAAAGTATCCACAATCTTGAAAATCATATTACACATATTAAAAATAATATTGCAAACTAAAATGTTACGGAAGGTTAGTGGATTGGTAAGTGTTTATTTGGTTAGGTATTTATCAAGAAGATACTCAAGTTTATATCTCCGGGAAGTTTGTTTGCAAAGATAGTAGTTTGATCTGAATCTTTTAAGTGCATGTCAGATCAACGATGACAGTATATGATCGACCGATCCTCTTCATTCCAGATCAACAAAAACAAGGTGGAATAAGTTTGGTGGGAGCAATCCTTGTAGTTTAAACCCTGCACTTATAAATTACTAAAAATAATATAATTGTGACCAACTCTCCTATATAACTAAATATATATTTTCCAAGTAAAACTTAAACAATTATGATATTGGTATTGATAGTTTTTGTTTATTTGACTTAATATCTATCTTTACACCATTTTAAATTCTAATAATGTTTTAAGTCGTTTCGAATTGCCATTTTAATTAATTAAATTCAAACATTATTGTTATTTAACCAATATATATATATATTTGGTTGTTGAAATGGGATGTGAACTATATTTAAGACATAAAGGGGTTACTCTTTCCTAATTTAAACTTAAGTTTCCTTAATGAAAGCTTATACACATACCAACTTGGATATTTTTATAGGAATAATATAATTTATTTTGTAATATATTGATAATTCAATTGGTTGTAAGTTTTGATTCACAATGTTATACTTAAGAACACTTATTTGAAATATCAAAGACAATATGTTGTGTAGTTAAATATTGACATTTTTTGCCCAACAAGTAATGGTTAGGGTTTTTGCCTTTCTTATAGCCATATTTATACCATTTTAAATTCTAATAATGTTTTAGATTGTTTCGAATTTACCTTTTAATTAATTAAATTCAAAATAAAACTGTTATTTAATAATTATATATTTGGTAGGTCGGAGGTGTAGATCAATTGGTTCATCCAAATCCCATAAGGGGAGCGGAGGTCCAAGGTTCAAATCTCGGGCCTCGTCGGACTGAACACTTGTCCCTTTCCTGGTGCTTTCAGTGGTGTAAAAGGTTTAAAATGATTGTGGCATGGTGGTTATAGGTACGGACTGCGTGAAGACCTATGTGGCGGCTTCTGGGGCGGACAGCACAGAAATACTGTGGCGGCCATAAAAAGTTGGACAACTTGCCCGGATTCGTGGCGGCTACCTATTCCACCATGTAAATTAAAAAAAAAAAATATATATATATATATATATATATATATATATATATATATTTGGTTGTTGAAATAGGATGTGAAGTATACTTAAGACATAAAGGGCTACTCTTTCGTAATTTAAACTTAGGTTTCTTTTATGAAAGCTTATATACATACCAACTTGGATAATTTTATAGGAATAATATAATTAATTTTTGTAATGTATTGATAATTCAATTGGTTGTAAACTTTGCTTTGTAATGTTATACTTAACATCACTTATTTGAAATATCAAAGACAATATTTTGTATAGTTAAGTATTGATATTTTTTGCCCGATAAGTAGTGGTTAGGGCTTTTTCCTTTATGGAGGTCCAACGTACCTAGACAAGGATAGGCTATATGGTAGCGATTGAGTGTGAGTGTGAGTGTTCGGTGGTTGTCTACCCCATCCCGATGCCCTTGAGGATCGAGGGTCTCATTGACTTTGTCATCTAACCTAGGAAGTTAAAGTTTATAATGGCAACATCCACTACCCCACCCCACTTTGATGCCCTCTAGTTAACCCAGTAAGTTAGAGTTTATAATAACAAGAAGTTGGAGTTTATAATGACAACACCCAATAATACTATCGATTTTTCTACGTGTGTATATATATATACATATATATATATATATATATATATATATATATATATATATATATATAATACGTAGAAAAATCGATAGTATTATTGGGTGTTGTCATTATAAACTCCAACTTCTTCATGTTTTTGTTGGTTATTATTTTTTCAGAGGCTTCCTGTATGTAAAGATCCTCAATCACTAATGAGTTGCACTTTATGCAAAGTTCCTGATACTGTTAAGCATATATTTTTTTATTGCTTTTTTGCTAAAGAAATTTTCTCATTATTTTGCTCTCATATTTCATGCTGGAATATTAATGATAATGTTTTTAGGCATCATATATTGTTTGGCTATATTCCTACTATACATAGGTGTTATAATAATTTTTGGTTGTTTCTTTCCACTGAAGTTTTATGATATATTTGGTTGGCTAGAAATCTGGATATTTTTCAGGATAATCAAAGGATTCTTAGTGGGTCTCTTAGGAGACTCATAGTTTTCAAAATCTTTTTATAGGTTGCCAGGTTCGTGCTTTGCTTTAAGGATATTTTCAAATACTTTCTTCAAAATTTCCAAGAGCATAATCATAGTGTGAACAGCAACGCTGTGGACGGATACAGACACTTTGGTGATTTTTATTTTAACTTATTCCAACATTGTATAAATATGTTTCAAAAGAAATATGATACTTTGTATAATACTAGTGATATATGTACTTACTTTTGTGTAGTTTGGTAGGCTCTTAGTCTTGATCTTATTTCAAGTACTTTGCCTTCGGGCTATTTTGTATTACTCTTTTATTTTAATATTATAGTTGTTGATTTTCAATTCAAAAAAAAAAATCTATAAATAATAAATTGTTTTAAAAAATAATAGTATTACAAATGTTTTCTACTTGAAACACATTGTATAGAGCTAAATATATGTTGCTACAACATTAAATACTTAACAATTTTAAATATATAAATGATCAATGTGATGTGGTCTACCGGCAAGGACGTCACTTGCATTATCGATGATGTGACCCGGATTCAATCCCCAAGATGTGTATAAGAAGTATTACTCTATATATATATATATATATATATATATATATATATATATATATATATATATATATATATATATATATATATATATAGATAGATAGATAGATAGATAGATAAATGATAATAATAGTTTTTTTAAAAACATCTAAGATAATATGAAGTAAGAGTAACATTAAATGGTTTTATAAGATTTAGTTTTTCTTTTAAGTAGAGTAAAGATCTATGGTTATAAACTCATACTAAAAAATAAAATAATTTTTAATATATATAAAATTATATAAAACAAATATTATTTAATATATAATTATTTTTAATCATATTTATTGAATAGAGTAATCAATATAGTAAGATAAAATCTTAATATTATTTTTTGCTTGATAAAAAAGAGTTGTACTCGGGTCCCCTATCTTTAACAAATTAGATCTCTCTTCTTTAGAGTTTGAGAGTTTACAAATAGATACACTTCTCATATGAATTGAGATGCTATAGTTAGAAACCTACATCATTTTACATAAAATGTTTGAATTCTTGATTTTTGTTTTCTTGATGTTTTCAAATCTGTGTATGAATACAATTATTCTAGAAATTAACATCTTTTTTGACATTTTTCTATAGCAACCTTCACAATGCCAAAAATTCACCTCTACTATCCATTCCTTGCATCTTAGTAGAGTAATATTTCCAAAATATCGCACTAACATAGGCCTCTTTACCAAATCTGGATTGCTAGTTTCCTTCCTAAAACACAAGTGCAACCACAAAAATTATAATAAATAGTCTAAATGAACACACATTATTGTTACAAAATAAAATAGATATTACCAATGGAAAACATTAAAGTAAATCTTAATCATTAATTTATTTAGGCAATCAACAATTTTTGTTAGCTTCAACTAAAATTTCTACTTCCTTTAACAATGGAAATGAGATGTTAACTTAACGATCCTCAACCAAAAACCCTCTATTGGCCAGCTTATTTGCACATTTGTTTCCTTCCCTTAATATATGTGTAAATATGATTTCTTCAAACTCTTTAGCAAGATCTTGAATTTCCACAATTATCTCTTGTATGTTCTATAGAGCCTTTGCTTTCCTCAAAATTGCATTTATTACTATGAGAGAATCACCTTCCATACAAACTCTATTCCATTTCATTTGTTTACATATTTTTAACCCTTCTAAATCTTCCCAAGCTTTAGCTTCATTATTTGTCTTAAATCCACAACTGAAAGCATAATGAGAAAAAATATCTTCTCTATTATTTCTAATTATTCCTCCTCTTGTTGATCCTGGTTTTTTTTAGATGCTTCATAAAAATTCAACTTAACCCACTCCACATCTGGTGGTTTATATTCTTTACCTTATTTTTGCTTCTCTTGTACCCAACATCATAATTCCATTTAATGACTTGAATCCATCTATCAAGACTCTCTGCTTCCAAATTAGGGATTGGGTGAGTTGATAGGGTTGATTTAGACTCCTCTATGGCTAAAAATATCTTCTTTTTCATTACCTCTAAACTGATTTCCTTTATTTTAAATATTCTTCTATTCCTTTCTAGCCATATAGTCCAAAGTATTGCATATTTTGATATATCCCATATTGTCTGTAAAGCCTCACTTTTATAAATGCTCTGCCATTGCTTTAACCAGTCTTCAATTCTACTATTCATCACCATGCATTTACCAAACATATTAAGAATACATTGCCATCGATTCTAGACTATCGAGCAATGTCCCAAGAGATGATCAATACTCTCCTCCTTATTACATAAGACACATATAGAGGGGCCATGAAAACCCCTTTTCATAATGTTATCCCAGGATAATAATTTTCTATGACCTACTAGCCAAACAAACATTTTAACTTTAGGAATGCTTGGGCTATCCCAAATATCTCTCCAAATTCTAGTGATATTATTATTATGTTGGTGTTGAACATTATATTCACTTCTTGTGTATTGTCCTGAGCTATTCAACTCCCAAATCAATTTATCCTTGGCACACCTTAAAATAATTACAGTTGTTATCTTTCTACTCAATTTCCTCCTAGCATCAATGTCTTGTATACTTGTAAAAAAATATTCTTTCCATTTGTATCTTCCTTCTTGATCATTGTACAAAGTGTTTGAAACCCTATCATCGTATTTGTCTTAAAGTAATCTCATCCAAGGTTTCAAAACTGGATCTAAATTGAGTGGTTTTTTATCACACCAAGTATCCATCCAAATATAATTTTTTTCTTTAGTTCCCACCACCCATATTAAACCTTTAATCATAATATCAATAGATTTTTTTAAACCATTTTAAAGAGCAAAACCATTTGGAAGAGAGAATGTAGTAAATATTAAACTTGGGTCATTGGGATCAACATACTTACTTAGAAAAATTCTTGCCCATTGTCTTTGACTCTCTTTGTACAATCTCCATATAACTTTTCCCCTAAGATCTAAGTTTGCATTTGTAAGAGCTCTTAAACCAAGACCTCCCCTAGACCTCCCCTAGTTTTTTCATCACACAACTTTCTCCATTTCACCAAAGAAAATTTTCTTTTATCATGTAAACCTTACCATAAAAAGGATCACTTAATAAATATTACTTTTTTCAACTGATTTTGACATAGAATACAAAGACATATAATATGTTGGAATGGCTTGTAAGAATGAATTAATTAACTGCATTATTCTTGCTAATGATAACCATATACCTTTTCAAGCTGGAAGTTTATTTTAAACTTTACTAATAATTGGATTCCATAAATCTATCCTCATTCTCCCCTCAAATAAAGGCATACCTGGATAAGTTGTTGGTAAATTTACCTCCTTCATTTGAAGCAACCAACAAATTCTTGCTTTGATATTACGAGTGTTAAGAAAGTAAATTTTGGATTTAGTCCTATTAATATTTTACCTTGAAGCTCTTTCGTACTCTTTTAAAAAGTTATTCAAAGCTTTGGCCTCATTTATCCTTGCCCTTCAAAAAAGGGTTGTATCATCCACAAACTATTGATGGGTGATGTTATCAATGTTATCACTAAACTTAATTCCACTTATAACCCCATATTTGTAAGCCTTATTTAAGTTCCTACTCAAAACTTCTGCCATAATAATGAACAAATAAGGAGATAGAGGATCTCCTTGTCTAAGGCCTCTCTTGGATTTAAAATATTTTATCACTAACCCATTGACCAACATTGAATAAGAAACTGTAAAGACACAAGATTTAATCCATATAACTCATTTCTTCCCAAAACCAAACTATCTAAAACTGCAAAAATAAAACTCCATTTAACCTGATCATAGGCTTTACTCATAACAAGTTTTAAGATCATAGCTTTCTCTTTTATTGAAGCTATTGAATGTATAAATTCATGAGTTACTATGATCCCGAGCTACTATGATCCCATCCAAAATTTGTCTCCCTTTCAAAAAATCTCCTTGCTCTTCTTAAATGATTTTGTCTAACAGTGACCTTAATATATTTGCCATCACTTTGGAAATAATCTTATAAGCCATATTACATAGGCTTATGGGTCTAAAAGAATCAAACAATTCAATATCCTTATTTTTTGGAATTAAGGTAAGATAAGTTGCATTTATTTTATAAGGAATGTATTATTTTACCCTATACTGTTCCACTGCCACCAATAAAGAATCCTTCACTATATCCCAATTATATTGGTAAAAAGTTGCAGAGAGCCCATCTGGACCAAAGGATTTATCCTTATTAAAATAGAAAATAGCTAAATGAACTTCTTCTAGAGTAATAGGCTCCATCAATTTCCTATTGTCTTCATTTGTTATAACTGAAGGAACATCTTGAAGAATTTTATCATTAAGAACTCCCGTCTCCTCTGAACCTAGAATATTCTATTAAAACAACTTAGCCTCTTTTATAATTTCACTCTGATCTTCAATCCAAACCCCTTCTATTGATTTAATTCTACCAATTCTAGAAGATCTTTGTACTATATCCATCCTATGAAAAAACTTTGTATTTTTATCTCCTTTTAACCAAGTTTGTCTTGATTTTAATCTCCAGAATTTCTCTTCCTTACTCAAAATATTATGATATTTTCATCACCTTTTTAGAATTTTGAAAGTTTATCTTTTAGTTCTTCTTTCTTCTAAAAAATGTTTCCAAAGGTGTTCTTGTTCCATTCTTTTAATCTAGATTTCATAGCTTTAATTTGGTTTGGAAGAGCATACAACCCACCATTATCTAAAGAATTCCATGTTTGAGCTATCATATCAACAAATTGAGGATGGTCTTCCCACATCTGCTCATATTTAAAATATGATATTTTTTTCAATTCACTAACCACCACTTTAACTCTTTTTGGCTAGTGATCTGAACCAATCCTTATTAAGGTATTAATTTTAGCACAAGTTCCTTCATCTAGTCAATGATCTGAGAGAATGCATCTATCTTATTTTTTTTCTATTAGGTTCTGGCCTCTTTTGTTGTTGGTCCAAGTATTGTTGTCTTCCTCAAACTCAACTTCCCATAGATTGTTGTTTTGAATAAAAGCTGAGAAATATTTCATACTTTGGGTCAATTTCATAATTCTCCCAATTTTTTCATTCAACTTAGTAATGGCATTAAAATCTCCAATTATCATGAAACATATTTCTTGGTCTTTACTTCTCATAGAGGCCTCAATCCCACTCCAAACTTGTAATCTACCTAACTGAGTTGTAGGACCATACAAATTGATAAGGATGAAGCGAATATCAGTAAAGTAGCAAGTGACTAAAGAGGCTATCCAATACCTAGTTTTATGAATGTTTACACAAGAGGTTCTAGAAGGATTCCAATAAGTTAAAATTTCCCTGCTACTCCTTCATAATCCATAGCATCCCATTCACATCTTGCGCAAACCGCTTTCATAGTTTTTGAAACTTCTTATTTTGCCATTTTAGTTTTCTGGATACATAGAATATCAGGTTTATTACTTAAACATAGGTCCCCTAATACACCTATGCTTTGAGGGGTCATTAGCACCCCTTATATTTCATGAGATGATAATCATGTCTCATTAGGGGCTTTTGGCCCCTCTTGCGTATTACCAATATCATTTTGTTGTTTGGTAAAGAGAAGTTCAGCCAACTTAGTTTGTGATACTTTCTCTATGTTAGCTCTTGCTTCCTTGGATCTTGCTTGATAATTTGAGGGTTTTCCTTTTTTTGTCGTACCTATATAAGGAGTAGGTCCTATTATTCTATTCCTCAATATTCTTTCACCATTTTATTTTTCAACATATTTATCCTCTCCTGGATCTATTATAGAAGTTTTTGACTTATCTTGCTCATTTTTTGGTATTTCCTTATTAATGGTAGAGGTATTACCTTCTAAAATTACATTTTATTTACCAATTATTTTCTCCTGAATGGTGCATGGTACTTCAAGAGAGTTCAAAATCTGATGAAACACATTCCTTGGGCTCATCAAGAATGTTCTTCCTTAAATTAGGATCATATTGAATAGATGGTTCCTTGCTAATATGTTGAAATTGTTGTCTTGTGTCCTCTAAGTTTTGATCTACTTTTTCTTCATAGGCTAAAGCCTCAAAAGAATTGGAATTTATTCCAATATCCTTTCTTATTGGTCTCCACTATTCATTTTATTTTATTTTTCTAGATCTATTTTTTGGAATTTGAAAACCATCTTTATCCATAACCATTTGTAAAATTCTCTTACGATTTTCTACAAATGATTCTTCTAGGGTCTTCTTAGGGCATGATATCTCAATACGCCCCACCTCATGACATCTTCTACATCTAAAAGACATGTTTTCAAAATATATAGTTTGGGTCCACATCTTATCCCCATACTTAAGAATTATTAATTCTTGTAAATCTTTACTTATATCAATCATGACCAATATTCGAGCATAAATAGCCAAAAATCCATCTTTTGTTGTATCTAAAATCTCAAGAAATTCTCATAGAGTGTTGCATATTACCTTGAAGGTATCTATTTCCCAAAATTCAATGGGCAATCCAAAAATCCTAACCCATACTGGTACTAGGGATAGATTTACATTTTCAGGTGAAAAGCCTTCATACCAACGGGTAAGGAAAAGCCTTGCTCTTCCCATAAACCAAGGACCCCATTTTAGGATTCTTTCTCTTTATTTCCTAGAACAAAAAATGGATAGGAAGAAACCTTTGGGAAGAAATAATAGAATCACTCCTGGAGAATTCCAACTCCTATCAATCCATTTTCTCAAGGTCGAAGCCCTTGGCCAATACCCATTAAATTTACCAAAAATTGCCATATCTTGGAGTAATGAGGATCTCTCTGAGGTGCGCTCACTAACCTCTACCACTAGGTATGATTCTAAATATTTAACTATAAATCAATCCATGGAAAGGAAACTAAAACTCAAAATCTAATGAAATTTATCTGAAAGTTCTATAACAAATATAATATTTGATAAAAAAAATTATAAAATTTTCATGCACAATTTCTAAGATAAAGAAAGGGAAAAAATAACTTAGCTAAAAAAATAGATAGAATGTCTTGCCTCACTAAAGTCCTAGTCCTTCATTGCTCTTCCCATCGTTCGAACCCTAGTTGGCAAATATTTGCAATTTCTTTTTTTGCAACTTGAAAAATCGTCATTTCCCTTGTTCTGAATGGTTGAATTTACAGGGTTGTATCTCCCTCAATATTGCTTTTATTTTTATATATGACCACTCATTAAATATATTCAAATTCTACACAAGTTGATCCAAGAATCAGCTGAATCGGATAACTCTTCGTGAAGATATTGATCCTAAAATATGAGACGTTTTTTAATAAAAACCCTAATCCTTCGCACTTTGCAATTTTGTTTTTCACGATTTAAAAATTTGTCGCTACCATTTTTCCAAATGGTTGACTTCACAAGGTCATATCTCCCTAATATAACTCAGATTTTTGCATATGACCACTCATTTTAAAATTATTCAAATTCTGCACAAGTTGGTCCAAGAATCAATTGAATCAGATAACTCTTTGTGAAGATATGGCTCCTCAAACTTTAGATAAAATCTTAATTATTGAATAGAGAGTAACCAATATATTAGAAAATCTAAAATAATCCATAGCAAAAACAATGTACCACAATATATATAAAAAGAACTATTAGTTTCTCTAGTAATTGTGAGAAGGATAAGTAATTGCAAATGCTAGACTCATGGCATAAGGTTGTATATTTTATTGATTATGTGACATGCACCAAATATAATTTGTGTTACATACAAAATACAAAATAAAATAACATGTATTTATAAAAAAATAACCAAATATTGAAATACTTGCTTTGTGAGTATGTAATAAAATTAATGTTATAATATAACATAGAAGAATTTACAATATATAAGGGAATATGTTGGATGGTAGTGGTTGAGCATTTGAATATTGGTTGCTTCAGTTGGATGCTTTGGAGGGTCAAGGTTGTACTTCAATTCGATGCTTTGGAGGGTTTTGATTTAGTTCGATGCCTAGGAGGGTTGGGTAGCTTGTTAGGATTTATAGTAACAACATCTAATGATGTTGCTGATTTTTCTATGTATTAAAAAATATATATAACATATCCTAGGGAACATCACAACGATTCAAGATTTGACTCTTATTTGGGAGATCTAAGGTTCAAACCGTTATGGGGGCAAGTCTGTGAAGGAGTGAGTGTGTGTATGGGTGTGTATTTGGCCCCTATTGATAAGCTTAGCTCTCACCTTTATCAGAGGTTATGGTTGGGATGTTGATGCCTAGCCCTGAGCATTGATCGTAGGGTTTTCTAACACTAAAATCAATGGCATGGAGAATGGACCAACAAACCTGAGAATCTCCATAGGCTATGATATCCCCTTGCACATGAGGTTAAACTACGAGGAAGCCGAAAGAAACCAGTGGAAGCAACGAAAGCCGTAAACCCAAAGTGCAATGATGGATCCAAGAAACTAGATCAAAATCTACCCCATGATTGTCACAACTACAAAAAATAGGTACATGTCCCCCTCCAAGACCATGAAATATGTAGCAGATAATCTTGAGCAACAACACAAAAAAGGCAAATGAACCACCAGCCATGGGTAGCAGGGGTAGAAAGGATTCGAAAGATCATATTTGAAGGAGCCACAGGATTAACATAGGTACAAGAAATAGGTATAGGTTCCCAACCAAGACCATGAAATATGCAATGGATGAACCCAAGCAACCAAAAAAATTGGGTAAATGAAATCCCACCAATCCCACACACGAACAACTTCAAATAATTGGATCTGGAGAAATAGTGGGATCATCTCAATAGCAAGAAATAAGCACAAGGCTCCCCCTAAGATCGTGAAAGATGTACCGAGAATCCTCCAAGAAATAAGGAATAGATCCAACAACTAGAAGCCTCTAAAAATAGGAGTTTGAACAACATACCTACCCACAAACCGAACAGGACCACCAACTACCCAAGGGCAACCATGGGAGAAGCTTCACTGTAGATGAGGCACGTGGTCCCCCTAAAGACCAAAAATATGTAGTGAAAATATCTTTGGAAGCCCAAGGTCGAAGTTGAACACCTAACCTGAAGCCATGACACTCCGAATGAAACTAAGGAAATAATGGTATTCTTCATCAAGTAGAAAATATACCAAAAAGCCCTAGGAAAGACCTAAGAGTAGCCAGGAAAGAAGATCCCAAAAGTTCATAAAGAAACCTAGGGAAGAACCCAGAGATACACCAATTCAAAAGCATGGGCAGAAAACCCTCAGGTAAGCAGATAAACGAGCAGACAAGTGGATCAAGGACCTCCCACCCAAAAGAAGGTCATCTGCGACATTAGCAAGCCCGAAGAGGTGGTCCTGGGATGTGCCAAGAAATTGGAGTGAAGCCATGGGAGGTGGGATTAGGTAAGTGGAGCAGGACCATCTCGAGCAGAGTGGGAGATACCTTGCATCCCCATAATTATTATAAATATATTATAAATATTAATCAAGGTAATTTTTGGGAAGTTAAATATGGAACATATAAGTATTTATACTAATGAGATGTGAAATTTTTATAAAAAAAAGCAATATTAATCAAGAGGAGACCTAGGTTCAAAACCTTGGAGGGTAGCCTCATCTTGGGGTAGAGGTAGTAGACTGACCTGACTCAGCTAAGTACCTGCTAAATGTTCGCTTTCCCAATCCCGAGCCATTGGGGGTCTCCCTCACTTTGGGTCCCCAGGGGTCTCCCTCACTTCGGGTCTTCGAGAGTCTCCCTCACTAGGTATCGAGGAAGCCTTGTAAAAAAATTAAATTATTATTATTTTAGTATTAAAACCTTGGTCATTATACATGTTAAGACTTGAATAAATTATATATATAACTTATCTTATTTATTCAAATATAATATGATAAATAAAATTATTAAAATCCATTCATAAAATTATAATCTTAAATTGACTCATATCATATACTTACAACCAATTTAACAAAGAAAAATATTTAAATTTATTATTCATAATCTTAATTTATAAAATGATTATATATAGAAGATATGTTTTAGCATGGGTGATATTTCTTGTTTCCTTGGGAGGGCTTCTCTTCTTTCCTTATGAGGCTTTCTTTCTTGCCCTTGCGTGGGCTTCTCCTCTTAATTTTAGTAGTTTATATTCGATGGTCCACAAAGGGTCTGTTAATTTGGCTGTAGATTGGTTGGAAACTCTTCTCTCAATCATCATCTTTTGTAAAAGGTTACGAGATCCTTTCAAAATGCTTGTTCACCAATCAAAAAAATAATCTTATTTTATAAAATAACTATATATTTTTTAATGAATCATATAAAATGACAATTATTAAGACTATTATTAATAATATTTTTAAGCTTAAGTGCAAGGGCTTTGGAAATAATATTATAGCTCACATTAAGCAGGGTGATTGACCTTTGATTGTCAGACTTGAACAAACTAGCTTTGTTAAGGGAAGATACATTCTTGATAATGTTCTTGCTATTTGGGAAGGTATGGAGTGGGCAAGAAATTCTGAACAAGATGCTTTATTCATTAATATTGACTTTGAGAAAGCCTATGATGAGATGGAGTGGTTATTCATCACTGCCATGCTTCAGGCTCTGGTTTTTGAGCCAGTGTTTGTGAGCACCATTCTTATGTTATTTCAAGATGTTTCAGTTGTTCTTACTTTGAATAATAATCAATCTCAGTCAATTTCTCTTGGTTGCTTTGTAAGATAGGGGTGCCCTCTTGCTCCATCTCTTTTCATTCTTGCTTTAGAGGTTTTTGGATATTTGTTGGCCCATAAGGTGGATCAAGGATTAATCAGGGGTATTTCTCTTCTCAATTATGGTCGTCAATTGGTCAATGGTCATTTTGCTAATGATACTTTCTTAACGCTTCAAGAATATGAGCAATCCCTTTCCTCGGCTATTAGTTTCTTAGAGGTGTTTTGTTTAGCCTCTGGTTCTTCTATACAATGGAAAAAACCTCCTATTTTTGGCAATCTCAATCCTAGATGCCATGTTGGCTGCATCATTTCCAATGGACTTGGATTCAGTCGGGTGAGGTGTTTAAATTTCTTGGAATTCCTTTTGCATTTCATGGTTCCTCTACTCAATTGTGGTAGTATGTTATTGATAAAGTGGACAAGAAGCTTTCTTACTAGACTAGTAAGAAATTTTATTTGGTAGGAAAATTTTAGATTTTTTCTAAGGTTTTAGCCACTACCCATGTCCATTATTAATCTTGCTGGGTTATATCCAAATCTTGTTATAAAAAGCTGGATAAGCTTCTAAGAGATTTCTTGTGGGCCAAAGACCTTTTCAAATGAGGTTTTCATTAGGTAGCCTAGAAAATTTGTTGTTTTCCCAAGGACTATGGAGGCATGGGTTTGTTTGATTGTCATCGACAAGGTTTTGCCCTTTGTGCTAAATGGATCACCTGATCTTTAATTAGGGATAAATCTTGGAAGGTTCTGGTCAGACATTGTATTTCTTTTAGTTTGCTTTAGGGGAAAATTTTTGGAAAGGGGTGGGATTGCAATCCATTCTTACTACACTTGTCCTTGTTAAAGTTAAAGTTTCTTTTGTCATTCATATTATTGGGAAAGCCTAGGAGGCATTCAAATCCTAGATTAGTTGGAAAGGGAGTTTTCACAAAGCAGGTGCCTCTTTGCCTTCCATGAATATTTGGTGGTTTCCTGTTATCAATTGGCAAGGCTCTCCCCTGGATCTAGTATAGTGGGTCAGAGTCGAGAGGTTCTATAAGTGTGGTATTGCTTCCATTTTTTATTTCTTCTCCCGACATACCAGGAGTTGGATACCCTGGGAAATTTTTCATCAAATTCACAATTTAAATCATGGTGATAGAGATACTTATGAGGTGGTTATTGATAGTATTCCATTTTCTATTTGGAGAAAACTGCATAAGCATTTTCAAAAACCCTGGTGGTCAGATTGGTGTTGGCCTCAGGAGCTTCCTATTTTACAATATAAATCTCATCTTGGTTACAAATGGCTCACCCCACAAGTTCCAATGGTTGATAAGCTCACTCTAATATGGGACTTAGTCTCTCTTCCATCCCGATGGAATAAGAGGTTTCTTATTACTTGGACTACTTATATTGAACCTAAACAGAGTTTTTTTGCTTGGATACTATTGCACAAGGGGTTGCTTGTTGGTAAAAGGCTCAAGCATCTAGGTGTTCATAATTCCATCTGCCCATTTTGCGGATAGGCGAAAGATTTACTGCATGTTTTTTTGTTTTGTGATCAGGCTCAATCGACCTAGGAGTGTCTTCTTAAAATTTTTAGACCTTTTATGCAGGAGGATTTTACATGGGTGTATGCTATTTTGGGTGACCCTATTACATTTTCCTTCAAATTGGGTGTTGCTTGAAATATTTTTAGAATTGGTACCCTGTTTTATCTATGGAAGTCCCGAAATAGAGCTATTTTTTCTCAATAAGATGTCGGATGTGTCTTCTTTGTTGTTGATAAATATGATATATTCTTTGATTGCTAGTTAGAGAATCAATTACGGGTTGAAAAATTAAATGTCGAGCTGCAGTACTTACGTACCCTCATGGATCGTTGTGGGAATGCACCCTGCGCTATGAGTTGTGTGCCTCTTCCTTCCCCTTCTAGGGGAGGTTCCAGGTCCCATATGTCGATTCACCGAGGGATCCATCATCGGTCGCAACCTTATGCTACCATACACTGGTCCCACCCCCGCATAGTGTAAATATGGAGAATTTGGAGCTGGAGGTCCATCTCGCTTGACCTCTGGTTGGGATGTTTAGCCTCCTAAGCAAGATTATGCCCCTAGTTGGGGTGAAATTGTACCAAATGCACAGACCCGTATTGTTAGTGGTACTACTGTTGATGGCTGGGAGGCTCCTAATTCTTCAACCGTTGTATGGACTTATGACCATATGGAGGAAAACTTTAAGCCTTCAACCTGATAATGATTTCTTGGCTCCTTTCTTTCTGAATGCTTATTTGACACTATTTTGATGGTTGTTATTTGACTTTTTGTGGACTATTTTTGACACTCTTGTGTACTCCTAACCATGATGGTTAGTGTATTCATTTACGGGGTGTGCTAATCCCACCTGCCCTTTTTTATATGATTAGACATTATTTTATTAATATAATGGCATTTTCATAAAAAAAAATTATTATCTTATGAAATAGTATTAGATCATGTTAAATTATTTAACTTTTAAAAAATAATTTCATATTCAAATTTTATTAAATAATACATATATAATTATCAAATGATTATTACATCGTTTTAATTAAAATTTATTTTAATTTAGTAAAAATATATATTTTTTAAAGTGAAAAACCCTTTGCGGGGCCGCCTTGGTCTGAGAGACCATGACTAGGAGGTTCTACATCGTCAAAGTCATCTGGGAGTTGTGCCCGACCCTACCCACACCAACATTATCAATTGAATTTTGGGTGCCCAATTCAAATTTTTAGTAAGGTGGAGATTTGAACTTGGAACCTCCCTTGGAGGATTGTCCTCTCCTTTCCAACTCACCTACAACACCTAAATATAAAAAATATTATTTTATTATTATTAAAATTAAATTATTATTAATCAATATAATCTAAGTGGAGTGAAGTCCATGATAACAAAGTGTAATTCTTCCCTCATTAAGCTTGGCCACACGATCAAATTTCATTCTTAATATCAACCTGTTTTATCCATATAAGAATAATTATAGTCTAATGTTCTTTTATATACTTTATACATGTTAATTTAAACAATATATTAAAAATGTGCTATTAAAGTGTTCTCTTTGAACATAAACTCTTTCACCATTAAGCTCAAGACACCTTGAAAGCCTAATAGATATGTGAATCTATTTTTAGTGGGAAAAAATAGTGGTTCAAAGAAAACATAAAGGTAAACCTAATTAAAATATGATTTATGCATTAGCTTATGAAGTTATTTACAACCTTTTACTTTTATATATATAATAGCAAAAATATATGCATGCCCAAGGGTTAAGAGAGGTGGGAAGAATAGGATGCATTTTCATCCTTCTACTTTTCTCATGGGTATGATAATCATACTTTAGATTTGTCTTATAAAGTAATTTTAAAAGGAAAATTTAAAAATTTTAATTTGTCAATAGTAACTTTTAAAAAATATATAATGAGTTAATTGAAATAATTTATTTAATATGATTGTTTTTAAAGTTAATTAGAATAAAAATTTAATTTTTTTTAAAAAGGTTTTGGTTGTTGATTTTTTTTTAATATGTTATGTGTGGTTTTTATTGGGGCTACTTTCATTATGAAAATAAAATATTATATTGCTCTCATTACATTTTTAACAAGTTAATTAAAATATATTCAACTTTGTCTTTTTATTAGAGACATTCTTCATTTGCCCTTCTATCAAAGATATTCTTCACCCTCCTCAAGTTGCTAAGTTTCCACAATCAACTTCTTTTATATCAAATACCTTTAAAATTTAAATTCTATCAAGAGAAAATTCAATACCACGAATGGCTAAAATATTTGTTGCCCAATTTGTTTTTAATAAAAAATAACATACTAGTTATCTTGTAAGTCATTGTAAGTTCTTTTATACATAATTTTCAAGTAAAATATAATAATTGATCTTACAGGTGTTTCACCTATTGTTGCGATAGTGTTGAGTCATCCATATTCAACAACAAGTAGATGCCAAATAGCTTTAGATAACAAAATTTCATCTTTGATGATAATCTCTAAGCCTCCTCTCAATTCAGCACTCCTAGATGAAAAATTTCTAGATGGTAGTAATCTTGTTAGTGATTTTATGACACCACAATCCTTTATGACCAACTATAACTACAAAGACAATCTCTAGCTATGATGACAATCACCTTCTATGATGGTAAGCTAGATGGGTTTTAGTAAACAACTAACTCTTGGTGGTTATTATTTTGATGATGTTAATAGCTTCTAGTATTTAGATGATAGTATCTTCCTCCTTCATTCTAATGATGGTTTATCTTAGACGATGTCACCCATGATGATAGATTCTCAAATGACAAACATTAGTTAGCAATGTTTTGGTTGTTATGCCTTTATATGGTTGCTCAAGTTTTCTTGACTATGACAACCTATAATAATTATCAATAGTTTTCCATACAAACTTCTTGATCATATAAAATATTTGCATATAAGTAATCCAACATGCTAAAGGAAAAAAAATATTTATCAATTTCTAGCTTAAATGACATCATCTCTACATAAATGGCTATGAAACATGTAGAGGATTCTTAAAGAAACTTTCTCTTTCTCTTTGTTTGGTGTTATTACTTTTCTTTCTCCTCATCATGCTCTTTATTTTTTTCCTTTATATTTATAAGCATGAGAATTACTCTCCAGCTACTCCCAATGGTTGAACTTCTAGTTTTTCATGAGAGCAATGACTATCTAGCTACTTCTAATGATTATACTTCTAGTTTTTGTGTTAATTAGTCTTGTTGAGTTTTCCAATTAGAACCGATCGTTTTTGTATCATTTTTTTAGTTACCACATAGATGATCCTACATCATACTCACTAAGTAACAAAAAAAATGTTTCATGAACATTTCCAAAATCCTCAAGGAACCTTCCATATTTGGTAACCTTAGAAGCACCCATTCACATTGCTACACCAACTGCCTAGTTCATCCACATAACTAGATACTCATAGTATGTATTATCTCTTTTTCTTATCATCACTTTGCAATCTATAATTGCTTTGATTTTATCCCATTCCTTCTTTGTTGCACTATCTAATTATTTGTTAAAATATCAACTATACGATCTTCATCACCATTTCTAGGTTGTGCATAATATGCGTTCAAGTCAGCTACATTAAAGATCAATGAAATATTTATCCTCTCTACAAGATCAATTTCATATGCTTTGGTGGTACAATTCTTCAAAACCTTACAAGATTCAATCTTCTTTGAGTTGAGCTTGTTGTAAATACCTTTGGATAACCTTTCCTTCCACAAATATTCCAAAACAAAATCTCCAACCTAAAATTCCTATGTTTGATGCTTGAGGTTAGCACGTTGCTTGTATTTCATGATATTCTTTTCTAAATCAATCTTCACTTCACAATGTAAGTATTGAATATATTTGGCAAAATCCTCTTCCAATGCACTAGGTTTCTGCAATTTCACTATGCTTCAAAACTCATCTACTCATCTAGGACAAGTTTCATACACAATTTGAAATGGAATTTTGGTTGTACTTTTTTCTTTTTTTTAAAGCTAAAAACCCCTTGTAGGGCCGCCTTGGTCTAAGAGACCATGAACAAGGGGTTCTACACCGTCAAAGTCACCCGGGGTCGCACCCAACCCTGCTCGCACCAACATTATCAATTGGATTTTGGGTACCCAATTCATCTTTTTGGTAGGGTGGAGATTCGAACCTAGGACCTCCCTTGGAGGATTGCCCTCTCCTCTCCAACTCACCTACAACACCTAGGTATTTTGGTTGTACTTCTATTATTGAATTATTATATGCAATTTTTTCAATGATAATGTAGTATCCCACAAATTAAACTTCTTACAAACTAGACACTATAGTAGATTTCCAAGGATTTTGTTTAAAACTATGGTTTATCTATATTTTTGTAGGTGATAATCTGAACTAAAGTTTAATTTGGTACCCAACGTACTCCACAAGGTATGTCAAAAATGACCTATAAACTTTGAATCCCTATCTAAAAAAATGCTCTTCAATAAACCATGCAGTATTACTACTTCTTAAAAGAATATATCATAAATATGGGTAACATCATATATTTTCTTGCAAGGCATGAAATATGCCATATTTGAGAATTTTTTAATATAAATAAAAATGGAATCATTGCCTTTTTATATCCTTGGAAATCTAAGAATAAAATCCATGCTTATATCCTCCCATGGCCTCTTTGGTACTTGTAATGGATGATACAACCTAATATTTTGACTTTTTCCCTTTGCATACTAACCAAAACACAAATCGTCTTACATCCACATTCATCATAGGCCAGTAGTAGCTTTCACAAAGTTGTCCATCATTTTGTCTATTCCAAAATGTTTGGCTAGACCTCTACTATGTTTAACTCTTTTTAGTTTTTTTCTCATTGAAATTTGTTGTGTGCACAACTAATACCCCTTGAATAATAATCCCTTTTGGAGGATATAGTCTAGCCATAACTTTCTATCTCCTACAGTAAGATTAGTATAATCTTCCCATGCTTCCTTGAATTGTAAATTGTCAAAATAATGTTTATTCCTAGATTCAAAACCAATGACTTTAATTTGTATTGTGTTTATAATTAGGTTTATTTTTCTTAAGGCGTTAGCCATACAATATAAATGTGCACTTCATGCTTCATGATAAATAAATATACCTGCAAAAATTAAATGCATTTAATATGTCTTCGATTCAACTTACTCTGATTGTTAGTAAACTATAGAGTATGGTTATTTTTAAACAAGACAAACTTTTTTGACAACAAATAGTGCCTCAATTTCTCAGTTTTGAACAATGGCATAAAATTCTTAGTCATAGATAGAGTATTTCATCTTTACCTCATTTATCTTCTCAATAAAATAAGCAATGACATTGCCCTCCTAGCTCAAGACTCCTCCTACTACCTTCCCATTTACATCACAATCCACTTGAAAGACCTTGTTGATCCAAAAAATCCATAATGGTTTGTTTCATTATCGTGTCCTTTAGGATTTAAAACTTCCTTCTACTATATTTGTCCACTTAAATTTATGTTTTCCTCCTTTCACCATTTCTATGATTTGATCACAAATTCCACTAATATGTTTGATAAAATTCCTATAAAAACTTGTTAGACCATAGAAAATACTAGCATAAAACATACTTTTTGATGACAACTAGTTTACAATGGCCTTTACCTTCTTGGTAAATCTTAAAACCTAAGTATACCAACTTGTCTCTCATAAAACTCCATTTCTTCAAGTTGACTAGCAACTTTTCTTTCTTTAGTTTAGACCAATCTCAAATATGCTAAATGGTCTTTCTTGCTCTTACTAAATATTAAAATTTTATCCAAATAAATAGTCATAAACTTGCTAATAAATGGGTTCAAAAATCTATTTATCAACCACATAAAGGTATTGGGTATATTTGCCAATCCAAATGGTATTACCACCCACTCATACAATCCATCATTTGTCTTGAGTGTAGTTTTCCACTCATCTCCTTTCCTAACCTATATTTTATGATAGCCACTCTTAAAATATATTTTTTTGAAGTACTTTGATCCAGTTAAGCAATCCATCAAATCATCCATATGAGGCAATGTGAATTGATACTTTATAGTTATTTTATTAATAGCCCTTGAATCCATACACATTCACCATTCTCTACCCTTGTTTGGTGCAAGTATGACTAGTACTACATATGGGCTCAATATTTTCTTGATCAACCCTGTATCGCTCCAAATTTTTCGCATCCCTACCTTCAGGCTATTGGATCCATGCCCGGAAGGAGGATGGGAAAAGGATGATGCGGTACCTCGGACGAGAGGACTTTACGAAGGTCCCGCCTCTCAAGGGAGGTGTATTTTGGTGATTTTTTGACGGATGGTGGGTTCACCAGGAAACATTTAATGGCAGTTTCCACGCCTAGGTTTTGGAATGTGTTTAGATGAGTTCGTTTTGATCTTAAACATTCATCCTAGGTTTGGCCGAATGAATCTAAATTAAACTACATGAAAATGCAATTTTCATGAATACAGCAAACAAATTTGAAAGCAAAAAATAGAGAATTTACAGGAGGAAAATGGGGAATACCTGATCCGGATGTCTGAAGAAGATTCTAACGTTTGAGGCAGTCTGGATCGTCTGGAATTCGACAGAATCACTTGCAATCTGACAGAATCGTCCGAAAACTGATAGATTCATCTGGAATCTGACAGAATCGTCTGAGACTGACAGAATCGTCCGAGATCTGACGAATTCGTCAGACGAATTCGTCAAAAACCTGCAAAACAGAAAATAGATGCAAAATACAAGAAATCCTACTGTGCAAACGAGAGGCAAATTACACCAAATAGCAATATGAATACTTGAACAATATTTAAGAACAGAAATTAAAGCAAATTATTGTACTTAAATGACAAAACATGATCTTAATATGCAATCTAGGCTAAATGGGTGAACTCCAGATGCAAAATAATGTAAAAACTGAATAAATTGTCTAATTTGCAGCATAAGATGACAGAGAAAAAGGTGAGAAAAACAAACTCCGAGCACCGATTGCCTCGATGTGGATTGCAGTCGAGATCGTCTCGCATCGATACGAAATCGTCTCGTATTTGACAGGATCGCCTCCGATCTGGACAGGTTCGTTGGCGACGATGGGTGCTGGCTCCGGTTGAAAAATAATGTTGTACCTACAACAAAATAATATGAAACTAATGCAAATGCAAAGTAGGGATGTTTCAACGTAGGGGGAATCAATTTACCAAGAATTTCAGCCGAGGGGTTGGGGAGGGAAAATCCTAGAGGTTAAATAGGCTTAGAGGGAGTAGGTAGGAGGTTGGAGATCATCCCAATTTGGGAGATCTCCAACGGGGGAGGGTCCCAACGGCGCAGACACGCTTCTACCCAGATTGGAGACCCGTTGGAACAGATTCCAACTATGCAAATTCAGTTTTGCGACAAGATCGTACGGACGTCCTAGTCCGGACGAAATCGTCAAATGCAGGGCGATATCGTCTGATCGGCGATGATATCGTCAAACGGTCAAAACAACCTCTAAAATTGGCACGAAAAAGGGGAAACAGAATACCCGACGGTTAACGGGCGGTTTGGGAGGTTAAATTTGATTTTAAAATTATTTACTAAGGTGAATGTAAATTTTATAATTTTACTGCGCCAATTTTAGGGTGCTACATTTTGCCCCCTCTTTAGCGAATTTTCTGAAGAAAATGCGTTAAAGATGAGTTCTTCTCGATCTATGAGAAAGCAAAAAATTATACCCATTTTTAGGCGACGATTCTTGGTCGAATCATACGACAGCTTACTATGGTGCCCCCTCCGTGTTTTTACCCAAATCGAACGTTTGAGGTAAAAACGTGGAAAAGCACAAAATTATTGTTGAATAAAATTAGGAAAAATAGGGTAAAACCCTAATTCATTGTTACTGTTCATTTTTCCGGTTTTTAGAGCTCTGAAGCAAAAAATGGTCGAGACAGTGCATAGATCTGCAGAGGTCCGACGCGGTCTACGGGTAAGAGCCTAGACTTAGTTTAGAACTGATTTAATTTAATTTTTACATGCTTTTTAGATGATTTTTAGGTGAATTTTGAGCATCGCGGCCGTTTTTGGGCCGTCGACGTCGTCGGGACGAAATCGTCTCGATTTCGGCAATTTCGCCCGAGGGTGAAATCGTCGAAAGGGGGACGATTTCGTCAAATTAGAGACGATTTCGAACTACGAAATCGGAGACGATTATGCTCAAATTTGGGACGATATCGTCCAATAGTGGGCGATATCATCAATTGCAAAAAATTGAATTTTTAACTTGCATTATTGATTACTTGAATTATTGATTAATGATTTGTTTATTGTTTTTTTTGTTTATGTTTGCAGAGAGGATTACTAAAGAGCAGGGAGTGGAAATACGGAGGGTTGAGAGATGACTTGGCCGCGCTCACACAGGCAAAGCGGGATCTGCTGGCACAGGCTGGCTTGCAGCATGTGGCGGAGATGCCACAAGTATCCATGGACATGGGGCTTCTAACAGCCCTAGCAGAGAGGTGGTATCCGGGTTCTTCCTGTTTCTGGCTATCGACAAGGGAGATGGCTCCCACACTAGAGGATGTATGGAGGATTCTGAGAATCCCCATACAAGGACGGATCATCACTCCTACGGCCAATCAGGGCCGCGCTATGGGACGGTTATGCGGTGACCCGAGCTTCACCCTGGAGAAGGGCAGAGTTAACATCGAGGCACTACGCCAGATGCCTAGGGCATCTACACTCACACGAGTTCTGGCTGGGGTAGTTGGTGGACTTCTTCTGTGCCACCAGAGCGGGTGCAGGGTACCATGGATGCTCGTAGATGTGATCTACGATATGCGGGACCATGGGTATAGGTTTGCTTGGGGCAGCTTTGTACTATGCCGATTGTACAGGATCCTATATGGGGTCGTGTACAAGGGCGGGCGATGTCTGGTCATGACATCGCTCCTACAGGTTTGGTGCTAGGAGCACATTGCAGTGCGGAGGCCGGTAGGGCTTCCACTGATAGGGGTGGACGGGGAGAGGCCCCGAGTCTTCTACTGGTGGCTCCGAAGAGGGTCACAGTGGCGGATCGACCTACCGATGTCCCGAAGGCTACTGGATGACCTAGTCCCGGACCAGATCACCTGGAGGCCATGGAGGGAGCATCCAGGGTGGGCCGAGGATGGACAGGGAGCTGGCTCGCATCAGGCGAGTCTACTGGTTGAGGATGGAGAGGGGAGAGGTGGAGCTCCACCGCTACGACCAAGTTTTGAGGCAGTTCGGTCTACAGCAGGGGATCCCATCTCTCAGGGATTACGAGTTTTCCCGGACTATCCGGGATAACACCACTGTTAGCGGGGCTCCTGACATGCAGCGGTTCTGGAGTCAGGACGCAGACGATGCCCCCATCCAGCCAGTGGATGGGGACGACACGGGGGTAGCCGACGGCTACGATGCCTGGTATGCAGGCATCCGCCCTCCTCGGATGACGAGGGCTCAGGGTCCGATTCACGTGGTTGTGCATCGGATAGGGAGGCGATGCCAGGCAGTGATAGAGGTGGCCCAGGGTCACGGTGGGAGAGAGCAGAGGAGGCCACAGGCACAGGAGAGGCCGTGGCAGCGGGAGAGGAGGGAGGAGAGACCCCCATCTCCATAGAGGCCACCATCGCCTGATAAGGGCAAGGGTGTGGACACAAGAGAGAGTAGCGAGATGGCTACTCTTCGGGTGGAGAGAGATCGTCTGCAGGCTCAGGTGCAGACGCTACAGGATGCGGCTGCACGACACCATGTTGAGGTGTCACAGCTACGGGATGAGATTGCATGCCTCAGGGCACGGGGCGAGAGGGCGAGCTCGGGAGAGTTGACACGGGCTATCACCCAGTTGACATTCTATCAGACACTATACTTCTAGCTGGTGCCAGAGGTAGATAGACTACCCTTGCCAGCTAACATCGTAGATCCGATCAGGATCGGGTCATCGAGGACCACGTCCCGATCGAGGACTAGGACTACACAGACTACGATGGGGCCACCTCGTCCACCTCGGGGCGGGGGAGGAGATGAGGCGAGAGAGCTCAAGGGGCTCTCGAGGCTAGAGGGCTGCACATTGATGTTGTATTATATATATTTTTTTGTTTGATAGAGGATTGAGTATGCCGAGGTGCAGATTGTGGCATACCAATCCAGTTTTGATGATGTACATATATTTGTGACATATATAGATGAGATATTTTTGATCATATGACTTGTCTTATGTGATGCTTATGATGCTTTTATGTTTGATTGATTGATTTCATGTGATTATGTCGGTGGATATATTATAATTGGAATGTCATGCTTGTAATATTTGAAATGAAATAATCTGATGTAACAATTTGGTTGTTTGTAATGAAAATGTGATAAAAATAAAAAGGGACTTCTAACAATAATTTCAAAGGACATTGTCGCTATTATAGACCATTTCATGGAGTCGCTGCTCACTCGGTCGTCAAGCTAGTCCCATTTATAGAAATATTGTTAAAAGTAAAAAGAGTGCTTAAGAGACTGTCTTAAGACTTTGGTGCAATAGTGCAAATGATGATGATGATGATGATTTGTTTTCAGATTTCCATGAAAATATTATGCATGAAATATTTTAAAATGATTTTCGCTAGGCATAAATTCCTAAGTGTGATAAAATTTTTGGATAATTCCCTAGGAATTATACCATCATTGCAAAATTTAAAGGTTGACATAATGATATGAAATAATGAAAATGTGTTTGCTGTTGAAAAGCATAATTTGTGTAACATAATGAATTAAGTCATATGGTTTTCATGATTTTTGAATAAATGGAAAATAAAATTGGTACAATGGTTTGCGCTAGGCATAGAATATGTAGGTATAGACTTATACCATCATCGCGAAAATCAAAGAAAAATAGATAGTTTTATTGCATGGTTGATTTTTTGATGAAGAGAAAAGATGAAAATGAGGACTTGCGCTAGGCATACAATTCCAATTTTGGTTTTGGAACTATACCATCGTCGCGAAAGTCGACACGATATATATGATATGTTTTGAAAGAAATTTTTGATTTTTCTATTATATAGTTGTCTTTGTGGTAAACAGCTGTACTTGATTTATTCCAAACAAGTTGCAAAAAAATAATATTTCAAAGTATTTTGAAGACAAAAGTTAGATTTATAAGGAATCCCATGTGCATATGTGCATTCATTTCCGATCTTGATTTATCCTAATGATAAACAAAATCTCTCAAATACAAATGTGTGTGCAATTGCATTGTTCATTTACCAGTTTTGAGCAAGATACTATGATACAAGTGATTTGAAAAAACCAAATAAATGTTCATTAACCATGATGTAGATGCATATAACCATATTAGACTACTATGTAGATCGGATTATCAAGAGCTAGCTAATCCATAAGCAGACATAGGTCTGTACAAAAGAAGGTCGCTAATGTGACAGACATATCGCCACGCTAGGAGTTACCCAAGGCCAAGCGAGGTTGGGCACAAACCACTTGTTATGGGGCTTACCTCACGGTTTTCGAATAATTGAGAATTCCAGGGATTCAAGCTCATCAACCCTTCTTTTCTTTTCAAAGGGTAGGGAAAGGGATTTTATTGCTTTCTTGCTTTCTTTTGAACTTTGCATATTTTTCTTTTGTATTTCTTTTGCTTGATAATGCTTGGAACATTGCTATAATGATATAAAAGAACATTTCTCTTTTCTCTTTTTCTTGAATTTTTCTTTTCTTTTTCTTTTTCTTTTTCTTTGCTAGGGATACTTGCTCAGATTAGCTGTAGAGCAAGGGATTTTTATTCTGGGTAGGGGTGAGCTTGTCCTTTTGCCAATTCTCAAAGATTCTAGACCATGTGCATGATAGGATAGCAGGGGAAACTTTTCGCTCAAGAAATCGGTTCTACTATGTAGCAAAACATGGAAATTACAAATATAATCATTTTATTGTGAAAAGATGTGCTTGGTTTAAGTAAATAACAAGATCAATTCTCTGTGCTCAAACTTTATTTAATTGACTTTTGTGGACTTTGATATAAGAGAGATTAGTAATCATGCCAGATAAAATCAAGATATTTATTTTTTTGTGAGTGTGCTAGTGAGGGATGCCAAATAAATGCTAATTTTATCCAAAATAAGTTGAAACATATAACTGCAATAATTGTAAGAAAATATATATAAACATTTTTGAGAAGTTTTGAGAATGTTGACTCTCTCTTTCTTTCTGTATATTGTTTTATTTTGGTTTCGAAAGAGTCAAGCATATAGTTGTTTTTAGATTTTGATTTTTGTTTTGAGCAAAAAGAATTTAACAAGTGCTTTAAATAAATGCAATAGATAGTTTTGAAGATTTTTAGAGATTTATGAATGTTTTTTTTTTTTTTTTGGTGTTTTTGAATTTTTTTTTTTTTGAAAGAAATACAAAATAGTAATTTGGAACAAATATATACATGGATGAAATGACCAAATTTATGCATAATAACGTTTAAGATGCAAAATATTCATGGGTTCTTTAAGTTCTTTACCATCTAAGGTAGATAATTTATATGCTCCTGATTCAAATTTAGCAGTAATGATGTATGGTCCGAGCCAGTTGGGCTCAAATTTACCTTTAAGTTCTTTGGTTGCATTTGTATTTTTTTGATTTTCTTTTAAAACAAGGTCGCCAATCTCAAAGGATCGATGACGAACTCTCTTAGCATATGATCTTTTAAGCTTGTTTTGGTAAGCACGGAGATGCTCCAAAGCATTGATGCATTTTTCATCGAGGAGTTCCAGTTGACTGAGTCTGCCAGCACGATATTCATCTCCTACTTCGGTATCTTGAAGTAGCAGAGCCAAAGAAGGAACTTCCAATTCAAATGGAAAAACTGCTTCAGCACCATATACCAAAACAAATGGTGAAGTGCCCGTGGGGGTTCGAACACTAGTTCGATAAGCCCACAAGGCTGGATATAATTGAATATGCCGATCCACGGCCAGTTTTATTGACTAATATTTTGAGAATTTTGATTAAAGTTTTGTTAGATGCTTCTGCTTGACCATTACCCTGAGGATAATAGGGGGTGGACCGGCGATGTTGAATCTTATATTTTTGACATAATTTTTTAACATCTTTATTTTTGAAAGGAGTTCCATTGTCAGAGATGAGGTTGGCAGGAATTCTGAACCTGCAAATAATTTGATTAAAAATAAATTTAGAAACTTGTGTGCCAGGTGCAGGAAGCTAAAGGCATAGCTTCAACCCACTTCGTGAAATACTCAGTGGCAGTTATGATGAACTTGTGTCCATCAGATGACACGGGATTGATTTTGCCAATAATATCCAAGCCCCATTTAGAAAAGGGCCAAGGAGATGAAATAGCCTGCAACTCTTGTGCAGGCGCATGGACAAGGTCAGCATGTTTTTGACACTTGTCGCAATGGCGCACATACTCATGTGCATCCGTTTCCATGGTAGGCCAAAAGTATCCTATCCGAAGGAGCTTTTTAGCAATGACACTACCACTAAAGTGTCCTCCACAAGATCCATCGTGGGCTTCACTCAAGGCTGATTTAGACTCATCTGAATTTAAACATCTTAATAGGATACCTTCAAAAGATCTCCTATATAAAGTATTGCCAATTATTACAAATCGACTTGCTCGTCGACGTAATAACCGACGCTTGGTTTCGATTAGAATTAGCAAGGAAAGTCCCATTTTGGAGAAAATCAAATATGTCGGTATACCAAGGTTCAGGAGTAGTTTCATTGATTAGAAACACATCCAAAGGCTCTAAGCATGACTTATTTGAAGCGGGTTCCTGGAGTCGACGAATAATGATAGTGGCATATTCGTCGTCTAACTCCAAGGGCAAGAGAGATGCAGCGGTGGCCATAGCGTCGGCTGCACGGTTGCTAGTCCGAGGAATGGCTTCCAAGGTAACTTGATCAAACAAGGACATTAGTTGTAAAACATAGGCCTTATATGGGCAAATTTTATCATCTCTGGTTTGATAAACTTCATTAATTTGGTTTATAACTAATTGGGAATCCCCAAAAACTAAGAGGTTTTTAATTTTTAGCGCTAAAGCAGCTCGTAATCCAAGGATTAGAGCTTCATACTCAGCAGTATTGTTGGTGCAAGCAAAGGTCAGTTTGAAGGATAGAGGAATAAGATGTTTTTGTGGAGATATTAAAATAATACCCGCACCAGCCCCACTCATGCATCGGGCTCCATCAAAGTATAAGGACCATTGTTCAGGATGGTCTGCCTCTAATTGAAGGCATTCATCTAGAAACTCGATAATGAGGGGATGAGTAGACTCTAAGGGTGCAGCAGCTAATTGATCTGCTATGATTTGACCCTTAACAGACTTCTGTCCTATGAATGTGAGATCAAACTCGCTTAGAGCAAGAACCCACTTGGTTGTGCGACCCGATAAATAAGGTCGACTCATGAGATATCTTAAGGGATCATATTTGGCAATGACATACGTTTTTTGACTAAGCATATAATGTCATAATTTTTGCGTAGCAAAAATGACTGCTAGACATAGCTTCTCTAACGCTGTATAGCGGGTTTCATAGCTGACGAAGGTTCGGCTAATGTAATAATTAGCACGTTCTCATTTTTCATCATCGAGTTGAGCTAACATAGCTCCTAAGGCAGAATCTGAAGCAAAAATATAGAGGAGAAATGGGCGATCAGATTTAGGCGGTGAAAGCACCGGTGGGTTAAGGAGATATTGTTTGAGAAGTTCAAAAGCTTCTCTACATTATGTGTCCCAATTGAAAGGGACATCCTTCTTAAGAAGTTTGAGAAAAGGACCAGTTTTGTCCGCCAGCTTATCAATGAAGCGACGGATAGCTTGAAGTTTACCCTGTAAACTTCGTAATTCAGATATATTAGTAGGTGCGGGCATATCGGTGATAGCCACAATTTTGAGAGGGTCAATTTTGATACCACGTAAAGAAACTAAAACCCCCAATAGTTTTCCGGACTTAACTCCGAATATACATTTTGCTGGATTTAATCGAATGAGATATTCTCGTAATCGATTAAAGACTTTTCGCAAATCATCCAAATGATGATCTTCAATAAGAGAGCGAGCTATAATATCATCTACATAATCATGTAGGATATCATGCATCATATCATGAAAAATGTAGGTCATAGCTCGTTGATAAGTTGCACCTGCGTTCTTTAAGCCAAATGGCATCACTTTCCAGCAAAAGGTACCCCAGGGGGTAATAAAGGCTGTTTTAGCCTGGTCTTCAGGAGCTATCCGAATTTGATTATAACCGGAGAATCCATCCATTAAGGACATCATCCCACTTTCGGCAGTAAAGTCAATAATTTGATCCATGTTTGGAAGAGGAAAGTCATCTTTAGGGCATGCAGCGTTGATATCTCTAAAATCGGTGCAAACTCTAACTTTGGTAGCTTCTTTCTTGGTGATTGGAACTACATTTGAGATCCATTCAGCATAATCAATAGCTTGTATAAAGATAACATTCAGGAGTTTTTCTAACTCCCCTTTGACTAGCAAAGCCACTTTGGGATGCATTTTTCTAAGTTTTTGTTTAACCGGTTTAGCATCCGGATGGACCACTAGATGATGCATGACTACAGAAGGGTCTAGACCTGGCATATCTTCATATGTCCAAGCGAAGACATCTTCATACTCTTTAAGGAATGCAATGTATTGTTCTTGTTTTTCTTGACTTAGTTCTGCTCCAATATTGATTATGTGAGGATTGTCCTCAGTTCCAATATTAATTTTAATGACATTTTCTACCTCCATGTGTAGATCTCTTTCAAAATTAGGTGGGGCGGGTGAAACGCCCAACTCTTGTAATTCTTGTAAAGTTAATTTAGATAAGTCATCTTGAGGATTAGTGGTCTCAAGTTGAGCTATGGTTGGTATAGAACCATCAAAATAAAATCCATTGTGCAACATCTCTTCAACAGAGACATCATGGAAGATATCTCCTTCCAACTCTTCATCGGGGTCAACAATCATTTCGGGGTAGGCTATGGATAGCATGTTGCATGAAAATGACTGATTTTTAAGAGGCAAATCAACATGCCTATCCAAATAATCTTGATAGCATATGAGGTGATCATCATCCTCAAAAGGAAAGGGTTGTCCCTTACTAGGAAATAGGCCCACACCACAGCGGGCAGGCCACGGTTCTACCTCGAAAGGTTCTTTCATGCCATTTTGGAAAGGTCCTAAGCCTTTCCCTTCATATCCCATTTTAAGCATCATGGGTTTAGCTTTAATATAATCATTGGTAAAATAACACCGAGCGTATCCTTCATGGTGAGTTTTGATATTCCGAGGGATTCTTCCCCAGTCATATCCTTTATAAATGAAGGCACAACTCCCGACTTGGTAAGTACTTCCCATAGGTTGTGGGAGGCCCAAAGTACGAGGAGATGGCGGCAAATTATTTAAAAGGTTTGAATCTTGCATGAAAGCATTCATTTTTTTTGATATTAAGGTTGTAGATAAATCGGGTAATAGTTCATCAGAAAGGGCATAAGATGTAGAAGGTTTATTACCTATGTCTTGAGATGTGGAAGGGATGATAGATGTGTCTAGAGGTTTTGAATTTGTAGGGGTAGTAGTTGAAGAATTGGTTGTAGATTTGAAATCTTTTTGAGGTTCTAAAGTAATTTGTTTAGAGGGTTGTTGATCTATATAGGAGGATGAAGTTAATGGAGGGGAACTCGGTGAAGTTATGGGTTTATGTTTCATAGTTTTAGATGAAAAAGAAGAACTAGGATGTGTGGATGACAGATCTGGGCAAAATTGCACTCCAACTGGTTCTGCCAAAGCACACATATCAAAAGGTCTAGGGTCACCGTGAATAGTGACCAACTGATTTTTAAACTCAAATTTAACACATTGGTGTAAAGTTGATGGGACCGCTCGCATGGCGTTGATCCAAGGGTGACCCAAAAGTATATTGTACGATTCTGGGCAATGTACAATGAACACGGTTGTTTCTAGGGTTCTAGGACCAACTTGCAATGGGAGGGTGATAACTCCACACGTTTCTTGTGTTTCGTCATTAAAAGCTTTGATAATCATATCAGTTTTCTTCATTTCATCACTTCTAAAGCCAAATCGTTGGTAGAAGTCAAAGGTGCAGATGTTTAGAGATGAGCCATTATCAATCAAAACTCGTTTGACAGCTACATCCCCAATTAAAGCAGTAATGTATAAGGGATTGTCCTTATGTAAACTGTGTTGTGGGATATCTTTATCCCGGAAATCAATACAATCAATCTCTCGAGTGATGATAGTATTGGCCATAGCTTCAGGTTGAATGTTTTGAGGCACCATCATTTGGCTCAATGTAAGCATCAACTCATCCCTATGGGTGGGAGAGGATCTTAATAAATCTAAGAGGGAAATTCTGGCCGTGGTATTGGACAATTGCTCATTAATGCTGTAAGGGGGTTTAGGTTGAACATTAGGAGCATGATTCCCTTTATTTGGGTTTTTCAGAATGAATGGAGCTGATCCATCGTTCTGGTTTGGTTCTTGTTGGGAATTTTGAGCTTGTTGTCGGGTGACGACTCCGATGGTACCTACAATGTTATAGTGACGACGTTGAAACGGTCTCGGTTGAGAATTTATGGCTTGTTCATAGGGAAGGACTACATTAGAAGAAGGTCGAGTAGTGACTCTTCTGGGAAATGGTTCTTCTGGAACATTAGCATCTGTGACAGGTTGAATAGGATCTGATTCGTTTTCAGAACTATTCGATTGAATAGTGTCTACTTCACTTTCACTATCTGACTCTATATCACTAGAATCAAAAGTTTGAAAATTATGTAAGGGCTTGGTTGTAACTAGGGATAAGGTCGTGTCAAATATTTGAGAATCCTGAACAGGTAATTGTCCGCTAATGGTTCCTACATATCGGGTAGGAGGGGGAACATTATGATGTTCGATTTGATTGGCCACCTCTTTACCATGTCTTGGTAAAGGGTGTTGAAATATGTCTAGAGTTTGATTGGCGTTTTGATTTTGATTTTGGGGAATGGTCTTTTGAGTATTATTAGGAGGGTTTTGTTTAGGTTGGAAGGCTTGCACTTCCATTTCATTATTGTCAATCAAATCTTGTATTTTATGTTTCAACCTCTTACAAGCGTTGGTAGAATGTCCAGGTCCTCTATGGAAATCACAGTGCAAATCAGCTCTATATCCGGGTATACTTGGGTCAGGTTCCCGGATAGCTGGCAGTTGGATTAAACCTCTTTCGAGCAATTGAGGTAAAATAGTTGACAAAGGTTGGTTTAATCTAGTGAACTCTCGAGGAGGCTTATCGGGGAGGTTTCAATATGAATTTTTCTGTTGTCTTTGTTGCATTGATATTAGCAACATTTACTGTTGTCAGTGACTCCATCACCGACAACCTATTTGTTTTTATATTGATTTCTAGATGTTTTCTCATCATCCTTCTTCCTAAGTTGGCCTCTCCTAATGAGGGCATCTTCTACTCTTCGAGCTAAATCTATAGCTTGGTCGAAGGTAGTCAAAGTAGTCGTTGATAGCTCATAAGAAAGTTGTTCTTGTAAATTGTTGATGAAAATGTCTAACATTTCCCTATAGGGTAGCACAAAGTGTAGTTTTCCTGTCAATTGCCTCCATCTAGCTAAGAAATCGGCAAAGCACTCATCCTTATCTTGTTTTAGATTGTATAGGTCTTTAATAGTTACATGCCTCTCGATGTAGGCACTAAATTGATGGACAAATGATTCAGCTGTTTCTTCGAAGTTTCTCAAAGAATGAGTGGGCAATTGGTAGTACCACTCTAATGCCATTCCACCTAAACTTTTAGGGAACATTTTTAGTAATAGCAAGTCGTCATGCGATATGTCATGACATGCTATCCTAAACATGCGAAGATGTTCTATGGGATCTTCGGTTCCTTTATATATAGGCAAAACGAGGCATGGGAAAATGCTTAGGATATGGTTGAGCTACAACTATGGGATCCAAAGGTTGACTACAGATCTCTCGATAATTATACGAGGGACGGTAGGGATCTATCCGGTCCATACGTGAAGCTAATTGTTTCACCATGGCTTCCAGATTACTAGTTTGCCCCCCATATTGGTTTGGTAGGGCATTGACATGAGTGTTATGAGCGTAGGATGGAGGAATATGCAGATTAGATGCCATATTACTGTTGTGTAAATTATTGGTAGGAAAAGTATTATGGAGGAATTTTGAAGCTGTATTATGTTGTATTCCAGATTGTTGAAAGTTTGTATTTGGCTTAGTTTTAGGTTTCTGTTTATTTAAAGCATTTTGCTCAATAGTTTGGCGGAATAAAGTAGTGAAGGGAATTTTCTTTTGTGCGGGAGTGATTTTAGGTTGAGTAACAGGTTCCTTAGGAGGTTGGGTAACCTATTGTTTTGACATGCTTTGGGCTATAGTGACCATATCCGCATTGGATGGTCCACCCTTGTCACTTTCTTGATCAATGAAAGACAAGGGATTAGTCTGCATATTGCACATATATTCCATGGTTGCTTGAGTTTTACTAATTTGCCCTTTATCAAGGCGAATGGCCACATTAAGGTCATCAATGTTTTCCATGAGAAATCTCTTGAAATGCTCTGCATTGTCAAAGGCAATATTTCCATTTGGAGCTACTCTAGGGGATGAGGATCCATCCTCTTTAACATTTGCTTCTTGTTCTTTATCTTCCCCTAAGTCTTCATCTGATTGACCTAGAGTTTCTCCTTCTGGATTTGTTTCTCCAAGAAGGACATTTGGGTTTTCAGTTGTATCTTGTAACCAATCTTCTCCTTCTCCTAGAGTTTCTTTACCATTCCTAAGTTTAGGCATGGTGCTAAGTTTTGATTTCAGAAAATATATATATATTTATATATATATATATATATGCAACAAATTAAAAGGTATATATTTATTATATACCTACTATAATATTTTAAAAATGAAATGTTTAGGTTTTTGCTAAGTTTTTTTGATTTTTTTAGTTTTTCTTTAATTTTTTGAAATAATACAATAAAGACAGCAAATAAAACAATAGATGCACGCAATAATAAGACTGAAAGTAAATGAGCTAGTTTTCTATGAATAACTTATGAATATCATTAATAGGTTCGAGTTGTTCAGGGGTCATGAAATGTTCTTCTTCAAATTGAAAGTTTTCTTTTAAGAATTTGATGAAAAGGGCTATGGTAATATTATCTGTTTCGGATGCTTTGGTTGATAGAAGTAAAGCTCGTGGCAATACTCTCGATATAACACAGCACGAGGAACTCTATTCCATATTTCCCTATCTGTAAGAACAACCTCTTGGTCTTCTACAAGGCCTAGGAATTGGTGCACAATAGCTGCGTTCTCGAGGTATTCCTCGAAGGTGAACAACTCTGAAGATACTAAGGCTCTCCTATAGGCTAACCATCTATGGCAGGCTCTCTGAAGTTCATGATAAAAAACTAATTGATGAGGATCCAGGATTCTATCCAAGACTAGCCTCTTAATCTGTTTAAGTTGTGTGGACCTAGATGAGATGATACTAAGTCTCCTATCAAGTTCGTTCCACAGGAATTGATTTCTACTTGTTTCAGGGATATTAAGGACAGAATTAACTTCTATAGCTGCCAATTGATTTTCTACGTTTATAGTAACTGCTAACCTCTTTTTAGGAGCTACCATCTAAACATGACTTTAAACCTTAAATGTTTTAAAATGCATCTAAGTTTTAGTTGTTCTAATTTTTTTGTTTTTTTTTTTTGTTTTTGTTTTCAAAAGGTTATGATGCATTCACGTCGGGTTCACCAAAATGTATCGCTCCAAATTTTTTGCATCCCTACCTTCAGGCTATTGGATCCATGCCCGAAAGGAGGATGGGAAAAGGATGATGCGGTACCTCGGACGAGAGGACTTTACGAAGGTCCCGCCTCTCAAGGGAGGTGTATTTTGGTGATTTTTCGACGGATGGTGGGTTCACCAGGAAACATTTAATGGCAGTTTCCACGCCTAGGTTTTGGAATGTGTTTAGATGAGTTCATTTTGATCTTAAACATTCATCCTAGGTTTGGTCGAATGAATCTAAATTAAACTACATGAAAATGCAATTTTCATGAATACGGCAAACAAATTTGAAAGCAAAAAATAGAGAATTTACAGGAGGAAAACGGGGAATACCGATCCGGATGTACGAAGAAGATTCTAACGTTTGAGGCAGTCTGGATCATCTGGAATTCGACAGAATCGCCTGCAATCTGATAGAATCATCCGAAAACTAACAGATTCATCTGGAATCTGACAGAATCGTCTGAGACTGACAGAATCGTCCGAGATCTGACGAATTCGTCAAACGAATTCGTCAGAAACCTACAAAACAAAAAATAGATGCAAAATACAAGAAATCCTACTGTGCAAACAGAGGCAAATTACACCAAATAGCAATATGAATACTGAACAATATTTAAGAACAGAAATTAAAGCAAATTACTGTACTTAAATGACAAAACATGATCTTAATATGCAATCTAGGCTAAATGGGTGAACTCCAGATGCAAAATAATTTAAAAGCTGAATAAATTGTCTAATTTGCAGCATAAGATGAAAGAGAAAAAGGTGAGAAAAACAAACTCCAGGCACTGATTGCCTCGATGTGGATTGCAGTCGAGATCATCTCGCATCAGTACGAAATCATCTCGTATTTGACAGGATCGCCTCCGATCTGGACAGGTTCGTTGGCGACGATGGGTGCTGGCTCCGGTTGAAAAATAATGTTGTACCTACAACAAAATAATATGAAACTAATGCAAATGCAAAGTAGGGATGTTTCAACGTAGGGGGAATCAATTTACCAAGAATTTCAGCCAGGGGGTTGGGGAGGGAAAATCCTAGAGGTTAAATAGGCTTAGAGGGAGTAGGTAGGAGGTTGGAGATCATCCCAATTTGGGAGATCTCCAACGGGGAGGGTCCCAACGGTGCAGACACGCTTCTGCCCAGATTGGAGACCCGTTGGAACAGATTCCAACTATGCAAATTCAGTTTTGCGACAAGATCGTCTGGACGTCCTAGTCCAGACGAAATCGTCAAAAATGGGGCGATATCGTCTGATCGGCGACGATATCGTCAAACGGTCAAAACAACCTCTAAAATTGGCACGGAAAAGGGGGAAACGGAATACCCGACGGTTAACGGGCGGTTTGGGAGGTTAAATTTGATTTTAAAATTATTTACTAAGGTGAATGTAAATTTTATAATTTTATTGCGCCAATTTTAGGGTGCTACAAACCCCTTATCCAATAGCTTTTAAATTGTTTATTTTTTCTTAATTCTCCATTTATGTGAATCTATATGCTTCCTTATTGGGTAAACTTGATCCAAAAATGAAATTGATGTGATGGCTAATACTTCTTATTGGTGGCAATCCATCTAATGATATTTTTGATAAAAGTTCTACATAATCCCTTAGCAAATCCTTCACCTCACTTGGAATCTTCTCATTCTTTTCTATAGTCCCACATTTTGTGGGTTTAACAATCAAAGTGGAATATACTTTTTTCTTTTTTGTCTCCCTAAAAAATTGCTTTCTAGAAATCAAACATAGTTTCAAACATTTGTCCTCTCTCTCATTTTTCTCCTTCAATAGACTCAATACATAATTCTTACATATTTCACACTGTTGTAGGTGTTTTTCCTACCATAATGTACTTATTTCCTATCAAATTACCAAGGCATCCCTAACAACATATGACAAGTGTCCATAGGCATAATATCACATAGGATCTAATCCTTATAAGATCTAATTTAAAAATTTATCTTGCATTGTTCACTAACTAAGATTTGTTGTCCCTTTTGCAACCAAGAGAACTTGTATGGATTGGGGTGTTCCATCCTCCTCAACTTTAGTTTCTCTATCATCTGAATAGATACTAAGTTTTTCATACTCTCATTGTTTACAATGACCTTACAATATTTTCCCTTGAAATACATATTTTTATGGAAAAACTTCTCCTTTGAAAAAATTCACATTCCTTCTTCTATATAACCAATACTACTATCTTCATCATGGGATATTCTCCTTTATCAGACTCTTCTACATGCTTTATGGAAGTAACACTTTCTTATTTTGCCTATGCAATATGGTTTTTGATCTCTTTTTCTTATTGTTATTGTATTATACTACTAGAGAATCAAAATCTTGATGACCATATTCTCCACATCAATAAAATATTTTAAAATAATTATCTACCCCTTCCTTGGCCAAAACCACATCTACCTCATGAGGAGTTTCCACTTCCTCTAGTGTTCTTATTGAAATCACTATGAGAATTACTATCTTCTCCATGTTTTTGCTTTCCTCTTCCATTGCTTATTTGTCCTTGTTCTCGCAAGAACTATCCTCTTCCTCTCTAATTATTTTTTTGTTTCCTTCGTGACAACTTCTCATCTATCTTTAGTTCATATTGGTAGACTTCTTCTACCATCCTTATCATACTAATTTCATCCTATAGGGATAATCACAATCCATTGATGTACTTAGATACTTTCTCTTCATCATCTTCCACATAATTAGCCCATATTGTGAGCCTATAGAAGTGTAATATTTCATACTCATATTCTTTTGTCTTAGGTTCTATAATTTCCTAAAAATACTCAATTGGTAGCCTAACAAAAGAAATTTGGCCTTTATGATAAATTTCCCACTTTTCTTTCCATTTCTTTGTCTTTTAATTTAAAAATGATCTAGCCATAAGGATATATGCTATTTTAGCTTTGTGCATATTATTTTTATCCTTTTTGGGTCTTCTTTTTATTCCAATCAAAGTGCTTCTCCATTTTTTTAATCTAGTCTATGAGCTCCTTTGGATTCAAGCTTCCATTATAAGATGGAGTTTCTATATTTAGACTTTGATAAATATTAGAAATATGCCCAATCAATCACTACTCTATGTCTTCCTCTCAATATTCTATGTGACCAGTCTCCTCTTCTTCACTATCACTAATTTACTCAAGATGAATACCTCTTCTTTGGGCGGTTTTGATTGCATCAAGCTAGGTAGTAATTTCCCTCAACATCTTAGCCATGTCTATAGGTCAAGGTCCTTGTGGTACTCCTATTTCATGTTGTGCCTTCACTTGTTTGACTCACTTTGCAACTCCAAGTGTAAAATCTAGCATTGATACCAATTAATGTAGCAATAGAGTGGGATTATCTATCTTCTACAACAAGTAGATGACAAACAACTTTGGATGGCAAGCTTCTATCTTTGACGATAGTCTATGAGCCTCATATTGAAAAATATGTTTTTTAATAACAACACTCTTGTTGGTGTATTTATGATGACATGATATTTTATAACCAAATCTAACTATGACAATGATATATGACTATAATAGTAATCTTCAATGGATGGGCTCTAGTCAACAACCAACTCTTGATGTAATTTCTTTAACAACATTGTCAACTCTCAATATTAAAACAACTATATCTTGATGGAAGGATTAAGATGGTATCCACCTCTTTCACTTTGACAATGCCCCATCTTAGATGACATCAATCACATTGATAGATTCTTTGATGACAAGTGTCAATTGGTAATTTTTTGACTATGATGGCTTCAAATGGTTGCTTGAGTTTCCTTAAGTATGTTATTTTTATCTTGAAACAGAAATTTCTTGAGCACATACAATATTTGCACATAAGGAATCCAACACACTAAATAAAATAAACATATTTATTAATTTCTAGCTTAAATGACATTATCTCCATACAAATGTTAGTGAAACATGTAGAGCATTCTTAGAGAAATTGTTTTCTTCCCTTCATTTGATGTTCTCCCTTCTCTTTCTCCTCACCACAATTTTCATTTTTCTCTTGTCTATTTATGAGTGTGTCACGACCTGCCCATTTGACTTTTTTTTCAAAGAAGTATTAATTGATTTTAGAAAAAAATTAATACCTATCTAAAGGGTCACAAACCCTAATCATATTCACAAAATCTTGATTAGGGGATTTTTTAAAGTTTTGTGAAGACAACAAATACTTTTGTAAAAAGGATTAATTACTTTTGGGAAGGATTAAAATAGGATAATTCAATTAATTAATTAGGTTTTATTAACCTAATTAAATGCAATTAGATGCTCTTGTCTTCTTCAAACTTGTCCAATTTTGATTGGACCAAAAAGAGCATTAGAATATTATAATATATTTATGATTATTTTATTTAGGAGAGATCCCCCTCTCCAATCTGTAATAATATTGATTTTGTAAGGGTTTGAGACAAAAGGGACACAAAACAAATAAGATCACTCACCTTGTATCATTGATTTCTTTATGTATTTTATATTAAATAGAGACATATTACTCTTTCAATACTAGCTCTTTCAAATTTAGGAAAGGGTCAAATTAGGATGCATCTTTATATTATTAAATAAGGACCACCTTTTTGGTATATCAAGGAAGAAATATTTGTTTATTAAAAATGACATATTTAATAAGAGTCACTTGATGGCTCATGAGGGAAGGAGAAAATATTATAAAAAGAGCCTTTGTTTTTAGAGAAAATCTAGCATGGGGAGATTAATTTAAGAAATGGTAGATAAACTAGAGGAGACAAGGAAGACAAGCTTGGAGGTAAGGAAAGGAGGGAAATAGCAAGAGGAAGGCACTTGGAAACTTTACAGAATATAAGGTTGGAGCCTTTTGTTTATGTCTTATTTATGTTTTCTCGATATAAAATGTAAATAGGTTTAATATAGTCCTATTGAATCTTCTAAATTAGTTGGAGGAGTTGTGTCTGATTTGTAAATTCGAATGGATGTGTTTCTTCACTTACACTAAGTTGTAATATCTCATGTGGCTATTGAAATAATTTATCTGCAACTACACATATGGACATTAGCATTAGCATTAGCTCTTTAGTGCATATAGACATTCCTTTGTGTGATAACTTGATAAAATTGGTAACTAATCGTAGGCTGCCAAGTTGGAGTTTTTAGACTGCTTCAAAATATTTTGACCATCAATAGAGTATTTCTTTAGCAATGAGTTGATATATATATATATATATATATATATATATATATATATATATATATATATATATATATATATATATATATATAACTTCAAGGGATCAATTTTTAACAAGATCGCATGATCAAATTGTAGTATATATCCCTTAATTGAGTGTATGGTTTTATTAAAGCTAGCTCTCTTGTAATGGATATAGATTGTGATAAACAAGACACCCACTTTATCCCTTGGGCCTTAGTTATATATGACAATAGATTCAGATTTGGTGTATGCCTAAAATTCTATTTTATAGATGTCAATAATTTAGAAACTATCTATACTATGAAGATGTCCTAACTATCATTAAAAGCCCTAAGCTGCCTGTAGAAGAATCCTTTTTGTCAAGTACTATGACTTGGAAGTGATTGGGAGACTATGTGTTTGAATTTAGAATTATACACTTGTATTAGTAGATTCATTGTCATTTCATCCTTGTGCATCGATTTTGGGAGATGCAATTGCTAAACATGTGATGATATATTATTAGACTAAACTTTAGAAGACATCGTTGTCATATTTAATAGATGCCAATTTGGAGATTCATTTTAATCATTTTTCTTATTTGTGGGAATTGTCCCACATTAGCTATGCATGGGATAAACGACACTATAAAATAACATAGACTTTATAGGCTTGTTAGCCAAGAGCTCTTGGCTAAGCCTTCAAAGTCTTCAAAAAATAGCTTGACATGTGGCATATTACTTTTTTGAGGTGATTTTCTCTTTGGTTTCATTAATGACGGTCGACTAAGGGTTAGATGGAGGCACAAGGATTGCTTTATGTCCTCGAGCTTTGTTGTTACTTAGTTCACTTGCAAGATGTTTAACACCTATCCTGCCTCACTGTTGTTCCCTAATCATTAATCATGAATGCCTGTGACTTGTGAGGGAAATGACAATAATTTCACAATGATAATCATTTTATTTGGTCATAATGGGATGATTTATCCTAGATGTGGGATAGTTTATAAGGAAATTCACATTTCTAGTAGAATGACCATCACTCGTTGGTCAATATGACCACCAAGTGATGGCCATTTGGTACTAGTTTGAGGTACAACGAGGTGATACTCGACATATTGAACCCATATTATTTGATAAATTTTGATCATATTTATAATGTTGACTCACGGTCTACTCAATTCGTTGGTTTGCTCGATTTGTTAGGTGATTTCTAATACCTTTTAGAATATAGTCAGGAATGACCTTTATTGGAAATAATATGGTATTTAGCCATAAAGTAAGGATTGATAGGTCAATTGTACCATAAAATTAGGATTAGCATGACCGTTGAGCCATAAACCCAAATGCACCTTCACTATGATTAAATGGCCATCACATTAAATATGTATACAATAGTCGTTGGAATTTTACAAGGTTTTTGAAAAAAAAAAATAGTTTTCAACATGAAACCTTGATAAGAGATATACAAAATAAAGGTTTATATTATTAGATCAATATGTTTAAAAGACAAAATATTTTAGCTATAAAAATAAGGATAAGGATGGCAGATTAATTTTAATAGGATAATCTTCTCTTTTTGGAAGAATTAGAGGACTAATATATTTTCTTGGAGATTAAGGAGAAATAATCTCCTTGTTGTTTAAATGGATGCATATTTGTGAAAGGCAGGCTTTAATATATTGGTGGAAATTGAATAAGAGGAGTAGGGGCTTGTTTTTAAAATATCTCTTGGAAGAGAAGTATGGAATCCTCTTAGGATGCCTTTAATTTTGAGGATTAAAGAATAAGATTAGATGAATAATTTATGTTTAGATTAAGGAGAGGTTATATGGTTTATCTGTGATTTGGAAATGGATAGAATGTTTATTGATTAGATGGTTGTTGCCATCCTTTTTGAGAAGATACTTATGCTTGATGTGTTATTACTAATTGAATAGTTGAAGCTATTCATGGATAAGAGCTAAATTGCTATTTGCATAGTTATAGCTATTCATGGTTGAATGTGAAAATGTTATTTGAATGGTTAGATTATTATTCAAGAATAAGAGTCAGATTGGTAATTTGAATGGTTGTAGCCATTCATGGATAAATGATAGAGGAGTTACCTATTCAAGTATCAACTTTAGAGGATAATTGAATAATGAATTCCTTTGAAGAGATTTAATATTAAAATATTTAATCTTCCTTTAGAAAAATAATGGATTAGTCTCTTATCTGAAATTGATTGATATTAACTGAATTAGTGTGACTATCTAAAATAAAGAGATATTAAAAGGACAATCTTCATTTCTTGAGTTTAAATTAGGAATTCCATTCTATAAGGGATTAGGAGATATTTTCCCAAGTTCTTGAAAGGATTAGAAGATTCTCTCCTGAGCTTCTATTCTTGAGGGAACCATGAAGTCTTCCTCATAGACTCTATTTAATATGATTCCAATGAGCATTTAATAATTCTAGAAGATATAGATGTTAGGATATTTATGAAGTTAATTTGTAAACATAGAAGACATAAGAATTAGGAAAATTCTTATGTATTTGTATAAGAACTTGGAAGAAGGAACTATGTGATTCTTTATTTGGTATTGATAACTAGAGGACATAAGAATTGGGAAATTCTTATGTGTTAAACGGATATGGAAAAAGAGTTATATGAGTCCTTAATTTATATTGAAACTTGGAAAGGATCTATGAAAGACCTTTATATCTTTGTATTTGAAAACATTTGATATTATGAAATGCAAGGAACTATATTTGGAGGCTGGGTTTATTCCCCATGAGGGTTCCCAGAATATATTTTGTGTATATTTATCTTGTGGTTTATAATTTTGATATTTGAGATAGATGTTATTTTCTTTCCAATGAGATGATATTTAAATTAAATATGGATATGTATTGTCAAATACTTATAATGCAATGGTTTATATTCTTTGCTTTCATGATTATGCATGGTCTTTTATTAGGATGAAAATTGTGAATGGAAATAAATTGTGGTGATTGTTTCACATTAACTTGTGGATGCTTTAATATACACATACCATAGTAATGGAATGTTAAATGGTAATCAGTTTAGCACGTTTTGAGTTGAATCTCGAAGGGGTTGAAGCCTAGGGATTGCAATCCATGTTTGAGTTGGAGCTCAAACAAAGTTCTTACATTCTGAGTTGTATCTCAAATGTACATGCTATGTTGTAGCATGCATGTGTCTAGGTTGATGCCTTGAAGATGATAATCTAAATCCATAGGACCGACCAAGTCCTATCCACCTAAGCACTGTGAGGCTTCCAATATCCTCAAAATGTGGTACAATTAAACATACGTTATAGAGGTTTGCATGTACCTGGGTTGTAGCCCTAAAGGCAAGTCCTATAAATTATTAGTTATAAGAGTAGTTATGCTCTATGTCAAAAGGAATTTGGAATATTATATTTCCACATACAAGAGAAAAAAATATTTACACTATTGGGTTGTTTTAAGTTAATTAACGATTTTGGGTTATTACAAAGTGCTATGATAACGACTCTCCAATAAGTCTCAATGGTTGAAATTCTTGTTTTCCATGAGATCAAATACTGTCTAGCTACTCCCAATGATTGAAATTATAGTTTTCACATTAGTTACTCTTGTTTGACCCTCCACTTGGAATTGCTAGTTGTCACGTCACTACATGGATGCTCCTACATCACCGTCTATAGCTATTATATAGTTGAAATCTTAGGGAATTTATTGTGAATACCATAGCTTATTTAATAATAAATATATGTTTATAGGTATAACATTATAACTTGTAACACTCTTTATAGGTTTAACAATTGTTAAAATAACTAGCATATTGAAGTGCCCTACCACCATGTAGTTAGGATGTTAGTATTCAACATGGAAGTAAACCTGAAGCCCATAAAAATTGAAGTGCTTGATTATCTAGATAACTCTATAAATACCTAAAATAGATATGGTTAGTTCATCACCAATGAATTAAAGACAAAAGCATAAAATCATTTATAGAAACTATTATCCAAAATCAGAAAAATATTTTGAGGTTAAATTAATAACGATTATTACATTAAAAAATTGTTAGAGATAATTATTTAATAATCAAGCGAACACAATATGTAGAAGGAGAAAACAAATAGGAAACATATGAATTGTAAAGTGGATGTTATAATGAAATTGATATTTCTAGTTTTTCAAAGTAAAATAATATTGTGTACACTTCATCTAATTATTTAATACAATATAGTAGGTATACTACATTTTATGGAACTAAGTACACCTTCTAGTTTCTCAAGAAGATGGAAAATGAGGATAACCATAATGTACTTTGTAAAATAAATTGTTAGATACATTTAGCTTTAACATGAATAGAAGGACAAGAGTTAAGTACAATATGGTGATCTTGGTCAAAAGTTTGGTAGGAAAATATGTAAAGCTCATTGTATAGTATATAATTATGCAATTCATTCAAATGATAGTATATAACTTTATAGCATATGCCACAAATGTGTTAAGAGAATAAAAGTAATATGTTTGGAAAAATACAACCTACCTTCAACCAATCATTTCAATTTTCAAACCCTAAATTACCTTTTATTTAATTAAAAACTATTCATTGCTCTAGTCATAATCAAATTCAATCTATTCATAGGTATCACATTTTGAACTAGAAAGTAATATAAAAACATAATTAAACAATGAACAACTATCATAAACATTGATAGAGACTATAAAGAGTCTCATTGAATACATCAAAAGAATCAATAAAATACATACACCTATGGATTAACTTGGCAACATCTAACATACCATGCTGATAAATACGATAATTTTAGAAATTTGATAACTTCCATGGATTTCTTCTTGGAGGTCAATAAATTTAAATCATCTACTAAATTTCATACCATGGTATAATTATGTGAACTACAAAATGAGATTTATGTCCAAAGCTTGTGTCATATATGTATGATATTAGAGAATATCATTAGTTTTAAATTAACCTTAAAATAAAAAAGTAATATAGACTTGAAAGGGGAATCAACATGCATTTGAAGTTATGACATGATTTTGCATCCAATTTAAAATGAAATTAACATTTGAAACCAAATTGGATTAAAAAATTAAGCTAATAATATTTCTAATCATCTTTACCATCTTCTATTGGATGAAAAAATTCAGCTAATAATATTTCTAATCATATTTACCATCTTCTTCTACCAAGGAACCTTAAAAATGATCCTCAAACTAGAAGATGTCATAAAATATATGTTCAAGATCATGTAGTTTATAGATTCTTTAGTTATTAATAAACATTAATGTTTATTTTTGTGTGCCTATATATTTCTATCAATAATAGGATGGCTATTTTATGTTCGTTCATATTTCATTTTATAGATATAAGAGGATGTTTATTGATATTTCTTTCAATGGAACATCACCTTAATGCATTCCAATATACACAGTTGTAGACAACTTAATGCTTCAAATATTATTTCTATGATATTTTTATGTGCATTGCTAACTCAGGTTGTCCAGTTCAGAAAGTAAATTATTAAGCATAGAAAAATAAACATCGCCATATTTTATCAAGAAGGAGGACTTTGCAATCTAAATTCCATGCTACAGACTATTAAAAATATATCTTATCACCAAATGCATCAAAACCATCTCTAGTCATAAAGACACCTAATAAAAAGCAACTTGGAGAAGAAGAGCATTACAATAAAAAATATTAGAAAGTTATTTGTCATGACATAATGTTTATAGGGGTGAGGAATCCCATCTATGAGATACCAAGGAATTATACCTCAAATACTTAAATATTTGCTATTGTAATTTGTTGCCCTCTCAAATACTTGAAAATTGTAATTATACCATGTCCATATTCACTTGTATTAATCCTTCTCTAGTAGCCATTAATACATTTGCATGTATAGATTTCCTTAAAATAAATTTGCTATCCTAAACCCTTCGAACATATGATCATGAGTATATCAAGCCAAATATATAAAAATAAAATTATTTAAGATAGTATATAGTCATGACAATCAATAAAATGATAGTATATAAATACAATAGAAATAATATGTTTGACAAAACATAAACTATGATCAACCAGTAGTTTCAACATGAAAACCCTTATTCTTGGCATATATTTATGTAGTGACATGTTGAAGCAAATTCTAATGTTTGTTGTATATTCTAAATTATTCTTTATTGAATAGTTGAATATTCATAACTCTAGTTATTATTAAATTGTATCATCCTATTTTAAGTAAAAAATAATATAAAAATAAAGCAACAAATGTGAATGAATATCATTAATATTGATAGAGACAATAAAAAACCTTCCTCATGGACTAAGTTGGCAAGACCTAACATACTATGGTGATAATGGTGATAAAATTTCATTTATTTATTTTTGGAGGTCATAAGATTTCTTACCATCGTACAATTATGTAAACTACAACATGAGAATCATGTAAAGCACACTAGTCATATATGTATGATATTAAAGAAAATTATTATTTTGAACCCAAACATTAAAAAAAATTAATTGCAAAGAGGCTTCCAACATGCATTTCAGGCTATAACCTAATTTTAGATTAAGATTGCTAATTATTAGCAATTGAGTTTAACACCAAAACTAATTGAATATTTATTTAATTATTTATTTTAATTTACATGGTGGAATCGATAGCCGCCACGAATCCAATCAGGTTGTCTGGATTTTATGGCCGCCATAGTATTCTACGTTGTACGCCACGGAAGGAAGCCATCACACATGCCACAATATTTTTAAACCTTTTACACCACTAAAAGCACCAGGAAAAGGACAAGCATTCAATCCGACGAGGCTCAATATTTGAACCTTGAACTTCTGCCCCCTTATGGGGTTTGGTTGAACCAATTTGTATACACCTCAGACCTTCTAATTGAACATTTATAACTAAAATGAATTGAAGAATTAGTCAAACTAGATTTCAAGTTAGCTTTAATGTCTTGATCTAATAGGTTATCTTAATATTTATAGAAGGTATGTTTGAGCGGATGTAAATTATATGTTTTCTAGTCATTGAGTTGATTAGATTATCATACATTATTCTTTATGTTTATATTTTCCTTTCAAATACTTGAAGAATAGAATAATAAGTTAGACATTGTAATTATATGATATCCACATTAATTTGTATTAACCCTTCTTTGGTAACCATTAAGTCATTTACATGTATAACATTCTTTTAATTATATTATTTATTTGGATGCATTGAATTCAATATAATACCATGATTATAAATTTATTAAAAAATATTTTCAATTTTTTTTAATAACAAATATCATAGTAGTTACCTTGAAAGTCATTATAAGTTCTTTTATCTAAAGTTTGCTCAATGAGAGCATAATAGTTGATCTTAAGTGTGTGTCATATATAGCTATTATGTTATACTTAAACCCAACTACCTACATCCATTGAATTATAACTTTATTTGTTGAAGCTCTATTAAAATCTGATGGTTTATTTTATTATAAAAATAGAATTATTTAAGAGTATTAGCTCCATATTTGTTGCATAAATGGCTTTAAAATTCATTGCAAAATTCCTTAAATCAAACTTGTTAAGAATTGAAGCATTTCTAATACTTACATCAATCTTGTAGTTACTAAAATACTTTGTATTTTTCCATGAAGAGGATTGTCGTATTTCCTTCCTTTGTATTATATGTTTTAGAAATATCACAAACTTGACACATCTTAATTCAATATATATATATAATTATATAATGATACTATGTATATTATTAATGGAAATAAAAATCAACAATTATTTGTAACTTGACCATTCATTATTAATATAATTTCATGTATGGCTTAGATGAAAATCCTGGTGAATATATTATGCATGACAAAGCTTTTTGAATAACAAATATATGATTATAGGTTTACCATTATAACTTTTAACAATCATAAAATTATAAAATAATAAAATATAATTATGTTATAGAATTTAATACTATTATTTCATGTAAAACAAGAATACATGTTGTCATAATTTACCTAACCATCATAGGAGTTGATGTGAGAGATTGAGTCTTTATTGCAACAGTATGAAAGAAAGGAAGATGTTTATAAATTATCTTTTCTCAACCACTCAATTCCTTTAATATTTTACAAACACTCACATTCTTATATAAAATATGTGGATTATGTTATATCAAATTTTAAAATACCTATTATATATAATAGATGGTACAAAAACCTTATACAAAATTATCACATTTTGACTATTGAATTTGAATATTTTTTACATTTTTCAAATGAAGAGAGTGTCTACAATTTTTTTGTAATTTTCAAAGGACATTATAAAATAAGTGAATGCCTTTCATTATGGTATAAAATATACAATAATTATTCCCAATGGATAATAAATTACATCTAATGTCAATTATTCATCAAATTAAATAAAAACATAAATTAGAGATAACATAAATAGTGCACTACATAATCCAAGAATGTATTGGGGAGTCCACATATTAAAATAAGATAACATATTGCTTAAGTAAAATTTTTTTTAGGAAGTTGATATATTAAAGGAAAATTGATTCAGCTTACTCTAGTTGTTAATAAATTGTAAAGCATGGTTATCTGTGAACAAGACAAATTATTTTGAAGCAAATAATACCTCCATTTATTTAGGACATAAATATTGGTCAAGGATTGAATATTTCTCTTTGTTTGATTTAACTTCTTCCTAAAATAAGCAATGGGCTTTCCTTTCTGGCTCAAGACTCCTCCTATTACTCTTCCACTTGCATTACAATCTACCTAAAAGACCTTGCAAAAATTTGGTAAAGTTAGAACTGATTGTTTTGTTATTTTATCCTTCAAGATTTGAATACTTCTTTTTGCTATAGTCATCCTCTTAAATTCATTCTTTCATCATTTTTGTGATTGGAGGATATATTGCACTATTTTTTTATTATAATATTCCTATAAAAATTGTTAGACCATGGAAAATTCTAGCATCAAACATACTTCTTGTTTATGACCAGTTCACAATGGCCTTTACCTTATTGGGGTCCATCCACAACCATTCTTGGGACATCACAAGACCCAATTATACCAATTTCTCTTTCATAAAACTACATTTCTTCAAGTTGACTAGCAAATTTTTTCTTTTAGTCTTTGTAAGACCAATATCAAATGTGTCAAGTGGTCTCTCATGCTCTTATTAAATATCAAAATTTCATCCATATAGACAATCATAAACTTTCCAAAAAATGGCTTCAACACTTCAATCATCAACTACATAAGGGTATTATATGCATTTGTCAATTTGAATGGCGCAACCATCCACTCATACATTTTATCCTGTATCTTGAGTGTTGTCTTCCAATCACATCCTTCCTTAATCTATTTTTGATTATAAACACTCTTTAAGTCTATCTATGTAAAGTACTTTAAACCATTAAAGCAATCCATTAAATCATCCATATGAGGTAATAAAAATTAATAATATATAGTTATCTGATTGATAACCCTTGAATTTGTACACATGCTCCATTATCGATCCTTCTTTGGTGTATGTATGGTTAGTACTACACATGGGATCAATATTTCCTTGAACAACCCCTAAACTTGTCTATTTATTTCTTCATTCTTCATTGGTGTCACTCTATATATTGCCTTATTGAGTAAACTCGATCTAGGAATAAAATCTTTGTAATGGATAATACTTCTCAGTAGAGGTAATCTATCTAGCAACTCTTCTAATAAAATATCTATGTATTCCTCCTTCATCTCCCTTGGAATCCCCTATTTCTTGCCTACCATTTCATCCTTTTTGTGTTTAGCAATCAAGACAAATCATACCTTTCATCATCTCCATTAAAAATAACTTTTTAGAAATTAAACATACTTTTAGACCATTGTCCTCCTTCTCATATTTGCCCTTCAATGGACTTAACACATACTTATTACCATCATTCATAATGGTGTAAAATTTATTTTCTCTACTATCATGTACTATCTTTTTATCAAATTGCCAAGGTTTCCTCAACAACACATGATAAGCATCCATAGACATGATATCACATAGGACCTTATCCTTGTATGATCCCATTTAAAAATTCACTTTGCACTATTCACTATGTAAGATCTAGTGTATATTGTGTAGTAAAGATATCCTATATAGATTGTGTTGTGCTATCCTCTTCAAAACCATATTTCTCTACCATATTCGAAGATACTAGATTATATGTACTCCCACTATCTTCAATGACCTTGCAACATTTACCCCCTAATCTACATACTATTTTGAAAAGACTTCTCCTTTGAATAGGTTCACATTACGTCTTATTTGATTTAAATAGTTCTCTCTTCATAATGATATATTCTCCTTGCCTAGGCTCTTCTATGTGCTTTGGGAAAACAAAACTATCTTCTTTTGCTTGTGTGATATGATTCTTGGTCCCCTTTCTCTTATTGTTGCTCTATTGTATTGTTAGACATTCAAATGCACAATGATCATCTTCTCTAAATATATAACATCTTTTGGATAATCCCCTACCCATTAATTTACCAAGACCATCTCTTCCTTATTAAGATTCTCCACCTCCTCTAGTGCTTTGACTAAAATTACTACAAGAAGTATTGGCTTCTCCCTCATATTTATATTCATATTTTTCGTTGCTTGTTTGTATTGTCCTCATAAAAACTACCCTCTTCCTTTCTAATAGTTTTATTGTCTTCATGACAACTTATCCTCTTCCTTTAGGGAATATAGGTAAGGATTCCTCTATCATCCTTATCCTTATCATATTAACTCCATATTGTATCGATAATCATAGCCCATTGATTTACTTCAACACTTTCTCTTCATCATCTTCGCATGACTAGCCTAAATGGTAGGTCTATTTAATTCCTCTATGTAATCCTTCATACTCATATCCTTCAATATCAAGTTCTACAACTTCCTAAAAATACCCAATTGGTAGTCTACTGACAAAAATTTAACCTTTAGTTTGGTGATAATTTTCTCCCATGTCTTAATACTTTCTTTTATTTTTACTTATATTTTAGTTTGTATATGATCCCACCACAAGGATGCATACCCCTTTGAATTCATGTAGGAAATGGTCACCCTTTTAGAGTATTCTATGGATTTAAAATCAAAATACTTCTCCATGTTGGTAATCTAGTTGTAGCACCCTAAAATTGGCACAGTTAAACCCTTAGTAAAAAGATAAAAATTTGAATTTTAACCCCGAAACCGCTTGTCAACTGCTCCCCCCATTTTTCATGCCATTTTTAGGATTTTTTTTACCGTTGGACGATATCATCGTTGATCGGACGATATCATCGCTGATCAAATGAAATCGTCCCAAATCGGACGAATTCGTATGGAACAAAACGTCCAGACAATTTCGTCCCAAAATTGAATTTTCATAATTAGCTTCTATTTCAACGACCTCTCCAACTTGGGTAGAAGCGTGTTTGCATAGTTGGAGATTCCTCCATTGGAGATCTCCCAAATTGGGATGATCCCCAACCTCCTAACCTCCCCCTAATTCTATATAAATTGGGATTTTCTCAGTTTATCCCCCTAGCTCTCCTCTTGACTCTCTCCCTGGTTGATTTTCCCTACCATTTAGCTTTGTTGTGTTAAGATGTCCTATCTACCATTGTTTGCACTCATAGTTTTAAGTTTTCATTGCAGGTTTTCATTGTGCTTCAGTTGGAGGAAGCTCGGATCATCGCAGGTGATTCCACATGATTTCGGATGATCCTGTCACATATCGGCGATGATCTCATACAATTGGAGGCAATCTCGACTGCAATTTAGATTGGGGGAAATCAGAGCCCTGAGTTTGCATTTCTCATCTTCCTTCCTTATTTTATTATGCATTAGTTTGATTTATTTTCATTCTACATCCTGGAGTTCACCTCATTTAGCATAAATGCATGATAAAGTTAAAATAAGTTATTAAAATAATGCATTTCCTTTAATCTACTATCTAGATTTATTAGTTAAGCATTTATACTATCATTTCTATCATTCTGCATTATTCTTGCAGTTGCATGTTCTGTTTTTGGTGTCTATTTCTATGATTGCAGGTTTCTGACAAATTCGTATGAAAAATTCATCAGATAGATGATGATCTTGTCTGATTTTAGATGATCAACTGTGATCTGGGATGATTCTGTACAATTGTAGATGATCCTGGCATATTCAAGACGATCTGGACCCCTACAAGCTTTAAAATATTCATTAGACATCCGAAATCAGGTGCATTTTTTCTCATTTAATGTATTCCTAGTATTTAGGATTCATTCATGCTTTCTATATTCATATAAATTGAAATTTTCATATAGAATAGCTTAGATTCATTTTGGCCAACCTAGGAATATGAATGATTGAGTATAAAATGAACACATCAAACCCATTCTCAACCTAGACATGGAAACTGCCACTCAAAGTTTCTTAGTGAACCCCACCATCCATCAAAAATTCACCCTTATACCCCTCCCCCAAGAGGCATGACCTTCAAAGGGCCTCTTAGTTCGAGGTATTGTCCCATCCTTCTCGCATCCCCCTTCTGGGCACGGATCCTATAGCCTGAAGGTAAGGGTGCAAAAAATTTGGGTCAGTATATTTTTGTGAACCCGACGTGAAACTAAAAGCCTTTTGAAAACAAAATATATATATATATATATATATATAAAATAAAAATATAAATGCATTATTAAGAACATCTAGAATCATTAGAAAATTGTTAAAATTGCATATCAGACTTAGATGGTAGATTATAATAAAAGATGAGTTGTCACCATAAATGTTGAAAATCAATTAACAACCATAGAGATTACGTCTATGCTTAGAGTACCTCAAACAAATAGAGTCCAACCTTTGTGGGACGAACTTGATAGGAGATTGGATATTATTTCATCTAGATCAATCGAACTTAGGCAAATTAAGAGGTTTGTCCTAGATATAATCCTGGATCCCGATCAGGTGACTTTGTACCATTAACTTCAGAGAGATTGCCATAGGTGGTTAGCAGATAAAAGAGCACTTGTGTCTTCAAAATTATACACCTTTGAGGAATACCTTGAGAATGCACTTGTAGTACATAAGTTTCTATCTCGTATAGAGGATCAAGAAGTAGTTCTTACGGATAGAAAGATATGGAATAGAGTTTCTAGAGATGTGTTGTATTGAGAGTATTACCATGAACTTTATCTTTACAAGTTCGAGTATGAAGTAGATCATATTACTATAGCACACTTTGTCAAATTATTGAAAAACCATTTCCAATTTGAAGAGGAGCATTTCATGACTCCTTATGAACTTGATCCTATTAATGATATCCATAAACTATTTATAGAAAACTAAGTCATTCTTTTTACTATTGTTATCCTTTTTGCAACTAGAATGCTATTTTTTAGCTTTATAATAATATTATGAAACATAAAAACAAAAAAAAAACAAAAATCAAAACATTTCCTTTTTATAGTAGGTATATAATTAAAATATATACCTCTCAAACCTATCGCATATATATATATATATATATATATATATATATATATATATATATATATATATATATAAGTATATATTTTCTGAAATCCAAGTTTAAGCACAATGTCTAGACTTAGGAATGGAAAAAAGACTGAAGAAGAAGTTTGGTTAGGAAAACCATTAAATAACCCAGATGTCCTTCTTGAAGATCAAAATTCAAAAGAAGAAACCCTAGACCAGCAAGAAGAAGAGCTTGTTGTAAGAAATGAACAAGAAGAAAATGTTAGTGAGGAAGGATCCTCATCCCCTAAAATGTCTCCGGGAGGAGCCATCACTTTTGAAAACATGGAACAATTCTGGAAGTTCATTAATACTAATATTGGTGTTCTTAATAGAGCAGTCCATATGGACAAGGATCGAATTAGTGACACTCAAGCAACTCTAGAAGATTTATTTCACACACGCACTAATCCCTTGTCCTTTATTGATCAAGAGAGTGATCAACCTGGACCATCCAACTTGGATATGGCTGCTATAATCCAAAACATGCAACAACAAGTTACCCAACCATCTAAAGTGTTTGTTAGCAAGCCTAGGGTCATTCCTGTACAAAAGAAACCATCATTTACTGCTCTATTTCGCCAAGCTATTGATCAACATACTTCAAATCAACAAAAGCCCAAAACAAAACCAAACACCAATTACCAAAAATCTGGGATACAACATAATACTATTACAAATATTCTTCATAATGCTCTTCCTACCAACACTTTACATAATAGCAATATAGCATCTAATCCTTTTGTTACACCGTCATACACTCATAAATCCCATGCCTATGTCCCACCGAACCAATATGGTGGACAAACTAGTAATCTTGAAGCCATGGTGAAATAGTTAGTTTCTCGCATGGATCAGATAGATCCCTATCGTCCCTCATACAATTATTGAGAGATGTGTAGTCAGCCTTTAGATCCTATAGTCATAGAATAGCCATATCATAAACATTTTCCTATGCCCGTCCTACCCATATATAAAGGAACCGAAGATCCCATAGAGCATCTTCGTATGTTTAGGATAGCATGTCATGATATATCACATGATGAATTATTATTGCTAAAAATGTTCCCAAAAAGTTTAGGAGGAATGGAATTAGAGTGGTATTATCAATTACCCACTAATTCTTTGAGGAATTTCGAAGAAACAATCGAGTCTTTTGTTCATCAATTTAGTGCCTACATCGAAAGGCATGTGACCATTAAAGACTTGTACAACTTAAAAAAAGATAAAGATGAATGCTTTGCTGATTTCCCAGCTAGGTGGAGATAGTTGATAGGAAAATTGCACTTTGTGTTACCTTATTGGGAGATGTTGGACATCTTTATTAATAATTTGCAAGAGCAATTATCTTACAAATTATCAACTGCTACCTTGACCACCTTCGATCAGGCTATAGACTTAGCCCGAAGAGTGGAAGATGCTCTCATTAGGAGAGGACAAATTAAAAATAAAGACGATGAGAAAACATCCAAAAATCAATATAAGAATAAACAAGTTGTGGGTGATGGAGTCACCGATAGCAAAAATGTCGCTAATGTTAATCATGTGAAGACAATGGAGAAGTTTATACTGAAACCTCCTAATAAAACTCCTTGAGAATTTACTAGGTTAAATCAATATTTATCAACCATTCTACCACAATTATTAGAATGAGGTTTGATTCAATTACCAAATATTTGGGAACCTGATCCAACTATACCTGGATAAAAAGCTGATTTACATTGTGACTTCCATAGAGGACCTAGACACACTACCAACTCTTGTAAAAGATTAAAACATAAAATATAGGACTTAATTGATAACAATGAGATGGAGGTGCAAGCCTTTCAACCTAAGCAAAATCCTCCTAATAATGCTCAAAATAACATCCCCCAAAACCAGAATCAGAATGACAATCAGTCATTGGACATATTTCAACATCCTTTACCAAAACATGGCAAGGAAGTGGCTAATCAAATTGAACATCATAATGTTCCCCCTCCTAACCGATATGTAGGGACTATTAGTGGGCATTTACCTGTTCATGATTTGGAAAAATTTGACACAACTTTATCCATGGTTACGACCAAGCCTCTACATAATATGTGGACACCTGATCTTAGTGATACAGAATATGAGACTGAGAGTGATATGGAAATCACATCAAATCAATCGAATAGCTCTGAATATGAATCAGATTCTATTATCCCTATCACAAGTTATATGGTTCTAGAAGAACCATTTCCAAGAAGAGTCACTACTAGACCATCGTCTCACCAATTCCTTTCTAATGAGCAAGCCATAAATGCTATACCGAGACCCATTCATCATCCACAAAAAAATATTGTGGGTACCATCGGAGCTGTTACTAGACAACAAACTCAAAAATCTCAACAAGATCAAATGCAAAATTATGGATCAGCTCCATTTGTTTTTAAATTTCCTAATAAAGAGAATCAGGCACCTAATGTCCAACCTAAACCTCCTTATAATATTAATGAGCAACTATCAAATATTATAGCTAGAATTTCTCTTTTAGACCTTTTAAGATCTTCTCCTACACATAGAGATGAATTAATGCTTACATTAAGCCAGATGATGGTACCACAAGACATTCAACCCGAAGCCATGGCCAATACTATAATAACTCATGAATTTTATTGTATTGACTTTCGAGATAGAGACATACCACAACATAGTTTACATAAAGATAACCCCTTGTATATTACTGCTTTAATTGGAGATGTAGCAATAAAACGAGTCTTGATTGATAATGGTTCATCTTTAAACATCTGCACTTTTGACTTCTACCAAATATTTGGGTTTAGAAGTGATGAAATGAAAAGAACTGATATGATCATAAAAGCCTTCAATGACGAAACACAAGAAATGTGTGGAGTTATTACCATCACATTGCAGGTTGGTCCGAGAACCTTGGATACGACCATGTTTATTGTACATTGCCATGCATCATACAATATACTCTTGGGTCACCCTTGGATCAACATGATGCGAGCCATTCCCTCAAATTTACATCAATGTGTTAAATTCAAATTTAAAAATCAGTTGGTTACCATTCATGGTGATCCTAGACCCTTTGATATGTGTGCTTTGGTAGAACCTGTTGGAGTTCAATTTTGCCCTGCTCTGTCATCCACACATCCTAATTCTCATTATCCATATAAACGTGCAAAAAACACACCCACAACGTCATCTACTTCTTCTCCATCAGTTCCACCCCTACATACAGCTCAACCATCCTCTGAAAAAACCACATTAGGACCTCAAAAAGATCCTAATCCCACAACCAATGCCTCTGGTTCTACTCCTATAACTTCTATATATATAATAGGCCCATCCATCGACATCTCTACAACATCTACATCCACCAAAGGCATAGTTTCCACATCATAATACGTAGGAAATATTCCTTCTACCTCTTATGCTCTTATTGATGAGCTCTTACCCGATTTATCTAAAATTCTTATATCAGAGAAAATGAATGCTTCTATGCAAAATTCCCTTATTTTAAATAATTTTCCACCATATCCTTATACCTTGGGCCTCCCACAGCCTATGGGAAGTATTTACCAAGTCGGGAGCTATGCTTTTATTTATAAGGGATATGATTGGGGTAAAATACCTAGAAACATCAAGACTCATTATGATGGATATGCTCGATGTTATTTTACTAATGAGTATATTAAATCCAAATCTATAATTCTTAAATTGAGATATAAATGGAAAGGTTTAGGACCTTTCCAAAATGGTATGAAAGAACCTTTTGAGGTAGAACCATGGCCCGACCGATGTGGTGTGGGCCTATTTCCTAGTAAGGGTCAACCCTTCCCATTTGAGGATGATGACCATATTATATGTTATCAATATTATTTGGATGAGCATGATGCTTTACGTTTAATGAATAATCCATTTACATGTAATATGCTATCTATATCTTATCTTGAGATGATTGCTAAATTCGACGATGAGTTGGAGGGAGATATATTCCATGATGTCTCCGTTGAGGAATTATTACATAATGAATTTTATTTTGATGGCTCTATACCTAGTATAGCCCAACTTGAGGCCATGACTCCTCAAGATGAATTATCCAAGCTAACCTTGGCAGAATTACAAGAATTGGGCGTTTCACCCGCCCCACATAATTTTGAGAAATATCTACACATGGAAGTAGAAAATGTCATAAAAATTAACATTGGAACCGAGGATAATCCTCACATAATCAATATTGGATCAGAATTGAGTCAAGAAAAATAGGATAAATACATTGCATTTCTTAAATAATATGAAGATGTCTTTGCTTGGACATATGAAGATATGCCAGGTTTAGACCCTTTTGTAGTTATGCATCACCTAGTAGTCCATCCAAATGCTAAACTTGTTAAACAAAAACTTAGAAAAATGCATCCTAAAGTGGCCTTACTAGTCAAAGGGGAGTTAGAAAAAATCTTGAATGTTATTTTTATACAAGCCATTGATTATACTGAATGGATATCGAATGTAGTTCCAGTAACTAAGAAAGAAGCTACCAAAGTTAGGGTTTGCACAAAATCTAGAGATATTAATGTTGCATGCACTAAAGACGATTTTCCTCTTCCAAATATGGATTAGATCATTGATTTTACTACTGGGAGTGGAATGATATCCTTAATGATGGATTTTTTGGTTATAATAAGATCAGGATAGCTCTTGAAGATCAGGTTAAAACAACCTTTATTACCCCTTGGGGGACATTTTGTTGGAAAGTGATGCCATTTGGTTTGAAGAATGCAGGTGCAACCTATCAACGATCCATGACTTATATCTTTCATGATATGATGCATGATATACTACATGATTATGTAGATGACATTATAGCTCATTCTATTAATGAAGATGACCATTTAGATGACTTGAGAAAAGTATTTGATTGGTTAAGGGAATATCTTATCCGATTGAATCCATCCAAATGTATATTTGGAGTTAAGTCCGGTAAATTATTGGGGGTTATAGTTTCTTTACGTGGCATAGAAATTGACCCTCTCAAGATTGCGGCTATCACTGATATGCCCGCACCCACAAATATATCTGAATTATGGAGTTTACAAGGTAAGCTTCAAGCTATCTGTCGCTTCATCGATAAGTTGGCGGATAAAACTAGACCCTTTCTTAAGCTTCTTAAGGAAGATGTCTCTTTCCATTGGGACAAAGAATTTCAAGAAGCATTTGAACTCCTCAAATAATATCTTATTAACCCGCCTATGATTTCACCACTTAGACCTGATCGCCCATTTATCTTGTATATTTCTGCTTTAGATTTTGCCTTAGGAGCTATGTTAGCTCAACTGGATGATGAGAAAAGAGAGCATGCCAATTATTACATTAGTAGAACATTAATCAGTTATGAAACCCGCTACACAACATTAGACAAGTTATGTCTAGCAGTCATATTTTCTAAACAAAAATTATGCCATTATATGCTCAGTCAGAAAATGTATGTTATTGCTAAATCTAATCCTTTGCGGTATCTTATGAGTCGACCTTATTTATCTGGTCGCACAACAAAGTGGGTTCTTGCTCTAAGCGAGTTTGAACTCATGTTTATAGGACAAAAGTCTGTTAAGGGTCAAATCATAGGAGATCAATTAGCTGCTACACCCTTAGAGTCTACCCATCCCCTCATCATTGAGTTTCCTGAGGAATGCCTTAAACTATAGGCAGACCATCCAGAGAAATGGTCCCTATACTTTGACAAAGCTCGATGCATGAGTGGGGCTGGTGCAGGTATTATTCTAATATCTCCATAGAAACATCTTATACCTCTATCCTTTAAATTAATGTTTGCTTGTACTAATAATACTGCTGAATATGAAGCTCTAATCCTTGGATTGCGAGCTGCCTTGGCACTGAAAATTAAAAATATATTAGTTTTCGATGATTCTTAACTTGTTATAAATCAAATTAATGATGTTTATAAAACCAGAGATGATAAATTGCACCCATATAAAGCATATGTATTACAATTAATATCTTTATTTGATCAAGTTACCTTGGAAGCTATTCCTAGAACTAATAATCGTGCGGCTGATGCTATGGCTGCAGCTGCATCTCTTTTACCCTTGGAGTTAGATGACGAATATGCTACCATCATTATTCGTTGACTCCAGGAACCCGCTTCAAATAAATCATGCTTAGAACCTTTGGATGTGTTTCTAATCAATGAAACTACTCCTGAAATTTGGTACACTAATATATTCAATTTTCTTTAAAATGGGACTTTTATTGAAGGTTTTAATAGAAACCAGTGCCGATTATTACGTAGACGAGCAATTCGCTTCGTAATAATTGGCAATACATTATATAGGAGATCTTTTGAAGGTATCCTACTGAAATGTTTGAATCTAGAAGAATCTAGATCAACTTTGAGTGAAGCCCACGATGGATCTTGTGGGGGACACTTTAGTGGTAGTGCCATTGCTAAGAAGCTCCTTAGGATAGGATATTTTTGGCCTACCATGGAGAATGATGCACATTATTACGTGCGGACAAGTTCCAGAAACACGTTGACCTTGTCCATGTGCCTGCATAAGAACTGCAGGCTATTTCATCTCCTTGGCCATTTTCAAAATGGGGCTTAGACATTATTGGAAAAATCAATCCTGTGTCATATGATGGACACAAATTCATCATAATCGCCATCGAGTATTTCACGAAGTGGGTTGAAGCTATACCCTTAGCTTCTTGCACTGGAACTCAAGTTTCCAAATTTATTTTTAATCAAATTATTTGTAGGTTCGGAATTCCTGCAAATTGCATCTCAGATAATGGAACTTGTTTCAAAAATAAAGATGTCAAGAAATTATGTCAAAAATATAAAATTCAACATCGTTGGTCCACTCCCTATTATCCTCAAGGTAATGGCCAAGCAGAAGCATCTAATAAAACATTAATTAAAATACTCAAAATAATGGTCAATAAATCTGGCCGAGATTGGCACATTGAATTATATCCTGCTTTGTGGGCTTATCGAACTAGTGTTCGTACTCCCATGGACACTTCACCTTTTGTTTTGGTTTATGGCACTGAAGCGGTTTTTCCCTTTGAATTAGAAGTTCCTTCTTTGGCTCTACTACTTCAAGATTCTGAAGTAGGAGATGAATATCATGCTGGAAGATTTAGTCAGTTGGAACTCCTAGATGAGAAGCACATCAATTCTTTGGAACATATTCGAGCCTACCAAAACAAGCTTAAACGAGCATACCTGAAGAAAGTTGATCATCGATCCTTTGAGATCGACGAACTTGTCTTAAAAGAAAATAAAAAAATACTAATGCAACTAAAGATCTTAAAGGTAAATTCGAGCCCAACTGGCTTGGACCATATATTATCACTGCCAAATTCGGCTCGGGAGCATACATATTAGCTACCTTAGATGGTAAAGATCTTAAAGAACCTATGAACATTATGCATCTTGAACGCTATTATGCATAAATCTGGTCATTTCATCATTGTATATATTGTTATTTTGCATATTATTTCATTTTAGTAATTCATATAAAAATTTCAAAAAAACAGTAATATTATTTATTCTTTCAATTCATAAATTAAAACCAAAATATAACAAACATCAAAATCATCAAAATCCTCAAAAACATTTTTTTGCACCTATCAATTTTTGAAGTATTGCATTCATATTTTCAATTATTTTGGATAAATTAGCATTTATTTGGAATCCGACACTTTCACACTCACATGAATAAATATCTTGATTTTATTTGGTATGATTATTAATCTCTCTTATATCAAAGTCCACAGTCGAATTAAATAAAGTTTTGAGCATAGAGAATTTATCTTGTTATTTACTTGAACCAAGTATATATTTTCACATTAAAATGATTTCATTGCAAATTCAATATGATGCTACATAGTAGAAGTGGTTTCTTGAGCGAAAAGTTTCCCCTACTATCCTATCATGCACATGGTCTAGAATATTTGAGAATTGACAAAAGGACAAGCTCACCCCTACCCAGAATAAAAATCCCTTTCTCTACAGCCAATCGAAGCAAGTATCCCTAGTAGAGGAAGAAAAAGAAAAGTCAAAGAAAATGAGAAAAATAAAAATATCATTTTGTACCATCGCAACAATATTTCAGCATTATCTCAGTTCCAAGCAAAAATACAAAAAAAAAATAAAAGAAGAGAAAGAGAAAAGAAAAAGCAAAAAGCAATAAAATCCTTTCCCCTACCCCTTGAAAAGAAAATAAGGGTGAATGAGCTTGAATCTCTAGAATTCTCAATTATTCGAAAACCGTGAGGTAAGCCCCATAATAGGTGGTTTGTGCCCAACCCGCTTGGCCTTGGGTAACTTCTAGCATGGTGATATGTCTGTCACATTAGCGACCTTCTTTTGTACAGACCTATGTCGGCTTATGGATCAGCTAGCTCTTGATGAACCGACTTACATAGTAGTCTGGTATGATTACATGCATATAAATTATGGTCAACGAACACTTATTTGGTTAATTCAAATTACTTGTATCAAATTATCTTGCTCAAAATTGGTAAATGAACAATACAATTGCACACACATTTGTATTTGAGAGATTTTGTATCATTATGATAAATCAAGATCGATAATGAACTCACATATGCACATGAGGGTTCCTTATAAATCTACATTTTGTCTTTGAGATAATTTAAAATATTTATGCAAATATTTTGGAATAATTTCATCTTCTTATTTGTGAACATCTGCTTAGCGTAAAAACAATTAAATACAATTTTTTTCAAAATCCAAAATTTTCTTTCAAAACATGTTCAAAAATCTAGAAATAAAGTCACATTTATATACTTTCGACTTCCGCAACGATGGTATAGTTCCTAAAACCTAAACTGGAATTTTATGCCTAGCGCAAGTCCTCATCTTATATATTTTCTATTTATCTCAAAATCAAAAATCAATTATGCAAATTATTTTTGGATTTTGTGATGATGGTATAAGTCTATACCTATAATTCTATGCCTAGCGCAAACCATTGTTCTAATTTTATTTCCCATTTATTTAATTCATAAAAACATATGGCTTACATCATTATGTTACACAATTGTGCTTTAAAAAGAAAGAACACCTTTTTCTATTTCATTTCATTATGTCAACATTCAATTTTACAACGATGGTATAATTCCTAAGGAATTGTTCAAAATTTTATCACACTTAGGAATTTTATGCCTAAAAAAAATTATATTTTTAATATTTCATGCATAATATTTTCATGAAAATCTGAAAACAAATCATCATCATCATCATTTTTCATAATCACAACACAAAGTCTTAAGACAGTCTCTTAAGCACTCTTTTACTTTTAGCAATATTTCTATACTGGGATTAGATTGATGACCTAGCGAGCGGCGACTCCATGAAATGGTCATATAATAGCGATAATGTCCTTTGAAATTATTGTTAGAAGTCCCTTTATTTTTTATCAAATCACACCACAAAGAACCAATTTGTTTACATCAGATTATTTCATTTAAATTTTACAGCCTGACATAAAATTATACAATTTCCAACGACATAATTACATGAATAATCAATCAATAATTCAAAATTTAAAGCATCATAAAACATATGGACAAGTCATATCACAAAAAGATCATATATATATATATATATCAAAATTATGTACATCATATCAACACTGGATTGGTATGCCATAATCCATACCCTGGCATACTCAATCCTCTCAAATATACAGTCTATTGTCAAAAGCAGCTAGTCTCGAGAAGCCCTCGAGCTCTCAGCCTCATCTCCTCTCCTTCCCTGGCATGGAGGAGGTGGTCCCATCAAGGTCCATGCTGTATCGTGGGTCCTTGATGTCGATCGTGAGGATGTCCTCGATGATCCCATCATGACCGACTTCACAATGCTAGCTGGCAAAAGTATCCTCTGGGTCTCTGGAACCACATGATAGTACAATTCCTGGTAGAATGAGGTCTAAGCAATAGCCCATGCTAGATCTCGAGTTCTTGTCCCTCCACTCTAAGCCCTGAGTCATGTAGCCTCATCCTGCAGTTATTGCATCTAAGCCCGAAGGTAGGCATTCTTGGCTTGGAGAGCTGCCATCTCGCTTCTCTCCCCCACATTGACACCCTTGCCCTTATTGGGTGATGTTGGCCTATCCCTTTGCTAAGAAGGGAGTCCTTCCTCCCTCCTCTTTGGCTACTATGGTCTCTCCGAAGCCTGTGGCACTCTTTGACGTCTCTCCTGAGGAGGACGTTGTTGATACCTCCCTCCATGACTCCTCGTTGTATCGATGGTAGCCTGGCATTGCCTCCCCATCTATCACACCACAACGTGCATTGGACCCTATGCCCTCATCATCCGAGGAGTGTGGATGTCTGTGTACCAGGCATCATATCCGTCTGTGACCCCAATGTCATCCCCATGCATCGGCTAAATGGGGGCATCATCAACATCTTGACTCTCAAATCGTTGCATATCTGGAGCCCCACTCAGTGTAGTATTATCCTAGACAGTCTGGGAGTACTCATAGTCTCTAAGAGAAGGGATCCCCTGTTGTAGACCAAACTGCCTAAAAAATTGGTCATAGCAATGGAGCTCTACCTCTCCTGTCTCCTTCCTCAGCCAGAAGACTTGCCTAATGTGAGCCAAATTTTGTCCATCCTCTCCCCACCCTGGATGCTATCTCCATGGCCTTTAGGTGATCTGGTCAGGGATGAGGTCATCTAGCAACCTTTAGGACATCGACAGATCTATCCGCCACTGTGACCCTCTCTAGAGCCACCAATAGAAAACCTGGGGTATCTCCTGGTCAACCCCTATCAGTGGAAGCCCTACCACCTCTGCACCGCAATGTGCTCCCAGCACCAAACCTGTAGCAGCAATGTCAATACCAGACATCGACCTCCCTTGTATATGACCCCGTACAGGATCCTATACAAGTGACATAGTACAAACCTACCCTAAGCAAACTTGTAGCCGTGGTCTCTCATATCGCAAACCACATCTAAGAGCAGCCATAATAACCTGCATCCACTCTGTTGGCATATCAATAGGCCACCCACTACCCCTGCGAAAACCTGAGTCAATCGAGATGCCCCAGGCATCTGCCTCACTGCCTCGATGTTCACTTCGCCCTTCTCTAGGGTGAATCTTGGGTCCATGCACAGTCACATCATAGCATGGCCCTGATTGGCTAAAGGATTCATGAATCACCCATGTATGGGGATCCTCAAGATCCTCCATACATCCTCTAGAGTGGGAGCCATATTCTCTATCGGTAGCCAGAAGCAGTACGACCCCGGATACCACCTCTCTGCTAGGGCTATCAATAGCTCCATGTCTGTAGGTATTTGTGGCATCTTTGCCACATGCTATAGCCCAACCTCTGATAGTCGGTCTCGCTCTACCTAATCAAGCATGGCTACATCATCTCTGAGCCCCTCGTATTTCCACTCCTAACTTTTTAGTAATCCCCTCTGCAAAATAAATAATAAAACAACAAAACTCATTAATAGATAATCATTAAAATCAGTTAAATCAATTTCATCTTATAAAAAAATGATATCATCCTAAATTAAGTCAAATCATCCTTGGTAGGATGAAATCGTCTTCGATTTCTCAACTTGGGGATCGCCCCTTGTTAGACGATATCGCCCCTAGATGAAATCGACTATCTAGGGATGATTTCGACCAAATTGGGATGATTTCATCTTGACGTCGTCGACGGCCTAAAAACGGCTGCGATGCCCCAAAAATAGTCAAAATTCAAATTAAAAATCACACAAATCAAAATTAAAAACATAATATGTCAAGTTTAGATCCCTACCCACAACCCGCGTTAGACCTCTATTGATCTGTGTGTCATTTCCACCATTTTTCCTGCAGAGCTCTAAAACAGCAAAAGTGAATAGTAACATTGAATTAGGGTTTTACCCTATTTTTTGTAATTTTATTTAAAAACAACTTTTTTTTTAATTTTGATTTTTTGCGCTTTTACCTCAAACGTTCGATTTGGGTAAAAACATAAAGGGGGCACCATAGTAAGCAGTCGTACGATTCGACCTAGAATCATCATCTAAAAAATGGAATAAATTTTTGCTTTCTCGTAAAGCGTGAAGAACTCGTCTTTAACGCATTTTCTTCAAAAAATTTGCTAAAGAGGGGGCAAAATGTAGCACCCTAAAATTGGCGCAGTTAAACCCTTAGTAAAAAGATAAAAAATTGAATTTTAACCCTGAAACTACTCGTTAACCACTCCCGCCGTTTTTTGTGCCATTTTTGGGAATTGTTTTGACCATTGGACGATATCATCACCGATCAGATGAAATCATCCTAGATCGAACGAATTCGTCTAGAACAGAAAATCCAGACGATTTTATCTAAAAACCAAATTTTCATAATTAGCTTATGTTTCAACAGCCTCTCCAACTTGGGCAGAAGTGTGTCTACATAGTTGGAGATTCCTCCGTTGGAGATCTCCCAGATTGGGATGATCCCCAACCTCCTAACCTCCCCCTAATTCTATATAAACTGGGATTTTCTTAGTTTATCCCCTTGGATCTCCTCTTGACTCTCTCCCTGGTTGATTTTCCCTACCATTTAGCTTTGCTATGTTAAGACGTCCTATCTACCATTTTTTGCACTCGTAGTTTTAAGTTTTCATTGCAGGTTTTCACTGTGCTTTAGCTAGAAGAAGATCGAATCTTCGTAGGTGATTCCACATGATTTTGAATGATCCTATCGTAGATCAGTGATGATCTCGTACGATTGGAGGTGATCTCGACTATAGTTCAGATTAGGGGCAATCAGAGCCCTGAGTTTGCATTTCTCATCTTCCTTCCTTATTTTATTATGCATTAGCTTGATTTATTTTCATTATGCATCCTGGAGTTCACCTCATTTGGCATAAATGCATGATAAAGTTAAAATAAGTTATTAAAACAATGCATTTCCTTTAATATGCTATCTAGATTTATCAGTTAAGCATTTATACTATCATTTCTATCATTCTGCATTATTCTTGTAGTTGCATGTTCAATTTTTGGTGTTTGTTTATGTGATTGCAATTTTTTGACAAATTCGTCTAATGAATTCATCAGATAGATAATGATCTTATATAATTTCAGATGATCGATTATGATTTGGGATGATTCTATACAATTGCAGATGATCTTGTCATATTCGGGATGATCTAGACTCCTACAAGCTTCAGAATCTTCATCAAACATCCGAAATCAGGTGCATTCTTTCTCATTTAACGTATTTCTGGTATTTAGGATTCATTCATGCTTTATGTATTCATATAAATCAGAATTTTCATATAGAATAGCTTAGATTCATTTTGTCCAACCTAATAATATGAATGATTGAGTATAAAACGAACACATAAAACCCATTCTCAACCTAGGCATTGAAACTGCCACTCAAAGTTTCCTGGTGAACCCCACCATCCATCAAAAATTCACCCTTATACCCCTCCCTCGAGAGGCGTGACATTCAAAGGGCCTCTCAGTCCGAGGTATTGTCTCATCCTTCTCGCATCCCCATTTCGGGCACGGATCCTATAGCCTGAAGGTAAGGGTGCAAAAAATTTGGGTCAGTACACTAGTGTATGACTTACTCTATATTTAATATTCTATTATAAGATGGGATTTCTATATTTGGATTCTAACCCATATTAGAAATTTCCTAGATCAATCATTCCTCTAGTTCTCCCTCTTAATCTTCATCTTGAGATTTCGCATGACTAGTCTCATATTTTTCAATGTTATTAATCTCCTCAAGATGAATACCTCTTCTTTGAGCAGTTTCAATTGCATCTAGTCAAGTTGTAATTCCACTTAGAATTTTATATATCTATATGATGGGGTCATCATGGTCTTCCTATTTTCATTGTGCCATCATTCCTTTGGCATATATCAACCCTCAAAGATATTATAGCTTTAATACCAAAATGATGCATTGGCAAGGTAGGACTCCCCATTTTTTACAATAATTAATCAACAAAATAAAAAATCCCTATTTTATCCAATGATGTTGGCTTATAGTCATGATGGTGACCAACATAGTGATATCCTTCTAGATGACAAGCTTAATATTATTGATAACCAACAAGACAATGGTTCTGCTAGATGACATATTTTTTCAGTAGGGCTTAGACAATGATAGTAATTGGTAGATGGTATTTGTATGACAAAACCTTCTACATGTATGACAAGTTAAGACTAGATTTTTATTGTGACCTTTCAATGTCGATAGCTCCCAAGGCATTAATGGTCGACTCTTGATTATTATCATCATTGTCAAACCTTAGTCTTTGATGGTCCTCTTACTTATTCTAGATGACACATCTTTCCTTTGTCTTTGATGACACTATTCTAAGGTGGCAATGTCCTCATCAATAGATACTTGGATGGATCTTTGTGCTTTTTAATTCCACCAACTTATAAAAATTGTCAAAAATCATTGGCATTCCATAGGTCATTTGGATTAAATGAGTGGTTAGGATTCTATCAAAACTTCTCATGACTATGAATAACACTTAAGTGACTATAATCATAACACTATGATGCTTCCATCACTAGTCAACATCAATGTATAGTTTCTTAATTTTTTTTCTACAAATTTCCTAATAAATTTATTTTTCTCTCTTCAACTTTTTCATTCTCAATGGTTCTCCCACATTACTAATTTTGTGCTCTAATAATAATTAGCTCTAAAACAAAATATATATTTTTAACCTAACATTTGTAGCCTAAATTATTCTTCTACCAGACTAAACTATCATCCTTCACAAAAATAGAGTCTTATAGACTCGAGGTAATTTATTTTCCACTACCTAAACTATCTTCAAATTCATGCCATCCAATCACATCTTAGATCGATGATAAATTCATCATGTGGGAGTCATATAAAATTTTCCCTAGCCATGATTCTTAATTGAAGATCTAATTCATCCTGTAAAATGTACATTGCATTAGATGAAAGGTAAATTGGTTATCTTGGTACACATGTTATTGGAGCAACTTGGTTATTATTGTTTAAAAAAAATAGTCCTTTTTTTGTGGATGCTCTTACATCAGTCACTTGAGGTTTAAAACTTTTATGAGCTCCTACTCAAATGGGTCTTCCTTGGCATCTATAACTAACCTCTACTTTAGAAATCCATTGATACCTATTATTAGTCTTTTTACCCTTCCATTTCACCATACATTCTTTACATTACTGGTACTTAGTTCTCTTTGCTACATGTTCATGCATGAACTACTCAATTTATTCTAGGTTTTTATTTGGAAATTATTTTACCCACTCCTTAAACTCATTATTGTCCTCATAATTATTATAGTCAATTTTTCTCCCTATTTAAATGAACAAATCTAAAATATTTAATATTGGGGATGCCTACTCATAACAAAATATCAATTTCATAGGCATTGTTAGAAAATCTTCTTAGAAATTTTCAAGGTCCCATATTTTTGTGTTTCAATTTATTGTAGGTTCTTGTGGGGAACCTTTATTTTGCTAAAAATACCATCATATAATCTCTAATGTTTAATTATTATGTCCTCGTATTCTCCTCTACATGCTTCTTATACCTATGAATGTTGTTTTGAATTCCCTCCCTAATTTCCTCATGTAGGTATCTCATGTTTTCAACACAATTTTTTGTGTTAATATTCTTGTGATCAACTACTATTGGAATCATATTTGCTACTTCCCTTGGATTCTTTCCATAAACCACACAAAAATGTGAAATTCTACTAGATATATTTATTGACCTATTGTACATAAATTTTGATTTTGATAATATTGAATCCCATTGAGAGGATCTATTCCCAACTAATCTTACGAGTAGATTTCCTAGGGTGTGGTTAAAAACTTCAATTTATCCTTTTTTTAATGGATGATATGCTAAACTAAAATCTACTTTAGTATCCAATATTCTCCATAGCATTATCGAAAAAAGACCCAAGAATTTGGTATCCCTATCAAAGATGATGCTTCTTGGTAATACATGTAGTTTGACTATCTCCTAAAATAATATTTTGGAAATATGTGAGGCATAATTGGTCTCTCAAAATGTGGTATTTGAAAAAATGATCTACCATAACAAATATGTTATCATAACCTTGTGAAGTCCTTGGTAGCACTAATACAAAATAAATTCTAATGTCCTCCCAAGATCCTTTTAGAATGGATAGTGATTGATATAGACCAATGTATTTGTTGGTGCATTTTTTCAACTAGAAGGTTCTACACTTGGAAATAAATTTATTCACATCCCTTGGTAATATTGGCTTATAATGTTTCTCTTTCACCTGTAACAAGGCCTTATCCTTGTCAAAGTATCCAACAAGTCATCCTTCATTCATATCCCTAATGATATTCTCTATAATTGAATTTTTACATAATACATATTTATTGATTCTTGAATAGAAATCCATATTAAACAAAGAAATCTCTTCACATTCGATTTTATTGGTATTATTTTCATGCATTAACAAATTAGGGTCTTCAAAATATAAGTCCTTCATCTATTTCGGTTTGATGACTTCTACTTGCAATACCTCCAACATTAGTTTCCTTCTTCTCAAATAATTTTTGACATTATTTGAATATCTTAACTTGTACCCTCTCTATCCAAGTGAATATTCCTTTCTTCACACTCGAAGTAAGAGGTGAACAAATGCTATTGAAATTTCAAATAAACTTCTTGTAAAAACTAGCTAGTCCATGGAAACTTCTAAATTTAGTAGCATTCTTAGGTGTACATAAATTTCTAATGGCTTCTACCTTAGTTGGGTCTATTTTTAATCCTTCCTAGAAATAAAAATTCCAATTAAATTAGTTACCTCAGAAAAATAAACACCTTTTTGGGTTTATCATCAACTTCTCCTCCTTCAACTTTTCTAATACTTGCATCAAATGACTTGAGTGTTCTTGATTATTTCTAGTATACAATAAAATTCTATCTAAATATACTATAATAAATATTGCTACAAAGGTTTTAAGGACTTCATTCATTAGTATCTTGAATGTACTAGATACCTTTGTTAACCCAAAAAACATGACTATCCACAAATACTATTAGCTTTTGGAGCCTTAAACTTAAAGGAATTGTGATCACAAGTATAAAAATAAGCATGCAATGTTATAACTATAGTAAATAAAATTTAACATGCATGAAAATATGATAGAAAACTTGATACAATGCTCTAGAAATTCTCTCTTCAGAATGCTCACAAAAATTACAATGCTCCTATCATGGAGTTTACAACTCCTTAATGATATCAAAATGGAGCTACATTGTGACTACTACTACTACACTAATATATGCACTCCACTACTTATTTCTTCTATATCTTGTCACTCACAATGAGGTATTTATATAGAAAGATAGATTACTTATCTCTCACTCAACCCTACGACTCATGTACATGTGGAATACATGCACATTTACATCATTGCACATTCTAAAACTTGTGTATTTATTAATGCACTCTAATAAACTATTTATCGCCTAATATAATCCTAATCTAAATATGTACCCATGAAGGTACATTAATAAGGAACCAAATGATGTAATATAATCCAACACCCCCCTGTATTACCTTATTTGATTTTTGAATACTTTAGTCTTCAATATGGATCTTTGACTCTTGTGTAGTCTTCATCTTGATGAGGTTCTTTTCCTTCTATTGCTTCTATATTTATGTGGTTTTTCCATGTTCCCTTTGATCCTGAATGCTTGGTGAAATTCTTGAAATCTTCTGGATATCCTTGATGAGCTAAGGATCTTAAAATATTGTAAGTCATGAGAGGATCATGATTGTTTTCTTTTCTTTCCTTTGGTTTTTGTGTGACCTGTAACTTTGATCTTCAAAAATATCAAGCTTGAATTTGTCATCAGTAGATATTTCTAAAATAAGAACTTGAAGAAAGCAATGTAATATGAATATTAAATTTTCTTCAAATTTTTTATAGTATTTGTCCTTGTAGTAACAGAAATAGGATGAATGAGATTTTCCTTCACAATATTTACATGGGTGTAAACTCCAACAATCTTCCTTCTCATGACCAAGTTTGTTACAATGAGTACAAAGTAAATGTATCTCCATTTCCTTGTCATTAGTTTTAGGAATATCATGTTTGTTGATTTCTCTGATGAATTGATTAAACCATGTGTGAACAATTGTAGCTATTCCTTCTTTTCCTTTTCCATAAGTTTACATGAGATCCTCTGTTTCAGTATTTTGGGTATTTATATTATCTTTTATTGTCTCAATAGATGATATTTATAAAGGATAGACTTCTGTCAAACATTCAGTTTTATGTTTAATAGATTCTTCTGACTTACTAATCATGCTTTCTATTGAGTCAAGTTTATCTTTAAACCACATAGGGATTTTCTTTCTAATTGCATTTTTAATATGTCCTTTTGAGTAGACATCCTTGTGTCTCCTAAATAGAATATTTAATTGTTCTTTATATAGGATCAGTATTTGAGATAATATTTTTTCAAATAATGTTCAACTTGTAGTATCTTTTATAACTATTTATCTCTTCTTCTAGAAATATTTTGAAATGCAATTTCATAGAAAAGAGTTCAATGCCTTCTATCTCAATCCTTTAACTATAATTTTTTATGCATTCAATATCTTCAACTAAGAATCAATGCAATGATAGATTTCTAAACTTCTAGAAATGCATTTGAAGTAGAATTCCTTATATCTCCCTAATTAGAAGTATATATATATATATATATATATATATATATATATATATATATATATATATATATATATATATATTTGCAAACTAACCTTATATCTCCTTTAAAATTTGCAAATAGTTGAAGCACTAATAATAAATATTTTAATGCTTCTTTCTTCTCAAAAATAAGTAATGTGATTTCTAGGGTATCTTCCACTACCTTATAACTCCTACTAAATATCCCTAGATTAATATTAAAGTTGATATGTATAATATTATCACTCCTTATAGCTTTATGAAGGCAATAAAACTTAGATATTACCTTTATATCAAGTGCTTGTTTACTGTGATATGCACTATTGTATCAAATGATCACCTTGTGTTCTTCAATGGTAGAATTTTGACCGGTGCTCTTTCTTATGGAAGATTTACATCCTTCAATGATCTGTGTTTACTGCACTCTCTTCACCTTTAATGTTGCTCAACACTTGCTATGCCCTTGCTTCACTTTCCACTTTGTTACGTGCTCTTGTATATGCCTCCAATATGGTTGTCCACTATGACAAGTGTCACTATTCTTTAAGGCAACAAACTTCCTTTCATTGGGTGTTACTAGGTGAGTAAGGCTTAAGGTAAATGATACCAACTTGAGTGTTATACCTTAATGATAGGTTGAGACAAGTGGAAATAATTTTCTTCCCTTGAGACGTTACTATGATGCACTTCCTTTTGAGTGATATACGCCACATCCTCAATGACTATTAAAGAGCATTACATGATTGAGCGTTGTCCTCCCTATTTCTTATAACATATAGAAATTTAGATGCATACTTCTAATAGGATGAAATAATGGCTTAACTTCCTCTTTCTTGGCATATAATGGCTCTACCACATGCTATGTGATTGCTTCATTCGGTGTGTTATAACTTCTCTACCAAATACCTCCATGTTGCTTCATTTGGTGCATGGTTATCTTCTTCCTTTATTGCATAGTGATGTATTATTCCTTCACTATGCTTGTGAGTATTTCAATATGGTTCTTCTATTGCAAAATTTCACCTCCTTTGGTAAGTTTTAAAATCTTAAGTACTTGGTACTTTGACCACTTGCTAGACTTGTTAGAAATCCTTTATCTAAATTATTATCTTCAGTGAGATATTGACTTCTTCAATGTGTGTATGACAGTGAATTCCAAGAAATGCTACGAGACATGTTATCTATTTGACTAAATCTATGATCAATATGGCTATTCACTATGTATTGACTATGTTTGCACACTTTCTCAATGTTAATATTCTACATGTGCTCTCTCTTTAGATTGATGAATGGTCCTTTAAACTTTTTTTGCCTTCACAAAAGGTATTTTTGTGCACCTTCTTATGTCTTATCCAAGGACTCTTTTGATGCTAGATGTATCTAACCAAACATCTTTCTATGGCTACCACATCCTTACTATCTGCAACTTGTACGTAGGTTTACTCTTGCTATCCCTTTGTAGCTATGCTTCATATTCTAAGCATGATGCTCTTCTATGATACCTTTAATATTGATGCTATGCAAATGTAGAGTAGACATTTGTCCCCCTGTGATCTTGAACTAATTATATTTATATTTTATAATGTTGGCTGGGGTGAAACCGAGTGTTGCTTTCAACATTTGGCAACTTCTTCCTTGCTTGGTTACTTCAATACTCACTATCCAAGCTTCTTAAATTTATGTAATCTGTAGTCTTATTTTGTTTAGAGTAAACAATAGAATGTTGATCAATTTATTTCTCTCAAAATGTACCTAACTTCTATTTTTATCTTATGTGCAGATTTAGATCTTGTAGATAATACTTGAAACAAATCCTATTTTTATCTTATGTGCACTAATTTTTAAGACTTGAAACAAATCCTATTTATGCAACCTTTAAACTTAAAACTGGTGCTTAATAACCTTAATGAGAATCCATATATAAAGGCTTAACTAATGTACTTTTTGGACCCTTTGTTATATATCCTTTTCTTGTAGATGATGATGATGATGGTGATTCAACTCACCTCAATGGCTGCCTTTTGTATATGTTATTGCAGATCTTCTAGGCTGTCCAAAATAACTCACTTGCTCACCTTTTTGAAACTTCAATACTTGAGTAATATGTTATCCAATACTATAACTTGGTGGTTTAAAATGCTCCTTCAATATGTACCTATGAAATCTGATCTTTAGCAATAACTAACACTACCCAAATTGCTACCTTTTTCTATCCTTAAATCTGAAAATTTTCAGATTTTAAAGAAGTTAATACCTTCACTGGAAAGTTGTCCTTGAATCCAAAAAATTTGGTAGGATCCTCCCCCAAATTGTAGCTGAGATGTTCACTTAAGAACCCTTCAATGATGGCCCCGAAATATCTCCTTTCTCTTACCGAATTCTAACTTCAAACTAGATCTCCTCCTCAAACAATCTATCAAAATTGATATCTATTCCAAACTTCCTTGTGATTTGATAATCTTCTTTCCAAACCTTATCCTTTGAGCTTGTTGTCAGATGGCAACAATTGTCCCAATTCCTTAGCTTCTTCTTTGGTAGTAATTTCTCCAATGAGTTCTTATAGAAACTCCTTCAATAAGGCTAACCAAGCCTTCTTATTGTTTCTCCTTGAGACCTATCCAAGGTCCTCAAACTTACAAATTCAAAATATTCAATGAGACCTTCCTTGGCCTCTTCAATATTCTACTATGGAAGTGAGATATTCTTATAAGATCTCCTAAATCTGCTACTACTGAAGTTTGTAATAGACCTTTGTTAGTTCTTCTCATGCTCAATCTTCCAATATGGAAGTTATTTAATAGGGCCTTCAATGGACCTCTTATTTAATGTGAATTTTTCAATATTTAATGGAGATCACCAATCTCCAATATTTACTAGGACTCTTCTCTTTGAGTATCTTCAATATTCAATGGGATCTTCTTTCTAGGACCTCCTTCCTAGATTTGTAATATTCAATGTGGCTTCCTTGGCCACTAGATCTTCTCCTCAATATTTCAACTAGGACTCTTTAGTATTCAAATCTTGGATATTTCTCCTTAGGATTCCAAATATTCAATCCTTATTTTTCTACAATAAATAATTAATCCTTGCATAAGGAAATTAATTTCAACCTTCAGACAATGAAGATGAACTTCCCTATCTATTGGAGGAAGCTTCCCACCTTCTGAGAGTTAATTTTATGCAACAAGAAAAACTTATATGATAGCAACCCAATGGTTCTCTTGAAAATATATTTTCTCTTTTGCAATGAAATATTAGAGATAACAAAAATTCCTACGACTCTAAATAAAATAATCTTCACTAGTTGTATTGCCAATCTAATGGATGTAATACTGAGTTCTAGTCTTCAAAAGTTATTGCAACTCCATGGAAAAAATATTGCCAAATCAATCATGTGGTTTTCTCTACTTTCTATTCTTCTATATAGAACTACTTCTATAAAAAAATCTATTGTGATGGTATTTGCATGCAACAATGCACTATGGCTGATCCGGTTTGTAAATACTCAACAATAACAATGGTGATCATTTTATGATTTCCTTTGATACACCATGGATTTGATACCATTATTAGCTTCTGAAGCCTTAAAGGAAATGTGATCACAAGTATAAAATTAAGTATGCAATGTTATAACTATAATAAAGGAAACTTAACATGCATGAAAATATGATAGAAAACTTGATACAATGCTCTAGAAATGCTCATATAAGAAAGCTCATGAAAATTACAATTCTCCTATCATGGAGTTTACAACTCCTCCATGATATCAAAATGGAGCTACATTGTGACTACTACTACTACACTACTCTATGCACTCCACTACTCCTTTCTTGTATATCTTGTCACTCACAATGAGGCCTTTATATATTAATATAGATTCCTTGCCTCTCACTCAACCCAAAGGCTCAGACTACATGCATATTTACATAATTGCACATTCTAAAACTTGTGCATTTATTAATTTACTCTAATAAACTATTTATATCCTAATATAATCCTAATTTAAATATGTACCCATGAAGGTACATTAGTAAGGAACCAAATGATGTAATATATTCCAACACAAACAACCCATGTTTGGTCCTAAATGTAGTATTCCAATCACCTCATCTTCTAATTCTAATCTAGTTTTAATCACTTTTAAATCAAATTTTGAAAAATATACATCCTAATAAATCATCTATTCTTGGAATTAAAAATATATACTTGATAGTTATTTTATTGATGGATCTAGAATTATGACACATTCACCATTCTCCATATTTATTTGGTGTTAGTACTACTAGTATTGTATGCAGGCCAAGGATTTATCTTATTAGTCCTTGCTTAATAATTCTTAGACATGTCAGTTCAACTATATAGTCATCTTGGGGTTCATTCTATGTGGTGCCTTATTTGGCTATCTAGTTCTTGGTATCAAATCTATTTGATGATATATATGCCTCACTAGGGGTAATCTCTTTGGTAGGTCCTTTGCAATGATGTCCACACAATATTCCAAGATATAGGCTACTTCTTATGGTACGTCCTCTCCATTTTGTTCCTCTTTAGAAAATATAACAAAAAAATAGAGCTCACCTTTGGCTCTTTAAGATATTTTTATGTATTAGCAATACCACACCACTTTAGGCTTTAAATTTAGGTTCTTCCATGGGTAGCAACTCATGTTTTATACCATCCTTGGTGATAGTAACCATATTTTTATTCCATAATGCACAATATTCCTATTGTAATACCTTTGTCTACCTAGGTATGTATGAAATACACCCATGGGCATTACATTACATTAGACTTCAACAATATAAGGTCCAATGTTAAAATTTATCTTCCACGTTTTCATTACCATTGCTTGGCATGTGCTTCAATTATCAAGGATAATTTTTCCATAATATTTGTGAATAATAAACTATCTATACTACCACTATCTATGATTATTTTGTAGGACTTAACTCTAACCTTACACTTGGATTGAAAATATTTCTCTACTACACCAATTCTACTGTTTGTTTCCTTAGAGTCACCAATACTTTATGAACTAGATATTTTATCCTTATTTAACTTTTGTTAGTATTGTATCTTCTTTTGGTTCTAACATAGTTGCTTAGTTATCCCCTCTTATTTTTTGTTGACTATTGGATATACATTTGAATGATTGATTTTTTTAAGCCCCATAATTGTATTAAGGTCCATTAAATACTTGGTCGATCCTCTACCTCTAGAATTATATCTTCAAGCTTGGTAGGATTGGCATTGATATTTATAGAAACTACTTTGGCCTTTGTTTTCAAATGTTAGGCCTCCGTATGGATGAAATATTCCACATTAGTAATGGCTTGGGACTTCATATTCATCCTTTATTGTTTGCTTCTTAATTTTTCTAGAAGTTCTTTCCTTACCTCTTCCTCTATTAAAGCTATGTTGCATTTTTCTTTGTAACTTTTCTTTAGCCTTAAGGGTAAATAAGTACGCTTCCTTTATAGATCAAACATTCAACATGCTTAATTCATCTTGAATAGATAACCTATGTCTATTTATGTACCTCAAGACTTTCTTTATGGTCACTTTTAAATGTTTAGCTTGAATAGTGAGTCGATAAAAATCTCCCATATACTCCTTTATAGTCATATCCTTCTACTTTAGGTTTTGTAAATTTCTAAGAAATAGTAAGGAGTAATCACTAGGCAACAATTGCTTCTTTAATCAGTTGACCATATGGTCCCATGCTATGTGTAGAGACCTCGGGGAAGCGGTACGCCATACACTAGCTACTCTACTTGTGTTTTAATTGAATCCTTTAATGTTTAAACATGCAATAAATGAAAGGCACGAAGCAGATATAACCAAATGTAAAGAAATAAATGAATGAATGCTTTTGTATTGATATTCCCAAGATCCGGTTATATATGAATCCCTAAGGGATACCCTTTATTTGATACATGACTTTACACACAAAGAGGGCAACAGGTGTATAAAATATCCCCTCGTAAAGGGGGCATGTTTTTGTAGGCTTCCTAGTGATGCATACGAAAATGTATGAGGGCTTATAGATGCCTCCTTCTCTAGGCCTAATTCCTGGAGGGATCCTCTTGCTTTCATATGTTGTGGATTTTTCCAATGAACATGTGGCCCTATGAGCAATGAAACAACAACACACACTTAGATGTCCAAGATTGCCTCCCCGGATGAGACTATTTGCAATGAATATACTTAATGAAAACACAATGAAACTAATTCTATGCAACCAAGTAAATGAAGTAAATCTATGCTAATGATATAAGGACATGGACAAAGTGGAATAAAAGAAACTAATGTCTAAACCCTAAGTTAGGCCTGTGGACCATTGTCCAAGACAACAATCACTAAAGTGAAACTTGTCTTCTTTTCTCCAAGGATATGGATCAAAGCTTGTATCTGATGTTGAAATGGGGGTTGATTTGCTCGACGTGTTGAATATCCTATATGTGTTAAACCCTTGATCGGCTAGCACTTTGTCGCTCCTAAAATATGCTCCAACATGCTCTCCAATCCGGTAGGGCTTCACTGTAAAAGTGATCCTTAAGGGAAGTTCTCCAAATTTCAAAAGCTCTCCTCAATGACCTATTCTGTTTAATTTGTGATTCCTTGGTGCCCTTAGGCTTGCACCTTTTAAAGTGTGTGAAGCCCTAGGTCTATGTTCAAAACCCTAGGACTAAATCCCTCATGCGTAGTGAATGTTAGCATGAGAAGCTTTTATTTTTCTATGTTTAACTGAAGTCTAAATTTGGACTTAAGTCTCCCATGTGAACTGGTCATGAAAGGGGAATGCAAAGTTGTCCCCGCTTACATTTATTGCATGTAGAGTGCCACTTCCACCCATGAATGGACCAATTTGTTGGCAATTTTCTTTTATGGCTTAGTCGGTATCATATGCAGTGACTAATATTTAGCCACTATCGTTTGCAGTGGATGAGGTTTAGCCACCCTAAGCTTGAGCGGCCAGGATCTAGTCACCCTAGTTTACAACGGCCAGACTTGGATGGGCTAATACTACCCCAGATGAGTGGTTAGAAGAACGTTTTTTTTTTTTTTTGTGGAAAACATCCCAAAGGGGATGCCACTTTCGGGTAATACCCAAGGAGGCAGGGGTATCCATTCCGCAAAAAACGCCTAGGACTCGGACCTGGCCTACCACCTTTGACATACTCAAGGAGAAAACAAACACACAAAACTAAATTAAAAAAAGAAAATAACAACAAAAATAATAAAATGAAATAAAAAACAAAATCCTTGAGTGTGTCAAAACCAAAAGCACAACCAAACATGCATAATAAGATAAAATAAACCATAACACAAACCACATAGAAAAACACAAGAACCACATAACAACCCACAAACAAGACAAAAATAATAGAACACTACAAATACATAACCCAAAAAAACATGAAAAATAAACACAACCAAAACCTAAAAAATAAAATAAATAAAATAAAAATAAAAACAACAAAAAACAAACAATAAACAAAAACAAAAAACATAGAAAACACTCACACATAAAAAATGAAATAACACAAACAAAGAGAAACCTAAGAACAAGAACGGAAAAAACACAAGAACAATAACAATAAACATAAAAAAAAACAAAACAACAAAAACACAAGAACGACAAAAAAAAACAACACAAAAACAAAACAAAACAAAAGAACCCACCCACCTTAAAAAACTAAACAAAAAAACAAAGAAGAAAAAAGAAAAAAATGAACAAAACAATGACCTATCTAGACCAGAAGACTATTAATGCAAGAATCAATAGAGGAAACAAAATAAAGAATAGAATGAGCTAGGGAACTAAAAAAAACTGAGTGAACCAAAGAGAAAAAAAAAAAAAAAAACAAGAAGAAACTAGGTACCTTCAGAACTGGAGCCATTCAAAGAAATGATAGAAAGAAGAGCTTCCTTAATTTGAGAAGCTCACCAAATAGGAGGGTGGCCATAACAAGTAAGATCACCTTTGTCCAAAGCCCAATTAGCTAAAGCATCAGCACTCTTGTTTTGATCTCTGACCATATGATTGTAATCAAATTTCAAAAATCTCATCTAGATTAACTGAATCTTCTCAATAATTCTTTTTATTCTCCAATCCACCTTATGATTCTTAGAAGGAGTCTTCAAGAGATTAATCATAAGTTGAGATTCAGAATCAACTAACACCTTTTCCCATCCAACCTTAGTAGCCTCCTGAAGGCCTCTAAGGATACCATACCCCTCAGCAAGGTTATTGGAAAGAATACCCAAATTCTCAAGCAAAAGTAAAAACCAGGGAGCCATCTGAAAGTCTACCAATTCCTCCCACACTGGCTTTTCCGGGGTTCCCTCTAGAGGCTCCATCAGTATTGACTTTTCCAAAATCCTTAGGAGGAGGTTGCCAATTTCTAGTCCTATCCATCTTACTAATACTCACATTCCCTTTAAGTTGGTTGCCCTTAGAAGGTTTAAACTTCAATCTTTGCATCACTTGATCCCATCTTTGGTGGGAGTTTTGGGGGTGATTAAGGAGATGATGGACTGATTCAACTAAGTTGGCTATGGTCTTTTGCCAAATATAGTGAATATCCTTCCTATCTTGATTAAAAATTTGGTTGTTCCTTTCATTTCAAATATTCCAAAGAAGAATGGTAGAACCCATCCAAACTAACTGCCTAATAAAATGATCAACACCCTCTTGATTAGGCCAATCCCTCCAAAGTTGTTCAAAAGTGAAAAAATTGGACCACTGTAAGCCAAGTAAAGTTGCCATTCTCCTCCATAGCTCGGAGGCTAAAGTACACTCAATAAAAATATGGTTGATATTTTCTACATTCTCTTCACACATTTCACATCTAAAAGGGCCATGAAAACCATGCTTCATAAGTTGCTCACCAGTAAGAACCCTACGATGCAATAAAAGCCAATTAAAGAACCTCACCTTAGGCCAGAGCTTTTGAGCCCACAATTGAGAAAATATGTTAGAAGAACTTTTGATACTTGGAAAGTATAAGGTTTAGTCACATGGCCTAGGAATGTTCCCATGTTAGTAGTTATCCTAAAAATGACATGTTTTAGGTGTCTATAGATGCCCCTTTTTGTGATGTGCTATGTGGAAAACACAACGCTGAGTAAAAACATAGACTGATATGTCTGTAAGGTGTATGATGATCATTGGTGTGATCAACACTGGATGCTCCAATCACACAAGACAACATGTATCCTTGAATTATTGCTTCAACATTTGGAAGGATTAAATTAGCATAGGGTTTTACACATGTTCAATCACAGTCATTCCTCAGACACAATCGGGTAGCTTTTGTTGCTACAATCAGATCCGATCGGTAGGAGAGCTACAAACTGATAATGTCACAGTTTGCTTATGACCCTAGCAAACAAGGGAAACTTTGTAGTTGTTGTTTGCAATGATTCATAGGATGAACACAATTTTGATATGATCGAGTGATATTTTGTTGATTTTGATTATGATTTTCTTTTGAAGATTTGAACTACCCCCTCACACAATGAATTGGTGAGGGAAGGGTAATGAATGAAGCAAAAAATTGCTTGACAAATATGACTAGTTTGGTTCCTTTCTAGTATTTGTTCTTTTAATGGGTAAAATCCCATCCAAGTGTGATCTCAATTATTTATGATAACCATTCATCCCTATCCCAGGGAGCGGTCCAACCGTCAATGGCATTCTTAGAGAATTGGGATGAGTAATTCTATGTATACTTGTATTGCATCACTTGGCTCAGTGTTTTTGTATCATAAGAGAATTAGAATGATTCTATCACACCCGTGGAGTAGTCTGACCATCTTGTTCTTCTTCGAGATTGAAGATGGCACATAGTAATTTTGAAATGAATGTTTACCCCAAGTAGCCTTATGGTAACTTACTCATCTCACCACATTGCATGGAGTGCAAGTCGTTGCAAACATTGAGTTGATAGAATAGGAAACTTGATACGAGCCTTACTTGATATTTGTTTTTATGTGATTTTTTTATTATTTTGAACATTATGATGACCATGAGTCATAAAAATGTGTTTATCTAATTTTTTTTGCTGCTTCTCATGGTTCTTGCTTAGGTTGTTGGTCGCTATCAGATCCAGTGACTCCTAAATTCTTGCTTGTGGCGGCTCTAGTCCTGAGCGGCCAAGAAGTTCGGGTCATTGATGACAACAGTGGCCAATGCATAACTCAAAAATATAAAAAGTACTTTAGGTTTTTGACTTTTTACTTTTTCCAACTGGCAATTGGTTCTCAGAGCTCTACAGTGAAAGCAACTTTTGCAACATGGAGTGTTGTTGCAGTTTGGAGGATCATGGTTGCACGGGATGAGGCATCATCGAGTGGAGGAGCCGAAGCTTCTCATGTACTCTTAGAAACCTTTAACCCTGCTCACTTTTTAGTAAAATTAATGACATTAAGTAATCGGTAAATAAACCTCATTAATCTTGCTGGCAACAAACCAAAACCGTAGTTAGGTTTATTTTAGGAATTGTTTTGATGGGCTTACCCCCATTTTGTAATTTTGTTATTTTTTAGGTATTTTTGGCCTAGTCCAGACTTGTTTTCCATGTCGCCTATTGGCCGCTACTACTCAGAGCGGCTATCTTGGCCTGTAATTTGGTCGTTGTCGATGGCAATGGCCAATTTGAATTTCAACAGTTAGAAATATGATAGTTGTCAGCTTGGCCACTTCCTACTTTAGGGACCAATTTTTGGCCGTTGTAGGTGACATCGACTAAGAACACTTAGGCAATTTTTTGATTTTTTTGCATTTTTTAAGTGATTAATTGATTTTTTTGAAATTTTGAATTGTTTTTCTAAAATTTGTTGCATGATTAGGTGTATTTATTGCTCTTTTCTCCTAGACTTTAGAATAGCCTATCATTATTTACATCATTTTTCATGCTTTATTGTGATTTATGCCTTAGGTGCATTATAGTTATGCTTTGTTTTCTTTTGCTCTTATATTCTCACTACTCGGGCTCGGGACCCAAAGCTTTTGAATGATATTTTACCTCTTATGACTACTATAGACTGGGCCTAGCTCAAGGCCCATGGGCTGTAATTTATCACTAGGTTTCCCACTATTATGTCAGATCAGGCTTACCTTACGGCCCTAGTACACCAGTGGGACTCTTGGACTAATAGCTTCCACCTTCCCACTCATGAGATGACTATCATGTCAGAGATGGAGTGGCCATTGTATCTTCAGACACTAATGACCATGATGATGTCTTTGCTTGGGTTTTTAAAAGGCATGTTGCAGATGCCTTCAAGGACACCAAATCTGGCTATGTATTTGTTGTGCACTGGTACTAGGATAAGGTATTCTTCGAGAGGTATGCAGTTTTTCTGATAGTTTTCAGCAACATTCTCATTCCAGATTGCTCAGGCTTGAGGTTCTCATGGAACCTTCTTATGATGGTACAAGATATGATGGACAACAATGATGCCATCATCTATGCATGGGGGAGGTCCTTTTTGGCCCAGTGCTATGATGAGTTGTATCACATCCACCGACAGGGTCATGTTGGCATTGCTTGCAGCTTGCTCCTACAAGTTTTGGGATGGGAGCACATCAAGGTAGATCATCCTAGAGGACTTCCTACTAATATTACAGTCATCGAGGAGTGGATGTAGTGCTATGTTGCTAGATGGGCTCGAGGGCATGAGGAGCACAAAAGCCATCCTCATGTGGGGGAGCTCTCTCATTACACTGCTACTTTTACTAGGCTGAAGGTCAGTGATATCATGTGGCATTTGTATCACGAGTGCCCGGCTTGGGATGATTCGGCTAGTTTCATAGCTAGGACATGGCATGAGCAGTGGCTCATTGGCTGTAAGGTTGGAATTAGGGAGTATTTCTTCTACTCCCATGTTATTCATTAGTATGGGTTGCAGCAAGATGTGCCACTTTTTTCATTTTTGTACAGGCACCTCTCATCTAAGGGAGACCTTCCCCCATCATGGATCACACAACTTTTTGATGAGGAGGATGCCCCAACAGTTGACCCAAGAGTCACTGGGGGAGTCACAAATGCATTTTTTTAGTGTTGGAGGGATATGATGTGGCATGGTGATGGTAGCCTGGGCCATGAGGATGATGGCAAGGATGATGGTGCAGATTCGACAGGGCACAGATTCTAAGCCAAGACTGAGGTATGGGGCTAGCTAGTAGAGTAGGTGGTAGTAGAGGAGTAGGAGAATCCTAAGGAGGATGAGGAGGAGTTGGAGCCCGAGGAGAGAGATTCTCCTCTAAGAGCATAGTTGCATGAGGTCGAGGCTAAGCTCCAGTTGACCAAGATCGGGTACAGTAGTGAGATGCTACCATAGCCCAGCAAGATGTTACTATAGAGCATCTCACACTACAGAACCAAGATTTGTAGGCTACTATCAAGAGTGGTGCTACTAGGATGCAGTTTTTTGTTCCTCATTCTACACCACAAGGTTATACCATGGTAGATCCTAGGGAAAAATTAGGGGCAAAGGTTCTACACTTATAGTCATTTCTAGATGAGTACGAGGGACATATCCAGGGGCATGTCTCCCACATAGCCTCTCTCTATATACAACTTAGGAGGTATGGAGTAGTCCCTAGGGAGGCACTCGGTGTAGGTGATTCTTAGGTCAGCAGGCACTCCACCTCAGGGTAGTCCTCCATCTGTCTTAGCCAGATGACTTGAACTTGCACAGATAGACCAGCAAGGTCACATCACTTTACTCATGATACAACCATAGGGGGAGGTGATGTTGGGGGAACATGTCCCATGTTTGACTGATGATGCATTTGGATTTCATTTTTTGAGGTCTGCTTGACCTATATGACTGTAGCCCATGGGAAATTTTGTTCACCCATGTTTTTGACATACACATTTATATGATATCTTTGCATTATGACTCATTATGTGTATCGTTTATTGCTTATGTTTTTGTTTTATTTTGTTTTATTATGTGATGTGATGATGACATTATGATGAGTTGATGTATGTGATAGATGATAGATGATATTTATGATGATGCGGATGTTTATATGGATGCTTATGTAGATGCGATATGATCTAATTATTGTGACATGATGTGATGTATCATGTGTTTATTTGATGATGGTTTTATGATTGTATGCATAGATGGATTATGATGTGATCATAGATGCGAATGGATGAGTTATGAACTATGTATTTATGGATGTGATGTTTATTGTTAAATGCATGTTTGATTTTGATTTTAATGTGTGCATCTAACTTATGCTATGATATGGTGAATGCAATATGTAATGTGTTATGTACATGGTGTTTAATCTAATGTGAATGAACTTGCATGTTTTAATCACTTAAAACATACATAATGCATATGATATGATTTTGACAATCTAATGGGTGATACCACAGGAAATATAACAACCATGAATGTTTAATAATCATTCTAATAATAAGAATTAATTATTTAAACCATTCATATGTGCAATGTAATGGTGTGGAATGTATGTATATTTTCTGGATAAGCTTCTATAATTTAAGAGATATAAAATAATAAGTGGCCATCTACATATCATTTTTGACATATATATGGTATCTAATTATTTTATTAATGCCCCATAATTTATAGAAGCTTATAAAGAATGTGGAAGTTGTGATTTGATGATATGATTTGTTGCTATGTAGGAATTTTTGAGGTTATTCCTGAGACTTCAAACACTCTAGTTACCCTATCAACAAATATGTACTAACCATACAAGACTTTTGAAAAGCAAGGCTTTAACTATGTACCTGGATATTCATTATCTTTTTGTGTGCAAATGAATATATATTTTGAGATAGAACCCAAGCATTTCCTCCGATGTCAGGAGGGATTCTTTTATCCCATTGCTAAGATCAGGGATTCTAAAGTGTTCATCTCATCATTATGTTGGACTTAGTTGGACTAAACCACTAGGCAGTATTGGGTTACCTAAAGCTAGCTCATACACATGCAAACATTGGTCTATACAAATTCCAGAAGCTATTGTGATAGACATATCGTCATGCGTAAGGATATCTCCTTCTAGTTTTGTACAATGCCGAGAATTCCAAGGATTCAAGCTCCATTCCATTTTTTTCTTCATTTCACTTGAGATACTTGCTCATGTTTAGTGATGAGAATAACTATTTATTTTTATTTACTTTTTTATTGAGCAAGGGACCTATGTAGTGATGATAATCACTATTTGCTTTATTTTTGAACTATGACTTTGAAAACTAGGATTTTGAATTTGTGCTTTTATTTCAGGATTTTTGCTTGTGTTAATGAAAGCAAGGAATTTATGCAGTGATGATAATCACTCATTTTTTGTTAGGGTGGAACTTGTCCTTTTGCCAATTCTCAACACCTTTAAACCAGTCACACAAGGGGATAAGCAATGTAGATACTTTTCGCTTAAGGTAACCTAGTCCACTTTTGTAGTTTTCATCTTTCCCTTGTACCAGCTAGGATTTTAGTGTTTCAATTAGTGATAGGATCCTGAATATCCAAGGTATTATCACAACTAGACCCTGCCCTCTACTAATCAAGGTGGATTTCTATAAAAGCTAATAATACCACTAGATATGGTTGAATGACTAGGAAACCTTAGTATATTTCGTATAGCAACATGAAATGGTTGTGTTGAAAAACATAGTTACACACATGGATGCATGGATGAATATGGATTTGAATATTGTGGTTGTGATACAAACTATGGCATCGTTTATAAGAATGTGATCATAACATATGTGAATGCAATGAATATATATGTTATAATGAAATGCAACTATGTGGATGTAATGTAAAATGCAAATATTTTAGTATGTTTGATTTTTGCATTGTTTTTGTATTTTTGCTTTTGACCAAAGGGCTTTAAAGTGCCTTTGGTGCTTTTTGTGACTTGATTTGACCAAAGGGCTTTAAGATGCCTTTGGAGCATTTTTGTGATGATTTGACCAAAGGGCTTTAAGATGCCTTTGGAGCATTTTTGTGATGATTTGACCAAAGGGCTTTAATATGCCTTTGGAGTGTTTTTGTGATGATTTGACCAAAGGGCTTTAAGATGCCTTTGGAGAATTTTTGTGATGATTTGACCAAAGGGCTTTAAGATGCCTTTGGAGCATTTTTGTGATGATTTGACCAAAGGGCTTTAAGATGCCTTTGGAGTGTTTTTGTGATGACTTGACCAAAGGGCTTTAAGATGCCTTTGGAGCATTTATGTGATGATTTGACCAAAGGACTTTAAGACACCTTTGGAGCCTTTATGTGATGATTTGACCAAAGGGCTTTAAGATGCCTTTTGGAGCGTTTTGTGATCATTTGACCAAAGGGATTTAAGATGCATTTGGAGAATTTTTGTGATGACTTGACCAAAGGGCTTTAAGATGCCTTTGGAGCATTTATGTGATGATTTGACTAAAGGACTTTAAGACACCTTTGGAGCCTTTATGTGATGATTTGATCAAAGGACTTTAAGATGCCTTTTGGAGCGTTTTGTGATCATTTGACCAAAGGGATTTAAGATGCATTTGGAGCATTTTTGTGATGATTTGACCAAAGGGCTTTAAGATGCCTTTGGAGAATTTTTGTGATGATTTGACCAAAGGGATTTAAGATAAATTTTGAGTGTTTTGATGAATGTGACCATGTTTTTTATTTTTTTGACATATTTGAATGTTTTTGATTTTTATGTATTTGAATTGTTTTTATTTTTTTAACATATTTGAATGTTTTTTATTTTTATGTATGAAACACATTCAAATGAATGATGTTGAGAGGTTTAGGCTCTTCAACACCATCCAATGATGTAAGGCGATATGCTCTAGGTCCAACCCTTTCTGAAATTATGGAGGGGCCTATCCAATTTACCATAAATTTATCTCACAAGTGGGGCAGAAGATTTAAGTTCTATTGGTTTTCTTTGAGCACAAGATCCCCAAATTTGAATTCCCTCAAATGAACTTTACTATTGTATGCTCATGCAAGGCGATTCTGATAAATATGGAGATGCTCTAAGGCATTGACTCGACGTTCATCAAGAAGCATCAACTGATCAAGATTTGGCCTCTCCTTAAGGAGAGGGATAATGATGGATTGATCCTCTGGAGATAGACTTTCTCCAAACTTGACTTTATTTGGTTGAGTAGGATCATCACTGATGTCCATCTCGAAAGTTGCTTCTATAGCCATATGCGACCCATCCTCCAACTGGTGAGGCGTGGGTATCAAGTGAATGTCATCGATAGGATTTATAAGTCCTACTGACTTAGGATCCAAACCAACATGGAACACATCATAAACATAGATTGATGCAAAATGGAATGGTTGTAATGTCTCTTCACTAGAGAAAATATCCTCAAAATTTATGGGTGAATCAACGCGATCCCAATTAATAGCCTCTGTATCAAGATACAAAGGTTTCATGGTATCTTCTAGGTTATGAAGTGGAGTGGTCAAATCAATGTAAACCATGTTGATGGATGGAATGAAATCTATAGGACCACATGGGTGAAATTTTTTCTTAGAGGTTTCCCTTCCATACTCGTGATGAGGTTCTAGTGAAAAATGGATTTCTAGATCTGGACCCTGAGCAGGCTGGATAATAGGATCATTGGGCTCTAAAATCTCTCTGATTGTAGAAAGAGGGGGATTGACCACACGGTGAATTAAAACTAAGTCGATAGGTCTAATAAAAAACAACAAATTAGGGTCTATGGCATGGAGTGCCACTTATCTTTCTACGAGTGCATTGACTTGCTGCAAGTGGTGAGGCCCAAGATAAGCCATATCAGTTTTATATTCAAAGTCGTCATCACTTATCTAGAAATCGTTAGCATTGGTATGTAGCCCTAAGATAAGAGGCTTGTGTATTGGCCCTAAGTAGGCCATTTTTGTCTCATCTTCATATTATTTGTCACTTATGAAGAAGCCATTTGCATTAGTTCCTTGTCCCAAGCTATGGGGTCACTGCCTTGGTCCTAGGTAGGCTCTCTCTATTGAGTCCTCTAACTCATAGCCACTTCGTATGATATAAATACACTCTTGTTGTGGATGGACCATGTAAAATCTATGTAAATAGTGAGGCCCATGATAGGCCAAGCCTACTTGTGCTTCATCATCAATCACCACATATATATTTTCTTCCTGTTCTTCATCCCATGATTTGTAACCCATTGGGATGGCATCAATTGTGGATCTTGGATGATAAGTTTTATGTGGTGGCATGCTCACCATGGACACTTGTCTATTGCTCAGATGTCTTGTACTTGGTGGGTGATAAGGGATAAAATTGATATCTTCCTCTAAACCTAAGCTTAATATATCCAAAGCTACTTCTAAAGAGTCATCTCGATTTTTGATATGATAGCATAACCTAAACCTATCAGTGGGAAGCTGGTATTGTGGCTTGAATGGCCGCCTACACCCCTGCTCATATATACCAAGAACGTAACCATGCCAATAGAAATGTTTGAAGTAGCTTAGAGAAAACTCAGGATTAGATAGGTAACAAACATTAACAGTGAATAATTCATCATTGTTCTCTTCTTCATCAATAGACTTATGGGCACAATCTTGTCCAACGTAAATACATTTTATCTGGTTGGAAGAGATTCCAAGTGGAACCACTATTCCCACTAGTGGTCTTCAGTATTTTGGTCATCCCATGTCTTGTGCAAACTCTATTATGGGCATTAATGTTATGTTATACACAAGATACTCTCCTGTTCTTGTACTCACCAAGTGTATAGTCGCATGTGATGTGGATGATCCTACATACGACACTGGAAAAATGGGCTCTAGTATCTCCTTAGCTTGATCTTGGAGATCTTCTTATTCCATGGGACTTGGACTTCTCTCAATGGCTATGATTAGTGCTTCTTTGGGCTTTCTTTCCTCAACTAAGGATACCTTTAGCTTCTAATTGTCTTTTAGATATTGATGGTCTCTTAGAAGCATTATTCATGTTGGGCGCTAGATTAGGTGTTGATCTAGATGGGTCCTTTTGTACCCATTTACTCTTATCATTCAGTTGTGTAGCTAGAGATGAAGGTCATACATACAAGTGGGCAGAAGGAATCACAAATTCTCACGAACAATCCACCTGATGAACATATTTGAATGGATCCTCATCAACCAACACCATATATACTTTGTTATCATGCACATACTTGACACATTGGTGTAAGATTGAAGGAACACACTTCATGTCCCTTATCCAAGGTCACCCTAAGAGGATGTTGTATTGCATGGCCCCTTACAAGACATGACACATCACGAGGATGGTCTTATGCCCCACCTTGATAGGTAGGACTATCATTCCCATGGTATTGCATAAAGCATCATCAAAAGCCCTTAATGTGGAGGCTCCTAGAATGATATTGGCCTTGGGGATATTAAGGTGTTCTATTGTTGTTGTTGTGATGATGTTGATTGATGAACCTCTATCGATCAAGACCCACTTGAAAGGTAAATCATTGACTGACGCCATAATGTGCAACGAAGGATATGGTAAGGTAGTAGACACTATCTTAATCTCATGATCATAGAATTAAATTACATGTTCCTAGCATTCTTGTACTTGTACCACAAAATGGGTGAATGCATTTGGATCTTGTGGTTGGAGCTCAATCAACCTTAAAATATCCATCAAGGTCTCCCTGTGTTTCTGGGACTATTGTATGAGCTCATAAAATAGATAGTTTGGCTAGAGTCATTTGTATATTTTGATCAAGTCTACTCTGAATAGTCACCATAGGTCAGGTTAGTGGAATTGGAAGGTTTTTTTGCCCCTACCTTTCCCTAGGTACAGTGGGGATATTAATGGGAGCTTCAGGAGGTTGTGATTGACCATACCGTCTACTCTTGGTTGCTATATTGACAATTTCAACCATCCCAATGCACCCATGGGTGGGTGTATCAATTCGGACTTGATTGACTTGTGCACCTTGCCCTCTAGAGACATCATGGTTGGATAGAGGGTTTTTTTATATGCCCATATCTCTATTTTTAGGAGCCAGTGGGTTGTCAACTTTAAGTTCTCCCGCCTTAATCATGTTTTGCACCTGGTGCTTGAAACCAATACAAACCTCTATGTTATACCCCGGTATCCCATGATATGGGTAAAACCGATATTCCCTATATTATTTTGGCTTAGGATGGTTGGTATATATAAGAGGTATATCAGGAAACCTGATCTTTCTTGCCTCGCTCAATTAGTTGAAAATTGAGTGCATTTATTTTGTCAATAGTGTGAAATAGCGAAGGGTCTTGTGTTCTCTGTTTTACCCTTGATTGTTCTTTTGATCATAATTGGCTAGTGGGGTTGTGCTTGATAATTATGGTATTGGTGCACAACCCCATACTTAGGTGCAGCCAATACCACTTGATTAATTGGAGTAGGGTTTGCCTACTTTTGCTTATATTTGCCATTTTTGTCATTTTTGTTCCACTCCTTGGTTCGAAGATTGATGGTTTCCTCATCTGCATTTATGTCCTCGATGAGTTTAGCTTGTGCCAAGGATTCCTAAAATGAGGGGTATATTTAAATTTTTAGCAAGAGGAAAATGTTTTTGGAACAACTCTTGGTGAACATTCGGACAATCTCTTCTATGGGGACGAAGAATGATAATTTTGCCATGACTTTTCTCCATCTATTCCCATAGTCCATTACTAGCTCATCGTCATAATGTCTCAAATTTGAAAGGTTTGAAAGGTTCAACTTACTCTTAGAACCAAAAGAGAAATGCTTCAAGAAAGCGTTCACTAGTTTTTTGAAATTGGATATGCTATGCTTGGGCAGTTGGTTGAACATTGAGTGGCAGCACCCAAAAATGTCATAATGAATGTCCTTAGCATAAGAGCATCATTGTCTTCAATATGAAAATATGCATTTATGAAATTTGTAACATGCTCTTGTGCATCCTCATAACCCTTAAAATTTTCCAACCTAGGAATCTTAAAATGCTTAGGGTATCTAGGGCTAGGAACTGATGGGCACAATGGTTGTGTATTTTGCTCAATGTTGCTTGGTTCCCATCCATCTCTTGTTTCTCAAAGGACTTCATATTTTTAGTGAGTTCTTGGAATGCCTTTGAGGTGAGTATTTCCTTTTCTTGCAGGCCTCCTCATGGTAGCAATGGAGGTAACCCTCTATCCACTTGATTTGGTCTATTTTATTCCCTCCTACGAGGGGATTCAGGATGTATCTGATCCTGATCTACTAGGTTTACCATTTCTCCACTAGTTGTATTTTTTTCATGATTTAGAGGGTGTTTTTGTTGTGGGTTTCCTTATTTTATAGTGCACCCCTCTCTTGGTGAGTCAACGTGCTGATCTCTTTGATGATCATTTCTATTTGCTTGTTGTTTGATGCAAGCTAGCTGCTCAACTTGCTCTCTTAAACGTTGCTCATATTGGAATAATAACCTTTCTATTTGCTTGTCATGTTCGAGAGCTTCCATAAGATCTCGCTCTTTACATAAGGTATTCTCTAGCCGTTGCATATGGTTAACTTGCACTATCATAGAAGACTCATGCTTATTTGATCATGTTCTAGTGGTTTTTATTCATAAATCCCTCCAATAATTTCTACTGTTTCTTTGCTCTTGCTAGCTAATGTAACTTGTTCAATATATTATTGAGTGTATCTATGATCAGACTATGTATGTTTACTGTGGGGTCATCTTGAGGTACCCTCAATTTAAGAAGTGGGCTTAGAAGTCATGGTTCATGAACTTGCAGATGCAAAATTCTCTGTGGCTATGATTTTAGGAGGTGGTCTCGAATAAATCCGATCTGCCTCATCTAACTATCTTGTTTTCCATAGATTATCTCGTGGGGTTCCATTTATTCCAATGAGGCCATAGTATATTGGAATACTTCCTCTTGTGTGAAGGATATCTTATGTTTTATGTGTATGACTAGATGTATCTCTGGTTTCATGCCCCTCAGTGGGCTGATCTGTTCTAAGTGTCTCATGTGAATGTTGGGATGTTGTGACTCCTATGTGTCCTTTTGATGATGAAGGATTTGTGGTAACCTCCTTTATCCATGAGGATGGAGGTGTGGAAGCCTCATCATCCCTGTGTGAATAATGGGTTTTAGACCCTCCCTTATGTCCATGTGGGGAGGAAGCTCTTAAAGCCTCCTCATGTCTTTGAGAAGTTTTTGTGTTTTTGGAGGAAGCCCTTGAGGTCTACTCATGTCTCCTTGATGATTATGGTCATGAGGCCTCTTTGTGTTTATGTGATGTAGTTCCATGATGTTGCTCCCTATTTGGGGTTTCTTTATGGGAACCCCCAAGGGTTGAGTTATCAACCCTTAGACTCGTAGAACTGCATCTCACGGTCTTACGAGTGGGTCTTCCAATGTGACCACGAATTTGCCTATGGGTGTGGGTTGCTTCATATTCTCCATCAGTATCAAATTGAGGATATTTACTTCTTGTTTTTACCATTATTCTTGGGAATTTAGATTTTTGTGTTGCAATTAAATATAGCCAAACAATATCAAGCAAATGTTTATCTTGATTATCAATTTAAGTGTGCCCTAAACTATTTGTTGTATTTAGATGTTTTATTGTTTATTATTTCTTGCTCTTGTTTTGTATTGAGAATGAGGAGACTCATCCATAGTGATAATCAAGAAAACTCATGCCAAACATGATTTCTCAAAAGAGACTAGGGTACACTGCTTAAATCCCAGTGGGGGGTTCGTCTATCTCTTGCACTCTGAACCAATGATTATTCCAATAGTGCGAGATAGTTTGAACACAAGTAACTTAGTATCACTATAAGTAAGTTCCTAAATATATTTCTAGGAAGCTCTAGGGGTCAAGCCGATGGAAGGAGATGAATTCCAATATCATCGGACTGAATTGAGGGTTGGTGATGAAATCCAACTCCCCAATGTTTATGGTAGAACATGCAAGTGTGTGGGGTTATTTTTAGATTTTTGAAATGGAAAGTGATGCATCAACCAACATTCATGAATACTTTCCTACATGTCTAAAAAGAACATTTTGAATTAATAAAAATGCACATCTAATTTAATCTAAATTATTTCTCATATAATGCACTTCCTAATTTGTGAATGGGTAGCCACTGATTGGTCCACATGCTAGCAAACCAAAATACAATGGCATAGCACACTGGAGACTAGGGTGGACCTTACAGGTAGAGATTCGTTGTTCCTAGTAGTGCCTAGAGGAAATCTAAAAGAGACCTAATAAATGCAACATGCAATTTTTATTTCCTTTTTCATTCTTTCAGTTTTCCAAATCAACATGTCTTTAATTTTCACTATTTTTAAGAAAATAGAAGAAAACAACAAACTATAAAGTATTAAAAAAGCTATACCAACCTTTAATACAACTCAGAGAATCAATGTTTTGACCCCTATTGCACTCTAGTTTTGTCCGCTATCGACTAGAGCAGCTAATTTTTGGCTGCTGTAGACTAGAGTGGCTGACTCCTAGATGTTGTAGACCAGAGCGTCTGATTTATGGCCACTGTATATCAAAGCGGCTAAACTTGTACACAAAAATTGAATCAGTAAAGTGGAAAAAAATAAAAATTAACTATAGAACTGGGCAGAGGTCCCACCGTGATCGCCATCTGTAGTGACCCCAGGGAAGCAATGTGTCATCCACTAGCTACTCTACTTATGTTTTAATTGAATCCTTTAATGTTTAAAAATGCAATAAATGAAAATCATGAAGAATATATAACCAAAATGTGAAGAAATAAATGAATGAATGCTTTTGTATTTATATTCCCAAGATCCGGTTACATATGAATCCCTCTAAGGGATACCCTTCATTTGATACATGATTTTACACATAAAGAGGGCAGTAGGTGTATAAAATATCCCCCTGCAAAGGGGGTACAATTTTATAGGCTTCTCGGTGATGCACATGAAAATGCATGAGGGCTTACAGATGCCTCCTTCTCCAGGCCTAATTCCTAGAGGGATAATCTTACTTTCATATATTGTGGATTTGTCCAATGAACCTGTGGCCCTGTGAGCAATGAAACAACAACACACACTTAGATATCTGAGATTGCCTCCCTGGATGAGGCTATTAGCAATGAATATAATTAATGAAAACATAATGAAACTAATGCTGTACAACCAAGTAAATGAAGTAAATATATGATAATGATATGAAGACATGGAGAAAGCAGAATAAAAGCAACTAATATCTAAACCCTAATTTAGGCCTGCAGGCCACTGTCCAAGATAGCGATCGCTAAAGTGAAACTTGCCTTATTTTCTCCAAGGCTATGGATCAAATCTTGTATTCGATATTGAAATGGGGGTTGATTTGCTCGATGTGTTGAATATCTTGTATGTGTTAAACCCTTGATTGGCTAGCACTTTGTCACTCCTCAAATATGCTCCAATATGCTCTCCAATCCGGTAGGGCTTCATTGTAAAAGTGATCCTCAAGGGAAGCTCTCCAAATATCAAAAGCTCTCCTCAATGACCTATTCTGTTCAATTCGTGGTCCCTTGGTGCCCTTAGGCTTGCACATTTTAAAGTGTGTGAAGCCCTAGGTCTATGTTCAAAACCCTAGGATTGAATCCCTCATGAGTAGTGAATGGCATGAGAAGCTTTTGTTTTTCTATGTTTAACTACAGTCTAGATTTGGAATTAAGTCTCCCATGTGAACTTGTCATGAAAGGGGAATGCAAATTTATCCCCGCTCACCTTTATTGGATGCATATTGCCATTTATGCCCATGAATGGACTGATTTGTTGGTAATTTGCTTTTATGGTTAGTTGATATCATCCGCAATGACTAAGGTTTAGCCACTATCATCTGCAATGGCTAAGGTTTGGCTGCCTTAAGCTTGAGCATCCAGGATCTAGCCACCCTTGTTTATAGTGGTCAGGCTTGGATGGGCTAAGACTGCCCTAGATGAGTGGTGAGAACCACTTTTGATACTTGGAAAGTCCAAGGTTTAGTCACATGGCCTAGGAATGTGCCCATGTTAGTATTTATCCTAAACATGACATGTTTTAGGTGTCTACACAGTGATCTATTTCCATCCTTTGTAGATTTTTTCTTGTTGTGCTTGAGCCCACCATAGGGAGGTATGCCTTTTTCACTTTGTTACTACTACTCCAACTTTTTTTGGGTCTGTAATTTGCTTTAGCTCAAAGTATTTCTCCATATCCATGATCTAGTCAGTGAGTCCTTTAGGATCTAGAATACCATCATATGTGTCAATCTATCCATTTGCTACCTATATTGGTGATAGCTTTGATAATTCAATCTTCTTGATCCTCTTATTCTTCTATTTTAGTTTTTGCCTCTTCTTCATCCTTTGTTTCACTACTTAATACTTATCTCCTCTATCTCTAAGAAATTTATATTACCTCAATTTGGGTTGTCAAGCCTTAGAGTGCATAAATAATTTCTATGTTTCAAATGCCATGAGGCCTGCCTCTATGTTCCATTGTAGAAACTATCTCCCAAGAGCAAATTTATGATCTAATACAACTTGGAAAAGTGTGATTTGGATGTGACAAACATATGTCTTCCTCTACAATAGGAAAATTATTATCCCATGGGTAGATGGTATTCTATTAGAACTCCTAATGACCATGTATGAATATCAAATGACTAGAACCTTAACACTATAGTCCTTATATCACTAGTCAACATTAATCTATAGTTTTTGGGAAATTATTTTATAGATTTCCTAATAAAACTAATTTTCTCTCTCAAAATTCATCTTCCTTAATGCTTCTTCCATTTTCTAGATTCTATGCTCTAAGAAAACACAACTCTTAAACACACACACACACACACACATTAATAGAACAATTATAGCTCAAATTATTCCTTTTCCACCCTACACTATGATCCTATTCAAAATTATATAGTCTTATAGACTCCATCTAATTTATTTCCCACTACATAAACTATCTTCAAATTCATGCTAGCTAATCACATTCATACCGATGATAAATTCATCCTATGGAAGCCATCCCACAACTACCTCAACAATACTTATTTATTGAGAATCTACATTGTGTTATATGGAAGGTAATAGACTATCTTCATACACATAATTAAAGTGCCTTGGTTATGATTTGTTCTATAAATAGTTGTTTTTGGTGAATGCTCCTACATCAAAATATGTAACCATCATGGTGTATCCCATAGGGACTATAAAAGACATGTCTGAGGTCATGTCAATTATATATTCTCTAATTTTTGAATTGAATAAATTATCATACATTATTATTTATGTTTGTATTTTCTTTCCTTGGCCAATACAAGGAATAGAATAATAAGTGGGTCATTATAATTTCTAAATAAAAATCTAAAAAGAAAATTTTATTTGGTAAACAAAAACCTATAGTTGGAATTAGAGCAGGACAACCCCAAGGGAGAGGGTATAAATCATCATTTTATCTTTAAATATTAGAGGGCTTAGGACCCCTCATAAAAAAAAGCCCTAAGGCATTTGTTTAAAATTTATAAACCAAATATAATTTTAATCTAAGAGACTATGCTAGATGCTAAAAATGAAATAACCATACTCAACTCTCTCCTATCAAACTAAACTTTGTAGGGTTGGACTCAAAAGGAATAAGAGGATGGAAATGTAACATGATGTTATTCCTCCTTCTAGGTAGTTGATAAGGTTTATATTGAGGTAGGTGTGGCTATATACATACATTCTACGGAGTTAGGTAGGTTTATTTCTATTATCAATTTGTATGGTCCTTATGGTAGTAAAAGATAGTTTAGATAAAAATTCTTTATACAAGATCTTTTAAATAAAGGAATTGTAGTAGTGGGAGGGGACTTTGTAACTAAAAGAGAAAAAATATGGGGAGATAATTCTAGAATAGATCCCCTTGTTGAATTTTTCCTATGAAAAATACAAAAAGTATGGTTGTGGGATGTAGAACCTATTAACTTAATGTCCACTTGGAAGAATGAAAGAACTAGAAGATAAGGTATTTCTAAAAGGTTAGACATAATTTGTGTCTAAGAACCTCATAGCTAAAGTAAAAAAATTGAGGTTTTAGATACATCAAGGTACGGGATCTAATCATTCATCAATTTTCTTAGAGTTAGAAAAATATCAAGAGAAACCAACAAGACCTTTCAAGTTCAATGTTATCTGGTTTTGAGGAGTGATAGCTTTTGTATCCTAACACTTAATGTAAATATACCAAGAAAGTAATTAAAGGATTGAAATAAAGTTTCAATATAAATAAATCAATAAAGATGATAATAAAACTAAAATAAATCAAAATTTCTCATAAAATTATCGCATGGAAAATGCTCACAAAAATACTAAAAATGATATAGAATAAAGATCTACTAATGCATGCTATGTACTATGCATTTTTATACCAATTACAATGCTTTGTCACAAATATATAATAGTATGTGACTCTTCATATGAAGCACTCTTGACCTTAACTCTTCTTTGAAACTCTTCACTTTCCTATTCTTAGGACACATGTGCACTTTTACATAATGGACACTTGTGCACATCTACACTAAAAAAACATGAAATTACCTCCTTAAGATGCATAGTTTGGAAAATGATGTTTGGTTATATGTTATGTGCTTCCCTTGAATTATAAAGAATGATTGCTCTTCTAGATATCTACCTTTTCTTTGTCTAATGCTTCTACAATGGTAGTGCTTATCTATAGCACTACATTGCTTAGATGGTGCTTTGTCACATTTGATTCCATGTTGCTTCTATCAAAAATTTGTTGATTACCTTGATGGCAATGTTTTTTATGAAAAACACTATCCAGTTGGCACTGTATTTGGATATAGCACTGGTTTTCTAGTGAGTGTTTGTTGCTTCATTTTTACTTAATGATTTAAAGGAGCTTGTCTCCTTTTACACTGAGTACCGTGAGTGCTATTACACTCCCTTAATAGATTTTTATTTTTCTATATTGCTATGGTTTTTGTTATAGGTTTATGTAATACTATAGATGCAAAAACATGCACCACTAACCTATCCTAACTTGCACTATCATGGTTGTTCTTTTCTAATTATGTTTCCTCTTCTCTTCTTGCTAGAGTGCACTTGACTCTTCCATTGGTGCTGAGTTGCACTCAAATATTTTTTGTCACTAAGCTACATTCAGGTCTTTCCTTTGGTTCTAACCTAATTTAATGTTGCCTATATTAATATTGTTATTTTTAATGTTCTATGCTAGCCCTTATGGCTTAAAAAATTTATCATGGAGCTTGTAACTTGACTCCAACTCTTATATTTCCTTTAACACTACTTTAAACTTTGTAATTTTTTTTGAAACTTGTCTTCTTCATGCAGGTGTAGGTTTAGATACTCTGGATTTATTTAACCTTTAATGTTTTCTTATCTGCGACATTTTCCAGACTACTATCCAATTTGTTTGACATTTCTAATATCGTTTTCTTAGACTAGTGTAATTATAGTGATGCTTCTATGATTTTATTTTTCGTTTGGAACTACTATGGTGCTCCTCTTAAACTATAGCACTCCTCCTAAACAATGCTAGATGCTTCTTTGATATTTCTTTTAATAGTTTTTTCTATTGTATTTATTCTATGATGTTACCTTGAATATTAAAGCTTATTTCCTTTTTGTCTTCTTCTTTGTACTTATAATGCTTCTCTTGAGGTGACTTGTCTATTCAAGCACTTATCTAAGTGCTACCTCTACTTATTTTTCTAATGATTTTGTAGGTGCATCTATGCTACATGTATGAGGGCTTCTCTAAGAACTTCTTTTAGACTAGGCATGGGCTTCTATGATGGTCCTTCTAATCTTGTTCTTGAATTTTAGATTTTTTGTATTTGCTTTTAACTTTAACTATAAGATTTCAGCCCACCTTAGCTTGTATTAGAAACCATTTATTTATGCCAATGACATACTAAATACTCAACTATTCGTTGATCAAATAGATAGTTATCTTCATGCTCAAATAGATATGCTTGTCTATTATATTTACTATATAGTTATTCTGACTAATATTTCTTTCATATGCAAGCTTATTATCACTTATCACTAGACCTCTCAAATCTATTGTACCTGGTTCACTGAAACTTAAAAACAACTTTTATAAAAACTCCTTTTCTATTTTTAATAAGGAGCTTAAATATTAGCTTCTTCTCTTTACTAAAAAGCCTTTATGATAGACCTCTTCTTTAGGATCTCCTTATTTAAAATTTTATTAAAGAATATTTGCACTTTAATTACTCCCCCTATGCTCAGTTTAATTCTAAGAATTAATATTCACTCTGACCTCCTTTAATGTATATTTTTTGTATGTTATAGGCTTGTTGTTGAAAGACAATGATTTTCCCAAATCTTATGTAAACACATTTGCTAAAATTCTTCTATATTTATCTTCTTTCTCTCTTGAAGATCTCTTCTTGTCTTCAAGGTTGTTCTATATTTTAGTCTTTTCCTTGACTGAATATGATGCTTTCTCTAGCTTCAATTCTTCTTGTTGTGATGCTATTGTGACACTTTGCTTGCTTTAATTATTCTTCTAAAAATACTAAAAATGTTGACTTGCATTCTCTAAGCTTGTTGCTACTTTTCTTTAATGTTACCCTTGTGGCATTCACTCTTTCAACTCTACAAATACTACCATGCTCTTTTGATATCCTAAATATTTTAACTTTGTTGTACAATATAGACTACTAGTATACTTTCTTTGATGTGTTGTCCTTTATCTAGGACTATTCTCAAGACTCTCTATTGTCTTGAAGTCCTATTTCTTCTATATTGTACTTTTAGTAGGACTTTATTCTTGGATATTTATATCTGTCTTCAATGGGACTTCCTTATAGAGTATCCAAAATATTATCAATATCAAGATCTATCTCCAAGACCTAAAACTATGCTATAGATTACCTTCTATTATAAAAAAATTTCTGGAATAGGTAAACACAATCTATCAAAAACTTTTCAAGATTTTATATTTAATATTCACTAGTTATCCTTCAATCTAGTCATATTAATTCTTGTCTTCAATGGTTTTTATTCAACTCAATGGAAATACTTTTCTTCACTCGTTTTTCTTATCCAATGGTAATTTCCTCATCTTCACTAGTATTTCCTTGGCTAGTGGAAATATCCTTAGATTATTTGTAACTTTAAAAACCTATGCAAGTAAAATTGTTGTGGCTTTGATACCATTGATAGCTTTTGTAGCCTAACACTTAATGTAAATCTAACAAGAAAGTAATTATAGGATCAAAATAAAGTTGCAATATAAATAACTCAATAAATATGATAATGAAACTAAAATAACTCAGAAATACTCATAGAATAATCACATAAAAAATGCTCATGAAAATATTGAAAATGATATAGAATAAAGGTCTACTAATGCATGCTATGTGCAATGCATTTTTAATACCAATTACAATGCTTTGTCACAAATATATAATAGTATGTGACTCTTCATATGAAGCACTCTTGACCTTCACTCTTATTTGAAACTCTTCACTTTCCTATTCTAAGGATATATGTGCACTCTTACATAATGGACACTTGTGCACTTCTACACTCACAACACTTAAACACTTAATAACATGACACTTGTTTATTTCCTTAATATTATTACATTACATAAAATATAAACTCATACTCTAAATTAAGACACACACCTAATCTAATTTGGTTCCAAGGTGGTACATTGGAATGTACCAAATAATGTAATATTCTCCAACAAGGAGAATCAAATCTTCTACAATCGCATGGGACATAGGTAAATATTGGGAAGTAGAGGTAAATATAGTAGAAATATAATTTAAATTAAAATAGTTATATAGTCATAAAAGCAATGAGGTATTTTTAAACAAGGAGAATTTTTAGGTAAATGAGTTGGAAAAATGAAGAGAGAATTGTTAGAATGGAAAGATGCAAAGTGGAGGATGAAAAGTATAGCACTTTGGCTAGAACAAGGGGAAGATAATAAAAAATTCTTTCAAAAGTATGCAAAATGAAGAAAAATGAGAAATACAATATGGTAGATGAAAGGAAAGGATGGAAGCAATATGATATGGCTTCAAGAAACAATAGGATTAAAATCATCACACTTTAAGAAAATTGATCAAGAACCCAAAAGAGCATATATTGAAAAAATCATAAAGTTAGCACTTTATCTACCTAAGATGGTCAATGATGAAGTTAAAGAAACTTTAATGATAGAATTCACTAAGGAGGAGCTACAAAAAATAGTTAAATTATTTCATAAAGGGAAAATTCTAGGATCAGATGGATGGACCATTGACTTTTATCTGGGTTTTTATGAGTTATTGGAGGAATATATTTTAAAGGTGGTTGAGGAATCAAGGAATTTTGGGTAGGTACTCAGGTGTATCAATACAAATTGATTGTTCTCAATTCCTAAGAAAGATAACTCAAAATCCTTTGGAGGCTATAGGCCCATATTGTTGTGAAATACTCTCTACAAAATCATCTCCAATATTATTGCCATGGGGTTAAAAGGGATTTTTTCAAACACCTTATCAAAAGAACATTTTGGTTTCTTAAATAAAAGACAAATCCTTAAGTATATAGGTGTTTCTTAAGAAGCAATTAATTCAGGTAAATTAAGGAAGCAACGAGCAATGATAATTAAGCTTGATCTAGCAAAATATTTTGATAGGGTAAGCTAGTTGTACATTAGGTTTATTTTAATTCATATTGGTCATAGTGTGCCCTCTATAAATTGGGTAATGCAATGTATTAATTCTACTTAATTTGTTGTCTTAATTAATATTTTAGTCTCTAGCTTCTTCAAAACTCTCAGAGTGATGAGACAAGAATACCCCTTATAACCCTTATAATCCTTAATTATGTCTAAAGGGTTGAGTAGAATGATTAAGGAATAAAAAATACTTGGAATGATGAAAGACATTAAATTGGAAAACTCTTTGGGATTCACTTACTATTTTTAGATGATATGCGCCTATTTCAAAATGGTATCTTAAGAGAAGCACTAAAATATAAAGGGCTATTAGATTTATATTGTGTTTCCATAGGAATGAAACTAAACCTAAAATATATATATATATCTTTTAACATACTATATCCAGGACAAGAAGAAGTAGTGGTAAGGAATTTTGACTTCAATCTAATTTATTTTGGAAAATGTGTGAAATATTTGGGGTTTATACTAACACAAATAATTATGGATACCATGATTGAATTTGGTTATATAATAAAGTGGAAAGAATTGTAACTTCAAGGTGCAATAGATGATTATCATGGGGAGGTTTTTTAACATTGGTTAAATAAATTTTGGAAGCCATTCCAGTATTTTACACTCTATGACTTATATTTTTGTTAAAATAGTGGAAAAAATAAGGAAGAAATGCTTCCATTTCCTTTGGATATGAATAAGGGAGAAGGATTCAACATCTTTGATTAAATGGAGTAAGATATCGAAACCTAAATCAATAAGGGGATGGGGGTTTAGGAATATATATATATATATATATATATATATATATAACCCCCATCCTCTTATTGATTTAGGATGATTATGATTGGTAAACGATTATGGCATGAGGTTATGAAGGAGAAATATTTAGGTTTGATGTCATTTGAAGAGTGGATTAGAATTTCTATTAAGATAATAATTAATTCAACTATCATTTCAAAAGCATTAGTGAAGTATTTCCCATTATTGGGCAATTTTTTGGTTTGAAAAATAGGAAATGATAAGAAAATAAAGCTAGGAATAACCCTTGGTAGGGGAATGGAGGGAATTACCAGCTATCTCAAAATTTAATAGAACATATAAATAGACAGGGGCTCAAAGTATTAGTAGATGTAGCCTCTATGGGTACCTTTCAACAAAATAATTACTTTTGGAAGGAAATGAAGTTGGGAAATGGAGCAATTATAGAAGGGATATGACAAATTTTATAAGACTAAGTTAAGAGTACTCCTTAGTATGGTCAAAGAACCTAACTAGTTGATAGTTTATAGATAAATCAGGATTTAAGTCAATGCTTGAAGATAATAACGAGGAGATCCTTTTGTGGTGGAGAAGGATTTGAAAGTTGAAAGCACCCTTAAAAATTAAAAAAATTCTTAGTTAGGTTTAGGTAAGAAGGCATTAACATGGGATGTTCTACAAAAGAGGTCCTAGCAAGGTCCAATTCAATATAGTTTGTGTAAAATAAAAGAAGAAACAATAAATCACCTACTAGTTCATTGTGATTTTTCAAGAGAACTATGGAGGTATATTCTACCAATGAATAAGGGAATGGGATAATGACCAACAAGGAATTTGTTGTATAATATGCAATAATGGTTCAAATATGAAGGTTTAAAAGAATATATATGAATTCCATTAATAGTTGCATGGGGTATATGGTTGGAAAGAAATTCTATGTTGTTTGAAATCAAGAAAATTCTCTCTATAAAATTTCAACCTTAAATCAAATATACATATGAAGTCTTAAAAAAAACCCCAAAATTAAAGGTTGTAAGATAGGTTGGAAGTTTAATAGTAGATATTACAAAGTCTTGGGTTTATTTTTTATGGAGCTTGTCAAGACAATCCAGATGGATGTGGGGTAGGAGTTTTTTATCAAGATGATAAACATAAATTCACTTTCAAAGTGGGTCTTGATGAAGGTGCCAATAATATGGCAGAATGAAAGGCTTTGATATTTTTGTTAAGAATGACATTGGAACATGCAATAACAAAACTTCAAATATTTGGTGACTCAAAATTGGTGGTGGATTAGGCTTTAGGTTTAGTAGGGATGAAAAAATTAATGCTTAGAACTTATTATGAGCAAGTGAAATTACTAGAGTCATAATTTATAAAAATATCTTATAAACATATTTACAAAGAACTAAATGAGGAAGCAAATGGTCTATCAAAATTTTCCTTGGATATTCAAGTTGGTACTTGGTTAAAGAAAGGAGTAGTGTATGGGACTATGATTCCACAAAATTATATACCATTTTAATAGATTTTCATTTTGATAGAAGTTTTGGTTTAGGATACCTTTCATTTTTATTTTTTATCTTTGGATAATTAAGGTCATATATGAAAGATGATTGATGGCTACAGGGTTAAAGTACCAAAATGGCACTATATAAGATAACTAAAGGCTTACAATAGGTTGTTATTATTGTAATATGTTGTAATTTTCAAACTCTAAAATGAATGTTATAGATGTTTCCCAAGGAATATATCTATATCTATATCTATCTATCTATCTATCTATCTATCTATCTATCTATCTATCTATCTATCTATATATCTATCTATCTATCTATCTATCTATCTATCTATCTATCTATATAGATAGATATATATATATATGATTATACTTTGTATATTTTTATTTGAAATAAAAATCAACTATTTTTAACTTGATCATGTATGGCTTAGATGATAATTTTAGACTTAAGCTTAACTCTCTCAATTTTTTAAATCTTACAATATTACTATCTACAACTCAATATAGGAGAGGATAGGTTTTTTAGGTCATATTTCTAAAGGAATATTTATTGTTAACCTATATTTTGTCTTTGAAAGGGATAAGGAGAATAATTTTTTTTCCTCACATAGAGTTTGGATTAAATATCCTCTATCGAAGGTGTCTTAATTTCTTTGATTGACATTGCAAAATTAGATATAGATGATGGAAAACCTTAGAAGAAGAGGGATGATCATTACTAATAGGTTTTATTTATATTGTGGATATGAGGAGACAATTGATCATCTTTTTGTCCTTGTCCTCTTTATTTTGAGCTTTTGCATATACTTATTTAGTCGTTTAAAGCTTAATTGATGATAACAAAGTCTTTGGAGGTCTTATGGAAAAGTTTGATTAGCCTGTATAATAGGCCTCAAATGAAAACAAATGGATCTTTTTTTTACCCCACTTAATTTGGAAGATATGGAGGGAGAGGAATAAATAAGTGTTCATGCTAATAGTGTAGAGGTCATTATCAATATTATCAAAGCTACAATTTCTAAAAATGTGACTATTAATATGAACAACCAAATGTATAAAAATAAATTAGAGGAATAAATAGTAGCAGACTAGGGACTTGTAGGCAAAAAAGGCCACATACTTAGAAAACTTTGCAAAAAAATTCTAAATTCTAAAGAGTGTTCCAAACTACGATAGCAGTGCAACACAACATGTTCTATGCCATGATCAACTCAGTCAACATTGCACTCAATATATTTCTAAGCATAACTTAGAGCATAAGGAAGATGGAGTGGCTTGCAATAAGCCTTTTTTCCAAGCAGGCCAACAGATGATTCTATCCCATGGTCAGTGCAGTCAAACTTGATGAGGTTACCATATGAATCACAACTTACAACATGTTTCCATCCCACGCGCTCAGTGCATGTTCCATACCACACAAATGGATATTTTTTTTACCCCACTTAATTTGTAAGATATGGAGGGAGAGGAATAAATAAGTGTTAAAAAAAAAGGCTAATAGTATAGAGGTCATTATCAAGATTATCAAAGCTACAATTGCTAAAAAATCGAATATTAATATGAACAACCAAATCTATAAAAATGAATTAGAGGAAGAAATAGTAGTAGACTAGGGACTTGTAGGCCCAAAAAGACCACATACTTAGAAAACTTTGCAAAATTTTCTAAGTCCTAAAGAGTGCTCCAAACCATGGCAACAGTGCAACGCAACATGTTCTACGCCATGGTCAACTCAATCAAACTTGCACTCAACATATTTCGAAGCATATCTCAGAGCACAAGGAAGATGGAGCGGCTTGCGATAAGTCTTTTTTCCATGTGGGAAAGCACATGGTTCTACCCCACGATTAATGTAGTCAAACTTGATAAGCTCACCATCTGAATTGCATCTCACAACATGGTTCTCTACTATGTAGCTCAATGCATGTTCCATCCCATGCAATTAAGTGCATGGTTCTACATCGTAGTCAATACGATCAAACTTGGCAAGTTGGTATTCCAAAAAGTAGGCTAGAACATGGTTCCATACCATGTGAGCCAGCGCATGTTCTACACCATGTGACTCAACGTAATGTTCTACATCATGGTCAGCATTGGTCAAACTTGCGAGTTGGCATTCTAAATCATGGGTTAGGACATATTTTGAAACATGGTTCTACACTACAATATGAAAATAACAAGGAGATTATCTTGAAGATAAGAGGAGTGGGCTAGAACATGGTTCCATACCACGTGGCCTAGAACACAGTTTCCAACCAATGCAACAAGGCTCCTTTGCTCCAACCCATGGTCAAAGTAGTCAACATTTTCAAATAAGAGTTTCAAGGAGTGGGCCAGAACATATTCTACGTCACTAAAAAGAGTAAGAAGAAGAGATGTCATCATCTCTATACCATGGGGTGTTGCAGACCATGAGTGAGCATGCTAAGCTTCTAATGCTCTAATATCAACCATTCAACAAGAGATCAATGACCCATATGCCATGTGTTTCAAGCCACGTATAAAAGTAAGTTTTGACTTGGCATAAAGTAGCAAATTGTTGTTCAAAAACTTTTGAGCTGAAGCGAGCAAGAAGATGAAGTGGTAGAGAATCAAGAACCATGAGTGGATTCAGTTGTAGATCTATGGTGAGATAGCCTTGGCAAGAATGATGGATGACCTTGATTCTAGATTGACCCAGTCTAGAGTTGGAAGCCATGAAAGTTGAGTGACTTGCAGAAGCCAAGTTGCAGAGGAGCGAAGGATCCCACAACTTTCTTCTTCCTCCAAATCAAACAAGAGGCTACCACCTCAACACCTTGTTGATCTGGCATATCAAATTCCTTGTAATGTTCCAATTCTTTCAAATATTTTAAACATACGCAAAACTATAAATAGAGGTCAAACCCTCATTTTCAAGGGTCGACTCTAGAGTGTTTGCTTGCCCTACTATTATATATTTTCTATAAATCAATAGAAGGAGCATTACTTGGATGTTTACCTCAAACTTGTGTCTTCTTTACTTTCATGAGGATTCGATCTATGAAGTCATTTCTACTACTATTGCTATGGTTAGTCTATTCTATTGATATTGGATTGCTAACTTAGAGCACTTTGAAATGCTTCATGTTTAAATATATGCTTGAAGAGGACTTCTTTTTTGTTAGTCTGGGTATTGATCTAATTTTGCTATTTGGATTATTAGTACTCTAGATGTTTGAAATAGTCTTTGAAGTATGTTATGCACTCTAATGATGAATATTACTGGTTTTGAATGTTGTTAGTCTCAAGTGTGGATTACTAGAAATTGATTTATGGAGGGTTTTCCTATAGATGCCTATGTTGTTAGCTCTATCTCGACCACTATTCATTCATTATTTTTCTAACCCTTACCCCATTTTCTATCCCTATATTTATACATTTAACTGAGCTTAAATGAGTCAACACTCAGATTAGTTGATAAGGTATACCAGCCTACTCTAGAGGTTGGGTTAAAGTAATATTTAACTCATCCAATATCAGGGTTTGAGCTGTGATTAGTGGGTGCTCACCTACCAGATCATAGCAGATGATAGTCATAGTTTCAAGATTACCTTGATGTCATTTCAGACCCCAATAATTTTGGCATGCCCGGTGGGACACTGTTTACAAGAACATTCATTCACCCACAAGATTTCATTTCTATTCTTCTTAGAGGAATCAAGATTTAGTGGATTGTCTTGACCTCATCAAGTGGTGGAAGTAAATTCACTTGGTGACTCCCTGAGATCAAGAACCTAAGAAGCCCTTTCAATAGCTCATTCTTTCATGTTTACTAGGTCATCTGCTAGAAATAGTCAAGAACCTATTCCATTTTTTGAGCTACCACCAAGAAGATCTAGGCATACAAGAAGTTTATCTTTAGACTCACTCTTTGAAGGGATTCAAATACCATCAAGAAGTCATTTCATCCCTCTTCAAACTCCATGAAAAACCCTAGTAAACATGGTTGCATAGTAGAATGTAAACCCAAATCAAGCTCTATAGAAATACCCTAATTGGGATACCGTTGGTCCTTTAAGCCTTGCTCAAATGCATGACATTCCCCAAGCTGTATCCAAAGCTATACCCATGTATGATGGTTCAGGTAAAACTACTTATGAGCATTTCTAGGATATATTGAACTTAGTAGCCATACACAATATTAGAAATGAAGATGTGATTATTAAGATTCTAGCTCTATCCTTTAGAGGAAATATTCTACATTGGTTTAGAACCTTGGAAGATAACAACATCACTTCATGGGCTGCATTAGTTGAGACTTTTGTAGAAGAATTTAATGAATTTGCTGATCCTTTTTCCCTCCTAAACTAGTTCACATCTATGCAAAAACATCAGCAAGAGTTAGTCTTTAATTTTAATCTAAGGTTTAGTAGAACATGGAAGAGGATACCTCCTAAAGCTAGACCAATTGCTCCCCTTGCTTTCATGTACTACATCAGAGCTCTTGGGTCAGACCTAGGGCTACAAACTCAATAGTCAGGGGTAGCTACTTTTCCTCAAATATATAATGTAGTCATATAGGCAAAAAATATCCTAATTAATGTAGGAAGGCTACCTCCAAAGATAGTCATACCCTATTGTTCTGATATTCCTCAATTTTAAGCTAAGGTAGCTACATCCTCCTATATGGACCCACCTCCTTTGTCATCACCACTCCCTCAAGTGGCTCCAATTCCTTCTCCCAAAGCAACATCTACCTCAATTTCCTTTCCACCACTCCCATCTCAAGTACCTCAAGAATCCACCGTGTTGCTCGATATCTAGAGTACCTTGAAAACAATCAATAACAAGGTGAATGCAATGGAGAAAAGAGATATGGAGAGGTCTCAGTAGAGAAGGTTTCCATACATTAATAGATATCAGAATCCTGGTACTAGTAATAGTGCAAGGGCTAAGGTTAACACAAATCAAGAAGATCAAGAATATGCCCCTGAGACCAGTCTTGTGAATGTTTGGTGCCTTGTATGTAATGATCCTCATGATTCAAATTCTTGTGTCATGTACCAACACCATGTGCAATAGGCCATGGAGAAATCTGAGAGGAATCAAAAGGGTAGAGTCAACATGTTGTGGTAGCTAGAATAGATCATGGTCGAACAAGATCTCTATGAAGAAGAGTCTATTTCTATCATGACTAGGTCAAGGAAGAAGACATTGCAGGTTGATCCATAGAATATGGGTCAATTTTAGGTTCCCTCTTAGAAAAATAAAGAATCACCTCTACAAAGTAATGATAAATTCCTTGTTCCTCAAGCAATTGAAAAGAGAGATGCAGCTCCTAAGAGCTAGGAAAAGGGGATCAATTTTCCCAAATAGTATGAGAAGGAAAATAATAAAGAATGAATAAGTTCTAAAGATGAAGCACAAGAAAAGCTAAAATTTCCTTCCATCACTAAGAGGTAAAGGATTGAAGCTACACAATAATATAAGAGAAAATATGGAGAACTAGAGAAGAGGTATGAGAAGCTCCCTTTGGAGAAGTCAGAATATAACATTGTGGAGGAGATGAAGAGAATTCCCTCCAAAGCAAGTCTCTATGATACCCTCTTTATTCCTGGTTAGATAGATCTACTCAAGGCTTCTTTAAGTAAGAATTCTCAAGAAAAGTAGACTACCATAGTTTTTAGTATACCTTCTGGTAAGGAGAAGATGACTCCTACTACTCTGAAGAACAAACCTCCTCCCTTTTATATTTCCTTGAGAATGGAAGGTTGGATAGTCCACAACTGTATGATTGATTCAGGGGCTTCAACCACAGTCATGCCCAAAGTAGTCTATGATGAGATGGGTATGGAGTATACCCATTCCTATGCTAAAGTTTTATAGTTGGATGGTACACTAGTTAAGACCATTGGAGTGGTAAAGGATGTACTAATGAGACTGCATAGGGCTCTAGAAGTAACTATTGTACAAGAAATTATGGTGGTAGACCTAGAGCCTTACTTTGGCCTATGTCTTTCTAGAGAGTTCACTACTAAGCTAGGAGGCTATATGTATTTGGACTACTCTAGCATGATGATTCCATTCAAAGGAAAGAGGATAAGGATAACACCTAAAAATCCTGTGTCCTATCACATTGAAAATATAGAGGAGGACATGTGTAACCTCTCAGCTCTAGATGAAGTTGAACTAGTAGAAAGCTTTGAAGAGTTAGAAGTGGAGGATGAGTTGCCATTCAGAGAGGATTACAACCTATTTGGGATAGGTATGGGCACTTACAACATCTCCTCTAAAGTAGAGAAAAATACCCCTACCATATCCAATCAATCCCTAAGGGAGATATAAATTTGGACTATGCATTTTGATGGTGCAAGATGCAAAAATGGAGTTGGTGTAGGTGTAATTTTGAAATCCCCTTTAGAAGGTGTGAAAAGTTTTGCTTATAGATTAACATGGTCTTGCACTAACAATGTTGTAGAATATGAGGCTCTATGCTTAGGATTGATGCAAGCAGAGAGTATGGGGATCAAAATGCTAGACATATATGGTGACTCAGAGCTGATAGTTAATCAAGTCAGAGAGAAGTGCAACAACAAGCACCATTACTTAAAATCATACAGGAATAGGGTATGGGATTTGATGGAATCCTTTGATGCTCTTAATATCCACTCTATTCCTAGAAAATAGAATATGTTGGCTGATTCTTTGGTTATTAAGGGTTCTAACTTCAACCCTTCTTTAGATCTTGGATCATCAAAGGATAAGAGAGTTAAATTGGTTTTTAGGCCTACAGTACTAGATAGATAGATTTTTTGGTAAGTTTTTGAGAGTGATGATCAGATTATTGACTTTCTAGTAAGAGAAGCTTGCTTATCTAGTGTGCAGGAGGAGCTACCTCATGAAATAGATCAACAAGATGTTATTCAGTTGAAGAACAATCATATCCCTAAGGGTTTGATCACCCTAGAAAATCTCTTTGATAATGAGGATGGGAAGAAACCAAGAGCCATGGAGATCAATGAAGAAATCTATAAGGAGATCAAAGTAGAGAAAGATAAAAGGCTCAAAATTGGTATCCGATGTTCTCTAGAAGAGGTAGAGGAAATCAAAGCCCTATGCTTTAAATACCAAGATATCATAGCCTGGTCATATGAAGATCTAAAGGTATATGATAAAAAAATTATTCAACATACTATTGAGCTAGAAGTTGATGCAAAGCCTTTCAGATAGAAGTAGAGGCCTGTGAACCCTAGGATTGAATCCATAATGAGAGAAGAGTTGCTCAAACTACTGAAAGCTAAAATTATTTACCCAATCAAGCATTCTACATGGGTGGCTAATTTGGTTCCTATCAGGAAGAAGAATGGAGACATCCATTTATGTGTAGATTTTAGGAACCTGAATCAAGCATCATTGAAGGATCACTACCCCCTCCCTCAGATTGATCAAATTTTGTAGATTGTTGTAGGGGTTGAGAGGTTTTCTCTATTAGATGGTTTCTTAGGATACAACCATATCTGGGTAAAATATGAGGATTAGTTTAAGATAACCTTTACTACTAAGTGGGGAACCTTCGCTTATCAAAGAATACCTTTTGGTTTATCTAATGTTGGGGCTACTTTCTAGAGAGCCATGGACTATGCTTTTGGGGAGTTGATCAATAAAGTCATCCTCATCTATCTGGATGATATGATTATGTTCTCTCATAAGAAATAAGCTCACTTGGAACACTTGGAGCAAGTGTTTAAAAAATATAGAGTTTGGCATCTCCCTAAACCCAAAGAAGTCATTTTTTGTAGTCCATGAAGGGAAACTATTAGGGCATGTTGTCTCTAAATAAGGAATGTCTATTGACCCTGATAGAGTGAATTCAATTCTAGCTCTCCCTCTACCTATGAATAAAAAGGCCTTGCAATCCTTCTTTGGGTAGATCAATTTTGTAAGAAAGTTCATTTCAGATTTTTCCCAAATTGTTAAACCAGTTTTAGAGCTACTAAAAAAGAATATGGAATTCAAGTGGACTGAAGCAAGAAAGCAAGATTTTGAAATAATCAAGTAGGCCATTGCTACTACCCTAGTACTAGTGAACCCTAATTTTAGCAAGGATTTTATTTTATATGCCTATGGAGCTGAAGAGAGCTATGCAGTAGTACTGACATAGAAGAATGATGTTGGAGAAGAACACCCCATATTTTTCTGGAGCTAAACTCTTCATGAGTACCAGATCAAATATAATTTTATTGAGAGACAAGTATTTGTAGTCATGAAATCATTGAAGAAGTTTAGGTAATACTTGGCTCAAAGTAAAACTCTTGTTTATGTGGTACACCTAGATGTCAGAAGTTTCATCTTACAAGGAGAACTGGGAGATAAAAGAGCTGGTTGGATTACCAAAATCTAGGAATATGATGTGGAGATACATCCTACTAAGTTGGTCAGAGGTAGAGCATTATGTCAAGGAATGATAACAAAAATAATTTTAGATCAGTTATCAACTTTTCAACCATCAACATCAGAACAGAGTGAGGATAGTTCTTCAGAAGGTTCATATTGGATTGATCAGATGACAAGTTACTTCCAGATAGGTGTATGTCCTCAAGATCTTAATCCTTCACAAATAAGAAGGTATAGGCTTCAAGCCTTAAAATATGTTCTATTTCTAGAAGGGTTATATAGGAAGAATCTTGATGGAGTTCTACTAAGATGCTTGAAAGACAACCAAAAGCAAAAGGTCATTGAGGAATTCCATGAAGGATTGTCAGGAGGACACTTTTCAGGAAAGGTCACTACTATGAAAATAATAAGGGTAGGATACTACTAGCCCACTATATTTGCTGATACCTTCAAGGTAACAAGAGCATGTGACAAGTGCCAAAGATATGTAGGGAGGAATAGGAATGCTTCATTCCCCCTTAGGCCGGTCCAAGTTGAAGAACCTTTCCAATAGTGGGGATTAGATTTCATTGGAGTCATAAATCCTAACTCTTCAGCAGGTCATAAATATATTTTGACTACTACAGATTACTTCACAAGATGGGTTGAGGTGATTCCAACCAAGAGATCAGACCAAGATGTGGTAATTGAATTCATGGAAAGCTTAATCACAAGGTTTGGTCTTCCTGAAGCCATAGTAAGTGATAATGGTCCTACTTTTATAGGTGCAAAGTACATTGAGTTTACAAGAAAATATGGTATAATTTTAAATAATTCCTCTAACTATTACCCTCAAGGGAATGGGTTAGCAGAATCCACTAACAAAAATTGCTCAGAATTTTGAAAAGAGCACTGGAAAGCAACAAAAGAAGTTGGCATCTTCTCCTAGAGTAAGCTTTATGGGCTGATAAGATTACTATCAAAAAGTCTACCAAGACATATCCTTATGCATTAGTGTATGGGAAAGAGGCTATTCTGCCTACTCATCTGGAGATACCAACTCTAATATTGGCTAACCAGGATGATGAATCAGATCAGAATCTAATAGAAGCTAGATTAATGCATCTCCTATAGTTGGAGGAAAAGAGGACCCAAGCATATGAGAATTTCTAGAAGCACTCCATTGGCACCAAGGAATGGTTTGATAGAAAGGCCAGATTCAAAAAATTCAAGGTAGGTGATTCAGTCCTAAGGTGGAATTTAGAGAGATCCAAACCAGGAAACCACCAAAAGTTTGATTCTTTCTAGGATGGTCCATTCAAGGTAGTAGAAGTCAAGGAGAACAATTCTTTCCAGCTTCTAGATCAAGAAGGAAACTTACAACCGATCCTAGTTAATGGATATCATCTAAAGCTTTACTTTGAGTAAAAGGTTCTTTTCATGTAACATATGTACATATTTGTATTATATTTCTTTTAATTTTTTGTATAGAGAAAAGAAAAAATAAGAGCAATGATTCACAACATGTTCTCAACTGAAGGTCAAAGAAGTCAAAATATGTTCTACCCTATCGTGTGTTCTATGCCACACCTAAAAATAATAAGATAAGGATGAGTCATAGGCTGCGACATGTTCTACATTATGACCAATCAATGAATGATGCATCATTCATAAGCCACATTGCTATTTTAGTCATTTTTGAATTTTGAAGCATGTGAAGGAGTAGTGGCTCATCTACCACATTAATGGTGGAGAGCATGCATGCAAGATATTTAAAGCTTAAAATTTGATTGTTGCTCATTTTGCAAATAATGCTTAGTTCCTAGAGAGTGCTAATAAAGTATTGAGATGAACTTGCAGAGTGATAAAGAAGGGCAATTTTTAGCAATTTTCTTAGAGATGGTACCAAAAGTTACAAAGCAAGTTGTTCAATAGGAAAGTGATGAATTACAGTACTATGTAGATAAAGTAGAAGCAATAGTAGATACAAAAATGACATGGAAGAGGAGGACTAAGCTTAGGAGAGAAATTGATTATAATTTCTTTGAAGGACTACCAATTTCACTCCAAGGTACTTGTGCTATCTATTCCTTCTTATCATTTTATATTTATGATTCAGTACATCACTACCCAGAGTTAATATCTACTATAGTTAAATTCTATGACCCTAAGTTTAAAGTAGTAAAAATAGCTAAAGGTAAAACCCTTTTCAATATAACCACTCAGGCTTATCGAGACCTTTTTGCTATGGGTGTAGAACCTCCTGTGAATCCTAAACCCTTTGACCCACAAGGCCAAGCTAAATATTATTCACTATAGGGTCATTCTCATAATGGTGAGCCTTTTAGAAAATGGGTTTACAGTTAGTTTAAAACAATAAGATCTAGGAATACTTTACCTAAAACCCCAATTGCCATCGAGCATTTTGCCTACCCAAAATTTTTTACCATGTTAGCCTGCCTAGAAGGTTTAGATTCTGATAAATATGTAAGAGATTGGTAGATAGCCACTATTTATTGCATATCTAATGAGAAAATGTATAAAGCATCAATGGAATATGAAAATATTAGATCAATTTATTTTGATTGGTTGACTTACCTCTCTAAGAGAATACATGAGCAGTTGGTGAGCATGAAGAGAGATTTAGAGACACCCTCTTTCAGACATTGCTCTAACCTAATGTGGATGTTCCTTAGTATTGTAAGGTAAGAGATACCTTGGATTCTAGTAATAGATAAAAATGATAATGGGGATCCTATACCAGTCTACACATGGACCAACCATCTGAGAAATATTGAGTCTTACTATAGATTCAATATGGAATTTTTGGGGCCAACCCTAAAAATCATGTATGGCCAAAGTCCTAGAATACCTCCTCTAGCTAAATATTTATTATGGATGGAGTAAGTCGAGGAAGGATATTGGTATATCCTCATTGAGAGAATAGTCATCAAACTCTATGGCTTCATCGAGAAACCATTTCTACTACCCCACTTTATCACCAGTAGAATGTTGGCCTTAGAATATTTGAGACAAGTTGATTTCATCAACGTCAACTTTGACATTGGTAAGGGAAGAAAAGGGACATTGATTTACCCTCACAATGTGGATGATATTACTGTAACCAAAAAGGGTCAATATGAACAAATTGCATAGTATTTGGAAAGGCTTGGTCTTATGTATATTCCACAAATATGGAGATATGATCCAGATAATAAGTTTTTAGAAAGAAATATTGCCCTAAATGGAGAAAGAGCCCTTAAATTTGAAAGAACTTTGAGGCCTCACTTTGAGAAGGGCAAAAATAACAAGGAAAACTCCCCATTAGATTGGAATTTTAACAAGATAGAGCAACTCCTTGGAGAGATTTTTATGAGCAATTAGTCGATTATGATCCTAAAAAGAACAAAACCCATCAGTTGAAAGAGTCCAAAATCAAAGAGATGGAGGAAAAATATCACTAGGATGAGGGTAAGATTGTGGAATGGTGGAAGATGAGAGTAGAGATAGGCACTATAAAGGCCAGGTTTGACCATCAATCAGATACTAATTTTTTTGAGTTATATGACAAACATATTAATACTTGGAAGGCCAAGAATGGTAGAAGCCTAGTGTTGAGCTACAAGAAAGTAGGAGTAAAAGGGCAAAAGAAAGACCAAGTACCCTCAAGATCTCCCTCTCCACCTTCATAGCAAGAGGTAGAGGAAACTACAATGGATACCCCACCAGTAACTGAAGGAGCTCAGACCACTTTTGAACCTTCACAAGAACAATTGCAGCAATACTCTGTGGGTGTTGTAATGATGAAAAAGATGCATTATTCTGGTGGTGGCCTAGGTAAAAATGAAATAAGAAATATAGAGAATGTCCAAGTAGATAAAAGGTTAAAATATCTTGCCTTAGGAGGGAAATCTTCTTTACAAGATCTAGTGGGAGATGAAGTAGAGGATAGCTTTGTGCTTACTCCTATGAAATTCACCATTGCAATCCCTACAAAGTCATCCCTAGTTTTAGAAGTTGCATTGCAAGTGGTACAACATCAAGATGACCCTCAAAAGGATAAACCTGTAGTGCCTATTGTATTCAAGAGGAAGGTAAAAGATTCATTAGGGGAGGCCAAGAAAGAGGTCAGTAAGAAGCAAAATATGGATCAAACATGAGTAGTTGAACAATCTTCGATACCAACTATAGAGCAACTAGCCCAATAGACACAACAACAAGGTGTGGATGACATATTTCAATAGTCTACTTTGGTAGGTGAAGGTATGATCTCTATCCCTTCTTCTCCTTCTCCTTCTCCTTCCCTAAATAAATCTCCCTCCCATTCTCAAGAACAAGTGGAACAAAAGGTATCATCCCCACCTCATAGTTCACCACCCACCTCACTAGTCATCACAATATCTCAAGTCAATCCATCTCCCCCACATTCACCAAAAATCCTAGTATCATCATCACCTACTCACACTCCTTCACCCCCAAAATCATCATCAATTGTAATAGTAGGAGGGAAATCCCTTCCATCATCCCCACCTCATCCCATGATTGTAACATCCACTACTATTTCAACACCAGCTACAACCTCTACAATAAGCATAGATTCCACCATCATTACAACCACTTCCTTTCCATCTATGCTAGGTCCATTTTTCCCCTCACTCATAACTACCTCCACTCCTACAAATCATCCTACAATAGCCTCTTTGCAGAAGGTGAGGAATGTTTCATAGAAGGTTCAAATTTTCTAGAGCAAGAAATTGGCCCAACCTTCAAAACATGCCACTAGATGGAGAAATACCATGATTGTTGATCCGATGGCTAGACAAAGAACAACTATCTCCCTCACCCCTCTTGTCAACAAACTAGAGGAAGATATGACTATGGAAAATATTATCATCTGGAAGAGCATACTAAAGATATCACTCAATTGCCCTTGGAGGATGAATTAGTCATAGCTAAGGCTCATCTTGAGACCATTTATGTCCAGACTGATATTTGCAAAGAGGAATATAAAAAATTAGAGGAAAATATTAAAAGGTTGAAGAAAACAATCAGCAACCAGAAGAAGGTGGAGAAGGCTATGAGAAATGAAGCCAAGAGCTTGGAAAAAAAATACCAAGAGGCCATCAAATTCAAGGAGCAAGTTGAAGAGTTGAAGAAGAAGAATGAGGCCCAGGTCAAAGAAATACAAGCCTTGAAGTAATAACTTCAGGTTGAAAAGGCTAGAGTTACAGGTTTCTCTAAAGATAAGGTCAAATAGATCAGGAAGCAAATATGGTCTAAAATCCTAGAGAAGTGCTCAGAAATCCAGCCTGTGATTGATTACATGGATGAGGCCAACCATTTATTGTAGGCAACCAAGGAAGACTTGGATAAGTTTAATGAAGAGCTACAACCCATGGTGATACAAGTAGAATAGATATATAAGTTGTCTAAAAATAGATTTAATGATGCTACCAAACCCATCCCAAATAAGGTATGGAATATTACAAGATTGGTGGCCAGGATTGTAATCAAGAAAAATAAGTTACTTCATAAGGGATGGTTGCTGATAGATAGAATTGAAGGTAAGCTACAAGAGATTGTGGATGTCAACAAAGAAATGATGTAGTATGGTTTTGGAGGATTTTGGAGTGAAAATAATATCCTTTTGTTATAATAAGACCTCCAGACTAGCATAGGTTCAATCATGTAAGATGAGTCTAAAATAGATACCTAGGAAGACCTAATCAATCAGGATCAAGTTTCTCAACTAATAAAAGACTTAACCAGGCTCAAAGATTTAATGGAAGACTTGGTGAATAAGGGACATTCCATGTCCTATGAGGAAACTACCAAACTAGAGTTTACCCATAAGCAACTTAAGGAAATGACCAATCCCACTAAATCATCCTAGGACCAAGCATTAGAAATATTGAATCAGATGATTCAATTATTTGGAGTAGAACCAAAGGTTGAAGAAGAAGAATAAGAAGAAGATGAAGATGAAGAACAAGGAAGGATGATGAAGAGATACACCAATAAAAGGGTGATCAGAAAGAAGAGAATGCAGAAGATACTAAGAAGACACAAGAAAAAGAGGTTGAAGAATAGGACCAATAGGAAAAGGTGCAGGAGTAAGAAAATTTTGCTAAATAAGCTAAGCATTTTGTATATCATAGCTGGTAGAAGAGTCATATATGCATGTTTTGTAAGTTGTTTTGATCCTAATAATGTTAGAGGGTAGTCATAAAGCATGAACTTATGAAAAACATGAAGAATTCATGATGTTGAGTTGCAAGGAGAGTCATGATCAGACTGAGTTTATAAAAGAGGTACATTTTTGTGTAACTAGAGCAAGATTGAACTTATGGAAGGAGTTGTAGAGATAAGTTACCCTTTGCCTCTTGCATGGTTTCCTATATGAATCATTACTCTCTAAGCATCTTCATAAATGTTTGAAAGAGTGATGGTCATATGGAAGTTATTCTATGAAGCATAACTTGTAGATGGCTGGATTCTATCCTTTCCTTCATTTCTCTTCATTCATTCATTCCCTTCATTGCATAGTTTTTCCTTCTACTTCATTCATTCATCTCACTCCACCATCATTAACTCATACTATTTTTGACTCTTGATGCCCAATGGATAAGACTCTAAGTTCTTAGGATTTGTGAGAAAATCCCCCAGGAGGTGCTAGAATGTAGGCCTAAAAAGACCACATACTTAGAAAACTTTATAAAATTTTCTAAGTCCTAAAGAGTGCTCTAAACTATAATAATGGTGTAGCACAACATGTTCTACATTATGGTCAACTTAGTCAAACTTGCACTTAATATATTTCAAAGTGTGGCTCAGAGCACAAGGAAGATGGAGTGGCTTGTGATAAGTTTTTACCCTGCATGACCCAGCGCATGGTTCTACCCCATGGTTAGCGTAATCAAACTTGATAAGTTTACCATCTGAATCATGGCTCACAACATGGTTCCATACCGCATGGATTAGCACATGTTCCATACCATGTGGCTCACTGCATTGTTCTACATTGTGGTCAACATGATCAAACTTAGCAAGTTGGTATTTAAAATATTGGTTTATGAAATTGGTTCCATACTGTGCGTGCCAGTGCATGTTCCACACTTCACGACTCAATACAATGTTTTACATTGTGGTCAACATTGGTCAAACTTGTGAGTTGGCATTCTAAATCATGGGTTAGGACATCTTTTGAAACATGATTCTATATCATGATCCAAAATAATAAGGATATTATCTTGAAGATAAGAGGAGTGGGCTAGAACATGGTTCCACATCGTGCAACCTAGAACATAGTTTCCAATCAATGTAACAAGGCTCCTTTGCTCCAGCCTATGGTCAAAGTAGTCAACATTTTCAAATAAGAGTTTTAAGGAGTAGGCTAGAACATGTTCTATACCACTGAAAAGAGTAAGAAGAAGAGATGTCATCATCTCTATATTATGGGGTGTTGTAGACTATGAGTGAGCATGCTAAGCTCTTAATGCTCTAATCTCAACCATTCAATAAGAGATCAATGACCCATATGCCATGTGTTTCAAGCCATGTATAAAAGCAAGTTTTGACTTGGCATAAAGTAGCAGATTGTTTGAAAAATTTTGAGTTGAAAGAGCAAGAAGATGAAGTAGTAGAGAATCAAGAACTATGAGTGGATTTAGTTGTAGATCTATGATGAGATAGCCTCAACAAGAATGATGGATGACCTTGATTCTAGATTGACTCAGTTTAGAGTAGGAAGCCATGAAAATCATGAAATGAGTTACGAAAGCCAAGTTGTAGAGGAGTGAAGGATCCCACAACTTTCTTCTTCTCTCCAAATCAAATAAGAGGTTGCCACCTCAACACCTTGCTGATCTGGCATATCGCATTCCTTGTAATGTTCCAATTCTTTCAAATATTTTAAACATACACAAAACTATAAATAGAGGTCGAACCCTCATTTTCAAGGGTTAGCTCTAGAGTGTTTGCTTGCCCTACTACTGTATATTTTCTGTAAATCAATAGAAGGAGCATTACTTGGATGTTTGCCTCAAACTTGTGTCTTCTTTACTTTCATGAGGATTCAATCTGTGAAGTCATTTCTGCTACTATTGCTATGGTTAGTCTATTCTGTTGATATTGGATTGCTAACTTAGAGCACCTTGAAATACTTCATGTTTAAATATATGCTTGAAGAGGACTTCTTTTTCTGTTAGTCTGGGTATTGATCTAATTTTGCTATTTGGATTATTAGTACTCTAGATGTTTGAAATAGTCTTTGAAGTATGTTATGTACTCTAATGATGAAGATTACTAGTTTTGAATGTTGTTAGTCTCAAGTGTGGATTACTGGAAATTGATTTGTGGAGGGTTTTCCTATAGATGCCTATGCTGTTAGCTCTATCCAGCCACTGTTCATTCATTACTTTTCTAACCCTTACCCCATTTCTATCCCTATATTTATACATTTAACTGAGCTTAAATGAGTCAACACTCAGATTAGTTGACAAGGTATACCAACCTACTCTGGAGGTTGGGTTAAAGCAATCTTTAACTCATCCAATGTCAGGGTTTGAGCTATGATTAGCGGGTGCTCACCTACCAGATCATAGCAGATGATAGTCATAGTTTCAAGATTACCTTGATGTCATTTCAGACCCCAAAAAGACTATAAATATCTATAGGGAATCAAATTAGCTAGTCAAGGTAAAATATGAAATGGACTCCTCCACACCTAAAGTGGATAAAACTAAATTTTGATATAGCCTTTAAAGGAAATATAGGAAAGGCTAGAGGGGGAGGGGTTTTGAGATCTATCTCAAGGGTAGTGATCTCTTGTGATGTGATGAACTTTATCCATGCATCAAATCATGTAGTAGAGTCGATGTTTGCAAATCAAATGAATGTTAATAAGCCTATAGTGGAAGGAGATTCTATGAATATCACAAACAATTTGAATATCAAGCAAAATACTATATGGAGGATTGAAAGTATTATTTAGGATGTAGTGAGCATACTCTCAGGTATGTCATTTAATGTACAACACATCTACAAGGAAGGTAATATTGTGACTAGTATTATTGCAAACATGGGAGTTTAGATGAATGGATCCAAGGCATGGAATTATGTTTTATTGAAGGCTTTGATGATTATAAATATGAAAAGAAAAATGTTTCTGGTGTTGTTGAGTTATAAGTTTCAAATCCATAGGGGAATTCATCACTATAAAATATCTATTAGCATGGGGTCAATTTTCATGGAAACTAAATCGAGATTCAAGAGTTAAATAAGAAGGCTACATATTGAATGAAGACTAGATGGAATATTCCAATGATCCCACAAAAGTGGAATTGAGGTAAGATAAAAATGTAGATCTGACATAAATCCAATATATAGTTGATTAAAGATCTTGAATATTCTAAATAAACTACATGGATTGAATTTATAAAATATTGAATCCCATGGGATAGAATTAAATCAAAATTGTTGTATCTAAGTATGCAACATGCTCCCTTTTAGTACAAATTTTATAATATGTAGGTGTTAGAAGTAATTTGTCTCCTCTATAAATGTAAAAGGTTTGGGGTGATCTCAAATCCTCTTCATTTACCAAAATCAAGAAAATAAAATAACAATTATTGAAATTTATAAACTTACACAGAAATGAAACAATCCTATGATATTGTTCAGTGAAACAAAATATGAAATCAATTCAATCCAAACTCAATTGATCATAAGAAATTCATTGAATAATTACAATCAATATTCATTTATACAATCTATCTTAGGGGTAGTTATTTCTTGTTATGCAATGAAATTTAGCCATGCATCAAACCATGTAGTAGAGACAAGGCTTGCAAAAAAGTAAATATTAAGAAGCTTATAGTGGAAGGAGATTCTATGAATATCATTAACAGTTTGAATGTCAATCAAACCACTAGCTAGAGCATTAAAAGTATTATTCAGGATGCAATGAGTATACTATCAGACATGGAATTATTTATGATACAACACATCTACAAGGAAGGTAATGTTGTAGTTGATGTTATGGCAAACATGGGAGTTAGGATGGATGGATCTAGGATTGGAAATTATGTTTTCTTGGAGTCTTTGATGATTAAAAATATGAAAGAGGAAAATGATTTTGATGTTGCTAATTTATAAATTTCATAGCCTTAGGGGAATTGATCACTATAAAATATCTCTTAGCATGGGGCCAGTTTTCAAGGAAACTAAATTGAGATTCAAGAGTTGAATAAAGAAGGTTGCATATTGAATGAAGACTAGATGGAAATTTCTAAATTTCTCATGAAAGTGGCATTGAGGTGGGGTTTAATTGGAGATCTAAATTAAATCTAATATATAACTTATTTAAGCTCTTGAATATTCTTTAAACCAAATGGATTAAATTTAAGAAATACTAAATCCCCATGGGATAGAATTAAATCAAAATTGTTGTATCTAAGTATGCAACATGCTTTTCAGTGACAAAAGGTTTAAAATGATTGTGGCATGGTGGTTATAGGGGCGGACTATGTGAAGATCTGTGTGGTGGCTTCTAGGGTAGATAGCGCGTAATACTGTGGTGGCCATAAAAAGCTTGACAACCTGCTCGGATTTGTGGCGGCTACCGATTCCACCATATAAATTCAAAAAAAAAAAAAAGTATGCAACATGCTCTTTTTTAGTCAAAATTTTGTAATATGTAGGTGTTGAAAGTAATTTGTCTCCTTTGCAATTGTAAAAGGTTTGGGGTGCTTTCAAATCCCCTTCGTTTACCATAATCAAGAAAAAATATTAATGATCAACATTTATAAATTTATATAGAAATGAAACAATCCTGTGATATTGTTCAACGAAAAAAAATATGAAATCGATTCAATGCAAACTCAATTGATCATGAGAAATTCATTGAATAATTACAATCAAGTATTCATTTAAATAAAATAAAATATATCCATTTAAAATAAGGAAGAGGTAAATATATGATGTAATTTATATATTATATCAAGTATAACCATAAATTGAATGTAAATTTTGGAATGATCCACAATAATTTATTATGTTTGGATTTAATAATTATATAGATTTAAAATTATTTCAATTTTAATAATTATATTTCTTAATACTAACAGTTATCACCAAAACATATCAAATTTTATCTTTGAAAACTAAAATATTATTCAAGCCTAATAAACAACTATACAAAAACCATCCACCTCAAGATATTTTATTGTCAAACTTGATGAGGTACCCATTGTTGAGTTGCCTCTAGACCTCATCCATAAATTATACCAAAACCATCCACCTCAGGATCTTTTGTGGCCAAACTCGATGAGGTACCCATTGTTGAGGTGCCTCCAAACCTCATCCAACACCCAATCTTGGCCCTTTCAGCTCAAGCATTGATCTGCAAATTTATAGGCATATGGCCTAGCTTGAATGTAATATAAAATTGGATAAGCAATACCTGGGGCTCAAAAATATCTAGCTTTGAGTTTATGATGACTGGATGTGGGTATTTTGTTGTTACCTTCTCATCCCTTGAAGATCGAAACATAGTTTTCCATGGTGGCCCATGGTTTCTAGGATCTAGTCCTTTATACATGACTGCTTGGACACTAGGGTTTGAGCCAAAAAAGGAACTTGAATAGGTAGTGTAGAGGGGGAAAATTGCACACCACGTACAATTCTCAATTGGATTCATTAGGAGCTAAGATGACCACGAGGCTCTTATAACTCTACACTCAAGACAAGGGAAAAGGGTTTCACCAGGAATGGTTTTAAGACTCACTCCAAGTATAGGGAAGAAATGTTTAATGTGTCAATTAAGAAAACACCTATCTAGAATGCATCTATGGAAAAAAAATAATGATATAGGATACAAAAATGAAATAATACAATGATTAACACTAGTATGATTCTTTGATTCAATGATGTCTAACCCTATATTACTATAAATGAAGTCATTTTATTTTAGCAAGGGATCAAGAAAATGCACAAATAATATTAAACCCTAGATGCACACTACATTGTTTTTATTCCTTCAAATACCTAAAAATTTGTAATCTAATATTTTCCATTTTACCTATAACCTATGTTTTGAATGAACAGAAAGCAAACAAAAAACAACCTAAAAGCCTTACTTAGAACACTTATCTAATTCGGTGTTTGATCCAACATGTTGACACCTAAAAAACATCATAAAAAACCCTAAAAGATATGATCAACATTTTGGGGCCTACTTAGGTTACTATATGACTGAGCTTGGAGGTACAACAATCAAGCCCTCTTTATCCTTTTAGCTGATCATTAAAAAGCAAAATGATCTTTAGCCTTTGGAACAAACATAATGAAATATGATAGCATGAAATAGTAAACGGGATACAAATAGAATGAACAAAAATATTGAAACAAGAATGTAACTTTGGAACCTAGGGTTTGAGGACAAGTGGTTGCCCCCAAGCTTCTATGTTATGAAATGCAAGTAAAATAGAAATATGGAAACAAAAAATAGAAACAAATATGAAATAGCTCACATTAGTCACACAAATCAAAACTTGGGATGAATAATCACCCCATAGTCTACCTAGATCAAATATGTGCCCTATAAATTACCAAGCATAGATTCAATAACAAAAAGAAAATGGAAGAAGAGCATTCGATAGAAGAAAAGTAGAGTTTTCACCAAATCCATACCTTCTAATAGATGGGATGTTGATTCACCAAAGAGGGTTTAAAACCCAAAGTAAGGATGAAACTACAAATAAAAACATATAATTATGAAATTAAAAACACTAATGAATACAAAGGAACAACTTGGTGGTCTTATGGGAGAAGCAAGAGCAAAGGTGGAAGACCTCTCCTCCTTTAAGTAAATAAGCTATTTTCAAGACTTTATCCACTTGCAAATCACAAGAAACACACTAAAAACAAAAAATCAAAAGCACCAAGACCACCAAAGGAAGATTGCACAAGAATTTACTTAAGATTGCATGATTTTCTTTTGCTAGTTATAGAGAAAATGGGATATAGTCCTTTTATTTATAGAGGGTTTGGAGGGCTAAAAGGCATGAAAATGAAAACTAAACTTGATCAAGCTAATGCCTCAAAAGGTCAGCCTAAAATTTAGTTTGTTTTCAATAAAAATCCCTAAATTTACTGAGTCTACACCTCGTAATTTACTGAGCATGGATTCAGTTAAGGTTAAGAAAACCAAGCAAAAACATAAGAAAAAAGGGTCAAACTTGCTCCTAGCAATTTTTAGAGCTTCCTAAAGGAAAAGTGACTAATTTGAATGATTCAATTATCCATGTCTACATTTTCCCCCTCTTAGATGTATTTAGGGCCTAATAAATGCATCAAAGAAATATGTAGACACCTATGGACATAAAACACAACAAAAAACAAAAAAAAAGGTGGTTGATTTAGAAGAAAGTGTTGGTGCAAAGTTGATGTCATTTTGGACACTTAATATTTTGCACATAAATTTAGTAATTAGGGACAATACTACCTCTTAGGCTAGGGTACTCCCTCAAGTTTTGAAAAAAATATAAAATATCTAATGAAACACAAAATGATAGACATAGAAGAAAAGAGATCGAAAAACGATGAAGAAAGACAAAATTGTGCCAAAAGGAAGAAAGAGGAGAAAGAAAAAGAGAAAAAATAGGAATAAAAGAAAAAGGGATGAGAACCCTAATTCATTTTTATCATGCAAAGAAACAAGAAAGGGATCTGGAGAAAATGAGAGAATGGTGCTTCCCAAACACTGAGAAACAGTTGCGAGGGGTGATGCCAACACATCAACATAGCGGGAAAGGGTAAGAACCATAATATAAACTAAAATTTAGGATTATATTTGAATATTAGTAATTTTTAAGCATTTTTTATTTAATTTTTACATTTTTGAATGGAAGTCACCATGTGGGACCCAAGCATGGATCCGACAATCACTCGTAGATCCAATTGGCCCTAAAAGTGATCAAATCCATACCCTATGCCATATAGAGTGTGGATTCACAAATTTGTACTCTATAAAATATGGGGTTTAGATTCAACGAAGAAGAGAAAAGAGAAAAATAGAGATGAGGAAGAGGAAGAAAGAAGAAGATATTAGGTTTCTCTTAGTGTGAAAATTTTATTAGCATGCTTATGTTGATGTTTTTATGCTTATGTGATGGATATTAATGAAAATTTTATTTTATTTTTATTACAGTATGATGTCCTTGAGAGTAAGGAATTGTGGTTGAGTACCCTCAAGGAGGCACTATAGGATCTCATTCTAGTGGAGAGACACAAACTAGAGGTGGTGGGGCTTCTGCACTTGGTAAAAATACCCTAGGTGGAGGTAGACAGAGCACTACTAACAACATTGGTAAAAAGGTGGTACTCAAAATCGTCCATAGTATAGCTATTGATAGGAGACATGAACATCACACTAGAGGAAATGTGGTGCGTATTAAGGATCCCCATAAAGGGGAGGATATTTTACAAGGAACAAGTGCATCATATGACAATGCAAAGATTGGTAGGTTGTGAGAGCAAATTCTATGTTGTGATGTCATGAAAACATGAGATTGGGGCACTAAAAATCATGCTATGTGGAGTGGTGGTGATATTTCTAGGGTAACACATAAGTTGGAAACACCTACCATGGGCACTGGAAGGAGTAGTGGTATACATGTGATACCAACAGGTACAGTTTGCATGGGGATCATATATGCTAGCCTATTTGTATAGGATATTATACAATATCCTATATAAACAACATACAAGATTGGTATGCATGACTTTACCCCATATATGGTGTTGGGAGAACATAGACATCAAGAGGCTAGATGCACTACCAGGGCCACTACCCAACCTAGAATGGCCATGAGGATATAGGTGGTCCTAAGAATTTGAGCATACATAGAGACTATATGTAGGTATTTACCAATGGGGAGATGAGTAGTAGATGAGCTACGAGAGTACCAAATAATATGGTAGCAATATAATATACACCCTTGGTAGTATGAGGATGTAGAGGATCTAGCTTATGTGAGGAGAATATGATGGGTCACCAAGCGCAAGCAGGAGGTTTACCAATTTGACTGAGTGTGGTGGCAGTTCAAGATTTTCCAGATATACCAGAACTTGATGACTACTAGTTTAGGAGGGTGAGGAAGGATCCATTAGGAGTCAAAGGGCATCCTAATATGGCTAGATTCATGGAGGAGGACCTAGACTACCACTTCTATGTCAATCCTAGAGTATATGATATTAGGGTAGCCCTTAGATATAGAATATGGTATAGGGGTATTATACCCCCAAGGATCTCCCCATCAGTGCTAGTGTAGAGGCACCAAATTATGGGAAAACTAATGTAGTTGACACTTTGTGAGGTTAACCAATGTGCAATTAAGTCATGAGATAGGATGTTATATCCTCCTAGGCAATCAAGGGTACATGTCATGTTAGAGGTGGTAATATCCATGAGGATGACCATCACTCTCTTTGGAGTAGAGGTAGGGAGAACAAAAAAAAGTGTATCCTTGGTGATGCAAGTAGGTCCTAGTGGAACTATGGGTTAGATGAACCCAAAAAGGAATATGGAGGAGATACTAAATAGGGTGGCTTCCATGTAGGGGGAGATAGACACTCTTCGTACATAGCTAGGCTAGGTCATGACAGAGCAAGATGCAGTGAGGGTTGAGATGATCCACCTCAAAGGGGATATGGGTTGGCTAGAGTAGGAGTGCTAATGGGCCTAGGTCAAGGGGATGGCTATTGTGATGAGTAGCCAACCAACGGATATACCTTCTACAAGAGTAGTTGTAGAGGGTATAGAAGAGATGCAAGGTAGCAATACAAAGAGAGATCTTCTAACAGGCCCTATACTTCCAAGAAATATTAATGGATTAGAGGGTTCCTCCACTAGCCTCCCTTCAGTCATAGAGTTAGTTACGGTCTCAATCGTAGATAACTACATAGTCCATAAACATGCCTTCATAGGACCACCTCCAAAAAGTAAAGTGAAGGAGATAGACTTATGAAACTAGGACTAGGATTGAGGTGACATGACAATTTTAGATTATGGTATGCATCCTTGAGGAGGGTTAGTGTATTGGAATTGGATTGTGATACTTTGACCTAGCAGACATGTATTATCTACTATCAATTAATATCATGCTATGATTTATTGTATTTTTTTATGGGATGAAAATATGTGTGCATTATGTAAGTTTTTGTTAAGTGTTTTACTGTTTTTGATGATGATTATGAACATAATGAACACAATGCATAATGGATGAAATGAAGTGAACTAAATTAAATTTCTAAATGCAACCTAAAATGAATGTAACATGAAATACATGGACAAAGGGATGGAAAGAAGAAAAAAAAAAGAGGAGAAAAGAAGGAAAAAATAAAGCTCCAAAAGACCAAATAGAGATAAGGCAAATAAGAGAAAAGGAGTAGAACCCTAAAAGGATGTACGCTTGCAAATGACCGAGATGGAGACTACCCCTAGCCATGAAACTATTTGAAATGAGTGGATATGCTCAAATAATATGGACAAGTGTGGAGCAATACCTACTATGGGTGTGGTTTTCGCTAATATGGATAGATAAAAAGAGATACCCATAGATGTATGCTCATAAATTATTGATATGGAGGCTACACCTCATATGTGGGAATGAAGCTTATATTGTATGGGGTGTAGAAAGTTGATTGATGTGTCAATGATTACTACCCGATAGGGTGTGGTGTGTGCAATAAGGTGTATGGACAAAGAAAAACTAAGTGAAACAAGATGTGAGTGTGTGAATGTGTTAGAAGAAGATATAAAAGAGCAAAATAAATCGAGGAATAAAAATAAAATAAAATTGTGTGTGTGCATATCCATATTGAAGTTTCAACTATTAGGTGTATGTAAGATAGTGGTTGTATGAACACCATAAATGATATTAATGCGGTATCTACCCTATCCCACAAGGACCACTTAACCATCATAAAATCAAGAAGGAATATGTGTGAAAAGGAGTAAATAAAGGAAGAATGTATATCCTTGTCTTGATGAAAGGAAGAAAGAAAAAACATGCAAAGGGAAAGGATATACCAAGGAAAAATAATTGTATCCCTTGACTTGGAGAGAAATTGATGGTCATATTAAAAACTTTCAAGATCAAGGAATACAAGAAGAAAATATATGGATGAATGCAAATGATGAAAATGAAAGGATACGAGCCCTAAGTTGGGGATTTGCTAGGCATCAAAGCCCTAGTGAGAATGCAATGCATGTAAGCTATGACCTAACTAAGTGTCATCACTTGCGATTATCATAAAATCTCCAAAAAGATATTTGATCAAGAAGTCATGAAAATATGGACAAGAAATAATATGATAAATACAGATGCAACTGGAAAAATATGTTAGGTAGATCATACAAAATATGATAGGCAATCATGCAGTATGAACAAGAAAACCAAATGCAATATGAAACTATGTTAAATGTGATATGATAATGTAGATGGATCATACATAATATATTTTTAGATACATTATGTTCATTAGTTCTTTAAGTTCTTTACCATATAAAGAAGATAAATGATAGGCACCTGAGCCAAAATTGGTCATTATGATAAAGGGTCCTAACCAGTTGGGCTAAATTTTACCTTTTAGATCTGAATGAGCATTGGTGTTCTTTTGATTTTACTTGAGGACAAGGTCCCCAACCTCAAAATAATAGTTGCAAAATTTCTTAGAGTAAGATCACTTGAGCCTATTATGATAGGCTTGCAAATGCTCTAAGGTATGAATGAACTTTTTATCTAGTAGCTCCAATTGGTGTAGAGTATCTAAATGATAGTTGACACAAATTTTGGTTGTGCCTCCAAGCTTTTCAATAAGGATGCTAGTACAAGGGACTAGCCCATCAAAGAAAAATCTATTATGGAGGATATCTTCATGACCCATATCACAAAGAGGATCATCCACAACATATTCTCTAGGAGTCACTACATAGAAGTCATTGCAAAATATAATTATACCATATATTTTTATGAAAAATGGAGAGATTCCTAATTTCTCAAGGTTTTAATTATATAGAGGGATGTAATTCCTTTGATAATTAGAAGAATCATCATGCTCAAAACAAAGGATTGACTATAAAATAATAAGCCATTTCGAAGGACATCCTCATGAGCCATGTCATAAAGAGTGTTGCCTTCAGCATACTCCCCTAGATTCACAACCAACTCAAGATGCACCAAAGTCACAACATTGCAAAACATAATGTTATAGGGATAAGGTGGACCCTCATCGTCATCACTCCACTCCAACCTTTATGATCTAAATATTCAACATAAGTAATAAGGTGATAATCAATTTCAAATGGTAAAGGGTGTTTCTTATTAGGAATGTAGCCCATGCCACACCTCCTAGACCATATATCAATATCCAAAGGCTCTTGAATGTCCTTCTATTATGGCCTTAAACTTTTACCCACATATCCCTTACTAGATAGGATCTATTTAGGGAGTGGGTAATCATTGGATGGGTAAAAATGGGTAAAAGAACACTCTATAAGACAAGGGTTGCTACCACAAATATTTTCTTTGAAGGTTGTACCCATAAAGATAAATGTACATGTGCCAATGTGTAAAACTTTACCCTTTTTATGAGGTAAACCCATAGTCCTCAATGAAGGTGATATCTTGACAGATCTAGAAGAGGCTCTTGAAGAAATGGATTGACTTGATCCTATGATGAAACATTAACTATTGGTTCCTCTCTAATTTTTAAATTTTCTAGTTGCTTAGTTATGTGAGATGAGGAAACTGATGAACATAAATTGAGACTAAATTGAGGTTGCTCAACCATCAACCAATATTCAAATGGATGAGGGTCACCCTTAATGGTAACGAGTTGATTCTTAAATTTGAACTTCAAACATTGATGAAAGGTATAAGGGACAACCCTTATATCATGAATCCAAGGGCATCCAAGAAGAAGATTAAGATATGTAGGGTAAGGTACCACATAGAACAATGTATGTAACTTCTTAGGTCCTACCATAAAGGGGGATGGATACAATACCACAAGATTTTTGGAACTCATTATTGAAAGCTTTGATGATTATGTTGGACTTAGTTAAGTCTTCCTCTTTTAATTAAAAACCTTAGAAAATTGATAAGTGCACAAATTTAAGGAAGAACCATTATCAATCAAGATTCACTTGATAAAAATTTTCGCAATAAATGTTGTGATATAGAGGGAATAATCCCCTCATAGGTCTAAGGAAGGCATATCGTCATCCAAAAATGTGATGTAATCTATCCCAAGAGAACCTAAAACATTAACTACAACACTAGGGAAAATGTTTGGAGGAACTAATTGTTGTCTTGGAAGCTCCAAAAAAGTTTCCCTATGAATATAAGTTTGCAAAAGTTCTAAGATGGATATCTTGGTTGGGGTAATGGACAACTATTGTTTAATATCAAAGGAGACTTTAGGTTGTGTCTTCAACACTAAATATGGGTTTTCTAATCTTGTGCTCCTTTTTTGGTATTCTTTAAAACTAAGGTGGGTTGGATGAGGAACTCGTATCCTATTGAGAATGTTGAGTTGGTTGCATATATCCTTGTTGCCTTATAGTTGCTGCTATCATACCAACCATATTATCATATGGAGGGGGCACATTATGATATGACACTTGATTAGCTTACTATTACCCATGATTAGGTAAGGGGTCTTAAAATATCCCCATGTCTTGATTAGTTGTGGGTGCTTGTTGTGTAGGAGGTTGATTGATTGTTGGAGGATTGGGTTGAGAACCTTCTATAACAATGTGACTTGCACCAATGAGGTCTTGAGCCACATGTTTCAACCTTCTACAGGAATTTTTTATGTGCCCCTCCACTCTATGATACTCATAGTGTTGACCAATATTATACCAATTAGCTCTGGTATCAGGTTACCTTATGGGAGGTAACTCAATCATGCTATTTTCTAGAAGTTGCTTTAGAACCAATACAAGGGGTTGGTTGAGTCTTTTAAAATTCCTTGGTGGGGGTTTTTAAGGTTGGCCAAGTACCATATTTTGTAGGTTGTTAACAATATTGTTAACAAGCCTCCTATCCATTATCTCATCACCAACTACATGCTTGTTCTTATATTGTATTTTTGTGGCCCTATCTTATTTTACCTTAAGTTGTCATCTTTGAATAAGGGCTTGCTCTACCCTTATTACTAGATCTGTTGCTTGATTGAAAGAGGTGGTAGTTGTTGTTTCCAATTCATAAGATATTTTCTCCTATAAATTTTAAATAAATATTTCAAGCATGTATCAAGGAGGTAAGGTATATCGTAACCATCCAACTAAACTCCAATGAGACACAAATTCCAATAAAATTTTCTCTTTACCTTTTTTAACATATAAACATATTTCATAGTCACATTTGTTTCAACATAAGCCTCAAATTGTTGAATAAACAATTATATTGTCTCTTCAAAATTCGTCAAAGAATGATTAGGTAATTTATAATACTATTAAAATGCCATACCTCCAAGTCTCTTATGGAAAATATTTAGCAACAACATATCATATATAATATCATGGCATGTTGTCCTAAACATCCTTAAATGCTCAATCAAATTTTTTATTCCCTTATAAATAGATAAAATCGACATTAGAAAATTCTTAGGGTAGGGCCTAGACGTAATGATAGGGTCTAAGGGCTAATTGCACATTTCTTTATAGTTGTAGGTGAAACTAGGGGTTTGAATTATGTCCACTCTTGAGACTAGTTGTTTCACCACATTTGTTAAATTTTACCTCTCAATATTATTGTTGTGCAATACCGCTAGGTTCCCTAAGAGAGGGGTATAGGTAGGCTCTTGGAAGGGAACTTGGATAATGTTGGAGGTATTGATACTGTTATGGTATGGGTTATGATATGTGGCATCTTGTTGAAGAGGATAACATATAGTTGGTTGAACACAAGCATGAATGTTGAGGTTAGTAGAATGAGAGGAAAATTGAACGTGGCACTTTTAGTTAGAAGAACCTCTAGAATTCTCCTAATGTTTGTGGTTACAATAGTGACATAATTTGGTTGGTGAATAGGATTACCCTGATGTGAAGATTCAAACAAAGGGTTATCATGAAAATTTTGAGGAGGAATGGTTGAAGGATAAGAAGTCCCCACCCTTTTAGTTTAGGCTTCCTCCTCCATAGCCTTAATAAAAGCCTCCTTATGGCATTTCATGAAACCCCAAACATGTTTAAATGATATGAAAGTGAAGCCATCATTAGGCCCATAAAATGTATCATATTTAGAATTAGTTTCTATATGTTCTTGATATTTTGCATCAATATTAGGGTTATCCTTATCAATCTAATCATCCTCTTAGGGAATTTGATCAAATTCTAGATGCCTTCACTGAATCATAAGAAATAGATCCATTAAGGAAAGTGAAAGGGATAGAGGAGAAAACTAATGAAAGACACATGAGAATATTTTTTAAAATGTTCTTAATGTTTTTCTAAATTTAAGTAGACAAATTTAATGGTCTTGTTTAAATTTTTCAAAAAAAAATAAAAAGGAAAAGGAAAAGGCTTCCTAATTTGACCACTAAAACGTGTTTTCATGTCGGGTTCACCAAATATGTAGAGGGAGAAACTGCACATCGCATATGGTTCTTGGATGGATCTTATAGGAATGGTTTTAGGACTTGCTCCATGTCTAGGGTAGAAATATTTAATGTGTCATTTAAGCAAACACCTATTGTTTGGCCCCTTCTAGAACTAAGTTATGCAATTGAAGAACGATGGGAAATACACAAATGTAAGAATACAATGACTAACCCTAGTATGATTCTTTGATTCAATGATGTCTAACACTAGGTTACCATAAATGAAGTCCTTTTATTTTATCAAGGTATCAAGGGAATGCGCAAACAATATTAAATCCTAGATGCACACTATATTGCTTTTATTATTTCAAATGCCTAAAAAATGTAATCTAATGTTTTCCTTTTACTTGTAACCTAGATTTTCAATGAATAGAAAATAAACACCCAAAACCCTAAAAGTTTTACTTAGAGCACTTATATGATCCAAAATTTTATCCAAACTTTATATTACATCCAAAATATCCAATAAATTCACACCTATAAAATAATTTCACAAAAAACCTTAGAAAATATGATCTACATTTGGGGGCCTGCTTAGGCTACTATATGACTAAGCTTGGACACAAAGTAGTCAAGACCCCTTGATCCTTTTAGCTAGATTTTTGAAATAAAAGTGATCTTTGATATTTGGAACAAACACAATGAAATATATAATTTTAAATAGTAAATTATATGCAAATAGAATGAACACAAACCTTGAAATAAGAATGCAACATTGAAACATAGGATTTGGGGATCAATGGTTACCCGTATACTTATATATTATGAAATTCAAGTAAAAAAGAATAATGGAAACCAAAATAGAATGAAAATAGATATGAAACAACTCACAATAGGCATGCAAATCAAATCCCTAGGTTTTGGAGATGAATAATCTTCCCAAATTATACCTAGACTGAATCCATGCCCCATAAATTATTGAGCATTGATTCAATAATAGAAATAAAATGAACATAGAGCACCCAATAGGTAAAAATCAAAGTTTTTGATGAATCCAATCCCTATAGCATATGGGTCATAGGTTCACACAAGAGGGTTTAAAATCCAATGTAGAGACAAAAATACAACTAAAACATAGAATGATGAAATTAAAAGGGCTAATGAATACAAAAGAACAACTTGGTGATCTTGTGAAATAAGCAAAAGAAAATGTGGAAGATATCTCCTCATTCAAGTAGAAAATTTTTCTTCAAGGTTTTCTCCACTTGCAAATCACAAGGAACACACCAACAATAGAACATCAAAAGCACTAAGAGCACCAGAGGAAGATTGTGCAAGTTACTTAAAATTGCATGGACTTTTCAAAATTTTCTATATGCTGAGAAAAGGGGATCAATCCATTTATTTATAGAGGGTTTGGAGGGCTAAAATATGGGAAAATAAAAACTAACCTTGATCAAGCCAATGCCTCAAAAATTTGGCCTAAATTTAGTTTTTTTTAAGATAAAACCCTAAATTTGTTAAATTTGTGCCCCATAATTTATTGTGCATGGATTCAATCAAGGTTAAGAAAAGCAAAGCAAAAAAGAATAAAAAATGGGTCAAACTTGCTCTTGGAAAGTTTAAGAGCCTCCCAAAGGAAAAGTGACTCATTTGAGTGGGTCAGTTTTCCATGCCTATAGGTGGCAATTTGGGTTCAGCTCCCCTTTTTACCCTTGCACTTGTGGAATAAACCCACAATGGAGTTGATAGGAAACACAATAGGGACATACATTGATTAGGCCCCTCCAAAGGCCAATAATGCAATTTGTGCCCATATATGTGTAAGGGTAAACCTAAAAAAAGGACTCCTAGAGAGCATTGGGATCAAGGTTCTTGACTAGATTCACACCCAACCTTTGGACTATGAGCACATCCCTTTTAAATGTATTTCTTATCACCAACATGGACACTTCTCTCGAAACTATCCAACAAAACCTGTCCAATCCAAAAAGGAAACAGAACTTGAATTCCAACCTATCAAGAATGGAAAGTCTCACAGATCAAGAAGCCAATGAAGGAAACCATAGGAAAAAATGGATCTACAAAATCCAAATAAATTTTCCATCCTCACATCAGATGTGGAGGAAGAAATAGAAACACCAAATTACAATGGAAGTCAAGAAAAAGGTAAAGATATTATGGAGGAACCCCTCAATAACCACTCAGATGACACACAAGAAACACAATAGAAGAATTATGAAAAATACTCAGAGCCATCAAATGAAGACACGAAAGAAGGGATTCAGGAAACTTTACAAGTGGAATTAGTTATACCAGGTGCAACTCCAGCAACACACTCAACAGCCAAAGGTAGAAAATCCAACCAAATCCTAAGAGAAGAAGAAACTCTGAAGGACATCCAGAGAAAAATTCAGGCCACTTTGGAATTTCCAAAAAATAAGGTCAGTAAAAAATGATAGTTTTATCATGGAATTGCAGAGGATTGGGTAGTCCCCTAAAAAAAACTACCTTTCAGATTTAGTGAAACTTTATAAACCTCTTGTTATTTGTTTACAAGAATCCAAAATGGTAGATCATGTAGTGGCACTAGAATGGAATAATATTTGGAGACAGTCAGAGCATGAAGCAGTAAGTTCATCAGGTGCTTCAGGAGGGCTTATAACAGCTTGGGATTCCCAACAGTTAACTTGCATAGCAAAACATAAACAAAATAATTGGCTTGCTTTAAAATTCAAACTTCTTAGTGGCACTTGCATCACTATTGTCAACTTCTATGGGCCAAACAATCCAGTGCACAAAAGAGAGGCATGGAATCAATTGCATCACTGGATCATCCAAGAACAACCTGAGAACCTTCTTATTGGAGGAGATATGAATGTCACATTAGAGTATTGGGAAAATACAGGGGGAAACAGGAATCATGATTCCAACAGAGACCTAGTTAAGCATATAATTGCCCAAGAAAATCTACAGGATATCATCCCTCAAAAAGGGAAGTATACTTGGACAAATAGAAGATCAGGAATTCATTACATTGCTGAAAGACTGGACAGATTTCTAGTTAGTGAAAATATTCTGTCCATTTACCCTCTTCTAACTAGTCACATCATCCAAAGTGCAATATCTGATCATAAACCAATTCTTTTGGAAAAAGGACAGAATATTCAGGAAGTTAGAAAGATTCCATTTAAATACAACTCAGGATGGGCAGAGCTGGATTCTTTTAGACCTCTAGTTGAGAACAATTGGAAATAGGAAACTACTTCAAAAAGACCACAAGACATCTGGAAGGAGAAAATTCTAAGACTTAAAAAAGAAATTAGAAAATGGCTATCTAAAAATCCACCTCAAAGAAAAGAGTTGATTTTACAACAACTTGATAAATTGGAAACAGAGTTAGAAGATACTTCTCCTCTTCCTCAGCATGTTGAGAAAAGAAATGAGTTGTTGGCTGAACTATGCAAGTTGAATGCTGCAGAAGAGGCCCAATGGAGATTAAAATCTAGGATGGTATGGTTACAAAAAGGGGACAAAAACACAAAAAATTTCATCTCAAAACTCTACAAAACTATTGTAGGAATACTATTAGAAGTATTGAGGAGGATGACATCATCTACACAGAGAAAGAAAAATTAAAAGAACTGGCTAAAAATTACTTTTCAAGGCTGCTCACTCATGAACCTGGAGATCTTCAAGCCCAAGACCTTTTGCTTCAGAATATTCCATCTTCTCTTACTCAAGAGGACAAAGCTAGTTTATGTGCCCAAGTTACTAAAGAAGAATTAGAGTCTGTGGTGCATTCTCTCCCTAAAGATAAAGCTCCAGGACCGGATGGTTTCACTAATAATTTCTATCAGCAATTCATGTATCTTATTGGTGATGACCTATTGCACATGATTGAAGATGTCAAAAAGAAAGGTACTCTTTCTGGAGCCATTAATTCAACATTCCTTGCTCTAATCCCCAAGGAGAAGAATTCCACTACTTTTAACCGATTCAGGCCAATTTCTCTTTGCAACTGCTCTTATAAAATCATGACAAAGATAATTGCTAATCGAATCAAAAAGTTGCTTAGCAAATTGATCTCTAAAGAACAAGGAGGCTTTATCCCTAGAAAGCAAATATATGACAACATCATTATGGTTCATGAGACTCTTCATTCCTATTCCAATCTCAAATCAAAGAAGATTGCCATAAAATTGGATATGGCAAATGCTTTCGATAGAGTCAACTTACAGTTTTTGGAAAGAATTCTCATTAACTTTGGGTTTCCAGCCCAAATGGTTCAATGGATTGGAGCTTGTATCAAAGCTCCTTGGATCTCCCCTTTGATCAATGGAGAACCTTCTACCTTCTTTCAACCTTCTAGAGGAATTCTCCAGGGCTGCCCTCTATCTCCTTATCTCTACATTTTACTTGCTGAAACTCTTGGCAGAGCTCTTAACAGCTTGCGTAGAGCTAGGGAATTAATTGGAATCAAAGTTGTTCATGGTGTTAGACCTTTCATGCATGCCCAATTTGTTGATGATACCATATTGCTTGGAGAAGCAACCAAGCACAACATTAAGAGCTTCAAGAGTTGTCTTAACTACTTTGAAGCAGCCTCAGGTGCCTTAATTAATTGTAGCAAAAGTTAGTTTTACACAATTAACACCACTCCAACAAAAAATAGAGGTTTTGCAAAAATTCTTGGATTCAAGGAAGGATCAGATCAACATTTTAGATACTTAGGAGTTCCTATGGGATTTCATCTTAAATCTAAAAATAGTTGGTTACCAACCATTGAGAAAATTCAGAAGTGAATTCTTACTTATAGTAATGGTTGGTTGAGTTTAGCTGGAAGAAGAGTGCTAATCAGATCTATTTTATCTACCCTTCCTATATATCAACTTTTGGTTTATCATGCTCCTAAAAGTATTCTTCAAACCTTTGATAGGTTGGTTAGAAACTTTCTATGGCAAGGAGGTAAACAAAATGAAAAAAAAAATTTCATTTAGTTTACTAGGAATCAGTTGCTACAAGAATGAATCAAGGGGGACTTGGTATAGTTCGTGCTGAAATAGTATGCAAGGCTTTAGGGGCTAAATTGTTATGGCATCTATCTCAGCCTCTAGACACCCCATGGAAAAGGATCTTAAAAATAAAATATGTTGCCTCAACTACAGGAATGCACCTAATGAGAAATTTGAATATGAGGTCAGGTGCTTCTTTAATATGGAAACATATTGTAGAAGCCAAGCAATTGATTCTAGACAAGGCCTCTTGGCTTCCAGGTGATGGCACTCAAATTGACCTTTGGCATGATCTTATTATTAGCAAACCTCCTCTTCTAAGCAGTTGCAGCCCAACTCTCAAAGAAGAGCTACAACATTTACAAATCTCTAAGCTCTCTGAAATTTTGTATTGGCACAACAATGTTGTGGAATGGAGAGAACCTCCTCTGCCATCTCCCCTAACTGTTGAATGGGAATATTTCAAGAAACAACACACTAATATGAAACTACTACGACAACAAAATATGGACCAACTTATTTGGGGTGACATCAATAAATCTGGTGTTTATACTGTTCAGATGGGTATTCAAATGCAACTTGTTGGAATTCCCAATAAAATATTGGTTACGATTTGGAATCTAAAATTGCCTCCTAGGGTACAAATATTTTCTTGGTTAGTTCTTCAAAATAAGATCCTCATAGGTGATAACTTACAAAAAAGGAATATTGTTGGCCCCCATGTGTGTTCAAGATGTATGAAACACAATGAAACTATGCACCACTTATTCTTTGAATGTAGCTCTGCTACACCTATATGGTTAAAGATAGCCTTCCAATTTGGCTCTCCCCTATCTGGTACTCTCAACATGGAGCAATGTTTAATCAATTGACAATCAAATTATAAGTGGAGTCTTAAGGGGAAGCCTCTAATCAAATCCCTTTGGAATGCCATCCCCTTCTTTGTTATATGGAACATTTGGAAGAATAGGAACATGTTGATCTTTGAAGGTAAAAAGGAAAATAATAGCATCCTCATTGAAAGAATAGTTAGAGACCTTGTGACCAATTTCAAAGCCACATTCAAATATAAGCAAAATCAACAAATTTTAACTGTGCAGGAATTGAATCTTATTAGTCAGCTTGATCTTCAAGAATTCATATCTACCAACATGAATGTTTTAGCTATAATACCCCCAAAGATACATTACCCTACCTTGTTCTTTGATGGGGCATCTAAGTCTAATACGGGCATAGCTATTGCAGGGGGAGTGATCATGAAAGAAGATGGGAGGCTTGCCCTCAATTATTGTATCAACCTTGGAATTGCTTCCAACAATGTTGCAGAAGCTTTGGCTTGTGAGTTTGGATTGAAGATGGCTATTGAGCAGCAGATAAGACACCTGCACATTTATGGGGACTCTACCCTTATTATAAATGCTCTCTCCAAGGACAATTTGGTTAGCTCCATTCAGCTTCAACTCATTTTGGTCAGAATGAAAGAGCTAATTAAAAATTTTACTCAAGTGCACTATTTCCACATTCATCGGGAATTTAACAAGACTGCAGATGCACTTGCCAACAGTGCTATTAAAAGCAAATATTCCAATCTCAGAATTACTAGGAATAGAGCTCAGCAAAGAGGAGGATGTGTGTGAGCTTTATGTTATTATAAAAAAAAAAAATTCTTTTCTGCTTTTATGTTGTTGGTTCTGTTTTTTATTTTTCTTCTTCTGCTGAATGCTAGTGCCTTAGTTTTTTTGGCAGTTTCTGATTTTCAATGGTTTTAGTTTTTTTTTTGGCAGTTATTTGTTTTCAATGGTCTTTTGTATGTCGATGTCTTATAATTTCTATTGTTGTTCCTTTGTATCTTTTCTCTAATTTAATTCAACTTAAAAAGAAAAACACATCAACAAACGATCAAAATCAACAATTTATAAACAACTAAATTTTCAAAAAAATTTGCTAGACAACAACTTACTCTTTTTCTGCTGAAGCAAGTTTTTTCCGTTTGTGCTAGACAGCAGCACATTAGTTAAATAATTTAAAAATTATTTTTGACTGAGACAGAAATAAAAACTATATAAATAAGATGTTGTATTAATGTTAAATGCAATGTTTTATTTGATATGTTAACATCATAATAAACTTTCTGAAAGGAAAAATATCAATCACCTTCTTGTAATGCAAGTATAAAAAGCTTTGTTCTTAACAAATTTCCTAACAATCTTAAATCTTCTTTTGTGGTGAATGAAACCATTACCAAGCCAAGGAAATATATTTCTCCGCCTTGACAATTGCTGAAATAAACAAATTTGAATGATATTTAATATTTTATTTTGAAAAAAGGCCACCAAAAACATCAATCCGGTACCATGCAAACAACAAAAATAGACCTTATATTCAATATATATATAATTAATATCTATTAAAATTGTATGTTTAATAAACATTAATTTTTAATAATATTTTAAAAATTTAAATTTTTGTAAATAGATAAGGAATTGAGCTGAATAGGACAATCCACCTAAAAAAGCAGTAGATAAAACCAAAATCATTAGCAAATAACTCAACAACACAAAGGAACAACAATACGTTATCTTTGTAACAGAAAGCATTTTAGACATTCAGCTTTCCCACTACAAGTAATAGATTCAATGTCTTATGTCTTACTTAAAAGAGGTTGATGGCTCGAGCAACGTGCAACTCATGGAGGAGTGGATGATATAAGATTGCATGGAGTGCCAGAAAAAATATCATCGCATATTTTTATTTGACCTTTTTTATTTTTTAAGTTTTTTAAAAACACTGGTTGTTTGCTTATTGTATAATTTATTTATTTTTATGTCTATGAGAACATTCAAAAAAATATTTAAAATTTTATATTTTTATTTAAAATATTGTTTTTATGTCCAAAAAAATCATTATGTATAGGTGTTATCTACTTTTATAATGGTCATCTATTTCTTAAGGATTTAAAGATATGAATTTTATTTTTTATTTTTGTATGAAAGGATGTTAAAAACTTGTACTCAAAAGAATTTTATTAATCTGTGTAATTAAATCAAAAGATGGAAAATGAGGATAACCATAATGTATCTTGTAAAATAAATTATTAGGTATATTTAGCTTTGACATAAATAGAAGGATAAAAGTCAAAGTACAATATGATGAGCTTGGTCAAAAGATTGATAGGTAAAGATCTAAAATTTATTGGATAGTATATAATTATGGAATTCATTCAAACAAGAGTATATAAATTTATAGCATATAGGCGAAGAGATTAAAAGTAATATGTTTGAAAAAATACAACTACCTTCAACCAACCATTTCAACTTGAAAAACAATATTATTGGCATAAATTTATATGGTGACATTCTAAAGCAAGTTTTAAGGTTTGTTTCAGATCCTAAATTATCCTTTATCTAATTGAAAAATATTCATTACTCTATTCATTATCAAATTGCATCTATTCATAGGTTACCTATTTTGATTTAGAAAGTAATATATAAATAAAATAATTAATATGAGCAAATATCGTCAACATTGATAGAGACTATAAAGAAACTCATTTTCTATGTCGAATGAATCAATAAAATATATACACCTATAGTGTTAGCTTTTGATGAGTATATACTCAAAATAATATTGCCTCAAGATCAATAATACAATTACAATATGAAATATATAATAATGTTGATCAATCAAACATATAAAATCAGAATCAACTATATAATAACTCAAATAATGCTAATGACAAATGCTCAAAAATACTAATAAATATTTATTGAATGAAGAGCTCAAAACATATCATACTACATCACCTTTCATTGCTTACATAGGTGACTCTTTCTCCTTCGCTATATCTCTTTTACATCAATACATCCATATATATAGAATGGAATGTGACTCTTCATATAAAGGTTTCTTGGCTATAACAACCCAAGTCTACTCACTTGGTTGTGCCACTCTAACATCAAACATGCATTATTATTTTTAACAACACATATAAATTTAGTTTTGCTTTCATTTTATTAGCAAATATAATGTCACCCAAACATTATTAATCACAAATTCATTTTAGCATAGACATATTACATCACTTTTGGGTTCAGGACTGCTGTAGACAATCACCCAAGTGGATGAGATCAACCATATCCCATAAGGGTGCCACTAGTGGAATTGGCTTGTCTCATTTAACATCCTTGTTTTCTGGCATGAGGATCATTCCACGACAAGGGTTATCCTCTAGGGTCCATACACCTAGAGGGGGATGCTTATTTCCCTATTCCTTATCATTCTGAATCTTCAACTCATCGTCGTACTTGTTCCCATATCGAATGTAAAGAGAATAGCGTACTTATACCCAATGTATAACCGATTGCCCTTTACACGAGGTCAGTTAGAGCCATGCCAATATGCTAGCCTTGGACTTAATCCCTTATTTTCTTTATGACTCTTGTTAGTATATCCCATATAATACAATTAGGTCTACTTGAATTAGTCAAAGATACATGGGATATATCATAGTACTATCCTAGATGTAACCTAGATAAGGTGTCCCATACTGCCCCTCGTTACCAATCCTGAACTAGTCGTATCAAATCGACCATACTTGTCAATTTACAGTTGCTCTAGGTACTGTCGTGTGTCTACCCACACCCAATAGTATTTGGGTGATTTTTTAGTATTCTTTACACTCAATGCTCCATTTCATATTTTGTATAGGTTCTCTCACCCCCATTTAGTTGTTTTGCATTCATGCTCCTTTAATCCTTAACTAAGGTTTCTTATTCAACCTTATAATTTTAGGTTATCATTGAGACATTATCCTCACAAGGAAACCTACAAGCAACTCTAAGTCTTGAATAAAAGTAGCAATCTTGATTTTAAAAGAATAAACATAAGCTTAAGCATATAATCAAACTTGTTTCAATTTATAGTCCTAATTCATATTTTCCAATTTAAGGTATTCAGATCAGGTATTTTTTTCAATAAACAAGAAGCAAGGACTTTAATACATTTTGTTTAAATAAAACATATTCTTTCTCTTTCATCCTTAACGTGGAATCCATCGTATTATCCATACAAAACTTAAATAAATTATTACAAAGTACCAAGTATATCAATATTATAGATATAATGTTTTCATTGCATACATCATACTCTAACTGGAAAATTAAAACACAAACAGGTTTCACAACATTCCAATAGAAGTAGTGCACTTTCCACAACATGGCAAAAGACATAGTAAAAAATAAAACAAGCATTTTTACCAAATAGAAAAACCCACATCCATTTGTCTTTACACATCACAACTTGACATTTTTAAATGGTAATTCAACAAAGTCTTATTTTGCATGCTTTCGCACTGGAATAATTCATCCATGCTACTACTCTAATTAAACCCTTAGATTCATAAGATTTACAAGAGATTACATAGTACGCATTGCTTTCATCGTGCCTCTAATATAGTGATCATAACTCTTAATATAATAATAAGGATATGACTATTCAAATTCTAGACGCTTATATAAGGTAATTCAACTTAATCATTCAAAGTATAGTTCACGCTTTTAATCTAGTAATGAATGCATAACCAATGACACATATAGAAGGAATCATTACATACATCATTATGTCTAGGAGCTAAAACAATGGTTTAACACCAAATAATAATTTCCTTGAGAAGACACCATAAAGTTTACAATATAAATTTTACATAAAAACTTCAGGATACACTAACAGAACTCAGCCTATGTATTCACATGATGCAAGTATGGAGAGACACATCCTAGAACTGCTAACTCATTAATATTTTCAAAGACTATTTGCTACAGTTTAATGAGCTCCATACTCAAGTATAGGCTCCATAATCAGGTAACATTTTGGCACACATGATTCTTTCATTACAATTTAAAGATCTCAACTTTGGACTGGGAGTTACTCTAGCATTATTCCACTCAAACAAGTATGCCAATATATTTAAGAAAATCTCAATACTTATATCGATGAATTCTGTGATTAACTAACTGCTATCATAGTTTATTCAAGCATCTCGATGGCTATCGGAACCTCCCTTCGACTGCTACCACTCAAGTTGGTCGTTCCACACTTTCAATTAAAACTTCACTCTCGATCGAGATCAAATGAGGCTTAGGTTTAATGGGATAAGATTTTGACACTATACCACATGAATGCATTTTCTAATTTTCATGCAACACACAACATAAATATTCTTATCTGAAGTCACATTGCATTCTATAGTTCTAATGCATGCAATTTCAATTTAAACATCTTCTCCCTACTGGATAATGGTAGCACTCATAAATTCAATAAAATTATATCTATTTATGAGAAACATGGAGCAATCACAAGGAAACACTCTCTATTATTTTCTTCTATTTCTATTCACATAGGAGAAACAACAAAATTGCAAACCAACAAAACTTTTGCCTTGTTTCAATCACACAGGTATACAATACATCCATGAACAATAAGATTTCATAACTTTATTTTTTGAAAGAACAAGATCAAACAAGAGAATTTATTCTGGAACAAAACTACCTAGAGTCCTTCATGAAGCACCTTCTTACTTTTTAGGAAAGCTATTCCTCAATCCTTTCAATATTTTTTCAATTTTTTTTTCCACTGTTCTCTTGTTCAACGTTCATCTCCTTCCATCATTCTATCCTTCCTCCTTTCTCCACTCTCCCACTAATTAATTTTTTTTTATTTTTAAATCCTCTCCCAACATTCTCGGTTTGTAATTTAGGAGAGAGAGTTCCACACAATCATCATTGCAACCAACTCTTTATTCTCTTACAATTTGGTTTACCGCCAATACACCATGACCACCATCCCATAATGGAGAAAAAACAAACCTTTTAATTTATCTATTTCCATCATTCTCCATAGTCCAATTTAATTATATTGCAATATTTCAAATTAAACATTTACCTATCCCTTTTTAAGCAATGTATGTTCACAAAAATACTTTTGCTTTTGGACCTCTTAAACCATGCGCTCATACAATTATTTGCTTATCCTTTTAATATTTATTTTATTTTAGCTAAAACTATTGCACATAAACAAAATAATCATTGGCTCCCATCATCATCACCACTAAACCAAATGCAACACTCAATTAAATGTAAAATCTAAATGATATGCAAGCATGCAAGCATCCATGTACTCGCAAGCTGAATCATCACTTCCCTTATTACCTTTTTCTTTGACTAGCTTTTTTTTCTCTCGATAGCTCTGAACCTAGTCCTGCATACACAGTAGCAATCAGTAGTACCACCATTCACAAGAAAAGGTAAATTTATTACCAATTTTCTCATCTACAATTAGGCATGTGAGGAGGGTCGTTACATCCTCCCCCACTTAAGACAACCACAGTCCCTGTGTTTTATGCAATATTTAAATAAGTAATTTCTTGCATGATGGATTTAGTAATTGTCAAAGTAATCAAATAAAATTATGATTTTAATTTCATACATAATATCAAATTCATCATAAAATCACAATTATTTAATCATGACATATAACTAAATCATACCACATGCCATATTGTATTCATCCAAGAATATATATATATATATATATATATATATATATATATATATATATATACTAGCACAGGTAAAAAATCTCCTTGCATAATTAACATAAACCAAAATCAAGTTACTCTACTCTATAACTCAAGCCAACAAAATCTACTCTACTCAGTATTTAGTTTTTATATTCGATGCAAATAGACATATATCATCAGATCACATAAGAGTTTTTGGAAATTTTAAATCTACTCAAATAAGTAAGGAAATTGTTGTTGCATAACTACCATGTCTTCCCATGTGGTGTTTATATCAGAAAAGTGGTCCCACTGGACTCGGCATTGCTCGATTATTCTATTCCTTAGATTCTTGGTTCTAAAACCAACTATGTAAACAGGTCGAACTTCAATTTTGAAGGGGTAAATCATTTGCAATTTAGACACATCCAAGACATGAGTGGGATCATAGATATATTTTCTAAAGAGGGACACATGGAAGACATTGTGAATTTTGGACAAGCTTGGTGGTAAAGCAAGTCTATAGGCAACAAGGCTTATCCTAGCCACAATTTCAAATGGACCTACATATATAGAGTCTAATTTAGAATATTTAATGGAACTTTTAGTTGGTTTCACACTTAAGAATACCCTATCTCCCACAGAATACCCTCAGTGACCTTTTTAGGTTTGCATAGATTTTTGGGTGATCTGCAGCCTCTTTAAACTTTTGTTGAATTCTTTTCAATTGTTCTTCTATTTCTTTTATCATTTTTAGTATGATTACTACATGATCCTCTATATTATCCCAAGAAAGTGGGATTTGATACCTTATTTCATATAGAGCTTCGAAGGGTACCATTCCCAATGATGCATGATAACTATTATTATAGGTAAAATCCACTAGGTATAAATAATCTTCCCATTTTGAATGTTGATCCATGATATAAATTCTTAACATATATTCCAAAACTTGGTTTAATATTTCTGTCTGTACATCAGTCTCAAGACGCTAAGTAGTATTAATATTCAGTTTTGTTCTTAATACCTCATGCATTGCTTGCCAAAATTTATAGGTGAAACACGAATCTCTATAAGAGATTACGACCTCTATAAAACCATGTAATCTTACCACTTCTCTAGCAAAATTACTCGCTATTATTGGAGCATCATCTTGAATATTTCCTGGTATAAAATGTGCTACCTTGGTTAGCTTGTCCACTACTACCAAGATTGTGTCATGCTTAAACCTTTTTTTAGGCAATCCCACTATAAAATTCATTAATACGACTTGCCATTTTTACGTAGGTATCTCATGTGGGTATATCTTTCCAGCTGGATGTAAATACTCTACTTTCATTTTTTGGTACTCTAAACATCTAGCCACATAGTAATATATTTTTCATACCTGATAAAAAAAAGGTTTTCCTTAAATTTTCACACATTTTTATCACTCTGGGATGCACTGAATAATATGTATTATGCGCTTCCTTAAGGATTGTTTCTTTCAACCCTCCCAAGCTTGGAACTACCAATATATTCTTATAAAGTAGTTGACCATATCTGACCATAAAATATGTAACCTTTCTAAATTCTTGTTCATTCTAAACCTTACAAAATTGGCAAAATTCATCCTTTGCTTGTAAAGTTTTAATTTGATCTAATAGATCATATTGGTATTTTGTCATAGCATAAATGTGCCCTCTCCTACCTAGAGCGCCTACTACCTTATTCTACTTACCCTTAATGTATTCAATGCCAAAATAGTACTCAGCTAAAAATTCCATCCAACATATTTGTCTAACATTCAATAAGGGTTGGGTGAATGTGTACCTGAGATTCTGATGATTTTTTTTCAATTTAAAAGGTTTTTCCAGTAAATAATGGCTCTAAATTTTCAAGGTGTGAACTATTACTACCAATTCCAAATCATGATTTGCGTATTTAACCTCGTACCTTTTAATTTTTTTGGACTCATAGGTAATAACCACATCACCCTAGGTAAAGACACCCCCTAACCCTTCAATTGATGCATCTGTACACAGTATATATGACTTACCAGGATCATGTAATTTCAAGATCGATGCAGATATGAAACAATTTTCAAAACTTGAAAAGCTTATTCACATTATTTTGTCCACTTAAAAACTTTACCTTTTCATTGGAGATTAGTAATAGGTTGGGTGATTCTTGAAAATACTTTGAAAAATTACCTATAATACCCTGCAATACCCATAAAAATTCATACCTATGTCACACTAGTAGGTGTTGGTAACTCAATTATAGCTTCAATATTCTTGGGATCTACTATAATTCCTTCTACAGAGACAATATTACCCAAATATTGTACTTATAGGGTGTAAAAATCACATTTAGATAGCTTTCCATAAAGATGATTCTTTCTCAAAATCCCAAGTACAGTTCTCATATGTTGATCATGTTCCTCCTGGCTCTTGGAATAGATTAGAATATCATACAAAAACACAAGAACAAACTAGCCCAAATGCTCTCTAAAGAAACTATTCATGAGATTCATGAATGCGACTGGGACATTAATCAATCCAAAAGGTAGAACAGTGAACTCAAAATATTCATACCTTGTTCTAAACACCATTTTAGCAGTATCTTCTTCAAATTTCGACAACAGATGATACCTAGACCTCAAGTCTATTTTGAGAAGATGGTTGCTCCTCTTAGTTGGTCAAACAAATAATCAATTCTAGGTAATGAATACCTATTTTTAATAGTTTCTTTATGTAGCATTCGATAGTCAATGCACATTCTCAAGGTACCATCTTTTTTCTTAACAAATAAAATAGGAACTCCCCATGGTGACACACTTGGCCTGATTAACCTTTTTTCCAATAAATCTTGGACTTGCGTTTTGAGCTTCTGTAGCTCAATAGGAGTCATCCTATATGGTGACCTTGCAATAGGTGCTACCCCTGGTAGAAACTCTATTGAAAAATCAAATTCCCTCTAATGAGGTAACCCTAGTAGATCCTTAGGAAACACATCCCTAAATTTTTCCAATACTGGATGTTTTTGGAAGAAGTAAGATTCTATTTATGACTCTTCTTTCTTATTCATATTCTATGAAGACCATCCCCTTCTTCCTAATAACTTTCTTTATCTACATTGTGGATAGTAAATGTGGTTTACCTTCACTTCATCCACAACAAATTCTAACCCTTTGGTTAGATTCATCCATAAATTCTACCCATATCTCTTCAAAATTTAGAATAGCCTTATGTGCCTTCAACCAATCAACTCCTAAAATGATATCAAATGCATACAAAGGTGCCACATACAAATGCAAATTAGTTGTTCCTTGTGGTAAAGTAATGTGAGGGTCAAACAAACATTGGTTGACTTGGTATGTCTGCCTAGAACCGTACTATACCTTCCAACCTTTGGCCAAAAATATAAGTCTTATAGACATATCCTTCACTATTTTAGTAGATATAAAATTGTCAGTTGAACCGTTGTCTATCAAAATTTGCATTTTTTTGCCAAAATATTTTCCATTTAACAAGAAATGGGTAATTTGACCATCAATTTTAGAATTACTAGTGGCTGCAAAGATCCTACGAGCTGCTTCACCTGGAGCATTCTGATGTAAATCAGCTCTATGAGGACATTTACTAGCATAATGAGATCCTTTACACACATAGCATTTGTTTGGTGGTGCTTTATTTGATCTATTACTATTATAATTTCTATCTAGAACTATTGTATCCTTGGTTCTATCTTTACCTACTGGTTTCTATTCCTACATTTTGAGAAATTCCTTTCCATCCCACTTGAATTTACCGCTCTGGTAATTAGATTTATTTTTACCACCTTTCCTACCTTACTCTCATCCTTTTGGTTTCTTATTTTGATCTTTCTCCCATCTCATAAACCCCACACTTTTTAATTTTTGGAGTTCATATTTTTATTTTTAAGACTATTTTTGATAGTTAAAATATGCTTTTCTAGTTTCCTGATTGACTTCTTCTTTTCTTGCCAATTTAAATACTGCAGACATATTGTTAGGATTTTACATATTTACCACTATCATGATTCTAGGATGTAATCCCAGAATGAATTTGTGAGTCTTCATTTCCTCATTGCTTTCATATTGTGATGCATATTTCAATAATTGAATGAACTTTTGGTGGTATTCTCGCACTGACACATTTTTCTGATGTAAGTTAGAAAATTCTCTAAATTTCTCTACATAATATTGCTTAGTCAGGAATCTATCGCTAAATTCCTTGACAAAATTTTCTCTTTTGAGGTCTGAATCTTCAACTTTATGCCCCCTCTTATATGATTTCCACCAATCAAGGGCTACCTCAGTCATGTTCATAAGTGTCAGAGCAATATTAGATCTAGAGGATATTACCACTAAGGAGAAATACGACTCTAATTTATTTAGCCAATTCTCCATTGAATCTCCATCACCCTTTCTAGTAAACTTGGATATAATAACCTTTCTCAGGGTTTTGTCCAATTATTTACATACCCTAGCCCTTCCAAAACTAGTTCCATTAGGTTTTCTTGATACCTCTTCAGTCCTACCTAAACCAATGTCTCTTTCTCTAGCTAATTCCTCTATCACCCTTTTTTATTGAGCGATAAATTCTTGCTATTGGGTCATATAGATATTTTTTTGGGCCATTTCTTCCCTTTGTTGTTCCATGTGAGTTTGCAATATTTGAATATTTTTTTCAGGATTCTCCTCTTCCCTAACAGGTTCATTAGGTGGAGGTTCATTCAATCATTTCATCCTTCTTTTACGTTGAGGTTCTTATCATATCAATCCTAACCTTGGTCCCTTGGCATGTCTTTTGGTGGTTTCTTCCTCCCTACCTCCTACAAGATTTCCTAAAGATCCACCTCATAGAATTCTTACAATCTGATCTAAAGGTGAAAGAGGTATCTTATTAGTTTAATTCAAGTTCACTATCAGAGTACACAACTCAGATCTACTTTTGCTCTAATAACATATGTAACAACCCAAGTCTGCTCACTTGGTTGTGCCACTCTAACATCAAACATAGCATTATTTTTTTTCCTTAATCAACACATACATTTGGTTTTGCTTTCATTTTCTTAGCAAATATAATGTCATCCAACCATTATTAATCACAAATTAATTGTAGCATAGATATATTGCACCACTTTTAGGTTTAAGACTACTGTAAATAGTCACCCAAGTGGACGAGAACGACCATATCCCATAAGGGTGCCATTAGTGGAATTGGCTTGTCTCATTTAACATCCTCATTTTTTTGCATGAGGGTCATTCCACAGTAAGGGTTATACTCGGGGTCCCATACACCCAGAGGGGGGATGCTTGCTTCCATATTCCTTATCATTCTAAATCTTTGACTCATCATTGTACCTATTCCTATACCAAATTTAAGGAGTATATCGTACTTGTGCCCAGTGTCTAACTGATTTCCCTCTACACTGGGTCAGTTAGAGCCATGCCAATACACTAGCATTAGAATTAATCCCTCAAGATATTTATGACTCTTGTTAGGATATCCCATACCATACACTAAGGCCTACCTAACTTAGTCAAATATACATGGGATCTATCACAATACTATCCTAGATGCAACCTGGAGAAGGTGTCCCATATCACCCCTCGTTACCAATCCTAACCTAGTCATATCAAATTGACCATACTTGTTAGTTTGTAGTTTCTCTAGGTATTTTTGTGTGTCTACCCACACACCAACAATATTTGGGTGATTTTTTAGCATTCTTTACATTCAATGCTCCATTTCATTTTTTGTATAGCATCTCTCACCCTCATTTAGTTGTTTTGCATTCATACTCCTTTAATCCTTCACTAAGGTTTCCTATTCAACCTTATAAGTTTAGGTTATCATTGAGACATTATCCTCACAAGGAAACCCACAAGCAACTCTAAGGCTTGGAGAAAAGTAGCAATATTACTTTTAGAAGAATAAACATAAGCATAAGGATATAATCAAACTCATTTCAATTTATAGCCCTAACTCATCTTTTTTATTTAAGGTATTCATATTAGGTATTCTTTTCAGTAAAAAAAAAACAAGGACTTTAATACATTTTGCTGAAATAAAACATATTATTTCTCTTTCATCCTTAACTTGGAAACCATCATATTATCCATAAAAAACTTAAAGAAATTATTGTAAAATACCAGTATATCAATGTTAAAGCTATAATTTTTTCATTACATACATCATACTCTAACCAGAAATTTAAAACACAAACATGTTTCACAACATTCCAATAGAAGTAGTACGCTTGCCACAACATGGCAAAAGACACAACGAAAAATCAACCAAGCATTTTGACCAAATAGAAAAACCCACATCCATTTGTCTTTACACAACACAACTTAACATTTTTAAAGGGTAATTCAATAAAGTCTTAATTTGTACGCTTTTGCACTAGAATAATTCATCCACGCTACTACTCTAATTAAACCCTTGGATTCATAATATTTATAAGAGATTACATAGTATACATTGTTTTCCCCGTGCCTCTGATACAGTGATCAAAACTCTTAATATAATAATAAGAATATGACTGTTCAAATTATGGGTGCTTATACAAGGTAATTCAACTTAATCATTCAAAGTATGGTTCACACTTTTAATCTAGTAATGAATGCATAACCAATAACACATACAAAAGGAAACATTACATACATCATTATTTTTGGGAGCTGAACCAATGGTTTAACACCAAATAATAATTTCCTTGAGAATACACCATAGAGTTTACAATATAAACTTTACATAAAAACTTCAGGATACGCTAACAAAACTTAGCCTCTATATTCACATGACGTAGGTATGAAGAGACACAACCTAGAATTACTGACTCGATAAATTTTTGAAGACCATTTACTACATTTTAATGAGCTTCATACTCAAGTATAGGCTCCATAATGAGGTAACATTTTGGCACACAAGATTCTTTCATTACAAGTTAAATATCTCAACTCTAGACTAGGAGTTACTCTAGCATTGTTCCACTTAAACAAGTATGTCAAACCATTTAAGAAAATCTCAACACTTTTGTCAATGAATTCTACTATTAGCTAGCTTTTAACATAGTTTATTCAAGCATATTGATGGATACCAAAACCTCCCTTCGGCTGCTACCACCCAGGCTGTCCATTCCATGCTTTAAGATGAAACTTCACTCCCGATCGATATCAAATGAGGCTTAGGTTTAATGGGATCATATTTTGGCTCTATACCACATGAATTCATATTCTAATTTTCATGCAGCACACAACATAAATATTCTTATCTAAATTCACACTATATTCGATAGCTCTAATGAATGCTATTTCACTTTAAACATCTTCTCCCTACCGAATAATGGGAGTACTCATAAATTAAAAAAAATGTATTTATTTATGATCAACATGGAGCAATTACAAGGAAAAACTCTCTATTAATTTCTTCTATTTCTATTCACACAGGAGAAATAATAAAATTATAAACCAATAGGACTTTCACCTTGTTTCAGTCATACATGTATACAATACATCCTTGAACAATATGATTCCATAACATTTTTTGAAAGAACAATATCAAACAAGATAATTTCTTATAAAACAAAGCTACCTGGAGTCCTTTGTGAAGCACCTTCTTACTTTTCTAAAAAGCTATTATCTGACACTTTCAATATTTTTCCAATTTGTTTTTCCACTATTCTCTTACTCAACGTTTGTCTCCTTCCATTGTTCTCTCCTTCCTCCTTTCTCCACTTCTCCACTAATTAAACTTTATTTTATTTTTAACTCATCTCCCCACATTCTTGGTTCACTGTTTAGGAGAGAGAGCTCCACACAATCATTACTACAACCAAATATTTATGTTCTTACAGTTTGGTTGGCCACCAATACACCATGACCACCATCCCATAATGGATAAAAAACAAACCTTTTAATTTATCTATTTTCCATCATTCTTCATAGTCCAATTTACTTATATTGCAATATTTCAAATAAAACATTTAACTATCCCTTTTAAGCAATGTATGTTCAAAAAAATGTTTTTGCTTTTGGACCTCTTAAACCATGTGATCATACCATTATTTGCATATCCTTTTAATATTTATTTTATTTTAGCTAAAACTATTGCACATAAACAAAATAATCAGTGGCTCCCATCATCATTGCCACTCAACCAAATGCAACACTCAAATAGACATAAAATCTACATGATATGCAAGCATCCATTTAATCACAATATGAATCATCACTTCCCTTATTACCTTATCCATCGACTAACTTCTCTTCTCTTGATGGATTTGAACCTGATCCTGCATAAACAATAGCAATCAACAATACCACAATTCACAAGAAAAGGTAAAATTAATACCAATTTTCTCCTCTACAATTAGCCATGTGAGGAGGATCATTACACTGGCCATCACTCTTCCTATGACTTCATATTTCTTACTTTATTTACATAGGCACATGGGGACAACTATGCACATTTACATTGCCAAAATATCATTGCACACTTGTACATTACATTTCATAAATTAAATCCTAATCTAAGTCACTCTTTCCTAATCTATAGATGCACCCATTATGGTACATTGGTATGTACCAAATAATGTAATATATTCCAACATCCTCCTATCATTATTTGGTTATTGAAGAGCTTAGCCTTCAATATGATCTTCATATTCTTTCTTGAATTTGTGTCATTTATATTGTAGACAATCTTCATTTTGTTCAGGTTTGAATTCTTCTTCATATAGACTCTTGGATGATGTTTTAGTGTTATTTAATCCTTGTAGAGACTTATTATTTTACCCTTTGTTATTCATATTACAAGTCTTCAATTTTGCCTAGTTCCTTTTATTTATATTCGAGTTTTGTTTGGGCTTCTTGATATAGTCAATCGCTAGATATCCTTGTTGAGCTAGAGGACCAATCACCTCTTTAGTCCATATTTATTTTTCTTGATATTTGTGTAGTCTTCTTTCTTGTTCTTCAAAATTATATTTTTTATTATCAAAAACTTTAAAAATAATTCTTTTAAATAGGCATTGTAACCTGAATGTTAGAATTCTTTCAAAACTCATGTAATACTCCTTTTTGTAATGATAAAATGAAGATGAGTGATATCCTATCCCATAATATATGCAAGGATGTAAATCCCAACAGTCAACTTTTTCATGGCTTTCTTTGTTACAGTAAGTACATTTCAAATTTTCTTGTGCTATTTTTAATACCTTGACTTCATCCTTTTTCTTGATCAATTGATATAACCATGCATGAATTGTTGAAGTAATTTTACTTTTACTTCTTTCATAGACTTGTAGAAGGAATTATTGTCCTACATATTTTTATAAACTTTAAGAGTGTTCACTGTGATTGTCTTCTATCATATTGTTAGAATATGTCTCTAAGGTATTTCTTCTTATTGGGCTAATTTGTGATACTTAAATAATACTTTGAAGCCATATAGGTTCTTTTCTTCTATACACATATTTCATGTTGTTATTTCCCTTTGAATCAAGTATAACTCTAATCCAAGTTGATTTATTGAATACTCTATAATTAATAAGGTCTTCCATTGTTAAAACTTTAATCCTTTGAGGTAGACTTCCCTATGACTCCTTAGTCTCAATATAGTCTTTTCAATTCTATGTTTTGTAGAACACCTTTTATTCCCCTAATGTTTGAAAGGTAATACAATTTTAATATGAACTCTATCAATCAATGTGTGATTTGAATGCAATTTAAATCCTTTACAAATTTTCAAATCTCTAGTAATTTTAAACTTAAGAGATTAAATTTATCAAATGCGATATCTCTATGTAGAATTCCTTATATATCCCAACTCTAGAAAAATAATATTTGCAAATTTTTTGTAATCTTAGTTTTATGTAGAATGCCTTATATTTCCAATCTTAGTAATTTTGCAAATATTCAATTTGTTTTTTAAATCTAAATATGCAATTTTAAAAAACCTAAATATAATTCTTCTTCAAATATGATAGAATGTTTCAAAATGCAATATCCAGATTTTTCTAAGGTTCTATAATTTTTATCACTCCACTGAAATATTTAAATATTTAACATTAGAATATATTCACTTTATTCCTTATTCCTTCTATCAATATAAACTTTAATATGAAAATATTATGGTAAATGTTACCTTAATTATTTAGGCACTCCTCCTAGACTTATTGGGCACTCCTCCTTCTGGTCAAATTTCATTAAACTTGATAACAAGTGCTTTGAATGTGCCTTAAATGCTCTTACTTCACACTTACTATGAATCTACCTTTACTCTCTTACATTGATGGCTATATGGGTGCTTCTATCCTATTGTACAATGTGACACTTGTAGCATACATTATAGAGACTTCTTGACTCATCTTAGGTTGTGCTAATGTTCTTGTAAGATGAATGGACATTTGGCACAATATTCCTTGTGTTGTTTGAGCATTATTAATCATCTCTTGAGCACTAGGTGATGATTTAGAGCATTGAGCGCTCTTATTTCTTGGATACGTACATTATGATTATGTGCCAACTCTCACCCTTGTACCAAATGGTGTTACTGCCTTCTATGCATGTGCTCCTAATGCAGGAGCATCTGGTGGCAGCTGAGCAATCTTGCATCAACAAAAAAAAAAAATTCTAAGTATTTGCCTTGATGTCGCGATATAGCGACAGAGAAAACTGTTGCGATATCGTGACATGTCGTATTTTCACAACTCAGGAAGGAGAGAGAAGGCATGGAGAAAAAATGTCATGATTTCATGACATGTCATGAAATCACGACCGAAATAAGATAGGAAAGGCCAGAGAAGAAAATGTCACGATTTCACGACATGTCACGAAATCACGACCGAAGGAGTAGAAAGAAAGCAAGGTTGGGACCTCAAAAGGTGAAAAAAAAACTACGCCTGCGGGCTAGTGTGGTAATTTGTTTTGGGTAATCAAAGGAAAGAGGGTAGGATGGATTTTTGGTGGTGAATTTGGGCTCCCCATCAAGTGGTATCAGAGCAGGAGTTCCTGAGTGTGTGAGCAGATCGTCGAAAGTGAGGCAACTTGCACCAGGATCTGTGGAAGGGTTGTAAGAGAAACAAGCAGAATGCCTCCACGAAGAAACCATGGTGGTGGAAGAAATATGGTGCCAGCAAAATATTTTAGAGCTTTGTAGAGGCAAGTTCAGGCCCTGCAAGAGGAGTTGCGTAGAGGGCTTGAACCCAAAGGAGAAGAAGGAAGTGAAGATGAAGTTGATGAAGAAGAGGACCAATTTGAGAAAGAAGAAGAGGCTGTAGATCCTACACAAGCCAGGTTATACAGAGCCATCTCCCAGATTGGAAAGAAACCAAATATGGAGGTTTTTGCGTACTCTAGAAATATAGATCTAGAGGAGTTGATTGACTGGATCAATGACCTGGAAGAATAATTTAAATATGAGGAGGTTGAAGATCCTGATCAGGCTAGATTTGCTAAGACCAAGCTAAAGGTCATGCCAGCATCTGATGGAAGGGAGTATATCTGGAAAGAAATAGAAGAGGAAAGGAGAGAATAACAAGATGGGATAGAATGGTAGATAAGTTGAAAAGATAGTTTATTCCTGTAGATTATGAATTGGATCTACTAAGGAAAATGCAGAGTTTGAGAAAGTCAAGAAAAACTATCAAAGAATACACAGAGGAGTTTTATAAGATCTCCATAAGAACTGGCCATTTAGAGGCTAACAAGGATAAGGTGGCCCATTACATCAATGGGTTGAGAACCAGTATTCAAGAAGATTTGAGTCTGGTTAGGGTGAGCACCATTGAGGATGCTTACCAGTTTGCCCTCAAAGTCGAAGAGAAGCTAAACAGACGGTTTGAGGGTAAGCAAAGAGGAAGAGGTCATGGTGGAAGAACTGGTGGAAGGACCAATGGAGAAAATTATAAGGATCAGAAGAAGGCTGGTGAAACCAGTAATACCCAAGATTAAAAAGAGGGGAACACCTACCAACCCCATAATCAAAACAATGGTTACCCAAGAGGGAGAGGTAGATCTAGATGTGGATTTGGAAGGGGAGGATTTCGTGGAACCTGTTTCCATTGTGGCGAAGAAGGACATCGAGCATACGAGTGTCCACAACATCAAGAAAGGATGAATAAGAGACCTGAGGGTCCTACCAAAGCTGTTGTAGCAGATGAAGGTGCTAAATCAGAACATTCTAAGGAGGTAGAGAGAGGAGAAGTTATGGTCACAAGGAGGACCCTATTGAATGAGGAGAAAGGATCAGACCAGAGGAGGAGCCTATTCCGCACAAGGTGCAAAAGTTTGGGTAAGGTCTGTAATATTATTATAGATAATGGTAGTACTGATAACTTGGTCTCAAAATAAATGGTTACTAAGTTATAGTTAAAGAGGAGGAGACACCCGCATCCATATTGAATTGCGTGGTTATAGAAGGACCATAGGGCTTTGGTCAGTGAGCAATGCTCGATGAAATTTAATATTGGAAATTACTGTGATGAGGTCCTATGTGACATCCTGCCTATGGATGCTTGCCATTTGTTGTTGGGAAGGCCATGGCAGTTTGATCGATGTGTAGTGCATGATGGTCGTGCCAACACTTACTCAGTGATGAAGAATGGAGTGCACCATAAGCTAAAGCCCTTGAAGGAGGTGGGCAAAAAGGTATGTAGTAGTGCTAGAATCTGTTTAGTTGAAGGGGGAAGATTTTTGGATAGTTTAAAGCATGAGCATATGTGCTATGTATTAATTCCTAGAGTTAGGAAGGAAGAATGCAAGGATACCCTTGTAGAAGTCTTAGGACTATTAGAAGAATTTCCAGACATTATATCTGATAATGTGCCTGAGGGTTTACCACCAGTGAGGAAGATCAGTCACCATATAGATTTGGTACCAGGATCTAGTTTACCCAATAAGGCAACACATAGAATGACTCCTACAGAAACTAAAGAGCTAAATAGGAAAATCCAAGAGTTGCTGGAGAAGGGACTGATTCGGGAGAGCTTGAGTCCATGTGCAGTACCTACAGTACTAGCACCAAAGAAATATGGAGAGTGGAGAATGTGTACAGACTCTCAAGCCATTAACAAGATCACCATAAAGTACAGATTTTCATTGCCAAGGATGGATGACATTATGGACTGTTTGAGTGGATCCAAGTACTTCACAAATATTGATCTGAAGAGTGGTTATCATCATATTCATGTCAGAGAAGGAGATGAGTGGAAGACAACCTTCAAGACCAGAGAGGGTTTGTATGAATGGTTGGTCATGCCATTTGGGCTAACCAATGCACCAAGCACATTCATGCGACTGATGAATGAGGTATTGAAAGAATTTTTAGGTAAATTCATCATTGTCTATTTGGATGATATTTTAATATTTAGCAGAACCCTGGAAGAGCATCTGATGCATATCAGAAGGGTTTTTGAGAAGTTGCGGGAGGAGCAGTTGTTAATTAATCTAAAGAAGTGTAATTTCATGAAGAAGGAGTTAGTGTACTTGGGATTTGTCATCTCAACTGAAGGTCTAAAAATGGACCCAAAAAAAATGAGAGCTATCATTGAATGGCCTACTCCGAGAAGCATGACTGAGGTAAGATCATTTCATGGTCTAGCAAGTTTTTACAGGAAATTCATTAGGAATTTCAGCAGTATTTGTGCACCCCTTACAAAAACAATGAGAGGGGATAAGAAAGAATTTAAGTGGACCTTAGGAGCAGATAAGAGCTTTGATATGATGAAGAAGAAGGTTACAAAGCAACTTGTTTTGGCACTTCCAGATTTTAATAAGGTATTTTAGGTAGATTGTGATGCTAGTGGTAGTGCCATAGGAGCTGTTTTGAGTCAAGAAGGTAAACCTGTTGCTTACTTTAGTGAGAAACTCAATGATGCTAGGAAGAAGTATTCAGTTTATGATCAAGAGTTTTATGCTATAGTTCAGGCTCTAAAGAAGTGGCGACATTACTTGTTGCCAAAAGAGTTTGTTCTATATATTGATCATCAAGCCTTATAGTATATTAATAGCCAAGGGAAGCTAAATCAGAGGCACCTAAAGTGGGTTGAGTTTCTACAGAGTTATACCTTTGTGTTGAAGCACAAGAGTGGAAGGTCAAACAGAGTTGTAGATGCCTTAAGTAGAAGGCAATGTTTGTTGACAGAAATGAAGGTGGAAGTGGTAGGATTTGATGAACTGAAGGGTTTGTACCCTGAAGATCCTAATTTTGCAAAAGCCTAGAAGGCTTGCTTGGCACCTGTTACTTTGGACAGGACCAAGTGGTTGGATTTTCTGATCCAAGATGGAATGTTGTTTAGAGGAAGTCAATTATGCATTCCAAGGAGTTCAATGAGGGAAAATCTGGTCAAGGAGAAACATAGTGGAGGGCTGGCTAGACATTTTGGTCGGGATAAGACCATTGCCCTGGTTAGTGAGAACTACTATTGTCCGCAACTACAGCAAGATGTGAAGATGTTTGTGCAAAGTTGTAGAGTATGCCATATGGCGAAAGGTGTGAGCTAGAACACTGGATTATATCAGCCATTACCTGTACCAGAGAGACCATGGGAGGACGTCAACATGGATTTCATTCTTGGTCTACCAAGGACACAACAGGGAAATGACTCCATATTTGTGGTGGTTGACAGGTTTTCAAAGATGGCACATTTTATCCCCTACCAGAAAACTAGTGATGCAGTTCACGTTGCAGGTTTATTTTTCAAAGAGGTGGTACGACTTCATGGTCTACCAAAGAGTATCATTTCTGATAGAGATACCAAGTTTGTGGGGTATTTCTGGAGGACCTTGTGGAAGAAATTGAAGACAGATTTGAAATTCAGTTTTGCATACCACCCACATACTGATGGCCAAACGGAGGTGGTGAATAGAAGTCTGGGAAATCTATTGAGATGTTTGATAGGAGATAAGCCCACTAGATGGGATTTGGTTTTGCCACAGGCAAAATTTGCATACAACAATTTTGTCAATAGGAGTACTAACAAATATCCATTCCAGATAGTATATGGGAGCAGTCCAAGGAATGCTTTTGAGTTGAGGAATATGGATACAAGGGAAAAGTGCAGTGTCGAGGCTGAGGACTTTGCAGAGCATCTGAAGAGTGCATGAAGAAGTGAAGAAGCACATTACTAACATGAATAACCAATAAGACAAGGGCAGACCAGAAGCGACGGTTCAAGGAATTTGCAGTGGGAGATGAAGTCATGGTCCATCTGAGAAAAGAAAGATTTCTTGCTAAAACCTATAACAAGCTGAAGATGAAGGAGTTTGGACCATGCCAAATTATAGGAAAACAAGATTCATGCAATTCATATGAAGTGGAATTGCCAAGTGGCCTTAACATATCACCTATTTTTAATATTGTAGATTTGGTAGAATATCATGAAGGAGGTAGTAGCGAGACACCAAGTACAGAATTGTGGAGTATTCCAACATCTACTCCAGCAGACACAAGATCAAGGAAATACTAGACACTCGAGCAGGCAGAAGTACTAGGAACAGGCAGTATTCTGAATATCTGGTCAAGTGGAAGGGTAGGCCTATCGAAGATGCAACTTGGTTGTCAAAAATAGAGGTTGATCGCTTGGGTCTTCGTCCAACAGTACAAAAGTGAAGGACACTTCTCAATCCACCCCGGGTGTCTAATGTAGGAGCATCCGGTGGCAGTAGAGCAATCTTGCATCAACAAAAAAAATTCTAAGTGTTTGCCTTGATGTCGCGATATCGCGACAGAGAAAAGCGTCGCGATATCGTGACATGTCACGTTTTCATGACTCAGGAAGGAGAGATAAGGCATGGAGCAAAAATGTCATGATTTCGTGACATGTTGCAAAATCATGACCGAAAGAAGACATGAAAGGCCAGAGAAGAAAATGTCCCAATTTTATGACATGTCGCGAAATCGCGACCGAAGGAGCAGAAAGAAAGCAAGGAAGGAAACTATCACGATATCATGACATGTCATGATTTTGTGACCCAAAATAGAGAGAGAAAGCAGAGAGCAAAGCTGTCATGATATCGCGACATGTCACGATTTTGCGACCCAAAGAGGCAAGAAGGAAGCAGAAAGGAAGAATGTCACGATATCGTGACATGTCATGATTTTGTGACCCGAGAGGCAAGGAGGAGGCAGAAAGGAAAGATGTCACAATATCGTGACATGTCACGATTTCACGACTGAAAAGGAGAAAGAAGATCCAAAAAGGAAATATGTCACGATATTGCAACCTGAAGAAGCGAAAGGCAACGAGGAAGAAAAATGTCGTGATATCGTGACATGTCGTGATATCATGACATACTGCTGGTTCACGATTCGAAAAGGCACATGTTCCTAGATGATGTTTCTCGAGGTGGTCAAAGGCCTCATGAATGCATGATTTCTTGCCCGGTAAGCTTGCTAAGCATGGCGGCCACTCGAATGCTATGCCCAGAGGTCAGAGACGTTCAGACAACTCATCAATGCGTGTTTTCACGGCTGACCCGGTGGTAGTTGCCAGTTAGGGTAAAAGATGTGAAGGTTCAGTCATGAAGGCGGGGGGAAGAGCCGACTTTTCAGATTCTTAGGATGTATTCTTCTAGGTGGGTGATTAATGGCCTAGAGGGTCGGGACCTCGGAAGGTGAAAAAAAAAAAAAACTACGCCTGCAGGCTAGTGTGGTAATTTGTTTTGGGTGATCAAAGGAAAGATGGGAGGATGGATTTTTGGTGGTGAATATGGGCTCCCCATCAGCTCCTTTCTCCAACATATGGAATTTCAAGGCTATTCCAACATATTTCTTCACTATTCCTCCAATGTATTCTTACTTATTTGTAATAGCAATTGGTTTTGTTTCTTATCCCTTTGGATGATGATGAATTTATCCAAGGCTGGCTCCAGCTGTGATTGTTTTAGAGAACTCCAATGGTGGCTCTATAGTGCTTCCTTTTTGGCAGTTTTATCTATTGGTAATATTCCTTTGATAATGCACCTTGTATTTACAATCTACCTTGCTTTGTGTATATAGAATGGCTATGCTACGTAAGATTTACGTAGGGTAATATTTTACAACTTACAGTTTATGTATTCTATCTCCTTAGCTTCTTGAGCCTAATGGTTCTTTCCTTAAGAACTCTTGTTAGTTCTTATTTCATGCAAATGGTTGGATGTTGATGAATATCTTGCCCCACTATGATTTACTTCTCAATGGTGCTTAATATGGTGGTGATTCACACCACTCTTTTAGTGGTTTTTTCACCACTTTGGAATTCATTTTTGGTGTTTTTAAACACCTAAAATATACAAATGTAATATAACTCTACTCTTAAATTTACTTAAAAAACAACATATACTATTCACTTATCATCTCTTAAAAATATTTAACTAATGTTATTATCTTGCATATTTTTCTAAAAATAATGGTGTGTAATAGTGTCTTTTCTTCACACTTCTAAAAAAATTTCCTTTTGCTATCTCTAAATAGCTCTTAAATTTGATGCACTAAAAAACTCTTAATATGCACCTTCAAAATCTATGCAATAATACTTTATATGGCATTAAATTTAACATACCTTTTTGTAGCTCATTTTTTTATAGCTTGTTATCTTTTATTTACTGTAATGCATCTTTCTTTTTCTACTACTGGACTCTTCAATTTGTAGCTATAGTTGCTTCCCAAAATCTACTTTCTTCTCCTTCAAATGTGTACTATCTATCTCTAAAATTTGTAGCTCCAAATACTGCCCTTTTGCTGTTCAAATATGTAGTCAATATCCTCTTTAGGTGCTACTAAGAATTCTTGAGTTTTTCTATCCAAAGATATTCCAAATCTATTTTAAAAAAATCCTCCAAAATGTAGCTAGCTTTACTCTTTCAATACTTCCCAAAATTACAACTTAAACTCCTTTGATTACTTCTTAGAAAATCTGATTTGGTTATGTCCACAAATTTCCAAATCTACTACTCTCCTTTGTTTTCAAGCCTTTTCTTAGTTGGCTATCCAGAAATGTTCCAAAAGCTTCTCCAAAATGTTTCTAAAATACAACTTTTTGCTTCTGCTATTTTTTGTCCTGTGACCTTTCATCTTCTTCTTCAAGAATCAGCAACTTATACTTTTACAAATCAACCTACAAAGCTATTGTGGCTACCTCCAAATATCTCTAAACTGTGACATCTACAATCTTCTTTATTTCTTCTAACTTCTTTCTAAATTATGACTTCAAATATGAACTCTTTCTCTATCTTCTTTCACTAGAATATGGATTTTTTGATCTCTCCAAGATCTCAAAATTTGACAAACTTCTTACCAAATACTTTGTTATTTTGGGCTTGTTGTCGTATGGTGATAATTTTTGCAATCTCTTCTTGTTAGGTGCTTCTTCTTGCAATATTATACCATTAACTCTACTTTCAAACTCTTCTAATGGTCATTACTTCAACTTTTATAATAATGCTTTCTCTTGCCTTTTATTTATTCAATAAAATATTCTTGAGACCTCTACTCTTGGGTATTTTAATCATACATCGTTTAATCCTCTTAGTAAATTCTTTAATGAAATATTACCTTGGTTTCTTCAAATTTCCAACTATGGTAAATTCTTCAATGAGATCTCTTTCTTGGATCTCTAGAATCTAATGCTTCTATGTGCAATAGGACCTTTTGTAGTCCTATCTTCAATATTCAATCTTCCAATATTGGAAGTTCTTCAATATGACCTCTCCTTGGGTATCTATATTTAGTATTCAATATTCAAAAACTTGGAAGTTCTTCAGTGTGATATCTTCTTGGGTCTTTATCTTCAATCTTCCAAAACATGGAAGTTCTTCAATGTGACCTCTTCTTGGATATTTATCTTCAATCTGCATTCTTGTAATGAGAACCTTTTTCTTGGTTCTTCTCAATATTCAATAAGGTCTCCTTCTTGGACCTCCTTCAATGTCTACTTTTTTACAACAAAAGATTTAATCCCTACACTAGAAAATAACATAGAATTTTAGGAAATCAAAGATGAAATTCTTCTTTGTTTGTTGTAGGAAGCTTCTCAACTTATAAGAACCAATATTATGCAACAAAAATTATATATTAATAATCATATGTATTCAAATTTCTATAAATAATAATGTTCACTATCTATCTTAAAAATCTAGTGGAATCAAATCTATACTGAATCCTAGTCTTCATGGGTTTTCCTTTCAAATATGTGGAAGGATTCTAGCCAAATAATAATCTGGAATATTTAATTTTTTATCAAAATTATCAATAGGACCTCTTCTAAGGTTATCTTAATCTCTTAAACTATAAGGTCTACCTTCAAGACCTTTCTACCCCCTTCTATTTTTATTTTTATCTTGGAATAAATATGTCCTTAAATATCATTGGTTTTTCTTCAACACATTGAGATATGTTATCTTATCTAGTTTCTCTTTCCAGAGGTAATTATTTTATCTTCTTTGGTTTTTTTTCAAAGGTAATTTATTTATCTTCTCTGGATCCTTTTCCAAATTTAATTCCTTTATTGTTATTGGTCTCTTCTTAACCAATAGAAATCTTCTTTTATTTTGACCTATATTATGACTTCTGTCAAACAATCCCAAAATAATGATGTTTGCATGTAGTGGCGCATAGTGGTTGATCCAATTTGCAAAGATGTAGTGGGATTCATATTGATAGTAGTAATGGTGATCCCGTATGGCTTTGATACCACTTGTAGACACCAAATCCTAGCCACTTGTCATTCATCCTGGTCATTATACCACCCACTTGTCCACCATCACCCTTTCTCGCCATCCAATGGCCCACTTTAGCCTTTTCCCACCATTTTTTGACCCCTATTTGACTTATTTATGTTTATTTTATATTATTTATATTTAAATATAATATTTTATATTATATTTTAATATATTTATTATAAAATATATATTTATAAGCCAAATTAACCTCAATCATCCAATCTGATCTAATCTCAACCATCCATATTCCTTAATTTGTGTCACACCTAAAGTTTAATATTAGCCTTTGGATCCACTTTAATATTAGCCACACGATCAAAAGTGTTAAGCTAAAACCCTAAGAAAACCCTAGGCTTGATAATAAATAGGAGCATTCTCAATGCTCAACCCTTGAATCTTGGAAGACTTGAACACTGGAGCTCTAATTTACTTGTGAGGTCTAACCTTGTTGAGAGATTGTTTCTTGTGAGTACATTGTGCCCTAGCTTATCCTTCCCCAAAAATCCTAGCTTGCCCTAGGATTTTTAGATTCTAGCCACCTTCACATCCCATTTCCACCATCGCCATTGGCGTCCATCCTCTGAGCCATTTGTATTCCCCTGATATTCTTTTGTTTATTTAGCCCTAATCCATAGACGTAGTTGAGCACCTACCTCATTCCATAGGTGTAGTCATGCACCTACCATATTCTATAGGTGCAGCATAGTACCTACTATTCCCATAGCCACACACCAGAATCTACTACATAAGATTACCAAGTGCCATAAGGGCATCCTACCATCAATCTGCAATGAAGTAATATAACAACAAAGTAAGTATTTTTGTGCATTTATTTATTGTTATTTAGATTTTACATTTTTTTATTTAGATCTAGGGTTTTAGTTAGCATTTATGGGGTTTCACACTATGAAACCCTCATTTTATTTACTAATAGCTTTATTTTTGTTGTACGTGCAAGACTAGGTAGCATCAACCAAGGATTTTTGAGTAGTTTGTGAAGCTAGAGTGGCCTAATTACGGATAACCAGAAGCCCACTCACCCTATTGAAAGCAAGATACATTGAAGACACTACTTGTTTTGTAGCTAGGGTTTCAAAGAACCCTAGCATCTGTAATTGTTGTATCAAAATAATTATGTTGAACGGATCAATTGTAACAAAAAGTTTTTCAACTCCCCCCCATATATTGAATAAAGTCATATTTTGTGCAATCTCTTGTTCATTGGATTTATTTTACTTTTATATTTATTTTAGTATCGTATTTTTTCTTCACAAATGGCGATCACGGTGGGACACTGCAAGGGTTATACTTTATGATTTACTTTGTTGTACTATATTCATTATGTTGTCACATTTTGTAGGGTTTTATAGAGCAAAAAGCTAGTCGAAATCACCAGTTAGGGTTTTTGGAAGCTCCTATGATAGTTTGTTGAACATGCACAGGTGCTCTGCGGTGCCTATTGATCCCAAAAAGTGCCTATTTGTACCTATACAAGCACTCTACTGCACCTAAAGAGGTGCCCAACTATGCCTGGTAGTAATTTGGGGTAGAGCTTAGGCTTCTAGGTAAGCCCTATAGCTATTCTATTCAAATTTCTTTTTTTTTATGTATTTCATCATTTCACTATTTATTTTCAGATTTCAAGCTTAAAACAAACATACATTAAGTAATCTAGAAATAAATTCATTCTAGATTGCATCTAGAGTATCTGTGCATTCAGTCATCATATATTTTGAGTTTTCTATTTCGAAAAAGAATTGTAAATTCAAATAATTTTTGCATATTTTTGCTTGCATTTGAAAGTGAAGCATTAATTAGAATTTGCATCTTAGGAGTTAAGGGTTGCTTATTTTACTTATCTAAGTAGGAACAATACTTAAAAGTAAAAATTATTCCTACCCTTGGGTGGCACCTTTGGTAGAGAGGTGGACAAACCCTATGGTTGCTATCTAGGTAGGGGGTTTTAAGCGGTGTACTTCACACTCTTTAGAATAAATTTGCATTTATGTGTTGGATTCTAATTTAGATTTGTGAAATCTATTATATTTAACATTGTTTGTCCACAATAGATAATATAAAAATTTAAAATAAATCACACACAACACATTGCACTTTAAACAGTAGTAACTGGATTTCATCACCGATTTTTGCTTGAGATTTGGTGATGGTGGCAGTCATTTCCATCCACAAATATCTGCCCCTAGACATCTTAGGACTACCCCCAAGAACACTTGTTGGATTTAATCACCAAAAATAATCTCATTGCCCTATCCAGCCATAGTCTTTTACCTTTTATTTTTCATTAAATAATATTAGGATACATCAAACACACAAAATTGTCATATCTAAAAGGAATTTACACTAAAAAGAGATAATCAATGACTAAGGTAAGCAACACAAGGTGAAACTTCGGATTGATTGTTTTATTTTTTTCTAAATTCTTTAGTTCTATTTTTCAGTTTTGAAATTTAATTATCCTGAAATTGTATTTTTATTTAATTATTTTATGGTTTTAACTCGAAATCAGACAAAAATATTAAATCAAAATAATTTAATGGAAAATATAACAAACACACCCACTACTTCAGTAGCCAACCCTTCCAATCCTATCCAACCTAGTCCATCTAGGTCCATTTACCCACCTCTTCCATAAGAGGGATCCCTACCTCAAAACATTGAGCAACCATCCATGCAAATTGATATGGACAAGGTAGAGGCCATCTACAGGTCTTCTAACTATGTCCTATAACCCATTATCCAAGACTACATTGAACAACCAGAATTGACTACATCCTGTCCATCCAACCACACCCGAGGGTATCCTAATTTTGCTTATGAATATGGTATACCCTCTTCTCCTAGTCCAGCCCAACAAAACACAAGTGTTTTTAACACTTGTCCTCCCTCTGGATATACCCAAATCTGTTCCAATCCTTTGTATGTGGAGTATGTCAATGTTACCTCACCAAAATCCCAAGTTGCCACATCAAGTGCAACTTGTACCATGCCCCTTTACTCCAATCCACCCACATACATAAAGTCATATTATAATAAATCCATAGCCTTTTCAATTTCTTCTATGTCTGATCAAGATCTTCAAGATATATCGGGTCTCATGAACAAATTGATTCTATAGCATCAAAATGCTAGACATCAAGTTCAAGTAGATTCTATGCTTCTTGTGGATCCAACCCAACTAAACATAGCCAACCAAAATTCCACCTAGGTACCCCAATCGTCGATGGTGTCCATCCCCAAGCCACCTCCAATTCAAAATCCAACCCCTCCAATCACTATTTCTTTTGGTCAACCCAACCAATTCCTCCAAAATATTCTTCTTCATAAAGCTTCTCCTTCTTTCAAGCATCAATATTTCCCCCATAAATTTCAAACCACTAAATTCCACCAAAACCATCTCATAACTCCCCAACATTTTTATTCTAGCTCATCTCCAAATCATCAGATTGTTCAAGGCTTCCATATTTTTGTGGAAGTTCTTAGGATTCAGGCCATGCAGAAAAAAATATCAGTTGATGCAAAACACTCCTGGCATGTCAAGCCAAAAACCAACTCTAAGCCAACTGATCCATCAACCAATCCATCCTTCAGTACCATCAACGCAATATTTTGCAGACTTTACATTACCTAAGTTCGACAAATTTAGGGGAACTGAGGACCCTAAGGAGCATGTTAGCTCATTTTTTCATGCATACTTTCATATTCAAACCAAAAATGCTCTCATGCTCCAAAAATTTCCTCAAAATTTAGGAGGACATGCCATAGAGTGGTTCAATCAGTTACCGACCCATAGTATTTATACTTTTGCTCAATCGATTGACCTATTCCTTGAGTGTTTTATCCTAAATATCAAAAATAAGGTTTCATTATCAAATGTGTATGAATTAAGACAATGGGATGATGAAACTATCTACAACTTTGGAAACCGTTGGAGGGAACTCATTACCAAATTGCCATTCTCCCTCCCAATGGATGAAATCATCAAGTTATTTACCAAGAGTTGTTTAAAACCTATCTCTTGGATGCTTCAGCTTCATACCTATTGCTCATTTGAAGAAGATTTAGCACAGGCTAGTGTCATTGAGGAGATAAAAATCCAAGAGGGTGTAATTAAGCCTAAAAATAAAGAATAGAAAAACAAGGGAAAATTTAAAAGCAATCAATCAGGCCAAAATAAGTCATCACAAGCCTCTTCAAAGAGTCTAAATAATAAATTAAATCAATTGGTGATGATCCAACCCATAATGGCTCAACAACCAATGCAACAATCATAACAAATTAATTATCATGCAATCCTCTCAATGACTCAGGCACTCACAATAAAAATTATAACACAAACTATGGAAAATACCTACTATCGGCAATACGCTCGATACCAATACCAATATACTCCTTTAACGGAGTCATATTCTTCCATATTTTGAAGGTTGTGTGAAACAAACAAGTTGGATTTACCAAAAATCAAGCTCGATGACCCTACCAAACATGGTAGAGGTTACAAGGAACATCTATTTTACCCATACCATAGGCAAAATTGTCATGATATCAACACTTGTAATTTTTTCAATAATATTGTTCAAGATCTCATAGACTTGGGTGCCATGAAGGTAAACAATCCCCTAGCTCCACATAATCAAAACTTGGGAATTTTTTAGACACCTATTCACAACCATGAAGAGGCTAAAACTAATGTAGGAGGTAATAATCATCTCACGCCTCCTAACCAAGTTAACCATGTTCAACATTATCAAAATTTTGTGGGAGCGGTCCATGTGGTCACAAGATATCAAAGGCAAAATCAACAAAATGCCCAACAACCAAATACATAACCTTCAAATCCACCACCCATTCAAACTTGTCCAAATCCATCCCTACCAATCCATCTTTCTAGTCCACCCAATCAACCCATTCATCATCCTATAAGGCCAACAATATCCTTAAGCAGCTGGTTGACTACAAGTTTGAATATGGCTTCAACTAAATTGTCCCTATATGAGCTCATCCAACAATCCCCTAGGCATAAGAAAGCCCTAATGGAAATTTTAAAATATATTGAATTAGATGATCAAGACTCCAATGCCTTCAAAAATTTTGTAGGGAGCATTAGAACACGCATAGAGCCATCCATCACTTTCTATGACTTTGAAATAAAGTCAATGACCTCAAAATCTGTAGATCCTCCATTACGTATCATGGCCCTGATAGACAAGAAGTCATTCATGAGAGTCCTAATTGATACCAGCTCATCCATAAACATCATCACCACTACTACCCTCAGCAATCTCAAACTTTTGCCTTCCTATATTTCTAAGTCATCCTTCACCCTCAAAGCATTTAACGATGCTTTGTGTACCATAGTTGGCACTATTTTTTTAACCATTGAAGTAGGGGTTAAAATGTTGCACACTATGTTCCTCATCTTGGAAGGGGCCATGGCATAAAATGTACTCCTTGGTAGATCTTTAATGAGGGAAATGAAATGTGTTCCATCAATTCTCCACTAGTGCTTGAAATGCGTTCATGATAGTCAAGTCCATTGCATCCCCATGGATGTAGAACCTTTCAAGTATTGCAATTTCATTTCAAATCCCTATGAATCCATGTTATATTCCACCCACCTATTCTTATCCCCATCATCTTTGAATCCATCAACTTCATCTTCTAATACATCTTCATCTTCTTTCAAAGCTCCTATTTTTGAGGAGTTGCCCATCACCAAACCCCCTCAACCATACTTTTCTTCTTGTACATGTGGTCAAAATCAATTCAATTTTGCCACATCATCCACCTCAACCACTTCTTATTCTACAACCATTTCTTCTTCATCACCATTGCCTCATCCAACTTCTTCTAATTCCAAGCCATCACCCAATCATCCTCCATCAGTCAATGTTTCACAAGTCAAAATTTTAGAGTGTGAAATATTCAACTCCCCACCACATTCCATAGCCCCCTCCAATATTGAGCCATCCATTTCCACATCATCCACCACCTCATCCCAAGTTGAGTTCCATATTACTAGTCCTGGTATTGGTGAATACATGGTCCAAGATTTTACCATTACCCCTCTTGCCATCCCTACAACCAAGGATTTTGATCAACCACATGACCCTCCTTTAACGATAGGTGTTGTCTACGATATGAGGTCTACTCCTAATAGTATCAACTTTGTTTATAGATGGATTGATTCCTCAATTTAGGCAAATCAACCTGAAGAACAGTAAGAGCTAAGATGTGCTAACATACAAAATATGATGGGATTTCCATCTCACTACTTCCACATAGTCAATTGGTAAGGTCAAGGTTTAGGTTCCCATGAATAAGGGATACATGACATAATTTATTTCCCATATTTAATAGCACATGATCATTCAGGCTTAGGATATACCCCAATTTCCACAACCACTTCCCTTGAGCAAGTCTTCTAAAGGCTTAGCCTCAATGAAGAAGACAACACCCCTTCCATTTCCCTCAACCACTTCTCTTGAACAAGCTCTTCAAGAGCTTAGCTTCAATGAAGAAGAAGACCTACTAATTTTTTCCTACCTATTTCTAGATTCTGATGATGAAATTTATGAAGAGTATGAACTTATGTCCAACACTTATGATGATTCTGAAGAGGAATTTCAGCCCATTTTTCCCCTTACCCAACAAGATGAGTTTTACCTCAGACTATTTCCCATCCATCAGCCCATATTTCGCTTGCTTCTTCCACAAGAACAAGCTAACCAACTTGGTGAACCACCCCCACATGAGTTCCATTGAGCCATTCCGCTAAGCCAAAATTTATAACATATGTATATAAACAAAAATTTCAAAAAAATAATAAAAAATCATTAAAAAACAAAACCTTTATTTGTATGTACATAGAATTTTATTTCATTATTTTTGTTGTTATCCAGGGTTAATAAGAGTCAACATAGATTCCCATCCATTCCTCCAATCCATCTCTTTTCTAGTTAAGTCAGTATGAATCCTATTGACTTATTCACCCCCCTTCACAATCCATACAATCCGGCTAAGCCAATTCAAATTGATGAAAGCCTTATTGACATGGACTATATTTCTTTACCATCTCCCTTTTTAGAGTTCATCCTATTCAAGGAATTATTAAGGACTTTCACCAACTAATTTTCTCCTTCCCCTCTACCTTCACCTCCATCTTCCACCAAGAATCTCGAGGTCTTTCAGGTATAGTTATATGATGCTAAATAAGAAGAGTTGGATGAAATTTTAGACAACATTCATCTGATCCTAATACCACATCAACTTAAGGAAGGTTCACATATGTCTATTGAAGATACCATCGAAGTGAACCTTAGTTCAGATCCTAACAATCCCTAAATTGTCAATCTTGGAAAAATCCTATCATCCAATGAACAAGAGAAATTCATTGCTCTCATCAAGAATAAGTGATATGTATTTGCATGGTCCTATAAGGATATGTCTAGTCTTGACCCTAATCTTGTGGTCCACAATCTCACCTTACATCCCGATGCTAAACTGATCAAACAAAAGCTTAGAAGGATGCACCCTACCATGGCCATATTAGTCAAGGAAGAGCTTAAAAAACTTCTAGATGTCAATTTCATTGTTCCTATTGACTATCTAGAGTGGCTTTCAAACATGGTACCTGTTTGCTAGCCTAATGGGCCGATACACGTTTGCACTAATTTTTGATATCTTAATAAGGCGTGTCCTAAGGATGATTTTCCTCATCCAAAAATTGATACTCTTGTCGATACCTGTGTTGGCCATGAAATTCTTAAAGAATTTAGACGAAGCAATTGATCATTCTCATTAATTTCGAATATAAAGGTTACAATGTGGTTACAAGTTGGTTCTAACCAACTTGGTGGTTAATCAACAAAATTGGAGAGCGCCTATGAGCGCTACTTTTGTTTATGCCAATAATGTGATATAACATATTCTAACATCCCCCCTTATTACATTAGTGGCAAATCCCAATTGTATCTCGAAATTTTTCATATTTGATATGCCCAAGTGCTTTGGTAAAGATATCTGCAACTTGATCATCAGTAGGAATGTATTGAAGTTGTATATGGTGCTTTGGAACTTCATCTCGAATAAAATGACATCTGGTATCAACATGTTTGGTACGTTCATGAAAGATTGGATTTTTGACAATATTCAAAACACCTTGATTATCACAAAACAAATGAAGAGGAATATTATTTGGAAGGCCCATGTTTGTAAGAATGTGACTTAACCACATTATCTTGTAGACTGCTTCACTGGCTACACGATATTCTATTTCTGTAGAAGATAAAGCAACCACATGCTGCTTCTTACTGTGCCATGAGATAGGTCTAGATCCTAGATGAAAAACATATCCGGAAGTGGATTTACGATCATCAATAGATCCAGCATAATCCGAATCTGTGTATCCCAGTAAGAAAAAATTATTATTCTTTCTATATTCCAGACCATAATTTGTACTACCATGAACATAATGAAGAACTCTTTTTGCTGCTTTCTAGTGAGTCATATTAGGCTCTTGCATGAACCTTGAAAGATATCCCACAACAAAACTGAGATCTGGTCTGGTATTTGTCAGATATAGGAGACTCATCTGACAAATAGTACCATCTACCTGAGGTGACTCATCATATCGAGATAACTTAAGTCCTTGATCCATGGGAGTTGCCTTTGACTTACAGTTAGTCATCCGATATTTTAATACTAAAGTCTTGGCATATTTCTTTTGTGTTACTCTAATATGAAATTTTTGCTGAGTAACTTCTAAACCAAGACAATAGTGCAGAAGTCCTAGATCTATCATTTCAAATTATTGCTTCAAGTCATTTTTCACTAAGCCAATCATTCTTTCTGAGCTTCCTATGATGATCAGATTGTCCACATAAAGTACAAGAATCACTATATCAGAACCATTTTTCTTAATATAGATATTTGCATCTGAAGGACTTCTTATGAAACCATGTTGCACAAGGTGACTATCTATCTTGATATACCAAGCTCGAGGAGCTTGTTTTAGCCCATACAATGATTTGATCAACTTGCATACTTTTTGTTCTTGCCCCTCAACCATGAATCCTTCTAGTTGAGTCATGTATACTTCTTCTTGTAAGTCACCATTCAAGAAGGCACTTTTAACATCCATCTGATGCAATTTCCACCCAAACTAAGCTCCCATGGCACAAAGTACACGAATGGTTGTCATTTTTGCAGTAGGGGCAAAATTCTCTTCATAATCTATGCCTTCTTTCTGAGCATATCCCTTTGCAAAAATTTGGTCTTTATGCTTATCAATAGATCCATCTGCCTTATACTTCACTTTGAATACCCATTTGCAGCCTATGGGTTTCTTTCCTGTTGGTAGATCGACCAACTTCCAAGTATTATTTTTAAGGAGAGATTTATGTTCTACATCCATGGCCTCTTTCCACTATGGTTCATCAAGTGCAGATTGAACCGTTGTGGGTTCGTTTGTATTCAATGTAGACATATAATTTTTTTCTCCATTCTTATCTTCTTCTCTATCATTTTCTATACCCACTGAAAATCATCAAAGCGTTGACAAAGTTCGTCAACCTCTGAAGTAGATTCCTCTACTCTCATCTATTGAGTCATACTATGAGTACATGGCCTATCAAGAGATAGATCGGGAAGAGATTTCAACTTAGCATCTCTCAAAGTGCTAGTATACCATTTTGGTACTTTCTATTTTTGCTGTAGAAGTTGAACCTCCTTCTTAGGCTCTTCTTCATCTAGGTATACAATTGTGGGTGTGTCTTTTGATGTGAGAGCTTCATCAAATACAACATCTTTACTTAAATGTGTCTTCTTGGTCTTAGGATCAATCAATTGATAACCTTTTGAGTACTCATCATAGCCAAGAAAGATACACTGTAGGGTTTTCTCATCTGGCTTCCTCCTTTTCTATTTTTGAATGTGCATGAATGCTTTACATCCAAACACCCTTAGATGAGAAATGGAAGGTTTCTTACCACTCCATGCTTCTTGTGGTGTTTTCCCTTGTAGAGATCTAGTGGGTTCTCTATTTTGGAGGTATAATGTTGTTTTTACTACTTCTGCCCAATATTGATCCTCAAGATGTGCTCCCTTTAGCATACATCGAACCATTTCCATAATGGAAAGATTTCTTCTTTTTGCAACACCATTCTGCTAAGGTGTATAGGTGGTAGTCAATGTCTTTTGATCCCATGTTTCTTAAGGAACTCTAAAAACTCTTCAAAGGTGTATTCCCCCCCTCGATATGAGCGGAGGGTTTTTATCAAACATCCCGACTCCTTCTCAACAAGTTTCTTGAATTGTTGAAAGTAGAGAAACGCTTTTGATTTCAACTAAAGAAAGAAAACCCACATATTCCATGAGTAATCATCAATGAATAGTTGAAAATAATTTTTCCACCATAGCTGGTTGGCATAGGACCACACAGATCGGTATGTACCAGCTCTAAAGGATTTGTAGCTCGAGAGGAGCTAGCTTCAAAAGGTACTCAATGTTGCTTCCATGCTAAGCAATCTGAGCAAACTGGTAAGATATATGAAAGAGGTGGAAGACCCTTCACCATCCCATATTTGTGTAATTCAAGCAAATATCCAGAACTAAGATGCCCATAATGTTGATGCCAGAGAGAGGTAGCCTCATTTGTAGTTGTAGCCAAAGCAACATGCGGAGTTGAAAGAGCATTGAGAATAAACAAGCCATGTTTGTAAGATCTGATTGCAACATGTTTTCCACTATGTGTGATAAAACATCTCTTCTTGCCATTGACAACTCGAAATACAACCTCCATGTTTCTATCCAACATTTGTGTGACTTAAAGTAGATTATTGGCTAAGCCTGGAACATAGAGAACCTTTTCAATTTGAAAATTACCATCAATAAGGGACACAGAAATATCCCCTTCTCCCTTTACTTCATACACTTGATTGTCAGCAATCGTGACTGGCTTACCCTCTTTCTCCACAAAAGTATCAAACCAGGATTTGTCCCTAGTCATGTGTTTGCTAGCTCCTAAATAAATATACCATATAGCATCTATCTGGGAAGACGAAGTATGAATCATGAGCACCTTGTGTGCTCTTTCAAAGTCAGAATATGAATCGGACTCAGGAGAATTTGAGTCTGAGTTGGAGTCAGCATAAGCAACATGGCCTTTAGATTGCTTATGCTTTTTGTATTTCTGCTTGTTCTTGCCCTTCTTTTGTGAACCTCTTTCATTTGGTTGCTTGTTTTTGAACCAACACCTATTGGTGTCATGGTTATTCATGTCACAAATTTTGCAATATTTTGTATCTTTTTGCTGAGGTTGCTTCCCTTTTCCTTTGGAAGAAGCACCCCCTTTTTGAAAATGGCCTTGCTTTTTACCACTTTGTTGTGTGGAAAGAGCATTATCTAGCACATCATCTTTCTAGACCTGAATTGCCTCCTTAGTCTGAAGCAAGTTTACCAGTTCCACAAATGATACTTGTTTACCAAAAAAATTGAGAGAAGTGATCAACATCTTGTAGGAACTTGGTAATGCTCTCAAGATGACAGAGTTCAAGACATCATCATCCATAGGTTTTCCCATAGCATTCAATTTTGCTTTCAAGTCTACCACTCTGCAAAGGAATATGTCAACTGTTTCTCCAGAACTCATACTGAGATTATGTAGTTGAGTTTGAAGATGGAGAATAGTGGATTGATTATTTCCCTCATATACTATGATCAAGGCATCCCAAGTGATCTTACTAGTTTTTGCATCACAAATATGATGCTGCACCTCATCTGTAGTAGCAAGCAAGATAAACACGAGACTCTTCTTGTTTCTCTTATCCCAAGCATCTTGATCTATCCCTACTATCTGAGGACGTTTTTTAGTACCAGTGACTACATCCCATAAATCTTCCAACTAAAGTATGGCTTTCATCTTTGTCTTCCATGGAACAAAGTTAGGACCTTTCAACAATTGTGAATCTGAGAGATACTTATAATTATGGCCATTATGAAGGTTCCTTATATCACCAATTTGGTCCCCCTTTCTTTATACCTACCAGATATTTATACTGTAACCATTCAATATATACCCACCCTTACGTGAGGGAAACTATAGGTATATAAGAACAATATACTTCTCAATATGTACTCGCCCTTATGTGAGGGAGACTATAAGTACATACAAGAAGCACAATATATTGAACATAGGCGATACTGAAAGGGCATCATGTTGTTAATGACACCTACCATAGAAAGTTTTATTCCGCATGCGTGGGGCGTAACTTCCCCTAAACACTTTGGAAAAAAATTTCGTCAGGATTTACGCCTAACAACAATCACGATGTGGGTATGAAATGGGAAAAAAATTGGTTTGCCTTATTTCTCCTCTACTATTTATAGATAACAAGCTCATACGTCGTTGTTGCAGATATTTTAGGCGAAAAATACAGTAGTCCAAAGCATGACAACATTACCTGTAAGTGTGGACCAGAGGTATCTCAAATACCGAACGTTGTTGTGCAATAAATTGCACAAATAGGGTATAAATTTGGGGTCTTATATTTTGTTTAATTTATGATTGTGAATGCAAGAAAACAAAATATTTAAATGCAAAAGAAACAATCATAAATGCCCACAAATTTTAGCTTCTATTACCAATCTAGCAATTATTCTACCAAATGGTTTGAATTCCCCCCTTTATCTGATAACTTTGCAAATGAATCATGTGAAATCTTCCCCCCTTCAATTTGTAAAATAGACAGGAAGAGAAAAAAATACCTAAAAAAAACCCAAAAAAAATTGGAGCCTTCAAGGCATCAATTTTTTTGTTTTTGAGCGTCAAAGAGACCCTACGGGCGTCAACGGGACGATGTGGATGTCAACAGGACTATGTGGGCATCAATAGGCATCATTCACTATCAAAAGTGCCCTGCAGGCATCAATGGCACCGTGCGGGCGTCAGCAGGACTGAATGGATGTCAATGAACCTTGTGGGCATAAAAAAAACAACCCGTCGTCATAGTGTTAAAAAAATCCCATAAGGGATTTGAAACCGCAACCTTCTGCAAAACAGGAACTGCTCTTACCACGGGAGCCAGTCGGCCCGATGAAATAGATTACGCAACAGGGAATAAGAACAGCATTGCGGCCAAGGAAGGGAAAAAAAATTAATAATCCCACATGGCCTGTGCGGCCACTATGGGAGGCTTTAAGTTGGGCGAAAAGCAATAGAGCTTTCGGTTGCCTTCGGGAAACCAACCCCACCCTTTTTGGCCTTCGCAATCGTTGACCCCCTTGTCCTTTAACCACTGCCTGCGTCCTCTGCCTATGTGCCACACGTGCCTGTGTGCCTTGGTCTATGTGTTGTCAGGGTCTGTCTGCTATATGTCACCCTTTGTCCATCCTTGGGTCTCGTTGGTTGCCTGTCACCCTTCGTCCATCCTCAAGTCTGTCTGTTGTCTGTCACCCTCTATCCATCCTCAGGTCCCATTGGATGTCTGTCATCCTTCATCCGTTCGTAGGTCTGTCGGCTGTTTGTTGTCCATAGCTTTGATACCATAAATAATTTAGACGAATCAATTGATCATTCTCATTAATTTTGAATATAAAGGTTACAATGTGGTTACAAGTTGGTTCTAACCAACTTGGTGGTTAATCAACCAAATTGGAGAGCACCTATGAGCACTACTTTTTTTTATGCCAATAATGTGATATAACATATTCTAACAATTCTTTCCCTCATGGATTATTTTTTAGGATACAACCAAATTCACATAAATCCTTATGATCAACACAAAATAACATTCACAACACCTTGGGGTACTTTTTGTTACAAGGTTATACTCTTTGGCCTCAAAATACAGGAGCTACCTATCAACGAGCCATGACTTACATCTTTCATGATTACATGCATAAGATTATCAAAGACTATATGGATGATCTCTTGGCTAAATCTAAAACTCGACAAAACCACATTAGTGTATTGGAAAATATTTTTGATCGACTTCTAGAACATAAGGTGAGGTTAAATCCCAAAAAGTGTGTCTTTGGTGTTACCTCAGGTAAAATTTTAGGATTCATTATCTCCAAGAGAGGTATTTAAGTGGACCCAAACAAGGTCAAGGTCATCATGGAAATGCCCCCCCCAAATAACATTAAGGATTTGCATAGTTTACAAGGAAATATTTAGTTAATCCGACGTTTTATTTCATAAATTTCTGATTTTGTAGGTCATACAACTACCTACTATAAAAGGGGGTGTCATTTGTATGGATAGATGAATGTCAAAAATTATAATATGACATCAAGAAATACCTAGCTTCTCTGCTAGTATTAGCTCCTCCTCATCCAGGGATCCCTTTTTATATTTATGTTTCACAACAAACTTTGCTTTAGGGACAATTATTGCATAGAAAAATGAACAAAATCGAGAGCAAGCCATTTATTACATTAGTCGAACATTGGTAAGTTATGAAACCCAATACGCTTATGTAGATAATTTGTTCTTAGCAGTGGTTTTTACCACTAAGAAAATTTGATATTATATGCTTAGCCATATAACTTATGTCATAGCTAGAGAAAATCCTCTATGTTATATGATGTCTCGCACTTACAATAACACTCATACCGCTAAATGAATAATGCTCCTTATAGAATTTGATCTTGAATTTATAATCCAAAAATCCATTAAAGGTCATGTTATAGCTGATCAACTTGTGAAAGCTCCACTACCTAGTGATCATCCTTTGATTATAGATATCCCAGATGATTCAGTATTTTATGTCACTGCATTAAAAGAAGATGTCATTCCAGAAAAAGATGTCGATATCACCTTATTATTTGATGTATCTAAGTGCGAGAAAGGTCAAGGTGCTAGAGTTTTCTTTCATACACCTCAAGGGATACCCATCCCTTTATCATTCAAGTTAGACTTTCCATGCACAAATAACATTGCAGAGTACGAAGCCTTAATCTTAGGTCTTCAATATGCTATAGTTATGGGCATCAAGTGTATTAGGATATTTGGATATTCTCAACTTGTAAAATAGGTAACCAAAGAATACCAATGCAAAGAACCTACCATTAAGATTTATCATGAAGTAGCAATGAAATTGCTCTCAACATTTGAATGGTATGAAATCAAAAACTTACCTCCTTTGACTAACAAATTTGTAGATGTGATGGCCTCCCTCAGATCATTGATTCCAAAAGATTACTTAGGAGAGGTATAGCCCCTAATAATATCAACAATATCTAAAGCAACCATTGTCCATACTGATCTTAAGGATGAAAAAGATATTTTATTTATCCATTCAGAACCATAAGAGTTTTTGTCAAGCCAAATAGTGGACTTCTTAAACTTTGGAACACTCCCATATGATATATCTCAGTTTGCAAAATGCTCTTTCAAGAAAAAAGTAGCGTTTTTTATTCTCATATGGGATGTGTTGTATAAACATGGTTATGATGAAATCCTTCTTCGTTGTCTCCAAAAAAGTGAGGCTCAAAGAGCCATAGCTGAAGCCCATGATGATACTTGTGGTGGTCATTTTAGTAGGATGGCCATTGCAAAGTGTCTTTTATGCATGGGTTATTATTGGCCCACAATAGAACGTGACTGTTGCAACTATGTCAAAAATTGTAAGCAATATCAAGAACACACCAATTTAGTTCATGTACTGTCACAAGCCTTACAACCTATACAAATACTTTGGCCCTTTTCACAATGGGGCCTACACCTAATTGGAAAAATTTCACCTCCTTCCTTGGGATATCATACATTCATCATCACGACCACTAAATAATTCACAAAGTGGGTTGAGGCCATTCCTTTAACCAGTACGATAGGACCTCAAATTATGGATTTCATACTCCACCATATCATATTTAGTTTTGGTATTCCCTCTAAAATCATTTCTGATAATGGTAAGTCTTTTGAAAATAATGATGTTTGAGCACTTTGCCAGAAATATAATATCCAACATAGTTTCTCGACTCCTTACTACCCATAAGAAAATGGACAAGCTGAAGCTACCAATAAGACCTTGATTGCTATTCTCAAGAAACTTGTTAACAAAAATCATAGAGACTGACATACACAAATCCCTTTGGCACTATGGGCTTATCGAACAAGCATCCAAACACCAATAGGAGCAACACCATTTTCCTTGGTCTATAGAGCTGAAGCTATCATGCCTCTTGAGCTCATGATTCCCTCCTTGCAAATTTCTTTTAGGAATTCATAGATGATGATACTTCTAGACAAGCATGTCTTGACCAACTCACCCTTCTTTATGAGAGGTGAGTCAATGCATTAGAACACTTACGATTTTATCAAGACCGTCTAAAGCGTACCTACAATGCCAAATTCCATATTCATGAATTTCAAGTAGGAGATCTTGTACTTAAAGAGAACCAAAAAAACACCAATGCTTTGTCACACCTACATGACAAATTCATGGCTAATTGGTTAGGTCCATATATAATTTCGCAAAAAGTGGGTAATGGCACATATAGACTTGCTGATTTAGAGGGAGTGGAGGAACCCAAACCACTTAATGTTATCCATTTGAAAGCATTTTATTTTTAATATGATGTTTATATGTATATCTATACATGGCTAAAAAAAAATACACACACACAAAAAACAAAAACAAATCATTCACATAGGCATATTCCAATTGCATACATATTGCATTTACATATAGGCATATTTACATGTATTTTTCACATTGCATTCATATTCCATTTGCATTCATTCCACATGCATTTCTCACATTGCATTCATACATAGCTCGCACATATTCCATTTGCATTCATTATACATGCATTCCATTACATTCATTCATATTGCATCCATCCCATCCCACATTCAATGATCTTTTATAGTAGTGATGATATGGTCAAATAAAAAAGTCAAGTTTCCACAATTGGGGGTACCTATTTTTGGCATTTATGAAATTTTCCCCAATATCATAAGCCAAAAATCCCATTTGTCAAAAATCATAAAACCAAAGTTTATAGTCACTCAACCACTACTAGTGTGTCTAGCAACCTCCAAAACGATGTCCAATTTTATTTAGGACCAAAAACACTTTTTCACATTAAAAAAATCTTGAGTCTTGTCAATTGATTCCAAAAAAAATCTTGCACCAACCACACTTCACATATTAAAAACATTTTGAGTCAAAGGGGGATAACATCATACTTGGGTGGCACCTTGAAGTGAAACGGGTATTCCTCGCTTGTCTTATAATGCAACATAGTCCAAAATAAAAAACAATGGTTTTCACCACTATGAAAAGTTTCTCTCAAAATATAAACACAAAAAATATAGAGTAGTAAGGATAGGGTCACATTCTCATCACACCTCAATTGAGAATCTTATTCCCCAAAGCTCTATTCAAAATTAACAATTTCTATGCACACACCACAAATCCCTCAAGATGTGAGGATTGTACTATATTTCCCTCAGAAAGTTATGTAGTCATCCCCAAGGCCTAAAGATCAGATCATTGGATTATGAAGTGAGTATCCACTGGGATTATAGATGCTTGATTGGCATTGGAGTAAGCTCATGTAGGGCAATATGTCTCTCTTCCAAAAAGATAGACCTTTGACCGTACATATGGACAAGCTAGCTTCTTGGTCCTCTACATAACATGTCATGCCTAATTTACTTATAATGGGTTAATGAACTTCGCGTGCACACACATTGGTTATTTATTTCCTAGGGTCATTGTCATGCTCAAGATTTGGTACATGAACTTCACTTGCACACACTTTAATAATAAAGAAAGTTAGACAACCTTTACTGAGTTTGGTTGATAGCACTAGTCTACTTGAGTCTCTAAAAGTTCCTCAGTATTCCATATCAATATCCATATCTTCTTCCATATCAACATCCATATCTTCTTCCATATCAACATCCATGTCTCCTTCCATATCAACATCCATATCTTCTTCCATCCATGTCTTCATCATAGATCAACCCGCATAAAGCCACCAAGTTTGGTACCCTCCCGATTGCAAAACCAATGAACAAAAATGGCCAACAAAAATTCTAAACTTTAAATGATCATTAGAACATCATGCATTCCCCTCATATAGTCTAAATACATTATTCATATACATGCCATTGCACTTGCATTAATCATCCATATAAGCACTACGCATACACATCATCATTAGCTTGCATTAATCATCCATATAAGCACTACGCATACACATCATAATTAGCTTGCATTAAACATTCATAAAACATGCATTGCATACACAAAAACATTCACACAAAATATAACACAAATATAAAAGCCATGCATATATATAAATAATCATATGTACAATGAGCGCCAAAAAGGCTAAAATTAAGCACCAAGGCTCATATACAAAAGTGCATCTAAGCACTAAGCTAATGTCTATGGGAGGACCCTTGAGACCTAGGAGGAGCCCTAGACCTAGAACTCTGCCTAGATGTCATGTGCCTTGAGGACTCAACCCAAGAGGATGATGGAGGGTCTAGTAAAGGAATGTGACTAGCCATGCACAAATCCTCCAATGAGTGTGCATGTCTTGCTAGCATGTAGTCATCGCAAGTCAATCTGATGTCGATGCTCTCTCACCATAATCTCTACCCTGAGCCTCGTGACCATATCTTGATCACCACCCCCATCTATCATTTGCTCTACCTCCATACAAGCTATAGTAGCCTCCAACCCATCTATAATGCCATCTCCTTCTGCCAAAGACTCCTTATGAGCCTCTAGCGTGGTCTCTCGCTCCTCACGGAGCTGCTCCACCTCAGCTCACAGCCGAGCCATCCAATAGAGACACTCCCTCCAAACCAAACTCCCTCAAAATATCCCAATCACCCTTCGTAAGCTTCTTCCTCATACCAGGAATGAGAGAAGAAAACCGATGTTGAGGCTCTATCTCCCTCAACTACAGCAACAATTTTTTTTTTACATTAGTATAAATTTTAGAAAAGAAACAAAAACTTCAAAATTTTTGCACAAAATAAAAAGTGTTTTTCAACATTACTGGGGCAAATCGTGCCTTAGCTCCACCAGTAGCATGTGCTCCCTCTATTGCCATAGCTCCTGCGCAAATTTCCACCAACCTCACTTCCCTCACCAATGCACTCCACTCCTCAGGCGTAGTTTCACAAATTCTCAAATGCACGAATGAGCCTCACAATTCACCCTACAAGCTATTTATAGTTGAATCTAGCACACTCAGGCATAGTTTGGTGTCTACAGTCCATAGGCGCACATGGGTGCTTGCAGGAACACCCAGGAATAGTTGAGTACCTACAGAATACCATAGGTGCAGCCGAGCGCCTGTTGCCAAAAGACATAAAGGAAAAATAAACCAAAATAATAGCTTGCCCTCTCAAAATCTCACCAAATTTCACCCATACATTGTACACATCATAAAATCATGTTTTGTGAAAACAAGAATCGTTTTGCACACACATTGTTCGAATACAATGCATATTTGTAACATACATAAATCAAGTTACAAAACACATAAAAAAGTTTCAAATTTTTACAAAACTAATACTCATCTCCTCTACTCCATATTCTTCATCATTCCACAAGTTTTCATGATAATTGGAGTTTATTTGATCATCAAATAGATTATCATCGTCCAAAAAGTGCAAAATCAACAACTAAAAGCTCTCACATTTACAAATCGACTCCAACTTTGGTGACATCATCACATTCTTCCATCAACATTCTTCCAATATCATAATATACCATCATTTCTTCCAACACATGTCAAAATTATAAGTGAATCTCGTATATAGTGGTTTATTCTATATACTTGGCAATTGCAGCGATTGCATCCATGCAATTTGGTAAGATGAATGAATTACCATAATAACACTTGGTCATCATCATCATCACTTATCTCCTTGCTCGAAATCACAATCATATTTGGTATTTCCTCATCTTTAGAGTGAAACATTACCAAGAGCAATTTGCACAACCATTGTCATTGATGGCCTAGTTTGTGGGGCTTAAAACATGGACACAACTCAAATTTCATCATTCAAAAATCTCCTTAACACCTTTGAGATAGGCACTAGCTAGGATTATTGGTTCTAATTGTGGAAATTATTCAAACAGTCACTAGCAGTACATCCAAGGTTGATTCCTTTTTTCTTTGCATCATCATTTTGCATATCAATGACACCAAAAAGGCAAAATGTTCCAAAAACATCGAATCACCCTAAACTTGGGGTAACCAAAATTTGATTATGATTTTCCCATGACGGGATACACCTTACATGATCATGACATTTACATTTGACACAACCTCCTTCCCATCATTGCGGTAAAAATGGTATCACATTTTACATCATTCATATTGTCCACATCGTATCACATTTTACATAATTCATATCATCCACATCATATCACATTTGACACCATTCATATCATCCACATCACATCATATTTGCACAAAATCCTTCATCCATTAGGGTAAAAACAGACACATCATATCACATTTTACACCACCCCCCTTCACACCGTTGGGACAAAAATGGTATCACAACATTCATCATTTGCACAAATTTTTCAATTGGCTTGTGAGATTCATTTGTAATGTCATTCTCCAATTGAGGGGGTAAGCTATGCAAATTCCAAAATTATTTATTCTTTTGTCTTCAACGTTATTACTCAAAAAAGATCCAACAAGAGAAAAGTTGCTTCTGCGCCAAAATCCCAACCAGGTGTCTCATGTTTTTTTACACCATATTGTGTTTCATGCAACATGGTATAAAAATGGGTATCTATAGACACCAAATCCTAGCCACTTATCATTCATCGTGGTCATTATACCACCCACTTGTCCACCATCACCTTTTCCCGCCATCCAATGGCCCACTTTAGCCTTTTCTTGTCATTTTCTAAGCCCTATTTGACTTATTTATCTTTATTTTATATTATTTATATTTAAATATAATATTTTATATTATATTTTAATATATTTATTATAAAATATATTTTTATAAGCCAAATCAACCTCAGTCATCCGATCCGATCTAATCTCAACCGTCCATCTTCCTTAATTTGTGTCACACTTAAAGTTTAATATCAACCTTTGGATCCACTTTAATATTAACCACATGATCAAAAGTGTTAAGAAAACCCTAGGCTTGATAATAAATAACAACATTCTCAATGCTCAACCCCTAAATCTTGGAAGACTTGAATGCTGGAGCTCTAATTTACTTGTGAGGTCTAACTTTGTTGAGAGATTGTTTCTTGTGAGTAGATTGTGCTCTAGCTTATCCTTCCATAAAATCCTAGCTTGCCCTTAGATTTTTGGATTCCAGCCACCTTCACATCCCATTTTTACCGCCACCATTGTCGTCCATTTGTTAAGCCCTTCCCTTTACCTCAATATGCTTCTATAGATTTAGCCCTAATTTGTAGGCACAACCAAATGCCTACCTCATCCCATAGGCATAACCACATGCCTTCTGCATTCTGTAGGTGCAGCATAGCACCTGTCGCTACCACAATCACACACCAAAATCTGCTACATAAGATCACCAAGTACCATCAGGACATCCTACCATCAATCTACAATGGAGCAACAAAACAATAAAGTAAGTATTTTTGTGCATTTATTTGTTGTTATTTGGATTCTGCATGTTTGTTTATTTAGATCTAGGGTTTTAGTTAGCATTTTTGAGGGTTCACACTATGTAACCCTCATTTTATATTCTAATATATTTATATTTGTTGTATGCGCAGGACTGGGTAGCATCAACCAAGGATTGTTGAGTAGCTATTGAAGCTACAGTGGCCCGATTACGGATAACAAGAAGACCACTCACCCTGTTAGAAGCAAGATACATTGAAGACACTATTTTTTTTGTATCTAGGGTTTCGGAGAACCCTAGCATCTGTAATTGTTGTATCAAAATAATTTCGTTGAACTGATCATTTGTAACAAAGGAGTTTCTTAGCTCCTCCCACATATATTGAATAAAATCATATTTTGTGCAATCTCTTGTTCATTGGATTTATTTTACTTTTATATTTGTTTTAGTGTTGTATTTTCACTTCACACCACTATTAGCTTTTGATGAGTAAATAATAAAAATAATATTTTATCAAGATTAATAATACAATTGTAATATGAAAGATATAATAATTCTAATCAATCAAGCATATAAACTCAGGATCAACTATATAATAATTCAAATAATGATAATGATAAATGTTCAAAAATACTAAGAAATATTCATTGAATGAAGAGCTCAAAATGCATCATACTACATCACCTTCCATTGCTTACATAAGTGACTCTTTATCCTTTGCTATATATTTTTTACATCAACACATCCATATATATAGAGTGGAATGTGACTCTTCATATGGAGGTTTCTTGGCCCTCACTCTTTCTATGACTCTTCATCCTCCTACTCTATTAACACATGTACATTGGGATAACTATGCACATTTACATTGCAAAAATATCATTGCTCACTTGTGCATTACATTGCATAAAGTAAATCCTAATCTAAGACACTCTTTCCTAATCTATAGATGCACCCATGATGGTACATTGGTATGTACCAAATAATGTAATATATTCCATCATATAGATTAACTTGACAACATCTAACATATCGTGCTGATAAAGGTGACAACATTAGAAATTTTATAACTTGCATTGATTTCTTCTAGAGGCTAATAGCTTTCAATAATCTACTAATTTTCATACCATGGTATAATTATAAAAATTTCAACATGATATTTATGTCTAGATTTGTAGTCATATACGTATGATAGTAGAGAATATCATTACTTTTACATATATAATAAAAGAGAAATATAATATAGACTTGAAAGGGAAATCAACATGCATTTGAAGCTATGACATGGCTTTGCATCCAAACCAAAAAAAAATAACATTCAAGACCATATTGCATTGAAAAATTAAGCTAATCATATTTCTAATCATCTTTACTATCTTCATCTACCAAGGCACCTTACAAATTATCCTCAAACTAGAAGATGTCATAGAAAATATGTATGATATCATGCAAATTATAGATTCAATGTCATAGAATATATGTACTATATCATGCAATTTATAGATTCTCTATTTATTGATGAACATTAATATTTGTGTTTGTAGTTAGAAATCATACCTTTTTTGTTAGTTGTATCCTTTATATATTTTTTAATGCCTATGTATTTCTATCAATAATAGGATGGCTATTTTATGCTTATTTTTGTTTTATTTTTTAGGCATAAGATAAATTTTATTGATCTTTATTTTAATGGAACGTGACTTTAATGCATTCTAAGATACATAGGTGTGGATGACTTAATTCGTTAAACATTATTTCTATGATTTTTCTATATGCATTGCCAACCCAGTCTATCTAGTTTACAAAGTTTATTCTAAAGTATAGAATAAAGAAACATCATCATATTTCATCAACAAGGAGTATTTTGCAATTTCAATACTACTTAGGAAGAAGAAAAAGGAATTTGTCCACATTGTTGAAAATAGATATTTTTACCAAATGCATCAAATTAATCTATAGTCATAAAGAAACCCACTAAAAATACAACTTTTAAATGAAGAGCATTACAATAAAAATGTTAGAAAGTTATTTTTCATGACCTTATGTTAATAGGGATGAGGAATCCCACCTAAGAGAGAAGAAGGGATTATACCTTTGATCCTTAAATATTTACTATTGTAATTTGTTTCCATATCATATACTTGAAACTTGTAATTATACCATGTCCATATTCACTTGTATTAATCCTTCTTTAGTAGTCATTAAGGTATATATATGTATAGATTTTTTTTTAAAATAAATTTGCTATCTTGAACCCCTTGAATCAAATATAATGGATGACTATGAGTATACCAGGAAAAAGTTATAAAAAATAAAAATCTTTAAGATAGTATATAGTCATTTCAATCAATCAAATGATAGTATATAATATTATAACATATGCAACTAAAGCTTAAATACAATAGTAATAATATATTTGACAAAACACAAACTATGATCAACTAGTCATTTCAACATGAAAACCCTTATTCTTGGAATAAATTTATGTAGTGACATGTTGAAGAAAATTCTAATTTTCAATTTAAATTCTAAATTATACTTTATTTAATAATTGAATATACATAGCTCTAGTTATTCTCGAATTGTATAATCCTATTTTGAAGTAGAAAATAATATAAAAATAAAGTAACAAATATGAATAAATATCATTAAAATTGTAATTCTAGTATGATATTCAATCAACTAAGGTCTCATAACACAATGGAGAATGGAGTGAAACAGAACAGATCAGAATGGAGCTAATTTGGAATAATGCAAGAGTTTGAATTTTGAACCTGGTCAAAGCAATAAAGGAGGCAACTCTGGTGGTGGTCATGGGTCAGTCCTAGGAGGACATGGGGTGCCTGGTTCCAATTCTAGTCTTCTCAAGGAGGATGGCGAGTAGGAAGAGACAACTAATGAGGATGCTACAAAAGACCCCCTCAGAAAACCCCTCGATGGGCCCAGCTCTCATGGGACCCCCTGTGATAGGTTGGGCCCAACCCATGGCCCAAATGATTCATTCATGGATAAAATTAGGAGAAATACACATCAGAGTCACTTAGACTCCTCGCCAACCATCGATACTTTCTCTGATGACTATAAAGAGTTGAAATTCCTTGAAGACATCATGATAGAGGTGATGAGTAATAAATCCCTATCCTTGGTGGGAAATTTCATAGGATCAAGACCTGATATCAAATCCATCCATCATTGGATAGTGGCCAAGTGGAATCCTAAAGGCCATGTGGAACTCATTGTTTTGACCCATAAGTTTTTCCTCATACGACTGAACAATATAAATGATACAACTCATATTCTAATGGGAGGGCCTTGGTTCTTCGACTGAAGACCCCCCTTTTTATTATGCGATGGAACCTTGGTTTCAACCCAAGCACACAAAGTATCAATTTGGACCCCATTTGGGTCAGATTGCCCGAACTTCCCTTTTAGTTCTAGAATGAAAAATTTATCCGAAGCATTGCATGTGTTGTTGGTGATCTGGTAGCCTTTGATACGACCACCAAAGAATAGTCTCAAATGCCTTATGTCCACTTTTGTGTAATGGTAAATATGGACTCTCATCTCCTGATGTACATTGACCTAACTTATGGATCATACCATTGGAGGTAGGCCTTTGAGTATGAGAACAAACCTGCCTTCTGTGTGGGGTGCCAAAAGCAAGGATATTTAAAATCTCAATGTCCCATGGACAAGAAAAACTTGAAGCCAAAAGAGGTGATATGCAGTGTATGCAAGAGTCAAGACCATTCAAAGGAGATGTGCCCGTCCCTCAAAAAAGAAGTTCGTGGAGTTTGCACTGGTGGGAGGTGCCCTAAGAATTTCAACTTTTGAAAATAGGACCATAATATGCATCTGTGGAAAGAGAAAGGGAAGCAAAAATAAGTTCCACCTGAATCATCATCCAAAGGATAAATTCACGGTACCCGTGAGGTACTTTCTCTCTTTGCTAACTAGTTTGAAATTCTCACAGATAAATATAGTGAAATTCCTTCTGAAAGGTTTATTTTTGAACAACTTCCCCATCCCAACCCATCCCTTTTAAATGAAGGTGTTCCTTCTGAACCCATTATTCCCAAATAAAACTCAAAAATTCCTCAAAATACCCTCCCCTCGGCCACTCACCTCCACAACTACCTCTACCCCATCCCCTATCCCTCCTAAACCCTCTCTGCTCCCACCCACCACTATTGATGCCTCCACCCCCACCTCCCCCTTACCCTCCCCCCTCAAGCCCATGTCCAAACCACCTTCATATCTTCTTTGCTATCTTCTCCTATCAAGCCAGCCTCCCCCACCCGCCCCAAATTTCTTCCCCCTTTCCACCTTCCCCTATGTGCTCACCTTTATAGGAAGGGAGATCCCCCTTCGAAGATTTTTCTCTAGGTTCTCCTTCTCTTGCCCTTGTATTTTCAAGCAATGGTGAACCTTCCAATCCCCCCATGAATAACATCAAAATTCATAAGAAACCCCAATGTGATGTGGGTACAAAAAATGATGGGGTCGAACGACCAACCCAGATTCTAGAAAAAAGTAGACAGTAGATGATATTGCTAATGACATCCAAACAACATTACTATATTCACTATCTAAACCCAAATAGATGTCTAAGGAAGAAGGTAAAAGACCCAAACCCCCACAAATGAAAGGGGGGAAGAAATCCACTTCTAAACCTTGCAAATGAAGGTCCTATCCTAGAATTCTAGAGGGCTCAATGGAGTAGTAAAAAAAAGATTATTTTCTTCTCTGAGGAAGGAGATGAGACCCTCAATATTTAGTGTCCAAGAAACAAAGGTATAAGACCCAAATATAGACAAGGTGGTTAAATCAATGTGGAATAATTGCAAGTTTGTATCTAGGTCTACCCATGGTGCTTCAGGGGGGCTGCTATACCTATGGGATCCGATGAAAGTTACCAGAGAATTGATATCTAAAAGTGATAGAGTTATCAATATCCTATTTAAATGTAATGAAACTAATAAACAATGGGTTCTAACAAATATCTATGCTCCAAATAAGTTTAGTGATCAACTTGGAATGTGGTACAGTCTCACGTAGATGTGTTCATCCTTTCCTTATCATGAGTTGATGGTGGTAGGTGACTTTAATAATCCGTTTTATCCCACTGATAAATTTGGAGGTGCCCTAATTACCCCCAAGAGTTAAGAGTATTTTTTTGACTTCATAGATTCTAATGAACTCATGGACATTGAGCTCCAGGATTCACTATTTACCTGGACCAATCAGCGCACAAGAGACCAACTCATAAAAATGATACTTGAGAGAGTATTGATATCCAGAGAAGAAATCCTAATATTTTACGATGTTAATTTGTCATCCTTACCAAGGATAGCCTCTGATATTAACCCACATATCTTATAATTTTCCAGGCTGAATAATAATTTTAGACATCCATTAAGGTTTGAGTCCATGTGGCTTCAACATCCAAAGTTTAAGACAAAAATAATTGAGTGGTGCAGTCAACCTGTCAATGGTATGAGTGTTTTCAAAGTCTGTATGAAGCTAAAAATTCTTAAGCTTTAGCTTAAAAAATGGAAAAAAGGAGGTATTCAGGAACATTTTTTAGTTGCGACAAGTAATATGATCCCAACTAGAAGAAATAGAAATATTGGTTTAGGATGGCAATGCTACTAATGAAGTTTGAAGACAAGAGAAGATACTATTATGTCAATTACACAACTTGTTGGCCAGGGAAGGTGACCTGAATACAAAATCTAGAACCTTGTAGCTCAAGGAAGGTGACCTGAATACAAAATTTTTCCATGCCACCACAATGAGGTATAGAGGGGAAAATACTATCAAATATCTTCGTAGAAAATATGGATTGCTGGTCAAAGGTTCTGAAGAAATATGGAACGAGGTAGTGGAACACTTTCATAATATCCTAGGCTCATCTCAGGCTTACCCAGTTGATGTGTTGGAATCCCTTATACAACATTTCCCATCCCTTCTGTCTCGAGATGATAATGATCTTCTACTACAACCCTTCTCCCATGACGAAATCGAAGAAGTTATGTTTTCTATGACAACTAATAAAGCCCTTGGCCTCGATGATTTCCCTCCTATATTTTTTCAATTTTTTTGGGATATCATTGGAGAATATGTCTTTGAATATATTCTAGAAATCTAAAGAGCCAATTTTATACCTAGAGAGCTTAACTCCACATTCCTTGCTCTTATCCTGAAAACCCATGAGTGTTGATCCATGTCTAACTTCCATCCTATCAACTTGTGCAATGTGTTATACAAAATCCTTACTAAAGCCATGGTGAATAGAATGAATTTAATTATGCCTAAAATCATTAACAAGTGTCAAGGAAACTCTATCAAAGGGAGAGTTATTACATATAGTGTGATTACTATCTATGAGATTATCCATTCTGTCACAGTCAATAGGTCCTCAAATTTTTTTCTAAAATTAGACATTAGTAACACCTTTGAAAATATTTCTTGGGAGTTTCTCACTGTTGCCCTAGCCCAATTTGATTTTCATCATAGATGGATTCGTATGATTAAAGTATGCATGTCCTCTACCTATTTTTTTATCATTGTTAATGGAGCGGCTGCAATATACTTTAGGAAAAAAAGGAGAATAAGACAAGGTGATCCGATCTCACCTTTCCTATTCATCCTAGTGGCAGATAGATTAGGAAGGACTATTAATGAAGTGTGATCTGAGGGTGGTATTTTAGGGATCAAGGTTTCAACCGGGCTCCCTCCAATGTCTCATCAACAATTTATTGATGACACAATTTTAGCCAACCTCTCTAGTATTCCCTAAGCCAGAGTTATTAAATCTATACTGGAATCTTATGAGAAGGTTTTTGGGCAAAGAGTTAATTATTTTAAAAGCAGCATTTATTTCATCAATACTCTGGTTGATAGATAGGATAGAATATCTCAAATCTTGGGATGTGCCATTGTTGAGTTTCCTACAACTTACCTTGGCCTTCCATTGTTCCAAGGGAATCTAACCGTGAGGATGTGGGACAGTGTCATTCAGAGGGTTATGAAGAGGCTTGCTAGCTAGAAGGGAGCCCTGCTCAGCAATACAGGGAAGTTCATTCTAGTCCAATATTGTCTTCATAGTATACCAATCTACTTTATGTCTCTATTTTGAACTCCAATAGTTGTTTGTAATAAATTGGAACAACTTCAACATAATTTCTTATGGTCAAGAACAGAGAATAAAAGCATATTTTCCCTTGTTGCATGGGATAAGGTCTACCTTCCAAAACATAGGGGAAGACTAGGTCTGAGGAGAGTTCACCAGATGAATATGGCCACGATATCAAAGTAGGGATGGAATATTGCGTCTAACTACCCAACTCAGTGGGTTGATATTGTTAAGACCAAATACCTTAGGCAACAGTATTTGATGGACAATTCCCTTATGCCTGTTGGGTCTACATTCTGGAACTCAGTGTGTCAAACCTGATCTATCATTCAAAAGGGTGGACACTAGAAGCTTGAAGATGTATTACAAATTAGATTCTGGGAATATTTATGGATTACGACTCATCCCCTCATCCATGATAAGTTTGTAAGTATTCTTAAACCTTTCACTAATCTAACTTTTGGTCCCAAAGTTGAGAATTTCATTAACAATGAAATAGTGGTTCCCTACTGGGTTGACATACCTACTGATATGGATTCTCTTGAGCTTCATTCTTCCTGCCTCTACCTATCTGAGATTATCTAAACTCATTTGATTCTAAGAACCAGGCCACCTGATGTTCTCTTCTGGTAACTCAGCCAGTCTGGGAATTTCTCAATCAAAACCGCATATATGGCTATAAATGAACTTGAAGATGATTTGTTCCCCTCTAATAGTATCTGGATCAAAAATATTATTCCTAAGATTTCACACTTTTATTAGCTAGAAAAAAAAATAGACTATTGACCACCAATAACTTGATAACCCGTGGTATGATCTTTCCCAATATATGTTACCTATGCAAATCCATATGAGAGTTAGTTAATCACCTATTTCTAAAGTACCCCTTTTCGTGCCTTGTCCTATCCTCGATCATGTCAAGTGTATCCATTTCTTGGGTTGCTCCTCAGTTTATCAGTGATCTTATTATCCAATGACCAAACCCCTTTAAGTCCACTCATTTGAAGTTTTGGTGGGTGATCATTCTCCCTCACTTTATGTGGTAAATTTGGCTAGAAAGGAACAATCATGCTTTCTGATTTTCATGCATTGATCTGGAGTCAGTTTCTTTGAGAACTATCATGTTTGCCTTAGAAAATGCTAATGTCATTCCTTCAGACAATTGTCCTTCATCCCCATTTGATATTTAAGTGGTACATTTTGCTAATCTATCTTTTGAGGTTTCTTGTCATCCCCAAGTTGTTGTGGATAGATCCCTTGTATCATGGATTCCACCCCCCTCATTGGTTCAATCTAAATTTTGATGGTGCATCAAAAGGTAATCCTGGCAATGCGAGTTGTGGATGATTGATCCGGGATGATAGAGGTCAACTCATTTTGGCTTATGTAGAAAAACTTGGAGTCCAATCTAACAATTTTATAGAGGCTCGGGCAGCTTTTTGAGGCATCCAAATGGCCATCGATCTCAATATCCAATACTTGATAGTCGAAGCAGACTCCTTAAACACCATAAATTATTTAAAATGGGTCTCAAATCCTCCTTGCAACCTAGGACCAAACATTGAAGATTCCATTGTCTAGCTAAGGTCAATTAACAATAGGTGTATTCAACATGTGTATAGGGAAGGCAATTGGGTGGCAGATACAATGGCAAACTTTGGGTTAACTATTCAATCCTTTTCTATGTGGCAGGGGAATCTTCCATAATGTATCGCTAATTCCTATAGTGAACTTGTAGCTACAAATTTTTATTAATGCCATGATGTCAATGACCATGTTGGACCTTAATGCAAAGTGCGTCAAGGGACCCTATCACACTGTAATTCCAAGGTGGCATATTAACACTCACAAAAAAATAACAATTACCATGTGTGGACAACATATTGAAGGAAGGCATCCACTGCCTCTTTATCTGCGGTCATTTGGGAAGGTCCCTACGATATCTATGCTATTTCTAGTTTCTTTTTATGCTCGTGGGTGGTATGTTTGTAATAGTTTAAACTATTTTAGTTTATGGACTTTGTGAATGGTCCAATTTTGGCTTGTCCTATAGGGAGTTGAACCTTCATAGGATCCTCCTTTATAAGGTTTTAGGTCCCTTATAAAACCCGTTACTAATAAAAAATATATATCATTAAAATTGATAGAGAAAATATAGATCCTTCTTCATTGACCATGTCTAAAGAAGCAAAAAAATATGTATAGTTATGGATCAACTTGTTAAGACCTAACATAATATAATGACAACACTGACAAAAATTGCATTCATTCATTTTTGGAGGTCATAAGCATTCTTAACATGGTATAATTATATAAACTACAACATGAGCATTTTTTAATTAGGTAGAAAAGAAGGGGTTTTGAAAGGATCTCCAAATATTCTACAAATTTACAAATTGGACCAATAAAGTATCCCTAAAAATATTCAAGAAAAAGAACAAATCATAGGAGAAGGCCTAGCCCACAATAGAAAAAGTGAGAAATGACTAATAACAAACACACAAATAGAAGAGGACAACAAAGAACTAGAGATAAAATCCACCAATTCTAGATCCAACAAGAATAGAGAAAATAGATAAACTGAGAACTAAAATGCCAAATAAGGGAACAAAATCAGCTATTATCATCGATGTAGACAATATTATTTATCTCCTATAGAGAGGGTTAATGAGCATATATCCAAAACTATTGTAACATGACAAACCAATTTAAAAAAAACAACATATATGAAACCAAATGTGAAAGAAAGTGAGCCTCATTTGTATTAATCAATGATAAAATGGATTATATATACATTCTTCTTAGGGGTACCAAATGATACATGTTTAAAATGGTGTTAAATCCCCTAAATGAGGGTGACATACTCTAAGGGCTCCTTAGGTCTCCATAAAATTTGCATAAGGGCTTACTAGGATGCCTCCTTACCCATATTCAAGAGGAATGATGTTGAAAAATGCTTTGAAGATTTGAATGACATGTCACCTGCGTACAAGAAACAACAAAAACACATCAAAAACATATGAAGCCTCTCATGATGAGGTTATTGACCAAGAAAAGCAAGAAATGAAGTAAACATGTAAAGAAACATGAAATGTATAAAAATGCTTAAGATATTGACAAATAAGCACAAAGCATGGTTTGAAATATGTAAATATACTTGAAATTGCATACAATTTGAGATATTGAGCATAAAAGAAACTAATATAAAAAGCATGTGAAATGAAGCATTAATAGAATAAATGAATATAAATCTACCTATGAAACTACTAATTAACCATAGAAATGTTTGAAATAAGACTAGTTTATGCTATATTAACCTGTGTGCATGATAAGAAATATGAATCTAAAGCTAAAATAGGGGATTAAGCTCATCAAATCCTAGCTATTGTTGATAGTCGCAGCTAGCTCATCTAGCTCTGCTAGCCTTTGTTGACAACTATAGCTAAGACTATGGGCCACTTTTGAAAATAGCGGCCATGGGTAAAGTGTCCTTTCTCTTGAAACTAGGTCTAGAAATGCTCAAATCCTCTATAGAATTGATGGTCAAGAGTCACCTTCATATCCAAATAGATTGGTGGTTGATTTTACTTGAATTCATGTTAGATATGTGTTGAATGGTAAGTTTTTCTTATCAATCCATTGGAATCTCTATAGTTGCAAAGGTAGGTGTCAAACTAGAATTGGGCAACATCTCCATACTCTCCACAGGTTGCAATTGGCTTTCTAGTTCGGTAAGGCTTCACTACAATGAAAATAATATTATATTACCTCTTTGATGGGTCTATAAATAGACTCCCCAAATCCCAATCTTGGCTTCTCAAGGAAACCAAGATCAAGAAGTTGTTGTCTTGAGAAGTTGGTAGGAATCCTTTGGAAGCTTCATTTTCCAAAATCACTCCAAATTTGTTGTAAATTGATTTTTGCAATTGATTTTGCTCAAATTTGGTATCCTGAGTTTGTTATAGGGTTAGCCACTATTTCTTAGCATGGCTAGGACTCTATATGTGGTTGTTAACCATGTCTAGGGGTAGGTTGTCCATACCTACTGTTGTCATTAGTGGCTAGGATCCTAGCCACTAATGCCATCAATGGCTAAGGCTATATAGGCTTAGATTGCCTAAAATGAGTGGTTAGAACCACTGCTTGGTCTTGGAAAGGTCCAAGGTCATTCATATGGTCTACAAATATTTCCATATGAGTAGTCTTCTAAACATGATGTGTTTTAGGTGTCTATAGATGCCCCTTTTTGAGATGCATTGTGGGAAAACACAATGCTGAGCAAAATTAGATAACCTATCATATTATAGGTTTGTTTATGTTCATTGATCTGGTCAATACTAGATTCCCCAATATTGGAAAGGACGTACATCTCAAAATCATTGCTTCCAATGGCATGTAAGGCTTAAACTTGGTGCTATGGAATTTTTGGGTATAATCGGGTAGTACCGATAGACAGAGCGACAAAGGCTTATCTCATCATATTTGTTTTTTTCCCCTACAAATGGGGAATCTTATGATAGTTGTTAATAATGATTCATAAGACAAACATGATTCACATATTTAAGTGTTCAATTATTAATTTTTATTATGACTACCCCTCAAGTGATGAGTCAATGAGGAAAGGACAATTGATTAAAGTGACGAGTTGCTTGACCAAGATGAATAATTTGGATGATTCAAGACTTTTGCACTTTATTATATGAAAATTCTTATTACAGCTATGATTTCAACCATTACTAGTAATTGTACATCTCTATCCCATGGAGCAATCCAGCCACAATGGCCTTCTTAGAGAATAAATATGATAGCAATTCCATTTAAGCTTGTGTTGAATCACTATGTTCGATGATGTACTAAAAATTATCATAGAAGAAATGAAATTAACACTTTGTTCCCATGGAGAAATCTGAACACCATGGCCTTTTTCGTGTTTGAAGTGAAGATATTTCAAGTCAAAAATGATTAATTTTTCCCAAATGGCCTTATGGTATTTTACTCATCTTGCTGGATTGCATGGATTGTAAGTCCCTGCAACCGCCAAGTGTATAGGATAAATAACTAGATACAAGGCTCAATTGAGATTTTGATTTATTGATTTTTTTTGTTAATTTTGATTTTTATTTTCATGTGTGCATTAATGGATGTAATGCCTATATGATGATGTGATTACACTAGATGTATGCAATGTACTGATGACATGCACTATCTATATGATAGATATATGCTTGGATGCTACCACTGCTATGTATGCATATATGGATGCACTGGTGAATGTTAAATGTATGTTTAATTTATTTCAATTGTTTGTGATATTAATCAATGTGATATTATATGATAGATGATATGTAATGCATTAATTACATGAGGATGATCTAATTCAAATGAACTTGTATGCTCTAATCACTTAAAATATAAGGAATACATCTAAGATGTGTTTTATAAACTAATGGACGACACCAAATAATGTATAAAAATTATGAATATAAATGGTAACTCTTATCATAAGAATCAATCATTTAAGCATCCAAATGTAAGATGAGATGATGTGAGATGTATGGTTTTCCCTTATAAGATTTTGTAAATTAAAATATATGTACAAGATAGTCAGTGGTCATCTAAATGTCATTGCTGATATATATCCAGTATCTATCTTATTTCATGAATACCCCTTAATAAACAAAAGCTCCTAAGAAAAATAGTGACTAATTTATGAGATGATTTTTTGCAATAAAGTATTTTTAAGGTTTTCCATGAGACTCAAACACCCTAGTTGATTATTCAAAAGTTGTATAGTGACTATACAGGACTCCTAAAAAATAAAAGTTGTTATGAAGATCAAGATATTCATTATCCCTGTGTGTGCAATTGAATATATTAGATGAGATATAAGACTACCTAATTGCTAGGAAAGATTCATTCATCCCATTGTTGTAATGAGAATCACCAAATGTTCACCATGATCCTAAGTTTGGACACATTTGGACTAGACTACTTGGTAATACAGACCACCTAAAACTAGCTCATTTATAAATTGCTTAGAACTACCCCAATGCCATGCGGGATTCATTCAGCCCATTGTTGTATTGGGGATCACTCAATGGCTTTGAGTAGTGACCATTACAGGGATTCAATATCTTCACCCCCTTATTTTCTTCACATTTATTGGGATACTTATTCATGCTTAGTGATAAAAATCATTGTTTATTTTATATTTGTTTTTTGAGCAAGTGATTTTGCTTTGATTTTAGTATTTTTCTTATTTTGTATGAAAGCAAGGTATTTCTTTGGTTAGTGGGTATCTTGTCCTTTTTTCAATGATCAACACTCTATACCATGCACATCACAAACGAGCAAGTAAAAACCTTTCGCTTAAGGTGACTAGGACTACTTTGTAGTGTTCATATTTCCTTGTCCAAACTAGGATTGTTAATGATTAATTATTGATGGGATTTTAACATAAGCTTGGTATTATCAAAATTAGACCTCATCTACAAAAGCAAATATAAATTTCTACCAAATCTAAGAATACCACTAGGTATGGTTGAATAATCGTAAAACCCTAGTATATTCTTTTTGCAATAGGAGGGGTTGTGTTGAGAAACATAATTACTCATTAGGGTGATGGATTATGATGATGAATAGATGCATGATTGGAATACAAACGTGGTGTCGTTTGTAAGATTGTAAACACATCCTATCCTAATGTAAATGCAATTGATAAAAATACCTAATACAATGCAATTAAATGAATGCATGTGTAAAATGAAGATGCATAATTTAAATGTTTTTGTACTTTTGATGTTTTGCAATGTTTTTGGATTTTATTTCTTTTATATTTGTTTGGATTTTATGTTTTAATTTTTTTTTGTTATTTTGAGTGTTTTATGATTTTTTTTTTGGATTTTTATGTTTTTAAGGGGAAAATACTCTACCTTATGTACCCCTAGTGTGTGTGCCACTCATTGGAAGGGAGGAAGGTATGATACCTTTAGAATCCACACTTTGCTTCATTGACCTTGACGTGGATGGTCAGAAAGGTATGCTACCTTGAGGACCCCTAGTGTACATGTTTTCCACTACAATATAATCAGCTTGCTTAGGAAGAGTGATAGAAATCAACTCTCCCAATTGGGGCATGGACCTTGATGGGCTGTCGTTAAGCACATCATTAATTATCAATGAATTTGTCAATCCAGGGTGGTGTCCAAGGCTATTTACGAGAGAAAGTTCAAGCAGGGTTGTAGTTCAGTTCATTTGGAAGCAACAGGTCTTATTGGTGGAATTGATTGTGTGGGGGTTTTGTGTCACTTATACCACTAAATTGCATAAATTGAAATTTAATCTATTTACAAGAATGAAAACTAATTGCTAATTGTAGAAATGAAACCCTAGTTACAGTTGCAAGAATGAAATCTAATTAAATTGCAGAATTGAAACTCTATTTATAGTTGCATAATTGAAAGTCTATTTAATCTTGCAATAATTGAAATGAAGCATAAAAACTAGATCCTGTCAATGCTCTGTAACAGAAGGTCGTCAATCTTCTGTGTAGGGTTTTGACAGCAAAAACAAGAATGTAGGGAAATTACAAAAAACTTGTAAATTGCTGGAAATGAAAATTTGCAATAAATTGAAAAGTTGCTGGGAATGAAAAGAATAACCAGATCTACCACTAATAATATCACAAAAACATTATGAACAATAATTAAACAACTAGGAATTTTAGCTATGCAAAATAATGAAAATGAAAAGTTCACAAATTATTTTGCTACAACAAAATTAGAATAAAACCTGTCTCTCAGTCCTCCTCCTAGGTCTGGAAGTCCTTTATTAGAAGAAGGTTTGAATTCTTCTTTAAGTCTTAATCACACTCAAACAAAAAAATAAATGGAATGAAACTACACTTCTATTGCTTCAGAAAAATAATTACAATTCTGTTGAAATCTGTTATAGGTCTAAAATCACTATTCTATTATCTCTCTATTTATTCTCTATCTCCTCTATCTAATCTAATATATTCTCATAGCTCAACCTAGATGGGAGCTATATTTTATATATGCCTAAAATCTAATTACAAACATAAAATATGTTGTTCCTGATATCCTACAGAATTTCCTGGGTTTATCCTAGAAGATGATCAATTTGATCTTTTCCATAAATGATGGCTTTGGACGGCAAGGACGACAAAGTTAGATGGGAGATATTTTCCCTTAACTTTATCAACCTTCTTATCCCGTTTTCCACCAACAAAATTCAGTCAAAAATTCAAAAAATGATTTATTTTCTTATTTCGAAGAAACTATGTTCATTTCGGAGACATTGTGTTCATTTCGGAGACACTATGTTCATTCCGAAGACATTGTGTTCATTTTGAATATCTTTAGAATGACCAACTGTGTTGACTCCAAATGGTTTTGGCTGCATTTCTCAGGTGGATTAGCCCTTAGGATCATATTGCAATAGTCTTCATTCTTCCTTGGATGTGAATTCCATGCCTTGCCATTCATTGGCAGCTTTCTGGAATTTATATGGAAAAACTAGTTTTTTGCTGCACAGTAATAAGTCTTTGTACTATTTGCTGAATTTAGAGAAACTAATGTTCAATGATCATCAAAATAATACTACTGAAGTACTTCTATCAACCTAAGCATGACAATATAACATAAAACTATACAAGAACTGTTAAAAATCAGAATATAATGTCCTTAACACTTCAATCATGAAAACAGTTAATACACAACATATTAAATCAACTTTAACTAGCATATAAGATAATTCACAAGAGTTTTAGGCAGTTTTAACTATTTAAAACATGTTATAAATGAGTATTATCCAGGCCTCATCATTCCACCCCAACTTATATTAATGCATGCCCTCATGCATTGCAGTGGGCTATGGAGTCACAAATGTCCATACTCATATTCTATGTTTCATAGAACAATTTAATGCCTGTGTAATTTCTCATGAAGATTTCTGATTCATTATTCAAATTGATCATCTGGTTGGGAATCCTATTCAAAATAGGAGGGAACCAGAGTAATGATGGTTGGAGACCTGAATCTGAGACCTACCCAATAATGTTGCATAAAGGTATTTCTCTGGATTAAGAAGGCAATGCCTCAGAATGGAAGGGCACTACTTCAAAGTGGAGGGACACTACTTCAGAATGAGCACCTGTGTCTTCATATTCCCTAGATAATCCAAGTAGTAACTAAACCAAATCCTCCTCTTTATCTGATGTAGTTGATTGTTCTTCAACTTGTGACTGCTTTTTAGTTTCTCCACTTTCTGCTATAATTCTCTATTTTTCTTTTCATATTTTTTAATAACATCTTTTCTTTCCTCAATCCATCTCATTTGTATTTTTATAACACTCTTGGCTACTCTTAGTTGTTTTGTGATGTCCACCTCCTCTTCTTCATTCGAATCAAAACCTAATACTGACAAATTAACTGTAGTTTGTTGCTCAACAACTATTTCATCCTCTACTTCAGACCCCTACTCATGTACAGGAGGTTCCATGAAATTATCTATGATTACATAAAAATTCTTAGTGGCTTGTTGCACTTCTATGACATCAGGGCTATCCTGTCTGGTATTCTCTTCAATCATTTGTTCTTTTATCTCTTTTTGTTGGAGTCTTGTATACCTCCTAGTCCTTAATGTATATTTTCTCTTCTTGCCCTGTTTCCTTGTGGTAATAGAGGTTGTAAGGATAGCTTCAAGCTCTTCACTAGGAACTTCACTCTCCTATTCTGAAATATAAATAACATCTTTAGAAAAATGAACCCTCTTCTATTTTATTTTTTTGCTGTCATTTTCAGCCCTTCTCTTCTTAGTCTGTGAGGTTGATGGTTCTGGAGAAAAATGCTTTGTTGCTTTTGCTTGGTGTGTTTCCTTCTCTGCAATAGCATTTTTTTTTTTTTTAGCCTTTTCTTCTTCCTTAGTAGCATATACTTTTTTATAGCAACATCTGTATCCTCTTCTCCTTCATCTTCTTCTTCAAAAACTACATTATTCAGGGTAGAATAAAACCTATTAAAGATTCTAGGGTTTCCTCTAAAATGATGTTGGCACACCAGTTTAATAATACCATGATGATGAGGGCTCTAATTTTTTATTCTTGATAATTTTTTTTGCCATGATCTGTAGTTATCGGTGCAGGTATGCTGAAAAATTCACTCTAAATTTAGGTTGTTGCCTACCATGCCTGAGGTGGTTTAAAATTTTGAAATGATACCCTGACAAAATTACATACTACCCTTCATAGGTTGAAAAATCTGGTAACCCATGTGATTATGTTATTCCAGGGTTCTTGTAGGCTAGCCCTTTTTCATTTTTCACTTCATTTCTCTGTTCTAATGCTAAGAATACTACTCTCTTCTGCTACTACAGTCATCCGCTAGGTCACTGATTTTTGGTTTCTACAGAATTACAGGGTTTGCTCTTGTTCTTCTTTAGAAAGAACTTTAATTTTTTTTTTACTTTTCCTTGTAATCATTAGAAAATATGTCTTCGGAAATAAAATATGGCACACTTCCTTATTTTGTGCTCTGAACACCTGGCCATCAATCATTGGACATCCTTGCCATCAAATTATCTTTACTATTTTAGCTCGTCCATTCTGCATTCAAATTTTCCCACATGAGTGGTTATTACCAATGAATGGTGGTGGCATGTTTGTTGGTTATTTTCCCTGTGATTCTCGTACTTCCTCAATGGGTGCAAACTATGAGATGAATCTAACCACAAGCCAGATGACATGTGTCAATGATCACATGGAGTAAAAAATTCTGCTGACTATGTCTTTTTCTCCCTCCTTGGATGCCACATAGAAACAGACTATCAAATCTTCATTCTGAAGATTATGTTTCATTTCAAAGACTAAGTTGGGAATTTAATTCAAATATAACCTCATTCCAAAGATAAACCTTCATTCCGAAGACACACCTTCATTTCGAATACAAACCTTCATTCCGAAGACAAACCTTCATTTTGAAGATACACCTTCATTCCGAAGACAAACCTTCATTCCGAAGACAAAGGCTTCATTCCCAAGACAAACCTTCATTCCAAAGACAAAGGCTTCATTCTGAAGATACCACGGTTATTGAAGATACAACAGTCATTCTAAAGACATAGTAGAAACCAACATTTTTCTCTTTCTCCAAGCATATTTTGTTTATGCCAACTCTTATGAACACTTTTATACTAATGGTTAATTGTCATATACTATATATCAAATATTTACAATGAGAAAAGTGCAAGAAACATATATACCTAGTTAAAACAAGTTAATGCAAGTTTTGAAAGATGACTGCTTCTGTTGATATTCTGCTGAGGCTTCCAGCAACACTTCAAAAATAAGTGCAGTTGGTGAATTTTTACAATGGTGACTCAGAACTTTCAAGGTTATGCATACCAAAAAACTGGTTTTCATGCATACCAACTCAGTAGTGCCTTGGAAAAAGGTTTTCACTACTGAGCTATTCATTTTTCTCTTTTTTTTTTTCCTCTCCTTTTCTCTCTCTTTTTTACTTGATTCTGATTATGCCCATGAAGGATTTCATGATTTCCCTAAAATCATGCCCATGAAGGAATTCATAATCAGAATTTATTCATATTTTTTTTTCTCCTTTTTCTGATTTTTTTTAATTTTTCTTTTAAGATTCAAAGATATGATCATTTGGAATCTTTATCAGAAGAATAAGCCTCTTCTATCAAATGTAACTGTGTAAAATACTAAGCAAATTCCACCTTTGTTAGTGGTTTATGGTACAACTGTAAAAGATGTTCATTCACCACTAATATCCTCCTTAAATCATCAACTAAATAAATTTGAACAACTTCATTCTCAAACTCCCCTAGTTCATCCTTGTTGCTCTTAATGTGATCATCATGCCACATTTTCCATTTTTTTTGAGTGAACTCTATTTGGTGAAGTGCTTCCAACCAAAGTTCATCAAATGCATTCAAGCGTGTTGTGGCTGATCCACAACACACCCCAAAATTGGGGACCCACCTTTTTTGCAGGCTTTCAGAGAAAATCTCAGTGACCCAGATGCTAAAAATGAAGAAAAGGGGCAAAAATGCACAAGTGTAGAAAGTGTCACGAAATCGCGACATGTTGCGCCGTCGCGGCCAAAAATAGAAAAGTGTCGCGAAATCGCGACATGTTGCGCCGTCGCGGCCGAAAATAGAAAAGTGTCACGAAATCGCGACGTGTTGTGCGGAAAATAGAAAAGTGTCACGAAATCGCGACATGTTACTCCATCGCGGCCAAAAATGAAAAAGTGTCATGAAATCGCGACATGTTGCTCCGTCGCGGCCGAAAGAGGAGAGAGAAAGGCAAATGGAAAGGCGTAGCGAAATCGTGACATGTCACAAAATCGTGGGTCAAACCAGTCAAACAGGGCAAAGCAGAAAGAACGTCGCGAAATCGCGACAGGAAGCGGCAAGCGGGGCACGAAGCAGAAAGATGTCGGAATGTGAAATCGCAGAAAGTAGCGAAGAAGGCATGAAGTGAAAAATGTCGTGAAATCGCTACAGGTTGCGGTCGAGAATGTATGGAAGTGAAAACGGTCACGAAATCGTGACAAAAAGTAGCGAAGAAGGCATGAAATGGAAAATGGTCACGAAATCGCGACAGCATTGAGCGAAAAGACATGAAGTGGAAAATGGTAGCGAAATCGTGCAACTTTTGAGAAAGCATGCCCGTCAGGCAAAAGCGTCACGAAATCACGACAGGTTGAAGCTCAAGCAGTACGGATGAAAAAGGCGTCGCGAAATCGTGACAGAATCGAGCGAAAGGGTCCGAGGCATAAAAATGTCATGAAATCGTGACAGCATGCAGCAAAGACGCCCGAAGTAGAAAAGCGTCACGAAATCGTGACAAGTTGCAGCGAAGGAGCAAGAAGCGAAAACGGTCACGATTTCACGACAAGTTGCGGCCGAAGGTGTACGAAACAGAAAAGCGTCGTGATTTCGTGACATGTCACGATTTCGTGACATGTCACGTTTTCGCTATGTTAACAGAGGAACAAGTTGCATGCATGAAAGCGTTGCGATTTCCATGGGACCGTTATAGAAGGCACAGAAAGCATGAGACACGTGGCATACAGGTGTCGGAGTTGCAGAGGCGTTACATGCAGCGATATATTTCAAACGTTTCGACATCAAGCATGAAGTGAAAGCATCGAAAAGGCGAGAATTTGAAAAGACGCATTCTGGGAGGTGAAACGAAGCGACGCAGGTGAACCGAAGAGCCGTGCCAGACAGTATAAAGTCGGAAGCACAGATTGGACAAGGGGTTGGAAATTGTTGCTAGCAGAGTTGCAGAGACAAGGGCTGCATGCCATTCTGGGCCTGCACTTGGAGCAATTTCCTTCATGTGTTCTGGATTTTCTTTTTGAACCTGGAACATTCTGTAACTGTAATTGATACATTATTTTAATACAGAAACACAGAGAGTTGGCATCTCATTGATGAGAAAGAAGGAGTCATTTTTGCATGCATGATTTAATGTTTTATCCTTCATTTCAGATTTCTAGGCTTTTAGGTGAAGTTTAATGCAAGTGTTCTTGGTTGCTTCACGCGAATGCCTAAATCTGGAATTACAGTAGAAACCCTAGAAACCCGCACCTAGCTTATCTGGATTGTGCGAATTTGTAGGTTCAATAGGTTAGGTTGCATGCAGAAACCTCATTGTCTTCGGTTTTGTCAATCAAGATGACAACACTCTGCCCGTAGTTTAGTTTCTTTCATTTTATTTGCATTTCTTCATTTTAATAATCCTTTATTATTCCTGCATTTTTCATTGTCATTCAAATAAATAATTGAAAATCTACCAGAGCCTGAAATCCAAATAGATTCATCCTTCTTGTATTAACTTACTATGAGTCCATTGTAATTCAAAATAAAATAAACCACCAGGCCCCTTGTTAACATCCACTTGTAACCCTAAGGTATTCCTAGCATTTCAATTGAAGAGCATCATTAGTGAATCACAACAGGAACCTTGGAGAAATCATTTAATTATAATTTCTTTGCAAGCAGAGGATTTTGGGACTCAAATCCTACGGAGAGTGTGCTTTCACAATTGGGTGAAAACACCACTCAACAGATTGGCGCTAGAAGGAGGGCCCAAATTGGTTTACTTTATTTTTGATTTCATACATGAGTAATATCTTTTGATTTAATTTTGAAATCATTTCTTAAAACTCACAAACAGCTAAACTGCAGCTTTTGCTTTCTTTTGTTGCAGGTTTTCTTTGAAATAATCGAGGGTTTCATCAGGCAGGCTGGACCCACCGCGTCGTATTGCGACCAGGTCCCAAACAACCGGAGAAACCATTTTTCATGACCTTACTGGTACTCCCAAGAATAAAACCAAGCAAGTCGTAAGCTCACCAGTCACAAAAGACCTATTTTCTCTAGGAACATCGAGTGGACCTATGCCCGTAATATCAGTTGCCACTAGTGTTCCTATTGTCAGTAATATTTCTACTGCTATTGTAGGTTTGTCTTCATCAATTTTGAGTCAAATGGCTCAAGCTCCAGCAGCTCCTTGGTATGGAGCTAACAATACTCCTTTGAATATTGCTGGGGATATCCATGAAATCCCCAAGAACATTGAAATATTTCTGCCTAAATACAAACCAGATGGCCCAAGAACAGCAGAAGAACATATCCAAGCCTATAGGGATGTTTTAATTAGGCTGCAAGTTCAATATGAAGATGTGGCTTGCAGACTTTTTCCTATGAGCTTAGATCCAATAGCATATGAATGGTATATATGCTTACCAACCGGTTCAATCACTTCTTGGACACAAATGGAAAACGCCTTTGTTAATCAATTTAGGTCACCCTTGGATCCCGCAACCATTTACAATCAGTTTATTACATGCAAAAGGGGCCAGGGGGAACCGATCAGAATGTTTAATCAGAGATTCCAAAAGTGCTATAATAGAGCAATTAGGCATTTTGCCATCGATCCCGTAGTGGCTTTGCAGATATATTTTGGGGCGTTGGACCCCATGACAGCCATGTTTGCGAGACGCAATCCTCAAGTCACCACGCTCGCTCTAGCCTATAATGAAGCCATGACTATCGAGCAGCAAATGACACCACAAGGCTACGGGTTTACCCAGATGCCTATGATGGGACAGTATGCTCCATATGGTCAAGCTCCCTTGGCAAGTCAAGTCATGGCACCTCAAATGCCAAGCATGAACGCCTTCCCATATCAGCAGCCGTATCCACCAGCACCTGCATATGCACCCATTCCAATCCAACCAATCACATCCATTCCACCTGTCCCTGCATTTTTGCAGAATAGTCAATCAACTATGCAAGGAACTAGCCAAGTCAATCCTCAGGCCATAGTTCCTTTTCCAAATCCAACCCCGATTCAAAGTGTCAATCCATACGGGAATCAAATTCCTCAGAACCCGACCCAAGTGTTGAATCAAGACCCCATCAATTATGCGAATCCAACGGGGGTTAACAACAATGTGATTCCACCGAAGGAGATTTATTCAGAAGTCGAAGAGCTCAAGAAATTAGTTCATAAATTGAGCAATGACAGGGTTCAACAGCAGAAGTATGAGTCCCATGCCCCTCACCCAAATCAAAATTTTAACAATAGAGGGAGGCATTGGAACACTAAGCCAAACAATGGGGGAGTTCCCGCTCCCATTGCTAATCAACTAGATACTTCTGCAGGACCTAGCCAATCCAATTCTCTTTTGAATCTTTCAGATTTGGCATGGGAAAGGGGTGCAGGTTGCACAACACGAAAGAACACAATGAGAGGAATTGTCCTGAAATTGCTAGATACACTCATTGTCTTCAGGCACAAGTTGATGATTTGGAACTGGTATCAAATGAGGGTCCATCGCAACATCAAGATGATAATATTATGGTGATGGAAACTGTATATCATCAAGAAGGTGAAAGTGAGGAAGAAGAAGACGAAATTTTGGAACAGGAGGTGCAAGCGTTTCGAGATTTCAGAAAGGGGAATCATGGATACCATCTGAGAAGTAAATCTAAAGCCCCTAAAACCTCATCAACACCTCCAAACAATTCCATTCTTCCTCCTGATACTAAGGCGAATAATAATCCTCCTCCTCCACTCAGAAGAGAAATGTCTAATGACGTGCAGAAGACAGTCAAATTCGAAAAACCAAATTATGACATAGTGGAGGATTTAAAGAAGTCCAAATCTAGCCTTTCGTTTTTGGACGCGGCTAGATTACCTGGCCAAAAGGAGGCGTTGATAAAAGCTTTGAACTCACCTGATCAAATGTGGAAGGAAAAGGGAGTTGAGTCCCATCTGATTTTGCGAAAGGAGAGAAGGGATGTCCCGCCATTCTTACTGACTCTGAGAATTGCGGGTAAGAATTTGCATAACTGTTTGGTGGACACAGGTGCCACGAGCAACCTCATGCCTTCAGAAATATGTAAAATGCTAGGTCTGCAACCTGTTTCATCCAAATGTACGGTCTTGCAATTGGACCGTTCAGAGGTAAATGTGGTAGGGACCTTATATGATGTCAAGATTCAATTAAATTCTGAACCCAGGGTCCAGCAGGTTGTAGACATTCTGGTGGTTAATATCCCAAGTAGGTATGGAATGTTACTTGCGAGGGATTGGATGAAAACTCTGAATGGCTATTTTTCAACAGACTGCTCACATATGTGGCTACCATGGAAAGGAATTGCAAACCAAATCAGAGTGGAAAATGAACCGAGGCTCAAAGAAATCATAACAGAATTTAACAAGCCGAATGAAGTTCAGTTTTCTGAGCCAGAACTGGGGGTTTATGCACTTGATGTTGAGGAAGCTACTGAAGAGCCTAAAAAGGAAATATGTCATAGTGGCTCTTCTGAGGAGAATGATTGCACATGGTTGCTCAGGTTCGATGGATCAAAATCTAGACAGGGAGCAGGAGCTGGAGTCGAGCTCACTGGCCCAGGAGGTAAACCATTATTGGCTGCCTACAGACTGCAATTTCCTTGCACGAACAATGTGGCAGAATACGAAGCATTGATCTTTGGTTTACGTCTAGCATTGAGCAAACAAGTCAAATGCTTGAAGGTTTTGGGAGATTCCCGAGTTGGTAGTCAAGCAAATCAAAGGACAATATACATGCCGTGACAGAAGACTAAGCCTTTATAGAACTAGGGTTATGGACCTCATTGAGGAGTTCGATGCGTTCAATATAGCCCTTATTTCTAGGAAAGGAAATCGAATAGCAGACTCTCTTGCAGTCGCCGCGGGCATGTTAAACCCGGTTGATGTAAAAAGGTGTAAAAATTTTTCCATTGAATTAGTTCCTTGTCCATCAATACCCGACAATGTCAAGAATTTCCAGGTTTTTGAAAGTGACAGACACATCTACAAATTTGTCACGAACTCGGGTATTTTTGAAAATCAGGTGATTGATGAGGAACAAAGGTGGCAAGATGAAACAAGAGAATGAAATTGAAACTGCGTATCAATCCAACAAAATACCTAAAGACGTGGTTTCATTGGAAAAAATGTTCGACATGGGATGCAAGCCCAAGAAAGGTAAAAGGGTCCCACTCCCCAAAGATGCATGTGATTCAATTAATCTAGGGAGTGCAGACAATCCAAAGGAGGTGTACATTGCAAAGGCATGTACAGATGAAGAAAGGAGCAACATAATACCGGCATTGAAGCATTACATAGATTGCATTGCTTGGAATTACAATGAGTTGAAGACATACAACCAAGACATTATCACACATACCATCCCTTTGAAGCTAGACTCCAAGCCTTTTAGGCAAAGACAACGAGTTGTTAACCCGCTATTGGAGCCTTTGATCGAAAGGGAGGTCAAAATATTATTGGAAGCGAAAATCATTTTTCCTGTTAGGCACTCAACCTGGGTGGCTAACCTCGTTCCAGTGAGGAAAAAGAGTGGAGAGATTAGGCTGTGCATAGATTTTTGAAATCTTAATAAAGCCTCTCAAAAAGATAATTATCCATTGCCATCAATTGATGAAATTCTACAAATGGTAAATGGATCCGAAATGATGTCCTTTCTTGACGGGTATTCTGGATACAACCAAATTCTTATACATCCGAATGACAGGATGAAAACAGCCTTCACCACCAAGTGGGGGACATTTGCATATAAGAGAATGTCGTTCGGACTGTTAAATGCTGGTGCAACTTTTCAACGCGCCATGGATTATGCATTCAAAGGGCTCATAGGCAAATGTATCATCGTGTATGTGGATGATATCCCAGTTTTCTCAAAAAAGAGAGAGGACCATGTCAAAGATTTAAAGAAAGTGCTTCAAAGATGCAGAGAACATGGAATTTCCTTAAATCCCAAAAAGTGCATTTTCGGAGTTACAGAAGGAAAATTGCTTGGTCACATCATTTCAAAAGAGGGCATATCCATCGACCCAGAAAGGATACAAGCTATCCAAAACTTACCTCTCCCGAGTAGTAAAAAAGAATTGAGATCTTTCTTTGGGCAGGTTAATTTTGTGAGGAAGTTTATCTCTAGCTTTGTTGAGATAGCCAAACCTTTAAACAAGATGCTCAAGAAATATGTGGATGTAAAATGGAACGAGGAAAGTAAAGTGGCCTTTCAGAACATCAAAGACGCCATTTCCAGGGCCCCGGTCCTCATAAGTCCAGACTATTCCAAACCTTTCTACATTTATGCTTTTGCATCAGAACACTCTTTTGCGAGTGTCTTAACCCAAAAAGGCGAGGATAGTGCAGAAAAACCCATAGCATTTTTAAGTGCCCCCCTGAAAGATGCTCAATTAAGGTATTCAATCCTTGATAAGCAAATGTACGCACTTTTTAAAACGGTAAAAAAATTTAGGCATTACATTGTGCACAACAGAGTTATTGCCATCGTGCTCGACTCTGCTGTTAAGACCATGTTTTTACAAAATGAACTAGGTGAGAAAAGAGGGAAATGGATTTCCACCATCCAAGAATTTGATCTTGAAATCCAACCTATGAAACTAGTTCGAGGACAAGGACTGCGAAGGCGATCACAGAAAATAATCCGTAGATAACATGCCAATACTCGAACACAGAATACATTGCTAAGGATGACTGGTATGTTGATATTGTGCAATTTTTATTGATTGGTAAGTGTCCTTCTAATCTGAATTCAACCCAGAGAAGAGCTTTAAGGCTTAAGTCTATCAATTATCTGATGAAATCTGGTGTTCTTTACAGGAAGAATCATGAAGGGATCTACCTGAGGTGCCTGAACAAAGAAGAAGCTGCCAGGGTGTTGCAGGAATTTCACGGGAAACATGGAACTGGTCATGGTGCGGCAAATGCTACAACACATCAAATCCTGAGAGCAGGATACTACTGGCCACACATTTTCAAAGATGCACATGCCCATGTACGATCTTGTCATATCTATCAAGTGGCTGCCAATAGAGAAAGAAATGCAGCCATGCCGTTACAACCTGTAGTTGAAATGAGGCCATTTGCACAGTGGGGACTAGATTTCATTGGGGTTATTAACCCAAATTCTTCTGATTCTCATAAATTCATATTGACAGCTACAGATTACTGCACAAGGTGGACAGAAGCGATTCCTACTAAACATGCCACCACAGACGTTGTAATTAAATTCCTTGAGGACCATATTATAACAAGATTTGGAATGCCCGATGCTATTGTCAGTGACAATGGTAAAGCGTTTATTTCTACGCAATTTGCAGATTGGGCATACGATAACAAAGTGAGCTTAAAATTTGCATCCAATTATTATCCTCAAGGAAATGGGTTGGCCGAATCTTCAAATAAAAATTTGTTGAATACCATTAAGAAGTTGCTGGAAAAGAACCCTCGGGATTGGCACAACCAATTGAAGTTTGCCCTTTGGGCAGATAGGACCAGAGTGAAAGAATCCATAGGGAATACTCCCTATCATTTGGTCTATGGGCAAGACCCGATATTTCCTGCAAATTTGAAGTTGCAGACCTTGCATTTCATACAAGATTACTTGGGGATAGATGATCAAGTTGAAGCCAGGTTAAGTCAGTTGTTGCACCTTGATGAAAAGAGAGAAGAGGCCATGAACCACATGAATAAACACCAGGAAGTTATCAAAAGATGGTTTGACAGAAGGGCCAAAGTTAAATCATTCAGAATTTCAGATTTGGTATTACTATGGGACAAAAGACATGAGGAAAAAGGGAATCATCAAAAGTTTGATTGTCTTTGGTTAGGCCCATATCAGATTTCAGAGATTCTTGGGAAGAATACCTTCAAGCTAAAAACTTTAGAAGGGAGAGATTTTATGCTACCGGTTAATGGGCAGATTTTAAAGCATTATTTTAGCCCTTAGGTTGTGAGATTTTGATATTATTCTTTCGGTTTTGGTGGGGATTTTCAGTTTTTGTTTTTATTGTTTAGGATTGTTAGTTTAGCTAGGATTTTGGTTGTGGATTTGATTTCAATTGACATGTTTTGTTTATTTTGATAAAAAAAATAATAATAATAATATAAAAAATAAAATAAATATAAATATATATAAATAAAAAATATTGAGATGTTAACTTATGCTTAAGGTTAGGGGAATATGAAATATTGGAATTGTCCTGTAAAAGCTCCACAAGTAACACAAACATCTTAAGTTATATTGTTTGATTTTGTGATGCATGAAAGAGTCAGTTTTGCATGACAAATCTTTCATTTGCAATTCAAGAGATAATGCATTCATGGTACATCTCACTTTACATATACATTCCATCTTAGTTACATATGCATCTTAGGTACAAATCATTAAAGTATGTCAATCCCTCTTAGGGTTGTGTTATAACATAAATGTAAGAGGAATCCTAAGGTTGGGAACTGAGTCTTGAGATATCTAGAACCAAGCACGTCTCATACATTAAAAAGGATCTTGAGCAAAATGATCAAAACCTAACTTGGAAGAAAAGGTTGGGCGAAAGAAGTTTTTCATGTCTATCCTATTATGCAACATGATCCTTAAAACAGTGGTTTTGACCACTTCCATAGAGCTTAAAGCCTAAAATCGAGTAGTAAGGATAGGGTTAAATCCTCATCGAACTTAGGTTGAGGATCCAATTCCCCAAAGCTTTGATTTGACCTACATGGAGTAGTAAGGATAGGGCATAAATTCTCATCTCGCTTAGGTTGAGAATCTGATTCCCCAAAGCTCCTATGTCTCATTTCATAATAAATCTTGGATTGGAAGGATCGTACTACTTGTCCTCTGCAAAGGATGGGTAGTCATCCCCAAGGTCTAAGCGACAAAATTAATATTTTCCATTTACATCTAAAGTTTGGATTGTAAGGATCGTACTACATGTCCCTAGCAAGGATGGGTAGTCATCCCCAAGGTCCAAGAAGTAAAAAATAAATTTTTCCCATCTCATATTTATATTGGATTGTAAGGATCGTACTACTTGTCCTCTGCAAAGGATGGATAGTCATCCCCAAGGTCCAAAGAAATGAAGATAAGTTTTGGATTGTGGGGTTAGATATGCCCATGCATGGCAACATGTCTTGTCTCAAAAACAAGACCACTGATTGTCTAAAGGGTTAGACTAGCATGACCATTTCTTCCATAATTGGTTTAATTATTTTGCTTAAAGTGAGGTAATGAACTCTAAATCAGAATAGTAAGGATAGGGTTAAACTCTCATCTCGGTTGGTTGGGAGTCTGATTCCCCAAGGTTCTGATTTCACATTCACTCGCACATGGGTTCAAGATAGTAGGGACTCATAACCAACTTTGGGATACAATAAGGTAATTAATTAGTGGATCCTAAGAGGGTTTGGCAATCTTGAATGTTTGTACATGATACCAGAAGAAAGACTATGCATTTTATAAAGGCGAGATCTCCTAGCATATTCATTAGGTTACACAATCATTCACAATCTCATATATGCATTCATGCAAAACTGACAATGGAGTGTGGATCAATTTCAAACGATAGGGAAAGAAATTCATTGCACACACTGAGCTAATACTTGATGATTCTGATGATTCATGTACTTCTGATCTTTGGGCATTTGTTATATTGCTTATGTGATAACGCATGTTTTCGAGTTTGTATGTGTTTCAGGTTGGGTTCTTACTAAAAATGCTCAAGAGCATTTGACAGCAGAGTCGCCATTTGTTGTGGCTGATCCACAACACACCCCAAAATTGGGGACCCACCTTTTTTGCAGGCTTTCAGAGAAAATCTCAGTGACCCAGATGCTAAAAATGAAGAAAAGGGGCAAAAATGCACAAGTGTAGAAAGTGTCGCGAAATCGTGACATGTCGCAAGAAAAAGAGAAAGTGTCACGAAATCGTGACATGTTGAAAAAAAGGAAAGTGAAATTGGAATGTAAGTGTCATCGAAATCGTGACCATGTTGCTTGCCGAAAGAGGAGAGAGAAAGGAAAATGGAAAGGCGTAGCGAAATTGTGACATGTCGCAAAATCGTGGGTCAAACCAGTCAAATAAAAAACGTGAAATAACGAGGAAAAAAAGGGTGAATGAAGAACGAAAAAGTAGCGAAGAAGGCATGGATGAAAAAGTCGTGAAATCGCTAAAGTTGTGAAGTGGAAAAGTGAAATCGAAAAGTAGCAAAGAAGGCATGAAATGGAAAATGGTCGTGAAATCGTGACAGCATTGAGCGAAAAGACATGAAGTGGAAAATGGTAGCGAAATCGTGCAACTTTTGAGAAAGCATGCCCGTCAGGCAAAAGCATCGCGAAATCGCGACAGGTTGAAGCTCAAGCAGTACGGATGAAAAAGGCGTCGCGAAATCATGACAGAATCGAGCGAAAGGGTCCGAGGCATAAAAATGTCGCGAAATCGCGACAACATGCAGCAAAGACGCCCGAAGTAGAAAAGCATCGTGAAATCATGACAAGTTGTAGCGAAGGAGCAAGAAGCGAAAATGGTCGCGAAATCGCGACAAGTTGCGGCCAAAGGTGTACGAAACAGAAAAGCGTCGCGATTTCGCGACATGTCGTGATTTCGCGACATGTCGCGTTTTTGCTATGTTAACAGAGGAACAAGTTGCATGCATGAAAGCGTTGCGATTTCCATGGGACCATTACAGAAGGTGCAGAAAGCATGAGACACGTGGCATACAGGTGTCGGAGTTGCAGAGGCGTTACATGCAGCGACAGATTTCAAACGTTTCGGCATCAAGCATGAAGTGAAAGCATCGAAAAGGCGAGAATTTGAAAAGACGCATTCTGGGAGGTGAAACGAAGCGACGCAGGTGAACCGAAGAGCCGTGCCAGATAGTATAAAGTTGGAAGCATAGATTGGACAGGGGGTTGGAAATTGTTGCTAGCAGAGTTGCAGAGACAAGGGCTGCATGCCATTCTGGGCCTGCACTTGGAGCAATTTCCTTCATGTGTTCTGGATTTTCTTTTTGAACCTGGAACATTCTGTAAATTGTAATTGATACATTATTTTAATACAGAAACACAGAGAGTTGGCATCTCATTGATGAGAAAGAAGGAGTCATTTTTGCATGCATGATTTAATGTTTTATCCTTCATTTCAGATTTCCAGGCTTTTAGGTGAAGTTTAATGCAAGTGTTCTTGGTTGCTTCACGCGAATGCCTAAATCTGGAATTACAGTAGAAACCCTAGAAACCCGCACCTAGCTTATCTGGATTGTGCGAATTTGCAGGTTCAATAGGTTAGGTTGCATGCAAAAACCTCATTGTCTTCGGTTTTGTCAATCAAGATGACAGCACTCTGCCCGTAGTTTAGTTTCTTTCATTTTATTTGCATTTCTTCATTTTAATAATCCTTTATTATTCCTGCATTTTTCATTGTCATTCAAATAAATAATTGAAAATCTACCAGAGCCTGAAATCCAAATAGATTCATCCTTCTTGTATTAACTTACTATGAGTCCATTGTAATTCAAAATAAAATAAACCACCAGGCCCCTTGTTAACATCCACTTGTAACCCTAAGGTATTCCTAGCATTTCAATTGAAGAGCATCATTAGTGAATCACAACAGGAACCTTGGAGAAATCATTTAATTATAATTTCTTTGCAAGCAGAGGATTTTGGGACTCAAATCCTACCGGAGAGTGTGCTTTCACAATTGGGTGAAAACACCACTCAACAAACTACAAAATTTGTTTTTTATGTACCTGCAACAACTCAATGCCAGCTGCTAAAAATGCATAAAATGTTAGTAAAGCATTAGGATGTTGCACCAATATATCAAACAAATTTGCTCCCTGGTTTTTAGTCAACCAACTATTGTTGTTCAAAGGTTGTTTTGGTTGTATTTCGGTTTGTTTTGTACCAGGCTGATTTGAATTGGTTCTTGGAGAAACATTTTTATTTACAACAATGGAGGCCAAAACTAAAGTATTCTTTTCATTTTCCTTGTGTTCTAAGAAACTGTGGGCTTTCTGTACAATCATACTTAGGTGTAATAAGTTTACCTGAAATTAAGTTAACTAATTTTCCACCTTTTTGTATGGTTTTAAGCTATACTTTTTTTTTTTTCTTGGTTTGCTAAAACACATTTCTTGAACAATCATATTAATGATTGGTACAACTTGAGGTAAAGGGATTGTAATAGTTAAATGTTCTAATTCCTTTATCAAATATGATTGTGAAGATGTTATTTTTTATATCTCAGATTGTTCAAAATATGATACTTTATTTGATGAGGTATCTTGTTCTTCTTGATGTTGTTTTAGTGTGGATTTGTTTTCATGTTCATTATTTTTAACTTCACTTTCTACACTAATAAGTGGAATAGGTTCAAGCAGTGGTTCACCTGAAAACAACTGAGTTTTAACACAGTCACTAACATTTATTAGGGTTGTATTTTTTTATTCAACCATAGAGATAGGGGTTACCTGTTTAACATGATTTGGACTAACCACAGGTTGAGTTGAAAACATAGGTTGTTTTAATTTTTGTTGTTGTTGTCCACGATAGAAATTATGGATATAATTAGGCAACAAATTTGATTTTTGTTTTTGACAATGTTGCTGCCCTTTGTACAGATTTTGATGTTGTACCCATTGATATCCCTGTAATTTTGGCTGTAACCATAGTGGATGTTGTTGATTCCATTGTTGTTGCATCCATCCATGTTGATACCATGCTTGGGAGTATTCCCATGGTGGTTGACTCCAACATTATTGAAGTGGACCTGAAGTAGACCATGGCATATACCAAGGATTATTTCCCCAATGTGCAAGAAATTGAGAAGCATTCTGATATGGAAATTTATGAAAATTATTCCCTTGTCCTTGTCCTACAAAATTGATTTTTTTCATAGGTTGAGACTATTTTTCAAAGACACTTGTAAGTTCTAGCAATAAACTACACTGATCTGTGGGGTGTCCTAATTGACAAATGCTACATGTAGCAGGTATAAATATTTTTTTCAAAGGAAAATCATGAAGAAAGTGTTGCTTTTTGCATTCTGAACAATAGATGGCTGAAGATTCAGTAGATTCATTTTTTTCATCTAATGTTCTATCATGTACTAAAATATCAGCCTCTTTCATGCATTCTTTCAAATCATGTTTTTCATTACCAATTCTATTTTTTCTATGCCTTGAATGAGTAATTTTTACAGAGTTTAATAATTTTCTGAAATTTAAGTGCATTTGTATCTCCTCTTCCCAAGATATCCAATGCATCCCTAGATTCATCTTGTAGTCCCCTTAAGAATATGAATTTACAAATTTCAGGTTCCACACTTCCACATATCTTATGAACAAAAGAAAATATGTCTAGATAATCTTCTAAGATTTCATTTTCCTCTTGTTTCATTGTAAGAATTTCATCATTTTGATTATTGACTTGACAAAATTGGTATCTCTCCAAGAATATATTTTTCATCTCATCCCAAGTTCTAATTGAGTCAGGTGCTAAGGTGATAAACCATCGTAGAGCTAACTCTTTGAGAGTGGAAGGAAATAGTTTGAGCTTTTGATTGTCATTAGTGTAATCATGAGCTTGACATACAATTTTAAACTCAAACAAAAACATATCAGGATCTTCGGATGTAATTCTCTTGAAAGTTGGTAATACTACAGGTGAAATGACCTTCATGGGAACATTTTGATTAAGATCTAGTTGGATGGGATTTTGAAAAGTTCTGGCAGGTGCACTAGTTGCACTAGGGTGGAGCACATTGTTGGCTCTACCTTGATTCTCTTGTGAGCCTTCCATTGTAGGTTCCCAAAAACAATTATAAATCTTGTCAAATTTTCCTAATTGTATGGATTTGTCAAGAGAAAATGGTGTTGAACTACTTAATTTTCCTCCTTGTAATGATTTCTCAAAGGATCTTGTAGTGCTAGAAGTGGATGATTGGGATTCTTTGAAAATTCCAACATTTTTGGAAATAGACATTTTTGACATAATTTCAACCTCTTGTGAAATTTTTCTTCTTGTGGTTTCTTGCTTATTTCCTAAATGGACTAAAATACAATTTACCAATAACAATTACTTATACTAGTCATTACATTCATATTTTACTCTAAAATTCACAACTTAGCATATTTAATAATTATTGGACTACTTTTCACCTTCTAACAACACCGTGTTCCCCGACAACGACGCCAAAATGATGGGCTGTCATTAAGCACATCATTAATTCTCAATGAATTTGTCAATCCAGGGTGGTGTCCAAGGCTATTTACAAGAGAAATTTCAAGCAGGGTTGTAGTTCAGTTCATTTGGAAGCAGCAGGTCTTATTGGTTGAATTGATTGTGTGGGGGTTTTGTGTTACTTCTACCCCTAAATTGCATAAATTAAACTTTAATCTATTTGCAAGAATGAAAACTAATTGCTAATTGCATAAATGAAACCCTAGTTACAGTTGCAAGAATGAAATCTAATTAAATTGCAGAATTGAAACTCTAGTTATAGTTATAGAATTGAAAGTCTATTTAATCTTGAAATAATTGAAATGAAGCATAAAAACTAGATCCTGTCAATGCTCTATAACAGAAGGTCGTCAATCTTCTATGCAGGGTTTTGACAGCAAAAACAAGAATGCAGGGAAATTATAGAAAACTTGTAAATTGCTGGAAATAGAAATTTGCAGTGAATTGGAAATTTGCTAGGAATGAAAAGAATAACCAGATCTACCACTAATAATATCACAAAAACATTATGAACAATAATTAAACAAATAGGAATGTTAGTTGTGCAAAATAATGAAAATGACAAGTTCACAACTTATTCTACTACAGCAAAATCAGAATAAAACCTGTCTGTCAGTCCTCCTCGTAGGTCTAGAAGTGGCCAGCCTCCTTTCTTAGAAGAAGGTTTGAATTCTTCTTTAATTCTTACTCACACTCAGACATAAAAAAAATAAATGGAATGAAACTCCACTTTTATTTCTTCAGAAACATAATTACAATTCTGTTGAAATCTGTTACAGGTCTGAAATCACTATTCTATTATCTCTCTATTTATTTTCTATCTCCTCTATCTAATCTAATATATTCTCATAGCTCAACCTATATGGGAGCTATCTTTTATAGATGCCTAAAATCTAATTACAAACATAAAATATGATGTTCCTGATATCCTGTAGAATTTCCTAGGTTTATCCTAGAAGAGGATCAATTTGATCTTTTCCATAAATGGTGGCTTTGGACAGCAAGGACGACAAAGTTAGATGGGATATATTTTCCCTTAACTTTATCAACCTTCTTATCCCATTTTCCATCGCCAAAATTTAGTCAACAATTCAAAAAGTGCTTTCTTTTCTCATTTCGAAGAAACTGTGTTCATTCCAGAGACATTGTGTTCATTCCGGAGACACTATGTTCATTCCGAAGACACTGTGTTTATTTCGAAGATCTTTAGAATTACCAATTGTGTTGACTCCAAATGGTTTTGGCTGCATTTCTCAGGTGGATTAGCCCTCAGGATCATATTGCAATAGTCTTCATTCTTCCTTGGATGTGAATTCCATGCCTTGCCATTCATTGGCAGCTTGTTGGAATTTATATGGAAAAACTAGTTTTCTATTGCACAGTAATAAGTCTTTGTACTATTTGCTGAATTTAGAGAAACTAATGCTTAATGATCATCAAAATAAGACTACTGAAGTGTTGCTGTCAACCTAAGCATGACAAGATAACATAAAACTATATAAGAACTGTTAAAAATCAGAATATAATGTCCTTAACACTTCAATCATGAAAACAGTTAATACATAGCATATTAAATCAACTTTAACTAGCATATAAGATAATTCACAAGATTTTTAGCCAGTTTTAACTATTTAAAACATGTTATAAATTAGGATTATCCAAGCCTCATTAGACCTCGTGGGGTAAAACAAGCAAACTGTCTATGTGGAACTCATTTTTTTCTATCAAGTTTTGGACCACCTTCATGAATGAATGGCAACTGTAAATGGCATGCCCATGTATATGATGGTAGAAATAATAGAGGCTTTCATTAGTGGACCCATGTTTAGGTACTCTAGGTTTAACCTCTGGTAACGCGATTGCATTTGCCTCATAAATATTTTGAAATAGGATTGTGGTAGTCATCTAAAATGAAACTACTCGATTAGCTGGCTTGTTGGGTCTACAAGGTAATGGATGATCTTGGGGACACAACTAGGATTATAAGACATCCATTTTGGTAGGCTGAGGTACTATGGATGAACCATCTATGGGAAAATCCCCACTATATATGAGATCCTAAATCACATTTTTGAATCCATAATAATTGTAAATGTCATGGCCCTTTATTCAATGATAGAGACAATAATGGTCCTCCCTATAATCCTTAGGTTTAGCTCTATTTGGGTATAAAGGAATTATGCTAGGTAAGGTTAAGACCGTAGCATCTTACAACTTTTGAAAATTTTCCAACATGGGATTGTTTAAAGAAGTCCAAATGCATTGTGGGTGTTTTGGGCACTCAACATGCACTAGCTTAGTTTGATGACCAGGTTGACCTCTAGGTATGTTAATTGCTTGCTTAGGGTACTTTTCTTGTTTTTTGGGTGCAAGGGATGGATTACTGACTATGCTTATTTGTTGGTTGATAACCTGAAGTTGCTTCTTTTCAAGCATGTTGTATCCTATGGCTTTGAAAATTTGATATGATTGAATATCATGACCGTTTTATCTATGATATAGATAGTTTAACTCTTCCTCATACCCTTGGGGTTTTGGATGATTTGGATTTAAATGGTAAACCTCAGGTAAGGTGATGGTGTTTGCGGTGCATAATCAATTAAAAATTTATACCACAGGCTTAGGAAACAAGGGATATTTTCTAGGTTGTTGGGGTGGCCGAGTTGGCACCTGCTATTGTTAAGGCTTTTCCTATGATTGAATAGGAGGTGGTTTGGCCTCAAATGGGGGTTGCTTTTGTATTTCCTGACTCTCAAGCTGGATCATGATAAATTATAATACCTCATTCTATTGCTCCATCTATACCTTTAGATTAGTCAAGTGATCTTGTATACGTTCTAAGACTGATAAGGCTCTCAAGTGTATTGCTATAAATTGGCTCAAAATAGCATAATTGATTGAAGGAGGTGAAAGAGTGGATGCTAAAAATCCACTAGGTAAATACAAATCATCTATTTTCTTCATTTGATATGATGTGGACACTCCTTGATTATCCACTTTGATAGTGGCATCCATGTTCTCTACTTGGATACTCAGTTCATACTTCTATTTTACTTTCTATTATTGAACTGTGTGAGCTTGAGCACCCCCAATTTAACGTGGGGAAGCTACTTGTTCTTTCTCTTTAGAAGATACTTGTTGAGAAGCAACACACCCCCACTGAAAAATGAGATTCCATCCTCTTGAAAACTCTGAAATTCCATTTTTGCAGCAGGGACCCTCTTGATCATTTTCAGGTTTAATTCCAGTTTCTGCTTGCCTGCTTTTAATGTTGTGCTTTCTCTTGTATTCTAGCTTTGATTATCCCAGACTTCACTTTTGCATGCTAGAATCATTCGTGCATAAAGAAAATCTTGCACCGGTACCGAGAAAATCCAGAAAACAGTTGCATAAATTCATGAAAAATCAAACTTTCCATTTTTGGTAGTGTCGCGATATCGCGACACTTCCATTTTCGAAAATGTCGCGATATCGCGACAGGAAAATACAAATGCAGCTAAGTCATTTTTGTGTAGCGAAATCGTGACACTTTCCATTTTTGGAAGTGTCACGATATCGCGACGTTTCCATTTTTGGAAATCGTCGCGAAATCGCTACCGGCCGGAGGAGAGAGAAAGAAAGCATACGAAACAGCGCGATTTCACGACATGTCGCATTTTCGCGACTGGAAAGGAGAAAAATCGGCTAAGTCGCAAATGTGTAGCGAAATCGTGACACTTTCCATTTTTGGAAGTGTCGCGATATCGTGACATTTCCATTTTTGGAAAGTGTCATGAAATCGCTGCAGGATGAGGAGAGAGAAAGCCGGGGAGAAAAATGTCGCGAAATCGTGACAAGGGAAGAAGGCCAAGCAAGGAAAGATGCGCGAATGGAGGGGGAGAGAAGAAGGTTGTATGGAGGAGTGCGATTTGGCGACATGTCGCGAAATCGCGACGTGTCCCATTTTTGCTGAGGATAAATGAAAAAGTGGCCAAGTCCAAAAGTTACAGCGATGCGCTGCATGTCTCAAAATCACGGGCCGGAGCTTGCAGCGACGCGCTGCATGTTTCGAAGGTGGAGGGAGAAAGTTGCAGCGATGCGCTGCATGTTTCAAAATCGCGGGCCGGAGCTTGCAGCGATGCGCTGCATGTTTCGAAGATCAAGGATGAGAATGGTAGCGACGCGCTGCACGTTTTGAGGAAGTTGTACAGCCGCGGAGGCGCGATTTTGCGACATGTCCCATTTTCGCGGCCGACAGGGGGAGAAGCAGCGCAGCGCTGGAGACGTCGCGATTTCGCGACATGTCGCGAAATCGCGACATGTCGCAGAATCGCGGTAGGAGAGAGAAAGTCCTCAAAGTTGACCAGAAGTGCATTTCAGCTGAAACAGAAGGCATCCTGGGGTAGCGACACGTGTCAAAGCGCGTAACAGGTAGAGCAAGGCCGACATGCAAGCTTTTTAGCTGATTTTAATCTGATTTTAATGCTTTAAGCTTTGATTTTAATGATTTTAAAGTACTAATATAATCTTTTTGTCTTTCATGCAGGATTCCATCTGGCACTTGCGGGACAACCGGGAAAGGCCATAAAGTCAAAGTTAAAGTGCAGATTTGATCAAGGACCGCCATGCTAGAGGAGAAGAAGCCGGTAAAAGCATTCAATGGCAAATTTATGGTAGAATTGATAGCATGAAGATAATTTCAACTCAGGGATGGCTTTACGGAGATCAGATCTGAGAGAAGTGGTGACTCATCCGGCTCACCAACAGAATTAATGGAGGCATTTATTTGCAGCTGCGGATGAATGCAAGTGGCTTTAGATTTTATCTTCTCCATTTATGGCAGCTGACTCCCCTGATTTGCCGAAGGGTTAAGTTCTATCTGGACTTTGATTTTAAATGGATTTTTATTGTAAAACCCGGGTCCTAGGGTTTAGATGTGATAATATTTGTAGTTATGAGAAGAAGATATTTCTGAAAAGATCAGGGTCTGTCCTGAGTCTATAAATACTTCTTCTCAATGTAATTGCAGGAGGCGGAGACTTAGAAATAAAAGGCTTATAAGCAATTTCTTGCAAATTTTGTGAAATCCTTTGTTTCTGGACTTGGAGTTGATGTGCTTTAGCTTTTCTGTGATAGCATGGCCAGGAGCCTAATATTTTGCAGTAGTGTGATAAGTGTATCTTCTTTTGTTATCCGTTCCATTTAAAGTTTGTTAGATATATGCTATAAATCTGAGATTATCAAGTTTAAATATGTCGTTAGGCTTCAGCTTGTTCTCTTGTCTGCTAGGGGAAATTATAGATTTCAGGTGTAAGTTTGTTCTAATTGCTCTGTCTTCACTGTGTGACCTAGGTTGTCGATGAAAGATACCAGTTTTAACCAGCTGCCCTTGGATTTATAATTTTCTGCTAGATCTGTTTCACTCTGCCTTGTGCTCTTAGTTGAAAGTGATCTTAGACTGACTGGACACTTTCTTCTTTGATTTGTTCTGTTGTGAAGCTAGTAGCATAGATAAGATTGATAGTTTGGGTTTTACAGTTGATGTTTGATAAACTTCTCTTTCTGCCTTACCCTACCCTCTCTTTGTTTTCGGTGAATGATCCATTTTTATTTTCTTTGTTTGTCTTTTATTTAAATCTGCTGACCCATGAGAGCTAGATCAAGAATTCAAGTTAAATATGATAAACAACTTTTGCAACTACTGAACAAGTTCAAGAACCCCCTGTAAGGTAACAGAGCAATCCATATTGAAATCTATTCCAAAGTGGAAAAGAGTGAATAGCCATTCGACCCAACTCTGTAACTCGCACCTTGGATAACCAGCTAGATCCTAAAGTGAGTGGGATCCGTCCCGTGGGTGTCTCCGGAGCTTCCTTGCTTCATCCTTCCCGGGGTGTGCATGAAAGCCGGACCAACAACCTAATTGGCGCTAGAAGGAGGGCCTGAACTCAGTTCAAGTATTGTAAGGGCATAACAGCCACATTTGAAGGACCCACAGTGAACTCCGGACAATTTTGTAAATTGTCAGTATTTTTTTGAAAGTTGTCAGTATAGTTTTTAAAATTGCCAGAGAAGACCTCAAGTTAAGAACAATTTTATCTCCACTGGCAGTTATCCAATCACAACTCAGAACATCACTGTCAGCCAAGTAATAATGGCAAATTGGTTGGGCCCCACTGCTTTGAATATCCCGGGTATAGCCCATGACCTGCCCAGAAGCCCGAAAAGATATCTCCCTAGGTATAAACATGATGGGACAAGAACTGCAGAAGAACACCTGCTAGCTTTTAAAAATGCTTTAAAATTGTTGAATATACAGCATGAAGATGTTGCCTGCAGATTGTTCCCGTTCACTCTCCAGGAGGGAGCTTATGACTGGTTTTTAAACCTCACCAAAAATTCCATTACTAGTCGGGATGATCTAGAGAAAGCTTTTATATCACAATTTGGGGAAGTGATAGACCCCAGACATGTTATACCAACAATTTTCCAGCATCAAGAGAGAGTCGGGAGAAACTGTCAGGTCTTTCAATATGAGGTTCCAAAGAGCTTACGGTAGAATGATTGGCCATTACATCCCAAATGCAAATCTGGCCTTAGAAATCTACAAGAATGCATTGGATTCAGTGACCTCTATTTTCCTCAAGAGAGACATCAATATCACAACCCTGGCTAGGGCTTATAAAGAAGCCTTAATTCTTGAAAGACAGCTTAGGGCCTCAAATTCTGAGCAGACCTTTGATATCCTATGTTACACAGAACATGCCTATTTCAGACCCCATTCCACATCATGAGTTAGTGCCAACATGTCATGCTCTACCCAAGGAGACTCCGTTAACTGTGACATCCACTCAGAGATGTGCAAAATACGAGAGAAAGTTCTGACAAGTTCAAAGTGCAGGTGCTTGAACTGAACAGTTGTGATCTGGCACCACCCAAATCTGAAGTTTTTCCTGGTGAGTTAAATTTTCCTAGAGATCAAAGAAATATTGATATTTCTAGTTCACCCAAAAATAGTACAACCAGGGTTTCAATTCTTTCACTTTTCCCGAAGAGACAAAAAGTCTTGTAGAGACTCCTACGGATGAAATGCAAGATTTTCAACAGTTAAAAGGAGACAGTTATGACTTGAGATGTGAGAGTCCATAACTTAATAATGATCCTTCCTCATCAGAGGATGATGAAAGTGAGATTCAATATCACTATGCAGAAGTAACTGAGGAGGATAACATCATTGAGGATATGAGGGAACTTAAAGCTGACATCACCCTCTATGAACTGCCTCAGATTGTTGAACAAAAGGTTAACTTGATTGAGGCTTACTCTGGACCACCTGTTGAATTTCAAGAAAAGGAGGAAAAGATAGTAAATATGAATGTGGTCAGCCAACTTGGAATTGATGAACTGTCTCAACATAAGCCTGCAACTTCTGAACATAATGTCAAAGAGAAGGCTATAAACTGTGTTGATGCAGATATTGGAGTTTATAATTTGGCAACTGAGAAGGTGAGAACAGTTACAGCTCTAAACCATCACAACAATGATGTTTGGACATTGCACATTGATGAGGTTAAATCTAAGCAAGGCTCAGGTGAAAAGGAAAATTGTAAGCATTCTGCTAGAGGGATAAAAATTGAAGTCCTGGATATTGAAGCAGGACAAGGAACCACAAAATGTTCAAGTTGTTAAGAACCAGGGCATACAGATAAAACATGATTTCTTTTAGTTGTCACATAATTTTGAAGATGTGGTGGTCTGGGTCTGTCAAGATTTTAAGGTATTTGATCCTCGGGGTTTTTTACATTCAATCCTTTTGAAAGAACTCTGCAAACCCTTCAATTAGAAGCATAAACATGTTATCATATGATTTGTTATTATATGATTTGTTTAATTTGAAGGAGTTGCAGATTTGTTTTTCAAATGGGACAGGGAAGACAGTAAACCCAAGTCTTTCCCAGATAGCAAATTTTTGAAGCATAGTCTTGAGTGCATTTCGTCAACAGGACCTGAAAGGTAATTTTTCTAAATTACTTGTACATGGTCCAATTTTTTTTTAAGGCACCATTTCTCTGCTTTCCCAACTACTGCATTTTTTGAGTATGAAGGGAAGTTGTAACATATGTATACATTGTAAATAATCTTTGAAGTTTTAGCTTGTACAGTTTATTTCTTTTGTCAGTGCTTTTTATTTCCTTTCTTTGTCTTTTTATGTCAGCTTACTTTCTTTTAAGTTTGTACATTCATTTGTTTCAGTTATTTTCTTTGTTGTCTATTCAGTTGCAGTTTAGTTTATTTCAGTTGCTTTAGTTGTTTCTTTTTAGTTTTAATTGGGTGTTGTCTATGCAGGTTTGTTTGTTAGATTAATCCTTGCTCTTTGTGCAGTGTTCTTTGATTCTTTTGTTGTCTGTGCAGTTTTAATTTATTTGCTTCAGTTCTTAGTTTATTTGTTTTAGCTTAATTTTGCTGCCTGTACAGCTGTGCTTTGCATCCTTTGTAAATAGCCTTGCAGTTTGTTTTATTCCTTTGTCTGTACAGCTGTGCAGTTTTTAGTGTTTAGTTTAGTTTATTTCAGTTGCTTTAGTTTATTTCGGTTTGTGTTTAGCTTTCCTAGTTCACAGTTTTAGTTGCTTTGCTTGGTTCTTTTAGTTTGTTTCTTTTATTGCCTGTACAGTTTTTATTTTCTTCCCTGCATTTCCTTTTATTTGCAGTCTGTGCAGTTTTGATTCTGTTTTGCTTTAAAGCCTGTGCCTGTCCTTGGAAGCCTGTACAAAGTCCTTTGGCTTCTAAAAATTCTATCTTTTAACCTTTGCCTGAGCAATCAATGAAAAGTCAGCCTGCTAAAAATTGTTTATTCTAAGCTGATCAATCCAGCCTCAATCCAGTGTTCATGGTCATCACTATTCCAATTGAGATAGTCTGCTTGCACTGAACAGTAGAGCTATTTTGTTATTCAGGACAAAGGTAGAGAGATGATTGGATCTTGTGTCTTACTTGCCACAGTTGTTTTAATGATAGAAAAACTGCTATGTCGTTTAGTTGGAGGAACTCCTGGGGATCCAAGAAAAGTCGGTTATGAGAGGGGACTATGCTTCATGCAATTATTTGGGTATCCACAGAGGCTATCATTGCCTAGACCGAATAAGGATTGATCAATTCCGATTGATCAAATGTTAAAAGAAAATTGTGATTTCCCTAAAAGCATCTCAGATATTGATATATTTCAGAGGGAGAGATATAAAAAAAAAAAAAGAAGAGAAAAGAGTTGAACAATTAAAAGAGGCAGCCAATATTAGATTCTGCCCTACAGTTGTAAATTTGGGTCGTGTAAATCTAAAGGGTAACTCTGTCTAGGCTGTAAAAGGCTAAACTAGTAAACAGAGCTCTACTCGGTTTCCCCTTTTACAATCTAGAAAAGTTGATCAGTCCAAAGTTATCATTCAATTCAGTCATCCTTGAAGAAAGTTTTATACCCTTTGAAATTGCACATCAGAAATCTTCCTTGAAGTAATCCAGCCTAGTATGTCCTTGGGAAATTTTAACAGCTGGCAGTTAGTAGTCAATTTATTGTGAAGAATGTCTGTGGCAAGGCATGATGCATGGTCTTTTTGTTTTGAAACCATAGTCTTGGGTTCTAAAATAGTGCTACTATTTTACCCGCAGATATCGCCATTTGTTGAGAAGCAACACACCCCCACTGAAAAATGAGATTCCATCCTCTTGAAAACTCTGAAATTCCATTTTGCAGCAGGGACCCTCTTGATCATTTTCAGGTTTAATTCCAGTTTCTGCTTGCCTGCTTTTAATGTTGTGCTTTCTCTTGTATTCTAGCTTTGATTATCCCAGAATTCACTTTTGCATGCTAGAATCATTCAGGCATAAAGAAAATCTTGCACCGGTATCGAGAAAATCCAGAAAACAGTTGCATAAATTCATGAAAAATCAAACTTTCCATTTTTGGTAGTGTCGCGATATCGCGACACTTCCATTTTCGAAAATGTCGCGATATCGCGACAGGAAAATACAAATGCAGCTAAGTCATTTTTGTGTAGCGAAATCGCGACACTTTCCATTTTTGGAAGTGTCACGATATCGCGACATTTCCATTTTTGGAAACCGTCACGAAATCGCTACCGACTGGAGGAGAGAGAAAGAAAGCGTACGGAACAGCGCGATTTCGCGACATGTCGCGAAATCGCGACATGTCGCATTTTCGCGACTGGAAAGGAGAAAAATCGGCTAAGTCACAAATGTGTAGCAAATCGTGACATTTCCATTTTGGATACGGCATTTTGTGTCGGTGAGGAGAGAGAGGGGGAAGAGGTTGGGTGACATGTCGTGAAATCGCTACGTGTCCCATTTTCACTGAGGATAAATGATAAAGTGGCTAAGTCCAAAAGTTGCAGCGATGCGCTGCATGTTTCAAAATCGCGGTCGGAGCCTGCAGCGATGCGCCGCATGTTTCAAAGGTCGAAGGGAGAAAGTTGCAGCGATGCGCTGCATGTTTCAAAATCGCGGGCTGGAGCTTGCAGCGATGCGCTGCATGTTTCGAAGATCAAGGATGAGAATGGTAGCGACGCGCTGCACGTTTTGAGGAAGTTGTACGATCGCTAGCAGGAGGCGCGATTTCGCGACATGTCGCGAAATCGCGACATGTCGCATTTTCACGGCCGACAGGGGGAGAAGCAGCGCAGCACTGGGGACGTCGCGATTTCGCGACATGTCGCGAAATCGCGACATGTCGCAGAATCACGATAGGAGAGAGAAAGTCCTCAAAGTTGACCAGAAGTGCATTTCAACTGAAACAGAAGGCATCCTGGGGTAGCGACACGTGTCAAAGCGCGTAACAGGCAGAGCAAGGCCGACATGCAAGCTTTTTAGCTGATTTTAATCTGATTTTAATGCTTTAAGCTTTGATTTTAATGATTTTAAAGTACTAATATAATCTTTTTGTCTTTCATGCAGGATTCCATCTGGCACTTGCGGGACAACCGGGAAAGGCCATAAAGTCAAAGTTAAAGTGCAGATTTGATCAAGGACCGCCATGCTAGAGGAGAAGAAGCCGATAAAAGCATTCAATGGCAAATTTATGGCAGAATTGATAGCATGAAGATAATTTCAACTCGGGATGGCTTTACGGAGATCAGATTGATGGAGAAGTGGTGACTCATCCGGCTCACCAACAGAATTAATGGAGGCATTTATTTGCAGCTGTGGATGAATGCAAGTGGCTTTAGATTTTATCTTCTCCATTTATGGCAGCTGACTCCCCTGATTTGCCGAAGGGTTAAGTTCTATCTGGACTTTGATTTTAAATGGATTTTTATTGTAAAACCCGGGTCCTAGGGTTTAGATGTGATAATATTTGCAGTTATGAGAAGAAGATATTTCTGAAAAGATCAGGGTCTGTCCTGAGTCTATAAATACTTCTTCTCAATGTAATTGCGGGAGGCGGAGACTTAGAAATAAAAGGCTTATAAGCAATTTCTTGCAAATTTTGTGAAATCCTTTGTTTCTGGACTTGGAGTTGATGTGCTTTAGCTTTTCTATGATAGCATGGCCAGGAGCCTAATCTTTTGCAGAGTGTGATAAGTGTATCTTCTTTTGTTATCCGTTCCATTTAAAGTTTGTTAGATATATGTCGTAAATCCGAGATTATCAAGTTTAAATATGTTGTTAGGCTTCAGCTTGTTCTCTTGTCTCGCTAGGGGAAATTACAGATTTGAGGTGTAAGTTTGTTCTAATTGCTCTGTCTTCACCGTGTGAGCTAGGTCTGTCGGTGAAAGATACCAGTTTTAACCAACTGCCCTTGGATTTATAATTTTTTGCTAGATCTGTTTCACTCTGCCTTGTGCTCTTAGTTGAAAGTGATCTTAGACTGACTGGACACTTTCTTCTTTGATTTGTTCTGTTGTGAAGCTAGTAGCATAGATAAAATTGATAGTTTGGGTTTTACAGTTGATGTTTGATAAACTTCTCTTTTCTGCCCTACCCTACCCTCTCTTTGTTTTCGGTGAATGATCCATTTTTATTTTCTTTGTTTGTCTTTTATTTAAATCTACTGACCCATGAGAGCTAGATCAAGAATTCAAGTTAAATCTGATAAACAACTTTTGCAACTACTGAACAAGTTCAAGAACCCCCTGTAAGGTAACAGAGCAGTCCATATTGAAATCTATTCCAGAAGTGGAAAAGAGTGAATAGCCATTCGACCCAACTCTGTAACTCGCACCTTGGATAACCAGCTAGATCCTAAAGTGAGTGGGATCCGTCCCGTGGGTGTCTCCGGAGCTTCCTTGCTTCATCCTTCCCAGGGTGTGCATGAAAGCCGGACCAACAGATACCATGAGAAATGAATCCAAGGTGACTAATTTCAAATGTTTTGGCCCCTTCAATGTGGAAGCAACATCTGATTGCATCATCTATTTTTTATCTACTTTAAATTCATTTGGCCCTCTGTCTTGATGTTCATCATTGTCACAAGCTCATGAGAAGTTGCTTTGGATTTTTTAGATTAGTTGTGGGTAGATAATCAACTGGTCGAGGTGCTTCTATATTTGTCATGCAAACTGATGTTTTCTTTTCCTCATCAGGTAATATGATATCATTATTTTTGGTTATGGGAGAAGGTAGCAATTTATTTATGCAAGCACAAATCAAAAGTTTGATTATTTTATCTGAATGAATTTTTTGAGGCTCGCAGTTCATAAGAGTTTCTTGTGGCTCATCGATTTTATTATAATATTTGAATGACTCAAGATCATGGGGGATCACATACACTTATCCTTGGTGTATGAATTTAAGGTTTTGGTGCACTATGGAAGGCACACATTCCATATCCCTCATCCATGGTCTACTTAGAAATATGTTATACTGCCTCTCACCCACCAAGATATAGCACAATGTAGGTATCATCTTTATCCCAACCTATATAGGTAGGATTATTGTACCAATTTTTGGGGAGGTGGCATCATTGAAGGATCTCAATGTTAATTTTGAGTCCTTAATGTGTGAATGTGAAAAATTTAAATGCTTTAAAGTTGCAATCATGATGATGTTGATATACGAACTGATGTCAATAAAAAATCACTTATATGAAATTTGATTGATGCTCACTATGATGTGTAACAGAGGATCAGGTTCATCTCTAGCGATTGGATTAATTTCCTATCTATGAAAGGTAATCATAGGGTCCTTTTGTAAGTGAACTGAATTCAATGTTTGCAAGGATCGTGACCCATAATTATCTCTCTTGGAACTGTGGAGTAAGGTATCTTGATTAATGCATTTATTACTTTTTGTCGCAATATTTACCATATCGATAAAGCCCTCATCAGGTGGGGCTATATGCACTTCATTGACATGCTCAACTTGATTGTTGTTGACCTCATGGTTGGGTAGAGGGTTTTTGAATATGTTGATGTTCTGATTATCTATAGCTAAGGGACTATCTATTTGCAATTCATTCTTGTCCAACATATTCTTAACCATATTTTTGAATGCGATGCAATCCTAGATATCATGGCCATTTTGCCGATGATAAACACAATAGATATCTTCCCTATACCCATTTTGTTTGGGGTGATTAGGATCCAGGGTGTGCACCTCAGACAATTTTAAAGCCTTGGACTCATAAATGTGATTCAAAATTGATGCCAAAGATTCAGGCAAAGGTGTGTAGTTGCAAGGTGGATGTTTCTATTTTTCCTTGCATTGATTCCTATTATGTTGATTGTAATGCATAGGAAGAGGTTGAACCTAAAAGTTTTTTAGTTTTTGGCTTTGTGTTGCTTTTGGAACATTTAACATGACCTGGTTAACATGTGCAGGCTTGGCCTACTATGGTTGATGTCGCGTGTTCTTGTTGTTCCATTCTTTCTTGCTATGGAGCTTTAGGTCTCCTTCCATCTTGATATCTTCAATTATCTTGGCTTGCACCAAAGCCTCCTTGAATGTCACATATTGTTGCAACTGGAGCAATAATGATATGTGCTTGGAACAAACTTTTGTAAAAATTTGGGTAATTTTAGTAGTGGGAATAGGTAATGGTAACTATGCCATTAATTTTTACCACCTATTCCCATAATCCATGACTGGCTCATCATCATATTATCATAGATTGGCCAAGTCGGATAGATTAGTTTTATTTTTGGAACCAAATGAGAAGCGCTCAAGGAAAATATTCACCAACTATTCAAATTTGGTGATGTTATGCCTAGGTAATTTATTATACCATTCAGCGACTGCGCCCGAGACAGTGATAACAAAATTTCTTATCAGCAAGGTGTCACCATGTTGTAGTTGAAAACATGCATTCATGAAGCTTGAAATATGCTCTTGCACATCTTCATCACCTTTAAACTTATCCAATTTAGGCATTTTGAAATGCTTAGGGTGCAGGGCTTGGCACTAATGGAAACAATGGTTTATTGTGTATCTTGCTTAAAGTGGGCTTTTGACCAGCCATATATAATTTCTCAATATATTTGACTTTCTCAGTAAAAAAATTGTAGGCTTGAGAAGAGATGATATCTTCCTTTCAAAGGGGTCTTCAAGGTGCAAGTGGGGGTAGTTTCCTTTGAGTTTGATGTGGTCTATTGTATTCATCATCCACATCTACAAAAGATGATTTAGGATATTCTTGATCATAGTAATCCCATTTTGATTCTTCATACTGACTATGCTCGGGCCTGTTTGGCACTAAATGCTCATTTGGTTGAGAAGAATGTTGAGAAGTATGGAAAATATAATCATCTACTCACCTATTATGTAGCTCAAGGTACAAAGTAGCACATCTTTCATTGTTATGCTACCTATACTCACTATGAGGAGGTAATTCTAATTGAGCCAATCTTGATCACTCTTCATGCTCCTTTTGATCAAGGAGGCATTGTTCCTCTAGGCAGTGTTCATATAGCCATTGTTGGAACAACCGCTATTGTTTTACGCTTTCTCATTATATTTTTTCTAAAAATTCACGCTTGATACACAAATCCTCCAATTGATATTGGAGTATTTTTTCTCTCTAAATTGTATCTAACCTATGTGACCGAATTGATAATTTTACTATGTTGGGTCTATGAATCTGAAACTCTGTGTGAGGGTTCTTGTTTACCTCAAATTGTGCAACTAGGTTGGTAAATTACTTCCCTTGATGAGTCGCGATTGCATTGAAATTATGCTTTTCCATAGGGGTACAATCCTTATGTAAAAATGTTGTGAGGGTGTCATATGTTTTCTAGGAACACTCATCACAGGTAGGAACAGGATGCAATTGGGTTACATTTCCTTCATCCATGATGTATTCCTCGATGAATACAATAGATCCATGTGGCGTATGATTGGGATATATGCTTCCATGCTCAAATATCCCATGTTGGGATCTTCTAGCACCTTGATCTAAGAATTTAAGGCGATGGGTCTTCCAAGGTTTAGCAAGAGGTGTACCTCTTCTGCCAATGGTACGATAAGACAAATGACCTCTTCCATGTTTGAAAGGATTTGGTATTATGATGGGCATGTGAATGATCACCTTCCTTCTATATTGCCCCTCATTGGTATGATCTTTCCTCTCAGTATGATGATATGAATTAGGCCTAGAGACGTTCTCGTCTGGATCATGAGAAGATCTAGTATTGGTTCTTCTGAGTGGGGTTTCTTGGTGAGATCCGTTGTGAGTGGTGTTGTCTCATCTGAGACTACTTGAAGTTCATTCAAGTATGTTAGGGGTAAGTGTGTTGCCTCTAGGGTGGTTTGGGCCCTCTGGTGCATTAGGTTCCACCTCAGTCTTGGATCGAGGACAACCCTACGTATTAACCATAACCTTATGCAATTTGGATTCCAAAAAAATTTATGTGTTATATATAAAAATGATCAATGAAATGAGATAAGAACAATGGGCTATGACTTCAAAAAGTGACTTTCAGGTCAAAAGTTGTATTTTTGGATTATTTGGCCAACCGAGGCTCGTCGAAAAATGACCAATTTTAGGAATTTTGCAAAAATGGGGAGTCGAGCCTCAAAAATGGTATGAGGGATGCACATTGGGTAAAGTAAGACAACAAAATGGTTTTGGAAATTTTTAGGGTTGTCTAAGGCTATTTATGACTGTTTTAGTGTATATTTTCCTTATTTTTGGCTTAACAATCACTCAAAAATAGAGTAATCACAAAATGAACATAACTTTTTCATTATAGTTCCAATTTGCATGATTTTTGATTCATTGGATGCAGAATAAAAAAGTAGCAATTTAATCCTAGGTTATATTTTTTTTTTGAAAAATTAAGGTTAGGTTTTGGTCCCAGATCAAGGATCTTATGTTTATTACCCAAACAATAAAGAAACACACAAAGTAGACAACATGATCATCTCAATTAAAGATTAATGTATTTCCTAAAACTATTTAGTGTGTTTTGGTTTGTTGAGTATATAATCAGAATATCATTGTATTTTACAATTTTTTAATGATATTCTTAGATATTTTAAAGTTTTCCACCTATATACTCACAATGACATAACTCGGTAATGACATCTAGGTAGTCTTTCCCCCAAGATATGGATATGAAATCCATAACCAGACAAGGAGCATAGGTACTACAAATTCTCACCTAGCACATCGTGATCAGTGATACACCCCTCCAAAGAGGGGTAAATGTTATTTTCCATGGATAGGATAGTTATTGAATCAAACTTGGCCATGGTTGAGTCCCGATAGTACAATTTCAAACAAGCCAACCAAGTGGTAATGACCTCCAATATTGGTATCGATCAATGGGTTGGATGTGAGAGCCCAAATTCAATGACATTTAAGTGAAATGTGGTGTGTTTGGGTTCTTTATAACTTTACATAAATGAAATATGCATCAAAAATCACTCATGATCATTTCCTACATGCCTAGAAAAAGGATGTTTTACTTTCAAAAAGATGTAATACTAAATGCTTTTTCACTTTAGAGAATGCAATGCAAGCTTGAATGATATTGGCCTTTGGACAGGTCTCAAGCAAGTAAAAACCCTGACACACAATTTTGACACTAGCCACTATTATGTAAAGTAGGCAATAGACTCGTTGCTAGATAGAAAAGTAGCTAAGAGTCTTATCCACTATTGACAACAATAGCTAATAGAGTTAGCTGTTGTTGTCAGCCGCAACTAATAGCAGATAAAAAAATTTCATGTATTTTCCCTTAAATTTTTTCTAGGTGGCCTAATTAAAGCCTAATGATAGGAAAACATAAAATAATGCACAATACAGAAGAGGATACCTACCTGGAAATCCTCATCTGATGGAGAGATATGTTTTTTATTGTCTTTGCTCTATTATCTGCTAGCCATTGTTGCTCAATGCGGCTAGGATGCTAGTCACTGTTGTCAACCGTGACTGAGACTGTGCACCACTGATTTCAAGTGTGACTAGTACCTACACATGAAAAATAGATAAAAATTAGCATAGGCAACAAAATTTATGGGATTTGTATCGTGATCGCCACTTGTAGAGAGGCTTAAAGAGCATATATCCAACACTATTGCAACATGATAAGCCAATTTAAATAAAACAACATATATGAAACCAAATTTGAAATAAAGTGAGCCTCCTTTGTATTAATCAATGATAAAATGGATTACATATACGTCCCTCTTAGGGATACCAAATGATACATGTTTACAATGGTGTTAAAGCCCCTAAATGGGGGTGATATACTCTAAGGGCTCCTTAGGTATCCACAAAATTTGTGTGAGGGCTTACTAGGATGCCTCCTTCTCCATTGTCAAGAGGAATGATATTGAAAAGTGCTTTGAAGCTTTGAAGGATCTATCACCTATGTATAATAAATAATAAAAACACATCAAAAGAATATGAAGCCTCTCATGATGAGGCTATTGACCAATAAATGCAAGAAATGAAGTAAACATATAAAGAAATATGAAATGTGTAAATATGCTTAATATATTGACAAATAATCACAAAGTATGGTTTGAAATATGTAAACATACTTGAACTTGCATACAATCTGAGATATTGAGCATAAAAGAAACTAATGTAAAAAGCATATAAAATGAAGCATTAATAGTATAAATGAAGATAAAGCTACCTATGAAACTGCTAATTAACCATACAAAATGCCTGAAATAAGACTAATCTATGCTATATTAACCTATGTGCATGATAAGAAATATGAATCTAAAGTTAAAATAGTGGATTAAGCTCATCAAACCCTAGCTATTTTTGATAGCCACAACTAGCTTAGCTAGCTCTACTAGTTACTATTAACAGTTGTAGCTAAGACTATGGGTCGCTATTGACAACAAAGACCATGGAAAAAGTGTTCTTTCTATTGAAACCAGTATTAGAAATGCTCAAATTATCTATAGAATTTATGGTCAAGGGTCACCTTCGTATCCAGACACAGATTGGTGATTGATTTTGCTTGAATTCATGTTAGATAGGTGTCGAATGATAAGGTTTGATTATCAATCCTTTGGAATATCCATTATTTAAAAGTTAGGTATCAAACTAGAATTGAAAAACATCTCCATACTCTCTACAGGTTGCAATTGGCTCTCCAATTCGACAGGGCTTCGCTACAGTGAAAATTGAATCATATTGCCTCTTTGAGGGGTCTATAAATAGACTCCCCAAATCCCAATCTTGGATTTGCAAAGAAGCCAAGATCAAGAAGTTGTTGGCTTGAGCAGTTGGGAGGAATCCTTTGGAAGCTTCCTCAAAGCACTCCAAATTTGTTGTAAATTGGTTGTTACAACTTATTTTTCTCAGCTCTTGTAGCTCGATTTTGTTATAGAGATAGTCATTGTTACTTAGCACAACTAGGGGGAGGCTACCCATAGCCACTATTATCATTCGTGACTAGGATCCTAGATGTTGATGCCATTAATAGCTAAGGTTGTATAGGCTTAGATTACCTAAAATGAGTGGTTAGAACCACTACTTGGTCTTGGAAAGGTCCAAGGTCATTCATATGGTCTGCAAAGGTACCCATATGAGTAGTCTCCTAAACGTGATGTATTTTAGGTGTCTACATCACCAAAGAATTAAGATCTTGCAAGCAAATATCTTTCTAGATAGACATGCCTTATTTTTGAACTTCAATATTGGCAAGGAAAGCTGTAATATTTTTATCTTCCCTATAAATATGCTTACTTTGGTAGTTCATAATTTTTTGTAGAAATATTTTTGATTCATCCATAATATTACCAATTTTCTAGTTGGGTTAAGCCTATTTAGTGAAGCTATTGATAATGTATAAATAACCCCATTCTATAATAACCTTATTAGCCACCATTGAGTCAAGTAGGGATAAACCTTTGAAGAGAGACATGGCCTCTACAAAATTTCTAGTTTGGTGAACAAGGTTCTCAACAGAAGCTAGAACAATTTCTCCATTGGATTTTTTGATCAATACTCTAGCTCCTACCATCATTGAATTTATTTTGGATGCTCCATAAACATTCAATTTAGTCTAGTCCAAAGGTGAAGAGCTCCATTTGGTTTATAGATTTCTCAAGTCAACATGAGGGGGACCAGGAATCCCAATGGGTAATCCTAGGCTAGAAAAGAGATAATTCTCAAAAGAGGGAATATTGGAGAGAAAAAAAAGATAACTGATATGTTTTAAACTAAATTGCTAAAAATTATAAAACCGATGGATGAGATGTTCGAATAACAATATTTAAAGGCCCTACAATTACTTTCTTTTCAAATACTTGAAAAGAAATGAGGGAGACAACTTCCATAGAATATAATATTTGGGGCTAAGAAATGGAGAAAAGGACCAATGATAAAAAATATCTTGTAGAGAATCTAGGTCCGTCCAACTAACTCCCAAGGTTGAAAGAACAAAGGAAAGTATATCTAAGGAGAAAGAGCATTTTAAATGGATATTTTGAGTATTTTCCTCATGAACCCCACATAGCTAACATCAGTTAGGAATGACCATTCCTCTTTTCTTAAGATTCTCCAAAGAAAGAATTTTGTTTTGGAGGGCAAGCCAAAGAAAATAATTAACTTTGGGGGTAAGTTCCTTGATCCAGACCGGACTGCAAGGGAACCTATAGGTATTCTCATAAGCAGCAAGATAGTAGGTCAAATTCACTAAAAAGGTCCTACTCTTATATTTTTTCCACCGTTCCTCATAATCGTCCCAAGGTGGGATGAGTGCTAACTAGAGCACTCATCCTAGGGTGGAACGATTAGAGGCCTAACAACCTATAAAAGGACCAAAACTAGGTTTTGGGCTCATTTGCAACATTTTTTTTCTTGGTGATTTGGAGCAGTGAGGAGGAGTGTGAGTGTGCATAGCAGAGCGTTGCTGAAATTTTGCGGACATCATGAGTGCAAGAACCATATATTCAAGTGGAGGAGCTGAGGCGAGACCAGTATGATGTTCCTTCTCCCTACCTGTTATTCATTTTTTTTTTATATGAAGTTAAAAACTTACATATAAATGTGTGTTTGCAGTATTTTGTTTTTATCCATATATCAAGTTGAAAACCTAATATATGATTTTTTGTTTATTATTTTTTTTGTTTTGTTTTGCGTTAATATTAAGGTTGAAACCCTAACATTAATTTTTATATTTTTAAATTTTTTTTGTGTTAATAGTAAGGTTGAAACCCTAATATTAATTTTTATATTTTTAAATTGTTTTTGTGTTAATAGTAAGGTTGAAACCCTAATATTAATTTTTATCATTTTTTTGTATTCACATTAAGGCTGAAACCCTAGTATGATTTTGTTTTTGTTTTGTTTTTTTTGTTTGTGTTCACATTAAGGCTGAAACCCTAGTATGATTTTGTTTTTGTTTTGTGTTTTGTTTTGGTTTTGTTTTTGTACAGTTATTTTTTGTCTGTTGTCATTGTTGTACAGTTTGTTTTTAATGTTTCTATACTTTTGCTGTACTTTGCTTTTCTATACTTTTGATGTTGTACTTTTGTTGTACAATTGTTTTCTTGTACTTTTTTGTTCTTCTGTATAGTTTTATTATATTTTTTTTGTTTATATTAAGTATGTACTTAATATCTTTTGCTTTTTATTATTTTTCAGGTTGTGAAGAGTCGGTACCGCTAGCCGACTGTTTTATTTGATGCCCGAGAGGCCTTGACAGTTGGGGATTGGGAGTGGCTTGATTCCCTTGGGATCAAGCACGTGACGCATCTGGAGCCTATGGTGGGGGATCGGGCATATTTGACTGCCCTGATCAATCTGTGAGATCCTCGCACAAAAACTTTTCATATTCCAATAGGGGAGATTATTGTGACTCTGGAGGATGTGTATCGGATTCTACTGATTCTAATAGATGGACTTCCTATCCGAATGACCCACTGAGACCAGCGAACAGTGGTACTGACCTGATGTTTTGGTTGGGTGGGGGAGAGGGGGGTGGATAAGGCTATGGAGATGGTAGAGGTTGATTTCCAGATAGACGGTATTATGGTGGCTGGAGAAGGGCATATTAGGGGTGAGGCATGCTTTATTCATGGCCCTCATTTCCAATATGCTACTTCCTGACTCCTCAGGTGCAAGGTTCCCTTGGAACCTACTGGAGTTGGTTTTCACATTGGTGGAGTGTCCTACATCAGCTCCACTTATTATGAGATGGGGTCAGACGTTGTTGGCACAACTATACGATGAGTTGTACGAGGCCCGTTGCCAGAGGCGGAAGGGGATCGGGTGCAACTATCTCTTACAGTGCTGGGGGTGGTAGCACATAGCTGTGGAGTGGTCATAGGGTTTACCTTGGACCACCTGAGGTGAGATGGTAGATCGAGAGATTTGGTATGCCAATTTATGGCAGCGGTCAAAGGAGCATGGACAGAGTCGATGGTGGGCAGGTGATGTAGGTCACTATACTAATGCCTTCTCTCATCTAATGTGAGGATAGGTATTTTTGTGATAGTACCGAGACTGTCCAACCTGGCCTGAGACTAGAGAGTGGCTCTGATGTGTGTGTAGGGGTAGATGGTTGATTGGGCAGCACGGGACAAAGCAGGAGTACTTTACATATGTATGGGTGACACGGTAGTTTGGGTTACGCCAGGGATTGCCTGGTGATCCCTTGATCTATCAACATTGCGATGATGAGAGGACCTTATTTTGGCCTATCATTGAGACATTGGGTGAGGGGTCTAATGTAGTTATTGACATACTCGACGTGGATGATTTTGGGGTAACTACATAGTATGAGCGGTGGTGGATAATGCAGCGATGGTAGGGTGAGGGGCCTCTAGGAGGCATGGATGCGATAGTAGTAGGAGGTGGGGGTGCAGAGGCATCGATGGAGGGTTGGGGGGCTCCACTTGATGATGCAAACATGATGGAGGTTGATGACTTCACTGGCGATGGAGATGATTTGGGGGTTTCGTAGTTGTTGGATGTATAGGATATCTCGAAGCAGTGAGTGTTGGAGTAGTAGGTAGTCCCGGAGGTGCCCATGCCTCAAGCTATCTTAGGGGATGTGGAAGCTAGGTTTCATGCTGAGATAGCATGATTGGAGGGTCTCTTACAGAAATAGAAGGAGGAGCATAGAGATGTTTTACAAGAAAAGGATATCCTATGGGCTCAGTTAGCACAGCGGGATAGCGCATTGGCTGTGTATCGTCGATGAGATGTGGAGTGGGGGTGGTACCAAGTAGAGTTAGAGACAGAGGTTGTTCGCCTCAGTGGATAATTACCTGATCTCGATGGAGGTGGTTCATCACACTGTACGAGAGGTAGTGATACTGATCAGTCTACATCCTCTCATCGCAGGCAGTTGGATGAGGGTAGCATTGGTGGGCAGGGTGCGCGAGCTGGCAGCAGTCGCCCTGAGAGGTCCCAGAGGACCCATACTACTGGGGGTAGTTCCAGTCGCATTGATCCTGCATGATCATGGTGGTCGACTCCCTAGGCTTTGGGGATTTTGAGTTTTGGGTTTTTTGTGAGGTCAAATGACCTTATTATTGTAGCCTGAGGGCATTTTGACTTGATATATATACATGACTCATTTTTTGTTTGATGATATGCTTGTCATGGTTTATTGTTTCTTTTATGCATATTTATTTATGTTGATGTATGCCTATGCTATTATGATTGCAGATGATGTTAGCTAGATGATATAGATGTATGCATATGAAATGGATGGAATGATTTGTTGGTATATAGGCGATGGCACCATAGACTGTACAGGATTTACTGGCTTTCTGTACTATGTAATTGCTTTATGGAATAACATTGCATTTGTAATTTTTGTTTTGTATTTTTTGATGGTTATGTAAGTAATGAAATGTACAACAATTGTTTTAGAATGTAGTTAAGGTTTTTCTGAGACTCAACTGCTTTAACTAACTAGTTAATACTGTACATTATCTTACAAGACTTTCGAACAAGGTACGAGTCAGACTTGAGTTTGACCAAGTTATTTCACATCCCTGTGTGTGCAATTGAGTTCATTTATGTGGTATTCGTAAGGATACCGCCAGTGCCAAGTAGGCTATCCACCAAACCTGTACTGAGGATCACCTAATTAGCTCCACTAACTCCTTTGTTGTATGTAGTAGGATTAATTTATGATGCAATCTAGGATACCATAAGCTAGCTCATACACATGCAAACATTGGTCTACACACACGCATAGCTAATGTGATAGACATATTGTCATGAGTTTAGGATACCGCCATTTCCAAGTAGGCTATCCACCAAACCCGTAATGACGATCACCTAAATGGTTTTTCAAATGCTAAGAATGCCAGGGATTCAAGCTCAGGCATATTTTGGTTGTTAAATTTGTTGAGATACTTGCCCTCATACATAGTGATGAAAATCACTGTTTATTTTTCTCTCTTTCTTTTTTTCTTCTCTTGAGCAAGGGGTTTGAGTAGTGGTGATAACCACTGTTGCCTTTTGAGGATTTAGGCTTTGAATTTTTATTTCAAAGTTGAGCTCGTGGATTTTTGGTTTGTGAATGGCATTGATCCTTTTGGCCTTGGGGATGACTACCCATATTTCTCAGGGACGTGTAGTATGAATCCTTACAACTTTGGGGATCAAAGGTGGTTGGGAATTTTGCTTTGGAATGGCATTGATATTTTAGGCCTTGGGGATGACTACCCATCCTTCTTAGGGGCGTGTAGTACGAATTCTTATGACTTTGGGGATCAAAGGTGTTTGGGATTTTTGATAGTGAAATTTTTAGGATTTTTCTTCGTGAATCGCATTGATCCTTCGGGCCTTGGGGATGACTACCCATCCTTCTCAAGGACATGTAGTATGAATCCTTACGACTTTTGGAATTAAAGGTGTTTGGAATTTTTTATAGTGGTGAAAACCACTATTTATTATGGGGAATTGGATGGGGAAGAGCTTGTCCTTTTTTCCATGCGCACAGGGGGATGAGCAAGATAACGTTTCACCTATGGTACCATAGACTACATTGTAGGTTTCATCTTTCGTTCACACAACTTGGGAATTTTTATGTGTTTTAAGCTTGTGTTGGGATGCTATGTAACAAGGTGTGATCCAAGTAAAACTCTACCTTGTAAAAATCAATCTGACTTTGTACAACATTTGACTAGAAATCTAAATATGGTTGAATGACGAAAAACCCTAAAGACATTAGTAGAAAACTGACTATGATATGGTGAAGATTCGAAGGGCGTTATTCTTGATGGATCTTTTTACAAAATGGACTGAATTTCGAAAATGATGGAATTGCTGAGTAATTATAGTCTATGGTGCTTTTGACATGTATGACCGGCAAATATGCAATGTATGTATGGGATACCTAATGCAACTCTTATTTTCTTTTTTGTGTTTGGATTTTTAAAAATATGCATGAAAGTGAGATGCAATGTTTTTGTTATTTTTTATTATCTGTTGTTTTTTAATATTATTTATGGTGGTTTAACCCAAATGGGTGCGGACCAAGTGATTCTTACGGATCCTTGGAGGTTTTGACCAAAGGGATTATAGATACCTTTGGGACGTTTTGGATGACCAAGCGATTGTGGGAACCCTTGGAGCTTTTGGTTTGACCAAAGGGATTATGGATACCTTTGGGGCATTTTGGGTGACCAAGTGATTGTGGGAACCCTTGGAGCTTTTGGTTTGACCAAAGGGATTATGGATACCTTTGGGGCGTTTTGGGTGACCAAGCGATTGTGGGAACCCTTGGAGCTTTTGGTTTGACCAAAGGGATTATGGATACCTTTGGGGAGTTTTTTGGTGACCAAGCAATTACGGGAACCCTTGGGGCTTTAGGTTTGACCAAAGAGATTATGGATACCTTTGGGGAATTTTGGGTGACAAAGCGATTGTGGGAATCCTTGGATCTTTTGGTTTGACCAAAGATATTATGGATACCTTTGGGGCATTTTTGGGGTTGACCAAGAGATTGCGGGAATCCTTGGAGCTTTTGGTTTGACCAAAGGGATTATGGATACCTTTGGGGTGTTTTTGGGGTTGACCAAGCGATTGCAAGAATCCTTGGAGCTTTTGGTTTGACCAAAGGGATTATGGATACCTTTGGGGCATTTTTGGGGTTGACCAAGTGATTACGAGAATCCTTGGAGATTTTGGTTTGACCAAAGGGATTATGGATACCTTTGGGGTATTTTTGGGGTTGACCAAGTGATGTAGGAGCATCCGGAGATAGTAGGGCAATCCTGCGTCATCCAAAAAAAAAATTTAGTTCTTTTTAGGTTCTTTGCACTTTGATTTGTTTTGTTTTTCATTATTGGAGAAGGTTTGTAGTGCAATTTCTGGTTTGAGAAGGTTTTGAAATGCAAGGAGAGGAGGGGTCACGAAATCGCGACCCCAAACACTGCAGATTAACGCTGGCGGGTTTTGTCGCGATATCGCGACAGTTTAGCAAAAGCAGAGGAGAGGAGCTTAAGGCGTCGCGATATCGCGACGGTCTTCAAAACAAAGCGGAGAAGAAGAGTTCTGTCGCGATATCATGACAGGTCACGATATCGCGGCCTGTCACGATATCGCGACCAGTTAGAAGTCGCCACGTGGCGTGAATTTAAAACGGCATTGAAATCTAAGGCAAAGCGGGGAACAAAGGCTCGATGGAGAGGGGGAGGGGGTCACGAAATCGTGACATGTCACGATTTCGTGACATGTCACGAAATCGCGGCCCCAAGGGACTTCGACATAGAGAAGACGCTGTGGGTCGCGATATCGCGACATGTCGCGATATCGCGGCCAGGCAAAGCACAGCCGAAGGAAAACAAGTGGACAGCTCGGCAAGGTCGACTCGGCACGTGGACGGTACGGAGGACACGTGTACCAACAGTGTTTCAACAGGGAGGAGGCACGGACAGATGGCCGTGTAGAAGCAAACAAAGATGAAGACCGTGTAGATGAAAAGGGAGGGGTGTCGGCCACGCAAATTTTTTTTTTTCTTTCTTCTAGCGACACAGCCATTACAGGTGATGGCTTCTTGAAGGAGACATTATTGCAGAAGACAGTCTGACCGGGCGGCGGTTGCAGGACGGTAAGGCCATTAATGCAAGTTCCTCGAGAGATCGTGCAGATGTCCATTAATGATAGAAATTCGAAAAGCCGGTTGGAGGGAAATTCGAACGGAGGATTTTAGTTTGGTGGGAGCATTGAATGCCAGGGGGATCGGGAGTTGGGATAAAAGCGGGGAAAAATGTAAGGGAAGGGGATGGTGAAGTTCGGGATTGGGGGAGAAGTTGTAGGCCTGAGAGTTACTACTGTATAGCTGTATTGTGCAATTTAATGAAAATTACTGTGAATTTACTGTGAATTCGTTTGTGTGAATCCCGGCTTGCCATCAAGTGGTATCAGAGCGGGAGCTCCTGAGTGTGTAACAGATCGCCGGAGAGAGGCAGTTACACCAGGATCTGTGGAAGGATTTTATAAAAAATATATATATAATGCCTCCACGAAGAAACCGTGGCGGAGTAGGAGATGTGGTGCCGGCCGAAGACTTTCGAGCCTTGCAGAGGCAAGTTCAAGCCCTGCAAGCAGAGTTACGCAGAAGGCACGAGCCCGGAAGGGAAGAGGAAAGTGAGGACGAAGTTGAAGAAGAAAACCAATCTGAAGAGGAAGAGGAGGCTATGGATCCGGCACAAGCCCGGTTATACAAGGCCATCTCTCAGATTGGAAAGCAACCAAAAATGGAGGTTTCCACATACTCGGGTAACTTAAATCCAGAAGAAGTAATTGACTGGATAAATGATTTAGAGGAGTATTTCGAGTACGAGGAGGTTGAAGACCCTAATCGGGTCAGATTTGCGAAGACCAAGTTGAAGGGCCATGCCGACATTTGGTGGAGGGGAGTACAGTTGGAGAGGAACAGAAGAGGGAAGGAGAGAATAACAAGATGGGATAGAATGGTGGAGAAGCTGAAAAGACAGTTCATCCCGACAGATTACGAGTTGGATCTGCTAAGAAAAATGCAGAGCTTGAGGCAGACAAACAAAACTGTCCAAGAGTACACCGAGGAGTTTTACAAGATCTCTATTAGAACTGGGCATTTGGAGGCAAACAAAGAAAAGGTGGCCCGTTATATCAATGGGTTGAGACTCGGTATCCAGGAGGAACTAAGCCTGGTTCGGATAAGCACCATTGAGGATGCTTACCAATTTGCCTTAAAGGTAGAAGAAAAGCTGAATAGGCGGTTTGAAGGCAAGCAAAGAGGAAGGGGCCGTGGTGGAAGAACTGGTGGGAGAACCAGTGGAGAAAAGTACAAGGATCTAAAAAAGACTGGTGAAGCCAGTAGTAACCAGGACCAAAAGGAAGAAGATGTTTATCAGCCCCGAGAACAGAACAGTTACCCAAGAGGACGGGGTGGATCTGGACGAGGATTTGGAAGAGGAGTATTTCGTGGGACATGTTTCCACTGTGGTGAAGAAGGACATCGGGCATTTGAGTGTCCACAACACCGGGAAAGGACGAACAAGAGGCCTGAGGGTCCAGCCAGAGCTGCTGTGGCAGAGGAAGATGCTGAGTCTGAGCATTCCGAAGAAGCGGAGAGAGGAGAAACAATGATTGTAAGAAGAGTCCTGTTGAATGAGGAAAGGGACACAGACCAGAGAAAAAGTTTATTCCGCACCAGATGTAAATGTGCGGGCAAGGTTTGCAATATCATTATTGATAATGGTAGCACGGATAACCTAGTTTCTGAGGAAATGGTTACAAAGCTACAGTTAGAAAGGAAGAAGCACCCACACCCATACCGGGTTGCATGGTTACAGAAGGACCACGGAGCTTTGGTCAATGAGCAGTGTTCCGTTAAATTTAACATTGGAAATTATTGTGATGAGGTCCTGTGTGACATCCTACCCATGGATGCTTGCCACATGTTGCTGGGGAGGCCCTGGCAGTTTGACCGGAGTGCAGTGCATGATGGCCGTGCCAACACCTACTCATTGACAAAGAATGGTGTACGCCATAAACTAAAGCCTTTGAAGGATGCGGATGAAAAGGTATGTAGCAATCCTAGAGTTTGTTTAGTTGAGGGGAGGAAGTTCCTGAACGGGTTGAAGCATGAACATTTATGTTATGCAATAATCCCTAGAGTCAGGGGAAAGGAATGCCAGGATGCCCCGACAGAGGTCTTAAATCTGCTGGAAGAGTTTCCAGATATTGTGTCTGACAATGTGCCTGAGGGTTTACCCCCAGTAAGGAAAATTAGCCATCATATAGACTTAGTACCGGGATCCAGCTTGCCAAATAAAGCTGCACACAGGATGACGCCTGTAGAGACTGAGGAGTTAAATAGACAGGTCCAGGAATTGTTAGAAAAGGGATTGATTCGGGAAAGTTTGAGTCCATGCGCAGTACCTGCAGTGCTGGCGCCAAAGAAGGATGGGGAATGGAGGATGTGTACAGATTCACGGGCCATCAACAAAATCACTATTAAGTACAGATTCCCGTTGCCAAGAATGGATGATATCATGGACTGTTTAAGTGGAGCTGAATACTTCACAAAGATTGACCTGAAAAGTGGCTATCATCAGATCCGTATCCGAGAAGGGGATGAATGGAAGACAACCTTCAAGACAAGAGAAGGCTTGTATGAGTGGTTGGTCATGCCGTTTGGGCTGTCCAATGCACCAAGTACTTTCATGCGGCTGATGAATGAAGTACTAAAGGAGTTCCTGGGAAAATTTGTTATTGTTTATTTAGATGATATATTGATATTCAGCAGGACCCTGGAGGAACACCTGATGCACATCAGGAGAGTTTTTGAGAAACTGCGGGAAGAGCAGTTGTTAATAAATCTGAAAAAGTGTAACTTTGTCAAGAAGGAGTTAGTATACTTGGGGTTTGTGATCTCAGCAGAAGGCCTGAAAATGGACCCAGAGAAGGTAAGAGCCATCATTGAATGGCCTACCCCAAGAAGCACAACATAAGTAAGATCCTTTCATGGTTTGGCCAGCTTTTACAGGAAGTTCATAAAGAACTTCAGCAGCATTTGTGCACCTCTCACAGAAACAATGAGGGGAGATAAAAAGGAGTTCAAGTGGACATCAGGGGCTGAAAGGAGCTTTGATGCATTAAAGAGAAAGGTGACAGAACAGCCTGTTTTGGCACTTCCAGACTTTGGCAAGGTCTTTCAGGTGGACTGTGATGCCAGTGGCAGTGCAATAGGGGTTGTACTGAGTCAAGGAGGCAAGCCAGTTGCTTATTTCAGTGAGAAGTTGAATGATGCTCGAAAAAAATATTCAGTTTATGACCAAGAATTTTATGCTATAGTTCAGGCTCTGAAGAAGTGGAGACACTATTTATTGCCAAAGGAGTTTGTTCTATTTACTGACCATCAGGCTTTACAGTACATTAACAGTCAGACAAAACTGAACCAAAGGCACATGAAGTGGGTAGAATTCCTTCAAAGTTATACTTTTGTGCTGAAGCACAGAAGTGGGAAATCAAACAAGGTTGCAGATGCCTTGAGCAGAAGGCAGACTTTACTGATTAAATTGACAGTGGAAGTAGTGGGATTTGAAGAACTGAAGGGATTATACCCTACAGACCCGGATTTTGCAGAAGCTTGGAAGGCTTGCTCAACACCTGTTACGGTGGACCGGACAAAATGGTTGGATTTCTTAATCCAAGATGGAATGTTGTTCAAGGGAAGCAAATTATGCATTCCAAGGAGCTCTATGCGGGAGAACTTGATCAAAGAAAAGCACAGCGGAGGATTAGCTGGACACTTTGGTAGGGATAAGACTATTGCCCTAGTGGATGAAAATTATTACTGGCCACAACTTCAGCAAGATGTGAGGAAGTTTGTGCAAAGATGCAGGATATGTCAGATGGCAAAAGGCATAAGGCAAAACACAGGATTATACCAGCCATTACCTGTACCTGAGAGGCCATGGGAGGACATAAGCATGGATTTTATTCTTGGCTTACCAAGAACACAGAGGGGAAATGACTCAGTATTTGTGGTGGTTGACCGATTCTCGAAAATGGCACATTTTATTCCCTGCCAAAAGACGAGTGATGCAGTTCACATTGCTGGGTTATTCTTCAAGGAAGTGGTACGACTTCACGGTCTACCAAGAAGCATAGTTTCTGACAGAGATACAAAGTTTGTTGGGTATTTCTGGAGGACTCTGTGGAAGAAGTTGAAGACAGACCTGAAATTCAGTTCAGCATACCACCCACAGACTGACGGACAGACAGAGGTGGTGAACAGAAGCCTGGGTAATTTATTGAGATGTTTGATAGCAGATCAGCCCAAAGGATGGGATTTAGTCTTACCTCAGGCGGAATTCGCTTATAACAGTTCAGTTAATAAGAGCACCAACAAATCTCCATTTCAGATAATCTACGAAAACAGTCCAAGAAATGTGTCTGAACTAAGAAAGTTGGACAAGAGAGAAAAATGCAGTGCCGAGGCAGAAGAATTTGCGGAACACATGAAAATTCTGCATGAAGAAGTAAGGAAACAAATTATAAAGATGAATACTCAATACAAGACAAGGGCAGACCAGAAGCGGTGGTTCAAGGAGTTTGAAGTCGGAGATGAGGTCATGGTCCATCTCAGGAAGGAGAGATTTCCTGCCAAGACTTATAATAAATTGAAGATGAAAAAGTTTGGGCCATGCCGAATACTGGGAAAGCGGGAATCAGGAAATGCGTATGAGGTGGAATTGCCAAGTTGGCTTGATATTTCACCTATTTTTAATATTTTTGATTTAGTGGAATATCATGAGGGAGAAGTTACAGAAATGCCGGGTGCAGAATTATGGCAAGTTCCAGCATCTACTCCAACAGCCAACGAGATTGAAGAGATCTTAGACACCCGTGAAGGCAGAAGTACCCGAAACAAACAATATTCTGAGTACTTGGTAAAGTGGAAGGGCAGGCCTGTTGAAGATGCGACTTGGTTGTCAAGAATGGAGGTTGACCGCCTGGGTCTTCCCCCATCAAAACCAAAGTGAGGATCACTTTTTAATTTACCCCGGGTGTCTGATGCAGGAGCATCCGGAGACAGTAGGGCAATCCTGCGTCATCCAAAAAAAAATTTAGTTCTTTTTAGGTTCTTTGCACTTTGATTTGTTTTGTTTTTCATTATTGGAGAAGGTTTGTAGTGCAATTTCTGGTTTGAGAAGGTTTTGAAATGCAAGGAGAGGAGGGGTCACGAAATCGCGACCCCAAACACTGCAGATTAACGTTGGCGGGTTTTGTCGCGATATCGCGACGTCGCGATATCGCGACAGTTTAGCAAAAGCAGAGGAGAGGAGCTTAAGGCGTCGCGATATCGCGACGTCGCGATATCATGACGGTCTTCAAAACAAAGCGGAGAAGAAGAGTTCTGTCGCGATATCGCGACAGGTCGCGATATCGCGGCCTGTCGCGATATCGCGACCAGTTAGAAGTCGCCACGTGGCGTGAATTTAAAATGGCATTGAAATCTAAGGCAAAGCGGGGAACAAAGGCTCGATGGAGAGGGGGAGGGGGTCACGAAATCATGGCCCCAAGGGACTTCGACGTAGAGAAGACGTTGTGGGTCGCGATATCGCGACCTGTCGCGATATCGCGGCCAGGCAAAGCACAGCCGAAGGAAAACAAGTGGACAGCTCGGCAAGGTCGACTCGGCACGTGGACGGTACGGAGGACACGTGTACCAACAGTGTTTCAACAGGGAGGAGGCACGGACAGATGGCCGTGTAGAAGCAAACAAAGATGAAGACCGTGTAGATGAAAAGGGAGGGGTGTCGGCCACGCAAATTTTTTTTTTTCTTTCTTCTAGCGACACAGCCATTACAGGTGATGGCTTCTTGAAGGAGACATTATTGCAGAAGACAGTCTGACCGGGCGGCGGTTGCAGGACGGTAAGGCCATTAATGCAAGTTCCTCAGTAGATCGTGCAGATGGCCATTAATGACAGAAATTCGAAAAGCCGGTTGGAGGGAAATTCGAACGGAGAATTTTAGTTTGGTGGGAGCATTGAATGCCAGGGGGATCGGGAGTTGGGATAAAAGCGGGGAAAAATGTAAGGGAGGGGGATGGTGAAGTTCGGGATTGGGGGAGAAGTTGTAGGCCTGAGAGTTACTACTGTATAGCTGTATTGTGCAATTTAATGAAAATTACTGTGAATTTACTGTGAATTCGTTTGTGTGAATCCTGGCTTGCCATCACCAAGAGATTGTTGGAATCCTTGGAGATCTTGGGGTGGGCTATGGCTCTCTAAATGTTGAATGGCCTCAAATGACTGATGTTCAAGGGTTCTTGTTCCTTTATTCCTTCAAGAGAGGTGAGCCGGTATGTTCCAGGTCCTATTTTACTATCGATTACATAGGGACCTAACCAATTTGCGATGAACTTGTCCCTTAAATGGGGCAGTAAGTTAGAATTTTGTTGGTTCTCTTTTAAGACAAAGTCACCAACCTAAAATTCCCTCAGGTGAACTTTCATGTTGTATGCTTTCTTAAGTCGCTCTTGATATATACATAAATGCTTGAGAGTATTGATGTGTTGGTCATTGAGTAACGTAAGATGGTCTAACCAGGCCTGTCATGCAGTGTCATCATTGATGAACTCTTGCATTGATATGCACAGGGAGGGTATTTCCAACTCGAGAGGCATGACTACCTCGGAGCCATACACTAGTGAAAATGGAGTTGCCCCAGTGGGCGTCCGAATGCTAGTGCGATAAGCCCATAGGGCAAGTGGTATTTGGATGTACCAATCCTTATGATTATCTACGATCATATTTTTAAGGATGGCAACTAGCATTTTTTTTATGCCTCTGCTTGCCCATTTTCCTGTGAATAATAGGGTATCAAAAAAATATGCTAAATTTTGTACTTTGTTGTCAAAGCATGCACGTCTTTGTTCTTAAATGACGTCCCATTATCTAATATGATCTTGGATGGAATACCAAAATGACATATGATGTTATGTAAAATGAACTCCGTAATACGGGGCCCAGTCGTAGATGTAAGCGAAGTTTCTTCCACCCACTTAGTGAAGTACTCTATGGTAATTATGATAAACATGTGATGACCTAACGACGTAGGGGAGATATTTCCGATGAAATCTAGGCCCCACTGCAAAAATGGCCAAGCCGAATGGATCGACTACAAGGCCTGAGAAGGTACGTGTGTCAAGTTAGCATGGTGTTGACACTTCACACACTTTTGCACATATGCGCAATAATCTTGTTCTAAATATGGCCAATAATAGCCCATGCAAAGAATGCACTTGGCGATGGCCATACCGCTAAAGTGGCCACCGCACGTACCATCGTGCACTTGGGTGATTGCCCAAGTGGACTCCTACTGGTCCAAGCAATAGAGGAGGATCCCTTCATAGCTCTGATGGTACAAAATGTCTCCTAGCAAGACATGTTTTGCCGCTTTCTATTTGAATGATATTTTCACGATGTGCGACAATCCAAGTGGGAGGCTACCTAACTTGAGATAGTATCTTATGGGTGTGTACCAATCTTGCTGATCAAAAACCTTGATGGTATGAATGATTGATCCCTCTTGAATTTCGTCCCTAGTAAAAGTTGAGTGGGAAAGAACTTGTAGAAATAGCATTGTGTTGCTATTTAGAGGGGTTGGAGAGAACAAAGACCCCTAGTTGGCGTGATTCAGACTATCATGGATCTAAGAGAACCTATCTTGAGATGGTTCAATCTGGATCAGGTGGATTCCTAGTGTTATGTAAGAGCTTGCACGCTCCATCATAGATTGTGATAAGTTTTTGACTTGAATGGTTGTCATCTCACTAGAAAGGTCTTGCGGTATTAGTAACCCTAAAGAGGCCATAGTGTTTGCAAAATGATTCGATGATCGAGGGAGTGCCTCGATGTTGTACCATTCAAGATTTGCCAAGAATTTATCCACAAGGGCTTTATAGGCTTGCAAAAATAGGCATTTGGACTGGAATACCCATTTCACTTGGTTGACAATTAACAATGAATCACCAAAGATATTTAAGCATTTGATGTTCATTGTGATGGTTGTATGAATACCTATTAGTATTGTTATTGGTGCATGGGAAATCAAGTTTAAATGATAAAGGCATTGGAGCCCCTTGCAGTGTGAAAAACATGATTCCCACACCACCCCCTTGCTCACATTTAGAACCATCGAAAAATAAGGTTATGTCGGTCTATGACTCAGGCTCATCAGAATCTGGCAATTCTGAGACATGGAAGACCCCATCATCGGGAAACTCTACGGTTAGAGGCTAATCATCTTCGAGAGGAGCCACTGCTAGTTGATCGACGATGACTTGACCTTTGATGGACTTTTGTCCAATGAATTTGATGTCAAACTCTTTCAACAACATGATCCATTTTACCGTGTGACTACTGTGATAAGTATGACTTATCATGTACCACAATGGATTCTCCTTAGACACAACATACGTTGTATTGCTCAGCATGTAATGGCATAGATTTTTGGTGGCAAATACCACTGCCAAGCATAGCTTCTCAATGTATGCATAGTTAAGTTTGTAACTGACCAGGGTGCGGCTAAGATAATAATTAGCCTGTTCTTTATGTAATTCATTTTTCTGGGCTAGCATGGCACCCAGTGCCACCTCAGTAGCTAAGATGTATAAGTAGAATGACCCTCCTAGTTTAGGTGGTGCCAATACTAGTGGTGAAGCCAAGTATTGTTTGATGTCGTCAAAGGCTGATTGGTACTCTTCATCCCAATGAAATGCTACTCCCTTATGTAATAATTTATTCATGGGTCGAAACTTGTCAGATAACTATGCTATGAATCGCTTGATTGACGTGACCTTACCTTGCAAGATTCTGAGCTGCCTGATGGTGGTTGGGGTAAGCATCTCAAGGATTTCCTTGACTTTATTTGGATCTACCTCAATGCCTCATTTTGATAATATGAAACCCAAGAGTTTTCCAGATGTGATGCCAAATACGCACTTCTTGGGGTTTAGCCTAACCTTGTGTTTGATGAGGCAATCAAGGATCTTGCGTAAGTCATCAAGATGATTTTGGTGCAAAAGAGATTTGGCCAATAAATCATCCATATAATCTTCCAAAGTTTTATGCATGTGATCATGGAAGATGTATGTCATAGCATGTTGGTAAGTGGCACTAGTGTTTTTAAGGCCAAAGGGCATGACCTTATAACAAAATGTCCCTCAATGTGTTGTGAATGCCATTTTTAGTTGATCCTTGGGATTGATATGAATCTGGTTGTATCCCGAGAAACCATCCATGAGGGAAAGCATTTTGTGGCCTGCTATAGCGTCTACCAATGCATCAATGCTAGGTAAGGGGAAATATTCCTTGGGACTCGCTTTGTTTAAGTCTCAAAAATTGATGCGTATGCGAATCCTCCCATCAGGATTTTTGATGGGTACCATGTTGGACAACCATGGTGGGTAATCTATGTAGATGACAAACTATGCATCCAAAAAATTTTGTAGCTCATCTTTTACCATTAAGGCCACTATTGGGTGCATCTTACATAGCTTTTGCTTGATTGGCTTGACTATCAGATCAAGTGTCTTTGTAGTACCATGCAAAAACCTCATTCTTCTCTTTAAGAAGGGAAATGTAATCAGCTTGCTCTTCGAGGGATAAACTAACCCCCATCTTGATGATTTGTGGATTCATTGGATCATAACCGATGTCTACGTCAATCATCTCTTCAACTGACATGTGGGATCCATCCTCCAACCGGTGTGGAGTTGGGATCAGGTGGATATCATTCACTAAATTTAGATCTACATTGGGAACGTCGGGTTCCTCTTCAACATGGAAGATATCCTGAGTCTGTCCTGGGGCAAAATGAAACATCTCACCGCAAGGCCAGTACTTTGATGGGGATGGTGGTGAGTTAGCGCAATACTAGTCTATGGCATCTAGGTCTAGATACAATGATCATGTTGGATTGACTGGATTACGAATGGGGGTGGTTAAAAAAATGGAGATCATGTTGATGGAATGAATTTGGTCTCCATTACCGTTTGTGTGTTGATTCGAACATTCTTGGTGATCCTTGTGCCCCGAATCTGGCTCTATGGGTACTAGCACAAAAGGATCAGCACTATGTGTGGATAGAAGGGCGGGGTCTGCCCTTGGCACTGGTGGCCCTATAGGGTCCCTAGGTGGGAGGTGATATCTATATACTTGAAGTGGTGGATGAAGCACTTGGTTTAGTTGTACTTGTTTTAAACGCCACCTATGCCTTTGTCCCATATTCAGATGTTCAAACATACCATCGATTTCTATGGGGTATTCCTGTTGCCTCATATGGTTGAGATATGCCATCTCAGTCTCATCCTCATAGTCACTATCAGAGATCCATAGGCCTTCATTGGCTCCTACAACTATGAGATCCTCTGGCTGGTATAGCCTCCCACTAGGCATTTCTTGATCACTTGGCCTTATGGCTGGCCTGGGAGGCTCATTTTGTTCAAGCATGTTGATTTGGTCCCTTCTGGGTTGTTCCACTCTCTGCAGGAGTGCTGGATTCTCTGGGGGTGGAAATTACCCAATTGGAACATTAAATGGGAACATTTCCACGAAGTCCTCCTGATAGTCATCAATGGGTGTCACCTACGAGTGATTGCTATCGGACTCAAACGGGTCCCAAGGTGCCACCTCATAATCCGACTCATCTTTCGAAGAGCTCTCTTGATTTTGTTCATATCCTTCTTGGAGGTTACTTCTTGAACTTTCCCCTTCCTCGATCAAATGGGAGGGGCTATTGAGGTCAACAAGGTTTGTTGTTAACAATGGGAAATAATTCTCCAATGTGTATGTAGTGTTGGGATTGGCATATGGATCTTGTGCCAATCCATCCCTGTTGCCTATACCTAAGCCTTGCATGGTTTCTACCAAGATGTCAAGGGGCAAAAGGTGGTTGAACCCTACTCCTAATTTATAATATGGCATCTGGTATCTTGGTTGACAAAGAATGCACATTCCTTGTTCATATCTGCATAATCCATATTCATGCCAATTACATTGGTCTAGGTATTTCAAGGCAAAGTTCGGGTTGGACAGATAGTCAATATTCTTAGCAAATGGCTCTTCATCCTCTTCCTCTTGTAGGTAGGGTTAAATGTCGTTCTTGAGGCCCCCATATACAAAATTGGTTTGATTTTGTGGGTAACCTAAAGGGACGATAGTGCCAATGCGGAGGTGAGGTTTCCCCATGTCTTGCATGGATTCGAGCGTAGGTGTTGCCACAATTTTCTGCACTAGGTACTCCCCCTAGCCCGTATTGGCCATTTCAACGGTGATCATCGGTGGTTGATGGGGAGGGAATGGGAGTTCTCCCTGATTCCACTCCATGTTGGGTGAATCAGGTGTCTTGACTTCCATTCGGCTAGGCACCTCCTCGGTAGAGATGGTTAAGACTAATGGTGGTGCCTCCCATAGGGGCTTCTTCCCATTGTCCTTTGGTGTGGCCACCATAGGTGGTGTTGTTGGTGAAGGAACATATGATGAAGATGGGCCAAGTTGGTGAGTTGATGGACTTAACAACAAGGATGTAGACAGAATCAGACCCTGAGTGGATAGATTCAATTGAAAGTCCAAATGTGTCGATGGGAGGATCGATTGTGGCATCAGTTGCACCGCATTACAAAACTTAAAGGGCTCTAAGTCTGCTGGGACTACATGTACTTGCCCTTCGTATGTGTACTTGAGGCATTGATGGGCTATCAAAGGGACACACTTCATGTCCTTGATCCAAGGCCGGCCTAGCAAGATATTGTAGGCCATATCACCCTCAAGGATGTGACACAATGTAGGAATGGTCTTTTTTCCTACTTGGATGGGTAGGACAATTATGCCAATCGTTGAGCATAATGCGTCATTGAATGCTCGAAGAGTGTAAGTGGATGCCACAATGTGGGATGCTGGTAGCTTAAGGTGTTTTAATGCCACTGTCATGATTATGTTGCTGGATGAGCTAGTGTCCACCAACACCCTCTTTAATGGAATCTCGTTGACCCGCACGATGACATGCAGGGTGGATCCACCATATCACTAGTCACCAACTTTAGTTCATCTTCCCTGAATATTATGATTGGTTATATGCATTGTCTCACATGTCCCACAAATTTGTTGAAATAATTAGGTTTGTGGGGCTGTAGCTCAATGGCTTTGAGTATCTCCATCAAAGCCTCCCGATGGGGCGATGATTTTTGGATGAGCTCATAAATGGAGAGCCTAGCCGACGTGGTCCTTAAAATTTGAGTAAGCTTAGTCTGAATCATGGCCACTGGTCTAGGAAGGGCAGGTTGCGTACGACATTGTGGAGGTTGTGATGTTGATGGAACATATCCTGTAGCTACAGCGGGTGCAGCCGTGTTTGGGTATCTTTTGTTTCGTGTCATGATGTTTATCATCCCCACGTATCCTTGCATGGGGCAGTTTTGTGTTACCTTGTTCACTTGTAAATTTTTCACCTGCACATCATGGGAAGGCAGGGGGTATTTGAAGACCTCCATCTGTTGGTTGCTCAATGTTATGATATTATCTACCATGAGCATTTTATTGTCTATCAAATCCTACACTAATTTTTTGAATTTACAACAAGTGAAGATGTCATGTCCCTTCTTCCAGTGGAATCTATAATATAAATCTTCCCTATAGCCCTTGGGTTTTGGTGTGTTGGGGTCTATGGGTCAACTTTTTGGTAAGTTTATCAGGTTTATCGTGAACAAGCGGTCAAACAAGGAGTCTCTAGACTCCATGAATTGTGTGAATTGTCACTTAGGAGGATGCTGTTGATTTTGCTCTTGTTTGTGATTTTCATTTTCATAGTTATCAAGAGGAACTACCTGATAATTAGCATTTTGGGGTTGTGTCGTTTGTGTAGGCTTGGGTATAGTTATGGCAACATGATTGACCGTGGTGGGTTTCGGTTGCGCTGGCCCAGTTTTGGCATTTTTGGTCCACTCTTTCTTGCGTGGCTTGGCAATCTCTTTGTCTTGAATTTTGATCTCCTCAATTATCCTGGCTTGCACCAAGGCTTCTTCTAGGGTGTCATATTTTTGCAACTACAATAGCACAGAGATTGACCTTATGCAACTCTTTGAAAACATTTGGGTCATGTCGGCCATGGGAGGGAGGTAAGGTAGCTTTGAAAGCAATGTCCTCCACCGATTTCCATAAGCGGCTATGGTCTCATCATCATACTACTTAAGGCCAGCTAGGTCACTTAAGGATGCCTTATTCTTGGTGTTGAAGGCAAAACATTCAAGGAACGCGTCCACTACTGGTCTAGATTATTGATGCTATGCTTTAGCAGCTGGGTAAACCAATCCGAGGCAGGGCCTACAAACATGGTTATGAATGTTCTTAGAAGCAATGAATCATTATCTTGAATGCCAAAGCATTGACTCAGGAACCTTGTTACATGCTTTTGGGCATCCTCATACCCTCTAAAAATTACCAATTGAGGCATTTTGAAGTGGTCGGGGTATGGGGGTGCCAAAACTGACAGATGCATAGGGTGACTACAGATTTGGCGTAAGGTGGGCTTTTGGGGCCCCAAAGTCTTAGTCTCCACTGACTCTAAGCACTCTAGCAACATTTTGTATGCATCAGAGGATTCGATTTCCTCTTCTTTGGTTTGTTCCCATTGTGAATTATGAGGAACTTGAGGCCTATGGAGGGGTAGCCGGGTAGCGCCCCCCTATCTTGGTAGGGCATTTTAGCCTGCTCTTCTTCTCGCTCAAATTCCTCATAGGCCTCTTGAGGAGTTTCTAGGCATGACCTATAAACATGGATGGGTGCCCACGAAAGACACCCATCATTGGTTCTAGGAGTGGCCTCCTGCTCAGGTCTAGGAGGTCTTGGAGGTCTTGGAGGCAACGCTTGATAAGGTCGTAGAGACCTGTCTTGCACTAAGGGGTTGTGCCTCTCATAAATTTTTGTCCTATGCATGTGAGGGGTTGGAATCCTCTAATGCATAGTGTTCTGGAGCAACTCATCTATCTGGCGCTGAATGCACTCTTTGTTAAGATGATACAGTTATTCTAATTGTTGCTGATCTTGCCTAAGTTGTATGATTTGCACTTGGTAGGCGATATTTTTGGCAAATGCCAAGTTGATTTGTTCTGTCAGCCTATGTCTAGGAGGCCTAGATGCCTCCCCTACATATCTATATTGGTCATGGTGATTCGATATCTCTATGGGTCACTTTCCTCTATTGAGGTTAGCAGCATTCACCTGAGGCTCTGGCCTTACTAGGTGATCTTGATAATTAGGAGGTGTAGAGGCGCATTTCTCCCGCACGGTGTATTGATCTTGAGGAATATACTAGTTTTCCTCGTGCTCCCTTTTGTACATGTGAAAGGGATGGGTGGAGTTGGCTCACCCTATCTAAAGAGCCTTGCACTATAGATTTGGCCTATTAGTTCTAACAGTAATGAGGGGTGGAGGAGGAATGATATAATCATGTGGTCCCTCCTTATGAACCCTATGCTACTCTAGCACTTCATTGCATAGTGACCACTCATAATGAGTGTTTAAGGGCCTTCCCATGTGTGTACTCCTCTTGAGAGGGTCTGTGTTGACCAGGAGTGCCCCTCAAAGGGGTGCCTCTATAGTCCTTTTCTATAGTGGCATAGTGTGGACTATGTTGTGGGTCAGGCTACCAAGGTGGTATAACCAAGTCCTTAGGGCTATAATGGAGGTGACTTGTGCCTCCTTGTATACTTTTCATATCTTCTACCCGTGATTGGGATTGGCTATGGGTATACACCATGGTGGTGGTCTTTCTAGAAATATATGTATATTTTCTCCTTTACAAAATTTTTATGCTATACCAAACAAATAGGGACCACACACGCAAATAAATTATTATCTCATTTATAGATTAAATGTGTGCCCTAGATTTGGTCTAATGTGTTTGATTTTTGTTATGCGAATCTTGTAAAGGAAACTTTGTTATTCATGCAAAATGAGGGCTCTTGTATCTCCAAAATGGTTGCCCCTTCAATATACCATTGCCAGGCCATTATACCAAACCTCTCAATATACCTACCCTTACATGAGGGAAACCATTGGTACGTGAGAGCAAAAAAATACATGGAACATATGTGGTACGAAATGGGAATCGCTCTATTTTTGACACCTACCATAGAAGACTTATCCTCATGCACGGGGAATCACCCCCGTTACACTTAGTCATCTTTCATCAAGATTTACGTCTAGCAACAGTCATGATCAAGGTATATGTATGCAAAATCTAAGCCAAGGTGGTGATGAACTCCACCGTTGGTCTTGATCAAGTGTTGGGGTATTAAAACCAACTCCTTGATGTTAATTTTATTAGGTGGTGTGTGTGGTTCCTTTTAATTGTATAAAGAAATAAAACATATAGCAAAAGATGATTTTCACTAATGCAATGCTTTAGAGTACATTTTATCTTTCAAAAACCATTAGTAGCAAAAGGAAATCACCAATCCTAACTAGAACTGAAACCTAGAATGAGGACTTTCCATTTGTGCAAGTATCATGCAAGCAAACCAAAGAAAAATGCATTCCTAATCAAATTCCTTCCATTTGATTTACTCCATGTTTCTTTTTGTTTTTTTTTTTTTTTATTGCAAGAAAGGAAGACAAACTACTCAACCCTTCTATGCAAGTGTCTGAAAATAAATCAAAGAAAATAGAAAATTGTAGAAATAGAAAGTAGAAAAACATAGAGGATGTGTAGAAGGCCTAACTCTTCTCTGTCTAAACCAGATGCTTCTGATTTTCTTCTCAGAAAATACACAGAGCTCTAATCATCCCAGGTTGGGATGAATAGCAAGTTTGCATTTGTCATAGGGTGGGATGAATACATATTCATCTTGAGGTGGAACGAATTGTTGGAATATTTTCAACATTGCCTCCTTAGTCCTAAGTATTAAGTCCTAGTATTTAGTTTTAGTTTAATGTTTTGATTTACATATTTCTAGTTAATTTGATTAGCATACATTGAGGTTTTGGCTTGGTTGATTAATGTTTGACCATAGTCCAAGATTAGCATGTTGTTAGGATAAGAGCTATCTTTAAGTTAGTTTGTTGTAATAAGTTTAAGAGGATTTCTCTCAACCACCATGTCTATTTTTAGTTCTTTCAAGAACTATAAAACTATGTAATGCATTGTTGATCAATAGAACAATTTCACCATTGTTTCTCATTTGGTATCAGAGCAGGTTTGCTCAAATGGATCAAAACCTGTGGAGAGTGGTGTGAAGAGATCTGAAGCACACACTTTGTCAGAGAAACTCAAGTGGCCAGCACTCAGCAGATTTGCAAGGAAGAGCTCGAGTAAATCATTAATATCTCACAAATCCTGAGGTATTTGATTATGAAATTTTGAGGGTTGTTAGATAATTGTATCAAGAGGATGCTGTAAAAATTTCAGGTGATTTGGAGCTAATTTACTGATTTTATTAGCATTTTTAGTTTTTCAATAAAATGGTTGTATAAGGTGGAATACAGGGTATTTGCTTCTCAAATTTTGGGAGAAATATTATTTCGATAAAATAATAATTCAAACAAAATTTCAGATCATTGGGATCTGTATTGATTGATTTATGTGAATATTTATTTTTCCTTCAACAATCCTAGATCCGGAATTGTGATAAAAAGGGAAAAAGTAAATGATCACATATTTTTCACCTTTGTGATTTTTCTTCTGAAATTTAGAGGGTTTTCAGATTATTGTCTCAAGAATACAGAGTTTAATTTTCAGAAATTTTGGGGTTATATGGATTGATTTATGTGAAGAACATTGAGGTTGTCTCAAAAACACTCTAAGATCTAGAAAGGACAAAAGTAAATTGATCACATATTTCTCATTTGTGTGAATTTGGATCTGAAATTTAGTGGATTTTCAGATAAGTATATCAGAAGTCTACAGAAAAAATTTTAGTTTGTTTCAATCAGTATTGGTTGATTTATGATAAATTGGGTGCTTGAGACTTTGGTAAATAAAAGGAAGCCATGTATGCAGACTTGGTTGTACCAAAATTTGATGGAGATAATTATGCTATTTGGAGCATAATGATGAAGACCTTCTTGAAGGCTCAAGACTTATGGGATATAGTTCAAGAAGGCTATGAGGAACCCACTTGGAGCAAGCTACAAGGTGAGGAGAGAAAAGAGAAGAAGGAGCAACAATATGCAAATTGCTTAGCTCTTATGGATTTGAGGAGAGGAATGGAAAAGAATGTTTTTCCTCTCATAGCCAATTGTAGATCAGCTACAATGGCATGGCAAGTGTTAAAGGATGCTTATGGGTTTGATGAGGATACCCATAAAGCCATGAGTGACAATCATGAAGATTGTTTAAGCAAGGAGGAGCCTTGCTTCCTTGAAGCAGTTTCTGAATTAGATCCTTTTGAAGGAGTTTTTGAAGAGTCTTGTAAAGACTCATATGAAGTCATGCTTTGTAATGGAGAATTATTTCTTGCAGAGGAAGGCCTGTATGTAGAAAACCAACAAGATGAAGAATGCTTCATGGAGGAAGCATATGTTGCTGAATTTTGTGATGAAAAGATAAGAAGAGGTGTGTATTCCTCAAGAGGACGAGGAGGAAGAAGAGGATTTGTTGTTGATAGAAGAAAAAGTGATAAAAAATATCTCATGGAGGAGATAAATGAAGAGTGTATTATGGATAATGCACCTAAAATTCTCATGGGAGAGAATAAAGATGATAATAGGATCAACCAAAATTGTTGGCATGTTGATGGAGAAGCAATGTTTATGGAAGACCATTGTCTTGAAGACCATTCACTTGGAATGGATGTATGCTCTCTTGACAGAGAAAATGAAGATCTCCTACAAGGAGAAGATAAAATTGTTAGAGTTCCTCTAAAAGGGGAGAAGAATGTGAAAAATGAGATAGAAACAGAAAATGGAAATGAGATTGCTGATTTTCTTATCGTAATGGCAAAGGAAACATCACTCATGGATGAAGATCACTCACTTGGAGTGACTACATTGCAGAAAGAGAGTTGTCTTGAAAAGGCAACTATGTATGATTGCTTGAATGAATGGTGTTTCAACACACCAACATGGATTGAACAAAGGAGGAGAACTATTAGTGAAGAGTTGATGGTTGATCTTGAAGCACCATACAATGAAGGAGAACTGCTACAAAATAGCTTTATGGGAAGCACCAAATCTACTCATACTAAAGGTAATGTTTTTATGATTAATGATTTGTTTTTTGTGAGCAGGAATGAAAAGAAAGGAGAATGTCTTCCAAAGGCATTATTGAGAGGTGATTGTCTCATTGAGACAACTTTGATGAAGAGTCTTCTTGGAGAGAAGACAATGATGGAGAACTTGGGTCACATGGATCAAAATGATGTGTTCAAAATTCCTTGGGAGAAGGATTCTTGTAAAGTCATTGTTGTGAGAGAATATTTGTGTGAGGAGCAACTTTATGTTGCATATGTAGTTGGTCATTATATGGCCATATTTGTTGTGATTTTTTGTGTGAAAATATGTGAAAGAGTTGTATGGTATAATCATCTATGTGAGATGATTAATTGTAAATACTCATGTGGAGTATTATTTAGTGTTGAATATGTAAAAGAATATCAAAATGTGAGAGCATGGTTTAAAGACCATAATGATAAAGATGTAAGAGAGTGGTTGTTGAAAACCACAAGAGGAGATACTTTTGTTGAAGGGGGAGCTAATCAACAAAAGAAGGCACTCAAGCATTTGCAGGAAATCCCACATAAAGAGTGGAAGGAGTGCCACCATAAGTATTTTGTAAATTCTGATTTCTTGATTCAAGATTGGAGGAAACGTAAGAGAAAAATTTTCTTCCAACTCTGTGATGCTTAAAGAACTCTTGCATGAGTATCTTTAGCATCAAGGGGGAGAATGTTGGAATATTTTCAACATTGCCTCCTTAGTCCTAAGTATTAAGTCCTAGTATTTAGTTTTAGTTTAATGTTTTGATTTACATATTTCTAGTTAATTTGATTAGCATACATTGAGGTTTTGGCTTGGTTGATTAATGTTTGACCATAGTCCAAGATTAGCATGTTGTTAGGATAAGAGCTATCTTTAAGTTAGTTTGTTGTAATAAGTTTAAGAGGATTTCTCTCAACCACCATGTCTATTTTTAGTTCTTTCAAGAACTATAAAACTATGTAATGCATTGTTGATCAATAGAACAATTTCACCATTGTTTCTCATGAATGTCAGGTCTGTATTCATCACAGGGTGGCAAGAGTAGCCGTACAGCGCCCGAATGAGTAACACCTGCAAACAAACCACAAAATTTGGATTAAAAACTTGATATTAATAGCAGGGGATAGGATCCCACCATGATCACCACTAAAATCTGAATGCAGAAGGACGGTGTACCATATATGATGCAAACAAAAGTTGATACAAATGCTAAGTCCTATGAATGCGAGAAGCAATGCATGAAGGAAATGATGCATAAATGAGATGTAAGCAAAATAAAGTGGGGCCTCTTTTATTAATGTTTGCTTTCAATTTGGTTACAATACGTCCCCCCTCTAGGGCTTATAATTTTTGATACAGTTCGTTACACCAATGGATGGTATGCTTCTAGTGTCTTCCGCATGCCCACATTCGAAATGGGCGGGCCAAAAAGTTGTTGTCGCTTATGTCCGTGTGTTCGTCGTTGCTTGTTACCCCTCTGGTGTCCCTGGAAGTGAGATCCTATGCACAAAAAAATAGAAAATAGTTAATAGCGTGTGTAGATAGAAGGAAACATGCAATTCCCAAGGCCTCCGACTAGTGAATACATAAAATAGCAAAACAATGGTCAAAATATGTTATAATGAATTCAAAATTTGACAGAAGCATCAAGACATCATAAGGGACACATTGCAAAAATAACAGTCAGGAAATCATGCATGTATTTCTAATTGCTCTGGGGTGGGACGCTGGGGACTGTCACAAAATGTGCAAAGGTGACCTTGCAAATGTCCTGTCCAGAGGCCTCCAAAATTCTTGTAAACTTGGGTTTAGAAAAAAATGGGGAATTTTGAGATGACCTAGAAGGTCATATTTTGCAGATTCTACCCAGATCGTCTTATATCTGAAGGCTCTCCCTATAGGTTAGTACACGCATAAAAATGATAAAAAGAAGGTCAAAATAGTTCAGAATGCAATGAAACTTGAACAGAAGCATAAGTACATGAATACAACATAATGCAAAAATAATAGTAGAGAAATCAAGTATATATTTCTAATCACTTTGGGGTGGGGTGATTAGGACTGCAATAGTGCAGGGGGCGCCCGGGGGCAGGACGCCCACCATTTGGGGCTTGGTTTTGACACCAATCCAAGTGGGATGGGTCCAAAACCTCCTATGGGGTTGTGTTGACAAATTTGGTGTGGGATTGTGGCTGATTGCTTGATTTTTGGGTCTAAATTATGTTCCTAATGCTCACCCGATAACCTCTCTTCCAAAAGAGAAATTAGGGATGTAGGAAGCACCAAGAGGAATGGGGGTATAATTTGGTAGCACTCCGTTGCTCCAAATGCTCCTACTTTGTTCTTATTTTTTGGGGTGATGAGGCTCACCTTTTTATAGACCTCAGGGTCTCCTTTGCATGCGCATGCAAGGGCGCCACTGGGCTCACTATGCCCTTTTTGGGGAGAGAATATTCCTCCCTGATTTAGGGCCTCCATGATCAGGGCATGCTTGACTGAAGTCCCTCTCTCTGATTTGAAACCATTCCTTGCAATTGCATGCCTTGAAGGTGAAGTTGGGTGGCAGATCTGGGCTGCCATTTGTCAAGGCTTGACTTTTTTCCAATCAAACCTACTAATCGTCCCACCCTGGAGCGATTGCTGCTAATCATCCCGAGGTGGGGCGAATAGGATTCTAATAGTCCCAAGGTGGGACGAATAGGGAGAAAAGTGCTTAAAAGGTGCCAAATTGATGTCTGACCTTCCAAAAATGATTTGGGAGTGGTTAGGACCACTGTTTAACCTCTGGAGGCTACCCTAGGGGGTATGTATGCCAATTTGGTCAGTGCTTGTAGTTACATAATCAGATTGGTGCTATTTTGGTGTCTACAGGAGGAGAAGATATAAAGGAGAGTATCATAAACAAATTGTTAGTGGGTAATTTTCTCAATGGGAGAAGCAATTTTAATGCCTTCAATATATTTGGAGATAGTTGTAGCTTTTAGATTTATCCCAAGATCTTTGACAAGAATAATGAACAATCAGGGGGAAAGAGGGTCACCTTGCCTGAGGCCTTTGGAGTTATTAGAGTACCCTAAAATCTTACCATTAATAATTATTGAGAACATAAGAGTAGATAAGCATTGTTTAATCAAAGAGATCCCTCTATTATGAAAATTGAATTTAAACAACACCTTTTCCTGAAAGCCACTAGAGACTGTATCATATGCTTTACTCATGTCAAGTTTGAGAAACATACCAACTTTTCCACTCTTATCAATTGAATGAATTTTTAATGAACTTTTATGATTCCATCCAAACTTTATCTCCTTAGAAAAAAGTCCCCATGATTGGAATCAATGATTCTAGGAAGGATCTGTTTGAGATTATTAACCATAGCTTTGGTCAAAATTTATAAATATTATTGCATAGGCTTATAGGTCTAAATTCCTTGAACTCCTTAGCTTTGAAACTATTGGGGAGAAGGACCAAGAATATATAATTAACTTCTCTTGGTAGGAAATATGATATTTGCACATCAAATATTTCTTCAATGACATCAACTCCTATAATGTGCTAGTACTTTTAAAAAGTAATGTTGGAAATCCATCTAGGCTTGATGTTTTCTCACTAGCCATAGAGAAAATAATCTCCTTGATTTCATCAGGATCAAAGGAGGATATCAGCGTGGAATTCATTTCTTCATAAATGAGGTTGGGGATGTTGGCCAATAGTCTTCCTTTTGTAGCAGGATCACATTGAATTTTGGCACCCAATAGGGATTCAAAGTATTTGACCACTTCATCATTTATATATTTTGGGTCCACTAGACTAGAGCCATCCTCTTTGATAATTTCTCTAATTTTATTGTGATATCTATGTTTAAGGGCAGTGCTATAAAAACATTATATTACGATCACCATTTTTTTTTAGTCAGAGCAAAGTTTTTGCTTTGCTTCTGTCTCCAGATGGACTCTTCTCTTATCAATATATTATGGAATTTTAAGAGTAAAGTTTTTTATTTACTTCTGAGATCCTCGTTAAAAAATCTTGATTCTTTCATAGACTCAATTTTATTCAATAGTTATTTGAAATCCTCCTTTTTGGAAAATGTGACCAAAAATTTATTTATTCCATGCTTTTAGATTGACTTTTATAAATTTGAGCTTTTTAGCAAGTTGGGAGATTAAAGGGCCTACAAATTTTCTAGACCACTGTTCCTCTATTTTTGGCTCTAGATCTTGATGATGGGTCCACATTAATTCAAATCTAAAAGGTATTTTAAAATTTTAGTTGCTCACAAGAATTTCCAACACTAGGGGGTTATGGTCCAACCCTATTTTGGTGAGGGAACTCATGGAGGAATTTCCCAACAAATCTAGGCCACCTTTTGAGATTAAAATTATGTCAAGTCTTATCTAAATTAACTGAAAACCAAATATTTTATTTCTACATGTGTATTAGATATCCCACAGCTCAAGGTCTAACAACTCAAAATTGTGAACAAAATTTGAAAAATCCTCTATACTTTTGGATGTTTTGGAATTTACTCCTTTTTTTATCTAATGAGTACAAGGGGATATTGAAATAACTCACTAGAATCCAACACCAATTCATGAAAGAGCTTCTCATATAGACAAGAAATGACCAAAGAGAACCTCTTTTAGCCATAGAGTTAGGGGCATAAATATTCGAAATAATTCTTCTATTCGAAAACTTGTAACAAAAAAAAATATTAAAAATTTGGCTAGAAGAGAAAACCAAAAAAACATCAACTCTTGTTGGGTCCCATAAACAAATAAATCCCCCAGAAGGGACTTGGGCATGACTTGCCAAAAAATTCATCTCTTTTCATAAGGATTTATTTATCCAAAATAAACTGATCTCATCCAACTTAGTTTCTTGAAGCAAATGAACATCTAGTGATAAGTCCTTTATAAAAGAGGAAACTTCTCTTTGTTTTATGATACCATTGAGGTCTCATACATTCCATAAAATAATTTTCATTTACAGATTTTGGAATGTTTCTTGTGACCACCATATTTATCTAGGATATGATTCCTTGTGTTTGAAGCAGGGGGAGCATTATCCATTTGAACATTACTGCTCTCAAGCTTTAGAACCATTTGGGATTTGCTAGCAATGTTTATCTCTATAAATGCTTCCTTAGGTATTTATTTGAGGGTTTCCAATTTTTTTATCAATCCCAACATCCACACTCCCTTTCTTTTGAGTTCTGGTCATAAGTCAAGGGATCACAAACCTGCTTCCCATGGATTTTTTTCTTTTTAAGGTGGAATTAAATATTTTAGTAGGATATTTCTAGGGGACTTAGGATCCATTACACCAGAATTAATCCCCTTGGAAGGAGAATCTTGTTCAGGAGAAACTAAAATACCAGTAGGGGATGAGGATGCCATTGGGATACAACCACAATTGGTCTCATCTAAATTAGGGGCATATTTAATTTCTTCCAAAGGGTCTAGAACTAAATCGAAGCATTCAAAGGGATTACCCTTAAGAGAATTAGATAATATAGATTCAATACTAGACTTTGGGTATACTTGAATCACTAGGTTTTGGAGACCTACAATTTCTTCTATCATAGGAACCACTTTTCTTTACCAACAACCATTAAATGGAGCACTAAAATGCCTCTAGGGATAAATTTATAATGAAGTTCTAGCAAGCTCTTACTCTGCTAAAATATTCTTATTTTTTTCACCCAAACTTTTGTAGCCTACAAATACTTGTTTGGGCACCCACTAAGAGCATGACTAATTTTTTTACATCCCGAGTAGAACACTAGTCTATTATCATACTCAATGGGTTGTTTTTTAGAGCCATAATAATATATGAGCTCAATTAATTTTGGGATGTCCACCGAAAGGTTAATATTGACACACATCCTAGCATAAACCATGCACAAATTGGTTCTAGTAGTAGAATCAATTAAAAGTGGCTCCTCGATAGATCTGGTAATATCTTTAAGAATATCTTCATGCCAAAATTGGAAGGGTAGACCTAGAAGCCTAACCTAGAGAGGTACAATGTTAATATTATATGTCAAGAAGTATAAGGAATAAACTCCTTTTTCCAAAAAACTAGGGACCACCTCCTAGAATTTGCTTCATGTCTTCTTCTTCTATAAGCTTGATCAGGAAGAAACCCTTAGGTAAAGCCTTGATTTCCATTAGGTCTTTGGGATATCACCTTGGAGAGGTTCACTTTCGAAAGCACCTTCTTCAACATTGAGATCCATCAAGACCTAGGATATTTTCAAAGACCTCTTAGAAGGGATAAGATCAAAAATACCATTAGTAGTAGTTAATTTATTTGAAATTCTAGATACAACATGGATAAAAGACCATACTCTTGGATTTGAAAATAAAAATAGGACCCATAAATCTGGTAGGAGCAAAATGTTCCTAGCAATTATGGTGAACAAATATGAAATGAATACGATGCAAATGGAATTTATGAATCACTTTTGAAGATAGAATCACTATTTTCACTAGAGGACAAGCCAACCAATGGATCAAATAATAAATTGTTCTTTGATGGATGATTTAAGACACCCATGGAAATGCATATTAATATCTACTTAAGGTTGTGATGTGAAGGGACACATTGGTCCATGATTAAATAAATGAATTAAATAATGTTATTAGTTAGAATTAGAGTCCTAACACAGTCCCTGAGGGGGGTCCACATCTCTAGGTGGGATTGGAGGATACCTAGGTAGAACCTAAGAATCTCTTGAAATGGGTATATTAGGACAACATATCTTTGATATATCCACCTGATCATAAACACCATCACCAACACCAATCCCACACACCACCTTGCCACACTATTGCTTCTCACTCACAGATATATATTTTCAAATTCTAAAATTACCAACATCATATTTTTACAATTATAAACCTTGTTATGCATTGTAAAATCCTTGATGAGTGCTATATAACCCCTACTATGCACTATATAAACCTTATCAAGTACTATAGAAACCCTGATGTGTACTATAGAAATCCTGATGAGCATTGTATAAACCTTGTTACACACTATAGAAACCCTATTGAGCACTGTAGAAAACATGATCTACACTGTTGAAACACTAATGCGCATAGTAGAAACCCAATTGAGCACTATAGAAACCCTAAAAGGATAATTTTTTCAAAATAATAGATTGAATTGTAAATTTCAAATTCATTTTGACCAAACTAAAATACAATTCAATATTCAAATAACTATGAAACTTTATATCAATTATTTTTATAACAAAAAATTATTTTAAGAGCGTAATGTCAAGTACTTTAGCCATATATGTATGGTATTAAAGAACATTAATTTGAACCAAAACATTAAAAAAAATTAATACCTAAGAGGTTTCCAACATGCATTTGAGGCCATGACATGATTTTGGATTTAGATTGCTAATTATTGACAATTGATTTTAAGACCAAAACTAATTGAAAATTTGGAACTAAAACGAATTGAATAATTAGGCCAATTGTATTTCAAGTTAGCATTATTATCTTGATCTAATAGGCTATCTTAAAAATTATAGAAGGCATGCTTGAGCTCACATAAATTATATATTCTATAGTTATTCAATTGATTAGATTATCATACATTACTCTTTATGTTTGTATTTTATTTTCATGATAAATAGAATAATAAGTGAGACATTGTAATTATATGATATTCATATTCATTTGTATTAATCCTTCTTTGATAATCATATTATATTATATCACATGTATAATATTATTTAAATTTTTTAGTTATCTCGATGCATTGGATTCAATATAATCCATGATTATAAATTTATCAAAAAAAATATTTTCAATTTTTTTAATAACAAATAACATAGATGTTACCTTGAAAGTCATTGTAAATTATTTTATCTATAATTTTCTTAATGAGAGCATAATAATTAATCTTACATGTGTGGTAATTTTATTTCTTGAATATTTATTAAAATCTGATGGTTTATTTTATTATAGAATTGAAATTTTTTAAGAGTATTAGCTCCATATTTGTTGCATAAATTGCTTTAAAATTCATTGCATAGTTCCTTAAATCAAACTAGCTACTAAAGTACTTTGTATTTTTAGATAAAGAGGGTTTCTTCTCTCCTTCCTATGTATTGGATGTTTTAAAAATATCACAAGCTTGAAATGTCGTAATTCTATATATATATTTTTTGATTAGATAATAGAAAGGATCCCCAAACCTTTACAAAGGGGTTTTGGAAGGGACCCCAAACCATTACAAATCCAAAGAGTATTCAATAAGCTCAAAGGAAGTACATCAATTGGATTGGATCCATCTACCAATAAGAGAATCAAACATCAAATAAAAAGTGGATCCAAATATCCCACCTTAACTCAAATTTAAAATTCAAACTTGAAAAAGAGTATCAAAAGAGAAAAACACCATGAGATTCAAGCACTCGAGAAAGACTAGGCAAAAAACATTGAGATTCATATCAAAAACTTGAAGCCGAAAGAAATCCCATACAAAAAGAGTCTAACGAGCCAACAATCCATGACCATCCAATAATGGCTATGGCTAGGGTATGAGGTGAAACTACCAAAAAATAGGGGAATGGTGCTGACATATATGGCAAGAGAAATTAAACACAAATATCAAGTTTAAAATTGAAACCCATGAATCACCTAGTGGGAAATAAAGCATAAGGATTTAAACAAAAAATTTCCCACTTGCTTCAAAGCCCTCAGAGCTCACCCACTAAACAAAATGTAAAAAAACTTGAGTGCTCAAAAATTGAAACTATAACCAAAGAGCACTCAGAAAAGGAAAACAATCTCACCTAGTAAGATAATCCAACCAAGGAAGCCTTCCTTTAACACGCAAACCAGCCATTAGTTGGAGCCCTTTCAAGGGGTGAAAAACATAAATAAAAATAGCCAAAAAATGTAGATCTAAAATTGAGGACACTAGTGAAAAAAATCCTTCTAGCTTGAGAGCACGCATTCGAAAAACACATCAACCATAAAATCCATGGATCCTGCTGGAGTCCAATCAATATCTGGGTCATATGAAGAGAATATTTAGGATAAATCGGCCCAAAACAACACCAAAAATAAAATAAAAATAAGATCCCTTCAAAAAATTGGAGCTTTGGAACCCTAGGATCCAACATAGCTACAAAATCTAGATATATCAACTGGTCCACATCCTACAAGCCATCAAAATTAGGAAACCTTACCAAACGAAGGGGCCATAAAAAAATTCCTTCCTCAATGGTCATTGATCCCAAGGTATCCCCCTATATTTGTATTAGGGAAGGGGAAAATAAAAAATAAACGTAAGGAAAGAACCCGAAAATGACACCCACATCCAACAACAATCTCCAAAAACCATTAGGTAAAAGACCATACACCCACTAGCCGAAGTGACCTGACAACACAAGTGTGACTCCATAGACATTGAAGGCACAAGATCTCCCCTTGTTTTTGAATCAAATAAGGGTTAATACCAAAGAGTTCTACAGAGAGACATTGAACTGACCAACATAGGCAACTGGTAGCAAGATCTTAGAGGGCAAAACCCAGTAGGAAGGACAAGGAGACCTCTATGATACTAATAATAAATATGAATTTATGATACTACGTTTATTTTTAATTAAAAGAAAAATCAACTATTTGTAACTTGACTATTTATTTTCAATATAATTTCATGTATGAATTAGATGAAAATATTAAGAAATATACTGTGCAGGGTAAAGCTTGTTGAGAAAAAAATATATGATTATAGGTTTAACATTATAACATGTAACTATCATGAAATTATAAAAAAAAAATGCTAATTATATCATAGCATTTAACACTATTATTTCATGTAAAATAATAATACATCTTGTATTAATTTACCTATCTATCATTGGATTTGATATGAGAGATTAAGTCTTTATTGCAGCACTATGAAAGGAAGATGTTTATAAATAATATTTTCTTAATTACTCAAGCCCTTTAATATTTTACAAACACTCATAGTCTTATATAAATACATGGAGTATGTCAAATATTGAAATACTTAGTATATATAATAGATCCAACAAAAGTGTGATTTAAACAAAGGTTTATAGATAATCCAGGATCAAATGGAATGGGATGAATTTGAATTTGAGTGTGGATGGGAGAGCTATAGTGGTGCTGGATCCCAGTGCAAATGAGTCCAGACCCATGAACATGATCACTTTTAATTTGTGTATCCCTATATTTTTGGTGGAGCTATATTATTAGGACCCAAGTAATTTTAAAAGTGGAACTTGGTTGTCCCCCAGTAAGGTATCACCTACCCCTTGCTAATCGTCATTCACCCAAGTGATGACCGGTGTCAAAGAAGCTGAATCAAAGGTAATGTGTCATATTTCTCCTGATTTGTACCAAATTCTTATCCTCGATGACCTTCTCAATAGCATCATAGAGGGTGAAGTTTGGAACTTGGTCAAGAAATATCAAGGGGGTATGTATGATTTAGATGCTTTGAGGTGATGGGCATTGGTGATATGGTGACCTTTGGGCTCCTCGAGTTGGTGACCATCCTAAAGGGCTTCTTCCTAATCAAGCTGAACTACGAAGATGATTTCAAAAGGATTCTAGAAGGATACCCTTGGTTATTTAGAAATAGAGGTCTATTTCTGAGAGTATGGGGTCTATATTTCAATCCCCATTCTCAATGGGTGACCCTAATCCTACTGTAGGTCAAACTATAAGATTTTCCTTTGTATTTATGGCATAAGAATATTTTTCAAGTGGTGGCCAAGAATATTGGTGACCTAATCTCCATTAACAAGAACACTAGATCCAAATCTCATTTGATGCTTACCAAAATGTGTGTTCTAGATGATATTGATAGAGATCTTCCAATCTCAGTAGATATTATTTCTAGTCATAATACCTAGAATCAATTTATTGAATATGAGAATAGACCCCAAGCCTACCATGGGTGTAGGAAGGTCAATCATCATAATATTGCTTACCCTTGATGATAGAAAACTTGCCCAAGTTTAGTGAACCTCAAGAGGAGCAGGGAGGGCAAGTGGATGTCAAAAAAAGGGGATCTAAAAAATGAAAGAGAAAGTGTCATCCCTTGTCCTTTAGTTGAATTTTTTTCTCAAGAGGCCAAAAAGGATGACTCCATAGAAATATTTCTGCTTCAAATATTTTTTATGGAGAGAAATAATTAAGCAGAAACCCCATCAAGAGGAGGAAGGACCCCCCTGAGGTAGATGATCATGTTCAACTACCTAAGTTTGGTGAAAGTGCGGAGAAGGTAAATCCATATAGTCTCATTCTCCAAAAAACCTTTCATTACCTTGCTATAGAAGAAGTTGTGATTCAATAGATAATGGAAAGTCCAATAACCTCCCCTGATCCTGTTGTGGAGATGGGTTCCCCTAGTCCTAAAACAAGGAGCTATCGAAAGACCCATGGTGATACATGGGTTAAAAGAAAAGTGGGAAGGTCTAAGAAGAGGAAAAAAAACTCTAAGGAGGCTATTGGAGCCCAACCCTATTTGATTTTGAAAAAAAAAATTGACTATTAGGTGTAGTAGTAGACCACTTAGACTAGATAGTTTTAAAATCTCTCGACCTAGCGGTGGGTGAGATGAAGTCCCCTATTTTTTTACCTAATTGAGGATGTGTTCTTGGAACATCAATGGTCCTTTTGACCCATATAATCAGGGGTTTTTAGGTTTTTTATGAAAATATTTATCTTTGGATTTTCTCTTTATCTGGGTGACATTAGTATTTTTATTATTCATAAGGTGATGTAGCAAGATGTTGGTTTTGTTGTAGGTATGGACCTCTTTCTTCTTTGACTCATTTTCAAGAATTAATTCTCAGCAGCTGTTATTGAGGTTAAATCCTTGAATTTTATTAACAATTTGTTTTTAGGCCCATTTCTCCATTTTCTTTCTAGAGTAGGAATATTTTATTTCACTGATTGGTGAGTGCATGGGTAGTTTTCTTTTCTAGTTGTACTTCTATGAGGTAAACCCTTTTCCCTTCCCCATTTATGTGTTGGTTGTGTGCTTCTATTTGGCTATAATTCTATATTATTACCTCCCATTGGGTGGGAGTTTATTTGTTTTTTGAATTCTTTTTTTGAGCACTTCATTTGTGAGGGAGTTAATTTTTAAATTCTATGTTGTAGTGCTCTGTTTATCTATTAATATCAGTACCTATGTTTTTGGGGATTCGGTGGTTTGGTTTTATTGTGGTCTATTATAGTGTAAGGGTGCCCCACCCTGTGTTCATTGTAAAATATTATGGGATTCCTTTCAGAATCCTCATTATTTAATAAAAAAAATAGATCCAACAAAAGCCTTGTATAAAAATGTTAGATTTCGATTATTGAATTGAAATATTTTTTACATTTTCCAAATGAAGAGAGGGTCTACAATTTTTTGTATTTTCAAAGAGCATTATAAAATACATGAATTCTTACCATTTTGGTATAAAATATTTATTTTCAGTAGATAATAAATCACATCTAATATCAATTATTCATCAAACTAAATAAAAATATAAGTTAGAGATAACATTGCATAAGCCAAAAATTTAATGGGGAGCCGACATTTTAAGATAAAATAGCACATTCCAGAGGTCATGATTTTATTAGAGAGTCCACTTGTTAAAAATTTGTAAGGTTTTAACCTTTTGTCACATTATGGTCTTTAATATGAGTATAATAAAATACCTAACAAAAAGAATTTTAATTTTTATTATTATTTTTTTATTGAAATTGCTACCAAATTCATATTAGCTAAAATATTAAGGGAACAAATACAATATAAAGGCATACCATGGTTTGGATGCCTACATCCAGGCTTGAACACCTAACAACATCAGATTCACGATAGACTTCCCTCTAGTAGGGACAAAGCAAACATAGGTGCATTCACAGGGCCATGCAGGGCACCCAACACAAAAAATAAGCACATCGGAGACCACACATAGACCCCCACTACTGTATTACAATATGAGGCCATGAAGGACCAACACAGAGGAGAATTGAGAAATATTATGACACTTAGGAAACTCGACTACAAGCATTGGTAGTGAATGTAACCACCAAAAAGGCTCACACCTAATGTATCCTATTGCAAGAATTGACAAAAAAATACAAAATGCATACAAGAACAAGAAATTGACAATGAGATGATCAATAAAATATGCTTTATTCCATTATATTTTGATGCCAAACTCAAATTACAAGTACATCCCTCTTAGGGATAATCATCTTGATATAATTGTTACAATATGATGTATTTTATTTCCCTCTCAAGGGTAGGTGTGATTTCAAAGTGCCCTTTAGGATGACATGAACTACTCTAGGGTGGAGTAGACCCTCTTCTTCACGTTGAGGAAGGAAATGGATGGTTGTAGCTCCTTTAAAACCTATCTCCTACGATCAAGAAACAACACAAGAATGTCAAAAACATAGGAAGCCTCTCATGATGAGGCCCTTTAAAGACAAATGGCATGAGAATAGCATAGTGACATAAAATCAAGAAAGTGCATAAACTATGCTAAACATATGCAAATCCTATCAATATTGATGGAAATTTGTGAACAAGAAATACAACTATCAATCTATGACATGCATTATACAAAATGAAGCATTAAAGCATAAAAAGAATCTAATTAGGTTCTACTTTCCAACATGAGGATAAAATAATAAAATATTTAACCTGGTTAGTCAAAGTATTTAATCTACCAAATAAAGTAGTAAACTAATTAATCTAGTTTGTCTAAATCTACTGGAAAAGAAATAGTAAGGAAAATTCACCTCTGTTGAAAACTGTAGCCCTGATGGGCAGTCTACACTATAAATCATGGCTGAAAGCCACGGTGAGAAACCAAGTGATTTGTCGTCCAAATTCAAGGGATGTGAGCTTGACCTCCTTGTCAAATTGATGTTCAAGGGTCACCTTCAGTGTCCTCTGACAAGTTTGGTGGTTGAATCGTTGAATAGGGCCTCTATTTGCTTGAATTAGCGTTTCTTGGCTCTCCTAGGTATTTAGGGCATCCATGGCCTAATTCGTCATGATGCTTGACAAATTGACAATGGTGATGACAAAAAATATCTCTATGCACTCAAGTGAGTCCAAAATTCTATAGGGCTTCACTGCTTTGATCTCCAAATGCACTCTTTGATACAATATTTCGACAGTGCTTCACTATCAAAATACTCTATATGCTTTATCTCTTTTGAAGGGGTACTTATAGGATATCCCAGGGCTAGGGGTGGCTTCATGGAGAAGCCAAGATCAATAAGGGGCGGTTAGGATAGTTGGATTGGAAGATTTCATCCTCTAACCACCTTGTTCTAGAATAAATGGTTGTTCAAACCGATTTGACTCGGATGAAGGCCAACTAAACTTTAGTTAAGACCATAGGTTACAACTACAGTACAAACTGTAAACCATAGGCCTCAACCATGGTTCAACAAGTAGACCACAAGTCTAGGTTGCAATTCAGACTGATTAGGCCAAGGAGCCTAAATTGAGTGATTATATCCACTGCTCTATCTTGGATTATGTCCAATATCTTCCATATGGTCTTGTATCATGTCCATATGAGTAGTCGCCCTCGACATGACGTGTTTTAGGTGTCTACAGTGAACAACCACACAAATGAACACCTAGTGACCCATGTTAAAAACTAAGATATCCCTAGTGGATATTATAAGGATGAAAAATCATATCATCACCAAAACTCTAAAAATATGTGATGACATAAAATTGAATGACTAGAGAATTCTGGGTTACTCCCTCTAATGGACACCCTACACACTATCTACTGAGAAGATACTATTGCATTGCCAAAATAAAAATTGCAATGGAGCAACCATGCTAGGAAAACATCTTCTTAAGGATATGATTCTAAGTGAGCCTGCTCCACCTCATGCTATGATGCCTAATATGAGGACTAAAATGAGTGTTGCTAGTTTATAATTCCACTTGACCCAAATGCTTCATCAAGTGTGTCTGATTATACCTCATCGAGCTATATTGCTTTGTTAATTCACCTATCACATTATGTTATCTATAAATACCATAAAATCTATGAGTTGGGGTCTCACATATACACCTCTTCAGAGCTATGATTTTTTCTTGTAGTGTTTTCGTCTTATGGGTGTAACTTTTTGACTAAACCTACAATTGGCATTTTACTATAGCAAATATTTTAGCTACTAAGAGGTTAGGGATATCTTCTTGATCAATTTCAAAATTATATTTGCATCAAGTCTTCCATATATGAAATATGATAGTTACCCTGGAAATGGAGAGAATAAATTTTTGATTGGGTATCAAATTGATCCCTAATAAGGCTTGATCCTTTGTCATAGGCAGTGGTAAGGGATAAAGCAACTGATGCACTTCACACCAAATATAGTGGGCACAAGAAAAATTCCAAACATATGTTGTACCGTCTCTTTCAAACCATAAAAATAGCAATCACCTTGCCCTTGGCCCATCTATTTTAGCCTGCTCCAAGTAGGTAGACCTTGAAGGACTACATTCCAAAGAAGAATATAGAACTTTGATTGAATTAGGGTAGATTTGATAAGCTTTAAGGTTCTTACCCAAGTGGCCCAATTGAGCTCTAAGTTCCATTTTTTATTGAGCATATCTGCAAACTATTTTCAGTTCATAGGAAGTAAGGCTTGATACCAAAAATTAAGGATTGGCTGCTCAAATATATGATTGTCAAACCATTTCCAATGAGACCAATAGGGACTAGTTTCCAGTGGATAAGATAGAGGCTGGGGTGCCTAGGAGGTGATCGAAAGGATCCGCATAATCACTGCTTTATTAGTAGGATAGAGGCCATATTATGACTAGATTTTCTTCCAATTTTTCCATGATGACTGAGAAAAATCCTAAATTTCACCAACCAAAATTAATTTCCTTTTGAAGAGCCACCTAGTAGGAAACCAGGGATTCATACCAAGAGGTTGTGCATCAAGTATGATGAGGCGTGACCACCATAATTTGTACTGGAAGAAATCTATGGGGCCTTGCTTTGGAGGTATTTGCCATGAAATAAATTGATACACTTGTTGCCAGGATTTCCAAATCCCTTTGAGAATATTACAACCTTCTATAGAGAAATAAGGGGCTTATAAAAGAAAGTCAATGTATGACATATTTGCCAAAATTTTACCATCCTCTTGGGGGTTTTTCAAACACTTCCTCACCAACACCTTCCATGGATCATTCCCTATGATCACCCTTTGCATCCATATAGCCATGATAGCATAGCCATGTTCTTGAAGGTTGGGGATTCCTATCCCACTACATGAAACTGGTCTACAATAATTACTCTAGGAGACCATTAGGAGGGCTCGTTTGACTATGTTTTTTAAAAATCCCAAAGCAAATTGTTCATCTTATCATACTCAGCCTTGCTAGGAGTCAAAATATAAGAGAAGTAAACATGGAAGGGGGCTAAATTTTTTCTAGTAATCTAGATTTTAGCTACTTGAGACATTTCCAGAGATTTCCAGTATTCCAATTTTTTGGAAAATTTGTCCATACACCAATGCCACATGGATTTGGGTGAAAGGAAAGCCCAAAAACTTAGATATTTCTCCTCTTTGCACACACTTCCATGTTGTGGGTATCCAATATAGATTATCATCAAATCTAAATGGAATAACAAAGTTCTTATATTATTGGATTCTTTCACTAGAGGCCCTACAGAAGGTGTGAACTATCTCAAGGATGTTCACAAGATTTTACTGATTTGCCAAAGAAAAAGTATAGAATCATCTATAAAGTGTGAGTTGATAATATGGGAGCCATTCGGAATGGGGATACCTCTTATCCTACCCTCTTTAATTGTAGATTCTAATAGGTAACCAAGGCTATCAATTGCAATTACAAATAGATAGGGTTCCAAAGGACAACCTTGCCTAACTGATATTTCCATAGGAATGTCATTAGATAATTCTCTATTAATAACCACTCTTGCAGAAGAATTTGGAAATAGGTAAGCTACCATATCGATGAATCTATTGCCAAAACCAATCCAGTGGATCATGCTTAAGATGAAGGGCCACTCTAATCGATGATAAGCTTTATCAAAATCATAATTAAGGTAAATTTCTTTGAGCCCTTCTGCTCAAGACTTCCCAAGATGTAATAATATTATCCAAAATATAGTGACCTTTAAGGAATCCTATTTGCTCTGGGTGAACAATTTTTGTAGCCACTGGGAGGAGTCTTCTGGCTAGAGCCTTGGCTAAAATTTTATAAGAGGAATTGAGTAAAGTAATAGGATGCCAATCAACAAGCAAATATGGCTTATATTTTTTAGAAATAAACCTGATCAATCCTTGATTAGTGGCCTCCCCAAGGCCTCCAATAGTAATAACCTTCTTACACATATGCAGAAAATTAGCTCCTATAGTCTCCCATATGGTCTTAAAAATTCACTCAAAATCCTATCAATGCATGGGGTCTCCAAAGAGAGGAGGAAAGAATGAATTTCATCCTATGAAAGAGGTTTTTCCAACAATTCTCTATCTTCTTCACATATTTTGGGAGATATGCACTATTTACAACATTCTCTAAAAATCTCAACTATTATGTTGGGCCCTTCACTTTTGAAAAGGGCTACAAAATGCTCTTGCATGAAGGATTGGAGGTACTCCAATGGAATTTGTAGGCCGGATATAGGATTTTTAATAACCTCTATCCTCTTCGATCTATTCTTCTTCTTAATTGAATTAAAGAAAAATTTAAAAATTTTATCACCCTCACAAATCCACTGAAGATGTGCCCTGATTTGTGCCCCGTGGGATTTATAAGCTTAGATTTACCTTAGATTTTTCTATTTTTCACACAACTAATTTTGAAAAGGGATGCTACTAATATGATTCCTAAGGTGGGGTCTGATTTGGTCAACTTCTTGCTCCAATTATTTCTCTTTTTTCCTGCAAAGAGAGGCTAGTATTTTTCCAAAACCTTGAAGGTAATCCACTGTTATTTTGATGGATTTATCCACATAATCCACCCTCTCCCTCTCAAGGGCCTTGGCAAGAGATTCCACACTTCCTTGATTCCATTAACACAATATTTATGCTTGAGAAAGGAATTTTTTAACTTGAAAGGTAAACTATTTTTGGGTTTCTTTACGGGGGCACATCCAATACTCAAGGTAATATGGAGATGATCTGAAGTTACAACTGAATAGATTGGATGAGACAAATAATTTTGGAGTATATCAATATTTTTTGGTATATATAAGTGGTCCAATATTGTCATTCTAAGAGAATCCCCACATCGTGCATTGCTCCAAGTAAACCAAGCCCCATGATTTTCAACACTCTTGTTCCAATTAGGATCATAAATATTCCAGGTCCTTCTAAACCTATACCATGATCTAGCCTCTTATAGCTATTTGATTAGAGTTACACTCCAAATATGTATCCCTCCAACTCTACCATATTAAATTCCACTCCTATTATCCAATCTAATTTAGGAAAATTGAATCACATCCAATCCCAAAGGGTTGCTCTTATAGCTATATCATTGGGTGCATAAATAAATGCAATACCCAATTTCATGCCACCAAACATTATTGTACACCACAATACTCTATGCATTTGATCCTCTCCTAATAATAAAATAGAGCCCCACAACTATTGAGAGAGGCATAGGATAGAACCCCCTCCCTTTGTCATGACTTGTACACAAGGCCCCCCAACCCCCCATAGGGTCTTAAGGGTATTTTTAGTCTGAAACCTAAAATTTTGACTTCTTGCAATAGTAAAATCTACATGTAAACTCTATTGATGACTATTTAGATAATAAAATAATACTCTCATAGCATAATGCCACACACATTCCAAGACATGATTTTAGACAAACATCAATATGATATATTGTTAGTTAAAGCACCATAGGCATTTCAAGTGGGTACAGATTGCATATAATCATGTAGAGTATTTGTTTTCTTATTTTGATGTGTGTCTAAGGAAGTATTATTGGAGTAAGAGTTGGTGGGCTTAAGGCTCCATTCCTCACCTCCTATATGTTGGTCTTTCAGGACACCTCTATAAGGAGGGGGAGGCATCCCGTGATGAGTTACACCTGTGTTTCTTGTTATGTTGGGTTACCCAACCCTCTTCCATTATTTCATAAGGAGTTTTCTCCATAAGAGTGTCAAAAGGTGGAGGGGGTTGAAGGGATATGTGGGTAACCACCAAGTTATAAACTTGGGGTACTAAATGAGCAGGGAAATAGGTCACATCATGAGAACTAGAAGGTTGTAAAGGATGAACATGAGGTACTATTTTGCTTGCATATTGAGTAGTAGTAGTAGGAGTACTAGCAAACTGGTTTTGTTATTTAGGAGGTCTTGTTGAGTGGAAATTATATCCAATTACAAAATCCCCATCATAGTTAGGATTTTTATTAGAAAACCCTCTCTTGCAAAGAAATAGAAATTTCTCCAAGGTTCCTTTTACTTAATGTGTGCTTGTGATCTTGTGAAGATATATCAAATAAGTTCTAGGAATACCTTGGTGATTTACAAGTAATTGTTAACAAGGAGCCTGTGTTGGTTTATTTTATTATGATTTGCTATTGATTGTTCATGAAACTTAAAGGAAAAACAAAAATATGATTGACCCTCATATAACCACGATGTAAATACCTTAGTTCATTTTATCTTGATGTGTTTTAGGTAGATTTTTTTTTTTTAAAGTGAAAAACCCCTTGCAGAGCCACCTTGGTCTGAGAGACCATGAATAGGGGGTTCTACACCGTCAAAGTCACCCGAGGGTCACACCCGACCCTGCCCGCACCAACATTATCAATTGGATTTTAGATACCCAATTCAACTTTTTGGTAGGGTGAAGATTTGAACCTGGGACCTCCCTTGGAGGATTGCCCTCTCCTCTCCAACTCACCTACAACACCTGGGTATTAGGTAGATTTTATCTTCTTTTGGTTAAGCATATTTTAAACAAGTTTTATCTTGCATTAAACCCTACTTTAAGCATGAAATAGAAGATTAAAATCTATCTCTAAATATGAATCTTAAATGATGATTGGATTCATTTTAACTTGCTTTGAGCATGAAAATAAAATGATGGAATGACTAGATTTAAAATATAAAAGCCTTTGATATGATAAACAAAAAACCCCTCTTTAATGATATTAATTTTCATAAAGAGACGTCAATTTATTGCTTTAAAAACAATGGCTTTCAGAATACCATATAAATTGCTCCCCTTTAATGAAATTGTGATTTTCATAAATGAAAATTAATTTATATTCTTGTAAAATAAATATGAAAAGCTTGTGTAGCTCTAATTTTTGTACTCATTTCCTTCAGGATAATGGATCCGCACCTCAAAGGGGAATGGGAAAATGATAGGTCTACACCTAAAAGGAGAGACAAAGGAGAGACACTTGAGGTTGTGTCATATTTGGTAATTTTTCGACAAATTGTTTAGGGTTCACTAGGAAACATTTGCTATGGTAGTTTCCACACCTAGGGTTGGGAGTTTATTTGATGTGTTATTTTATATTTTCTCACAATCACCTAGTTTGGCCAAAAATGCAACTATTCTATACTAAATGCAATTTATTTTTAGATGAATACAACATACAGTGAATTACAGAAAGAAAATCAATGTAATGCTTAATAGTAAAAGAGATTTGATCCTCTTACTCAACCCGAATGTCTGATGTAGATTTTGTTTACTTGTTGTAGGCAGGATTGAATGTTGCAGGGTGATATCAGATGTCCAATCAATGATCATATCTGCCGATTGATATTGTTAGATCTTATCAACTATCAGTAGGTTCGATCAGAGCATAAACCTACAATTTCACAAATAGAGAGCAAAACAGAAACTTGCAATATGCTATAGACTATTAAGTATGGATTAGAACATGTAAAATCTTATTGAATGTTGTATTGAAAGAAAATAATATGAATATGGATTATGACATGCAACTAAGATAATTGAATGCAAGGATGGTGAACTCCAAGAATGATAACAATAATTTCTATACTATATGCAATAATGAATGATAAATATGATGCTAGAAATGTATATCTGAGACTAAAGGATGCAAACCAAAGCCTGGAGTTACCCCCAAGCAACTTGCAGGCAATATTGGATGTAGCAGAGTAGGATCATATGATATCTAAGAGATATCAAACATCCAATCTCAGATCGTACCAATAGATGCATAGTGATCGTACCTCCGAACCTACAAAAATTAATGAAAATCATAGAAAATAACAAATACAAAAGTGATAACCAAGCAGCTAGAATTCAGGATTCAGTCAGGGGGAATTCTGGGGGAGGATGCCTAGTACAAAATGTTTTTGCAATTTGAGGGGTCAAACAATGTCGGAATTGGACATATAATATATCGTTGGAAAGCTATTTTTGAGCCCTATCCAACGATATAAAATTTGAGAAGAATTGTGATTATTTGATAGGGTAAAAATTATCTTGAAGATAACCTTAGTTTTTTAAGAGGGAAAACTAAGGGTTTTTGAGAAAAATGACTCATCTTAATGGGTCAATTTTTCTTGTCTACATTTTGCCCCCTCTTTGGCGTATTTATGAACAATAAATGCATCAAAGAAAAGTGTAGACACTTGAGTAGAAGTGATTATGATTGACATGGGAAAAAAAGGAGTAGATGGTTTAGAATGAATAGTTCATGGGAAATTGATGTTTTAGAAAAATAATTACTAATTTACTGACTAGGATGCCCCCTCGAGTTTTTGTGCCAAATTCTATGTTTGGTGGAAAACTCGAAATTTTTGAATTTTAGGGTAAAAGTGAATAAAATGAAGAATTAGGGTAAAACCTAACTTATTTTCATTTTACTACTTCATTTTAGGTAATACCCCCTAGTGACTGAGTATACCGATTTTGGAGATTGTGGCATACCAGTTAGCTTCATTTTGTACTTATATTTTGAGATATATATATATATATATATATTTATATACTGATCCTTTTTGTCTATGCAACATTGTGTGATTTGATTTATTGGATGATTTATTGCATTTGCTTATGATGGTTGTGTTACATAATTTTTGTAATCATGCTTTGATTTTTGAACATTTTTTTATCATGCTTAACATAAAAGGAAATGATTTTGTAAAGTGTGTTTTTGAAAAATATGTTTTTGTGCGGTGATAAAATTGATGGATTAGCAATGAACCTCAAAGGATGTTGTGTTGTTATATGACCGTTGGTGGAGATCAATGCTCGCTAGGTCATGAAGTGGATCCTATTGTGAGGAAGTTTTGTATTGCTAATAATAAAAATATTGTAGGGCTCAAGAGTAACCTTGAGGCTTATGATGATGAAAGAAGATGTTGATTTTAAGAGAAATTGATTTTGAGAAAATAGGTTGATAAAGATTGTTTTTGTGAGGGATATAAAGTGATTTAAGCATGAAAATTTGGGAAGGATGACTTGCGCTAGGCATAGAATTCCTAGTGTGAAATTTGAGAGAAAATAATTACTAGGAATTATACCATCATCACGAAGTCAAAATGCAATGCATGATAAGATGATGTGTGATTTTTGAAAATGCAAATTTTTTTAAAATAAATCATTGTGTCACATGTTGGAAAATTTTGAAGATAATATATATATATATATTATTGCTAAAATGAAGTGATATGGATTAATGCAAATGATTACAAACTAATGTTTTCTAGAAAATTTCAAAGAAATATTTTAAATTATTTCAAGGACAAAGTCAAATTTATCAAGAACCAGTGTGTGATGTGTGAGTTCATTATCCATATTGATTTGTCATAATGATACAAAATCTCTCAAGGATCAAATGTGTGTGCTTTGTGAAGTTAATTTACCAATTTTGAGTGAGGTAATGATACAAGCCAACTTTTATGAACCAATGTGTGTGCAAGTGAAAGATTCATTAACCATGATTTTGTGCATGCAATTGTACTGAACTACTATGTAAGTCAAGTCACCAAAAGCTAGCTAATCCACAAGCGGACATTGGTCTATACAAAAGAAGGTCGCTAATGTGATAGACATGTCACCACGCATAAGGATACCACCATTGCCAAGCCAACTTGATGCCACCTAACCTGTAATGAGGATCACCCCATGGTATTCGAATAACTGAGGAATTCTAGGGATTCAAGCTCATTACCCCCTTCTTTTATTTTGATTTCTTGGAGTAGGGATTCTTGTTCATTTTTTTTTGAACAAGGGGATTTTATTGCTTTTTGTAGTAAAACTACTTTTTCTTTTCTTTTATCTTTTCTTTTTGCTTTTATTTTTTGGGATACTTGCTCAAATTAGACAAGGAGCAAGGGATTTTATTTGGGTAGGGGGAGCTTGTCCTTTTGCCAATTCTCAGTATTCTAGACCATGCACATAATAGGATAGCAAGGGAAACTTTTTGCTTAAGGAACTAAGACTACTATGTAGTATCATTTTTTGAATTTGCAAAAATCATTTTAAGATGTGAAAATGTGTTCTTGGTTCAAGAAGTAGCAAGACCAGTTCCCAAAACTCAAAATTTTATTTAGTGAAGTAATAGTGATTTTGGTTCAAGAGAGATTTATAATCAAAATGACAAAATCAAAATTTAGTAAAGATGTGAATTAAGTGAGTGGTTCAAGATAACTTTTGAGTTTTATCCAAAAGAAAATAAAATATAACTTGAATTTTGGAAAATAACAAATAATGATGCAGAATAATGAAACAAAAATTTGAAATATTTTTGGAAATTTTTCATATTTTTGATTTTTTTGTTATTTTGATAATTTGATGATGGAATTGGTGGTATATACAAGATGATCTATATACACTATACAAGGTGATTTGCGTATAGCATGTCTAAGGTGGCTTCAAAATCAAAGGAGGTTTTGAAGGACAATTTGGTTGTGGTGTAGGTGATTGAAGCTGATTGGTTGATAGTTGAGATTGTTGTGATGAAGAATGATAAGTAGATGTAGATGAAGAAAAGTGATGGACAGAAGATGACGATGATAATAAAGAGGAAAATAATAGAGAACTTGATGTGATAACGATAATGAAAGAGAGAATGAAGGATAAAAGGTGATGGACAAAATGTGGCAATGATGATAAAGAGGAAAAGAATAGAGAACTTGTTGTAGTGATGATAAAGAAAGAGAGAATAAAGAACAAAGATTCCCTATGAATAGGAGAGGTTCGCAAAAGTTCCAAAAGAGATATCTTATGTGGATGATTGTCCCAATGTTGTTGAATATTGAGGGAGACTTTAGGTTGAGACTTCAACACTAAAGATGGGTTTTCTATGCTTGTATCCTCTTTTGGATTATTCTTCAAAACTAAGAGAGGTCTTGAAGGTTGGTTGGATGAAGAATTTATTTCTTGTTTATCAAATTGAGTTGATTGAGCTTGAGGTTGCTCACTTGTAGTTTTTGTTACATTATTAGTGATATCATTGTGATGGGACACATTAGGATGTAATATTTGATTGGTTTCCTATTGTTGATGCTTGAATATGGGTTTTTGGGAGATCCCCATGTCTTGATTGGTTATGGGTACTTGTTGTGTAGGATGTTGATTGTTTACTAGAGATTTATAGTCAATAGTAGATTGTAACTCCTCTATAGCAAAAAGACCCTCATCAATCAAGTCTTGAATTGCATATTTTAACTTTTTGCATGTTTGTGTCATATGTCCATCCACTCTATGATATTCACAATGTAACTCAAGTTTGTACCAGTCTGTTGTGGTACTAGGTTACCTTATAGGAGGTAACTCAATCATGTTTTTATCTAGAAAATGCTTAAGGATTATAGTCAATGGTTGTTTGAGTTTGGTAAATTTACGTGGTGAAAATTTGATTAGTTCTCTTAGGATTTTATCAATAAATGGTTCATTACCTCTTTCTTCTTGATTGTGAGTAGAATGATGATGAGAAGATTGTGAAGTATGATGTGATTGCATGGTAGGATTGGAAGAAGAAGTATTTCCTTGTTGAGATGAATGTGTTGTGTTGAAAGAAGAAGGTTGAAATGGTTGTGATTGCAATGATGATAAAGAAGAATTACATGTGGATTGAATAGCTTGACATGAATGTGTAGTGGGAATAATACCACTATTATGAAGAGGTTGAGGTGAATAAGTGGTTTGTAGAGAAGAATATGGTGGTGATTTTTCATTCATTGTTTGGGTTTGTGATTGAGAATTTTGATTTTGAATTTTTTGTCTAGTGATAGCTAATGTAAAATGTTAACAAAAAGAGGTCTAGATTTATTCTCAATTGAAGGTGTTTGTTGAGAGGAAGAGTGTGTAGTCATTCTTCTAGGAAATGGTTCTTCTGGAACTAATAAATCTGTGATAGGAAGAATTGGATCTGACTCATCTTCAAAACTATTTGAATTATTTGAAGTAATATCTATTTCACTTTCTGTGTCACTTCTTGTATCTTCTAAAGATGAAGATTGAAAATATTGTATTGGCCTAATTGTGACTGCAGATTGAGTAGGCACATAAGAAGTTTGCAAATTTTGATGTGGTAAGAAATTGCTAATGGTTCCCACATATCAAGTTGGAGGAGGAACATTATGATGTTCTAGTTGATTCACAGCCTCTTTACCATGGTTGGGTAAAGGATGTTGGAAGATGTCTAAAGTTTGATTTGCATTTTGAGTTTGTTGTTTTTGGGTATTATTTTGAGGATTATTGTTTGGAGGGAATTTTTCTACTTCCATTGTACCTTTATCAATTAGATCTTGTATCATATGTTTCAATAATTTACAAGAATTAGTTGAATGTCCATCCACTTGATGAAAATTACAATGTAAATCAGCCCTATATCCAGTTGTAGTGGTATCTGGTTGTCTTATTTCTAGCAATCGTATCAAACCTTGTTCTAATAATTGAGGTAAAATCAAGGTTAAGGGTTGATTCAATCTTGTGAATTCTCTTGGAGGTTTATCAGGAATATTTAATACAAATTTCTTTATAGCTTCTGTAGTATTGATGTTTGGGGTGTTTCTACTATCAGTAACTCCATCACCTACTACTTGTTTGTTCTTATATTGGTTTTTGGAAGTTTTATCTTCATCCTTTTTCTTGAATTGTCCTCTTCTAATAAGGGCATATTCTACCCTTCTTGCTAAGTCTATAGCTTGATCAAAAGAGGTTACTATAGCTGTAGCAAGTTCATAAGATAATTGTTCTTGTAAATTACCAATGAATATTTCCAACATCTCTCGGTGAGGTAAAGCAAAATGCAATTTTCCTAGGAGTTGTCTCCATTTAGTTAAGAATTCAGCAAAGCTTTCATATTTTCCTTGTTTCAAATTATATAAATCCTTAATAGTGACATGTCTTTCTATGTAGGCACTAAATTGGTGAACAAACATTTCTACTATCTCTTCAAAGTTTCTCAAAGAATTTGTTGGTAATTGATAATACCATTCTAAGGCCATGCCTCCGAGACTTTTAGGGAATATTTTTAGTAACAACAAATCATCATATGAAATATCATGACAAGTTGTCCTAAACATATGAAGATGCTCAATAGGATCTTCGGTTCCTTTATATATCGAAAGGATCGGCATAGGGAAATGTTTGGGGTAAGGTTGAGCAACAACAATAGGATCCAAAGGTTGACTACACATCTCTCTATAACTATATGAGGGATGATAAGGATCTATCTGATCTAGACGTGAAGCTAATTGTTTAACTAAGGCTTCAAGTCCTTGTGGTTGCTCACTAAATTGATTTTGTGGTATCATATTGTTGTGTCTTTGATGATATGGTTGTGTTGTCATATAAGGATTTCTAGTAGAAATACTATTGTGTAAAGTATTTGTAGGAAGGGTATTATGAAGTTTATATGGAATTGCATTTTGTTGAATTTTTTGTTGATAATGATTAGAATTTTGCATCTTCTTAGGATTTTTGTTGGTTAGGAGCTTGAGAGGAAGAAGAATGTTGTTTTTGTTTGGAATTTGGTTGTGTTGCTGGTTTTTGACTGTTCAAATCTATGTTTTGATTGGTGTTTTGAGATGGACCAGCTTGATCTTGATCTATCCTATTTATGTATGTCATTGGATTTGCATTTAATTGGAGAGCAACTTCTATAGCGGCCTCCATTGAATAATCTCCCAATGGGAGTAAATGTTCTATCTTTAACACATGATTGATTTCATCTATATTACCTTTTAAAAATTCAGTAAATTGTTGGATAGATTTAAAACTAACATTACCTTGAGGATCTACAAAAGGTTGGTTAGGATCTTCTTCTTCTTCCCCATTATCATCCTCACCTTGTTCTATGAGTTTATCATCTTCAATAATTACCCTATCATCAAGGTTTTCTTGATCTGGCTCATCAGATTCTATTTGTTTACCATTTCTCAAGATTCTAGGCATTTTGTTTTAGGATGTTTTTAGTGATATATATATATATGTATATATATATGTTTTTAAATTCTTGGGTATATATGTTATATATATACCTATATAAATATTATATTTTTTTTTTGTTTTTTTTTTTATAAATAAAAAATATGTCTATGTTATTCACGTTGGGTTCACCAAAGAATGTAGCTCTAAAATTTTTGCACTCCTTTCCTTCAGGCTAATGGATCCGTGCCTTGAAGGGGAATGGGAAAATAATAGGTCTACACCTCATAGGAGAGGCACTGTTAGAGTTAAAGTGCACTATGCCTTCATCTTGACACTTGTCAGTTTCACTTGACAAGTGTCATGTGTTGAATATAGGCTTATGCCTATATATTGTAATCATTTGCATCAATAAAATTAACCCCTTAAGTTTCAGTCACAACATTTGGTATCATAGCAGGCTTTCCTTGCCCTATGAAACCCTTGAGGGGGGATTTTCCTCATAAAAATATTCCCTCCCCCTCATTTTTTCCCTATTTTTTAATTTTTTTACCGAGGGAGTATGCTCTCCATCATTTGATGGATCAGAAACCAGATGGTAAAAAAAATTTAAGTTTGGAAAATATTTTTTAGGAATTTTTTTTTGAATGGTGTGTGAGATGATCCAATTTCGAAATAGATCTGAGTGTGTTGTTGTTGTTCTCCCTTGTTTGGAGAGATATTTGGTAGGCCATCGATCTCCATGCTGGCGAGTTGTCCTTCCTGAGATGAATGCAAACTACTTTGGTGCTATTGTTGTTGCTGCTACTTTGACAGGGTCGCAGTTGGCCTCCTATGACTAGTTGAAGGAGAGCATCCTTTCGCATGGTTGTATTTGGTGGACTTTGCAGAGTTTAGTCATGGTGGGCAGAGTTCTGGCCATAGGAGTTGTAGTGGGAGCCATCGCAATCCTTCGACGACGGTGCAACTTCTTACAAGACACCATCATGAACTTCATAATCGTGGGGCAGGACATGTTTAGCATGGTGCTGACATTGTTCTTCTGGGCTCTCTCTCACCATCGGTGCAACTTATTACGAGAAACCTTCATGAACTTCATAATCACGAGGTGGGACATGTTTGGCATGGCACTGACGTTCTTATGGGCTCTATCTCGCCATGGAGAAGAACATCCCAGGATGCGGTTCATGTACAACATTTACTCCCTTGGACATATGGAGGGCATATGGGGGCCAGACTTCCTGGAGTTCAGTCCCGAGCGGTGGATGGAGAAGAGCAAGGAAGGGGAGAATTTATGATTTACTGATTTAATTCCCATTTTGAATTCGTGTAGTGGAGGAAAAATGGACACCTCAAGGTTCAATCTTGGCTTGGATACAGACTACAATGCCACTATTGACTATTGCTATTTCATCTACTGAGATAATGCCACCTCCTTGTGCCTATGGCTTAAAAGCGCTCTGGCAATAGTAATCTACTCCTGCCCCTCGTTGCAATATCCCTCCCCTGATGACTGTGATGAAAACCTGCTTTGATGTGTCAATTGTCTTAGACTTGACTAGGCTACCATGGTAGCATTTTTCTCAGCTTGTTTTTTGTTCTTGGCAGGTTCACCTGTGAACTTTATGCCTACTAACTCCATCGTACAAGTAAAAACAGGAAGATGGCCTGGTCCAGAATGAATTGTTGTGTATACTAGAAGAGAGTGATGTCTGCTAAGATCAAAGAGAGTATATTCTAATGCTTGTCTATTGAAATTAGAGTGTGAAAGCATGGTGGACCCTACATCTCTAGAAGTCATGCACACTTATCGATGATAGTATACCGTGAGAGAGATATCACGTGGCAAGCTTTAGCATCAAAGGAATAGTTTGGTGGTATTTTGTTTGTCTTCCCAAGTTGGCTTGGAGTGTCATTAATTCATCCATAATAAAGTGATTTTCTACCCATTGCATATGGCACAATTTTTGTTGGATGATTTTCTACCCGTTGAAGTGATTTTTTGCACGTTGGAGTGTGTCATTGATTGCTATGCCTGATGGTTGATTCCCAAATGTCAATATCCCATAGTGCATCACCATCTGGATCGGAGATGCTGTTCATCATATATTTGTGATGGGGAACTATATTTTTATGCCAGTTAAGCTAAAGCACGCGTGGAAAAGGGCGATGGCATATGGCATTTTACTGTTGATGCATGTTATGCGAAAACTCGATGGTGGTGACATTTTTCTGAGAACAGACGATGTGGTTGGTTTCTCAATTTTCTGGAGGTCGAGTTGTTCGGTGATGTCATAATCTACCTACTACCTTAGCAAGTGTTGGTCAATAGCGAAGCAATTACCATAGCATAAATCTATGTTGTTGGTGGTATTTTTGTAGAACCCAATAATGATTTTCATTTACCGCTTGCATTGATAGGAGACAAGTTATCTACGTGTGGCAAGTTATATGCATTTTTTTTAAATAAATGATGTGACAGCATTTTCACGTGATGAAGGCCCCTTTGATGGTGGAATATAGGGGTATTTATAGTCGTTGGAAACAGTTTTCCACGACAGACACAATGGTGGTGTCATATTGTAATTTTGAGGCTATTGTAATTGAGTTTTTTTAGCCTCAAAGTTCTTATACCTTGGAGTGCACTCTCGGTTGTACGCGATACTCTTGAGGTAATTTTATATGTGATCCTTGTACCTAGTGATATTTTCTATACACTTGGCGAATGCAACGGTTGGTTACCCATGCATTTCAGTGGGATGACATGGTCACCATAAGGACACTTAATCTAGGGACTATAGACATAGACACCCTAGAATCTATCTAAGGTTTTTTTGGATCTACTTCTAAAGACTACAAACAAAGACACTTCAGAAGATTCTCTTCTTTTCTTCTTCTCTCCTCCTATTTTGATCTATGGATCATTTTATTGTATTGAGTGCATTTTTGGTAGAGACCGACACTCTTATATGGCTCGTTTTTCCTTTGTATTAGGTGCATTTTTGGCAGAGACCGACACCTTCTAGATTGAGTTCACAATAAGGAAGGATTTGATATTTATGGTGAATCTAATCAGTGACCTACAAGAGGCAACATCCTCTGAGGATGACCTACAGAGGCAACAGACCCAAAAATGGCTAACCCTGAGGCACCCATGATGACCCTGAGGCACTTAGACGGCTGACCTAATGGCAAATGGATCCATGGAAGTGGTTGACCCTGAGGCAACAGATCGAGATGTATACACAGTGAATCTAGCATTATTCACAGTTGGAGAGCCAAGCGCAAAGATCATGAGCCTAGACCAAATCAGCAATAAGAGAGGATGATAGGTTGTTTTAGAGAAGTCAACATTAAGGGGTAATGTTACCTAATGTTGACTTGTTTTGTTTCTTCTTTAGTTAGGATAGTGCACTTTAAGGGGGAATGTTAGAGTTAAAGTGCACTATGCCTTCACCTTGACACTTGTCAGTTTCACTTGACAAGTGTCATGTGTTGAATATAGGCTTATGCCTATATATTGTAACCATTTGCATCAATAAAATTAACCCCTTAAGTTTCAATCCTAACAGGCACGTGAGGTCATGCCTTCTTTGGTGATTTTTTTATGAATTGTTTAGGGTTCACCAAGAAACATTTTCTATGGTAGTTTCCACACCTAGGGTTGGGAGTTTGTTTGATGTATTCTTTTATATTTGCTCACAATCACCTAGTTTGGCCAAAAATGCAACTATTCTATACTAAATGCAATTTATTTTTAGATGAATACAACATACAGTGAATTACAAAAATAAAATCAATGCAAATGCTTAATAGTAAAAGAGATTTGATCCTCTTACTCAACCCAAATGTCTGATGTAGAGTCTATTTACTTGTTGCAGATAGGATCGAATGGTGCAGGGTGATTTCAGAAATATGATCAGTGATCATATCCACTAATGTGATATCATTAGATCCGATCAGAGCATAAACCTACAATTTCACAAATAGAGAGCAAAACAGAAACTTACAATATGCTATAGACTTTGTTAAGTATGGATTAGGACATGTAAAAGCTTATTGAATGTTGTATTGAAAGAAAATAATATGAATATGGATTATGACATGCAACTAAGATAATTGAATGCAAGGATGGTGAACTCCAAGAATGATAATGAAGAACACAAGCTTATACTGAGAGGGGGGGTGAACAGTATAAGACCACTTTTAACCTTTTCTTTCAAAGCAGCTTTCAATTCAATAACATGCAACATAAAGATAGCAAAAATCAAAACAATGCACAAAATACAATCCACAAAGTGACACAGCAATTTACGTGGTTCACCCAAGGTGGGCTACTCCACGGATAAAACTTTCCTCTAAAAGTTATATCAAAGTCCTCTGGGAATCCTTCCCGATTACAATGTTTATGAGCCTCAGCTCAAAGGAGACACCTTCCCCTAATTCTGCTTTGGCTGGTGATCCTCTAGAAGACCTCTACCTCCTCTGCCCTTAGCAAGTGGAACTCTATCCATAGAAGACACCTGTCTTCCCTGCTCTGGTTGGAGATCTCTGTCCTCAACTCTGTCACCGCAAAGCTGGTCCTCGAATTTGCACTAAACGCAGTCCTTCGGTCTAGCACAAATGTCCTCTTCTTGCCTCAATCTCTGTCCTCAATCTGGTCCTCAAAAACTGGTTAAAGAAAAATGGTTCACAAGCTTTCAAATGCTTGCTCAATGCTATCCCCAAGTCTTTACTATTCTGTCACAATTGTATTTGGTCGAAACCAACTCTCGCACAGTTCTGCGCAGTCACAGCAGTACACAACACTTCGGCTATCGAACTCTTCACTTCTACGTGCTGTCTCTGAATGTCGCAACACCAATAGCTTCTGCTCCTTTGCGCATCCACCGCAGTACAGTCTTCGCACACTCTGCACAACCACAACAACACAGACTTTGCACACTCTGCTTCTCGACGATCGAACTTCTCCCCCGCACTTTACTTGCGTAGATCGCACTTCGAA